>OU611802.1:3750000-5000000 GCA_914767645.1 Hydraecia micacea | reverse complement strand
ACACGGTTTCATACCGCCGCGTAACATTTAACATTAAACATAAAAAAGCAATTATTATTTGTTGTTTTACTTAAAGAGTAAGCATTATAGTTGTACTAGCAGCGCCCCACGGTTTCACCCGCATAAGTTTCCCGTGGGAATATCGGGATAAAAACCAAGCTATGTCCTTTCCCGGGACTCAAAATATCTCTATACCAAATTTCATCTAAATCGGTTCAGCGGTTTAAGCGTGAAGAGGTAACAGACAGACAGACACACTTTCGCATTTATAATATTAGTATGGATTAGGTAAAAAATCACGTTTCTTGTATGGGGATTCCTACGGGGACCCCCTTTATTTTATTTTTATTATTTGTTGTTATCGTGGCCATAGTAGTACACACTCTGTGAACAGTGTCTACCTTTCAAGCGTCTACCTATTACGGTACGAAAGATACAGCTGGATGGACAGCTGAGCCTTGGAGCGGTTCTGCACTACATCCGATCCGAATCCGAGAAATGCCGGGTCCATAGTCCTATTTGTATGAGGGGTTGCGCACGCGCACGTTGTCAGAATATAGAACATTCCCAATTGCGGATGTATTGCAGAACCACTCTTAGTAATAGGGTTCCGTTAGGCTGCATTTCCACCAGAGATGAGCGAGGATGCGTAGCGAGGGATGTGTGTAAAACCAACCAATAACATCGCTTCATTGTTATAGCTTGAACTAAGTTAGCGGTGGTATTAGTTAGTTATACACACATCCCGCGCTACGCATCCTCGCTCATCTCTGGTGGAAACGCAGCCCTAGCACCTTTTGGTACATACGGAACCCTAAAAAGCAAATTTCAGTATCATCATCATCATCATCTACAGCCCGACTCGCCCACTGCTGGGTAGGTATAGGAATCTCTTTACTTGTGCCAATCCCAACACTCCTGTGCCAGCCTCTTCCAGGTTTTACTCCAGATGGCAACAACGTTGTCTGCCCAAAGTAAAACTAATAATATGACAATAATTATAAACTAATAATATGACTTTCACCCTAATTGCGTAACACACTATCAATCGGAATCTGAATCATTTTGAAGCAAATTGCTAATCCATTGCTTCATAAGTTCGAAAAATGTGTCTGCTCAACACGTAAATAACGCAATGGATGTTGTTGAGCTGTCAAAATGAAACCGATTCCGATTGATGTGTGACTCAATTGCCCCGCTGATTGGTGATGTTCTTCAGAAAGGTCAGGTGCATAGTACTCGCGACCGGCGCGGCGTGTATGACCAGCACTTTAATTGCATAACCCACTTTCAACTAGTTTCAATTACAATCTGAGAGTTTTGGAGGTCATTGATAATACGTTGCTTCATATGTTTTAAAATTCGTCTGCTCAACAACAAATAACGCAATGAACGTTCACCCACTGTCAAAATTAAACCCATTGCGATCAATTGACATTTAATGTGTGAAAGTAAACGAAGCAAAAGGAGTATATATAGTGTCTGCCTACCCCATGTGAAGGTGTAAGTTTATGTATGTAAAGTCAATTCAAACTTATGTTTCAAATCAATATTATTTCAAGTTAAACAAATATCAACTTTATTCTAATGGTAATTAAGTTGATTTTAAAGTGACTGGCACTATTGAAAAAGTTATAAAAATGTTTGAAGTTGTAGCGTAAACTGAACTTTAACAGTGTAGGATTTAAAGTTATTTTTCCATAAACTCATAATCGTTTACATTTTTGGCAAATAAATCGCGAATGCAGTATACTTATGTATTGTGATAATTAATGTCACCTTCCGTCCCTCCTCGCACTCGCGCTTGACCCAGTGCCTGTTGAGGTAGGCGCACACGCCGTTCAACACCCGGGACGAGAACTGGTACTCTTCCCACTGTTTCGTGTAGAACGCTAGCACGTCTTCACCCATTAACTCTGCGCCATTCTGAAAAATAATGAGACATTATACGGGAAACATAAAATTGATCCACAAAAAACTTACCCCCTTTTTTTGTGGATGGGAAATCATCAAACGATTCCCCTCCCGCTCTGGGTGGAGCGGAAGGGAGTGTCAGACTCTTACTGACTAAAACCCACCCGTGTTCCTTCCTTAGCCCTTTATGTTCCGGGCAGCGGTAACCCTTTCGGACAATCAAAACTTACCTCCTTACTAATAAACGTATTATATCAGATGAATAGATACACACCGATTTCTCTCTTTCAGTCGTCAGTAATTTGACGTTCGAAAGAAGACGACAAAGCGTTGTGTGACTATACAGACGCTATACAACGTTTATTAGTAAGCGGGTTATAATGTAGTGCCTACGCTTTGTTTAACAAATATGCCTTTATAAACTTTTTGTGCTCCCCAAGTTGGTCGCAGTTAATTGGTTTTTTAGTATTCCAGGCCAATAAGATGGGAATTATTTGAGGCTTATAAAAAGAGACACATTATATTAGAGTGTCCATTGCTCTATGCTATGGCAAAACGCTCTAACTAGATTTTATTACACTGTTTATCCTTGAAAAACTCTATCAAAATATTTATAAAAATGCAGGGTGGCGCGAAAACTGTAAGTAATCATGAATTCAGCCCATGATTCTAGAACCCCTAGCGTAGAAATTATTCGTCGGTTACAAAACGCTGTTTCATAGAAAAATGCAATCAATACCTACGCGGTATTTTTTTTTTATTTTTTTTTAATCAGCCATTTTTTTTTTAAATATCCGACCAAAAAATTTCAACCCAATGGGGTTCAAAATCATGTACTGAATCCATGGTAACAATTTGCGCGTCGATGTCCCTACCAACCTGTATAATTAATGTATAATAAAAAATTGTGTAAAACATTTCAAAAGAGTAACTATGGAGTTTCTTGCACTTTCTTCTCCATACGAAACTACCTTTTGGAAGAGGTAACTAATGTCTATTCAAACTTATGTTTCAAATTTATAATTATTATATCAAATTAAACAAATATCAACTTTATTTTAATGGTAATTAAGTTGATTTCAGAGTGAATAGCACTATTTTTCCATAAACTCATATTTGTTTACATTTTTGGCAAATAAATCGCGATGCAGATTAGAATCAATTCGATTTTCTTGTAAATTTTGACATTCACAAGAGCCTCTTACGTGCCTAATTGAAATAAATAATTTGACTTTGATAGAAACGTGGTTCTTTATGAACAAACCTGAAGCAAATTGATGAGATAAAGCCTGAGGAACTCCTTCAGTCTCTTGTACAATTCGAGGCCGACCAACTGCGCGCCGCCCTGCACATGACCAGTCTAGAATACAAACAAAACACATAAGAACTAGGAAATAATTACATTTATTAAGATATAAGGATCCTAGAGAAAAAAAAATCATCATCATCTGCCTAGCCTTATCCCAACTATGTTGGGGTCGGCTTTCAGTCTAACCGATGCAGCTGCATACTTACCAGTATTTTACATGGAGCGACTGCCTGTCTGACCTCCACAACCCAGTTATTGGGTAATACGATGCTCCTTGGTAAGACTGGTTGTCAGACTTTTGGGCTTCTGGCTACCCGTAACGACTGTCAAAGTTCCACGAATGACAGCCGGGACCAACAGCTTAACGTGCTTTCCGAGGCACGGAGTCTCGGTATGTAAACATGGTCACCCATCCACAGACCAACCGCGGCAAGCGTAGCTTAACCTGATCGATCGACCTGTGCGGCTGTTATTACTTAGCCACGGGCCCCTCCCAAAAAAAAAATCAATGGCTGTTAAAATATTCATATTTACTGGAAACTTTTAATAATTTTCAAATAATCACACTGATTGCAAAATACACGATCGAGCGCACATCCCTACCTGTTACACATCCGGACATTTTTTTTTTTCAGCTTTTTGGTCCCCAGGTCGGGAAGGTATATGGTTACATATGGAGCAACTTAATAAACCAGTCCAATGAGGTGTAGCGGTATCTCTTGCAACAATTCCTATAATTTTGGCATCACGCTCTACGGATAAGGAACAACGGCAATTGTTGCTAGAAATAATTGCTGAAAAAACTGCCTGTGTAAGCGGAGTTTTACGATACGCAAGTCTTGGGGTTCTTTATCATGGGATTCATAGGCCACTCTATACACTGACCATAAACTTAAAGTAAATAAATAAATAAAGTCCTCCAGACCGTATTTCGGCCACGGCGGCCAATCTCAACGGAGACTAGCCTTCGGCGCGGGAGATATTATAGTGCACAAGTGTGCGCGCAGACACAGGTGCACTCCCTCTTCCCTCACTCTCATAGTCAGATGGGACGGCAATCCGACACGACCGGAGAGAGATCGGGCGCAGGACCAACGGCTTAACGTGCTTTCCGAGGCACGGGGGTATCACACCGCCAACTTCCAAACTCCGGGCTGTTACTAATGGAAAAACTCAATAACACTTTGCCCGACCCGGGAATCGAACCCAGGACCCCACGATCAGCAGTCGTGCTTGCGGCCACGAGACCAACGGGGCAGTTAAAAACTTAAAAGTATGTGTGTTACGAACCTGTTTCTTGCCGCTATAGTTAGCTCTGCCGCCATTGTTGTTAGCGGTTCGACCACTGGAACTACTGCTGGCGCTCTGGTGATGCACAGATGTACAGTAATTGTACACGTGACTGTATTCTGTTCAGGGGTTTTATTGTATAGAAGATATTGTTTATTCATTGTGTACGTTATTATGTATGATATGATTATTGATAAGTTATTGATTTACCCCTCACTAATAAAACGTATATCAGATGAATTTTTTTCTGTCATCTGTCAGGCAGACACCTCAAAATTTTCCGTTTTTTCAATTTTAATGTATTTACTTGGAAAAATCATTGTTTCAAAAATTCGCAATGAATGTGTGCAATTTATGGAAGGAGTGATGGGGTTATGGATGTCTTGACGCTGCGTGAGCGTGCGTGATCCATTGCCACTCGTTCGATGTCCACCGCGCACAGCATGGATGGAAAGCAGCAGATAAAGTGATTTTTTACTCCGTTGGTGTAATTGCTGAATGGCGTTCCAATGTGAGGATAAATAAATAAATCAATGAACAGTTACACACCGATTTCTCGCTTACAGTCGTCAGTAATTTGACTTTCGAAAAAAGAAGACAAAGCTTTGTGTAACTATACAGACGCTATACAACGTTAATTAGTAACGGGGTTTATCTATAAAACAATTTTTTCTTCGGCTAATACAATTACAATTAAATACAATTTTGATTTTGAAATTTAGTAGGAGGGACCTACTAAACAAAATCAAAATTGTATTTCATATAAACCTACATGGGCACTTATGAAACGTCAGAAGCTAGGTGCACGGTTCAAACTGGTCGTTTCCTATGGAGAAGAGTCGGCAAGAAATTCCACGGCTACTCTTTTATAAATAATTGGCTTTTACAATGTTTTCAAATTACACTGTTAATAGGTATGGGAAGAGCACTATCTTCCCATACTTATTAAAAGTGTCATACTTACGTTGATTTTTTTAAATAGATAATTACATCATATTTTGCAATAAATTACCAGCGTTGTGTCATCGCGCTTCTCTTTCTTTTCTATGCAGTCCGACAGTGACCGCCCTTTAGGTCATGTAGTCCCCATAAACGGCCGATAAGAGTCGATCGATAATAGCCCACGTACTGACGTACGTCCTTGTTTTGTAAACAAACGCGTTGAACCACTAATAACGGCTTTAAATAGAACTGCCCTGATTTCTTCAAACACGGAGTTAATGCATTTACAAGACTATTCTAACCTTTCTGGGTTTATTTATTTACAATCTTCTGCCCGTAACTTCGTCCTCGTGAAATTTTTTGTTCCCCCGACCCACCCCGTCGCATCGCATCGCCCGTCTTAGAGCGAAGCCATACTGCTCTGTTGCGCTGCGCTGCGGCGTTCCAGCGCGTCATTTAACATATATATTTAAAAAAAAGGCAGAAAGAACGCTATGAGTGAAGCCACACTTCTCCGTTGCGTTGTCGAATCAAAATCTTGCGCTGCGACGTCGCAACGCAACGGAACAGTGTGGCTTCACTCTTAGCGTTCTTTCTGCCTTTTTATTTTTTCTCGGCTCCAGAGCGTCCTAGCGTGATGTTAAATAGTATAGTCTTCCTCAAGAATTGGGCTATCGAATGCAAAGAGAATTTTTCAAATGCGACTGGTAGTTCCAGAGATTAGTGCGTTCAAATAAACTCTAAAAAAAGTTAACAAAAAAAAATAAAAAAAAAAAAATTAATCGACTTCAAAAAGAAATGAACTCAAAATTATGGAATAACTTTAATTTCGGAAGTCGGTGTCTTGGGATCTGTATTTCAGTTTTAGTTTTTTGCCGCCCACTTCCGAAATTAAAGTTATTTCATAATTTTGAGTTAATTTCTTTTTGAAATAGATTTAATTTTTTTTTAATTACTTGTTTGTTTCGTAATTTTTAGTTTTAAGTAAAAACTGGAATATTTGTTTGTAATAAGTAGGTAATAGTTTTGTTGTAAATATTACACTAGAATTTGACCAAGGTTTTGAGATGTTTTTCCCTTTGACACTACACCCGTAGCTCGACAGAAATATAATACAAATGATTAACATGCAAAACTAACAATAGAATGAGAATAATTTTTAATAGCGGAAGAAACTACTCAATTTGGCGTCCAATAACCTCCAACCTCTAACATCTTAACTACAGTCGGATCACATACGGAAGTGGTGTAGTTTCCTTATGGTACTAACTTTGAACATGTTCTCTATTGCAGTTTCAATAGTTTATCGTTATACAGACCGCGAAATCTTTATCGTGGTTATATCGTACGAGGGGATATACAGGAATTCAAGGGTTTGGTACAGATCATCAAAATGAACAACTTTCTCTATGGTACCAAGAGCTCGTTCAGACGACACGCGCCCGCTAAGCGCATGCCAAGCGCGTCTGCACCCGCGTCTAACTCGCTTTGAAATTTGTTGTTTATAATTTGAGTCTTATGAAGTTGACGGTGTGATAGATGTGATAACAATGCACTATGCCCACTATCATGTTTGATTGCACAAGTTGCTGACTTTTACAGTTTCAGGTGCAAAAACTTGCAGCAAGTCAACTTATTGTAAACGTTTTCGCAATGCAAATTGACTGCAAACGGAAACTTGCGCAATGAATTTGCTACTGGATATATTGTGCATGAAAAAGAAGTGATAGAAAGGCAAGGACACCCGAAATGCGGCGAGCCAATTAAGTGGTAGCTCAAATTGGGCCTCATTAGAAGGCTTAAAGTCACCCAAAGGGCAATGGACAGGGCTACTATGCTTGGAATACGTGATAGACTCAGAATTCAAGAGATACGAAGTAGAACGAAAGTAACCGACATAGCCCGAAGAATTGACAAACTTAAGTGGGCAGCGGGAACATTGCTCGCATAACAGACGGCCGGCGATGGGGCCGAAAGATTCTGGAGTGATGACCGCGTACCGGAAGCCTTATCGTTGTAAGGCCTCCCACAAGATGGCCCGGTGACCTTGTGAAGGGCGCAGGGATGCGAGAAGCACAAAACCGGTCGAAGTGGCGGTGCTTGAGGGAGGCCTATGACCAGAAATGGACGTATTTCAGCTGAAATGATGATGAATTAAGTGGACCGTCCACTGCTACGAAGGACGTGCACGAAGAGTAAGGCCGGACGCATTTTGGAAGCGAATTTGTATCCTACGTATTGTCGTGGTCGTACGAATTGAGTGCTTACATACTGTATACGTTTTTCTCCGTCATATATTGTAGGTAGTGTTCCGGTGACATCGCATTCGTAAAGTCCTCTTTGGAGCGCGATGAATGATCCTGTATCTTCAAGATAATAAAGTCTGCTCGCTCCCTTAGTACTTGTAAGGTCGGTTTCGTTCGTGCGTGTTCGTAAGTGTTCGCACGAGTAAAATTTGTACGAAAACGCGTCCAAAGTGCGCGCGGCCCTTACCATTGCTGCGCGGTTCATTTGTTTTCGAGCCACGCATTCGTGCTTAAGCCGTGGGTCGCAATGGACGATCCCATCTACACTTTCATACAAAGCTGAGCTAAGTACACGTGCCTCGCTAAGCCGTGGGAGCCGCCGTGGAGCGGAGCCTTTACTCGTGCGCCAGATTGTCGCAGTAAGCTGTAGTTTTGAAAAGGATACGTGTACAAGTCCATATATCTCTTCTTTTCCATGTGCTGCCTCTTGTAAACCTGCTCGATACCCTCCTGTAGGTCGCCCCATATCTGCAACAATATACATATGGATCCCATAATTATAAAGTTATTGAAACGTCATTATAACGTAACTAAGACTGCGTTCACACAGCCCTGTCGTGTAAAATATTTTTATTTGACGTGTCATATTATCCTGCGTATAATAATCCGTTGCGTAGTTTAGAAAAGGCGACTTTAATTAATAATAAAATAAATAAATCATTTCTTTATTTCAAAAAACAAAAAAGTCACAACGCAGTTACAGACGTTAAATTTTCAACATACAGACGTTGTATCTCAAACATAGGTCCCCTGGCCCTAGTGTTGCCAGGTCCGATTTGTTGTAAATCGGTACATGAGGTCAAAAAAATCGGGATTTAGGGTTGCAGATCGGGACAGTAAACAAAAAAAAACAAGGGGTTTTAAGTCTGTTTAATCTTACATAACAAATAATCAGTCTTGCTAGACTAGTAGAAATTATAAAATAAAATCGTACTTTAAATGTAATTGACGCACTTCAGAAGAATAAAGTACCTAAGTATTAATGTAAATAATTTGTTTTTATTAAAATCGGGACATTTAGCGTCCCGTTCAGGTACAAATCGGGACGCGTCCCCAGACCCCTGAAAATCGGGACGTCCTGCGCAAATCGGGACACCTGGCAACACTACCTGGCCCCCAAACTAGGTTTATACTTTATACCTGTGACGTGGGAATCAGTGTTCCTCCATTATAAGTCATTACGTATGTCGTTGGTAAAACAATATCGATGTATCATTGAGCAAAAGCTGTGATATTAATACAAGCTAGTTTAGAACAGGTTCAAGTTCAAGATGTAAGCAAGTTAAATATCGTCGCCCAGCAGTGAAAACCACGTAAGTGTTTATAACAAAATTTTACAGGAGGAAGAAAAAACTGTCTACTGAAAAAAAATGTATGAGTGGGGAAGATATTACCTTTTTTTTTTATTTTATGCATACCTTAGGAGTGGCTGATTCGAAAGTTTGCTAGAGTAATCTGTGCTTACCGAGTTTATAAATCCAAAGAACAAATTTTTTTTTTTTGGAGGAAATGAGACATCCGAGGTTTTCACTGCTGGGCGACGATATGGATGTCACGTAATCAACTTTGAACCTTAATAGCTCGGAAACATGACACTTTACGGGGACTGGTTATTTTTTCTGTTTCAATTGATGTCAGCCATCGACATTATATAGGATTCACGCTTGCCCGCCATTTTGAAAAAAAAAACATTATGTTGGACAGGTAGGTATGCCACGGACTTTCAAGGCCCATTAATTTAGATTAAAGGCTAGAGGCATAAGCGAAATAAAATATCAGCTGCTCCATAAATTTTTGTTGACATAACTCGACATTTAGGGAACAGCTATTTTTTTTTTCAGTAAAGATCTCTGCTTCTACCACACCGTTCATAATAATCTTTGTCGGCCAGATAAGCATGTAAAATTAAAAATTTGCACCATATTAATTAAATTTCAAAAATATAAAACCATATCTAAGATGAAGACTTTAATCAAATCGCCATACATTGGCAAAGAGCCAGGTGTATTTTAAATAAATATCCTAGAAGCCTTATTGGCTTGGAAATAGAGTTTATTTTAGCGCAGACAATCAAGAGAAAGCTGATCGATCAGAATGGCGGAAATAAAATTTTATTTCGTCATACATAACTGTGAGACAAGCAAAAGTCACGAAATAAGAAACTGTAGAAAATCAACAATGATTATGCATTTAGCAGACATCTTGAGGTTTTGTCTAGGCATTGCACTTCAGTCGCTTTTTAGGGTTCCGTACCCAATTACTTTATTATTACTAAGTCCTGCTCGTGTTTTTTTTTGTTATTTTATTTTACCTAACCTACTGAAGTATGTAAATGTGGCGCTGTTCCACAAACTATGGGACACTTAATATCATGTCCTGCACGTTACAGGAACTTATGGACGCTGGTGAGTAGTGATGGCGCCAAACACGTAGCCGAATTTTGGGCAGAGTCCATTTAGCATATTGCGATCAACCGGCCACAAACCCACCCCAAAATATTTGTAAAAAGCCTCGGCAGATTATTCTTTGCAGTGTACTTCAGGTACAGCACGAAGCAAACTATTATGGCGGCTCGGAATATGGCGAGACGCTGCATAATAACAAATTCACGTGTCAGCGGGAGTGAGGGACGCAGACCGCAGTACTGTGCATTTCAGAGCCGCTATAAAGTTTGATGCTTAGTATACTTGCTAATAATAATGAAGATGATGACGACGCTCCTTCGCTCAAAGTTGATCTACTGTAGCTACCTGCAACCTGCACTTACGTCGCAACATGACGCGCGGTGATAGTTCAGTGCGATTCGATGGAAACATGACGTTAGTTGGCATGGACGACGCGATAAACAGCGTCAGAAGTTGAGTCTAGACCTAGATATAGGAATATTTTAAAGTAGAAGTGTTGCTGGGGAAAATTATGCCGATAATTTTGGGGAACGGTTCCTTTTTTTGGAAGACAGGATTTGTCAGTCAGCCAGTTTGGTAGTGGGTGTGACTGCACAGGGTTTTTGTTATGTAATGACATGTCAGCCAAGGCATCAATCTTATAAACTAAGCGACTACACGCTAAGGGCCCTGTGGGGTACCGCTGACGGATCGGATCAAACTGCACAGGATGTGTCATATGTCCTTTATAACCATCGTTAGTACTTCCAGCTTTAAAATAAAATATTTTCTTTTCGACATGAAAAAGTGTTTTTTAAATCATTTATCAGGTTCTTTTAATTTGAACGAAATTATAATTGTACTTTTAATATTTATACAAAAGAAGCAGTAATAAAAAGGAAATGATTGCACGCTTGGAAGACGACCTAGACGTCTCTGGTTCTACTGCATTTTTTTTTTTTTTACATTTTTATAAGCATCCTGGACTGCACTCTGGAGTTTGGAATTTTCCACCATAGATAGAAATGAAAAGCACGTTAAGCCATTGGTCACTCTTGGATTTTTGATAGTCGTTACGGGTAGTCAGAAGCCCGAAAGTCTGACAATCAGTCTTACCAAGGGGTATCGTATTACCCAGTAACTGGGATGTGGAGGTCAGATAGGCAGTTGCTCCATGTAAAATACTGGTATTCCGCTGCATCCGGTTTGACTGGAAGCCGACCTCACCTTAATTGGGAAAAGGCTAGGCAGATGATGAAACAGAAATGGATGAACTGACTGGAATATTGACACTGACAAAACATAAGTGTATTTTAGTACAACCCAACCACCTCATATACATACAGTCATCCAACGGGGAAGTTTATTATTATCAAACAGTTCAATTGTCATCATATTTATTTATATGACCTACAGATATGCGTTCGAGCATCCGATACGTCACAATACCTAAATACCTCTTACAGCAATGACACAGGGAATTCGAAGTATGCAATATGGCGTAGGTTACTGATATGCTATAATAATAAACATAACTACGTTTTATTTATCAGATTGTGCGAAATTTTACTGAATCATCGAGTCTTTGAGTGGAGACCGCTATCGGTAAGTGCCGTATCGTCGACTTAAAAATATATTTTCTTTTCGACATGAAAAAGTGTTTTTTAAATCATTTATCAGGTTCTTTTAATTTGAACGAAATTATAATTGTTTACATCTTTGGCAAATTTGGTGCGGCCGGAGTTTAGGTGCGTTCAATACCTAACCTCTCGTTAAAAAAAAACAAAAACAACTGCTATTTTTTCCTCCACCAGGATTAAAACAAAAACCAATCGAGCAGCTGCGATATCCCGTAAGTATAGGAAACTGGTTCGCTATGGGTGGGCTAACACAATTTTGTTGTACCTACAACAAGGCTCAAGAAAATAGGTGGCTCATTCAGATGCCAATGTATACGCTTTTACAATAAACTACCAAGCCAAGTTCAAGATCTAAGCCTTAATAAATTCAAATCATTCATTAAACGTAAGTTGTGCCAGAAAGCCTTTTATACTGTTAAAGATTACATTGAGGACAAAAAGCTTGGGATTAATCTGCTTCCAATTTTGTATTTTGAACATTTTTTTTTTATATACACATTGACATTAATGAATTTTATATAAATAATGACATTTGCTTACTTTGTAAAGTATTATATTCTTTTAATTATTGTGAGTGTGAAGACAATGTGGGTCATTTTATTTTTTACTTATTTTTTTATTTTGATTATTTTCTTTGTTCTGTTTAGTTTTTGTCATGGTCTGGCAGTTTGAGTAATTTATGTGGCCTACCCAAATGTCCTTTCTTTGGTATTGTTCGTCGAATCGTTGAGCTCCTTAAGTTTTGAGTTGAGCTGCACGAATTCTGACAAATGCGTGCACTGACTGGACAGGTCCACTCAATCTGTGTGGTTCTTTCTTCAAAAGACCATCTCGGACTTCGATCTACATGGTCTTCATAATTATAACCTGACCAAGATTATGTCTGGACTTTAAAAGAGACTGTGACCTCTGAGTTTGTTTCGGCCTTTCTTCTCAGAGTACTTAGTCAGATAGGAAACGCCGACCTCATCTAGTTTTTAAAATATGATTGACGTGTAAAAGTGTTTGTGCAAACCTACTTACAGAAATAAATCATTTATCATTTATAACAATCTGTCACTATTTACATTATTACGGTGCTTTATCCGATACGGGCTACTTCGGTACCGTGTCGTTAGGATATTATAGACTAGCAACACAGATATAGATAGACCTAGATAACGCAAGTATCACGATCTGTACGAAAACCAGGCGTGCCAATGTTTGTGATTACCGAAAATGACGTCACAAGCACTAGTGATGGGAAAATCAAATCCGCCGCGTGCGGCACCCGTCTCGCCCCACCCCCGGGGCCTAGCGCCAGCGCTCACGCTCATCCAGCCAGCAGTACACAGGACTGAGCGCGAAAGAGGCGGCTTACGATTTTTATACGTAAGCTATTTTTCGCACGCGAAGTGGTTGCTCTTGCGTTATCTAGGTATATCTATATCTGTGACTAGCAACGTAAAGCATACTTATCCTATGGCACTCGGCAATAGCGTAGGTTTCTATGAGTGAAATCATTTTCAGAATTGGATCACCAATTCCGAAGATTACCCCCTACATATCATCATCATTCTCCTGCCCTTATCCCAATTTATTCGGGGTCAGCGCAACAGTATTTTTCTTCCATACTCGTCTATTAGTCGTCATCTCGGTAGTCAACCCCTTTCTAACCATATCATCATTCACACATTCCATCCATCGTTTCTTTGGTCTTCCCCTACTCTTATAGCTATCGAAATTCTTACTCAAAACTTTCCTCACGACATTTTCCTCATTCCTCCGTATCACATGCCCAGATTAGCCCCTACACCGAGTTCCGGACGATATACGTACATAAACTTCGACCGGATGTTCAGACCATGGAAATAAGCATTTTTCATTATGGACACATTAATGAATTCTTATTTTTTGTTAATTTTCATACAAACTAAAGAAATACCTTGACATAAATAATTATCCGATATGCATGCCTCTTTATCCGAATTGGCATCGACGTATTTTCAATCATAAGATTTGGCGGGCTGAAACTTGTAAAAAATAAGTGAAGACCCTTTCTTACTGCATAGCTCAATTAAATTTCACTAAATTAAATTACAAATATCTTTGTAACGAAGCCTTTTTAAGTTCTCCTTCCTTTGTTAGATTTAATTTGTAAAAGCTATAGAAGCGTTTGACGAAGTTTATGGATAACGTGAAGAACACGGTGTATAAAATCACAAATTTTACATCTAGCATAGATGTATGAATATCTACCTTTCCCTGCTTTTCAAGCCGATCCCAACATACTTGGAAAAAGGCTAAGTAGATGATGATCATGTCTGTCATCTACGATGGGAACTGGGAAGTCATTTAGCCTCCCATAATAGTAGTTCAAAAACATACTGCCATAATTAAAGAAAGAAATATAATTTAGTTTGTTATCTTATCTTATATCGAGTCATTGGACTGACCGTTGTCTAATAAGGTCGATTATCTATTTTGTGATCAACAAATCACCACTGCAGAATTTATCAGCCGATTTACCGATCAGAAAATCGATCAGGGGTTTACAAAACCGGGTGAAAAAATATGATAATGTTTTATGCTAATTATTTAGTAATTTTTTTGTAGCTATGTCACCGATCATTTCTTATAATATCAGCCTTTTATCATCCCACTGCTGGGCAAAGACCTCTTCTCATACAGAGAAGGCACGAGAATTGAGCACCACGCTTGCTCAATACGAGTTGGCGATTTCAGTCTTATATTAACTATAAGTCCAGGTTTCCTCACGATATTATGTTCCTTCACCGATTTCAGTAATGTCCAAGATAAACTCAGAAAGTACAATTGAAAAAAGACACTTGCATGGGTTTCAAACCAAAACCTCATAAATATGTATGAAACGCGAGTTTACGCGAGGTCTTAACCACTAGGCCATCACGAGCACGACGCACCGTCCACCGATGTAATATCCATACTTCCATACTAATATTATAAATTCGAAAGTGTGTCTGTCTGTCTGTTACCTCTTCACGCTTAAACCGCTGAACCGATTTAGATGAAATTTGGTATAGACATAGTTTGAGTCCCGGGAAAGGACATAGGATAGTTTTTATCCCGATATGTCCACGGGATCGAAACTTATGCGGGTGAAACAGCGAGGCACTGCTAGTAATTTCATAATTCAAGTAAAACAAACGAACATTGAGGTGAGCGAAGTAATTATATCTGCGAATCTAACTCAAAACAATGAAAAAGGTTATTTTCATCGAGCCTTCCAAACAAACCTTGACTGACATTTGTACAAGAGAGGTCAAGGTGAGATGCTTAGCATTCGGGGTTGGCGTTCGAGCGAGGTCGGCGCTTTGCAAATCTGTCAGAAACTTTCATATAGCCAGATGAGTTAGGGAGAGGCTAAATCGATAGGTAAAGTTATTCACCGTCGGATTATGAAATGATGTTCGAGTCTGTGATTATTGAACAGAAAATCTATTGTGGTAACATGGGCTCAGCACATACATAATCAGAGTATAATGTTACCACTGCTAGCACACAGGCCTCCTTACTTTTGAGAGGGTGTGGGCCAAATCGCCAAATGGAAGTGAATTGCGCCGAGCGTCAGGATCACGACAGGAAGAAGAAATCAGCCGACAGATTAAATAATAAATTGGCTCTACAAAACCGGGGAATCGTTAAAACAGTGAAAAGAGCTTGAACTTACTGTTTATTTACGTATTGGCACTATTATATTTTATTATGATTAAATTAAAAAATGAAACAGGTTTTGTATGAAATTATGTGCTAGAAGTTAACGGGTACTTGGCCGGAAGTGTTGAAACATGCCGTAAGGTTCTGTTTTAATACTTGAAATCACTCGTAACGACGGGAAGGCAGCAGGGTGTGATCCTGCTCTCCTGATATCCTGCCTAGCCCAAAACATGAAGTTAGAGTGACCTCTGACCTGCCACCGACGACGCCATTAGAAGAGGCGAAGTTTTGGGCCAACAACATTAGAAATACTGTCATGCCAGCGACACGAGGAAGAAGACTCGTATGGTAACTTTCTCGAAAACATCCGAAGTATCCTACCGCCAAACATAGCAACAGCTTGTTTGTTAAGTAGCGGCACAACTACTATACATAAACATATAGTAACTACAATGGTGCATCGGGCGGGGTTCAAACTCACGATTCAACTTTTCAATCACGACTTGAATTCCGTGATTAATTGAATGACGACACCGTTTTGTTGAACTACGTATTGCCATAACACGCGGCTTCTTCGGAACAGAGGTTACAAGAATGCGTAAAACGTAACATAATATTTTAAAATCACTCCTTTCTTCCTCAAAGGGTTTTGCAGGGGTGTGTACTGGGTACACCCATATTTTGCCAGTTATGTCATTGTTCCATATAATAGGGGGCGAGCCCATTGCCAGTGACGCAGTCACGAACCCATCCGGGGTGTTGTTGAAAAATTCCTAATGGATAAAACCCAACAACACTTTGCTCAAACTGGGAATCGAAAAAAGGACACCATTGCTTAGCTACTAGCGCTTGCGACCACTACAAAAACAAGGCCGTAAAACTACCTACAGAGAGATGGCTAGAGTAGGCTAAAATTTTCTGAGTTTGCTCGTTCCATCATAATAGTCCTCATCCATCGCTTTCCAACAGACGATATCGAAGTCAAGAGCTAGCCCATATGCAAAAAAAAAAACAGAACAAACTGACGCAAACTCCTGCGACGTAGATTACGGTATTTTACGGTATTTCTATGTTGCATTCATTTTCTGGACCACCAATCCTTCTGATAAGTGATAAGCGTGAAGATTATGGGGATATCTCCTCTGACCGTTCATGGGTAATTAAGGTAAAATATTCATCATCTGCCTAGCCTTCTCCCAACTATGTTGGGGTCGGCTTCCAATCTGACCGGCTGCAGCTGAATACCAGTATTTTACATGGAGCGACAGCCTATCTGACGTCCACAACACCGATACTGGGTAACAAGATACCTCTAGTTAAGACTACTGGTTGTCAGATTTTCGAGCTTCAAGCGTGGAGATATTTGCAACACATCCTTTGATCGGTCATTGGTAATTAACCCCTCAAGCGTCAACTGTACACCAAGTGTACATAAAAGAAAGTGCTCGAAACGTCAACGGTACACCAAATGTACACAACTATATCATTGTTCTATTGTCATTGTTAAAACAATGACTTTAATGCGCCCATTCAACTACTCCGACTGGTGGGGTGTGGCGATCAAACGAGTGAGAGGTTAAGGGAATCTCATGTCCGGCATATGTGTTTAAGTACTGGTAAAAAAGAAGATTCTCTCATGCCTAGCATTAGGCGTTTACGTTAGCAATAAAATATCGTCAAAATTTATTTAAAAACTCCATCTCTCAAGTACCTAAATCGACTTCCTCAAGCTATTCTTAGCCTCATAAATCAACAATTAATCAAAATTAGGGCAGCATTTCTCGAGTAGCAACAGACCAAACATACACACACATACTTTTTCTTGTTAATTCTAATAAAATGGCGTCTAAAACATGTGTAGCAAGCATCAAAACATATGGCGCTAATTCAAATGGTAACCTACTTTTTTTAAGTCGGTTAAGATTACTGTTATGTCAGCTAGAAGTTGTTAGAAATGCAAGTTGTTTGGTTGTTTTTATCTTTTTATGTTAATCTTCTATTTGTGATTAGCATAATGCTACTTCCGATTGCGTTATGGTCTAGTGATCACGACGCGCCAGTGACTATTCCTATTTAAAATCTTGTTTCCAATTAATTTAATTTCCACATAAACAAATATCAACTTTATAAAAGTGTAAATTAAGTTGATTTCAGAATGACTACAACTATTGAAAAAGTCATAAAAATGTTTGAAGTTGTAGCGCAAACTGAACTTTATGTGCTGGCATTAAAGTTATTTTTCCAAAAACACATATTTGTTTACACCTTTGGAAACACAATTGCGAAAGGAGTCTAGGTCTTGGGGTGCTTGCATGAAGCAGCGGGTTTTCCGGTACAGACCGCTGCAGGTTGATCTACGGAAACAAACGGTCACAATCTTTTACCAGTTTCTTTATGTGTGAGCGTATAAGTTATTACAGGGCTATTTTACTCGCACCGATCGTCTACCGTCGGTACCGGGACCCCGCGTCTTTATATACCTAAGGTCTCATTAAAATAGATGTACAACCTTTTAGAAATCATTCAGACCACCAAAATAAGGACGATGGTAAAAATATATAAGAAAAACGTAAGTATTAGATACTTACAAGAAAAATAATCAGCTAAGGAAAATACACTAATGTGCCGGCAATTTATTATTTTAGGTCAAAATAAAATTACTTTAATCTGTGTTTTTTTTTTTGCTTGGATATCTTTGGTAAGACGTACTAAGCGCAGGCAGGTGTTAAAATTTGTCCATCTATTTTAATAGGACCCTGTATAAGCACCCTTAGGTTGGGCGCTTAGATAATCCAGATAGGATTTGTGTCTGATTGAGAATGCTTTAAAGCCAGGTAGACATTACAAGGTAAATTTTGTTGTGTATCAGGATTATCCAGCATCCTTGTTGCGTAACACACTATCAATCTGGATAATTTTGAAGGATATATATCCATTGATTTATAATGTTTGAAAAATTTGCATGCCCAACGACGTAAATAACGCAATGAATTTTGTTGAACTGTCAAAATGAACGACATTGCTACTGATCGTAAGTTACGCAATAACCCCGCAGGACTCTAGATGGCCAATCACCGTCCATTTTCGGCCAAGATTCCCAATTCCAGGTTTAAAATTTACGGGTTGTTTGCGCTTCAGAAAAATGATTCGTACTTAATGTTTTTCAAAGGTTTTGGCTATGGGGTTTCAAAAGGAAAGTGGTTCAAAAATCACTGCCTTAGGTGACGATATCAAATAGTAATAATAAACCAATCTTCGTATCGTCCGGTAAAAATTAGGAAGATCGGTTCATCCATGAACTTATACATCTGTCTTCCCCTACGCAGAATACAAGCGTGATAATACACACAAATAACAACCTGAATCACAATCGCTTGATGAGTATGACAGAGTATGTCCCTGACTATATATAGAACTCCCGCGCTCTTAACGTGGGTGTTGCAGATGACGAAGATGAAGTCGGATGAGGAGATGCATTCGTCAATTGATGTTAGATACATCAGTATCAGGCTATAAATAGGTGTAAAAATACCATTAATGAAACGAAGCTGAGAGTCACTTGTTCTTCCCGGTTTTTTTGTACTGGACCATATCTGGGAACCTTCTAGTTACGGAAATATTGAAGGTCAAAGTCCCAACTTTTTTTTTTTTAACAACTAGTTTTAAATGTTATAACTTTAAATACTCCTACAACTGCTATGCTGTTGCACCCATAAGCCGTCTTAAGTGCGTTACATTGCGCACTATCGCAAACAGCAAATTTTTACTCCCAGCAATTATTTTTGCACAAAGCTACTTAGTTTGATGCACAAAATGCGTAGATGACCGCTTGGTGATGGGTATGTTTACAACCTGTATTCCTGAGTTCTTGAATATAGGTGCCTCAAAATAAGAGATGCAGGGACGAGCGAGTGTAAACTTAGTTTTCATGAAGGAAGTCGATTCATCAAAAATCCTAGCCAGCCCTGTTTCAGGCGGACAGCGGAGCCTTAGCAATAGGGTCCCGTTGGCACACTTTGGATACGGAACTCCAGAAACGGATATTTCCTATGGGGAATACTTTTAAGCATTGTCAGAAAAAACACAAGCTTGCGACTGACAGACTGACAAATCGAGTCGATAACCCACATTTTGTGAGTCAGCAGCATTTACAGTTATGTGACGCTGACGACAGACAGCTATTTCGTCGTGTTATTGTTGAAGTGGGCTTGACAAAAAGGTTGGCAGATGGTTTGATGACAAAGTGTGTAGGGCTTCACGACTATGCTTGGCGGTTGGTTAAGCAGGTGTAGAGATATTGCGAAATAATAGAGAAAGAATATTAGCCTGATGTTTCCACTGCAAGGCCCGCGGTTTCTCTAATCATATAGACTAGAGAATCCAGAGAGAAGGCCTTGAAAATCAATTGATTTAGTCAGAAAACGTATCATAAGCTTTTTTTAATGATGATTAAATGAGGTCTTCATTTAAATACCCACTTAAGTTGCGATAGTTCGAGCTACGTGCTCAAAACCAGGTTTGAAGTTTATACAGACCTGATTATAGATTCCTGGTTATGGTTAGCTATAAGAGAGTTAACATTTAAATTAAAACAAAGAGATTGAACGTTTAGGCACTTGCATGGGTGGGCGTTTATTGACTCAATGCGGAATCGAACCAACGACCCTGATCGCAAAGGTAGACCGGTCGCTGCACCAATCAAGTTATCAAAGTCAAAAATATGTATTTTAGGACCTTATTAAAATTTTTAGCTAAAGCAGCGAAATATTACCCCATTTATTACTTCAAAAAAAGGAGGTTATTACCAAAAAGACTTGAAATAAAACTCTACGCTTTCTCTGAGTTTTGTACTCAAAACTCGGCATTAAAATCGATCTTTTACAGTTGTATTACTGCACGATAGGCAGGCTCAATTGATTGATTGACAGAAATGGTAGACTTGCGTTACAAAATTAAAATCGATTAAAATCTGATCGAGAGTTAACGCATACTTAATTATGACTATCTTAGCTTGTGCCCGCGGCCCCAACCCAACAGAGTTCGGTTGTGGTCCCTTTGGAATGCTTATTGCAGCTTCAATAGATATGTTTACGTTGACGTCATACGTCACCGTTTAATAGGAGACCAGCCCTTAAGGCGACTACATGACCTAAAGCGCGGTCACTGTCGGACTGCATAGAAAAGAAAGAGAAGCACGATGACTCAACGCTGGTAATTTATTGCAAAATATGAAGAAATTATCTATTTACAAAAAATCTATTGTTTGGACTAGAAAATTAAAACACTAGTGCTTTAGTATGTTGCTTGTAGAATAATCTGACAAAAAATCATAATGGTAGTATGTATTATATTAGTATGGTATTTATTGTAAAAATAAAGTTTTTAGAGGTATATTCATGATTTTTTTCTATCGTATAAAATTAGTTGTATTATGTTTTCAACACACTATCTACCTAGCATATTATGTCCTGAAGAATATCATATACTTTTATTGTTTCTAAAACTTTAGATTTGCGTTTAGGTCCTGTAAGCCCCTTAGTTGTTGCTTCTAATCAAACAATAACAAGGGTTAACATTATCAGGTTTTCTAAGCCGGGGGACGCGGACGTTGGGATCGGTTTTCAGTATTACTATTAGCTGATAGGGTAAGTAATTTATATATTTCTTTCTTTCGAGCTATACGAATAGAGCTCATGCCGTGACCAAAGATTAACCATTCAGTCAGCAAGGTCGGTGACAAAGCTAACTACCTAGGGTGCGCCATACTTGAATCATAAACTCGAAGTACCCTTTTTAGTGCACCCCTTGAAGCAATCAGTACAGTGCATTAAAATGGCAAGTACAGACGCCAGCACATCAAGCTACCCGAAACTGTTCAATTTTCCCATCAACTTTGAACCTTATGCTTCAGAGATAAAGTTGAAAATCTATTAAAGAAATTTGACAGATTGTAGTAGCTTGATGTGCTGGCGTCTGTACTTACGATTGGTGATACTGGAATGTCTGGCGCACCCTGTACAGTCAGCACCGCTACCACGTTGCCGATTGGCTAATATTTTAATCAGGGAATGAGCTATTCCTATGATAGTTCGTGCCGATATCAGAGAAAGATCCAGCTGGGTAATTACGTAACAAACTAACAGTAGCAATGGCTTTCATTTTGACAGTTCAACAACATTCATTGCGTTATTTACGTTCTTGAGCAGACAAATTTCTCGAACATATGAAGCAATGGATTAGCTATATCCTTCAAAAGATTCAAATGATTTTGAAGGAGTGTTACGCAATTAGGGGCCTCGGTTAGGGCATAGGATACTTTTTATCCCAGTAGTAAGTTCCTGTGGAATAATTACCGACCTCCATGCGGACAAAAATGATTGGCACTTGAAAAAAAAAAAAGAGGCCTATGCTCTAACCATTGTGTGGATCGCCCGGGGGACACGGTGGAGGTCTGCCCAGCTTGGGCGATCGGCGGCGGCGATCTCACACGTCCGGGCCTGGTCCAAGCCATGGTACGGAGCGAGAGAGCATGGGAAGCCGTCACTTCCTTTTGCGAAGCAGTAATGCTCGCGAAGGAGGAGGCGGAGCGTGTGAGGGAGAGAGGCAATCTTTGCGCCCTCACGCCCCTAGTCGCCGCAGGAGACGCCCTGAGCGTCGGGAATCGGCTCCCGATTCCCGACCACCGATGCCTACCAGGGTCGCGGGTTGTTCGAAAGAGTTACCGTGGTCCTGGCACAGGCAACTGAAGGAACACTGGTGGGTTTTAGTCAGTAAAAGTCTGACACGCCCTCCCGCTCCGCCCAGAGCTGACCACCCAAAAAAAAAATTGCCTATGCTCTAACCAGTCCAGTGGGTGACGTCGTGCTGTGGATGATGATGATGCAGACGAAACCCTCGGGCAACTGCCAGTACTTCATATTATAACTGCAAAGTAATTACTAATTTTCACGCCTAGACAACGCCACTCAACCGATCGTAATGAAAAACTTGACAGGTATAGTAAAAGTGCGCAGTTGCTGCACATCCCCATCCTATTTCAAATTAAACAAATATCAACTTTATTTCAATGAAAATTAAGTTGATTTCAGAGTGACTAGCACTGTTGTAAAAGTTCTAAAAATGTTTGAAGTTGTAGCGTAAACTGAACTTTATTTTGTAGAAATTAAAGTTATTTTTCCATTAATTAATATTTGTTTACATTTTTGGAAAATGAATCGCGAACGCAGTTTAGGTAGCCTGGGACAGCTAGAGAAGGACAAAGGCTTCTTTTCATCCTGCTTATAGGTATTAAAAATTATAAAACACAAAATACACGCACAAGAGATCGCGGACAAAGAGCTAGTCTATCTATCATCAATTGCAGTCTCGCAAAATCTCGAAAATGTTTCGACCGATTGTGATGAATTTTTTGTAAGTTGTTGTTTGAGCACGCACCAGAGAAGGTTCCTAACAAAAAAAAAACTAATATGGTATGCATTAGCTATGAGTGCCTTTTATTACAGCCTCAGGTACTTACATACGAAATCTTCGACAATAGCCCATCTTATCATGCTCAGAGCCGGGAAAAAATTCTCCGTTGTTGAAAACTTGTTACGTCACTATGACGAAATACTACATACAGTAACGAATACCATTGTCATAGCAAAGTGGGTCGGTTCGAACAAACGTAGGCGTTAACTAAATAGTATTATAGTCTTTATTTTAATCACAATAATGGTGGAAATCCTTTGTGATAATAATGCAGTTCGATTTGCTAATTAGTTATTTACTTTATTTATGATTAATATAGGACATATTTGTATTGGAATAAGGGTTAAGGTTGCCGGTAAATATTTTAATTATGTTTAATTATTGATAAATATCAATAAGTACTACTGCCGTCATAACTAAGAATGCAGTAATCGCAAAATGGCGGTTACGAGATAATAAACGCAAAAAACAGTTTTTATGCAAGTACGGCGAAAATCATTACATAAAAAACATACTTCGAGCCCCTAAGACGACCCACTGACCGAATTTTCTTATGAAAATATTTTTTTTTCATGTACATGAACCTCTTGGGATGCCATTTCTGGAAAAAAGTGAAAATCTCAAAAATGTCGATTACTGCATTCTTTGTTATCAGGGCAGACTAGTTTAAAGGACGAAAATAGATGTTCAGATGAAAAAATTGAGTGAGAACTTATTTTAAAGAGATAAGGATGATAATCCCTTGAAACCCATGTTAATAACTTGTGATTTTTGTGAAAAAATTAACAAGAAAGATTTAATTGTTTGAATGTTTGTTTGCTACGCTTTCACGCCTAAACGGCTGAACGGATTTGGATGAAATTTGGCACATGAGAAGACCATCAGGATTAGGCCATAGGATACTTTTTATCGCGATATTCTCATGAGGTCGAGACTTATGCGGGTGAAACCACGGGGCGTAGCTAGTCTTTAAATCTTAGGAGACCTTTTAGTTTTTTACCTCAATTTACTGGTAACATTGCATTGCCCATAACGTTCCCACTGCTGGAACACAGGCCTCCTCTCTGTGAGATGAAGCGTTAAAAGTCTTAATTAAGGGCATTACCAAATGAATGTATTGATAGTGTAACATAATTCCTTTTTAGGTATATTGGAACCGGTACGAAGGCCTAGCTGTTAGTCCTGGGGTAATTAAATAAATAGATTATGCCCGGCTGACAGAAATATTTCCGTCGGTGCTCCATGGACCAATTTTTCCGTCGGAAAATCACATGTTTCCGTCGTCCAAATACCAACTGGACTATGGAGAACACTGGACGTAAACCAAAACTATGTTCCATTATAACATTATAATCCTGAGTTCACACCAGGTTCCTGTATTTAGGTACTTCTGTACTACACACCCGACAAATGTTTGCACTGACTGGGCAGGCCCACTCAAGTCTGTGTGGTTCTTTTCTCAAAAGACCATTTCAGCAGACACTATCTACATGGTTCTTATGATCTGATCAAGATTTTGTCTGGACTTAAAAGAGACTTTGACCGCTGAGTTTCTTTCGCCATTTTTTCTCAGGGGTAGTCCGTCTTCTTTGTTAAATGATAAATGATTTAATTTCTGTAAGTAGGTTTGCACAAACACTTTTACACGTCAATCATATTTTTAAAAACTAGATGAGGTCGACGTCTCCTATCTGAATACTCTGAGAAGAACGGGCGAAACAAACTCAGAGGTCACAGTCTCTTTTAAAGTCCAGACATAATCTTGGTCAGGTTATATTATGAAGACCATGTAGATCGATGTCTGAGATGGTCTTTTGAGGAAAGAACCACACAGATTGAGTGGACCTGTCCAGTCAGTGCACGCACTTATCAGAAATCGTGCAGCTCAACAGTGCAGTTAATATGACTTGTAGAACTAATTCATCCGATATATCCCATTTACAGAATAAAAAACTTCTGTTCATTTCACAGCGGCAACCCTCTCGGAGAAATGGGGAATACAGTTCGTGAATTTATATCCTATAACAAACAAACTACGTTCGTATACCGCAAGACTTGTAATTACATCCTTACAGGTACCAGGGTTCCATATTGTCTTACGCGGTGCGAGGCGTAACTAACGTTTGTTTAATAAGGGCGTGCAGCCCGTGCAGGTGACTTTCGCGCTGGTATTTAATTAAGTATTACAAGATGGTTGCTCGTTAATTAGTTTGTAAAATAAATGGTGGAGTTTGAACCTTTTGACCTTCACCTTAATGCTTATACAACAGAGCTCGCCGTCGAAACCCATAAAGTCTGACAAACAGTCTTACCAAGGGGTATCGTGTTGGGTTAGTAGGGGTTGTGGAGGTCAGATAGGCAGTCGCTCCATGTAAAATACACGTATTCAGTTACGTCCAGTTAGACTGGACGCCAACCCCAACATAGTTAGGAAAAGGCTAGACAGATGTTTATAGATTAGTGACGTTGCCGAGCTTCAGCTCTGGTCAACTGTCCTGACTCCGTGACTACAAGCTATACCTTCCTTTGTGAAGTAGTCTAATTAAATCGTAATAATTATAATAATTTATATTATGACTAGCAAACTATGTACGTAGTTCCTGCTTCAATGACTTGTTTCGCAAGATGTTCATTGCAAGCGGTCGCTGTTGCAATGTTGACTAGATAGGACACATGTATTTTTTTTAATATTTTTACCAAATAAGTTAATTAGTAACTGATTAATCATGCATCATGTATAATTGATTTAAAATGGGCATTGATCGTTTTTTTTTTAACAATTTAATCAGGTGGCGGTACTCTGATGAGCCACAGTACGACTTTGGACCCACATCGCAGACGATGCCTCACCTCTTGTCGTGCTGTCTGCGCAATAACCTCTGCACTATGGAAGACCTTTGCGAGGCCAACGATAATGCTGTTGAAGTTTCCGAATTCTGGTTGAAGCTTATTCAAAACTTAAAACATGGGGGGCAATTCTTGTAATTTTAAGAACGTTGACAATCTGATCTGTCTCAATCTATCCAAAAATTTTCCTAAATTTTTGACACTAATTGTCGCCGAGATGAGATTGCGACTAGATTTTGAACATTTTTAATTACGGGAATTGGTCTTCAGATAAATGGAATCGTAGATACGATACGACGTAGAGGAAGAAGACTGAACTTTTCCGTCAAACTGATAATACAGACACCAGCACATCCAAGCTACAATCTGAAAAATGCATTTAATAGATTTTCAACTTTATCGCTAAAGCATAAGGCTCAAATTTGATTGGGGAAATTTGATAGTTTCGGGTAGCTTGATGTGCTGGCCTCTGTACATTGTTTTATGTGTCAAAGATTAGAAACCGTCTTACGCTTTTGCTCAATGATACACCTAATATAACACATCAAATAAAATAAAAAAATTTGAGAAAGCACAGATTAGTAAATAATGGAGTACGTATTAATTTTTTGGCGAAAGGCAGCGCCGACTGCCTGTCCAATGCTAGTTTACACTTATAAGCCCTCGTACCCACGGGCGATTTTTTTTCGCGATCTGGATTTCATCGCACTGCTTAGGGGCTGTTCATTTATTACGTAAGACGATTTGAGAGGGAGGGAGTCCGAACAAGTCTTATTTTTTCTTACTTGGGGGTGGGAGGGGTCTAGATTATTCTTACGTAAGATCACAAAAGTAAGCAAAAATTATAAGTTGAGAAAAATTTTGCTATTTTTTCATTGCAATTTTGGTAGATACTTACTGATCTTACGTAAGATTCAAAGGGGGGGAGGGGGTTCATTCAAGTCTCATTTTGTCTTACGTAGGGAGGAGGGGGTCAGAAATTGCTTGAAACCCAATAGTGTATTTTTTGACGCGCTGGGTTGCGGTCTGTAGGATTCTCACTGCTCGGCTCAACATCAGAGAGTTGAAAATCCAGTGCGCGATAAACAATTACCCGTGCGAACATGGGCTTAGTTACTTATCAACTTAGCTGTATACAAAGGACTCCATTTCTTACTCCTCTGTGTCATTAAAAAAAACTATAAATAAATATAATCCTTACCTGATCAAAATCCTTCTGTCGCAAAGGCATTTGCGGCCGCACGTTGGTATTACTAATCGAACTCATCTCGCCTCAATCTCGCATAAATACAGGATCAGACTGGCTACACACGATTCATATGACGTAATAAAAAAATTATACTATTCACGTAACGAGATCACAGTGTGTCAGCTTTATTCAGCTGCTATATACATATTTTTTGTTTTTTTTTTCTGTTTTGCTATTGCTAGTACACTATGTTGTTGCCTTTGCGCTTGTCAATTCTGAAAAAAAAGAAAAATTTTTTTGGTTAGGACATTGACAAAACAATTTGGTTTTATTTTAAATTTATAAAAAGATTCTACTTTCTTTCGTCTGCCCTGTTTTGTTGATAGTAAATAAAAACGAAATAATTATTTGTATTTATTATCTACATTAGGAGTAAGCATGTAAATAATAATAGGTACATAGGTAGCATTGGATAAAACATTTTAATGCATAAACAAAATAATGATGGCTTCTTTAGATATTTTAATACAAAACAAAGTTTTTTGATAAACAAAGACATATTTTTATTATTATTGCAAATTAAACCCTATTTACCTAGCTATATATAAGAAACATGAAAGATTCCTAGGTTTACTGTACACAGTGTGTGTAATTTCGTTAAAAGGGAACTTTGCAGGTAAATAAATATTTTGTGTTTTATTGCAAAATGATCGCAAAACAGAAAAAAACACTTTTTAACCGACTTCAAAAAAGGAAGAGTTCTCAATTCGGATGTTTATTGGAAGTACCTACTTAGGTTTTTTATTAAAACTTACGTCAATTTAGATGCCAGCATAAAGCTACACGAAACTGTCAACTTTGAACCTTATGCTTTAGCGATAAAGTTGAAAATCTATTAAAGATATTTGACATATTGTAGTAGCTTGATGTGCTGGCGTCTGAACCAATTGATGTAAAAAAATTCTAATTATAATCCTGTTTGCCTTAAAAAGTTTCCACATCCCAAGTGTTCAAAACAAAAATAATGTATTGATTTAAATGAATACTTTTGAATAACGTATTCATGTATTGATATCGCATGGTTGAAGGTCACAAGAGTAACTGTAATGTCTTTATATTTTAGATTAAGCAGTCCTTTTGCACTTACAAAGTCAGGATGTTAAATAAAATGTTACATATCGGGAGGGTTCTTTCTGATTTTTAAGCTATTGCATAGCTCTTATCTTGGGCTTTGAGCGCGGCGACCGAATGAAGAAATTCCGTAACGAAAATAAACCTAACACCCCCCACTCCGACCGGCACAGCGGTGCAGCGTTGAAAGCCGTGCATCGTCTAACGTCGTATCAGTTCGGCAGACTTCGGCACGGTGTTTGTGTGCGTGCGACTAGACGTATGCGTGTTTTGTTTTCTTATCGGTCACCACGCTAAAAAAGTGTAACTTTTTTTTTCTATTTCCTTGGCCACTAAGGATCGTAGAGTGATATAAAGTATCCTATAGCTTTCCTCAAGAATTGAGCTACCAAATGCAAAAATAAATTTTCGAATCCGACTGGGAGTTCCAGAGATTAACGAGTTCAAAGAAACTCTTCAGCTCTATCTAAATTACTTATTATTACCTATAAAGATAAAAGATGAGATTTTTAGTATGTTTGTTACGCTTTCACGCTAAAACGGCTGAACGGATTTGGGTGAAATTTAGCACATGGGCAGGCCATGACCTGGATAAGGACATGGGATTCTTTTATCCCGATATTCCTACGGGATCAATACTTATGCGGGTGAAACCGAGGGGCGCAGCTAGTATGAAATATATATGTAATCTGCATTCGCGATTTATTTGCCAAAAATGTAAACAAATAAGAGTTTCAGGAAAAATAATTTTAAATCTTACACAATAAAGTTCAGTTTACGCAATAACTTCAAACATTTTTATAACTTTATCAATAGTGGTAGTCACTCTGAAATCAACTTAATAACCATTGAAATAAAGTTGATATTTGTTTAACTTGAAATAATATTAATTTGAAACATAAGTTTCAATAGACTTTATACAAAAGTATTATGCAGTTATTTTTGCACTTACAAAGACAGGGTTCAAATCTAACAATACTGAAAAATGGAAGACAATACTACTGGAATGTTTTAACTGTGAAGTATTCTAAGAATGCACACAATCAAGTGTTTGTTATCTTTAATGTTTATGAAGTGTTCTTAGGTGAATGTCTGCTAATCTGCTTCCATAGTCTAGTAGTTGGAAATAGCTTAACCCTCTGTTCCCTCTCACTCTACAATTAACTTTATTTTCCTGTGGCATTCTTCAAAGGCACAACAAGAATGTATTTTTGGCTAATGTGCGTTCGCGATATATATTTGCCAAAAATGTAAACAAATATGAATGAATGGAAAAATAACTTTAATTCCTACAAAATAAAGTTCAGTTTACACTACAACTTCAAACATTTTTATAACTTTTTCAATAGTGCTAGTCGCTCTGAAATCAACTTAATTATCATTGCAATAAAGTTAATATTTGTTTAACTAGAAATAGGGTGGGGGTGTGTAGCAGTGCGCAGTTTTACTATAGGTACAGTTTTTTTTTCACGCATTATCAGCTTATAATCTTCCCACTGCTGGGGCACAGACCTCCTCTCAGTGAGAGGGAGTGGGCCGTAATCCACCACGCCTTCCTAGTGCGGGTTGGTGGATGATTTTAAAAATTTTGAGAGCAGTGGTGATGAAATAATTTACACAAAGTAAAGCGCAAAAGACAGAATTGTGTGGAATAGGGAGAGGGAGGCCTTTGCCCTTCAGTGGGACAATACAGGCTAGTTACATTAGATTAGAAAAAGCGCATGTCTGAGTTCGAACCTTCGACCTACAACTCGGTAAGTCGCGGCCGTTACCATTGGGCCATCACTACTCCTCACAGTTTCTTTATTGTTGGAAAGTGCCACGTGAAGGCGGGCGAAGCTGCGGGCCAGAAACTAGTTACTTAAAGACACGAAGCATGCACAAAAAACAGCCAGATACTCATCAATTCTTATTAGTAACATCAGGTGACTAGGTCTTATTAGTAAGTAGATTTGATACATACTAAAATCAGTGGGAGTTGTCAGGGCTTCTAGATATGACTTTGCTAGTGGATATCATTGTCTAAGGACCATGATATCTAGATTAAGAGTCTATAACAGTCTGTTTCAGTATCTGGAATTCTACTATCTACCAAATAATTTAACCAGAACTTATCTAGAGGTGACAAAACAGGATAAAAAGGGAGATGTCTGAAGACAAACTAAGCAAAAGGAATATATGTAAGGATCATAGCAGGTGGCATTCTGTAGTTTCTGCCCACCCCCATGTGAAGAATGCATGAGTTTATGTGTGAAGGTGAACTGTGTTGACTCACACACACACACAGTAAATGCAAATATACTATACTAAATGTAGATAAAAAACTGAATTCCACATAACATCGCACCTTGTTTCCTTGAAGGGTTGGGCAGAGGTCTATTGTCCCAGTTATGTTTAAGTCCTATGTAACCTGGGGCGGTAGCGGGATTGTCTGAAAGGGTTACCGCTGCCCCGGAACATAAAGGGCTAAGGAAGGAACACGGGTGGGTTTTAGTCAGTAAGAATCTGACACTCCCTTCCGCTCCACCCAGAGCGGGAGGGGTCATTTGATGATTTCCCATCCATAAAAAAAAACCTATAGACTCTCAAGCTCCTACTGAGAATTTTGAGATAGAAAAACCCAATGAGACTTTGCTGGACTTAGGTGCGATTCCCAGGGTCGGCCAAAGTTGGTTGCAAGCTCTACGGCTGAACACGAGTTCAGTGAGACAAACTAGGCTGTTTGAGGCAGGCAAAGAAAAGAATTGTTCTGAGCATTTAAAAGATTATGTAAACAAAATTGAGTTTGAACGTAGAATATTATGGTACATTTTAATGCATGGACAAACATACATATTTTTTGTGTAATATTATAAACCAGCTGCTGCCGCGGACTTGTTTGTTTATCGACACGCCTAAACCACTGAACCGATCAACATATATGCAAATTTTCAGCATGACCAGTTCAGTGGTTAGGTGTGAAAAGGTAACAAACAAACTTACTTACTTATTAAAAAGAAAATCTAACTTAAGTTCTAGCCTAAACCTTTGTGCTGGTATTTGTATTTCGAACTTTATTTAGATTTAAGCAAAGTTCTTAATACTAAAATGACAACTTGGCACTGAACTAAGCTATCATTTTTGTATAAAGAACTGCATTTCTATAACAGAGTTAAGTTCTGAATTCAATAACTGCCTTTGTGATTAAAACCTGATCTAAAGAAAAACACAACAACAAAGAATTGTCTCCTAATAGTGATTGCTTTTTTTTATTTATAGTTTTAGGCAAACAACATGGGAATCATTTGGAGATTGATTAAATAAGTGTTTGCTTTTTTTTTTGTACTCTTGGCCTCGATCTTGCCTGGTCAAAAGCAATGGATCAGGTCAATAATGGAACAAGCAGTCCCTGAAGATTAAAAGATTGATATTCTTGGTGAAACAAGACTGAAAATCTATCAATCCAAATCCACGTCAAGATATTTAGACAACAAAGATATTTTGACTGTTTCAAAGTTATTGTTGTCACTGGAGTCATGTTAGTTTACTATAAAATGCCCATGACAATTTCAAGAAGAATCTATGACTAATTTGTGTAAAGTTTTTTTTTATTATTATTATTTTAATGGCTGTGTAAACTATAGTAAGTTTTTAATTAAGGAAAAGGAATACAGTATAAACAGCCTAAATATGTTGTTGTCATTGATTTTACAAGTAATACAAACACTGAGTTGGCATGACAAACTATACTAAGAAGATAATCAATAAAATATTGGATGTACAAGAAAAGATTGAAATATTGATCTACAGGAAGCCAGATGAACTTTTGACAGTTGGAAAGCTGTGATGACACATTAGGCCTTACACAATAACACCTTCGCCAGGAATATCTAGCTGTTTTGCATGTATTACATAGAACACTTTTTCCAACAATTTCAGTTGTATCAGCAAAAAAACTATGTCAAGAGGATAACAATCAAGTATAACTGCATTTTTAAACAAAACTCACTCAACAGTAACTGCTTGTTCAACTAGAACGCCTTATTTACATAAAAAAATATCCCCTATGACCAATGTACCCACTTTCTACCACACGAAAAAAAAACGAATAAAATAGCAGGAATTTAGTAAACGTCAGTCGATTACATGCAATGTTCACCAGAAAAAGTAAAAGTGACTATGCACATGACAAAGGAATCGAGATTTTGCAACCTAAACAAGGGCAGACGAAAACATGTTTTTTTTCAATACCCTACCACACACACTTGGCGCATACCTTCACAGTTTCACAAACACACTTCATGGCACTGTATTTAACACTAAATAATCATAAAATAAACGATTTAAATAAAATAAATTGTTCAATTACGACTGATTTCTTTGCTTGACAATACACAGGTAGGTACACATCTGTACCTGACAATTGACTGACAGGTATTTTTATTATCCTACGGAATACGTTTCATCGTAAAACCAATAGCAGTGATACTACGGTGTCGATGTATAGTATTTGATCGTATTATACTTACGTAGCAATCGTTTTCACGCTGTCATCGACCACATTTCACTTGAAATTATCTCGACACGATGCAACGTAACGCTGTACACTTTTACGATCACAAACTGATTTGCAAAATTCAATACAGGAAATAATAGGCCCTGATTAAATTAACCATTTCTTTCACGCACTCAAACGAAAAGAAACAACAAGGAGGAAGAGAGAACAAAACCGTATTTTATTTTTAACCTGAAACAGCAGATGGCGCTTGGGTCTTCGTCTTAAGGATGCGTTCCAAGGCACATATTTACTCTATGCTTTCAGTCTGCGTTCAAATTATAGGTTTCGAATTTATAATCGCTTCATTTTTCTTTCACTTCATTAAAATATTGTTTTACTAAAATAGTAATTTCTGTTCAAATATCAGAAATACTATAACAACCCCCTTAGAAATCCTTTTGGTCGTCTAAATCTAGGAACTATCAGAAAAAGTCAAAGGATTCTAAGGGGGACACACACACATAATAAAATAGTTAGATGCGTTTTTATGGTTTGTCAGTATGTGCCTGCTTCTGGTTTACTTCTAAAAATAATAAAACAAGATTGTGATACTAAATGGACCGACAGATTGGTGAAGCAGAGCCAGTTTCTATGCAGAAAGTGGAGAACCATGTGTTGTATAATAACTTGGGAGACACCTATGTCTACCTGTAGACTGCGATAGCCTGAGTTGTTAAATTATGAAAAAAAAATAGCCAGATCCTATTCGCAAGATGCCAAAGAAGGCAGCAGGCTGACTACTCCAAACATAAGTCCATTAGCTTTTTATAATCACCTCAAACAAATGATTGAATCCAAATCAATCTTCATCTGTCAAATACGTCTGCACATAGTTACTTTACTCTTTGGTCTGCACTGTGGTCTATTCCAATGCACTGTGGTCTATTCCAAGCTTTCTAGATTCCGAGCAATAAAAAACGTTAAATGTCAATCATTCATTAGTCTTTGGTAATCAGTGTTGCCACCTTAGGGCATTATCCCCTAAATGTAGAACCTTTTAGGGTAGTTTTATGAAAAAAATTAAACAGCATTCGTATTTTGTGCAGAGTAATCCTAAAATAATAATAATAAAACCATGAATGAAATAATTGATTTTTAGAGAAAAAAAAGTTTAAAGATACAGAATATCGTTATGAATAATAACGTCTGTGTTTTATTTTTAATAATTATGGGGAAAGTTTGAAAGGTAACAGGTTTAGGGGATTATGTAAAAGAACTAGGGGATAGTCAAAATCAGAGGAAGGCAGCACAGCAACATTGTAAAGTTTGACAACCCATCTATGTTATCTATGTTTTGACTGAAAGTTGTCAATCATTCACGGATTGTGTGTACGAAACGGCGATTTATTTTCAATTACATTTTAGTTTTTACTTAAAAAAAAAAAACAACAAAGCTTTATTAGTGTACTTTTACACCATATTGGAGGCTGCACAAAGAGAAACAAGAAAGTTTCAATCATGTGTTATGTTATAGTTACTGGCCGAAGTTTAGCATGGCTTTTGCTAAGTTTGGTAGCTTTTATGTTAATTTTAACTGGTATCATGACTCCTAAATGGCTTATGGGGCAGCCTGTGGTGCTCAACGAGAATAATATCACCAGTTTTTATGTTCCTAGCGTCGGTATTTACAACAGGTGAGTTGAGAATTATTATGTTTGTTTAAGACCAAGTAAATATATTTAATTTCGAAGCATTTACTTTAATTATCGTGGGAGCGTTGTGGAAATACGATCAAAAATTTACTTAAAAGTATAGTTTCAATTGTAAACTTATTCTGTGATTGTTTATTAATATTTATTTGACTCTAAAATCATACTTTTTAGTAGTTTAAATATTTACTTCAGTCACTTAGAAATAAATATTAGGAAGTCTCTTACTCATCTAAGGAAGTACTTTATATTCATATTAGATGCTCCTACTGTTCTCTTGTTTTCGTACTTATCAACCCAGTAAATGCTAAAAAGTTATTTTTATACTCACATTAATGTTGTTTCATTTCCAGATGTATCCGCATGAGGAATGATAACAACAACTGTGCATCATTCTCATTCTATGGGCTCGCTACTGATGCTGAGGTGTACCCAACTCCTTGGAAAGCGGCCATGTTCTTTTTATCTCTATGTAAGTCTATAGAATTTATTACTCGGCAAACTGCAGTACCCTGGTCAGACTTCACATTTGAAATTACCAATATTGGATTCTGTATATTTTTGATATATTAACTTTCTCTTGAACTTTGGAAAGTAGCAAGTAGTTTGTGAGTATTAAATGAGTGTTTGTTTCAAAGTCAACTGCTGGGGCCAGGTGCAGATCTAGGTTTTCACTCCAGGGAGGGCACATGTTTCTCTCTGATAGGAGGATTTCTCATGCCGTGACAGCCTTTTAAAAGAATCCTTTGGCACCTATTGTCCATAAGCTCAATAATGGGCCCCCATTTGAGGATAACTACTATGCGGTTATTACAGGTTGTAAATCTTATGTTTATGTCCAATTTAGTTTTAGACTCAGTTTGGCCAAAGCCTAGGGGGTGCAACTGCAACCATTGCCCCCCCTTTGTATTCATGCCTGGCTAGGGCAAGTACACACGGCTACACATCAAGCTATACATTTCCAGTTTTCGCTGACCTCGCATTGTATAGGTTTTTCGTACAATCAGAAGTCAGCTTATACTGGTTATGTATAGGTTAATGTGTAGCCGTGTGTACCAAGTAGGCACATCCATATTCAAGTTGTCAGAAACCCAATCTGCTGTACTGTTTTTAAACAACTACAGAATCTGAAGTTATTTATTTGTATGAACATAGTTTTACTTAGTATGATGTTAATAATTTTATAAGTTTTGTACAGACGCCATGTCTTTAATACATTTTCAACTTTATTGCGAAAGCATAAGGTTCAAAGTTGATTGGGGAAATGTGACAGTGTCAGGTAGGTTGATGTGCTGGCGTCTGTACATTCTACCTTATTGTAATTATGGCATAATCATAATTTGGCAGAAGCAAAGTAATACAGCACAACAGTTGTACAAAAGTAAAAACCCTTGTTTATCCAAAAGTGATTTTGTTATCAGTTGTTCCTAATTACTATATGTCCACAACTGTATGTGTTTGTCTATAGATTTCAACTTATCTTTTTTCTAACATTTCCAGGTGTCCAGTTTCCAAACATTGATTTTCCTCCTAGTATTGCATTGTATTATTCATCAGCTGCCTATGTATGCTAGATTTATTTTATGCTTCAACACTGTCTTATCTTATTTGGCATGATATCCATGCAAATTAAGTCCTTGCAATTAATATATTCTTAAGTATGTCCATTCATTAATTCTCAAAGGATGTGGCTAATGTTACATACTTAATTAAACATCTTATTACACAGTCTACAGTCCGTCAAATCTAAGAAGTACCGTTTGACGTTTCATATTTTTCAACTTTGTTCATACGAATTCATCATAAAACCATGAATTTAGAAAGATTTCATTATTGTATCTAAAAATGTACAATTCTTAATATCTAAATGTAATTGAAAACTTTCAAACAAAGCAAAATAACACATATTTATAACTGTCAAACGGTACTTCTTAGATTTGACGGACTGTAGCTAAATCTTACACTAAAGTGAGTATTGTAGAACAATACTAAAGCATAAATCTCAAGGGCTGTTGTTTCAAACGGTTGGTTACCGTAACATACGTACGTTAAATAATAACGATTACGTACTCGTTATTATTTAACGTACGGCAAGGCCATTACTTTGTTATTGTGATTTAAAACAACGTTTTTTTTGGGTTGACGATAGTTAGCGCCATTTTTGACGTATTCGCGCGCGTCAAGTAGACGTGAAGCAACCCGCCCTCAATGAAAGAATGTCAAATGTAAATTTTGACAGTCATTACAGGTTACAGAAGCCTATTAGTCTGACAACCAGTCTTACTAAGGTAAGGGGCATCCAGTAACTGGGTTGTGGAGGTCAGATAGGCAGTCGCTCCATGTAAAATACTGGTTAGACTACCCCAACACAGTAGGGCAAAGGCTAAGCAGATTTTGATTTTGGAGACGTTTTTATGTATAGGGTGACCCCTGAACTTAATTACATAGTTATGGCCATCTCCTTTGGAACATTCCGTTCGTTCTTTTGACCAGGGAATATAGACTATCCATAAACAATCCTTAGGCTGGCAAGATTTACCACGGGCTATTAAAGGAGACCTATTGAGGGAGTGCTTGGGGGAGGCCTATGTCCAGCAGTGGACGTCTTTCGGCTGAAATGATGATGATCATGATTAAAGGAGAGAAAGAGAGGAGGGGTGAGAGATCACTTTGACTTGCCACGTCTATGGCGTCGTTGGACGCAACGCAGAGGTCACTTTTGACTAAAACCTTTTAGTATGTCAGTTAAAATATTCCATTTTTGTCTTTAGGTGCAGCCATACAATTCGCGACTGTACTAGCAGGTGTCATGGCGTGCTGCATACAATCTGTGTTCAAGAAGAGCGTCATCTCTCTGGCGGGAGCTACACAAGCTTTGGGAGGTATGTAATTTTATGTATTATTTCTTTATCAGTTGATGTAAATTAAAGTATTTGACAATTATCTCTCCCCAATTTGACTTACCTTTAAAGATGTGCGATAGCTGTTCAAACAATGTTTTAAAAAGTATTATATGTATTATGTATTCTAAGTGGCCTGTGAAAATACTGGAAAAAGATAACTTTGATTTTACTCTTTAATAATCAAATAATCAATCAAGTCATTTATTCAAAATAGGCTGAAAATCAGGTGGCCTACCATGATCTAATTGAAAACGATTCAAAAACAAGACATTTCAGTTTAGGTTCCTAAACTGCATCGTTTGAGCTGCTCTATGGACGTCACCGTTCGAAACAAGTATGAATGAAACCGAAACTTGCGAGTCAGTTTGACACAATCGCTGTCAGCAGATGGCACGGCCTAAACTGAATCTTTAAACTGACGTCATGCTACGAATTAGAAGAACAGTTCAGTTTAGGTCCTAAAATGGATCGCGTTAAGAGCTTGTGGTAGGCCTCCAGGACTTTTTAAACATCAAAATTAGAGTCCAACGGCATGCCCGCCCTTCACGATTTCCTAGTAAGCTGAGATAAATAAGTGGCTCAACAAACTCCCCAGCACAGCTGACTATTAAATCTGAAAAACTTGATGCTATACAAAAGTATGCAAAGTAATTAACATCACGAAACTCAAAACATTGAAATAGATTATTGGCCATATAACAGCTAAAGTAAAAGTGAGCTGTGCTGATGCCCCCACCCTATTTCAAGTTAAACAAATATCAACATTATTTCAATGACAATTAAATTGATTTTAGAATGACTAGCACTATTGACAAAGTTATAAAAATGTTTGAAGTTGTAGCGTAAACTGAACTTTATTGTGTAGGTATTACAATTTATTTTTCCATTAATTCATTTTTGTTACGAATGCACGGTCGCACGCGCCGATACACTTTGCCCGACGAACCCAAGAACTCGTGTTCAGCACTAGCGCTTGCGACCACTAGACCAATCGGGCAGTAAAGTTAAATGTCATACTCATCAAATTCCAGGTCTATTTGGCGTGTTGGGGCTGCTCCTATATCCGTGGGGTTGGGGTGCCTCCCGCGTCAAGCGGCTGTGTGGCGAAAACTCCGAGCCCTACATACCCGGGGACTGCTCTGTCGGTAAGTTGCTTCAATCAACATTTTACAAAAACAAAGAGCTCGATCAACAATCAACTCGGCCTATTGCAGTCCACTTCTGGACATCGCTCCTCCGCCTTCCGCATCCAGTCTGTCCCAGCCACCGTCTTTAGGTCGTCAGTCCATCTAGCTGGGGGGCGTCCCACACTACGCTTGCCGATACGCGGTCTCCACTGCAGGACCCGTCTGTTCCACCGGCCATCGGTCCTTCGACAAACATGGCCAGCACACTGCCACTTCAGTTTGCTTACTCTGCAAGCTATGCCGGTAACTCGGGGTTTTTTTTTATAAAAAAAAAAGACTAAGACAAGGTATTTGCAAGGCAGATGTGAGAGGAAACGCCGGGAGGGGACGCTCTAGAAGGACTTATAGAGGTATGAGGAACAGGGTGTAAAGTTCACTGATACTCTATAGAAAAGGAAGGATCCTCCGACCAGACGGGTGTTGTGTATATATATAGATACAACTGCCCAATGATTCATGTCGGGCCGTTGCATCTATGCTAGTTGCGCGGTAAACTCTGCTTGCGAGATGCAGGATTTTGCGTGACGTTAGTATGACGCGTTGTTCGCATGTGGCGTTGTAGATACCGCTACAGACTTATAGTGACTTTATTGGTGATGTTCTCCAGAATTGTTAGGTGCCTAGTACTCGCGACCGGCGTGCGTGTATGACTAGATGTATGAACGTAAATGAGGCAAAAGGAATATGTAAGGATCGTAGCAGGTGGCACTCATTCTATACTGTTTAAAATAAAGTGTAGTTTTAATTTTTTTCTTCTGATAGCAGATTTATGCTTGTTGTAAGGTTTATTCCCAACCCGCACTGGGCCCGCGTGGTGTGCTACGGCCCACTCCCTCTCACAGAGAGGAGGGTTGTGTCCCAGCCACTGCTGTTTAGTCGTTTATGTTCGCCTAACTAGTCAAAATGTACTGAACGGCAGATTTTTTGTTTCGCGATTTCAGGTTCGGTCCCATAGTTAAAAGTTGTTTGTTATCATGAGTAAAATCACGTGTTTAGGTATCGGTCACTAATTACCAGTCACCCTATATATTATATGTTCCTAAGGTTGTTATTGTGCTGCTAGAAATAAATGTTTATTTTTTTCTACTTCTCTTCACTCTTTTTTTTTCCTTTTTCTCTTTTTTTTTAGTAGAGTTCTAATTTAACCTTACTTTAATTTACATACCGTAGAATTGGGGCCAAATGCTCCTGTTACCAAATGAGGTTTCATGCCACATAATTCAGTATAAATTAAACTTCATTGAAATGTGTTTATAAATAATAAAAAAAACCCAACCGGCTTATGACGTTAATACAATGCCTATACATATTACCGTTTTGTAGTTTAATAATGTCCCGTAATTTACTTCCTTTAAGGCTTAGTCATCCAACCTCATTGAAGTTTTTGCTTGCATTTTCCTTAACAGTTAATTAAAATTGCAATGACATAAAAAACCAATTTAAAAGCAGTTATGATAAAAAGTGTTTACGTTCAAAGACGTTACATGTTGCAAAGACGCCAGCACATCAAGCTACTACAATCTGTCAAGTTTCTTTAATAGATTTTCAACTTTATCGCTAAAGCATAAGGTTCAAAGATGATTGGGAAAATTTGACAGTTTCGGGGTAGCTTGATGTGATGGCGTCTGTAAAAGAGGGTGCATCTATATAAGTGTGTCACCCTATTTCAAATTTTCTACATTTACGTATATCTGTAAGTGTACATAAAAAAGAGTATTTTACTATCCATACTTCCATACTAACATTATAAATGCGAACGTGTGTCGGTCTGTCTGTCTGTTACCTGTTCACGCTTAAACCGCCGAATCGATTTAGATGAAATTTGGTATAGAGATAGTTTCGAGTCCCGGGAAAGGACATAGGATAGTTTTTATCCCGAGATTACCACGGGATCGAAGCTTATGCGAGTGAAACCGCGGGGCGCAGCTAGTTCAATAATATATCCACAAGTCCTACGGAATATGTGGCGAGTCTATTGCTATTTTGCACAAATCCACACTCCAGACCGCTACTGAGAAATTCCTTCCTGAATGACCCGTATTAACATTTCGCCCGACCTACGACCCAAACGCAGGACATCAGGCTCAGCAGTAGCGCTTGGGATTACTAGGTCAACAACCCACGGGAGAGGGCAGATCCTGCTCGGAGAAGGAGGCGTCGGGGTGGCAACCGCCTTGGCGCCTAATACGCCGAAACCCACTTACCCAACCAAGGCATGTGGACCTTTGGGGTGCGCACAGAGTGGGGACTCTGTCCGCACACCAAGTCACCCCAGGGAAGACGGTGGCACAGTGATCACGTGCTGCCGTGCATAGCGTGCAGACCTCCCTCCCCGGAGGTCGGGTGCCTTTTGAAGTTTTCCCTCGACAACAAAAAAAAAAGGTCGACAACCCAACGAGACAGCGAAATTAACAATTTTTTTTTTTTAATTTTTTTTTTTAATTTTTCCAGGCTGGGCTCTCTTTGTGACCGCTACAGGTATAGCTCAAATCTTCCTCGCGAGTGCACTCTCTAAGACTGCTGACAAAGCTGCTAACTCAGACAAGGTACAGTTCCAGATGGATGAAGGTAAACAGCTCATTTGTTTAGCTTAGGAGACCTATTGTAATTCTGTAAAACTATGTACAGACGCCAGCATATCGAGCTACCCCGAAACTGTAAAATTTTCCCAATCAACTTTGAACCTTATGCTTTAGCGATAAAGTTGAAAATCTATTAAAGAAATTTGACAGATTGTGTAGCTTGATGTGCTGGCGTCAGTACAAATGCAGAAATAGTTATTTATGTTGAATAATACCCAATGATATTCTAATGGACGGTCAAGAAGTGAAAATGTTGAGCAATTTTCGAACAAATTCCTTTCGCACATAGTGGGCGCGTGTCTCCTTTTCGAACTGTAATTTTTAGGGTTCCGTAACCAACGTGGAACTACTAAGTGTAAGTGGAATACTAAGCCTCCGCTGTGCGTCCGTCCGTCTGTCAGCGGGCCGTATCTCATGAACCGTAAAAGGTAGACAGTTGAAATTTTCAGTGTTTTTTTTATGGCCGCAACAACAACAGCCTATTACGGTTCAATAGATGCAGTCCTGTGACAGACAGACGGACGGATGGATAGCGGGGCCTTATAGGGCTCGACTGTAACCAAATATTCATGCAGTAGTCTTTTTGTGCCAACGGGGGTACCGTTAGCACAAAAAGACTACTGCAACCAATTGCTACTGCAAAAATTACTGCTATCAATCGTCAAATAACGCGTTTAATGTGACGGAACTTGTCCCAAATTGATCAACGTTTTCGTGAAAACAAAGGCCCACAGTAAATTACGCGTTGTTAAAATCGTTGGGTGCCAAACTAAGTGTCAAATAAGTTTTACAATTTACGTATACTTGAATGAAGGTCTATTCAAACATAAGCGGTATTTGCGTGCCGCTGTGGGTACATACCGCGCGGGTTTCGCTTAGGTATTCAGAATCAAGTTTCGCGGCTAGAGAGGAATAGTTGGTGCCATAATACTGCATAGGTATGGTTTCGCATGTTGGGCGAAACCTCGAACTCGGTATTTTACCAACAAGGATAGCGAAATTCGCTTTGGTGTGAACAGTAATATTACCGCATGCCCACTCGGTTTTCCAGACGGTAGCGAATACCGCTTAGGTGTGAATAGGCCTTTAGTAAGAAACCGTTTTCAGTGATGTACAGCCTCAAAATGTCACCTTGTAATTGCTTGCCACTTTTGACAAAAGTACCCAGGAAATTATAACTAAATAGACTAAGGTTGAAATTATCAAACTATGACATAGACTTTGTCGTTTTAAGACGTGCAAGTGACATTCAACTTTAGGGTGGTAAAGCAATTACGAGGTCGACTATACAGTCAACAAAACTGAGAAATAAACTTTGTGGTACGCAGGCAATATGCATACAGTACGGCTCACGAGAGAATGCGTTCTTGAACCTGTCAGTTTCATACAAACGTTTACGTGTTTTGCGAATTTGATCTTTATTACCTACTAGGATTGTCGCACTGACTGGCAGGAACGCATTCTCTCGACGACTTTAGTTATTGTGCATGATAAGGGGCTGTTCATTTATTACGTAAGGAGATTTGAGGGGGGAGGAGGTCCGAACATGTCTTATTTTTTCGTACAGACGCAGCACATCAAGCTACCCGAAACTGTCAAATTTTGCCAATCAACTTTGTGAACCTTATGCTTTAGCGATAAAGTTGAAAATCTATTAAAGAAATTTGATAGATTGTAGTAGCTTGATGTGCTGGCGTCTGTACATGGGGGTGGGAGGGGTCTAGATTGTTCTTACGTAAGATCACAAAAGTAAACAAAAGTTATAAGTTTTTATTTTTTTGACGTGACGTCTTATAAATCGATGAACGCAGGCTGCACGCACGAAAAAGCATGACTCATTGTCACGTTCCGCCTGAGCCGAGTGTGCAAGCGAGAGCGCGGAACAAGCGATAGAGAGGCACGATCGGATGTTTTCTTATGACGTTATCACGTAAAATTATCGTCCGTAAACCGACTTTACAGACAATCAATGTTTTTTTTTCTTTGCAATGTTGGTAGATACTGATCTTACGTAAGATTAAAAGGGGGGGGGGGAGGGGGTTCATCTAAGTCTTATTTTTTCCTAAGGGGTTTCAGAAAGTGGTAAAAATTGTATTACATAATAAATGAACTGCCCCTAATGTAGTAACTTTTAATATATTTAAAGGCCCTCTTTCTTTAGTTGACTGTACACTTATGTATTAAGTAATAGATAAATAGCTAACACAAAAATATACTACTAAATAATTTGTAACTGCTTTTTGGCAGTTTTCGCTTATTTGCGCGTATATTAAGCTTTTTGAATATGATGTGAATTACAATAGTTGTAAATTGTTTTTTGAATATGACTGAACCCATTGACTGAATCTCATGTTGCGTCCATATTAAAACCAAAATAAAATAAGTACCTATTCAATATTATGGTTAAGTTATACAGGATAAAATTGAATAGGTGCGACAAATTAAAATATCAAATTCAACGTTTTATAAAGTAAATTTCGAGCATGTCGTTAAGGAAAGGGATGCACATACGTGCGCATAGGCAAGCGTGTTTGCAACGTCGCCGCGCGCCCTTTTTTCGTAAGAACGGTCAAAATTAGGTAAATACCGCTAGTTCAACGCGTTGCCGACTTGCTTCATGTTGTGAACTCTGCGATGAATTGAAATGTTTATCGGGCGCGCGCTAAAATTGATATTTCATTTGTTTTGATAGTTTGAAAAAAAACGTACTGGAACGAAGATTTATTCATGTCTACATGAGGGTAATAACTTAGTTTGCACTATCTAAGACGATAATTACATGATTTATTTCAAGAATTTAGATTTGGGAAATGACAATTTATAATGATTATGTAACAGTTGCTGCACCTTCTATTTCGATTTGTCGCAAGTTTTCAATTTCATCCTGTATATTTAAGACATTATTTTTATAAGCATACAGGCTTTTGCTATTTCCGTTTTCACATTCGTTTTTGGAAAAAGGATTCAATAAAGAAAATAATAATTTAAAAAAATATCCCCTAGACCGAATCGGAGACTAGCCATCTACGCGGGATATATTATATATAGTGCACAAGTGTGTTCACAAAAATACCAGTGTTTTTAAGCCAAAATAATTCATGAAAATGGCGTCGACATTTTTAAACGTTGCAGATTTGAAGACTGTTCCCATTAAATCATCTATCTAATCTAACTAGGCCTGTGTTGTCCCACTGCAGGGCAAAGGCCTCCCTCTCCCTTTTCCACACGATTCTGTCTTTTGCGAGTGCCGGCCAGTCCCTACGGTAGGAGTCAAGCTCATCCCGCCATTTTCGTCTCGATGACCAAGGTCACGGGCGTTACCAATAAAGCCGGTTAACTTAAGTGGGACTGGGCCGGATATGACTGCCGCATTTCAGATGACAATGTGTTAAGAGAACCACAGTATGGCCGTTTTCACATTGGACGATAACGATAACTACACGATATCGTCGGACTGGTAGTTTTATACAATTACTACTATAGGCCGACCGCTTAACTGAGACGTTGCCTGAGGTAGCAGCGCGGTGCGGGAGGGGTGTAGTGACGTTATGCGAGAAGAAAAAAAAGTAGCCTAAGTTACTCCTTATTACATCAGCTATCTGCCAGTGAAAGTCCCGTTAAAATCGGTCCAGCCGTTTCGGAGTTTAGCCGGAACAAACAGACAGACAAAAATTGTAAAAAAAAATATTTTGGTATATGTACCGTGTATACATCCATATGCATTCAGTAAAAAGCTGTTATTTTAATATTACAAACAGACACTTCAATTTTATTTATTTGTATAGATGTCAATGTTTCAATATGACGTCGTCACTAATTATCGTCTCGATATCGTTGTCGTCCGAGCCGACGCCGACGATTTGATATAAACGTGTTGATATCGTTATCGTCCATTGTGAAAACGCACGATGCATCCCACTAAACGTACGATGCCATCGCAGCATTCAATCATAGTACCGAATTATAAAGTAACAGCTGAATCCTTTTTCCAATAACTCCATAAAATGTCACATCATAGTTATGCTAGAATCATCACATTAGTTTTAGTTTGGAATGGAAACCACAGACTGAAAATTATAATTCCAGTTTCATTAAAAAAAAATATTTTTACAAATATGAAACAGTCGTAAGAACTAATTTATTCTAAATAATATTACTGACTCATAAACGTATTATATCAGATGAATAGTTACACACCGTTTTCTCTCTTTCAGTCGTCAGTAATTTGACTTTCGAAAGAAGAAGACAAAGCGTTGTGTAACTATACAGATGCTATACAACGTTTATTAGTAAGGGGGGGGGTAGAAATAAGACTTCTTGGATAAACCGAGAATTCAATAAATAAATAATTCATCTCCTGTATATGAAAGCCTGATCAACTTTCCGAGCTGTAAATCTGCTATCACCAAACCCACAAATTTTAACTGGAGATTTGACAGCGGATTAACGGCCGAACCCAATTACCTATCTATCACCGGTTTACTTGTGGCAACCAAGTGTTTATACACGCTGTGAATTTGTGCGTGAAAACCAGTAGCGTCACCACGTAACACACACACTTCCAACTTTGATCATGTCTCGGCTCGAGAGCGCCTACATAAATTCACAGCGTGTTTCTACAATTTGTTAGCAAAGCGCGCGTCGCTTTGTAAGATAAAAAAATACAGGCCCAAACAACTTTGCCGGATTATTTTAATTTCTGCCTTAAAAACACCCGTTCAAGTGTTTGATATCGACATCTTAACGTTTTTATTTTTTAATAAAAGACGCCATCAGTTTTTATTTTTACGTCGCAAAGTAAAATAATTCAGAAAAATTACTGATTCAGAAATATTACAACTTGTGAGGTAAATAAGTTTAATTTTAAGAATGATATAATTATAAAAAAAAAGTATATTTTCCTATTATTATAGGCTGTCTTCGTATCGTTAGTCACAAATAAAATCAAAGAAATGTTTAGTGAATACTCATTATTGTATGCTGTAGTATTTATGTTAGTTACATGTAGGGCGAAGACACCAGTTTTTGGCACTTTGTATATTATTCTCGAAAGGTTCTGGAGTGGCGACCGCGTACCGGAAGACGTAGCGTTGGAAGGCCTCCCACAAGGTGGACCGACGACCTTGTGAAGGCCGCAGGAACTCGTTGGATGCGAGAAGCACAAAACCGGTCGAAGTGGAGGTGCTTGGGGGAGGCCTATGTCCAGCAGTGGACGTCTTTCGGCTGAAATGATGATGATGTATATTATTTTACGAATAATATTGGTATATTTTTTGTAAAATAATACAGGTTGGCAGCTACATCGACACGCATTCTGTTATTGAAGTACACGAGTCTGAACCCCCTGCTGATTTTTTTTTGGATAATTGACGAAAAATTTCCACACTAGTCTAGAATCATGATTGTGCTGAATTTATGGTTACATTTTGCGCGTCGATGTTGTCCCACTCTGTATACCTATATTTTTTGTAAAATAATATATTAAGTAAATTACTTTTTCGAGAGTTGTATTTTTTATCCCGAGAACTGAAATGTTGACTGATTTTAAAGCTGAAGAAAGGTATCCTTAGTATCACTTTCACAAAAACCATAATAAATTGTCCAGTAATATCTAGGTACTGTCCAAAAATTTGTTGTTTTCTACCTGAATAAGTTATTTATGTGAAAAATATCGTATTGACATAATATTTTAGTATCACAATTATTTTTTATTGTATTATTTTTTCTTATTTTAAGGTGCCATAATAATTTTCTTTGGCTTTAATTTTAAAATTATTAATTTGATGTGAAGATTTTTTTCTTAAGAATGTTTTGTTACTTTTATATAATTGCAAGAAAAAAAAAAACATTGGCGGTATAAATGATGTACTTATGTTATATAAAAACAGTAGTGACAATCAGCTTATAATGTTCCCACTTCTGGACCACAGGCCTCCTCTCTTCGACAGGGACTGAGCTGTACCTAATCCACCACGCGGGCCCAGTGCGGGTTTGTGGACGTCATGTTTTTGAATTTTTGGTTCTAGGACATGTGGGTTTCCTCCACCATTATAAACGTTGCAATTATATTCAAGTAAAGAATCTCAATAATTTCTAAATTAGTGCAAAAAGAATTGACAGTATTATTTTTAGAGACTATTCCATGTTTTTGGACTTTTCTTGTGTAGGTTGTATTTAGATGAAAAATTGCTAAGCTTTCAGTAAACGCACATTACTATAGAAGATCATTTATTTTAACATTTAAATTAATAAATAAATGAAAATCTGTTATGAACAAAATATACATGTAATTATGTACTAAAGGTGAAAAGGATAATTATTTGTGTGAAAAGAGTTTTGTGATTTTGATATTTTGTAGTTTAAATTATAATGCCTACATAATGGTTGACAAATGTCCTTTTCACCCTAGTGTTATGTTATGATTTAAGGTTATATTATACTGTTTACAAGAATATAAAAATTATGTGTCTATATTTTATATAAATTATTGAAATTATATACGATTTTGATTGAATTGAATGTTTCTTTTTGATTTCCACTAACTCCTACAGTCCATTCAAAGTTAATTACCTTAGACAGCAGCAACCAAAAACAATTCATCATCTGCCTACCCTTTTCCCAACTATGTTGGGGTCGGCTTCCAGTCTAACCGAATGGAGCTGGATACCAGTATTTATGACCTCCACAACCCAGTAAAAATAGTAAGTAATTTGGTTTAAATTTAATAAAAATCATCACGAAGAACCACTAGAACTGCGACATTGTCCGCTCGCGCGGGATGAACGCTCTTAATCATTTGCAGAGTAAGACAATGTGACTGTAATAGTTGCACTGCATATGGTGCAAAATCGCTTGGCAATTTAATATTCACCTAGGTGCCTGATGCTGGGCAAAGACCTCCCCTATTTTTCCAGTGTAGGTAACAGGTGATTCGGCAGAGAAACAAAGTTGCCGACAGAGCTCACAGAATAAGCAAGCTGAAGCGATAATGGGCCGGCCATATTAGCCGAAGAACCGATTACCGTTCGTTGGGGTAGACGTGTTCTTGAGTGGAGACCGATTGAATCGGCAAACGTAAGGTAAGATGCCCTCAGGCTAGGTGCCCGCAGGGTAGAGCTAAATGGCGTGCAATTGGAGAGGCCTATGTCGAGCAGTGGACTGCAGCTGAAGCGAGGCTGAAGTCAGTCTGCGGATGGTGATAATTAGCCTTTAACCCCGAAAATAAAACTTGCGTGACTTCTCGTGCCCACAGGTTGGCTCTTCAGAAACATCCTCATACTTAGCTACATACAACGGTACACATTTTCTAAGAAATCCATGTAGGTCGTGGGGATAATTGCGAACGAAATTACATGATAATTATGCCTACTCATCAAAATAATTTCGTTCTAAGAAAAAAACTCAGTTTTCCTTATACCAATGTCAAAAGTATTTCACGCGTAAAGAAATCAGATTTCGCCTTTTGATGTACCTAGATGTTAAATGTAACATCACACCTGGGTACTCAGACGGGATAGGTAGATACTTATTGTTGTGTTGGAGCTCCGTGGAATAGGAGGCGCGCCTTTTATCATTATCCGGGCAAAAACCCGGATTCCGGGCAAAAACCCGGATTCCGGGCAAAAACCCGGATTCCGGGCTACTACTGAGAAATTCCTGATACAGAAAACAATCAGAACAAAATAGACAGAAAAAAATACGTTATAAATGCGAATGTTTGTATGTTTAGATGTTTGTTACCCAATCATGCAGAAACGGCTGAACGGATTTGGATGAAGTTTGGCACCCAGATAGTTTATAACCTGAATTAACACTTAGGATACTTTTTACCCCGTTTGTACAGTAGGCTCCAAAAGTCCATAGGCAAAGTCACAATGCAATAGCTTGACGTCTAGTTTAACTTACGACCTTCTTTTAATGAGTAATTAGACACACACACTCGCATATTACTCGAATATAGTTCCGTGTCATGTTCGTCTTGTTCACATAGTTCATAAAACTTTATGATTATACCCACAGAAATCTAAATAAATAAAACATAAGGTAGACAGATGCTTAACTCATTCACCGCTAGTCCCCGACTAAATAGAATGTTGTTGCACTACTGTGGTTGTTGCTTCTTGGTTGGTGGATAATTTGATAATTATGTGAAGTGTGTTTAATCTATTAGCGTTGTTGTAGTTCATTTTGAAATGCAAGCAAATTTAAATATCGAGATGATAGCTGCTGATATTATCGCGCTGCGTAAATATGGACTTATTATTATATCACAAATATTTGATGAAACCGGACTGACTGTGAGTATTATGATTTCATTATTTTATGGAACATTTATCTAATTAAAGTATAAATGATGATCCTTGTAGTTATTTTTTTAAACGTTTTATATTTACCTACCATAAGCCCTAAATAGAAAAAAAAAAAATATTTCCTAAAGTTTATTTATTTACTTTTGGAATATGAATATAATATTAAGCATAATATTATAATATATAATCATTTTGTAACATTTCTATTTTCAAAATAATTTTGTTTCAAAATAGTAATAATATTTTATAATTTTGCTAGTAGTTTAACAGTATTCCTTTTTTGTTTTAGAGAAATTACCTACTGTGAGTCGGAGGGTCAAAAGATATAAGGAAGAGGGTAGCCTTGCCAGTCGAAAGCGAAGTGGAAGGCCCAGCTGGTCAGTGAATATGAAACAATTGGTTTCCGAGATATTTTGCCGAATTATTCAACAAGTGTTTACGAAGCGTTCGCCGTGCAAACGAAAACCAGCTCAAAAACATAATATTTGATTGGAAATAATAAACAAGAACATTTATACAAAGTATTAAGTTATAAATTGATTTTAGTAATATTAAAATAAAATTGTGTCATATCCGTATTAATAAGGATTATTTTGAGGTTTAGTTTCAATCTTCTTTTCATAATGAAAATGAATACTTAAGCTATAACCGCAATAAGTCCTAATAAATATGACTGTTTATAACGAATAAACATTTTGAAATCACTTAAGCATAAAACATTTTTATTTTTAACCCCATATAACATAAGCATAACAATATAATAATAAAAACATAAAAATTATTACATTGTTATTCTCTTTTATTATCTCTATTGAATAACAAAAAAAAAAAAACGAAAAAGATAATTGTTGAAAAGAAAAATAATAGTCTCATCTCGAGATTGGAACCCAGACTTTCACGTTTGCTAAACCCTTAGGTTACGTTACCAGCTATCTATACTTGCTATGATGAAGTGAATTTGAGCAGTAGTATGAACCCACCAAGGTTATGTGTAATTACGTAGTACCGTGTGCGTAAAAGCGACGATATGTTTTGTTTCGTTCGACGCTAGGACAGTAGAAAGATATTTATACTGTGACGCTCACGCTAGCCAATGCGTGTTCGACTTACACACACAGATGTGGCCTGCGGCGCGAGGCGGCCGGTATTATCACAGCAATTTGAACTTTAATATGCTTATGCAAAATTGATGCCTTACTGTACGTTTCCGTGGGACAATTTCTGACTTTCACGCAGGCGAAGCTGCGGGCTAGTGATTGAATACTTTACTCGATCTGGGAATCTAACCGCAGTAAGTCCGCTCTGCATGTTCAGCAGTCGCGGATGCGACCACAGAACATCGAGGGAATCAGAGCATATTCACAACCACACGATACGCTTCCGTACCGTATCGAACATCAATCAATGTTATCGTAGTCCTCTAAACGCTATTCACAAGTCCAAACCCCTAAAACGTTGTCAGTTTAAATCAAATAGACGACCGCTATTTCTTGCGATAGCTGTTTGCTGTCGGAGACAACGCAAATCAGGTTATCGAAATGTGTCATTTTCGATAAGTACGATAGCCTGTCGAATATTTGTGAATAGCTATGCTGATCTCTTACCTTACATATAGGTAAGGGAGGGGCCCACGAGCAACTTTTGTCTCGGCAACTAATTTGTCTCTCACAACAAGTCTATGGGTTTGTATGAAAGTACCTACGCGCATGTACGACGCGACAAAGACAGCACTTTCAAACAAACCCTTACGGTCTGGTGGCCTACCATGATCTAATTAAAAACGATTCAAAAACAAGACATTTCAGTTTAGGTTCGTAAACTGCATCGCTTGAGCTGCTCTATGCCTATGGACGTCATGGTACCAAACAAGTAGGTAAGTATGAATGAAACCAAAACTTGCGACTCAGTTTGGGACAATCGCTGTCAGCAGATGGCACGGCCTAAACTAAATCGTTAAACTGACGTCATGGTACGAATTAGAAGAACAGTTCAGTTTAGGTCCTAAAATGGGTCGCGTTAAGAGTTTGTGGTAGGCCTCCTGGCCACGAACTCGCCGCTATCAGCGGCAGCTTAGCGCGGGGCGGCGAGCGGTAAAAACAAATAAGTATACCAAAATGTATGAACCATGCGACGACGCACCGCTCGCAGGCGCAGCGTCAACGCTAGACAAAAGAAACCGCGCCGCTTGCCGCGAAGCCATAATTCGTGGCCGGGCGGATAGACTTCATGTAAGACAAATTAGTTGTTGAGACAAAAGTCGCTCGTGGGCGTCCTCCCTAAGATTAAGTAATTGACATTCCTTAAATATTAACACTACTAAGGACGAGGCTGTGGCGTAATTTACTTTTGGACAAGAAGGACGAAACTGAAGACGAGGCTTCGGCCTTACTTACTTTTTAACAAGAATAGGATGAAACTGAAGACGAGGCTTTGGCCTTACTTTTAGTCAAGAAGGACATTATGCACTGAAGACGAGGCGGTATGGTCTAAGACCTTAGCCTGCCCGAATAGGGCGACGGAAAAAAAATATTAACGACCTACAATTCATCAAGTAAGTAGGCAGATAAATAGGATCTATAGGCACTTGAGCAATGAGGTGTGTAGCCATTTTACTGAGAACAATACGTGATAGTACCTACCTACGAACTACGAGGTAATCATGGCAAGCAATCACGGACTAGATGTATGAAACAAGTTCAAATAAGGTTTTCCACTAAGGACGCTCGAACTTTCAATTTAACTAAAGCAAAAGTAAACACGGAGCTGAAAGTGATGGGATCACCTCGTTCTCCATCTGCCTGTCTGCCAAACGGTTAGGTAAGACCCTTTTTCTCAGAAACACGTGCAAGTATCAAGTTGAAATTAATTTCCAATACGTAGGTCTACGACCCCTTGGAGCTCTAAAAAATCAAGTTTCTAATATTTACAACGCAATAAAAAATACGACCATTTATCCAACATATTTTGAAACTCGCAAATAAATCAAAACCTATAGGGTAGGTACTTCCCTTCCTAACTATGGAAGAACATGTTTATCAACTATAGGCAATGTTTGTTTTTGGGATAAATTCATCCCAACTACGGAGCCCTTCAATGTGCGACACGTAGGAACTTGGCTGGTTTTTTGAATTTAAAATTAATAAACTAATAAGTAGGTAGTTCATTTTTTATTTTTATTTTTTAAAGATTGAAAGATATCTCTCGATATTAAATTAATCACCAATAATATGTATAAAGTCTTAAACCGTTAATTTAAGTATGTCACGATAATTATAATGATAGGTACCTATTTGCCTAATGGCTGCTGCGGCATGGCATTGAAAGTGATTTCATAGACCTACCTATTTAGCAGTGGGACATTTTTCAGTGGCTCAATATTATACCTAGCACTTACCTATAAGTTCTTCTCCGCATCCATTTAGATTTGAGGCTGTATGTTTGACCATTCTAACTAGCGATCTTGACCCGTCTTGTACCTAAGTAGGTACAGTGTGCTACGTATACCAAACATTGTTATCTGTAGGTAAATCTTGATCTGTAACCCTACCACGAACACTCAGAACACTGTCTTGTCTATGTAGGTAGGTAAGTACAGTAGGCTCCAAAAGTCCATAGGCAAAGTCACAATGCAATAGCTTGACGTTTAGTTTAACTTACGACCTTCTTTTAATGAGTAATTAGACACACACACTCGCATATTACTCGAATATAGTTCCGTGTCATGTTCGTCTTGTTCACATAGTTCATAAAACTTTATGATTATACCCACAGAAATCTAAATAAATAAAACATAAGGTAGACAGATGCTTAACTCATTCACCGCTAGTCCCCGACTAAATAGAATGTTGTTGCTTCTTGGTTGGTGGATAATTTGATATGTGAAGTGTGTTTAATCTATTAGCGTTGTTGTAGTTCATTTTGAAATGCAAGCAAATTTAAATATCGAGATGATAGCTGCTGATATTATCGCGCTGCGTAAATATGGACTTATTATTATATCACAAATATTTGATGAAACCGGACTGACTGTGAGTATTATGATTTCATTATTTTATGGAACATTTATCTAATTAAAGTATAAATGATGATCCTTGTAGTTATTTTTTTAAATGTTTTATATTTACCTACCATAAGCCCTAAATAGAAAAAAAAAATATATTTCCTAAAGTTTATTTATTTACTTTTGGAATGATGAATATAATATTAAGCATAATTGATATGGATTCAGGCTGGTTATATTCAAGTGGACTGTATATTGTTTTCAAAGACTTTATTTTCTTGTTTACATGTTAACTTGTTGTTAAGACTAGAGTTATAATCGACTGACGCCGCGCGGCACGAGCGTCCTATATTTATAGCCTCTCGCGCCGGCGGCATCCCGTCCCGCGTGCCGCACCCCCGCCAATTTCGACTCGTCGGAACTTGCTCGTGGGTGCGGCTCTGTTCACATTTTATTTCGGCGTCCGCAACAGTTCTCCCCCCGGCGCAGCCTGCGTAGCCTCTTCTTTCTTGATCAGGACGACGAGCTTGCTCACCGGGCGTCGGAAGATGCCTGTTCTGGTTCGCACCTCGACGACTCGAATGCTGCCGTCTGCTCCAGGATGCGTGCGCTCGACGACTCCCATCGGCCAGGTGTTCCGGGGCAGCGCGTGGTCGACTACTAGGACCACGTCTCCGGCCTGCAGGGGCCGGACGTCGTTCTTGGGCTCACCGCGTGGCACTAACGTCGGCAGGTACTCCCGTAGCCAGCGCCGCCAGAAATGGTCGGCGAGCGCCTGGCTAGCTCGCCATGCTCGTCGGTCGGCCTCGTCGCAGGGTCCCGTCGCTTGCAGGCCGTTCGATGACCCCAACAGAAAGTGGTTGGGGGTCAGTGCCTCGGGGTCGCTAGGGTCCACGCTGACGTGGGTCAATGGTCTCGCGTTTATCGAGAACTCAGCTTCGGTGAGAAGTGTGCTGAGAACTTCTTCTGTTGGCGCCTTCTCCCGCAGGGTCACCTTGAGCGCTGTCTTTACGGAGCGCACCATCCTTTCCCACGCGCCGCCTTGATGGGGCGCGCCAGGGGGTATGAAGCGCCACTCCATGCGATGTTGCAGCCCCTCGTCGTTCAGAGCGGGCAGCCACTCGGTGTAGGCTTTGCGTAGCTGTTGATCAGCCCCGCGGAAGTTCGTTCCGTTGTCAGAGTACATTAACCGCGGCCATCCTCTGCGCGCAGCCATTCTTCGCAGCGCCATGATCGCAGAGTCGATTGAGAGGGACGCCACAAGCTCGATGTGTACGGCGCGAGAGGTGAGGCATGTGAACAGTGCCCCCCACCTCTTCTCTCGGCGACGGCCCACCTTGACCATCATTGGTCCGAAGTAATCTACCCCGCAGTTAGTAAACGGGCGGTGGAAAGGATCCAGGCGGGCGTGCGGCAGGTCTCCCGTGGCCGGCGTCTTGGGCTTCCCCTCAGTCTCTTACAGAAGGCGCAGTTCTTTTCAATCGTGCGTACGGTGGGTCGGAGGTGAATGACCCAGTAGCGCTGCCGTAGGTCGTTCGTTACACGCTCCCTGTTGGCGTGCCCCGCAGCGCAGTGTTCCCGTAGCACGATGAGCTTGGTCAGTGGATGTCGGCCATCTATGATGATGGGCCGCTTCGTCTCGGTGGGCGCTGAGGAAGCCTCGATCCGTCCTCGCACCTTCAGGAGTCCATCCTCTAATATAGGATCTAGTCGATACAGCCTGCTCGACTTTGTTAAGGGGTGAGCAGACTTGATCCTTTTTAGTTCTTCGTTAAAGCTGTCTTCTTGCGCGTGCCGGATTAGTTCCCTCTCGGCGCGCTGGATGTGTCGATGCTCCATGCTGGTCGCCTTACGTCGGCAGATGTCGGTGAAGGCAAGCGCTCGTGCAGTGGCCCTTACCAGGATTTCATATTTCGAGAAGCGGGCAGGGTCGGGTAGCCAGCTGTCTCGTCCCGGTTCTTCCCTGGTGTGCAGGACCTCGTCGTCTTCTTCTTCTCGCGTTGACATCTTGGGCCATCGTTCTTCCGGTTGGTATAGGAAGGCAGGCCCCTGGAACCATCGATCCGTTGTGCTCAGTGGAGTGTCGCTGAGCCTCGTTGCGTCGTCCGCCACGTTATGTTCCGTTGGCAGCCATCGCCATTCTCCCTTGTTAGTGAGTTCAGCGATCTCACCCAGTCTGTGTGCGACGAACGGTGTGTAGCGTCGCATGTCGTGGTGGATCCAATGGATCACGGTGGATGAGTCGGTCCAGTAGGTTGTCCGACCAATCTTCAAACGGTGTTCCCTTCTTATCGTGTCGGCGAGTCTTGCCCCGATGACAGCTGCTTGTAGTTCGAGCCGAGGTATTGTCTGCGCCTGTCTTGGCGCTACCTTGGCTTTGGCCGCCACCAATACTACGGCGACACTCCCGTCGCTGCCTGTGATCCTCCAGTAGGCCACGGTCGCGTAGGCCTGTTCGCTGGCGTCACAAAACACGTGGAGGTCGATGTTGTCGTACTTCTTCGTCGTGTAGCAGCGTGGCAGTCGGAGTTTGGCTATCTCGTTCAGGTGTGCCAACCACGATGCAAAGAGCTCGTTCTCTTCTACTGGTATTTCTTCGTCCCACGTCGTCTGGAGGCGCCATAAGCTCTGTAAGATGATCTTAGAGCGGATGGTGTAGTGGCTCAGCAGTCCAAGTGGGTCGTAGATTGACATCACGGCGCTTAGGGCTTCGCGCTTGGTCGGTGCACGAGCCCGGTCTCGTACCTCCGCTGGCACTCGGTTCATGGATGTATTGAACCCAAGTTCATCTCGTTCGGCGTTCCAGAACAGGCCGAGTATCTTGCTTTCCGGCTGTTCTCCCCCCAGTTGTGTGGGTGCAGTGGCGTATAGCTCAGGGGGTATGTCGCGCAGCACTGACTGATCGCTTGCGTTCCATCCCCGCAGCGTGAAGCCGGCGTTGGCATGCACCGTTCTCGTTTCCTCCACCGCTCTCCAGGCTTCCATCGGGTCGTCATAGCTCGCCACTAGGTCGTCCATGTAGTGGCTTTCTTTTATAGCCGCTAGCGCTCGCGGGAACTCCTGCCCATGCATGTCCGCGTTGTGGTTACGGACATAATGAGCCATGTACGGGGAGCTCGCGGCGCCGAAGATCATGCTCTTCATCTTGAATTTGAGTGGAGGCGTGTCTCGTTCATCGCCTCGCCACAGGAACTGCTGCGCTGGTTGATCTTCTGGTCTGATCTTTATACGTAGGAACATTTCTTGTATGTCCGCTGTTACTGCCACCGCCTTTTCCCTGAATCGGAATAGGATTCCTGGCAGCGACAGTAGCAGGTCCGGTCCCTCCAGAAGTTCGTCATTGAGGCATATTCCGTGGCTTCTCGCGGCTGCGTCAAACACCAGCCTACACTTGCCGGGCTTGTTTGGGTTCTGCACGGCAAAGTGTGGCAGGTACCAGCACACCGGGCTCGTACGTTCCGAGCCGTCGCACGGTGTGGCGTATCCTTTCTGCAGCAGGTTCTGTATCTGGTTGGAGTACTCTCTGGCGAATTCAGGGTCGGCGTCCATTTTCTTCTCGATGGTCGTGAGGCGACGGAGTGCTTGGTTGTAGCTAGGTGGCATAGCGGTGTCGTCTCTTCGCCACGGCAGCCCCACCTCGTACCCTGTGTCGGTCTTCCTGGTGGTCGCCTCGACGATCTTCATGGCTCGCTGATCTGCTTCTCGTACTCGCGGCTTTCCCTCTATGCAGAGAGCTTCTATTTTGAAATGAGCCTCGACAAAGTGGTGGAGCTGTTGGTTGCTCACGTTCGATTCTCGGTCGGGCTCGTATACGTGCAGCACCCTGCCTTCCTGTAGAAGGGCGCTGCGTGGTGCGGTTCCATGCACCACCCATCCCAGCTTTGTCCTCGATGCGGCCGGCTCGTTCGGAGCGCCGGTCCTGAGCTCCCTGGAAACGATGCACTCCCAGTGGTCAGTTCCCACTAAGAGCCCGGGGCGTGCTCGTTCGTAGCACACCTCGTCCCTGGGAAGGTCCCTCAGGTGCTCGTGCTGGAGAAGGGTTTCGGGTATGGCCTGCTGGTGCAGCTGCAGGTTTTTGATGGTCCTTGCTCTGACCTTGTACTTCTCAGTTTCATTTATCCCTCTGACATCAATGGTGATGAGCTGGCTCTTCGTCTCTTGTTGGCTCATGTTGACGCCGTTTAGGTGTAGCGGTTGTGATGGCCCCTCTGCCCCGATGCTGGAAGCTAACTCCTTGTCTACTAGTGTTATTGTAGCTCCTTCGTCTAGGAGCGCGTAGGTCTGCGCCTCCCCTTTTGGTCCGGACACGATGATGGGACACATTTTCAATAATACTGTTCGTTGTCCCATAGCTGGTTGCGGCGTGACGGATAGGACTGCTTCTTGCTTCGGTGTCTCTGCTGGCTTGGCCGCCTCTGTTTGCGGTGGTGTTTGGTGTAGGGTCGCGTGATGTGGTCGGCGACATTGATCCACACCGCAGGGCCTTGCTTTGCATCCGATGCGTCGGTGTCGTCGTTGGGCGCACTTGAAGCATATTTTCTTCTCTTTGAGAAACTCCCATCGTTGGTCGATCGTGAATGCCTTGTATTTAGGGCATTGGGGTAGAGTGTGTGCTTGTTCGCACCCAGGGCACGGCATCTTCTCTTCTTCCGCTGCGGCGACGGTGTTGTAGACAGTCGCTTTCTTCTTTTGGGTCACTGCGGGTCGTGTTTCTTTCTTCTGGCTCGCGGCGGTGCACGTAGATGGGGCATAAGTGTAACGTAGTGCCCTGTCCGCCTCCCTCATTAAGAATCGGGAGATCACGACGATTTCTGGATCGGCCGTCCCTTCGTTTTCATATGCGTAGTCGCACCAGCGCGAGCGGAGATGGGGACTGAGTTTGTCCAACACCTCCCTCGTCAGCAGGGGATTGAAGAGGTAACCCCTTCGGTCGATGGTCTTCAACACGCAGATGATGTTCTGTAGTTTCACAGCGAAGCTATTGAGGTCGGCTGCTGATGCTCCAGGTCTTGGGAGTTTCTTCAAGTCGTCGAGCGCCCGATCAATAATAATTTCAGGACGCCCGAAGCATTGTTCCAAGGTCTTCATTATGATGTCCGAATCTGTGGCCGTATGTAGTAGTGCGGCCACAGCATCCCGGGCTTCTCCCTTTAGGCAGCTCCTCAGTCTGTGGATGTTCTCTGCTGCTGGAATCTGGTACATCTGTGTTGAGTCTCGAACGGCTGCTTTGAAGGGCAGCCATTCGCTAGCAGCTCCAGTGAATGTTGGCAGGTCTGTATATCGCGGACGGGGTCTGGCCATCTTCTCAAGCGTGGTGGCCAATTGCTCGATGCTGTTCCTCGTTCTGGTGGGAGTGGGCGATCGTACCCTAGGTACCTCGAACCTCAGTTGTCTTGGCTCCTCCCTGGTGCTCTTGGCTGCCTCCTCCCCCCGTGAGTCGCGTGGATTTGTTCGTAGCCACTCGTCGACCTTGGTATGAGGTTCTTCATTTATTGGCTCGTCGTTGACGCTCTCCTCGTCGTTGATGGCAGACACCTCTGCAGCTAATCTCTTCTTGACTAGGTCCGCTTCCATGTCCAGCTGCTTTCTTTGTAGAGCTGCCAGTCTCTCTGCTGCGTTCAGTTCTGCTAGTCGCAGTCGCGTTGTGACACTTGTGGTTGATCGGTGCGACCGTAGCGACCTTGCAGGTGACCTGGCTCGTTGTTGCGTGGTCATCGTAGTTCCGACCCCGGAGGGTCCAGCTGTGCTTGTTTCCGCCAGCCTTGAGAAGGGTGAGGCCGGCGAATCCAAGGACAGCCACCGAAGTCGCTCCCTCTCTATTCTTCTTTCCTCATGGCGGCGTGCGGCTTCTTGGCTGTGCCTCTGTTCTTCCAATTCAGCCAAGTCTGACTGGCTCCTTGTGACGACCATGATCGGTACGTAGACGGTTGGTACAGACGATGTCAGACTCAGGTACGCAGGCGCAGACACTCGTTGATTCTGCCTGGGTAGCAGGCACAGGCACTGTAGGTTCTGCCTGTACAGCAGGCACAGGTACACGACGACTTCTGCTCGGCGTTGGCTCTGCCTAAGTAACTAGGCACTCGTACTGTAGGTTCTGCCTGAGTAGCAGGCACAGTCACGCACTATATTGTTCTGTCTATAACCGTAGGCCCAATCACACATGAAAGTTCCGCCTAGATAGCAGGCATGGGCAGGCACGGGCACGCACTTATAAGTTCCGTTTACAGTTGTAAACACAGGTACGCACTATATTGTTCTGTCTACAGTTGTAAACACAGGTATGCACTTTATTGTTCTGTCTACAGTTGTAAACACAGGTACGCACTTTCAGGAAGGCACCGGCACTCGTTAGTTTCCCGCCTAAATTACTAGCACGTGTACTGTTCGTTCAGTCTATTTAAATAGGCGTCGGTACTCGTTCAGGTTCGACGTTTTCCCGCCTAAACGCACTTTGTTTATTTAGTCTAGTTACACGGATCGGCACACGTTCAGGCTCGACGCTTCCCGCCTAAATAGTTAGCACACGTACTTTGTTTATTCAGTCTAGTTACACGGATCGGCACACGTTCAGGCTCGACGCTTCCCGCCTAAATAGTTAGCACACGTACTTTGTTTATTCAGTCTAGTTACACGGATCGGCACACGTTCAGGCTCGACGCTTCCCGCCTAAATAGTTAGCACACGTACTTTGTTTATTCAGTCTAGTTACACGGATCGGCACACGTTCAGGCTCGACGCTTCCCGCCTAAATATTTAGCACACGTACTTTGTTTATTCAGTCTAGATAGACGGGGACCGGCACACGTTCAGGCTCGGCGTTTTCCCGCCTAAATAGTTCGTTCACACGTACTGTTCGTTCAGCCTAGGTAGACGGAAACCGGCACTGGTTCAGGCTCGACGTTTTCCCGCCTATATTATTCGGACGCGCACTTTTCTTTAGCCTAGATAGACGGGGACCGGCACACGTTCAGGCTCGGCGTTTTCCCGCCTAAATAGTTAGCACACGCACTTTTTCACTAGGCACAGGCACTCGCGAGGTTCTGGACGGCGACACTACTTCAATTCTGGCCGTCGTTTTTCTTCCAGATCCTCTGGTATTGGACAGTCGATTCTCTCGTTCATTCACAGGTTGCAGGTGTTTTCTTCATCCGCCCGCACTTATACGTACCAGAATGATTGTGGCACGTGTTCTTCATCCGGAGTGCGGAGGACCAGAAACTATGCTGGACTTTGTTATCCGGCTCGTATGGACCATGAACTGATATGGATTCAGGCTGGTTATATTCAAGTGGACTGTATATTGTTTTCAAAGACTTTATTTTCTTGTTTACATGTTAACTTGTTGTTAAGACTAGAGTTATAATCGACTGACGCCGCGCGGCACGAGCGTCCTATATTTATAGCCTCTCGCGCCGGCGGCATCCCGTCCCGCGTGCCGCACCCCCGCCAATTTCGACTCGTCGGAACTTGCTCGTGGGTGCGGCTCTGTTCACATTTTATTTCGGCGTCCGCAACAATAATATTATAATATATAATCATTTTGTAACATTTCTATTTTCAAAATAATTTTGTTTCAAAATTGTAATAATATTTTATAATTTTGCTAGTAGCTTAACAGTATTCCTTTTTTGTTTTAGAGAAATTACCTACTGTGAGTCGGAGGGTCAAAAGATATAAGGAAGAGGGTAGCCTTGCCAGTCGAAAGCGAAGTGGAAGGCCCAGCTGGTCAGTGAATATGAAACAATTGGTTTCCGAGATATTTTGCCGAATTACCTATTCAACAAGTGTTTACGAAGCATTCGCCGTGCAAACGAAAACCAGCTCAAAAACATAATATTTGATTGGAAATAATAAACAAGAACATTTATACAAAGTATTAAGTTATAAATTGATTTTAGTAATATTAAAATAAAATTGTGTCATATCCGTATTAATAAGGATTATTTTGAGGTTTAGTTTCAATCTTCTTTTCATAATGAAAATGAATACTTAAGCTATAACCGCAATAAGTCCTAATAAATATGACTGTTTATAACGAATAAACATTTTGAAATCACTTAAGCATAAAACATTTTTATTTTTAACCCCATATAACATAAGCATAACAATATAATAATAAAAACATAAAAATTATTACATTGTTATTATCTTTTATTATCTCTATTGAATAACAAAAAAAAAAAAAACGAAAAAGATAATTGTTGAAAAGAAAAATAATAGTCTCATCTCGAGATTGGAACCCAGACTTTCACGTTTGCTAAACCATTAGGTTACGTTACCAGCTACCTATACTTGCTATGATGAAGTGAATTTGAGTAGTAGTATGAACCCACCAAGGTTATGTGTAATTACGTAGTACTGTGTGCGTAAAAGCGACGATATGTTTTGTTTCGTTCGACGCTAGGACAGTAGAAAGATATTTTATACTGTGACGCTCACGCTAGCCAATGCGTGTTCGACTTACACACACAGATGTGGCCTGCGGCGCGAGGCGGCCGGTATTATCACAGCAATTTGAACTTTAATATGCTTATGCAAAATTGATGCCTTACTGTACCTACCTAACGGGTTTTTCAATAGTCTGTTTTCATAAAACTCGCAAACTATTTTTTAATCCCAGAGACTTATTTGACATAAGATGTGTGTTTGCGTTTTTTTAGTATAGAAGTTTGCAGTGGCGAAGGGTGAATTTATGACAGGTAAGCCGGAGCAAAAAATATTCCAAAAGAAAATTTCAATGATGAATTGACTATAGAGTGGTTATGTTCTGAACTTTCGAAGGGAAGCCGGTGGGAATCGAGTTGTATGGTACCTTCGCCACTGGAAGTTTGACATTACACCTGTCAGATTAGTCTCCGAAATGAAAAAAACGAACTATACCTACTTAAACTAATAGGTAAAAAATGGGTACTACCGGATATCTATGGGTACTACCAATTGAAAATTTCTCAAGTTTATAGCAAGAATTAGGTATATAGTTATGGATTCCAAAAAAAGAGGGCTTGTGGCTAAGTAATAACAGCTGCACGGGTCGATCGATTTGCCGCGGTTGGCCCGTGGATGGGTGACATTTTTACATACCAAGACCCCTCCGTGCCTCGGAAAGTACGTTAAGCCTTTGGTTCCGGCTGTCATTCGTGAAAAGGCTAGGCAGATGATGAATTATGGATACCAAAACCTAAGCTATAAGCTAATAAAAAAGCTAAACTATGAAAATATCATTCATGGTGGAAAGTTAAACCATGCAATCAAAAACTAGTTTGGGAGTGACGCTGACCATGACTGCCCAGACAGTAATATACCTACATAGAATTCTAGGATGCCCTAGAGTGATCTCTTTGTATCGCAAAAATGCAATTAAGACTGTTCAATCACGATTTTGAAGAATATTGCTAATCCATTGCTTCATATGTTCGAAAACTGTCTGCTCAACAGAACGCAATGAAAGTTGTTGAATTGTCAAAATGAATGGTTTTGCCATTGTGTGTTACTCAATTATGTATCCCGCTGTTCTTTCATAGAGTAAATGATCGGAATGAGAGTTCATGCATGACAGATTAATCTCGAAATTTTCCACCCTTGGGATAAGGCATTCTTTAAATGGTACCTAAGTACCTAGATGGTAGAGGAGGCAGGTAGTTAGAGTAGGTACCTAAGTACCTACTCTAACTACCTGCCTCTACCATCTTCCTGTACGAGTCGCAATAAATACTTATTAGGGTTCCGTACCCAAAGGGTAAAAACGGGACCCTGTTACTAAGACTTCGCTGTCTGTCCGTCCGTCTGCTGTCACCAGGCTGTATCTCAAGAACCGCGATAGCTAGACAGTTGACATTTTTACAAATTATGTATTTCTGTTGCCGCTATAACAACAAATACTAAAAACAAAATAAAATAAATATTTAAGGGGGGCTCCCATACAACAAACGAGATTTTTTTGCCCTTTTTTGCTTGATATTAAAAACGGCAACAGGTAGACGTTTGAAATATTTACAGAATAGGTATTTAGTTGTATATTCACTTTAAAAATAAAATAAAAAAATTAAGGGGGGCTCCCATACACCAACGTGATTTTTTTATATATGTAGTGCTAAATATTGTACGGTGGTACGGAACCCTTCGTGTGCGAGTCCGACTCGCACTTGGCCGGTTTTTCTTTTCTTTCTTTACCATATAAAAATGAGCAATTATCAAACACTTCAAAAAGTATTTTAATAGTCCTTCAAAGTCTTGTCAGCCATTAAAGAAAAAACAGCGTAAAATCTAGATTTATAATACAATACATAGCAATTAATGTGACCCACATCTAATTTGGATCGAAAGGAAACGCACAACGGTTCGATCAATCAAAATATATCAACATTTTTGTGAGCAATTTACAAATTCTCTTGAATTGTTATCGAGGTGAGGGTCGGGTTCGACTTGTAGCGGGTCTTAAAGCACTAAGCGGGTATTACAAGCGATTTGATTGCATGAAACCCCAAATAAATCACACTATAATATTATAAAGGCGAAAGTTTGTGAGTGTGTGTGTGTTTATATGTTTGTTCCTTCTTCACGCTCAAACGGCTGGACCAATTTTGATAAAATTTTGTATGGAGGCAGTCGACGCCCTGGATTAACATATAGGCTACTTTTTATCCCGATATTACCACGGGATCGAAACTTATGCGGATGAAACCGCGGGGCGCAGCTAGTTAGTCTATATAAAAATATCGTGGCGGGATTTTGTGGCGCACTAGATTTTCAACTCTTGGTGTTGAGCCTAGGGTTATAAATGATAAATGATTTTATTTCTGTAAGTAGGTTTGCACAAACACTTTTACACGTCAATCATATTTTTAAAAACTAGATGAGGTCGACGTTTCCTATCTGACTATTCTGAGAAGAAAGGGCGAAACAAACTCAGAGGTCACAGTCTCTTTTAAGGTCCTGACATAATCTTGGTCAGGATATATGAAGACCAACAGAGTGCATCCCAGCCCGTCAAAAAAATACACTGTTGGATTTTCAACTCCCGACGCCAAGCAGTGCGTTGTAAACCCAGTTGAAAAAAAAATCGCCGTGAGAAAACGCGCCCGTGCAAACCTGGGCTTAGGTTCAAATCACACCAAGATGGCAGCGGCCGGCACCGAAGCGGCGAGCATTTTCAGCGTCATATAATTTTAAGCATTATCTTCATTACTATAAATTCAAATTCATTTATTTGTTTGTCACAGGTGGAAAGTTATTATCATAATTATATAAAGATCGCTGATTTAACTATTTTATCATTAATATTATTCATTTCAAAATATACTTATCACACAGAAAATCTCTTCGTATTCTACCACATAGGCATCCAAATGTGAAAAAGTCAAAATAGAGATGTCAGTCATAGTATCGCTTCAGAAATTTGAAAAGGTCGCGCGGCCGCCCGCGGCGCCGCGAGCACTTCGACGACAACCGCGCAGCGACGGCGCATGACTCTTCTTGTAGTGTAGATAAAGTTTAAAATTATATGACACAGAGCTCCAGTAGGACGCAATACTTTCTCGCAACAAAACTGACATTTCTTCTTTAATACTCAATACTCAATACTCAATACTCAATACTTTATTGCATTCCATAATGTGTACATAGTTGGTATGTTAAAACATTGAATCAATTATGGACCCTGTCGGGCACAGCAAAGTTAATTTTTAATAGGAGAGAGGATGAAGGCGCTTTTTCTTAAGAAAATACTCGTAGTATAATTTGCTTTTATATTATTTAAATAGGTATTTATATATTTGGTTTTAAGTTATATTTTTATATTATATATTGCACGATTTATATTAATAACACTATAAATTATAATAAACTAAATATTTAAGTACCTACAACTTTATTTTCTTGTAGAATGATATTATTATTAATTGTGTATTGTTTAGCATATTATTTTTTTTTTTAAATTAACAGTATTTTAGTGGTTTATAATGAATTTATATTCAAAATCAAATTTAAAATGAAATGTTAATTTTATTATGTAAAAATTGTTTTTATTGTTGTTGAAATTTATCGCTAAAATATTCGTCAATAGTGTAGTAGCTTTTGATTATCAGAAATTGTTTTAATTTATTGATAAAGATATTGTTATTATTTATATTTTTGATGTATTCCGGTAACTTATTGTATATTTTAATGGACATAACAAATGTACTAGAAGAGTGCATTTTTAATCTTGAAGTGGGTATGTTTAATCTGTTTTCATGTCTAAGTGCAATTTTTGTTTGGATATCTCCTCTTTTGGTATAGAATTGCGGATATTTTCGTACAAATTTACAAATTTCAAGTATGTAGAGGCAAGGCAGGGTTAATATTTTTAGGTCTTTAAAGTGGGGTTTACAGGAGTCTGTTTCTTTGATATTTATTAAAATCCTAATCATTTTTTTCTGTAGAGTTAATAATGTAGGCGCGTCGGTACTATTTCCCCACAGGATAACTCCATATTTGAGCCATGCAAATGCGTACGCGTAATATGTTACTAGTGCTGTTTTGATGTCTGTTGTTTTCTTTATCTCTCGGAGAGCGTATGAAAACTTGGATAACTTCGTTCTTACTTTTTGAATGTGTGTTTTCCAATCTATGTGTGAATCTATGTCTAGGCCTAAAAGAGTGAATTTATTTACTGCTTCTAATTTTGATCCGTTGTATTTGAAACTTATACTTATAGGTGTTTTTTGTCGGGGGTGGAAAGTTATTATTTTAGTCTTATTGTAGTTAATTTCAAGGTTGTGTTCGTTCATCCAGTGTGTTGCTGTGTCAAGTATAGAATTCAATTTTTGGTTTATATTTATATTATTATCACATGGTGTTAAGATAGAGATATCATCGGCGAACAATACGCATGACTCATTGATGTGGTTAGGAAGATCGTTTATGTAAACAAGGAATAGCAGGCACCCTATCACACTTCCTTGTGGTATCGAAGCGTTTACGGGCATGTTTTGGGATCGAATTAATTCTATTTCTTTTGAGTTATGATTATAATGTTCTATTTCTACAACTTGTTCTCTATTTTTTAAATAAGATGTGAACCATTCATAACTTTTTCCGCGGATGCCGATGTTATATAGTTTATTTAATAATATGTCAAATTGCACCTTATCATAAGCTTTTGTCATGTCTAATAACAATCCTACAGCGTATTTTTTATTATTAATTATATTAAGGGCTTCTTGTATATATTTATAAACAGCCAAAACGGTGGATCGGTTTTTGCGAAAACCATTTTGACTATCATTGAATATATTATATTTTTCACAAAATGCATAGACACGATCACACATGGCTTTTTCAAATATTTTTGAGGCTGTTGGTAAGAGAGCAATGGGACGGTAATTGTTTGGGTCGGTTTTTATATTTTTCTTGTGGATCGGTTTTATAAGAGCTTTTTTTAATAAATCGGGAAAGACGCCTTCTTCAAAAGATTGGTTAAGTAGTATGTAAAATGGCAAGGTTAATGCGTCAGCGCATTGTCTTACTAGAGTGGGTGGAAGTTCGTCAATTCCATGGCTTTTTTTATTTTTTAAATTTTTAATTATAGTATTTACTTCGTAAGGATCTACTGGGCTAAGATATAATGTATTTTGTGTAGCTGAAATCGCCGGGGGTCCTTTTGGTTTGCTGCCGGTAGGTATTGTGCTGTCCCCACCAATAGAAGCAAAGAATCTATTAAATATGTTGGCTACCTCTTGGGGTTTTGAAGTTAAGCTATTATTTATTTGTAGGGTTATGTTGTTTTTCTCACTTTTTTGTTTTTTGTTTGTGCGTTCATTGATTATTCCCCACATTGTTTTAACTTTATTGTTAGATTGCATCATTTTATTTTTGAAGTGTAGTTTTTTTGCAACTGTGACAGTTTTCTTCAATGTTTTTTCATACTTTTTATAATATTTTGTTAATATTGGATTTTTTGTTTTTGTTGTTAATGTCTTTAATAGTCTTTTATTTAAAGAAGATTTTTTTATACCTGCAGTGAGCCAATATTTTTTATATTCTGTTTTTAGTTTAATTTTACGCAACGGTATACATTGATTTAGAATAGAGATGAGTGTGTCGTTAAATATTTTATAATTTGTGTTAATGTTATTATTGGTTTTAAGAATATCATTCCAATTTAGTTTTTGTATTTCCTCTTTGAATTTTGATATATTTGTGTTATTAAATAGTCTTTTCATTGTATACCAGTTATATTTTTCTGATTGTTTAGGTATTTTTAAATGTAAAATTGTACTATGGTGGTCGGAAAAACCTAGCTCTTCTGTAGTTGTGTACATGTCTTTGTGGTCAAAGTTTGTGAATATTAGATCTATGCACGTTGCTGTGTTTGGTGTAATGCGTGTAGGGTTTTTTACGTGTTGAGTAAAATTATGTTCCTGCATAAGATTTAAAAATTGATTTGTTTTTAAATTATCCGATATTATATTAACATTAAAATCGCCGCCTATTATTATATTTAGTTTGTAGTATTTATTGGTTATATATTTTAGAATTTCTTTTAACTGTTGATAAAATTCTTCCTCCTCTCTTCTATTCCAGTACAAAGTTATTATCAATAAATTTTCTTTTGGTAATTCCGTGGCGCATAGTTCTATTATATATTCCATAGACATGTCTGAAATATCGTTTCTATTTATGCTGTCAATATGTTCTTGTAGAAGTATACAAACACCACCGCCTGTTCTAGTGCTGCGACAGAAGGAAGATGCAAATTTATATCCACTAAATTGAATGAGATCAAGTTTATCTTGAGTTAGCCAAGTTTCTGAAATGCATATTGCTTTATATAATGGATCTTTATCAATGAATGCTTCGAGTATATCTTGTTTATTATTAAGGCTTTGAAAATTTTGGAACATTATTTTAAATGGTTGGTCGTTGTTTACGAAATGTCTGGTTCTCAGTTTCGTTGGACATAATATTAGGGCACAGTTGGTTGGTGTTGTTCAATATTATATCATTTTCTTGGGTGTTGTATTCATATTGATGTTTGTTGTTTTCTATGTTAATCAGTTTTCCGTCTATATATAGGTGGTTATTTCTTATTATTGCATGAAATCCATTTTTCCTGGCTTTAAATAATTCTTCCCGCATTTGTGCTCTATACTTTCGTGTATTTGCATCTAAGAATTCAGATATGAATAGTCCGGTTCCTTGAAAATAAGTGCTATTGTTAATAATATATTTAGCCATTCTCTTACTAATAAATTCGATAACAAGCGGTCGGTTCTTAGGTCCACCGGGTCTTCCGAGTCTGTACAGGTCTTCTATATATCCTGAGACGTCTATGTTCACTATATCACGGAACAGTTCTATTAATCTGCTGTGAAGTGCACTTTCAGGCTCTTTGTAGTAATCAGCCAGGCCGTAGAGTACAATTTTTCTAGGGTTATTTTCTTGTATATTTGGAACTTTTGATGCTTCTGTAGCTAGATTTTTTATTTCTTTCTTTAACTTTTCATTTTCTGTTTGTAGTTTTTCTAGTTTTTTATTAATATTTTCTATTTCTTGCTTTCTTTGGTCGTTCTGTGTTGTTAATGTATTTGTTTTATAATCTAAATCTTGTCTTAATTCTGTAATAGCCCTATGTATTTCTGTATGTATTGTGTTTTGTATTTCTTGTATAATAGATTTGTTGTTTTCTTTAAGATGTGTGATTATTAGTTCACTCAAACCTTGCATTGTTAATTGAGTATGTGTATCAATCATGGTCTTTACATTTTCTTCTGTGTGGATAATATCATTATTTTCCATAGGTATGGTGTCACCTAAAAAACTCAGGTCGTCGGAACAAGTTGTGTCGTTATTTGGATATGTTGTTTTCTTTCTCAAAGTGACATTAGCTTCCTCAGGTGGTGTAGATGACAGTTGATTGACGTCAGTGCCTCTAGGGGTACGTAAAGGGGTGTTTGTGTTTCCAGTCTTGGGTATTTTACAGATGCATGTCTGGCATTTCCACGTATTTTTATTTTCCAGTGTCATCTTTTTAGTGTAGTAGTCTTTAGAAACACCGCCGCATTCTAGATCGTATCTGCATTTACAGAGCACACACATAAGATTTTCTCTTATGGGTAGCTTATGTTTACATCCAGCGCATACAGGCGTAGGTGCCATTTTGATACTGTTTATGGATACTTTTAGTTCACTGTGACAAAACTCTAATAAGCGACCTCTAGCGTGTAGTAGCAAGAAGTTCTTCTTTGAACGATTTTTGCGATACTTAGTTTCGGTCTTCAGCGATAGATGGCGCTATTTTATAGTATTGAAGACGATGACAGACACTTTTTAAGGAATTTATTTTATTAAGTGTTATTTAAAAGATTATGTACCTTTTCTGAAGGTTTTCTTTCTTCTTTTAAGTAAAAACTTCGTGTTTACCACTTTTTCAAAACGGTTCACACACTCTTGTTCGTAATTTTTCAAATTGTGGAGCCGTTAAAGCTTCTAATTTGTATTGTTTATTTTTATATCTCTGGATAGGTATTTCACGTGTACTCCAATATCACACACTACATATAACTTAAACATTCGAATAAGTACTTTTTCTTATGTATCTAATCACTTAAACTATTTTTATGAATTAAAAACACAGAGCAACTTGTTTGTTTACGCACGGTGGCGCCCTCTCCTCTATCTCTAATATAATACCTTGACTTACTCGAGTTACTCGCTTACACTCGAACCATCCCCCAACCAACTTAAACCTTACCATTCACAACTACCTAACACAAACATCCCTCGCCTTACCTCCAAACAAATAAGGTCCAAATTCGCCTACCACATGTAACCACCGTAAAACCATGAATCAATCACCTCACACGCAGTGATTACAGTAAGACAGACATTCCCTCAGGGTCCGGGGTTCGATCCTGTGCGAGGCATCAATCAAAACTCGTCTATTTTCACATTCATGATTTACAAATCGTTTGTGTTTTTTTTCTTTATTTTCCTTTGGAACATGTCGGATTTTGTAGGATACTTACTAGTTGTAGCCTGAGGGTGAGCTTCTAAAGAAAGGGTTTTTATTGCTTTCAGATTTAATTTGGTGCAATATTTTTGGGTGATGTATGTCCTTAAATTGAGTAGTTAAATATATCTTTTTTTATTACAAGTGTTGTTAGAAGCTCAGAAGCTGCGACTACCGCCAGCACATCAAGCTACTACAATCTGTCAAATATCTTTAATAGATTTCAACGCAATCGCTAAAGCATAAAGTTCAAAGTTGTTTGGGAAAAGACAGTTTCGGGTAGCTTGATGTGCTGGCGTCTGTACATGGTATATAATAGGTACATGTTACGTATCCATCAAAGCCCCGTTGGTCTAGTCGTCGGAAGCTACAGGCCATACCTACATATAACACAACACACCACGTTTCTCAAAACTATTTGCACCTAAAATCAAAGATATTCCTTTCGTTTCCTTTGTTCGAATCATGCGCAAGTGCGTCACGAAAGCGCCGACCAATCAGCGACGTTCGCGCCCGCGGCCCGTCACGATTCGACGCCTTCCATATTTGAATGCATGTCCTAATGTTCTGTTCGTTTTTTAAATGTGTTTGTGTGTGTGTTGTTGTTATGTTATGGTATTAGTAAATAATAAGTTAAATATATATGACAAGTAGAGTTGCCGCGAATACTCGCTATTATTCGGTATTCGGCATTACTCGTCATTTTTTTGATATTCGTCGAATACCGAATAATGGCTAGTATTATTCGGCATTCGGCGAATAGTCGTCGAAAATAAACTTTTAACGAACAAAAGAACTAATGAGTTAAAAATAATCATTTTTTTAATTATTTTCCTTAATAAAACAATACACAATATCTATTATTATCTGTAATATGTGCCTGTGCCTATCATATTCATGAAATTAAATTAGTAAGGCTTTTTAATTAATATTTAAAATCCAACAGAGGCAGATTGTGGTGCAAAAAAACAATTTTTTCTGCACATTCTGGAGCAAGTCGGTTTCGTTTTTCCTCGTAAATTAAACCTGCCTCGGAAAATAGTCTTTCTGAATAAACAGAGCTTGCTGGTGTGATTAAGTATCGTTTAGCAAGCTTACTTAAAATAGGAAATCTATTCTTATTGGTACTCAAAGCCCACCATTCATATGGGTTTATTTTTCTGTCAGCCTTTGCTAATGCGATGTAATCTCCCCCCATGATGTAAATCCCCTACAATAATAATCGCTGGGTTATACATAACGGGGTACTCCCCGTAAACTAAAGAGAAATACTTATACAAGAAAAGGGTTGCCAGTATTTAAAAATGGAAAATTAAAGAACAATGGCGAAATCTTAGCTGAATTTAATTTAAGCGTCTAAAAATGACTTATATACGAAGGCAGTTCCATTATTTTTCTACGTTTTTTCAAAGTATCACATTAACTAGATATGGCCGGATAAAAAAAATATTTTAAATGAAAAGTTATTTGATTTTTCATTGACGTTTAGTGTTGCCTTTTTATATTTATTCTGCCAAGTGACAGTAAGTACAGCATTATTGTATTGTTTTAGTTTGTTATTGTAATTAAACGGAGCAAATGAATTAACAATACTGTTTTTTCTAAGTGGAAATGTTCCTTGCAGGGAGGTAAAAATACTGTAGAGTAAAAACAAATTGAATTACTTTCAATTAATGACTGGCAAAAAGACTATTATCCCAAATCTAAAAAAATATAACTTGGTTTGACAACTCTTGATAGGTTGTTGGAAGGGTACTTCTTAGTCTGTGGTTGTTAGTGATACTCATGTCACAGATGCTTGCGTTTTGTGCTTTGTGTTGCTTTCGATTGTTTTCCGTTTTCTTTAATTTTCACTTGACCCGGACTGCTTATGGACTGTGATATTCCACTGTGTGACCATGTGCGTGTTTAAGGACTCCGAGATTTTCCCTGTGTGACGTTGTGCTTTTTCTTTACTGGACACCGATCTTGCCTCATTGTGTGGATTAGTTATTAGTGAACTAGTTGTTTGCTAAGTAACGCTAAGATGGAAGGTCGTCGTAGCAGACAGACACGAATTCTGTGTGAATAAATATTAATGTAAAAAAAAGTTGTTTTATTGGTTCTTATAAACTTACTGAACATATTGCACACACATTCTAGGATTTTATAAATACTTATTTATCTGAAAGTTAGCAAGTATTTATAAAATCCTAGAATATTATTATAATCCTATTGCTTCAATAACTAAAACAATGCTGACGGCGACGGGCAACCTCAGACCTGTTGTTGTACATACCAATTGTATACCTAACCTACTAAAGAGTATATATAACCACTGGGATTACCTACCTTTTACAAGACATTGCATGCTGAAATAACTGGGTAAGGAAAATACTAATGCAATATTGCTCTTTTACTGGCTCGAATTGGAATTACCATAGACATAACCTACAAAAGTTCATGACTGAATTTCTATTATTCTCGGCCTTCTCGAACAAAAATTCTTGCACAGACTAATTTAGAAGTTGACGCCGAGTTAAACAAGATATTTTCAATCAATCAATCAATCAATCAATCTTTATTTGTGAACATAGGTATACATAAAAGGTCTTAAATATACATATTATTGTAGTCGTGCTCTATGTTCTACCAATGAAATTGGTGTACAAATATTAATTCTTGTATTACTTATGTCATAAAAAAAAAAAATTCAAGATTAAACAGTAATTCAAAAGTAAGTTAAGTTAAATAAATGTCAATTAAATTAAATTTTACATGCATGTCAAAGGAACATAATATTATTAGAATTGTATCATAGTTTGTCATTTAAAAAATCTTCAATAGAGTAATATGTCTTATCAACTAGAAACAAAAACAAATTACTTTTAAATTTGTGGACATTTTCTTCACTTCTTATACATTTTGGTAATTTATTATATATCCTTGGAGCCATTGCAAAAACACTGTTCCTAAATAGTGCAGTTTTAGACCCAACTGTTTGTAACCGGTCACAACGGCGCTGGCTACTTACTCGAGCAAATTTGTGCAGATTGTTTTTGACAAACATGGACGTTTCAAATATGTACAACGATGGCATTGTTAATATTTTCATATTTTTAAAAAACGGTTTACAACTGTCAGTTGTCTGTAAGTTGTAGATAGCTCTTATGCATCTTTTTTGGCACTTAAATACTGTATCTTTACCCGTTGCATTGCCCCAAAATATAATTCCATATCTTAATGTTGACGCCACTAGACCATGATATGCTGTTAATACTGTTGTCCGATCGGCTGTCTTACTTAACATATGCAAGGCATAGGAATATTGGTTTACTTTACTACATACTTTGTCAATATGTGAATTCCATTTTAATGTGTTTTCTATGTTTAATCCGAGAAATTTTGTTACATTTGTTTCATTAATAACTTTGTCATTATATCTAATATTTAAGTTCAATTTGTAATTTACTCTTTGTTGAAATGTCATTATTACTGTTTTGTCTAGATTTATAATCAAATTATTATTTTGCAGCCAATTCACAACTGATTTTAAATTATAATTAATGTCAGCCTCTAATGTACTTACTTCATCATTGTTAAAAAGTAAAGTGCTGTCGTCCGCAAACATTGTCATAGGATACGTTGACGCTGTAGGAAAGTCATTAATATAGATAATAAAAAGAGGCGGTCCGAGTACACTGCCTTGTGGTACCCCGTAAGTTACAGTTCTCTGGCTAGATTTATATGTGAGTTCGGTTTTTTTACAAAGTCTACTAATTGTCGTTATTTGTTTTCTATTAGATAAATAAGATTCTATTAAGTTTAATATATTTCCTCTAATTCCGTATGCGTTTAGTTTATTTATCAGTATTTTATGATCTACGCGATCGAAAGCTTTAGACATGTCCATATAAAGCGCTAGAGTTGGTAGTCTTTTATCCACTCTACTGCTAACCATATGCAAGAAATCATAGATGGCCATGTTTATTGATCTGTTTTTTCTAAAACCTTTTTGGTTATCAACGAATAAGCTATTTTTTTCAAAGTATGAAGTAAGTTGATTATATATTGCTTTTTCAAATATTTTTGAAAAAATTGGTACTAAAGCGATAGGTCTGTAGCAGGACATATTCTCTCTGCTATCTTTTTTGAAAAGCGGTTTTACAATTGTTATTTTTAATTCTTCCGGAAAATAACCATGCAATATGCACATATTGATAAGATGACTCAACACAGGAGCAAGTATTGTGGATACCTGTTTAACAATTTTTGTACTTATGTCATCGTACCCAGTGCTAGATGTATTTTTTAGTGACATAATAATACGATGAATGTCAAGGGGTATTGTAGGCAACATAAACATAGATGTGCATTTACTTTGTATTGGTGTATTTTTATTAATGTTTATATTATTAACTGGATTAACTTGATCCACAAAATAATTGTTAAAAGCTTGTGCTATTTCAAGAGGATTAGTTAAAATTTTATCATTTGACTTGATTTTCATTATAGTTTCATTTGGCAAATTATGTTTATTTTTGTTTTTGTTGATAACTTTCCATGTTGCTTTACACAGATTCTGAGATGAATGTATAAAACGACTGTTATGGGCTCGCTGTGTTAGATTTATAACTCTCTTTAGCCGATTTGATAGCTTTTTGAGATTTATTTTATTTTGCTTATTCGGCAATAACCGGTACTTCCACAGCAATTGCCTTTTTCTTTTACTGCATATCCTAATGCCACGACTAATCCATTTTGCTTTTACTTTAGTCGATATCCGTATTTTTATATTTGGAAAGCATAAATCGTATAGCAACCTAAACAAATCATAGAACAACTTGAATGCCTTATTGGGATCATTTTCCTCATATACGTCAGCAAAAGTGATGCACTTGATGTGGTCCATGAATTTCTGAACATTTTCTTTCGAGTAATCACGTTTAGTTGAGAACCAGTAATTTATCATGCATGTCTGTTTAACTGGACATCTTAAAAGTTGAGCCGTATGATCGGATACCGCTAGCTCTAAAACTTCTCCTTTCGACCCTCGTACATTGTGGATTATGTTGTCTATGCAGGTTCCGCTGCTTAATCTTGTTGGAACTTTTATTTCAAATTTTAGGTTATAACCCATTAAAAGATGCTTAAATTGCTCCAAACATACAGTGCTTTTTAAAAGGTCAATATTGAAATCACCGCACAAAATTAGTTTTTTACTAGCGTGAAATGAGAGAGACTTTAAAATAATGTTTAGGTTATTAAAAAATATCTCAAGTTTACTCTTTACCTCCCTACTTTGGGGGCTCCTATAGATACAAATTATGATGATTTTATGATCAGTAAGTTCCACTGCACAACATTCAATTATATTAGAAACACAGTATTTTCCCACTGACTCCAAAACTTTATAATTAATTCCGTTTCGTATCATGATACACGTACCACCATGTCTGGTTTTACGAGTGAAATGAGTAGCAACAGTAAAATTAGGAATATGTAACAAGTTAACATCAGATAGTATCATATTATGCCCAGAAAAGCACAACACATCAATTATTTTTCCTGAATTGAATAGTTCATCTAATGTGACAGTAAACATACCAGATTTATTCAGTAGACCATTTATATTTTGATGTAGAATGTTAATATTTTTATACACGAAAAAAATCATTATGTTCATAAAACTTTTCATCTAAAGAAGATTCAAATCGTGGTCTATCATCTGTTATGGTTAAAATTAAATTTTGAAAGATATTACGCATTCCGCGGTCGTTAATTTTTCCGTTCAATTTTGAGAACATAGTATAATCATAAAATAAATTTAAATTAGAGTCAAATGCAATTGCGTAGTTATATGTTTGTAAGTCTAGATGTAGTAGATTATTAAAAGTCTCTATTCGCATATTGAACATTGTTGAGTAATTGCTTAATTTAAAAGTAGGAACACACAAAATTACATTTGTATTCTGTACTGCCATTAATGCCTCCCTTAATTTAACAATGATATCAACGTAATTTCCCGTATGTAAAAAGTCTTCTTCTCCAATTAAAACAACACAGTAATCGTTCATAGAATAATCAACTAGTTTTTTATGTAAGTCGTTGACAAGCTGTAGTGTACCCCAGTTTGGCGAAATATAATGACATACTTGGTAGTTTTTAAATAACTCTAGTGCTATGGACAAAACTTTGTTAATTTTATTTGCGCTAACTACGCACAGTTTATTTTTTTTCGGAACATAAGGTTGATCTTCACTGTCTTTCCTCTGTGTTGTGGCATTATCTGGTTGAATTGCAGAAGTATTAACTGCCTCTTGTTTTTCTGAAAATGATTGTTTCTTCGCCCTCGTTTTTTGTGATTTTATTTGAGAATTTGGGCGCGGAGTAGATGTACGTGAGCTTTTGTTGGGGGTTCCAATATCACTTGACAATTTTTTAGTAGCCTTTTTTAGCACATCATTTTTAGTAGTTAATGTATTTATAGTTGTTTTTAGTTCTGTATTTTCTATGTTTAAGTTTTTTATCTCCTCATGTGCTGAGGTAAGTTGTGTAGTCAGTTGTTCAATTTGGCTTTGTAGTTCTTGAATTTGCATATTGTTTTCATCGCTTGTTATGTTTGGTAAACTACTGGTGCTGCCATCTATCTTTGAACTAATATCATCATTGCTTTCGTCGGAGTTTTCTGTCAAGGAACGTGCCTTTGGTCTGCGAAACGTGATATTGTTGAAGAAGCTCATTTTGTACTGTCTTACTGATATTATAAAACTTATCGAAGATAATTGAAAAAAAGTTATGTTTGCGCGGGGATCCGAACGCGCGTCGTCTTATTTCTCAGCCGAGCGCTCTGCCATTAGGCCAGCTGTTCAGTAATATTATGTGCCAAATTGTCCTTCTTATCGGAAGTGTATTTTTCTGTTAGCTTTGGTTATTGTTATTGACGGTTATTTGAAATAATTTTGCATTCAAAGTGTAGGTGTTATGAGATGACTTTTTTAAGAATGTTTTATTAACTCACTGTTTTGACTTATCCCATTAGTTCTACCGTGGAACTCATTTCCAGTTAATTATGTTCACAAGTTCCTATTGTGATTATTATCACTTTTATTACTTCTTGAAATAAACTTCACTCGACAAGTTCACCATAATTTATTATTGGTCATCTCGTGGTAAATGCACTGGAATTTAAATTGCTTATAACTTTATTGATTGTGATTATAACCACTAGATAACAGTATCACTTGTGTATTGTAGTCTATATTCACTGATTAATCACTTTGAAGCACGTAAATACTCTTTAAACTATTATTAATTTTAATTTATTACGGAGCTGATATTGTTGACGTGACAGTGGCGCCACCAATCCCGATGAATTTTTCATTTAAAGACGCACGAATTTAATCTCAGCTAAATTAATGTATGGGTGACTGCCATTGTTCTTTACTACATATATGTAGGTATGTATAACATGAAACAGATTTCCTTAACTTTGTTGTTTTCTTTTCTCACAACCTTAGAAGAAATTAGAAATATTTTTAATGTGTTTAATGTTTTTTTTATGTCGAATAGTAATGTCGAGTTATTCGACTATTCGCCAAAGTGAATGGCGATTAATCGGTATTCGACTATTCGCTATAAACACTATTCGCGGCAACTCTAATGACAAGTATGAATGTATAGATGGATGATTATGATTAGTTACCTAAGGTTGTATTTGATTTCTTGGAGTCACGATTTTGTCATGTCTACTACTTTTACATCTTCTGGATACCTATACATAGATTTGGATTTAAATCATAATTATTACCGAGGTACTTATGTTACATAGATAGAATAATCATTTATTTGGCGCAACACAGAAGAAAGAGCACATTGATAAACACTGATAACTAAATACACCATAATCGGCCACTTAATCCCACTGCTGGGATGTGTCCCAGCAGTGGGCCAGTCGTGGACTGTAGGTAATCTACCACGCGGACCCAGTGCGGGTTGGTAGATGTCACATGTCTTCGATTTTTGGTTAAAGGACATGCCGGTTTCCTCACGATGTTTTCCCTCAACAGCATAGCTACCTATTCACAATCATCCGACAGGCTATCGTATTGAAAATTACACATTTCGATAACCTGATTTTCCTTGCCCCCGACTCCAAACAACTGTCGGAAGAATAGCGGTCGTCTATTTGATTTGAACTGACAAAATTTTCGGGTTTTGAACTTGTGAACAGCGTTTAGAGGACTCGCTACGATAACATTGATTGACATTCGATACGTTGTGAATAGCTATGCAGGCCAGTTTTTACCGACTTAAAAAAAAGGAGGTTATCAATCCGACACGTATGTATGTGATATTATTGGAACTGCATTATATTCACATATGACAATCTATTAGGGCTTCCAAACAAATATACAAAATTTTATAGATGTACTAGCTGACCCCGCAAACGTCGTTTTGAAAAAAAAAAAATAGATAGTAGCCGATTCTCAGACCTACCCGATATGCACACAAAATTTCATACAAATCGGTACAGCCGTTTCGGAGGAGTATGGTAACTAACATTGTGACACGAGAATTTTATATAAGTATAAGATGTAGGTATGTATGTTTGTCCACGCATTTCTCCGCAACTATAAATCGGATCGTGATCACTTTTATTTATTGGCTTACATTTAGGTACTTCAACTTGGGGAACAGTGCAAGTTTCATCAAAATCGATTCAGTAATTTTCAAGATAGGTATGGACTAATAAGTACACACATCAAAAGTGTCTAGGGATCAAGCATTTTTATGCGGATTTCTTGAGATTGAGATGTGGCTTTGTAATAAATTTATGATTTTATAAATTTATATGGATCCTTTTTGGTGCATTTCATAATTTGAATCAGGAACTGTGAATCAAATTCGAGTAAAAGATGAAAATCAGCTGTCAATATTTTCCCTATAAAAACATACAACGCATTGAAGACATTATTAGTGCTACTGTTTCCCTACTACTGATTAAAACCAACGTTATTATGGAGCGGCGACGTCATTTAAGCAGGGAAGAAATGCTCAGAGCCGTGGGAATGATAGAAGCTGGTTCCCGGCAACGTACTGTGGCTTTAGCTCTGAATACAAGTCAGAGTGTTATCAGTCGACTTTGGACACGTTACCGAAGCACTGGTACCGTGGCTGAGCGCCATGGAGGACGGTATCGCTGCACCACACGGAGACAAGACCGATACATTCAAATCTTAACTCGAAGAGCTCCAACAATAACCGCCATGATGTTAGCCGTGAGGCTTCATCACTCTTCAGGGAACTTAATTAGCGACCAAACAGTCAGAAACCGCTTGCATGAAGTAAACCTTCATTCCCGAAGACCGCTACGGGTACCACCTATAGCAATGCACAATCGTAGGATTCGATATCAATGGGCTCTTGAACACAGAAATTGGGCAGAAGAACAATGGCGTTTCGTGTGCTTTTCTGATGAGTCTCGTTTTGGTATGAGACCGGATACAAGACGTATACGACACTGGAGAACCCCTGGACGCCAACAGCGATTAAAGTCCTGCCAGAAAGTCCATCCTTATAGTGGTGGAACCATCATGGTATGGGCGGGTATTTGGATCGGCGGAAGAACTGAGTTGATTTGGATCAGAGGCAACCTCAACGCTCAAATTTATGCTGAGACGATTGTATCAGACGTCATCGTTCCTCTACAAGTGCAAATCGGCCCCTTATTTCAGTTAATGCATGATAATGCACGACCGCACACCGCAAGAGTTGTAAGACAGACTCTCGCCGCAGCTAACATCAATGTCCTGCCCTGGCCTGCTCAGTCGCCAGACTTGAACCCGATTGAGCATGCATGGGATATGCTACAGAGAAGAGCTCTGCCGAATATGGAGGGTATCCAGTCGCAAGAAGACCTTTTTTTGTTGTTGCAACGAACATGGGCTGCCATTCCACAGCGTGATTTGGATGAACTCATTTTGAGTATGCCAAACCGATGTTCTTGTGTTGTTAGTGTTCGCGGTAGAAACACGGATTATTAATTGTTTAAGTTACCCAATAAAATTTTAAAGAAAACTGTTATTTCAGTCTTTTTTTCGAACTTTTGTGTTAGTGGTTCAAATGTCAAAAATCCCTTTATTAGGAAAATGGCAAATTTCTTTATTAATGCAAAGGTGACTTGGTTTATCGTTACTGTGACAAACGAAAACACTTTATTTGATGAATCCTTAAAGAAAATTTTAATTAATATCAATCAGGAGAAAAGTTATTGCAAAAATATATGTTGATCCCTAGACACTTTTGATGTGTGTAGTAATAAGTACGTGTAAGTGTGACGGCCTGACTAGTGTCAAAGGGAAAACATCTCAAAACCTTGGTCACAAACAAATATACCAGTTATTACTTAAAACTAAAAATTACGAAATAAAAAAGTACTTACTTAATTTAAAAAAATTAAATCGACTTAAAAAATAACTCAAAATTATGAAATAACTTTAATTTCGGAAGTCGGTGGCATAAAACTAAAACTATAATACAGATCCTAAGACACCGACTTCCGAAATTAAAGTTATTTCATAATTTTGAGTTATTTTTGAAGTCGATTTAATTTTTTTAAATTACTTTTTTACAGAATATAGGTCGCACACACGGCTACAAATCAAGCTATACATTTCCAGTTTTAGCTGACCTCGCATTATATAGGTTTTTCGTACGATCAGAAGTCAGCTTATACTAGTTTTGTATAGCTTGATGTGTAGCCGTGCGTACATATTATCGACAGTTGGCCGTCTGCCAGTTCGTATTAGGTACGCGGGTTCAAGTTCTGAGAGGTCAAAGTCGTTATATTTTTCAATTAAAAAAAACAATAACGGTTGTATAAAACAGCTGTTACTTGCATAGTCTGTGATTAGGTGCGGTGCAACAAGTAACAATTAAGCAAAATAATTATTTTGTTAATTCGCAGCCAACGTACGATACGAGTATACAGGCTGGCCCAAAAGTCGTGGATCAAACGAAACAGGGCGATAGTTGAGGTTATTTACAGTAAAAAAAAAAATAGAAAAAAAAAATAAAAAAAAAAACCATAAAAAATAAAAGTATCATCACTACAACAGTGCTTTTATGACAGTGGGTACCATGATTTATCAGTATTGGTACTTTTTTCAATATATTTTAAGGCTCAAAAAAAATTATTTCTAACATTAGAACCTTACTGTAAACACTCAAATTGTCATAACTTTTAAGGAGATCAAGTTAGGGCTCTCGGACAATTTTTTTTTTTACTACAAATAACCCCAACTATCGCCCTGTTTCGTTTGATCCACGATTTTTTGCCCAGCCTGGGACTGCACCCGCCTTGTAATTATACGAATATGCTGGAAAATACAGGGTGAAATTGAAAACATTCGACAAATTGAAATGGGAGATTGTACTCATCATTATGAACAACTTTTACTATGGGACCAAACCTGAAATAGCGAAAAAAAAATCAGCTGTTCCCTACCTTTTGATGAGTTATGCGAACATAAATGTAGGGAACAGCAGATTTTCTTTTGATGACCTTAAGACTGTTTGGCTATCAATTACAAAAGAGCTACTCATTAATAAAACCAAAAGAAATCACGGAATCACGGTAGGTAGTAATTAAATTATATAAATAATTACTATCATAAAACTACTAGGTTTTGCCTGCGGCTCAAAGAGGTAGAGAGAGGTGTAAGTATCACGAACTTAGACCCACATTTCGTCATTAGACTCGTAACGACTGTCAAAGATGTACAAATGACAGCCGGGACCAACGGCTTCCGAGGCACAGAGGTCTATTTATGTATATGTAATGTATGGTCACCCATCCACGCATCGACCTCGGCGAGCGTTGCTTAACCTTGAAGATCAACCCGTGCGGCTATGTAACCACGAGTCCCTTTTTAGTCAATATTCCTGAAGGGTTCCATTGGTAAGAGATAGTTGCATAGAATGATAGATTAATATAATTTTCTAAATGAACCCATGTTGATCCATTCAACGTAAAAAGCCCCCATATTTAGTGAACGCTTAAAGTAACAATTAAAAACTATTTAAGCCTACCGTAAACCGCAGATGGAATGTTCAGCACTTAATATAATTAATTATATTTGATGAAACAATGGTATCTACCGTTTAACCTTTTGACCGCTTGTGTCGCATTTCATCATCATCTGCCTAGCCTTTTCCCAACTATGTTGGGGTCGGCCTCCAGTCTAACCGGATGCAGCTGAATACCAGTATTTTACATGGAGCGACTGCCTATCTGACCTTCACAACCCAGTTACTGGGTAATACGATACCCCTTGGTAAGACTGGTTGTCAGACTTTCGGGCTTCTGACTACCCGTAACGACTGTCAAAGATCCACGAATGACAGCCGGGACCAACGGCTTAGCGTGCTTTCCGACGCACGGAGGGGTCTCGGTATGTAAAGATGGTCACCCATCCACAGACCAACCGCGGCAAGCATAGCTTAACCTGATCTATCTACCTGTGAGGCTGTTATTATTTAGCCATGGGCCCGGCTGTTATTCGTGGATCTTTGACAGTCGTTACGGGTAGTCAGACGCCCGAAAGTCTGACAACCAGTCTTACCAAGGGGTATCGTATTACCCAGTAAATGGGTTGTGGAGGTCAGATAGGCAGTCGCTCCATGTAAAATATTGGTATTCAGCTGCATCCGGTTAGACTGGAAGCGGACCCCAACATAGTTGTGAAAAGGCTAGGCAGATGATGTTTCTACTACATCTGGTTCAATTGAAAATAAGCCCCAACATAGTTGCAAAGGCTAGGCAAATGATGTTATCTGGACACCTACTGATTACCAACTCACAGGTAGGTATTATATATCCTATTATCCACAAGGCTTATTGCCCAATCAGCCTAAATTGATTGCAGCCGTTGCATTGTAGTCGACTACTAACAATCAATGAGATTAGGTTACAAGAGCTTCGACACTTGTGTCAATTAACTAATACGTGTTTCTATATTCGGTAGCAAGTATCTTTATCTTTAGTGCTTGGTCAGACTGGCAGCGCGGGGCGGAGAGCGGCGCGGGTGCGGGAACGCGCGCGATCTGCCTGTCCGCAGTCGAGCGCGGCTTCGTTGAGTGTTGTGGTGTCCAGTATTTGTCAAAATATAATATGGATGAAGAAGACTTATTTTTACTAGAAAAAGGCTGGAACTAGTTGGAGATCCCCGGTCCCCGCGCGGGCCGCCCGCGCACTCATTACGGCAATTGTAATTTCTATATTTATGTCTGTAATTTATATGGTGTACATAATAAAGAGTATTCTATTCTATTCTATTCTATTGTATGAACGAGCTATGGCGTGAGTTGCCTGCGCGCTCCCCGCGCTCGGGTGCCACTATGGACGCTCAAATGAAGTTCTTATGTTTGAGTACGCCGCGCCCGCCCCGCGCCCGCGTTTGCAGTCTGGCCGAGCACTTATGCTTGTAATATAATCCTCCCGACGGAATTTCAGCCATGGTGGCCAATCATAGCGGAGACCAACCATCGCCGCAGGAGATATTATAGTGTCCAAGTGTGTGCGCAGACACAGGTGCACACTCTCATAGTCCGATGGGACGGCAATCCGACATGACCGTGAGAGACATCAGGCGTAAGATCAACGGTTTTCAGACACGGGGGTGTCACACCGCCAAATTCTGAACTCCGGGCTGCTACCGAGAAATCCTAAAAGAAAAATCCAAAAACACTTTTGTCCGACCTGGGTTTGATACCCAGAACCCCAACACTGAGCAGTCGCCATAGACGTGCTATGTACCGAAATATTATTATTTATTTATTTAAGTATAAGACAACAAACAATGTCCACTGTGTTAGTAACAATATTATTTAGCCTATGTTAGTACTTAATAACTAAAACTGATCTGGTTCGATCGGCCAACGTCCACACAAGCGAGCTATCGAGTGCAGAATGATGTTGGGACTGTCACGCAACCTCCCGGAGTAATGAGGCATCTTGCGCCATACTGCGTCAAAGATATCAGTGCGCGCGTCGGCAAACATCCCCGACGCACTGCAGAAGCGTGGCAGTCGCAACAGCATCCTGAACGCATTATTATATTGGATACGCAGAGCATTGTAAGCCCTTTGGGGCATCTGAACCACAGGGCCCTCGAGTACAGTGTTGTGCAATATGTCTTAAAAAGGGCTATTTTAACTGCAACTGTACATCGAGAGAACCTGCGGGCCAGCATGTTCGAAATATGCACTGCACTCGAATAATGCCGTAAGAAATCACTTTTACTTTTAATAACCAACCTGCACCGTGAGAAAAACCTCTTTTCTCTTCAAACAACAATTAAAAACCCATAATATTATTACTTCGCTGATTTCTTTACAAAGCCATGTTATTATTAAAACACTGAGACCTGTATTTTACATTGAAAAATGGTCTAAAAATCTAGGTCGATACATCATATTTTACAAGTTAGAAAATAATTGAGACAGGCCGAAATTTTTGCTTTTTTTTTCAATGTAGGTATGTCTAAATATAATCTCAAACGTGTAATTCAGTTTTCACTGGCTTCGCGTGTTGATAGTGTAGGGTGACCAATGATTGAGGATCTTTCACGATAATCTTTCAAGAATACGAAAACAAAACACCATACTGACATCATGAGTTTCGATTCTTAGGGCTGATTTTTCAATCGACAGACAATTTTTATTCGTGGAATAAAATTGACGTCCGACAGATTTTGTATGGGAGAACTGTCAAAAATCCAAAATTATTCCTCTGATAAAATTATCTGGCGTTGGAAAAATCAGCCCTTAGTCAGATGAAATAGAGAGATACTTATAACACCTGTTTGTCTCTGGTGCGTCAAAAAAAAAAGTGAAAACTTGAACAATTACGTGTGTTTTTTTTGAATCGTCATATAAACAAAACACAAACAGAATACTTTGCCATCACTCACTGACATATCGGAAATACATTAAAACCGAGTACATCCCGAGGACAGCCTAACACATCCGAAGCGGTGTCGGTGACGGTAACAGTGGCGCGAATTCCGAATCCGAATGTAGCGCGGTGTCGGCAACAGTGTCGCAAGTTCAATGGTTTTTTCCCATCTCAAAAAATGCCCAACGCGCCTAAAGAAGTTTTAATTTCAAAAAATTACATAGAGGGATTACCATGTTGCTGTGTCTCGGCTTGATGGAAATGAGAGCCGGTGTTCTACAGGCTTATGTGAGTGTTGTCTATTTGTCTCTTGGGATAGCAATGCATTTGTTATGTCTCAGGTAGGTAATGTAACTTTCATAACTTTTTCATGACAAGTCACTTACATAAAATAACACTAAATTCGCCAAAATATCCCACTTCACTTCCCTCCCACAGTCACCCTACTCCACACATCCACTCGTGAGAACGGGTCGGGAATCGAACCCCCTATAATCAACCAATCGGTACACCGCAATTAGATCAGACGGACAGACGTACACTTCACTTATGTACCTATATATACATATATCTGTTGTATATGCCAGACAGGTCCAAAACCTGCCATGTATTGTATGTTCCAGACTATTTCGATGTCATAATTCAGTTACTAGTATCCGGTCGTTAATATCGCAATTCACATCGAGTATTATAAATAGGTGGCCAAGTGGTAACGGCCGCGACTTACGAGTTGTAGGTCGTAGGTTCGAATCCCGACAGGCGCTTTACTTTGTGTAAATTATTTCATCACCGCTGCTCTCAAAACGGTGAAGGAAAACATAAAAAATTCGAAGACATGTGACATCTGCCAACCCGCACTGGGCCCGCGTGGTAGATTACGGCCCACTCCCTCTCACTGAGAGGCCTGTTACCCAACAGTGGGAACATTATAGGCTGATTATGTTATGTATTAGAAATAAGACTATATGTCACGCAGGTGTCTTAACTTCTTACTCACTAAATGGAATTGTTAACTAAAATACCTAACTTTTGATCCCCTTGACAGATATTTACTATATTTAAGACACTCCAATGGAACAGTCTAACTCAACACCAACACACACACACAAACACTCCCCCCAAAATTAGCTTTTTAACACTCATTACTCCTGTATTCATATCATGATAATATATATTTTTTTTAATTTGAAATAGTCTTGCTCTTGACTCTAGTCTAGGTCAAAGTTGACAGAGACAAAGTCGACGATGGAGCGAGCTTATCCAGAAGAAGCCTGTTCACTCTCACTTTGAAGAGATTTGGGTTGTATGCGCTCGGAAAAACAGACGCAGGTAGAGAGTTCCACTCTTATGCTGTACGCATTATAAAAGACATTTGCAAACGCTTAGTGAGAATTGGTGGAATAGCAACCAGGTAGGGATGGTAACATGCTGTGCGTCTGGATGTCCGAAGGTAGAAGGGGGTCGATGGAATGAGGTCGTGGAGTTCTTGGGCACACTCACCGAAGTACAGTCTATATAAGACCGACAGGCAGGCAACCTTGCGGCGATGAGCCAAGCTGTGAAGCTTGGCATCCACTAGTTTTACGTCGCCAATGAGCTTCTTAGCTCTGCGTTCCACCGAGTCAAGCCTAATTTTACATAATATAAGCTAACATTTATAATAATAATATATAACCGCACTGTCCGGAGGTTCCTCTCTCTGGAGCCCTGACCGCCGGTAGCTTGGACCCTGTTCCCGATACCGGTGGGCTACTATTTTTTATATTTTTAAATGTTTTTCTATATTTTATATGCTAATATTTAAAAATATAATTTATATGTAAATAATGAAATAAAGGAATAATATATACATATTATTAATTTATCGCAGTATTGTGATGTACATCACAATACTACGCTCCAAAGCGAAGATAGTTAACGTGGCTCAAAAGGCTGCTCAACTTAAATGGGACTGGGCAGGACATGTCTGCCGCATGCCGGACAAACTGTGGGCACAAATAGCGCAGAATTGGTGCCCTGAGACAGTGAGGCGGGGTCGCGGCAGACCACGTAGGAGATGGCGGGACGAGCTGGATAGGTTCCGTCAAAACTGGAAGGAGGACGCGCGGGCTAGATATAGGAAAAAAAAAAAGAAAAAATAAGCAAAAGAATCACAGGGCATCAAAAAATTCGTCCGCATCGCTGTCAACAGGAATAATCCTTTAAATAAATTATTTATTCAGAGTTATTACGCAATTAAGAATATTTGTACAAAACATGTCAATCCCTTAGAAGTACACTGTCGTTCAAGATACAGGATTTTCCTTGTTTGAAGGGTCAACTTACGCTGCATACTGCAAGTCATAATTTCATCAACACTAATCCCTATGCATAACATTTGTATGCTTAACTGGCTGTCTAATTGCAATAGCAACACTGCTTACCCCGTTACGCCTCATAAGGCTGGCGTTACGTATGTTATCAGTAAAAAGTGTTAACAAATGAGGCATACAATGTAGGAGTAGATTGTATCAGTTTATCGGATCATTGAGTTAGCAACGATGTTGTTCATTTCGATTGCTGGCAGTAGAAAGTAAGAACAGACGCACGGTAAGCTACGCTTGCTGCGTTTGGTCCGTGGATGGGTGACCATCTTTACATACCGAGATCTCACCGTGCCCCGGATAGCACGTTAAGGCTGGCCGCATATGTACGGTTTCCTGATCGGCATTCAGATTCGGAGAGACCCCGAATGCACGTGTTAGAAAATTGGGGTAGAATCTATTTACAAGTCTATTTATGTATATTACACAAATATACAGCTTTGAATATCAGAATGGTTACTAGTTATTTAATATGTGTAAAAGTAACTATGAATATATGTAGGAAAAGGATTTTATGCAATAAAGAACAAAGACAAGCTAGGCATTTATTTCTATTTAGGCTTTTCAGTAATTAATCAGAAAGCTAGTTGTCCGTTCCAAATCTAGGTCATCATGGAGAAGAAGGACAAGAAACTCCATGGAAACAGTATTAAAATCAACAAACAAACAACAAATTTCTTATATTGCCATAAACTATCGTTATTTTAAAAACAATTAATTTTATATCTTGGACCATTGTCCAAGAGAACTCAGAATAATAGCAACATAATAACATATACAGAACACCATAGTTATAGTTATCAGCAATAGTCAAAATAATAATATCAATTAACTTACATGACATCTGGTCGATCTATTCCACATAATAACGTCACTAGGACTAATCAACTGTCTGTAGGCCGGAACTCCGTTCTGGTCGATGTCTCGAACAAGAATGATCCCCGCCACTCGGAGCTCCCCCTTTTATAGTCGTGAACAAACAACATTGACGTTTCTATCTACCCTCATCCAAAATATCAACGACATAAAAGGTGGATATCCGTTTGGAATCTATACAAATAAATAAAATTGTAGTGTCAGTTAGTAATATTAAAATAACCGCTTTTTACTAAATGCATATGGATGTATACACGGTACATATTCTAAAATTACATTTATTACAATTTTTTCTGTATGTCTGTCTGTTTGTTTCAGCTAATCTCTGAAACGGCTGGGCCGATTTTAACGGGACTTTCACTGGCAGATAGCTGATATCGCGATGTCGCGGGCACAGCTAGTATTTTGTGTAAAAGTAGACTAGTTAAAATATTAAGGAATAATGTAGCAAAACGTAGAAAAAAAAAAAAAACGTAGCTGTGCCCGCGACATCGTTCGCGTGCATGACGGAAAACGTTTTAATTTTTTTGCGCGGAACCCTAATTATTTTTCTAAAATAAAAGTTGCCTCAGTTACCCCTTATTATATCAGCTCCTAAATCCTAGTGTGCGAGTCCGACTCGCACATAGCCGGTTTTTTTTCTACTTATCCAACCATACCAACAATGTACATAAAAAGACTTATGTAATATTTTACTTATATAACTTATAACATCTTGCACATCACGAAGGAACTTGACTTCAAAATAAATCAAAGCTTACTTGAGTGCAACATGAGTTATGATAGCAACGTCTCGGATTCGATTCCCGGCTCGTGTAATCATGGCCCGAGGCCTGGAATTAGCCCCAATTAAGTACATCAAACACAGTTTTTATTTCGCATCCCAATGTTTTTGATTTTTAGTTTAAATTCGTTGTTTCTATGTTTTGTAATTGGAGGTCTGGTTTTTGTACGTTTTTGGGTGATTTTTTTTACGTTAGATGCTTCTTTAAGTTTTTTATGTAGGTACTTAGTTTAGAAAGAAGTATAAACTATTATATTTGTTTAAAGGGCTTGTGTGGCTAAGAAGTAACAGCCGCACGGGTCGATCGATCAGGTTAAGCTACCTTGCAGCGGTTGGTTCGTGGATGGGTAACCAAGACCGTCTTTACCTCAGACCAAATAAAAAACCAAGACAGAGGGCTGTCAACAGTAAAGTGAGGCCGGTTTCGTAAACATGTGTGCACTTAGTGAGGTGTAGTTTGATTGTAAATGTGTGCGTGTGAGCGTGTATGCACAGAGCGAAGGTGTAGTTTTGGCATGCTTCACTGTATTGTTCGCAGCGCTATGTCTTGACTTTTTTATTTGGTCTGAGGTCTTTACATACCGAGTCGCCTCCGAAAAGCAGGTTAAGCTTTTGTTCGTGGATCTTTGACAGTCGTTACGGGTCGTAAGAACTCCGAAAGTCTAACAACCAGTCTTACGAAGGGATAACGTATTACCCAGTAACTGGGTAAGCCGACCCAAACATACTTTGGGAAAAGGCTAAGCAGATGATGATATTTATTTACAGGACTCTTTAGGAAATACTAGAGTTTATTTCAGAAAATAATGGCTGAATTTATGACGCAAAGAAAAAACAAAAAAAAAGTCGTAAATATTAATTAACAAAGAGAAAGTGCTAATTTCAATCACAATATCTTTCTAGTCGTAAAAGTTGAAAATCAAAATCACAAGTAATTTCTTCAAGCTAATTTGAGAGTCAGCACTTTTCGAACGTCAAAATTACATACTCGTAAGACAGCGCCTCAAAACGCCCGCCCTTCACCACTAGTACGTTTAGTTGGGAAGAAGTGGCACTAAGCCCTCCTCTAGAAAAAAGGGTCTACGAGTAGCATAGAAAATCATCTGAAATGAACGCCCTCAACAACCTATTAATTCTTTATAACAAAAGCCACCAATAAAATGTCATGAGAACAAACAGCTGATGCAGTTTCTGTAATTCCAAAATTATCGGAAATAAATAAAAGACTTGAACGTAGTTAGTTACCTACCTATAGGTACCTACTACAGTAACAGTTAATACTTAACTATTACGTACGTTAACTAGTAATTCACTTAAATCAAACCGCTGCTTTTAACTTTTGAAATGAAAAATTCTGAGGGAGTTTGAGTTTTGATTTGTGGTGGCGGTTCCGTACGTTTTGTTAATTGGTTGATTTAGATTGTGTGACTTGGTAATCTGCCAACTTTTGCAAGCAAAGTATATATTTGTTTTTAGTAGTGAGAACAAGTTACAGATGTATTTTAAATAAATAATCGATGATTTTCCCACCCGTACGCAAAATACGCGCCTTGACGTGGAGTTGCGGACACCAGCCCGTGTTACCTAAGGCTAAGTTCGCATGATAAGTTAAAAAAGGCACGTTCATACTGCAAGTGCCGTATCTTTCGCCACCATTCTCTCGATTCCTACGGACCCCTAAAAGGTAGGAATTATGTCATAATTTATTCAAGAACCTACCCTCCGTCATCGGGAATACATACCTTCTTGCCATACGTTGTAATTTATCAGATTTTTCCTTTACTTGGTAATACATAGGCGGCGTCATTGGAGGAAGTAGTGTAGACCTATTACTTTTTCTATGTATATCAATTTCAAGTTTATGCGTAATGTGTACTTTTTGAAGGCGTCTATAGTGTGTGGCCATTGGTCTGAAGAATTAATGATGGCTGTTTTTTTTTAGTTTTACTTTACCAAAGTTTTATTTTCAGATTTTATATACACTATTTTAAGCATTTATTTTTGAAATATTAATTACAAGAAGTATTTTACAATCTAAAATATATATATATATTATATACAAGTGTATAAAAAAAAAGGAAAAAAAAAAAGACAAGAGCTCATAGGGCATCAAAAAATTCGTCCGCATCGCTGTCAATGGGATAAGTGCCCAAAAGGCTGGCAGCATTACCACGTTGGATAGCAATGCTTATTCTTTGGGCTAAAAATAGGCCAGCCCTCTGGTCACGTGTAGAGTCAACCAACCGCTTGGCGATGTCTCGAAACATTCGATGAGCACTCGGGCCCCAAGGCCCTAGAGTTTCAACCCCAAACGGCTCAAACATATAACTCCCAAAAAGGTTGTTATATTTGCGCCGTTTGAGGTTTTCTGCTCCTGCAGCAGCCGCCCCAGCACAGCCCGCCGTGCTAGGAAGATGGGATGGTGCGAGGGTGTCGACACAAGTTGCATCCCACACCAAAGGCCTACCCAACTTCCAAGGCATTATTGTCATTCCATCTGGCCTCTTCCCATCGTCACGTGCCAAGCCATTGGGTTCTAAAACAGCTGGCACCCCGGCGGTGACAAGAGCCCGACGGATGATGTCGTTAATGCTGGCGTGCCGTGCCATCCGACCAGCGCTCTTGCTGCAGGATAGGCCATGGTGTCCGAGGCAGTCGACTGCTTCACCGCATTGACAGCGATGTGGAGCTCCGCAAGGAGCGCCCAGACGCAAACATGTAGCGAGCCGGAATGTGGTGTCACCCAGCATAGTGCCTATGTTAGGTGACGGTAGCGCCTGAAGCCAAAGGCCCGACTCCCATTTTTCAGATTTCAGTCTCTTTTCAATGTATCACTAATTCATTAAATAATTCACTGAATGCACTGAAAGATAGATCTTGTAGAAACAAGATCTATCTTTCAGTGCATTCAGTACAACAACAAATACTATACAACAACAAGAAATACTATATTATCATGTTTTAACATATCTCGGGACCATGGTCCCGGTCCTTTGGAAGGCGTACGAGGGGCCGAAGCCAACTCGCAGACGCCCTTTAGACGTTTTCAATGAAATGAGGCACCAATATACCATATATGATTACCTAGTTATAGTAAAATAGGTAGCTGTTGACAAACTGTTGCTGGGCAGTTTGTTGCGCCACTTCTTCTACCCAGCTAAAGCACTAGGAAGTGGTGAAGGGTGGTCATCTTGGGGGGTGGGTTTGAGGTCAAACCACAAAGTTTACAGATTAGTTACCTATAGTTAACATATTTAAGGTCCGGCCGCGCTAAATTTGCCAAAGATGTAAACAATGGCCGCTCAAAACTTGCATTTTTTTAAATTTGTGATCCAACGGAAATACATAATAATGTTTTGTGGGATCCAACGCCAAAAATATTAAACTGGGTAGGTTGGTAACCTAACCTACACGTATACGGTCTTACTCAGACTTTTATACCCAAGAAACCTGAACCAAATCCGTGCAGCAATACAAGTTTAATTTCCTCAGACATACCGAAAGTGAGAAACTCTAAATTAAAAGCATGGTTTACGGACTTATCTACATCTGTACTCACAATGGGCGATTGTTCTGTTCCGTGCAGCTATCTGATTGATAACTATCTCTTAGTAATTCGGTGTTTAACTACATTTCTGTAACTTTTATGTTGAACCCAGAATTGTAGAGTGTAGTGTCCATGGAGTTTCTTGCCCGTTCTTCTCCATAGGAACCTAATAATGGTCCTCCAGACCGTACTTCGGTCATGGCGGCCAATCTCAACGGAGACTACCCTTCGGCGCAGGAGACATTATAGTGCACATGTGTGCGCAGACACAGATGCACTCTCTCTTCCTTCATAATCCGACACGACCGGAGAGAGATCAGGCGCAGTATCAACGGCTTAACGACCCTACAACGCTTTGGAATAGGCAACTAGCTTCATTTTTCTGACTGACCAACTCCTTGACAATTCCAAAGTGCCTGTAATTGGTTTAATTGAAATAAATGCTTAGAGTTTGAATTTTTAAAACTAATTTCGAAATTCTATATTGAAAACACTTTGTCTAGTCCAAAAAAAATATGTCGGGATGATTTTTTTTCGTCAGCCTGGCTATTGTTTTTAATTTAATTGACAAAAAAACTAGCCCTAAATAACACCAAATCAAAGATAGCTGACGTGGCTCAAAAAGCTGCCCAACTTAAATGGGAAAATAACATAAAAAAGTTGAGAAACCTAAACAATTTTGATAAAACATAAATTTTTCATAGTAAAATCTGTTTAGTTTCAGCTACTCGATAACAGATGGCGTTAGCAGCACCACTGTAACAAGATTATAATGTTAGCGCATAAAATTGCTTGTAGCAAATTGGTCACATTGTATGATTAAAGTAAAGGCCGAATCATCCTCACTTGTGGGTCTCGTAAGAGTTTAAAGATATCAGGTGCACTGGTAAAGCATCCTGTGGGCAATAATTAGGCCTAAATTGTAATTTTATTTCGTGTCGGTACGAGATTTGTAATAGAAGAACTAGAGCAGTTCATGCACACCAAAAGAAGGAGAAACGCCAGTCAGCCATATTCAATGCGGGGGCTGACTGTTCAGAGAGCGCTAGATTTACTTAAATACGTAGGTACTTAGTGTTAGGTATTTGTGTATTGGTGGATTCGCACGAATAATCTCGCACAAAATGGGCGAATCGACACTTTTAATGAATACTTATTATTTTTTCTGCAAGCGATTCGCACGTAGTTACTTTATTAGTGTGCGAATCGAGAATTCCAGAATACGTATTTGGCAATGACACAAGAAATTATGAAGATGAACAAGATATATCTGCTTATTGGCTGATAAGCCGACATGACTTGTTCGTCTTCAACTGGCTTAGCTTAGCTCTCTTCAAAATGGTTGAGCTGAATGGATGTATCCATGGGTCTTTGTTACTTGAAAATAAATGGTTTATTATTATTATAATTATATTGCCCAACTTCTTGGTGTCTATCAAATGCATAAAAAGTACCTCCATTTTTATAAGCATTTTATCATACTGCTTTTATCCCAATTCTTTTTGCAATTTCTACCATCTCTATCAGACCTCTAACTGCTCCGTTGGTCTCGTGGTTGCAAGCGCGACTGCTGAGCGTGGGGTCCTGGGTTCGATTCCCAGGTCGGACAAAGGTTGTTATTGGGTTTTCTATTAGGAATTTCTTAGTAATTAGTCTCTTCTGCACCATTGATGGTGCAGGTCAATGGTGCAAACGGTACAACGGGCCCGGAGTTTGGAAGTTGGCGGTTTAATACCCCCGTGGCTCGGAAAGCACGTAAAAGCCGTTGGTCCTGCGCCTGATCTCTCCCCGGTCGTGTCGGATTGCCGTCCCATCGGACTATGAGAGTAAAGGAACAGAGAGTGCACCTGTGTTTGCGCACACACTTGTGCACTATAGTATCTCCTGCGTACCTGGCTAATCTCCGATGAGATTGGCCACCGTGACCGAAATCGGTCGGGAGGCTATTATTATTATCAGCCCTCAACTTGTTCACTTTCTTTCAGCCATAAGTAATTAAGGGCCTTACTCTCGTTTAGTACCGTAACACGGTCACTTTATGAAGCCTATTTCTCATTAACGGCTTGGTTAGAAGTTCTGAAAAAAAAATATGTTTGCTATAGATTCATGTACAACATTTCTGAAACAGGATTTTTTCGTATGGCTAATACTTTTGCCTTAAAAAAATATTTACCAAACCGCTATTTTTGGCTAATATTCAATACTACTTCTAAACGGCTTTGATGTTTGGAAATCTTTTTACACTAAAAAAATTATGGTTAGAGGTACTACATTTATGAAACAGCTTTTGTAAATCAATCAACATTTTCAAAGAAAATGTCCAATTTTGAGATAGAGGTACAGACGTGCTCTGCGCGGGCGCGGGCGGCAGTCGTGCGTTAGCACTGAGACGGGATGGCTGTGTCGCTCGCTGCTCCGCCCCGGCTATCGAACGACTACGCGCGTTTGTTTGTGTTAGTGCAAATATTTACGAACGAATTGTATCAGTGTGCGTTTATAGACTAGCTCGCTGCGGAGGGCCCATTTCTATTGTGCGCGTGGACGCTTTACTTATTAGTGGTGCCATTTCTAAATACTGTTTTTGTTTATATTGTATATTGTGTAAATATAAGATAATTTGTAAATAAGTAAAAATGCCAAGGCAAAGCAAGTCAAGAAAGACTTCTCACGTATGATTTTAACCAAAAACAAAATTTCCGCAGCAGCTATATTGGATTTACACTTTGACCCCACTATCGACTTTAGCACCATCGAAAACTATGAAAACGACACCCATGAAGAAAAATTCTAATTTTCGCAGCCGCAATCTTGGATTTTCATTTTGACTAGGTACCTATTCTTAAGTAGATAGGTAAACAAAAACCAAAAAGTGCACCTTTTTCAAAATCATTGTTGGTTATAAAAATAAAAGTACTTATTAATGTAGTTTTCGTTGGCATAAAGAAATAAAGCATATTTCGTTATATTTGCTGAAAGTAATCCTCCCTAGCCGCGCCACATACTTTAAAGATTAATTAATCAAAATGAATAGTTTCTTGAGAGAAAAAAGTATCAACGAAGAGTAGAGAAAAGGTACTATTATATAAATCGATTTATGGATAGTTAATATTAAATATTGCAAAATTGACTTGCTGCAGAGCATACCTTCAGCCGGACCACACCCTACGACCAATAACTCCTTAACTAAAGGGGTTTATCTATATACAGGGTGTTCGGCAGAACGTTGAACACACGAATATGGCAGATAGATGGGGTCGTCTGCTACCTACCCAGCCCAAAAAAAATTACTCAGGCCCCATAGTTTTTTTTTAATTTTTTTTTATTAACGAAATTCATGAGTTTTAAAGGCGTATAACTTTATGTAGGATAGACGAAACTGGCAACACTTTGTTTTTGTTTTTGTCTCGACTATTGGTAGATTCATCTAAAATTGTTGTTTGGTGAACTAGACAAAAAGTTATAAGCCATCAAACATTACAAAAAGGGTTAAAACGTGATTTTGAGCTTTACTTTGCATTGCATTAAAAAAAAACTAAAAGTGATTGAAGACTTAGGATTTCATCGAAACATCCTTGGTGTATGGCCTTTCGAACGGTATGTAATTTGTCGAATTAAAAAAAAAAAAAATAAAAAAAAAAAAAAAAATTATATTTTTTTTTTGTGCTGGGTAGGTAGCAGACGACCCCACCTATCTGCCATTTTCGTGTGTTCAACGTTCTGCCGAACACCCTGTATATAAAAGGAGAACTGACTGACTGACATATCAACGTACAGCCGAAACTACTGGGGCTAGGAATGTGAAATTTTGCACACGGCTTCCTATTATAATGTAGGGGAGCACTAAGAAGGGGTTTTTGGAAATTTAACCTTTAAGGGGGTGAAAAGGGGGAATTTTGTTTGTATGGAAAATAGTTAGTTAGGATAGGATTTCACGCGGATGAAGTCGCGGGGAAGCAGCTAGTTGGACCATATTTTTCGTATGCAAGGTACTCTTTAGGTAGTTTTTTTCGTGATATTGATTTATTAATAGTTCATTATACTCTATTTAATTTGAGGTGGCGCGGCCAGAGAGCATGCCTGGCGGCCGGACCACATAAATTGTTAAATAAAAAGATATCTCTTGAGGTACTAAAAATATATATACAGGGTGGTCCAAGTAGTGACGTCAATAATTTTTTTTTAGATTCCTCACACCGGGGGGTATCCGAAAATACCCCATGTATGTTCCGCGATTTTTTGTAGTTTACGAGTTATAATTTTTTTAAACATTTTTTAATGTATTCTGCCATCGAGGTTTAAAAAATTCGTATCTTTTTATGTAGTAGGTATTTTGCATTTTTTTGTGACATGATTGCCATGAATGTTGTTTTAATAAAAAAAAATAACTCAAAATCCTGAAATTACTTAGTTACCCAAAAAATCGCTTTAATCGTTTATCAATGATTTTAGCCTATCCGCCTTCGAAGGCCGATTACAACAAAAAAAGGCCAATAAAGTACTATTTTTTTTGTCTGATTTAGTTAATTTACGACCCTGCAAAGTTTTTAAATCTAGTCCAAAGCTATGAAAACTCCTTTTTGTATTTTTAAATTGAGGTTGAATGTTTGAGTGAAATCTAATGAAAACTAAAGTTTTAAATTTAAAGCCTTTTTTGGGTAACTTTAGGTAATTTCAGAAAGCTGAGTTATTTTTTTTACTAAAACAACATTCAAGGCAATCATGTCACAAAAAAAAATGCAAAATACCTACTACATAAAAAGATACGAATTTTTGAAATCTCGCTGGCAGAATACATTAAAAAATCTTAACAAAAATTATAACTCGAAAACTACAAAAAATCGCGGAACATACATGGGGTATTTTTGGATACCCCCCGGTGTGAGGAATCTAAAAAAAAATTATTGACGTCACTACTTGGACCACCCTGTATACATTCCGATGAAAGTAGACTTTAGGTAGGTATTATTTCGAACTATAGCATCTGAGTACTAAACTGTGGTCCGGCCACAGAGGAACACACCAGCGCCAGTGGTGTGGTGTCGCGAACCGCAGAGTTCACACGTGCAAAAATAAAAACTTTGTTACAAAAAAAAACAACCGACTTTAAAAAAAACTACAAAATGATAAATAACTTTAATTTCGGAAGTCGGTGTCGTTGGTTCCGCATTTTCATTTTTTGACACCGACTTCCGAAATGAAAGTTATTTATCACTTTGTAGTTTTTTTTGAAGTCGGTTGTCTTTTTTTGTAATAAAAATTTTATTTTTTACTTTTTAGTTGTACCTAAGTACTCCACACTAATTCAAATAACACTAGTGCATTGAGGAATTGAAGACACTGACTAGAAGAATCATCAAAATTTGCATAGAAATGCCGGAGATGCAGTATATTTATGCATATAACATCGTACATAAGAATAAGTACATAATGTATTATATACTAAAACCTTCCTGAAAGTATGTAGATCACATTAGTGAAAGAATTATCAAAATTGGTTCATTAGTTTTTGAGAAAATCGCGGACATAAAAACATATATACATACGGGTCGAATACAGAACCTCCTTTTTTTGAAGTAGGTTAAAAATGTCGACTATCGATAGTGTTGTCCGACATTCTGTCTCACACGAAGGTATTGGTGTGACTGAGGCATGGTTCTATGCATTGTGCAGCCGCGGCATGCCACCGCGCTTGGAATAGAAGCAACCGCAGCCGCAGGCAGCCCTGCGGTCAACCGCAGCCGCTAGCCGCAGTGTCGCCTGCGGTTGCAGTCTGCAGCCCATCTCGAACTTGTACCTTGACGTGCTGTTTCCTATTATGCCGCATGCGACGGGAGCCCCACCTCACGCAGCGCTGCTCTAAGGATGATAATAGAAAACTGCACGCCACGCGGGCGCCCGCTCCGTGATCCCGCATGACGACATTTATAATTTATTATACTTGAATTTTTAATTATTATTGGTTTATTTATTTATTTATTTATATATACTTTATTGTACACCAGAAAAAACATTACAATAAAAACGATGGTTCACATAAAACATACAATGGGCGGCCTTATCGCTTTCTGCGATCTCTTCCAGGCAACCTTGGAATTTGGTTTATTGACTTTTCGAAATGTATTTAATGAATTTTATTTTAATTGCAATTGTAATACGTTATTTTTTTTTAATTTCAACACAATGTATCTATATTGTTATGAAATAAATTACTTATGACTTAAATAAATATATTTTCTTCCACATAAATGCTAAAAAATAATGTCCAGAAAAAACTTAAAATATACGTAACATATAAGTAATAATAATAATAAAACGTAATAAGTATCTATCTATACAAAATATATCAGCCTTGCATCCGCTATTCCCTTCTGGAATCGTAGGCAAAAATAGCGACCTACGTGCGGCATGTCTGCGTCTCTGCATATTCTTTGATCTTAGTTTTAGTGTAGTGCGCCACCGCGCGCGTTTTACGTATTCGGGAGTAGGGCGTTTGGCTCCGCCCACATGCACAAGGTCAGTGGGCCATCTATACACCTTAAGTACTTATTATCTTTCCCACAATCCACCTATGTTTTCTTTGGTATACCTTTTATACCCATCCACATGCATAACACTTTCCTTATCACACATTACTTGCATATTTGAATACCAATCATCTTCAGCCACTGCTGGTTGAAATTAAATAAAAAATTCATTTAGAAATGTTTATTTCTGTAAGAAGATCTTTGCGGGTGGTCGTTTCTCCATAGAAACGCTCTCGCCTGTTTTCTTTCTGGTTAATGACCATAAAGCAATGATTTTTCACAGAATAATAAATATTAAATAGTTTTATGTCCCTATGTTTTCCTTTTTGATGATACATTTATAAGCACTAGAACCCTCAAAAAATTCCGATTTAAACCGCTGACAACAGACGCCTAGTTGAAAAAAGAAAAAAATAGGGATACAGTATATATCCTTCTTATTCAGTTTATGAAATATCTTTTAAATTGTTCAAATATTGGAGGAGGAAATAGGCGTGAGCCAAACCTCGAATTACGACTTTTTACTTAGGATTTTTCAAAAGTCTCTCCGACCGCATTTCCTCATAAGACACTTTTACACGTCAATATTTTAAAACTAGATGGCGCCTGCATTTTCAAGCTGACTGTTCACTGAGAAGAAATGTCGGAACAAACTCAGAGGTCTCTTTTAAAGTTCAAACATGAGTCTAAAAATACAGGGCCTTTTGAAGAAAGAGCCATTTCAGCTTTGAGTTGACCTGTCCCAACAGCCGCCATGCACGCATCAATCATCGTGTAGCTCATCATCATCGTGTTTTAGAGAGCTCAACGACCCGTCATACGACGCTACTAGATCTGTAGGACATTTGCGTAGGCCGTTTACAAAATATTCAAAACTGATTATGGGCCTCTCCAAAATTAAATTCAACTTTATCCTCGGCAATTCTTTTTAAACCCTAGACTTTGGATATATGAATTATCTTTCATTTCAAAACACTTCCTCCAGCATACCTACAAAGTAGGATTATTACCTGCACAGGACATACCTATGTACCTACAGATAAACATCTTGATACCTGCCTACCTCCTTGCCCCATAGGTACCTTGAAGATACGCCTTGCGTGTCCGCATTGCGTGCTTTGAAGCAATTATGTAGGTACACCGCGGTCCGTAGTTGGTTTTCTTTTATTTGTATTGCCCCAGTCTTTTTAATTCTGAGATATTTTATGTTAATATTTATGTTTATGTATGTAGGGAAATTTATTTGTTGAGAGTTCTTATGTACTTATGTGAAATTAGATACCTATACTATAACGTTTTTATTGGCTAGTTCAAACTTCAAACATTTGAAACTAGAATTTTATATCATAATGTGGCGTTAGGTATAGCTGAAGTGGAAAAATGTCAGCTGACTTTTCGAGGGCGGGCGCAGGGGGCCTAAACAGGCCACTTTGGCAGAATCATAAAAGGATAACATTATGAATCATAATAAAAGTCGTAAAACGGTCACAAACTGACAATTCATAATATTATTTGTGTACAATTTCATATCACGCAATTCATGTGTTTGACAGTTTTGTATGGAGTTTCGTAAAATGGTCCACAAAATATGAATTGCTTTAATGTCAAATAATATTATAAATTGTCAGTTTGTGACCATTTTACGATTTTTATTATGATTCATAATGTTATCCTTTTATGATTCTGCCAAAGTTGCCTTTTTAGGCCCCCTGGTTGTATGTCATATGTCTGATATGTATGTCGCCGGTGATGACTTACTATACAACGAAACTCAGTGTTCTTATGAAATCATGATAATTCCATGTTTAGGAGTAATACCTAACAGATACGATGAACTTTGCCCGTTTTGGAACCCAATGAACTAAATGTCATACCTACCTAAATTAAACAAAATAAAGTAAAACACACAGGTCAAATACACAATTATAATGTTAATATCAATGAGGAAAAACTGCACCAAGGGAAACAAAAATCAACACAACAATAAAAAAATACATTAGTCAAGAAATCATCTCCGAAGTCGATTCATCTCTCATCATGATCATCTGCCAGCCTGTTCCCAACTATGTTGGGATGGCTTCCAGAATAACTGGATGCAGCTGAATACCAGTATTTTACATGGAGCGACTGCCTATCTGACCTCCACAACCCAGTTAATGGGTAACGCGATACCGCTCGGTCAGACTGATTTTTGACTGATTGTCAGACTTTCGCCCCCTGGCGACCCGTAACAACCTCATCAGATTCATCGCAGTTATTTTTGAAGTGAAAACTTGTTTAGGCGTGTTGGGCATTTTGAATTCGCGCCACTGTAACCGTAACCGATACCGCTTCGGATGTGTTCGGCTGTCCTCGGGATGTACTCGGTTTTAATGTATTTCCGATATGTCAGTGAGTGATGGCAAAGTATTCTGTTTGTGTTTTGTTTATATGACGATTCAAAAAATAAAGTTTTCACTTCTGTCGGCACTCCCGGAGTGCCACTTTTTTTTATAATACTAGGTAACCTGTGACCCGTTTGATAGAAAACCACTAGTTACACCAAAATCAGTTGATTTTACAAGAGATATTATTGCATAGGTCAACTAACGATATACATTTCAACTCAGCCTATCGCAGTCCACTGCTGGACATAGGCCTCTCCCAGGCTGCGCCGCAGAACCCTGTCCTCCGCCTTCCACATCCAGTCTGTTCCAGCCAATTTCTTATGGTCGTCAACAAACAAATTTTTTCCTATATTTGACTCATCTGAATTTAGCACAATATTCCGTGTAGGTATGTCTACCAAAATATGACGTCAAAAAAAAAATTAAAAAGTTTAGATTTTCATATGGCAATGTATAGGTATGAAAATCACTATTTCTTTTTTTTGCCCTGAGATTCTGGTAGACCTATAACTTCGTGACTTTTTAAATGTACTAGGTATGCATCTTTATAACAATTTTGACACCATGACCTACATACCCAACACAAAGAAAAACGGCACAATCTGACAAAAAACTGAGCTATCGGGATTAGGATCAATAGTGTATGGAACATTTAATTACAAAGCTGCATTATTATTGGGTGTAATAATAGAGTTGGTATCCAATCGGCAGATTTATTAGACGTGTTTGATTGATAGGTGATCGATTAGGAATGGGAGGCATGGAGCTGTGTTAGGGTTTAAATTTTTGGGAAGGCAACGGTTGTTGAAGTAAAATAAAGAAATGAAGACTTCTTTTCTTTATTTGAATACTAGTTTAGCCGGCGAAATTCGTACTGCCTCAGAATCGATGAATGTGAGAAGATTAATAAATTATCTTCATTAATTTTTTTTTCGTGAAATTTTCCCATGCTTTAATAATTATTCTGCTTTTAGGGGCAGAGACAAATCCAACAAAAATCAAAGATCAGCGAAACATTCTAGTTCTCTTTTATTTATTTCAGTTTTAGTGACTTTTGGATTTTAAATACCGATCGCCGAAATACGGAGAAATGTAATGCTGAAAGGTTTGCAACAATTTTCTATTTGCTGATAAAATTTTAATCATTACAAAATAATATTCTTCTACAAAAATTTGTAATGCATTGTTGATCTAGAACTAGTTTGAAAACAAAGAATCCTTTTAAGTTTTTTTTTCCTTTCTACCTCTTCAGTTTTTTAGGGTTCCGTGCCCAAAGGGTAAAAACGGGACCCTATTACTAAGACTTCACTGTCCGTCTGTGAAAATTTCAACTGTCTGTCTGTCACCAGGCTGTATCTCATGAACCGTGATAGCTAGACAGTTGAAATTTTCACAGATGATGTGTTTCTGTTGCCGCTATTACAAAAAATACTAAAAAGTAAAGAATAAAATAAATATTTAAGGGGGGCTCCCATACAACAAACATGATTTTTTTGCCGTTATTTGCTCGATATTAATAACGGCAACAGGTAGTAAACGCTTGAAATATTCACAGAATATTTAATTGTATATTCACTTTAAAAATAAATAATTAAAATAAATATTTAAGGAGGGCTCCCAAACGTGTTTTTTATATATATGTAGGATTAAATATTGCACGGTGGTACGGAACCCTTCGTGTGCGAGTCCAACTCCCACTTCGCCGGTTTTTTTTTCGTGGCAATTTAGCCGATCTACGACTTCGACTATTCTGCCAGCGGTGTTCACCGTAGGAGATTCTTTAAATCTGGTGGTCCTTTCGTTTTTTTTTTGCTAACCTGTAACATAAAACAGAGTTTATAATTATATATTTTCTATATACTAGCCTTCGCCCACGGCTTCCACCGCATGGTAAGTCAATAAAACGTAGCCTATTTCTTCCCCAGAGTTCAAAATATCGCCATACCACATCAAAATCGGTCCTGCCGTTTCGGAGATTAGCCGGAACAAACAAATAGACAGACAACAAATTTAAGAAGTTTTTTTTTGTTATAAGTACAGTACATAACTTTCTATGCATTTAGTAAAAAGCTGTTATTTATGAAATTTCAATTTTATTATTTGTATGTATGTACATGACATGTAGATGTATAGTTTCTTCTCAAATATCAAGCAAAAATCGCCCTCAACTCTTATCACAGTCTATTCCAGTTTCGTGTATAGACAATTCTGCCAAAACTTTTAGTCCCAACATCCTCTCAACAGTTTTCCCAATTAATATTTTAATTGATGCATCGTTTCCCCAAGTTTTATTTTCCGTATTAATGCATGTATTATAATTGAGGGACGACGGGTATGATTTACTGCCTGAAGCGTCTGATCCTTTGGGTTCACGGCGTGATGTAGAGGTGACGGCAGAGACGATAGAATTTGATGAATTAAAATTACTCGATAAGCTATCCTTTGAAGATGTGATGTTGTTGCACTCATATTTACTTTCTGGCAGATTTTTAAACCCAATAAAACTATGGTCCACAAAGGAATTGGACTCAAGGTTCATGAGAGCCATAGTTTTAATAATGAGAGACAAATCTCTCACTGATGGTGGCACGTTTGTTGAATCACTCGCTTCCCTACAAAATGGTTGACCTGGATTGTGCTGATCAATGCGTCATATTTGTGAACGGACACCGTCGGTTGAGACTGGTCACTGGGCTCTGTATGGTGTTTGTCTTCTTTCTCTGTGTCATGTTAACCGCAAAAGCAATCCTTTGAACTTTAATACTGCTGAAGATTGCATGTAACTTCGCTCTCGCGTCCATCTTGTCAATATTTGATACGTGAGGTGATATCCTCCGAGACGTGACGTGATTGACTGTATATTATTATATCATATGTATGAGCTGTGGGGCGATTTGGAAGATGTTCTTAGAAACGTGACACATGGTCGATCTTTGGTTGACATTCAGGAATTTGGGTAGTTACAGAGCCTGAGTTGGTATGTGGATGAAACTATAGAACAATATTATTTTTAGCTTTAGATCAATTTTTTTTTACTGTAACTTTTCAGTGACTGCTTAAGTCATCATCTGCCTAGTCTTTTCCCAACTTGGTTGGGGTCGGCTTCCAGTCTAACCGGATGCAGCTGAATATCAGTATTTTACATGAAGCGACTTCCCTTTTCGAGTTCTACAACCCAGTTACTGGGAAATACGATACCTCTTGGTAAAAACTGGTTGCATGACAGACTTTCGTCCCGTTAACGACTGCCATAGATCGACGACTGATAGCCGGGACACCACTTTTATCTGTTCTGTGGCCGGGAACAAGGGCTTAATATGTTTCCCGCGCCCGAAGGGGTCTTGATATGTAAAGATAGTCACCCATTCACGGACCAACCGCGGCAAGCATAGCTCAACCTCATCGATCTCTTTTCTTTCTTCTTGCCGGTTTTTCTCCATAGGAAACGACCAATTGGAACCGTGCACCTAGCTTCTGACGTTTCGTAAGTGCCCATGTTGGTTTATGTGAAATAAAATATTTTTTTTTTTTTTTTTTTTAAACAAGATCTAATGACGAACGTAGATACTATATGGTTGTTAGAGAGTAATTCACACTGACCTCCGTACTAGTAAAAACTGTATCACGGTAGGTCAGTCCTCCTCGTTCTCCGACAATCACACACAATATCAGTGAACCTAGTATTTTATGATATTTAGCAGGTAGTTCGGTAATAATTATTACATTGCATTTGCATTACATCATTACTACAAATAGTTAGGTGGGTAAAGTTAAAAAAAAAAAATATATGTAAAATATTTAGACAAAAAATTGTTTAAAAGAAGATGTTGAGTTGTTGTTTGTATGATGTAGTGTGTTGATGTAATTGGTGTATATGACTGAATGCGTGTGAATCGAGCTGTGAGTTTGTATTTATGATAGACTTCCTAATAGCTTTTCTGTGTTAACATAATCAATCTGAAGTAGAAATTCATTTAAAATCTTTTTGCAATTATAGCTTGACAAATCACGTAAACTCAGACTCCTAGACAACTGATTGTATGAATGAGGCCCCATATGGTCAAAAAATCTGCTAGCAAATACCGTTTTGGTTCTAGGAACAGAATACACTAAGTCCTTTCTACGTCTGGTTGTCGAAAGAGGTAACTCAGAGTGTTGCTGTAGGATCGTAGTTTTTACAAACAATTGTCTAATCGTAAGTAATGACAGTTCTTTATATAGTGTATGTGTGGGGTACATAAATCTCCTGAAATTCATTACCTTAAGTACAGCTCGCTGCGCTCTTTCTAAGCATAAAATTATTGTTTTACATGCGCCTCCCCAAGCAGTGATACAGTAAGTCATTATTGACTGGCAAAGGGAAAAATAAATAGTTCGTCGTAGTTTCGGTTGACAAACATTCCGCAGATTTTTAAATAAGTGGATCATTCTCCTAACTCGAGTAGTCACGGATGCTATTTGTTCCTTCCAAGAGAGATTTTGGTCAACAATAAGACCCAGATATTTGATGGAAGATACCTGTGAGAGACTGTAGCAGGAGCAAGACAGAGGATTTATGCATGAATGAATTTTGATGGATGAGGAATTGATCGGTGGTTGAGTACTATTACGAAAGCTGAAGGCAATGTACTTAGTTTTTTGGGCATTTAGGGTAAGAAGGTTGCGGTCAAGCCAGGTTGTAACTAGACCAAAACCCTCTTCTGCCAATTTAAAAGCCTCGCTCCATGTGCTGCCCCTAAACAGAAGAACCGTATCATCGGCAAATGTAATTATTTTACCGCGTGTGAGATGAAGGTCACACAAGTCATTTATGTAAATGAGGAATAACGTCGGACCCAAAATGCTGCCAAATAGGACTTTTTCTGGTTGACTTGTGTAATCCTTCATTCTCACACATTGCGTCCTGTTTGACATACTTATAATCGGTAATCAAATCCAGCGCAACACCACGAATACCGATGCTCTCCAATTTTCTTAGGAGTATGGGAACAGAAACTGTGTCAAACGCTTTTGCAAGGTCCAGGAACACACCTATGGTCTTTTCACCCATATCCAAACCATCGACAACATATGATAGAAGCTGGTGAACAGCATGCGAAGTTGATTTATTACTCCTGAATCCGAACTGGTTTGCAGACAGAAGCCCGTTGGATTCTAAGTAGCTTTTCAAGCGTTTATTTATAACACGCTCAATGATTTTGGACAGGGTAGGCAACAAGGAGATAGGCCTATAGTTTGAGACACAGCTTCTGTCCCCAGACTTATGTATAGGAATAATGACAGATTGTTTGAGGACGTTAGGAAAGACGCCTTTAGTCAGGCACAGATTACAAATCAGAGTTATCGGTAAAGCAAATATCTCAACGCCTAGTTTAAGTAAGATTGAGGGAATCCCATCCCACCCACTGGAGTTAGATGATTTTAAATTAATAATAGTACTTTTTACTTCAGTTTCGTCCGTCGGCAGCAAGGCGAAAGATTTAAGAGACGAAAAGTTTGGGTTATATAATCTAGCTAAATCATCTTCGTTTTGTTGAGTTCTTACTTGGATGCTATGAGCAAATTGACTTCCTACATTAGAAAAATATTTATTTATACAGTTATATAGTCTTTTGTGTGACTTTTGTATAGACAGATTTCCTTAATTATTGCCCATTGTTTTTTTAGATTATTTTTGTGAATGTTTATTTGTGATCTTAGGTATTTATTTTTTAGATTTTTTAGTAAATTTGTACAAGTATTGCGATATCTTTTGAAGGTTATACTCATTGAGAGGGTCTTTTCTTAGGTTTTGGTGCAAACGATCTCTATTCCTCATACAGCGACATAGTCCAGGCGTTATCCAGGGTTTAATGTTATGTTTTCTGCGAGACAGTTTACAGACGTACGTATGTTTATTGATGCTATCTCTTACTGTGCAAAGGAATTTATTGGTTACTTCATTAGGGTCATCAGAATGTAATAAAACAGTCCAGTCGATTTGTTTTAAATCCTCAACGATCGCGATGTAATTTATTTTTTTATATGTTGTCTGTTTTTTCTTAGAGGTTACCGACTTCTTAGGGAGCGATATCATAACACTGCAGTGATCCGTAATAGACGAGTCGCATACTAAGGTTAAAGTATCATCATTAGTTTTAACAAAGCAGTGGTCCAGACAATTCTTTTCTCGAGTCGGATAAAAATGTGATGCAAGAAGACCGTGCGAGGCAAGGAGGTCCATATATTTCGAGGTTTTACTGTCAGTACCGTCCCTAATATTAATATTTAAGTCACCCATTAATACGATGTTTTTATATCTTTTATATGTATGTAATACATTATCTACAGCGTTAACGAAATTGTCAATATTTTTGAACGCGGGTGGTCTGTATAAAGATATAATTGCTAGGTCGTTATCAATAGTAGTGACAACCTTCACCCATAGGTTCTGACACAGAAACTTTCAAACTCTCACTAACAAAAATGACAATACCATCGTTTTGGTTAATATGATTAGTAGTCGCGAAAACCCGGTAAGAAGCAATATCAGGTAGGGTTGTATTTTCCGACAGCCAACATTCGGTTAAAATAATAAAGTCAAAAGAAATGTCAAGTCTAAACAGAAGAACACGAAGTTCATCAAAGTTATGATTAATACTCCTAATATTTTGAGTTAACACTTTATACGTATTAGTTTTGTCAAACAAAATTTTGCAATTTTCCGGCAGGTCTATGCATTGAGCATTCCCGACATTGATATGTTCATCAATGTCTGAGGCGATGTTAATTAAGTCAACCATATTGTTTAACAAAAAAAAGTAAAATCATCTGCTTTAGGGAAACGCCAAAATGCAACAAACGCGTAATTATGCAAAATAAGGAACGAAAACAGTCTATCAGAAATCTTTGTGTGGTGTGTTGTGATTGTGTGGCGTGAAATTGTAATTTTGAGTAAAATGGACAAATGAAGAAATAACAGTAAATTTTAAGAACTATGTGTGTATTTCCTACGATTTCTAAGAGTTTAACAAAAGTGAAAATTAAAAAATGGACATGCAATAAACACATAAACCAACGTAAAAAGGATAACATGGCTTTAACCAAAAGTCATATTCTTACATTGGCACTTGTAATGTTAGTGTTCTCAATATCAGCAACAATACCATCGACAAGTTCCTCGGAGTTTATGAGTATCGATGGAGATCCCTCATTTTTCTTAATGAAAATTCTTCCATTGGAGACCCAGCAGAACTTAAACTCGTGCTTTTTCTGTAGTGCCCTTGCTAAATAATGTAGTTTACGTGCTTTGGGAGTCAGGGATTCTGAAACATATATTGGGAGTTTCTCACCCGAGATCTGCAGTTGATTTGTGTTCAATTTGTCCTCCTTGTGCTTCTGATTATATAATTTAATAGCATTAAGTAAATCTACACGTGGTTTAATTGTCTGATACTCAACCACAATAACGTTGTTTTGACTAGCTTTCTTTTTATACACTTGACGAACATCACCCGGGGAAATGGGTAAATCCACTGCCTTGTGCAGGTGAGACACAATTTCGGTTAAGTTATCAGTGTTACATAAGGGCACGTTTTTAATTTCAATAGTAGTCTCTCGCTGTTTTCTTAGCAAATCTTCAATTTGACCTTCTAGAACATTTATTTTAACATGAGCCTCTTCATTGGCTATCATAATATTTTCATACTTATGTTTCAAATCTTTGCACATAGTCACAGACTCTTCTAGAGCTTTCTGTAGGATTGTATTAGACTGAATTATTTCTTTGTTCTGGTCTTTGATTTCATTAAACATTTCATTCAGACTGAGAAATTTTGATTCTTGGTCATCTTTCATAGATGAGAACATTTTGATTTTGATCGACCCGTGCGGCTGTTATGACTTAGCTATAGTCCCTCAGTGTATGGTTACAATAAATAATTCTACATGACACACTCAGTTAGGTACTTAGTTTCAGTTTTAGCAGACACCCAGATATCTTACTGTCTTAGTCAGCTTGCAGAGCTGACTAGATAGTGTCCGCCGCTACTTATTTGCCCGCTTTAGAAGATGAAATTAATGCAGATTTTATGTAACCTTTGAAACAGGATATAGAAAAATACCGTAAAATTACAGGAACTTGAATCTTAAAAACCGTAACATGTATACGACTTTTTAATGTTCCTTTGACTTAAGATTTTTCGTGTAAAAAAATAGATGAAATAAAAAACTCTGGACCCTAAACAGACCGACGAAGGTAGGTAGATATTTTTTTTTATTATTAAAAAGATAACGTTCTCAAAATGGCCGCGGGCTGTTGGCAGTCAAGTATGGATAGCAGAAAAGTGTGCTTTATTTTATGTTTGCTGAATTGATATTTATATTCGTGGATCTTTGACAGTCGTCAGTAGCCCGAAAGTCTAACAACCAGTCTTACCAAGGGGTATCGTATTACCCAGTAACTGGATTGTGGAGGTCAGATAGGCAGTCGCTCCATGTAATATACTGATTGAGGTGCATCCGGTTATAATGGAAGCCGACCCCAACATATTTGCGCCGACCTCAAATAAATTGGGATAATTTGGTGTTTTATTAATCAGTCATCCTTATATATTATAGTAGATATATTATCATATAGGTATTAACTTATTACAGGCCGTAATTAATATGTTAGTGCATTACAGAGCCATATTTCATAATTTTATTAAGGCTGATTTTTTTAACGCCAGTTAATTTTAATCGGATGAATAATTTGAAATTTTTGATAGCTCTTTCATACAAAAACTGTCAGACGTCAATTTTATTCTACAAATATAAGTTACCTGTCGATTGCAAAATTAGCCCTAAGTCATATTGACAAATTAATAACTTACCTTTATAAACGAGAATAGCTATTGGCGATATTGCCACATCACAAAGAATCCGATGGCTTTGAAAGTGGCCACTGATTATTGATAAAAAGTTAGGTTAAAGAAATATATAACTACTAACGTTTTGTTTTTTTTGCTACCACTACAAGTTCCAGTACTTAGTACGGTAGGTACCTACGTATGTTATTTTCTTTAAACTAAGATTATAATAATTTACAAAATTTGTAATTACATTCCTCGCTACTGTATACATGAATAATGTTTTTAGCGAGTCTGTCCAATAAATGCTTGTGATAAAACAGACATTGCATTTTAATTCAATAATTCGTGTAAAAAAATCAAAGGAATTAAAACTGCGTTGACAGATTGATTGATTGATTTTGTAATTTATTATTGACACTGAGGTCTTTGCCTGGGAATATGTGATATTGTATTTTCCCGTGGGTCTTAAAAGAAACATCAACTCTATGTCATACAACTACTTATATTATTAATAGACGACTCCGCTTTGGAGTGTAAATGAGGTGCTATTCCACAAACGATGGTGTCCTGCGTGTCCTGTCAGCTGCACGTTACAGGAACTGATGGACGCTAGTGATGGCGCCAAACACGTAGCCGAATTCTGAGACGAGTCCATTAAGATTGCCATCTACACGCTAAGATGAAGAAGACTATATATAATATGACTTATGGAGCCGAAACGTGGACACTCACGGTACGGCTAGTCCATAAATTCAAGGTCACTCAGTGAGCGATAGAACGCGCTATGCTTGGAGTCTCTCTGTGGGATCGAATCGAAATTTTTCGACATAGCTCACAGAATAAGCAAGCTGAAGTGGCAATGGGCCTGTCATATAGAACCGATGACCGTTGGGTTGGACGTATGCTTGAGTGGAGACCGCAAATCCGCAACGTAAGGTAGGACTCCCTCAGGCTAGGTGGAGCGACGATCTTCGCAGAGTCGCTGGTAGCAACTGGATGAGAGTTGCCGAGAATCGAGCTGAATGGCGTGCAATAGGAGATGCCTATGTCCAGCAGTTCACTTCTGTAGACTGATGATGATCGTAGCAGGTGCCGTTCTGTAGCTTCCGCGTACCCCATATGAAGCAGGCATGAGTTTATGCATGTCTGTATGTGTGTCTAACATAAAAAACTCTGACGCATACATTCTTTTCGGCCAATAAATTGTTCAAGTTTCTAATGTTTCAAAAAACACCCATGAAGGTTATGTTGTGAATAAAAATCATAATTATAGGTTACAACGTACATTTATCGTATTAATCTATCGGTTACGTACGGAGGTATTAAACGGAGCCCCTTTCGGCTTCCGACGCCGCTTTTTAACGTTTTTTTTTTGTATTTTCATTCTTATGTGCCGAAGATTTTTTGAGATTGATATGAGTTGAAAAGACAGGCATGTTTTTTTTTGCGTTTCGGTATGTTCGTCCATCCATTAAATATCGAATCCCCTCTGTGCTCTGAAAAGCACGTTAAGCCGTTGGTCCCGGCTGTCATTCTTAGATCTTTGACAGTCGTTACGGGTAGTCAGAAGCCCGAAAGTCTGACAACTCCATGTCCAGGTCCATGGAAAATACTACTACTGGTAGGTATTCAGCTGCATCTGGTTAGACTGGAATCTGACCCAAACATAGTTGGGAAAAAGTTAGGCAGATTGATATTTGGCTGAAGAATCAAGGGAAATTTTGGGCTTACCGTAAAGAAAAAAAAGTGAAAATGGAACTATAATTCTGGACACATTTTGCCACACCCATCGGTTTTTATAGGGGATTAAAGGTGATGTTATGTGTTTTCAATACTCAGATAATGTTGTACTTTATTCATTAATAAACAACATAATTATGTCTCTCTAACTGTCCTCCCATACCTACTATAATTTGAAAATATTGTAAAAACCAATTATTTTTAAAAGAGTAGCCGTGGAGTTTCTTGTCGGCTCTTCTCCATAGGAAACGACCAATTGGAACCGTGCACCTAGCTTCTGACGTTTCATAAGTGCCCATGTAGGTTTATGTGAAATTAAATATTTAGATTTTGAATCTAATTGACAAGCAACTTCAACTCAGCCTATTGCAGTCCACTGCTGAACATAGGCCTCTCCCATGCGCCATAACACCCTGTCCTTCGCGTGCCTTTACGGGTCGTCAGAAGCCCGAAAGTCTGACAACCAGTCTTACCAAGGGGTATCGTTTTACCTAGTAACTGGGTTGTGGAGGTCAGATGTACAGTCGCTTTATGTAAAGTACTACTGCATCTGGTTAGAGTGAAAGCCGACCACAACACAGTTGGGAAAATGCTAGGTAGATTTTGACTGGTTTTAAATTGTCAACCAGTGAGCAAACATGGTGATCAATACTACTTAATTCCTTCTCTCTATGAGAAGAGGACTTTGCCCTTCAGTAATAAATACAGGTTGTTTTTAAAAATAATGTTTTTAATACAATATTAGTTCAACCACTAAGAAAATTACAGTTAATTTAGTACCTAGGTATGTAACGCGTCAACAATGTCAAATTATTATTATTTAATTCAATCTAGATACTGCAAACAGTTATTTATACAACAATGTGTGCATATTAAAATGTATGAACACTAAAAATAACTGTTCATTTAACTTCAATTTAATTCAACTTTATTTTTAAACCCACAAAGTTGATTTTGCTAAAACAACAGAATGGTACATGTGTCGTTGCAAAACTTGATGCCACAACGGTCAAAGACGGGCATAAATTATTACAGAAAAAAAAATCAGTCCATAAGTCTTGAAATTAACGAAGCAAAATGATCTTAAATGCTTCGGAATAAGACATTAAATCATTTAAATATTTAATTAAGCATTTTCATTATGCTCAAAATCAAAATGGCGTAAGTCAAATTTTCGACATAAAAAACTACTTAAAATGGAGGTAATGAAATACATTTCTGTGTATTTTTTTTTATGTTGCCGAGTGCTACCTCACAGGGGCGTAGGTTCGAGTCCGGCCTGGGGCACATTATGTATCGATTCACCAGTTATCGGTATTCATGAATGATTAATTATTTTTATTGTGAGTTTACTGTCATCTGTCATCGAAGTTATTTTGTTATATTAATATAAAATCTGGAAGCTAGAGGTCCAGAGAAAAGAAGCCACATACAAGTTGTAACAAGGGTTATGACATTTTAAGTTGGGCTGATAGTTGATACAGTTGGTTTAGACCATTGTGAAGAACGTCCTATTCTGCTGACAGCTTAAAAAAATGTTTATTTATCCAAAGTATTACATAGACAGGTTGGACACAGTAGTAGACTACAAAAATGATACATAATAAAATTGTTTGTACAACAGTTGAAGTCTATAAAAACCTACATAAACAAAAATATAAACCCTGTCTCTTATACTAGGAGGCCCGTATATTAAGAGACAGTTGTGCTAATTCCCTTGTTCTCAAACTAAACTAAATATAAGTTCAGCAGTGCATCTTTTACTTTCTATTTCATTAAGAAAAAGACTGAATATAAATGTTAGTTTTGAAACACTAGGTAGCCATGGGGTCCTCGGCCTACATAAGCTTTCGAGTCATCGCCAAGGGGTTGGTCGATTTTTTACGTAACCAGGGGCCTGGCCTATTTTAGGCCAAAGATTTTTGAGGCCCTTTGATTCTTTATTTATTTATTTAATACTTCAAGCACAAAAATGTACAAAGGCGGACTTAATGCTATAGGCATTTTCTTAGTCAACCTTTGGGTGATGCAGAGACAAACAGATTCTTTGCCTTCCCTTTTTTAATACTTGTAAATATTAGTATTGTTATTTTAAGACTGTTAGCTTTTAAATTCGCGTTTTAATTAGACTCCTCTCGATGAGAGCGAATGGGCCGTAGTTCACCACGAGAGCCCAGTGCGGGTCGGTAGATGTCACGTCTTCGAATTTTTGGTTCTATTAACTGCACCTTCACCGTTTTGAGAGCAGCGGTGATGAAATAATTTACACAAAGTAAAGCGCCTGTCTGGGTTCGAACCCACGACCTACAACTCGTAAGTCGGGGTCATTACCACTGGGCCAACACTGCTCATATTTGCCTAATGGGACATAAAGATAACTGATGAAAAATAAGGCTAAAGTTTCCTCTACATCCTCTGCATACTTCTTAGATTTTACAGTCGTGATGTTATGTTACAGACAGATGAATCTTCCACAATGAACCCTAACACAAAGCGCCCCAAAAATATCTATTACCCATAACAACACATTTTAAAACTCAACCAAAAACAAAAGTGACCAAAGAGAATATCGTTTTATTTTCCTCGGGTTCCCAAAGTTATCTGTGGTCCATCTAATCACAGTAGCCGAAGATAATAAAAGCAGCTCGTTCCCCGAAACATTGGTCGTAATTATACCATTGGTACGGCGAGCCCGCGGCAATGTCGGTTGCGTTTTCCATTGTATGATTTTGGAGCGTTTCGACACAAAATGTGAAGTGATGCTGGAGTTTCGTTGTTTTGTCAAGTCGTAAAATCCGTGCGAAGCAGGGGCGGCTCGCTAGTTAAAGTTATAAAACAGTGACACTGTGGATCAAAGTCGTGTTGATTTGTTTAGAAGTTCTTCAAATTCCCGTGTTTAAAAACGTTAAAAATCTAGTCGCAATCTCATATCAATGTCAAAAACATATAAACATGCAGGTAAATTATGACAGATTAAGACTGAGATTCTTAAACATACAGGAATAATTTTACTGCCCCTCGGATAATATAAGTAATACTTAGGTATTTATATACTTACTAAAAAACTTAAAAAGCTTTTTATCATCAGTTAGATTTCTTGGATGATTACCAAATTAATAGTCAAAAATACAGGTAGATACTTAAAAAAATATTTAGAAAACTCTCCTGCGTTATTTGTCAACGTGGTGCTGTTCCACAGAAATTCAACGGTGCTATGGACAACCACCTCACGACAATAACCGCTCTGTGTCGTACTCAATGGAACCCACACCATCTTAAAACTCCTGGAGTTACATGGAAGGAAACACCCATGCCTCTAGCCCAGGTCACGCCAAACATACTATAATGATCGCTCTGTTTACCGCCATTACAGCAGGACCTGTTTACAGCTGATACGGGGGTATTTAGAGTCGTTACGACATAAAGCTTTATTAGTTAGTTCTTTATGATTTTTATTTGCGTAAATAATATGTTGAATATCTTGGTAGTGTGGTCTGTAGACTCTGCTTACTCCTAAGTACATTGTAGAGACATATTCAGCCTATAATGTTCCCACTGCTGGGACACAGGCCTCCTCTTTTCGCGAAGGAGTAGGCTGTTATCCACCACGTGGGCCCAGTGCGGGTTGGTAGATGTCACATGTCTTCGAACTTTTGGGTCTAAGACATGCCGGTTTCCTCACGATGTTTTCCTTCACCGTTGTGAGAGCAGTGGTGCGCCATTTGTACCCAGCACCCATCCATGGACCAAACGCGGGAAGTGTAGCTTATGGGGGCTACAGGACCTAAACGCAAAAAAACGCAAGTTTTATAATCCCTAAAAGTATACGATCGACTAGTGTGTTGAAAACATAATACAAACTAATTTGATACGATAGAAAAAAATCATGAAAACTTCTAAAAACTTTATTTTCACAACAAAAACCATACTAATATACACCATACTTACAATCATTCTGATTTTTTGTCAGATTATTCTACAAGCAACTTACTAAAGCACTAGTGTTTTAATTTTTTTGTCAAAACAACAGATAGATAATTGCTTCATATGTTGCAATAAATTACCAGCGTTGTGTCATCGCGCTTCTTTTTCTTTTCTATGCAGTCCGACAGTGACGGCGCTTTAGGTCATGTAGTCCCCTTAACCTGATCGATCGAACCGTGTGTCTGTTATTACTTAGCCACAAGCCCTTCCAACGACAAAAATTACCTTAGACTGTATTAAAGCCTACTTTTCAACAGCAACTTCATGAAGAAGGCCTGAAAATTAAACTATAAATTAATTTCGTGGCTTACGGGCGTGTAAATGAATTGCGCTATAAATTGTTGCAAAAATTAAATTTACGTTCGGATTAAAGTTCTAGATAGGAGTAAAAGTTAAGTTTTAAGGCTACCTATACCTAGTTATGGTGAATGCGCAGTGGTAGCCCGCGAAATTCAAATTTTCAAGTCAGTGTCAGGTTTTATCTTGATCAAAATTTGTTTCGAGACTATAACAGGTACGTATTTAGAGAATTATAATCATTAGAAACATTAAGGCCTTTCTAAGTTAGATTTGTACCATAAGAACAAATCTCTTATGGAAAAGTGCTTATGGTACAAATCTAACTTAGAAAGATGTATTAATAAAGCTAAGTAGTCATTGGCGACTGTTTAACCATACATTTTCGACGTGTCACGTCACTTAACTTTAATCATCGTTTGTAAATAAGCCCCTAAATAAGTCTGTAGAATCATTATTTCACAAATAATTGTTTTCTCTGTCCAAAAGCATAAGAAAATATTAATCAATCAGTTATTTTGCCACTAATAAAATTTCTGAAAACATCAATACCTACAACAAAAACAGATTCATAATTTCCACAAAAGTCTTCAATTCATTCATTCACCCACTGACAGACAACGAACAGCCTATGCTGCTCGGTTGATTCTATTTTGCACGAGACTTCCTTTAGCACTAAGAAAGAATAAAAAAAAAAGTCATCCCCTAAAGCGGTTTGACAACGGGGATGAAACTTTGTATGAAAGTTCATCATTTTTACACATAATCAGCCTATAACGTTCCCATTGCTGGGAAACAGGCCTTCTCTCGGTGAGAGGGAGTGGGCCCATTGCGGGTTGGTGGATGTCAGATGTCTTCAAATTTTTGGTTCTAGGACATGCCAGTTTCCTCGCGATGTATTCCTTCACCGTTTTGAAAGCAGTGGTGATGAAATTACTTACGCAAAGTACAATGCCTGGGTTTGAATCCATGACCTGTTATAACTCGTATGTCGCGGTCGTTACCACTGGGCCACCATTGCTACTAAGATACTTTAAACATACTAATCTGGGTTCGAACCTACAACTCGTAAGTAGCGTCATTTTTGCTATAGGGAAGTCCCATCAGCCACATCACACTAATATTATAAAGGCGAAAGTTTGTGAGTGTGTGTGTTTATATGTTTGTTACTTCTTCACGCTCAAACGGCTGGACCAATTTTGATAAAATTTTGTATGGAGGTTGCTGACACCCTGGATTAACATAAATATAGGTTATTTTTTATCCCGATATTCAAATCAAATCAAATCAAAATATTTTTATTTCACATAAAACAACATGGGCACTTATGAAACGTCAGAAGCTAGGTGTACGGTTCCAATTGGTCGTTTCCTATGGAGAAGAACCGGCAAGAAACTCCATATTCCCACAGGATCGACACTTACGCGGGTGAAACCGGCGCGGCGGCGCAGCTAGTAGGTACCTATATAATTTGGATTGATTAATTTCTACACTAGACTTACCTACTAGAATTGCTTTTAAAACGTCCACAACTGATTAATTATTTAGTGTATGCCCATCAAACATGGCAGCTACCGCTACCACCTTGAGTTTCGGGGTTCTCATTAACGACTAGGGTTTCACTGTCCCCTGTCACATGCAAATTATATGGGGCTGTTTTAAAAACGTCCCCACCCTTCAGTCATATTTAATTTAAATTATTGGTCATTTGTAGGTATGTTTTTTTTTTTAATGAAAAGAGGGTAGGTATGTTTCGTTAATGAGTAAAGATATAGAGTTGTCTTCTATGTATATAGAGTGTAAAGCAGGCTACGGTTTCCTATAAGAGCGGTGGCTGCAACATAGCGTCCGCTATTTACCGGTGAATGACGTCACTGAAACGTTTTCTGTGATAGTAAGTTGGGGTGTTTATCTAGAGAGCGTTTTTGACGTCGTAAAGTCAAACCCCGGTGCCCAAAGATTTAAACCGCTAGATTTGTCCTCACCGTACTTACTCGTAGGTCTCGTGAAAAAGTGTCCATACTGAGAAGCTCACATATTATTATATAGCGTTTCCATGACAGTCACACATCGTAAAGTCAAACCCCGCTGCCCAAAGATTTAAACCGCTAGATTTGACCTCACCGTACTAAGGTCACGGGAAAAAGTAATGATAATAATCATTATTTCAGCCAAAAGTCGTCCACTGCTGGACATAGGCCTCCCCCAAGCACCTCCACTTCGACCGGTTCTGTGCTTCTCGCATCCAACGGGTTCCTGTGGCCTCCTCAAGGTAATAATAATATATTTAATCAAATAACAATGTTAAAGTGTCCATACTAAGAGGTTCACACATTATTTTATAGAATAGAATTTTTTTATTGGAGTAACCAAGACTCAAACAAGATTGCAAGATTGTATAGCGATTCCATGACAATCAAGTCACTCAAAATCAAATTATTTTAAGTACTTCACATAAACCTACATGGGCACTTATGAAACGTCAGAAGCTAGGTACACGGTTCCAATTGGTCGTTTCCTATGGAGAAGAACCGGCAAGAAACTCCACGGTTACTCTTTTACAAAACATTGGCGTTTACAATGTTTTCAAATTACAGTAGGTATGGGAGGACAGCGTAGGCCACCTAAACACCTCCTAAACGGCTGGACCGATTTTGATGAAATTGTTTGTGTGTGTTTGAGGGGTCCCTGGATGGTTTAAATTCACAATTGGACCCGGTAGATGGCGCTGTTCAGGCAGGGCAACGTCTAGTCCAATATAATATTTTAATTTAATTACATCAAATTATAATTTTAATGCAATTAAAATCTAATGATGTCCGCACTCCATCGAGTAAGCATATTAAGTTATTAATCAAATTTAATGTAGGATAGCCATTTAACGATATTAATGTGACCTTTTAGTAAATTAATGTTTTTTGATGTCGTTGTGCTCACTTTACTTAATTACTATAATCCAATTGAGGGTTATGTAATGTACAACGACAGTCTAGGGGGTAGATATTATGCATATATATAATATACATCCAAACATAAAGAAAGGGTAATAAAATACCTACACCTAAATCTATAATCTATAATCTATAATCTATAATTCTATAATAATATTATAAAGAGGTAAAATTGTTTGTAAGTTTGTATGTAGGGGGTAATCTCCGGAATTAATGAACCAATTTTAAAAATTGTTTCACTGGTAGAAAGCTACATTATTTGGGAGTGCTATAGGCTATATATTATAAAGATATCATGCATATTAGCCGAACTATCTCAATTTTTGTCTAGCCAGGCGGAAAAAAATAGCTCTTACAACAGAGTTATTTGCATGCGCTGCCTTAACAGTTGTATATAATTGAAAACAATGTATGGCAACCTGGTCCGCTTTGAATAGTTCTACAAAAAAGTCCGCGACACCATATTTCTATCTTTTATATTTTAGCAGATATAGTAGCTTTTATGTGTTAAAAAAAGTATTTTTCGACGTACTTACCTTTGGACGATTTTTTAAACAACAAAATATTAAACCTTATCGAAAAAAATATTATTATGATCACAAGAACATCGTATAGATACGATTTGCTCAAAACAGTATGTCAATTGGTTAAACAGTTTCGAAGATAATATAAAATTACTAAATCGGAAAATGCCGCCGTCCATTCACGAACCGCATTAGAACATGCTTTGTACGGACGTTTTATCCATTTACCCATAGATGGCGTTGTGCATAATGACCCTCTCCAGTTATTATTTAACTTTCGTCGTTAGGTAGGTGAGTTGTACGCACTAAGTAGTTAGTTTGATGTTGTTGGTCTTTAAAATTGTTTTGGTTGCTCGGTTTCTTAAAACACAAATACTACTTCGTTCTCATTCTTCGAGTTCGAAGCTGTGGTATTTCTGTTTTTGGGATATCAGACAGTTTCAGCGATTGTTTATCATGCCTAAAAGGAAATCACAACTTTCCCGTCAGACATCCCAGACAAGAGCAGCTCGAGTACGCCGTACGGAAGAGTCTGCTCTTGAAAATCATCAGCGCCTCTCGAGGAATAGAGAAAATATTTCGCAAGCACGCGCTGGGGAATCTAGCGTCTCACTGATTTAAGGCAGCATGTCTCTGCAACAAGGGATAGGGAGTCTAGCGCTGAGCACTCGCAGCGGCTCGCTAGCCAAACTGTAAGAACATCGCAGGCCCGTGCTCGGGAATCTAGCGCTGAACTTGCGCAGCGTCTCAGTGATTTAAGGCAGCATGTCTCTGCAACAACGGATAGGGATTCTAGCGCTGAGCGCTCGCAGAGGCTCGCTAGCCAAAGCGCGAGAACATCGCAGGACCGAACCACACTCATAATTTCATCACAAGTTAAAATGTTTACCGCCCAACGAAGTGGGCACGGGTCAGCTAGTATATCTATATTAATAAAAAGCTGAGAGGCTTGTGGCTAAGTAATAACAGCCGCACGGGTCGATCGATCAGGTTAAGCTACACTTGCCGCGGTTGGTCCGTGGATGGGTCGTGGATCTTTACATACCAAGACCCCTCCGTGCCTCGGAAAGCACGTCCCGGCTGTCATTCATGGATCTTTTACAGTCATTACGGGTAGTCAGAAGCCCAAAATCTGACAAACAGTCTTACCAATTCGTATCGTATTACCCAGTAACTGGTTTGTGGAGGTCAGATGGGCAGTCGTCCCATGTAAAATACTGGTATTCAGCTGCATCCGGTTAGACTGGAAGCCGACCCCAACATAGATGGGAAAAGCTAGGCAGATGATGGATGACTTAAGCAGTCACTGAAAAGTTGTGCGGAAATCAGTTGTCATGGTATGGGCATGTGATGCGGAGTAAAATGATATGAGGAAAATGTCGTGAGGAAAGTTTTGAGAATGAATGTCGATGGCTATAAGAGTAGGGGAAGACCAAAGAAACGATGGATGGACTGTGTGAATGATGATATGGTTAGAAAGGGGGTGACTACCGAGATGACGACTAATAGAGAAGTATGGAAGAAAAAGATATGTTGCGCCGACCACAAATAAATTGGGATAATGGTAGGAGAATGAAATGACTATCTAGAAACATGCTTGTCAGACATGTTTTCAATACAGCTTGGTGACGTGTGTTCACACACTGTTGTTTGCTTATATCTCGCAGTCGCAATTGCTTGTGTGTGTACAGCAGGCCTACCACAAGCTCTTAACGCGATCCATTTTAGGACCTAAACTGAACTGTTCTTCTAATTCGTACCATGACGTCAGTTTAACGATTCAGTTTAGGCCGTACCATCTGCTGACAGCGATTGTCCCAAACTGAGTCGCAAGTTTTGGATTCATTCATACTTGTTTGGTACCATGACGTCCATAGAGCAGCTCAAGCGATGCAGTTTAGGAACCTAAACTGAAATGTGTTGTTTTTGAATCGTGTTTAATTAGATCATGGCCTACCATGATCTAATTAAAAACGATTCAAAAACAACACATTTCAGTTAATGCCTGTGGAAATATGGCCTGGTGGCCTATCACCAGGCCATATTTCCACAGGCATTAAGAACACTTTTGCGATAACTAACTTATATGAAACAAACATCTACAGTTGCAAGATGCTACGGGAGATGCACTTTGACATCTCTTTTAGGGATTTTCTTGCATGTGGAAAAGTGTCCTTTAACCTTTTGACCGCTTGTGTCACATTTATGCGACACATATTTCCGTGCCCCTACCGCTCGTGTCGTATTTCTGCGACAGACAACATGCATGATTTTTTCGTTCTATTTAATTAAGATTAGGGCGGTGGATAATTTAAGGCTGATTTAAAATAAAAATAAAATTAATCGATACAACGATTGCTCTTCCTTATTTATTGTAGGTATTATTTTATCGATTTGTAGCCGCGCGCTAGGGACACGGCATATTTAGCGAAGTGCTTAAAAGGTTAAAACCAGGTTGCTAGATCAAACATACGATACGATTATTAGATTGAAGAAGAAACATTATTATCTACGTACTTCTCTTAAACATAAGATAAGTTTACAGTGTGTGGAAAAGAGATACCTTTTTCCTGCAGTGGAATTTCATACAGCCTAAATAATATTTTGATACCTACCACGAACCGAGGCCGTTGTCCTGTAACAAAATAATACAGGATGACATTGTCTTCTGACTACAATGATTCATCAAAATTTACCATCTACTTAATAAAAATCTTAATTTCATTCGCTGACAACGCACAGACGAAATCGCTGCCTCATCTTGAAGCATGAAATTTTGCAAAAGAATTCCTGATACAAAGGTGAGTACTAAGAAAGGATTTTTGGAAATTGGTTATAGGTATAGCGGATGAAAGTGTGGAAGTTCGTCACTTTTGCCATTTGGAAACCCATCGAGCACACAATTTTTTTAAAGTAATAAAATCTTTAGCACTGCGAATCAAACCACTAATAAAATAAAAGCAAAATTGTGTAGCACATTTAAATTGGTAACCATCTATACGTACATACATCCATCATCATCATCAATATGTATGAAACAACAAAACGCACATAAAATCAGTTTTAGTTCCGCTACTCCCCAACAGATGGCGCTACCAATCACTTAAATAAAAACCATCATTTTAAATTGACTTTAAATCATTTTAATTACACTTAAAACGCATATTAATGAGCAAAGTAAGCTCCATTGACGTCTGTCAGTCTGTTTTTGTCGCATGATATCCGAAACGCGTGGTAATCGCAGTTTGGATTGAGTAATTATGAAAGATTGGCCTATTAAGTGTAGGAGATTGAACTGTTGCTCGTAGATTAGTTCGTCTTGATTATTTAGCGTTTATTGTGTAATTTCTTTTTTTATTTGTGAATTGTGGTGGTAAAGGGTAAGTGGAGTAGCTAGGAGGCTACTTCATTAAATAGGTAACTGTTCTACCTAATGCGCCGATACATCAATAAGAATAAGATTTTTTTTTATTCGTTTTACAACGTGGTAGGTACTTAGTTACTTTTAGGTCGTACTAATAGAATTGTAATCTTACACGTTTCGTCATGGATTGGCATACACATAAATCTTACGTAAAATTAAATGCGATATATTAGGTTATTTGTTAAAATAATTAGATTAGGTTGTTATAGAGATATATATAGGCTGAATACCTTACGATCGCCATTTTATTTGCAATCGTAGTGATTGCATGTTTTAAGCAGTCAGTTTTTAACTAAAAGGATTTATTTATTTAATCATTTATGTACGTACACACATACCTATATCAACAGAAAAATTGGTACAAAGGTGATGCTTATAGGATTATTCTTAGGTACCCAAAACTTTAATTTACGACAAGTTCCACATTTTGCTATTTGGTTTTAAATAATCTCATACTAAAATATAAAATAGGTAGTTCATTTAAAATATATTACAGCTCTATCTCTATCTGCAACTTAACAACCAACTTCTTCGTCTGACAACCAGTCTTACCAAGGGGTATCGTATTACCCAGTAACTGGGTTGTGGAGGTCAGATGGGCAGTCGTTCCATGTAAAATACTGGTATTCAGCTCCATCCGGTTAGACTGGAAGCTGACCCCAACATAGTTGGGAAAAGGCTAGGCAGATTGATTGACAGACAAGCATGAATTTTAAAACAATCTTTACGTACCTTCATTTTATCATCATTATCATCAATCAACTCAGTCAAATAATGTCCACTGCTCTGCAGTGTGCCTGACCTTCCACAAAGATCGCCACAACGACTGAATCGCGCTTCCCGCTTCGCGCTTCGCGCTTATCGCATTCTTGGGTCATCAGATCACCGGTTTATCTGGTAGGACCCTATCCAAGCTGCATCTTCTAGTACATGGTTGCCACTCCAAATCTGTTGTGCCTCATTGGCCATCCGTATCGATATCCGTACTCTTTTATTATCTATATTCATGAGGTTTCTGTCGCCAAAATTTTGTATAGGTATATACATAAGGCCAAAATTTTCAATTGAAGCAAGTAGCTTTGAAGTTACCTGTCGTGGATCTTCAGTCTGTGGGTCTGCAAGGAGGCTTATATTTTAGAAAAAAAAAAAACACTATGTGAATCATAACTACATATATAATTATATACTGGTCGGATAAGATGCTCAGTAGCACTGGCTTTGTTATCTGCAATGATAGTGGAATATTCAGATAGAATATTCCACTATCCGTGACATAGGTAAAAATATTTGTATCTTAGTCATACAATGTAGAGTGAAGAAAGCTTAAGCTTAATTACATGAAAGCTAAAACAAGACATACACAACAACAGGAAGAGAAAACGCACCATATCCCATACACATACCAAATTAATGAACCAACTGGCCCCTTTCACTTGAAAACAAGTAAACACACGTCCCAGATATTCAAAAGAGACTCAAGAAATAAACTAGGAAAATGGTGGGATGAAGAGAATACATGAATTTAAAGCGCTACATGCATAATGCAGCGACATGTTTAATGTATGTGTGTCGCTTTTTCTCAAGCGATCGGCTAGCTTGAAAGCGCCGCTAGATCTGTGGGGGAATTGCGTAATACACTCAGTATCCCAATGCCATTCATTTTGCTAATACAAATGCCGGCGCCAACTAGTTTTAAAAATGTATAAAAAAAAATACTAAGTAGTAAAAGTGTCTTACTTATTTAAATGATTTAATCTCAATTACTAATAATGTAATTGTTATTGTATGCCTAAGCGACGGGACATAGCTGCATTGTATGTATTGTTTACCTACCTATGATTCACAATCTATCTATATTATATATATATATATTATTATTATATAAATAAAAACAAAAGGCCTGACTGACTGACTGACTGACTGACTGACTGACTGACTGACTCATCAACGCCCAGCCCAAACCCTTGGACCTAGAAAGCTGAAATTTTACACAATGGTTCCCTTTATAATGTAGACAAGGAATAAGGAAGGATTTTTCGAAATTCAACCCCTAAGGGAGTTAAATAGGGGATGAAAGTTTGTATGGAAGTCCGTCAGTTTTAAAGTTAGGATCTTTAAATTTTGTGTTTAGGCTGATGATTAAAAATTAATTTATACGTGTCTTAGCGTTTTTGATAATTCCAACCCCAAAGGGTTAAAAAGGGGGATGAAGTTGTGTATGAAAGTCCGTCACTTTTGAAGTTCGGATCTTCAAATTTTGTGTTTAGGCTGAAGATTGAAAATTAATTTATACGTGTCTTAGCGTTTTTGATAATTCCACCCCCAAAGGGTTGAAAATGGGGATGAAGTTGTGTATGAAAGTCCGTCAAGTTATGATCTTCAAATTTTGTGTTTAGGCTGACAATTGAAAAGTAATTGATACGTGTCTCAGCGTTTTTGATAATTCCACCCCCAAAGGGTTTCAAACTCAAACTCAAACTCAAAGCATTTATTTCAATTAAACCATTTACAGGCACTTTTGAATTGTCAAGAAGTCGGTCAGTCAGAAAATATGAAGCTAGTTGCCCATTCCAAAACGTAGGTACCTATGGAGAAGAACGGGCAAGAAACTCCATGGACACTCTTTTAAATTATAGTTTTACAAAAATATTAGTTACATCATTTATTTTGAATTTATAATTATGTGAGAACGATGTAAAAAAAGAAACTTACTACGCGTTAAAAGCGTCCAGAGTACAGCAAATAGTAACAAAACAACAATTCAAAATAAAATAATTCAAAATAAGCCGAGGCAGCTGAGTGATGACCAGCCCCAACTGACGGCGCCCGTTCACGAACATGACGCATAGATCAGCACCATTCAGCTCAACCATTTTGAAGGGAGCTAAATGATCCAACACACACGCCACCGTCAGCGAGACATTTGTGTGAGCATGACATACTATCAGCCGCCAGGGCTCATTCAAGTCAATGAAAGACATATTACCCGGTAAATGGTAGCACTATAGTACATAGAACTCACATCTGTGCTATGCAATTATACAATACAAAGAAAATTGAGTTTATACAATGCAAAGATAGTCTTACAATCTTCAGCAGCTCCAACAGTATTTTCATGTGTTAATCAATTAGTTGTGGTTGTGGAGCAGGACCAGCATTGAGCCAGGCATTTTTATCCGCGATGTAATCCCCTAACTTATAATATGCCTGCCTGCATAGTGTGCGTTTTATACAAGACTTGAATTTTGTCTCATTCAGTTGAAGAATGTGGGGAGGTATTTTATTATAACATTTTAAACAGTACCCCATAAAAGATGAGTCTACTTTAGCCAGTCTGAAACCTGGTTGAACTAATAGGTCCCTATTTCTAGTACTATAATTATGTCTTTCACCTCTTTTGTTAAAAAGATGTAAATTTTTCCTTACATACATGATGTTTTCGTAGATATATTGACAAGGCACCGTCATGATGTTAATTTCCTTAAACAGTTCCCTTAGAGAATCACGCCTGCGGAGATTATATATGGCTCTGATGGCTCTTTTCTGCAGAATAAAAATAGAATCGATGTCTGCAGCCCGTCCCCAAAGTAAAATACCGTAAGACATGATACTATGAAAGTAACTAAAATAGACTAGTCTCGCGGTATCTATATCAGTAAATTGACGGATTTTTCTAACAGCATAAGCTGCTGAACTTAGCCGTCCTGCAAGAGATGTTAAATGAGGACCCCATTGTAGCCGTGAGTCGAGCGTGATCCCTAGGAAAACAGTTTTATCGACGAATTCTAGTTTCTCTTGATTCAATATAATCTCATAATCACTACCTTTGACATTTGGTAAAGAAAATCTTATGCACTTAGTTTTATTTCCATTTAATACTAAATTATTAGCAGTAAACCAATTTTGGACCTGCATTAGGGCGTTATTTACGTCGTCAAAATTTGTAGCACGTCTATTTACCTTAAAAATTAAGGAAGTGTCATCAGCAAATAACACCATTTGTGGTTGATTATTTAATAAATGGAGTAGATCATTAATATAGACTAAAAATAGGAAAGGACCCAATATCGAGCCTTGTGGCACACCCATTTTTACTGTTAAACCATGTGAATTGACACCATTTATTTGAACTTGCTGTTGTCTATCATTTAAATAAGAACTAACTAAACTGAGTGCAAGTTTTCCAAGTCCGTAATGCCCAAGTTTCAAAAGCAAGGTTTCGTGATCGACGCAATCAAATGCCTTGGAGAGGTCACAAAAGATTCCTATGGCGTCTTGAGCCTCTTCCCACGCGTTAAAAATGTGTTTTAATAAGGTAACACCGGCGTCGGTCGTACAACGTCCTTTGGTGAAACCATACTGTTGATCGTGAAGGATTTTATTCGTGTTAAAATGATTGAGCATTTGATTAAGCATTATCTTTTCAAACACCTTGCTGAAAACCGGCAACACGGATACGGGTCTATAATTATTGGTGTCTTTACTGTCCCCGGATTTGTAAAGTGGTATTACCTTACTGTATTTCATTAAATCGGGGAAGACTCCTTGATCAACACACGAATTAAATACTAAGGCTAAGTAAGGCGCAATAGTCTCAATTATGGAGGTACAGACTTTAATGGACATTCCCCAAAGATCTTCGGTCAATTTGATCTTAATTTGCTTAAAAGCTTTAATTACTACTACGGGGTTAATATGTTTAAATTGAAATTCAACCGGGCAGGCTTGAACGTTCGCTCTTAATAGATCCATTGATACGTCGGGTGAGGAATTTAAGGCTTCCGTCGTTTTTGATGGTATATTAGTAAAGAAATTTGCAAATTCTTGAGCTACTTCTAAGTTAGAGCTTAGGGCACCACGTGAAGTCTCCAACGTGTAATCGGTGTTTCGTTTTTTATTCCTACTAGTTTCGTTATTTATAATTTTCCAAACTGTTTTTATTTTATTTTCTGCTGACTTGATAATGTTGCTAATGTACAGAGCTTTGGCTATTTTGCATGTGTTTCTAAACATTTTGGAATATGTAGCAACATACTTGCTGAAAGTTTCAGTATTGATATAAGGCTTAAGGCCATACAGCTCGAACAGTCTTTCCCTACTTATCCTAATACCTTTAGTTGCCCAGTCACTAAATATAAAATTAGGGCAAATGTTTTTCGTTTTCTTTTCAAAAGTTTTATTGAATTGAGTGTGAACTACTGAAAAGAAATCCTCGTACAATTTATTTGCATCATCCATATCATGACTCAGCTCATTTAACTTATTATTTAGGGTACTATTGAATCTAATTAGTTTACCAGTCGTTATTGGTCTAAATTGTATTTGCACTTTTTGCAAAGGTGTTTTAAACTTAAAAGTTACCGTTTGTCCACTATGATCAGACGGCAGATAATTTACGATGGCTTTATCTAAATAATCACAATCGCAAAAAACATTATCGATACAAGTAGCAGAAGTTGGAGTTATTCTAGTAGGTTCTGTAAAAACATTAGATAAATTGAACGATTTGAATAGGCTTAATAATCTACTGCTATTTGCATTATTTTCCAAAATATTAATATTAAAGTCACCACAAATAATTGCCGCTTTGTTATTGGATGCAAGTTTCGCTAAGACATCTTCCATTATTGACTCAAATACAGAAAAGTTCTGATAATTAGGGGGTCTGTAAACGCACACTACAACATGCTTATCTAGCTCAACACAGGACAGTTCGATGCAATGTTCAATTGATAAACCTACTATGTCATTTCGTTGCTTGGATTTTAAACAATTTTTTATTAAGATTAGAGAACCTCCACGCTGCATAGATTTACGGTTAAAACAACTGCCCACACTATAGTTCTCATAATTAATTAACATTTGGTAATCCTTTAACCAATGTTCAGTACAACAAACAATGTCATACTTTGTTTTTTCTAAAAACATTTCAATTTCTAATAATTTGGAAGACATGCCTTGAATATTTTGATGAAATAATATCAAGGCATTCTGCTGATCTCCTTTTTGACATTTACTTATTTTAGAGCAAGAAGACACCTTGTTGTTGTTATGTAAAAGAATATTATTACTGGTACCTTCTGTTGTCTTACAAACTAGTTTAAATGATTATCCGGAGTTAATCCCAAGACTTCATTGTCATCAGCAGGCAGTGAGCTCATGGTGCGTGAGGGAAGTGGATCCTCCTTCGTACAATTTGTATAATTGTTGTTAAAAAGGGGGAAGAAATTGTGTATGTGAAAGTCCGTCAGTTTTAAAGTTAGGATCTTCAAATTTCGTGTTTTGGCTGACGATTAAAAATAAATTGATACGTGTCTCAGCGTTTTTGATAACTTCAACCCCAAAGGGTTAAAAAGGGGGATGGAGTTGTGTATAAAAGTCCATCAGTTTTGAAGTTAGGATCTTCAAGTTTTGTGTTTAGGCTGACGATTGAAAATTAATTTATACGTGTCTCAGCGTTTTTGATAACTCCACCCCCAAAAGGTTAAAAAGGGGGATGGAGTTGTGTATGAAAGTCCGTCAGTTTTGAAGTTAGGATCTTCAAATTTTGTGTTTAGGCTGACGATTGAAAATTAATTTATACGTGTCTCAGCGTTTTTGATAATTTCACCCCCAAAGGGGGACGAATTTCATAAAATGTATTAAAATGTATTGTAAAATCATTAAATGTATTATCTAGGCGTATGTTTGGAAGCTAACGCAACGGTGTTGTTAGAATTTCAGTCCTTCCTCTGGGGTGAAGAGGGGGATGAAATTTTGTTTTTAATTAAAGTTCTTTATTTTTTAAGTTAAAATCACTACAATTTGCGCTTATGGTTGGAAACTAACACAGCGTAAATTGTTGTTTTTTTATTTCAACCCACAAGGGGGTGAAAAGGGGGATGAAGTTTTGTATTGAAGTTGTTCATTCCCTAAATTTTGTATTCAAGTAAAACTAATATAGTGTATACGTAAGTATACGTGTACCGTTTTTAACTTTTCATAAAATGAAGCGATTGCGATGAAACTAAAACTAAATGTTCAATAAAGACTTTGGACTTCTTGAAATGTTAAACCTTTTGCCCGTGGCTTTGCCCGCGGCTTTGCCCGCGTGGATGTTGAAAAATATCCGACGGGAACGTACTACGAACGTCAATGTTGCTGAACGGATGTAAATCTGTAAATGGCAAACCCATTAGTTTTGTACTTCAAATCATTAAAATTTTTATTTTGCATTTTGGTAGGGCAGCCTGGTTGTGTTAGCACCTGACGGCAGAACCTCTAATGTTGTAAATAAAGAGGTACTTTAAGTATTTAAAAAAATATGGTCGTAACCCCCTGTGAAGAACAATGTAACAATGTATTTACCTTAACTTTAACTCATTTTTTTAATAAGATTTAATTTCCGTGCATTCAAGTAGCCAATTTTCCGTTCCGTTATGTATAACGTTACTATTCGATTTTAGGAGTTGTCATCCTCCAATCCGTGCGCCGCACCTCGGATACTAGGTATAATAAGCAGTGTGAGAAAACATTGTATACCTGGATTAACACATAGGGTACTTTTAATTCCGGTAGTACGTTCCCGTGGGATATTTTCCGACATACACGCGGGCGAAGCCGCGGGCAAAAGCTAGTAAAGAATATGAACATGAAAAGATCTAAGTACCTACTTACAGAAATAGACATCAATTCAACAATATGAATTGCGTTATTTATCTTATCGAACGATGGATGGACTGTGTGAATGATGATATAGTTAAAAAGACATGTTGCTCCGAACACAAATAAATTGGGATTAGAGCAGGAGAATGAAGATTTACTGAAGCGACGGGCCGTTTGTCCGATGGGATTTTCCTTCGGCAAAGAATGACCAAGTTCCATGGAAACTGTCATCCCCTATCCCCTGTAGGGGATGAATTCTCAAAAAGCCTTCCCTAGTGCTCACTTTCGTTATAAAAGGAAATCTTGTGCAAAATTTCATGCCGCTAGGACCCAGCGGTTTAGACTCAACGAATGAATTAAAGTTTTTTTTTTTATAAAAGCGAATTTCTGCTGAATCATATCTTCCCGGAATTTAGCACTCTTGGCTTTGGAACTCTTTACAGCGGTTTCTTCGAAGGTTTTCTGAGTTTGTATCATCTGTTCCTTCATTTTATTAGTAGAAGATATGCATCGGATTGTCATTGAAACTGTGTTACGCAGTTTGGATGCTGATCCGAGGCAACTATATTCAACAAAGTAATGCTATCAGTATTCATATAGAGTCAGTAAAATTAGGCTGCATAGTTGCCCATTCCAAAGCAAATGCAAAAGAATGGGTAAGAAACTCCATGGGCACTCTTTTGAATCAAACTATTTTGTATATAACATTTATTTAAAATTGTCTTGTAAAATACTATAATAACTTAAACATGAGACCCCCTTAGAGTTGCAAATAAGGCTGCTTAAGATGAAACTATAACATGAAAAGAAGTTGTTTATGATGTTGCAACCTATAACAATTATATGTACGAGTAAGTATATAATGGTGGTGTTATATCCACACGCAACATTGAGTGGCTCGCTTATAAATTTGATAAAGTGCATGGCTAAATAATTGACACTAACATTAACATTTTTCGCGTCAGGCGTTTGTTTACAACTTTCGTAGGAGCTCTGAGATCTTTAAAACAATGGTCTAAGGTCCTGATTTACTTAGAACTTAATATCAGAATCATCCAACTGTGTTACAATCATCAGAAACTCTACTGCCTTTACCCCCAGGATAACAAGACTTACATACTTGATAACATAACATAATCAGTCTATAACATTCCCACCACTGGGACACAGGCCTCCTCTCTGTGAGAAGGTACAGGCCGTAATCAACCACGTAGACCCAGTATAGGTTGGTACTTGATTAACACATTCCAAACCCCCTGACCCGATAACCGGCTCTTTTGTACCACACTTCAATATTAATTTTTCAATACATAACTCATATAGAACATCATACTTATAAACGCAGTACAAATCGAATTTTCGAACGTTGGTCAGTGATTTCAAAACTTCGTGAGGAGAACGTGAAAAACTGCGAGAGCACCTTCGGGCAAAAACCTCGGTGCGCGGTGTGTTTGGTGGGAGAGAGACGGCACGACGAAGGAACGGGAGGGAGGAGAAAAACTTGCGACGGCGCAACCACGCTCGCATATCTGGGAAGTGGATGCCAAAGATTATGGTGTAGAGGGGTGGAAATGATTTTTGTGACAGAAGTTCGGGACAGATTTAAACTCTTAAAGGATGTATTGGAGAAGTATAGAACAGAAGTGAAATAGATTTATTTCGTATTTGTTATATGTTTAATAATTAATAGTTACAAGTGATCAAATGTTATTATAATACATATTTGTACGCCGTAAAGGTAAAACATGACTGTGATCCTATTTGCAATGTACTTTACATCTTGCATGCTTTGTGTGTGCATACTCATGTTTCTGACAAATAAATGAACTCTGAACTCTGAACTCTTCGTATAGTTGAGACCAGAGGGACAATTCTCGTAATTTTAAGAACGTAAGAACGTTCACAGTCTGATCTCGGTCTCAATCTGTCAAAACTACCTCTAATTTCCCTACATTTTTGACAAGTTTTTGACACTGATTGTCGCTGAGATGAGATTGCGACTAGATATTGAACATTTTTAATTACGGGAATTGACCTTCTGACCAGAATCAACGTTCGAAGATGATGCTAATTTCTCATAAGAGAAAAAAGTACTGGAAATCATTTGGACAGTGTATGTTGAGCTAGGAAGTTGGAACTCTTGTTAGTACAGTCAACAGCAAAAGTAGATGATGAAAATCAGAAATTCAATACTAATGAACGGAGTTCGCGTCAGAACTGTGTTGTGGCGTTTCTAAATTTGCCAAAGATGTAAACAACAATGACCGCTCGAAATTGAATAAAATCGATATACAAGAACATTATTTTATTTGTTTTAGTCTAGTTAGCTCGGAGAATCTCTGAGTTAGTTATCTCAGAGGAAACGTTTAGTTAAACGAGAACAAACATTACTTAAATGTTCTTGTATATCGATTTTATTCAATTTCGAGCGGCCATTGTTGTTTACATCTTTGGCAAGAAATTTATATTTTATGCTGGTTGAATACCTATTCCACCATCTACAATAAACCATCTAAGCTGCACGTCGCTTCGCCGTAAGTTGCTTTTGATGTAGCGTGCAAAAACGAGCAGGTACAAGTTAGTCCATTCAACACCTAGATTTGTTTATAATTAATTGACATTTTTAGCTTTTTACTCATAGGACACCGCTTTTGAGGTTTCCGTTGGCTTCTTGTGCTATTAGCTTCGTTTTTTAACATTTAATTCCTTCTCTAGTTGGTGCTAAGAGCTAAATGCAAGTTCCTCAAGGAAGAGCTCTGGCCGAAGGGTATTGTGTACCGCCGTGCGTCGGTTTCGTGGCCCGCTACATGACACCAGTCAGCGAAACATGACGCAGATACTTCGTGTGCGTTAGTTTTTAGGTAGTGTAATTATAATGTAGTATGTATTTATAGTATTTTTGAGTTATATTAATATTGTATTTAATGTGTTTATATGGGCCTTGATGTCTGAAATAAATGGATAAATAAATGTATAAGAACTGGCAGAAATTGTTTTTTCTATTGAAATATACTGTTGGATTCTGTAAAGATACTCAGATATTTGAGTAGTGTTGGCCCAGTGGTAACAGCCGCGACTTACGAGTTGTAGGTCGAAGGTCGAATCCAGACAGGCGCTTTACTCTTTGTAAATTATTTCATCACCACTGCTCTCAAAACGGTGAAGGAAAACATCGTGAGGAAACCGGCATGTCCTAGAACCAAAAATTCGAAGATATGTGACAACCAAACCACACTGGGCCATCCGCACTCTCTCTCACAGAGAGGAGGCCTGTGTCCCAGCAGTGGGAACATTATAGGCTGATTATGATGACACAGATATTGTTTCTCCAAACTAGATTTTATGCTTTTGTCAGTAAGTACGAGCATCTTAAGAATAGCTTTAATTTTTTGGATGGGAAATCATCTTCATTAGATGATTCCTTCCACTCTAGGTGGAGCGGAAGGGAGTGTCAGACTCTTACTGACTAAAACCCACCCGTGTTCCTTCCTTAGCCCTTTATGTTCCGGGGCAGTGGTAACCCTTTCGGACGATCCCGCTACCCCGGCAGGATATCAAGAATAGCTCATATCAAGATTTCCTAATTACCCCAGGGTTATTAAAAGTCTCACCATGAAAACTTTAGTGTAACCTTAGCTGACATTCTACATAATGCTACGGATTGACACTATTGACAGGTCTCACTTCACTTCAGTGACTTTTTACAGAATAGATCCGTAGATCATACATATTTAATCCTTTCACAGGTCTGCCTCTGATTTTGTATCCCTTTCTAAATCACAGTGATCTTTATTCTCATTCTAATAAGAGTGCTGTTAGGTAGCTGCTACTGACGAGTTTGCCAAGATCATTGTGATCTTTATTCTCGTTACGATAAGGTTGCTGTTAAGTTGCTGATGTCAGAGCTAAAATAACTACTTTGAACGGACTATAGCGTTGCTGACTACACTGGGTGTCGCGGACGTAAGACGTTCTGAACAATCGTCACTCATAGAGGGTCTTGTAATACCAGATTTAGCTACTATAATCTTAACTATACCTCCTTCGTAACTTAGTTTATCTAGGTCACAGTTGCTTGAAATTAAAGCCGCAGTATCTAGAGTGCGCGCAAGATAGGAAGTCTGCGCACGACGCGACGTTTGGGTTCAAGATTATACCCCTCCCTGCAAGCACTTTTAAGGAGCCCGCGAATTAAATTTTTCTTACGATTTTCAGGTCGGTGTCAGGTTTTATCTTGATCAAAATTTGATTCGCGACTATAACAGGTACGTATTTACAGAATTATAATCATTAGAACTATTAATACATCTTTCTAAGTTAGATTTGTACCATAACAACAAATCTCTTATGGAAAAGTGCTTAATGGTACAAATCTAACTTAGATAGATGTATTAATGATTTTAATGATTATTATTCTATAACTACGTTCCTGTTATAGTGTGTAGTGATGATGATGTAATTAATGTTCGTTTTTAAAAAATAAATGTGCCTCAAAAAGTTTTGGATTTTCTAGTTATGTACGGTTACGCTTTCATAATAAATCCGCCTCTTTTTATTTATCCATTTATTTCAGGCATCAAACAACAACAACAACATACAATACAAAATTAAAATAACTTAAAAATCTGTGGTGTCTGGGAGAAACCTGATAACTCCATTTTCGTCATTTTTTAGTTTAGTATTATGTTGTTATTAAAAAAAAACATATTTTATTTTGGTCTATTGCTGATAAGTGTAACTATCATAGGAGTGGGAGAATCGTAGCGGTGGTTGGCTTTTTCTATTTTACCTAACTGATTTATAAACTAAACTTGAACCTTAAAAGTCTTATACTGAAAAATTAAGTTTTTGGACTTAACAGGTTTCTCCCAGACACCACAGAAATACTATAAATACTTACAACATTATAATTACACTAAAACCTAACTAAACACGAAGTGTCTGCGTCGTGTTTCGCTAACTGGTGTCATGTAGCCGGCCACGAAACCGGCGGTACATAACACCCTTCGGCCAGAACTCTTCCTTGAAGAACTTCTTCTTCTGCTTCTTTCTGTCCTTTTCTTAAAGTTGGCCGCACAAACTATTAAAACATTCTCGCAGTAGTTGTATACCCAAATTTCGCCAGTTATGTTTAAGTCCCATGTAATAGGGGGCGAGCCTATTGCCACCAACCGGGCACAAATCCAGACTCGGGGCTGCTAATGAGAAATTCTAGATGGAAAAATTCAATAACACTTGGCACAACCCGACAAATTTTATATTATACTAACCGCTCCGTGGTTTCACCCGCATAAGTTTCGATCCCGTAGGAATATCGGGATAAAAAGTAGCCTATATGTTAATCCAGGGTGTCAGATACCTCCATACAAAATTTTATCAAAATTGGTCCAGCCGTTTGAGCGTGAAGAAGTAACAAACATATAAACATACACACACACACACTCACAAACTTTCACCTTTATATTATTAGTGTGAAGTGAGATTTCCTCTTTCAAAAACAATCCCATCTTAATGCCAAAGTCCACGGTCCCAGTAACCCAACTATCTTCGATCTACCCACACTTCCAGTTAGTTGACTCCCCTTTTATGATGACGTCACGCCACGTGGCGCTTCGCTCGACTTCCCACTTTGCCCATTGATTAGAGGCCATTGTGCGTATTGACTGGCCATTATGTACAATTACCTTTGTGTTATGACCTGATTATTTTGCGATGATAACGAGTGTTCGTTTTGGCATTAATTGTTTTATTGTTGTTTTCTTAAGAAGTTTACTGGAGCTGTAATAGGGTAAAAACAAAATACCTATCCCAATTATATGCATATTATTTACTAGTTGCGCCCCGCGGTTTCACCCGCATAAGTTTCGATCACGTGGGAATATCGGGATAAAGACTATCCTATGTCCTTTCCCGGAACTCATGCTATCTGTATACCAAATTTTATCTAAATCGGTTCAGCGGTTTAAGCGTGAAGAGGTAACAGACAGACACACTTTCGCATTTATAATATTATTAGTATATTAGTATGGAAGCATGGATTATAGTATGGATTTATTTTAGTTTTACCCCGGTTAATTTAAGGTGATTACCCATCGTTACGTTTCTCCCGGGAGTCATAAGTACAGATAAGGATTAAATAGATTTAAGCCTTCGATTACTTTACCATAATTTCTAGCCATTTTTACAATTACCAAAATACTAAAATAAATAGACACTACGTCACGTTACGGGTCGTCAGAAGCCCGAAAGTCTGACAACCAGACTTACCAAGGGGTTTCGTATTACCCAGTAACTGGGGTGTGGAGGTCAGATAGGCAGTCGCTCCATGTAAAATACTGGTACTCAGCTGCATCCGGTTAGACTGGAAGCCGACCCCAACATAGTTGGGAAAAGGCTAGGCAGATGATGAAATAGACAGTACGTATTTTTATTTTCCCACACCACAAGTCCACCTTAACACATCAAAAATCACTTCCCCATACAAAATAACATAATCAATTCACACTTCTGAATAACTTGATCCTTTCCCATCCAGCCGTATGGAATAAACCCATAGTCCCCATCCCCCATAGTCCCCATAATAAATACTATGAATTAGGGACGATATGAACTGACCCCCGGGGATGAAAGTATGGTGGGGTAGAATATATTGGGGTATTAATTTGTTAATGTTGGTATTAGTAGAGAAATTGATTTGATAGTAGTAAGTTATGGGGTAGGTAACACTTCCTTGGTTGAAGGCTAATTCTCGTAATTTAAAACGTTCAAGATCTAATTGCAGTCTCATCTCGGCGACAAATAAATGTCAAAAACTTGTAAAAATGTAGGGAAATTAGAGGTATTTTTGACAGATTGAGACTGAGATCAGACTGTGAACGTTCTTAAAATTACGAGAATTGCCCCTCTAATAATTGTCTTAAGGTGCATCCACACCGAAGTTACTTTTTATAAAGCAACAATTTGCAACATAACTTTTACTAAGATTACTAGATATTTTTTTGTTATCCATTGTCGCCCACGAACCCTTGTAAACGTTGCTCCACAAAAAGTAACTTCGGTGTGGAAGCACCTTTAGAAAATTACATACTAAAAAATAACATTTTAGAATTCAGTAAGGTTTTAGAAGTTAGATAGCTAATGGAAACAAACCATTAACAATTACTATTAACAACATTTTTACAACGTAATGATCGTTACAATATTGTTCAGTGATCAGCGCGTAATCCCGGGGTGTTAGGGGGTGAGCGCACGCGGCGGGGGTGCAGTCACAATATTGTCCTACACTGTGTGATCTGGCTTTAATCGGGTAATCGCTCTATTCGGTGCGAGGGACACGGATGAGTGTAGTGTGCACTGCGGATGGGGCATGTTACATATTCAGCCTATAATGTTCCCACTGCTGGGACACAGGCCTTCTCTCAGTGGATTACGACCCACTCCCTCGAGTGGGTCGTAATCCACCACGCGGGCCCAGTGCGGGTTGGCAGATGCCACATGTCTTAGAATTTTTGGTTCTAGGACATGTCGGTTTCCTCACGATGTTTTCCTTCGTTCTGAATTCCTGATTCGGAAACCGAATCAGGAAACCAGACGTGTGCGGCCGGCCTAACTTATCCAACGGACCTCACTCTCTCGTTTGAATAAGTTACCGCATCCGATCCTCCTATCCAATTCTTCTCACAACGATGTTCGGGCTAATTGTAATAGGCTTATTTGCACATATCAGTGCCCGGCGTGGGACAGTCCTTTGTGCACTTATAATGACATCTAATTTGTTTGCGCAGGGTTCGTGTGTGCAGGAAAAAATGTGCATAATGTTGGGTTCTGGCGAGAAAATGGGATTATTTTGTCTTTAATAAGGCTATATTTAAAAAAAAATTATAGATTGATTGTGACTAGAAGAATTTGAGCAGTAATTTGATATTGATTTATTTTCAGTATTCCCGTAAAGGGGACTTCAAAAGTTAGGTGACATTTTTCCACTTCAGCTGTGATGCCAAATTATGATTTAAAATAAAAAAAAAATCAGGTAGGTACTCCTAAGGGATTACTTGATTAATTTTTATGATAAGTGAAAGGTAGTTGAATTAGTCAATAAAAACGTTATAGCAGTTCAAACATTTGGATCACTAGAATTTTAAATCATAATGAGGTGTGTCAAAACTTAGCCGTTGGCCCCGGCTGTCATTCGTGGATCTTTGACAGTCGTTACGGGTTGTCAGAAGCCCGAAAGTCTCTTACCAAGGCGTATCATATTACCCAGTATCTGGGTTGTGGAGGTCAGATAGGCAATCGCTTCATGTAAAGTACCGGTATTCAGCTGTATCCGGTTAGACTGGAAACCGACCCCCAACATAGCTGGGAAAAGGCTGACAGATGATGACCTATTTAAAGTCCACAAAATATACCTGAAAACAGTGTTTATTTATGAAATATACCTAACAGGTAATTCCTCATATCTTAACAAAATTACAGACACATTAACAATGCCGTCCTAACATATCACTTACCTACATAACTAAATAATTTACTAGTTAAAACTAATTGCATACAATCGCACCAATCCAATACATTTCACCAACTAGCCCCCCGAACACAACAATTACGAAATCTAATTGGCTCATTCAAATTTAGAATTCTACCGTCGCGAGCCCTGATTGGTGACGCGTGGCGGGTATTCTTTAGAAAAGTCGGTAATTTTGAATTTAGCTATCCTAACAGCCATTTTAAAATGATCTCTTAGAAATATGGCCGCTAGTAGTTTTCAGAGGTTTTTGAGACTGGTCGTCGTATTATTAAGTATTATTAGTAAAGTAATTGACAGTTATTTATAATAAGTGGCTATTTTAAGTATTATCTAGTTGGAATACGTTAATTAGGCCGTTTTGTCCGTCTAATACGATGTTATTTAGCAGTTTGTCGGCGTTTGCTAACTGATACTTTAGTAAAAGCATTTTCATGTGAATTTTGAAGCTAGTATATAGTTAAAAGTTTGAAAGGTTCACCTGCAGCTGTCCGATACAAAACTTCAATATTTACTCGACCCAAATGTATGGGAGCTAATTATTTTTTCGCGATTACGTTGTTAGTCCCATAAAGAAAATTGTTTAGTATGATGACCTGTACCACACTCTTAAATATGCCTACACATGTCTGATAAACACTGTATGAGCTATAGCCGAATAGCGCGTACCAAGACACGAGCAAATATCATTCCTGAAACATTCATTTATCTATTATTTATTATCTGCGCTCCGCGGTTTTATCAGCACAAGTCTCGATTCTGTAAGATTACCTATCGGGGTAAAAAGTATCCTATGTCCTAATCCAGGTCAAGGTCTACCAATGTACCAAATTTCATCCAAATCCGTTTTAGCGTGAAAGCGTAACAAACATACATAAAAAAAAAATCAAATATTTTCTCTTTGTAATATTAGTTTAGATAATATTATTTAAGTACATAATACTGATATGAAAATATTACTGAACTAAATGAGAAAAAGTAAGCCTGATGAAGTTTCTGGTTTGGTTTCCCGAACTCACAAAAGCTCAAACATTTGACTTAGACCCCAATGTTAAGTGTTTTCACTGGTACGAAATCTAATTTTCACCCGAAGAGTAGTCGGTAAAATACTCTTAACACCTTCCGGCGCAGTGATGGCTGTAACAGTATTTTAAAAGTTCATTGAATGACAGTACGGCGACAGCCGTATAATTTGGTACTTTCTTTACGTCAAATACGACTGCCGCAGTGTAAAATTTATTTGCTTATTGTATAGACTTTAAAGCAATACGGCTGGGATCATGTTGATTTACTGTAAAAAACCAGTAGTGTACGAGCTCTGAATGTGTGCTATACCCACACGTAAACAGATTTCATCCACAACGCTCTATACGGATACGGTTATAGCCGTCTAACGCTCTAGGTTTAATTTTCGATTTAATTTTCCGTGATATTGTTGGTACGGTTGTGACAGTATTGTGATTTTGTATGAAAAATTCTACTCTTCTTTAATCTTTCCCTAATAAAGGACCGCGCCGGAAAGTGTTAAACCATTAAGAAATCTAAAAACAAGTTTCCCATGGGTTATAAAAATATTGTTTTAAAATAATGTTTTTTTTTTTTTTAATAGCTTTCGGTACCTGTCCATGTCCGGTGTGGGTACAGCCTAACATTAACAAAGTATGTATTTACGTAAAATGAAGCGATGATTTCCCCCTATCCACCCCATATGACAAGGCTAGGGCGAATTAATAATTCATTATAAAATCAAGTCTTTTCTAGGAATAAAAAATCATTGCAAGAAATGGTTCTTGGGAGGAGCTATCTCCATTGTTACGATAAATTATGTAAACTTTTTATTACGCAACTATTAGGCACAAAAATCCTACTATCCTACTAATATTATGAACGCGATAGTTTGTGAGGATGGATGGATGTTTGTTACTCTTTCACGCAAAATCTACTGAACGGATTTTGATGAAACCTTACAGAGCTTTATTATACCTACATCAAAATAACACATAGGATACTTTTTATCCTGATATTCCCACGGGATCCACACTTATGCGGGTGAAACTGCGGGGCGCAGCTAGTGTACTATATTAGTAAATTTATAACGGTAGAAGAAGAAGAAGATTTTTAAGAAACCTTGGCATACCTACGGTAGCGACATTATGTTTTTTTTAATGGTGGGCACGCATGAAACCTATATAAATCTATAGCTGATATCAATGCAAACGGAAAACATAACATGTAGGTTTAAGCAGCCATTTTGAAAAAAAATGGTCTCATCGTGGCCGCCATTTTCAAAATAGCGCGACTGTAGGTATAGGTACCATATAAAAATCTTCAAACTCCTTTTTAACAAGGTTTTGACATTGATTGTCGCAGAGATGAGATTGCGACTAGATTTTAAACGTTTTTAACAACGGGATGTAGCCTTCAGGGATCTGCTTTCTGGCAAACTTCTACTACAGCCTAGGTTATTTTATGTATCTCACACACAAGCGAGGAAGTAGCTAACTACACAACGTTTATTTTAGAACATTATATTTCGTCCGTCAAACGTACAGACTAGCACATAAAGCTTCTACAATCTGTCAAATTTCTTTAGTAGATCTTCAACTTCATCGCTAAAGCATAAAGTTCAAGGTTGATTGGGAAAATTTGACAGTTTCGGGTAGCTTGATGTGGTAGCGTACATTCCCTGACGTGTCGTACAAACGATGGACACGGTACTTCTCATATAAATGTTACGGACAGTCCGTCCATCGGCTCACATTAGCAATCATTATCTACCCTCCAAGGCTTTATATATGTAAATTGCTTATTAGCGTTACGTACCTAGGACTTAGGGATAGATAGGTTGAATTTAAAGTAGTTTTAAAATATGGAAATGTTTTTTTTAGTTGTATAACCGTCTAATAAAAAGATGGCTTCGAATCGTGGAAAGTACCAAAGTGACTATTTTGGGAAGACCATAGGAACTTAGAAGTCGATTGTGTAAAAGATGTCTCGAAATAGGGTGTATACTTACTAAGATGATAAGATGTATCGAAGAAGGTGAAATGCTGTGCCGAATACAAATAAATTGGGAAAAAATTATTTAAAAAAATATGATGATAATGCTGCGTACACTATGTTGACCGGTGGAGCAGACAAGTCCTGCATAGCTATTCACAAACATACGATTCACTATCGTATCGACAATGACACTTGTTCGATAATCTGATTTCTGAACCGAAGGACTGGCAAAACGCTATTCACAGATCCGTGTGGTAGGGTTTTCTTTCAAACCGACTATAGGTGTGTATACGGGGAACGCTACAAAATGGTAGTAAACAGATATTCGTGGTAGAAAATTTTAAGTGGTACATAAATGATTTTTATTGAGTGTTTCATTAAGGGCAACTATAGATTATGCATCGAGTAACTATTAACAAATAAAAAACAGTAAGCAATGATAATAAATAAAATTTACCAGATTTCTATTAAACTTGCTTTGTAAACTTCAACTCTCTGTCAAACCTGGACATTGGAATAATAATTTCTATCTATTTTTCCGAACTTTGTTTTGAGTTAAAAAGAACAATTAAATTAATTAGAAAAACCACCTCTTCGTAACTCTTCTCGAGAGTGATGTTATGAATTATGATGAATTATGACAAGTATTACCTACTTAAGAAGTCATTTTACAGAACTTACTTTTAGTTCTATTGGGATTGCGGCTTATGAGTGCGTGTTACCAAAGTACCTAGGGATTTATTTCGCTGATAAGGCTATGTGCCATGTCAGGTGTTAGCCTGTACTGTACACAGACTGGAAACGCGGATCAGCAAACGGATCCGCTGCGTCCCTTAAGGTCCGATGAAGAGACAATGTCTCCTGCCTCTGTTGATCGGTGGCACGACGATGGTCTCTAAATCACAAAATCACGTACTCCATCTACTCAAATAATTTAAAAAGACAGTCTAGAACGAGTGTAAGTGTTACGTAGACACGTATGTAACCACCTAAAATTAGGTACCTATATAAATATACTTAAGTACTTGGATATGCAGCGGTCAAAACAATATTATAATTTTACATACATAAATTATGTAGATAAACTACATTTAATGCTTAGATTATTTTTTTATAAACATTATTTGTTGTTCGATAACACTTCCGACAGCAAATACCTGTCGGAAGAATTGACGTCTTCATACCGTATATGAACTGTCAAAATTGTACGGTTTCGGATTTGTGAATAGCGATTATAGGACTTCGTCGATATCATTGACGTTCGATACGGTACCAAACCGTATCGTAGCTTTGTGAATAGCTATGCTGGAGTGGAGACCGCGTATCGATAAGTGTAGTGTGGGCCTGCCCTCCACAACCCAGTTACTGGATAATACGATACCCCTTGGTAAGACTGGTTGTCAGACTTTCGGGCTACTGACGACCCGTAACGACTGTCAAAGATCCCCGAATGACAGCCGGGACCAACGGCTTAACGTGCATTCCGAGGCACGGAGGGGTCTTTGTATGTGAAAATGGTCATCCATCCACTACCCTCGACATCCGCGATGTCGATGGTTAAGTACTCGTTTCCAAGAACCTTTCAGGGTTTCTATGAATGAAAAAAAGATCCCCATTTCGTCCTTCCTTAGCCAAATATCAATTTGAACATGGCCGGAACAACCATACCCTGACCGCACAATTAAAGCTGTGTCTACCCAATTTTGATCGAGAAAAAAATGGCGTCAGAATTTTTTGTTATGGTGTCCAAAAATGACACAAACCTCGCCGAAAGGTCGTCGGATACAAAAATACAAAAAAAAATACTAAAAATTATACATGTCTGTTGTACCCAGCATATAATTTGGGCCTATAATTCGTCGGGACATAGTTTTTTTTTTGTTTGCCGTAATTACGTTTCGGGTCTCTTGTTTGTGAATCTTTCCGGTTTTTTTTACAAGTCACTTTCCGATTTTTTTCTCTGTCGGTTTTTGGTGATCATCTTGTGGACGGCACGCAACGTGTGGAGTTTGATGACTTCGTCAAGGTGTTGTTGATTTTTTTTGTCATTGTGATTTTTTTTTCTCGAATACTGCGCAGATATTACAAGATACCTAAGTAAGTATATTTTTACTCAGATTTTCTAGTCGGTCTCGTGGTCGCAAGTGCTACTGCTAAGTTTGAAGTTGTAGCGTAAACTGAACTTTATTGTGAAGGAATCAAAGTTGTTTTTCCATAAACTCATATTTGTTTGCTTTTTTGGCAAAAAAATCGCGAATGCAGATTATACCTTACATTTAGATATTACTAGCTGCGCCCCACGGTTTCACCCGCATAAGTTTCGATCCAGTGGGAATATTGGGATAAAAAGTAGCCTATTTAATATAAAATTTTATCAAAATTGGTCCAGCCGTTTGAGCGTGAAGAAGTCACAAACTTTCGCCTTTATAATATTAGTGTGATATAGGTACACTTTTGGTTGTGTTGTTTGATGTACCTATGTATGAACGTAAACGAAGCGAAAGGAGTATGTTAGGATCACAGAACAGTTAATATCTGTTCTGTGGTTAGGATGACTTGAGACTGGTCATCTCTTAACTGCCAAGGGTTAGGTATTTTTAATTTTATATTTTGGTTTGTTTCTTTATTTTTGTTTTTTTATTTACATTGTTCTCACATATAGAAGCAACAAGAATAATGTACCCAGGATTTTGTAATATCTTGATTTAAAAGAGTGTCCATGGAGTTTCTTGCCCGTTCTTCTCCATAGAGATCTACATTTTGGAATGGGCAACTAGTTTCAACTTTCTGACTAACTGACCGACTATTTAATTTTGACAATTCAAAAGTGCCTGTACATGGTTTAATTGAAATAAATGCTTTGAGTTTGAGTTGCAGGTCGCGTTCTGTTGTTTCTGCCTATCCATGGGAGGAATGCGTAAGTTTCTGTATGTATGTTATTTGTCGTCATCAATTTAAAATGCGAAAACGTCTTTTTAACAGAGCCTTTACAGCAGTTTAACCAATAATTAATAGAAAAACATCAAAAACCTTCCTCCCATACATTATTGGCAATACGAAAACTAGGTAATTTTGTAAAAAAAAACCTTTTATTCAGGTCGGCGTTTTATAAAGCGTAGCATTGAATTGTATAAAAAATACAATATGGCGGATAAGGCGTTCATTTTATTGTGCTTGATTGTACTCCTGTAAGAAGTGCAACGCGACTGTCATCGATACGTGAGTACAGGTGAGCACAATGGTGGTTGGTGACCGCAAGATATTTGTTGGGAATAAACAACACATGAAGGATTTGCGGGGTAATTGCGTAACAAAAAAAAAATTAGAATCGACGACATTAAATTACGCTATTTACGTTGTTGAGCAGATGAATTTTGTAAGGCTTGCGCGGATTGTGATTGAAAATGTGTTACGGAATTAGGGTGATGATCTTTTAATGCGTAGATTCTATCTCAAACCGAAACAAGACTTCAGAACTTATTGACAACTAGCTGCGCCCCGCGGTTTCACCCGCATAAGTCTCGATCCCGTGGGAATATCGGGATAAAAAGTATCCTATGCCGTTTCCCGGGAATCAAGCTATCACTATACCAAATTTCATCTAAATCGGTTCAGCGGTTTAGGCGTGAAAAGGTAACATACACTATACAGACAGACAGACAGAGTTTCTTTGGAATTTATAATATTAAGTATGGATAATCAAACTGCCTAGCCTTTTCCCAACTATGTTGGGGTCGGCTTCCAGTCTAACCGGATGCAGCTGATTTCCTGTAGGTATTTTACATGAAGTGACTGCCTATCCGAACTCCATAGCCCTACTGGGTGAGCCCGTGACTTGGGTAACACGATACCGCTCGGTAAGACTGGTTGTCAGACTTTCGAACTTCTGACTACCCGTACCTAACAGCTGTCAAAGATCTACGAATGACAGCCACAATACTCATAACATAGAATGTAAAGATACAAAACAATTTTCTCCACGACTGTCCTCAAGATGTCACTGAACACAAATTGCTACTAGACCACAATATTCAGTGAACTAGCAACAGATGGACAAAATTATATGCTTTGTTGTTACATAGGGGACCAGACAGGGACGGAGCATAGGTACTTCCTAAATCTAACACAATAAGAGGAAGAAAGATGGAGATATACATAGTAACAAAGTATGAATTAGGGCGTATATCGATACGGTCTGGTTCTTCGAGGGTGAGGAGGAAAAATTGTAAGGTAACGCCACGTAGATTTAAATGTTAGGTTGTGCGTGAATATTTTTTCAAAGGATTGTATGTTGATCTCAGTGTATTGGAAAAAATATATTCACAAATTATGTTGAAGTGTCTTGGTGTATCTGAACATCATTACTCATCATCATGTGCCTAGCCTTTTCCCAACTATGTTGGGGTCGGCTTCCAGTCTAACCGGATGCAGCTGAATACCAGTATTTTACATGGAGCGACTGACTATCTGACCTCCACAACCCAGTTAATGGGTAATACGATACCCCTTCTCTCACATCTCTGATCTGATCTGAACATCATTACTCAATTATTATTACTAAGTCGTTTGTGGTGCGTGTTCCGACACGTCATCTCGAGAAGTTCCTCAAGGAAGAGTTCTGGCCGAAGGGTGTTGTGTACCGCCGGTTTCGTGGCCGGCTACATGACACCAGTCAGCGAAACACGACGCAGTCACTTCGTGTTTAGTTAGTTTTTTAGTGTAATTATAATGTTGTATGTATTTATAGTATTTTTAAGTTATATTAATATTGTATTGTATGTGTTTTATATGGGCCTTGATGCCTGAAATAAATGGATAAATAAATAAATTACTAAGGAATATAATTATCTTTAAAAAGACTTAGAAAACCTCACATTTAAAGATGTAGCCAGCATACTGCTGGGACACAGGCTTCCCTCTGTGAGTCCTCTCACGTAATCCACCACGCGGGCCCAGTGCGGGTTGGTAGATGTCAAATGTCTTTGAATTTTCGGTTCTAGGACTAAGGACACGTTTTCTCACGATATTTTCCTTCACCATTTTGAGAGCAGTGTTGATGAAATAATTTACACAAAAATAAAGTGTCTGTGTTCGAACCTGAACGACCTGTTTGTCGCGGTAGGGTTACAAAATAAAAAAAAAAAAAAATTTAATTTGTAATCGCCTAAGTTTATGAATCAACTAAATATTTTATGCATTTAGGTTTATAGGTAAGTAAGTAGCTGTACCTACTTCATAAGAACGGGTACCCAGGACTATAGGACATCTATACTAATATTATAAAGAGGTAAAAGTTGTTTGTAAGTTTGTATGTAGGGGGTAATCTCCGGAACTACCAGTCGGATTTCAAAAATTCTTTTTGCGTTTGATAGCCCAATATTTGAGGAAGGCTATAGGCTATTTAACATCACGCTAGCACCCTTAGGAGCCGAGCAAAAAGAAAAAAAGTCAGAACGAAAGCGAAAACGAAGTAGTAGTGCGGTCAGGCGATGCGATGCGACGGGTGGGTTGGGGGAAACAGAAATTTCACGCGGACGAAGTCGCGGGCTGAAGCTAGTTTGTAATAAGATTAGACATTTAAATAAACCTTTTTTACAGCCCACTCAACCTATTTTGAATTCTATTGCTTTGGCTGCATGACATATGGCAGCTGCAGTAAACAGTTGGTATTGTAACCACTGTTTTGCTTTTAATACCATCCTTATGCCTACGGTATAGAAGTCAAAATCGGTTGAACGGACTGTAAAAAAGGTTTATATAAATGTCTAATCTTATTTCAAAAGGAGTATGGAACTCATTTATTTTTATTACCAGCCTGTTATAATCGTAGGCATAAAACTAGGCCTTTATAATTAACAATTTCCTCAGCATTTATGAATATTGAATATTTTATTGCAATGACTTAGAAGTCTGGTCTTGTACCCGGTTGATGGCAATCAATATGTTCGTCACTTATTACATGGGACTTAAAACATTTTATAAGTGGCGTAAGTAAAATGTCGGTGTTTTTGCACCTCTGCCCCTTTCGTGGAATATCTTTCGCAGTTACCTAATGAAAGTCCGTGGCTAAATAATAACAGCCGCACAGGTCAAACGATCGGATTAAGCTACGCTTGCCGCGGTTGGTCTGTGGTTGGGTGACCATCTTTACATACCGAGACCCCTCAGTGCCTCAGAAAGCAAAGATCCCGGCTGTCATTCGTAGATCTTTGACAGTCGTTACGGGTCGTCAGAAGCCCGAAAGTCTGACAACCAGTCTTACCAAGGGGTATCGTATTATCCAGTCACTGGGTTATGGAGGTCAGATAGGCAGTCGGTCCATGTACAATACTGGTATTCAGCTGCAACCGGTTAGACTGGAAGCCGACCCCAACATAGTTGGGAAAAAAAAACAACCGACTTCCAAAAACAAACACTACAAATTGAAAAATAACTTTAATTTCGGAAGTCGGTGTCGTTGGTTCCACATTTTCGTTTTTTTGACACCGACTTCCGAAATTAAAGTTATTTTTCAATTTGTAGTGTTTGTTTTTGGAAGTCGGTTGTTTTTTTTGTAAAAAGTTTTTATTTTTTGCTTTTTAGTTGTACCTACCCCATACAAATTCATATAACACTACTTGCTAGTGACAGGAAGATAAACATCATCAATATAAACTAAGTGGAAAACAAACGTATTGTTGACGCTAATTCCAAAACTACCCAAGCAAAGTTCATAAAATTTATATGGGACCACCTCTGAAGCATACCTTATTCATTAATTAGACAAGATGCTGATAATCCTGGCTGTAGCATCAGGCCAAACTTATGTCAACTTTGCATTGAACTTAAAATTTAAGCCCAAACACGACTACGGTGCTGTAATTTCAAGGTTTGTACTTTTTCTGATGCTCCTGGCTTCAGCATCAGGTCTCTATGTACTTCGGTGTTCCTCATTAACATTACGTTTATCCACACATCGAGCCCTTTCCAATGAGCCTAAACACGATATATCTGCTGTTAGTTGTCGAGGAGTTAGGTACTCTGCAGACTATCCTGACTGCAGCATCAGGTCATGACTTGATGATCATGAGACCAAATGTGGCAAATGCCCAATCAAACATCAAAACAATTTACTAAAACAGTCCTTGCCTGTTCGAGTAACTTCTTACTGTTAAGGAGTTGTACCTTCCATCATCAGCCCAGCTACCTGAGATGGTGACAACCATACGCAAATACACAAGATACTTCATAAAATATGCGAAAAACCATAAGTAAGCCTATAAAATTTGAGGGTTGCCCTCGATTTCTCTAAGATCCCATCATCAGATCCTAACTTGGTGACAATGGGACCACCTCAGAACTATCTACTTTCGAACAAAACAAGAATTTTGAAAATCTGTCGACAATTGGCGGAGTATTCGATGAACAAACATACAAAAAAAAAAAAAAAAAAAAAAAAAACATACAAACAGCCGAACATAGTACCTCCTCCTTTTTGTGAAGTCGGTAAAAAGGCTAGGCAGATGATGATGACCTAATGAAATCTATACATACATACTTACATACAAATAAATACAATTGAAGTGTCTGTTATGTCAAAATAACAGCTTTTACTAAATGCATATAAAAGTAGGTATAACAATAATACCAAAATAAAGTCGCGAATGACGAGAACCTCGTGAAAGCCGAGAAAGATAAACAAATCAAGTGTCTTGACTTGGCTCGCGAGGTTGTCGACATGTGGGATGTTGACTCAGCAATCATTGTGCCGATAGTCGTAATAGCCAATGGATTAATAGCTAAGAGCCTCGACCAACACCTGAGGAAGCTCTCGTTGGGGAACTGGATTAAGTGCTTGATTCAGAAAGCGGTACTTCTGGACACATTTTTAGGAGGTTCCTCTCTCTGGAGCCCTGACCGCCGCGATAAGGGTCTTGATATGTAAAAATGGTCACCTATCCACGGACCAACCGCGGCAAGCGTAGTTTAACCTGCTGTTATTACTTAGCCTAAAGTCCTTCCAAATCTCAATTTTTTAATGTCGATTATAATTTTTGAATGTTATTTGCTCATTACAGACTGACATCACTTAGCTTCTTCTTGAAATCATCGGACGATCTTAAAATCCCGTATCTCTCCCTAAAATAAATGATCCTACAATTCCCGATACAAGCACACTTGTCGACTCGATCGACTCGGGAGTTGCAACAAATTGCGCTAGTGTACTCGACTCGACGGCACTCGAATGCACTCGGCACAACTCTATTGTGGCGCAGCCCTATTGTGACGGTGCTATTGTGTCGCCATTGTCTCGGCTTCGTTACACGTGCATTGTTTTTAATATTCTTTTATTTTACTGTTTTGTTGGGGGGTTGGGGTGCAGTGGGAGCGGGGAGCGGCGGGCTAATTGCGTAACACACTATCACTAGCAATGGGTTTCATTTTGACAGTTCAACAACATTCATTGCGTTATTTAAATTGTTAAGCAGACACATTTTTCGAACATATGAAGCAATGGATTAGCAATATCCTTCAAAATGATTCAGATTGAGATGAATAGTGTGTTACGCAATTAGGGTGCGGGGCATATTGTTGAGAGTGGAAGACATACACGGTTATGTAGGTATAGCATTGACAACCTTAGCATAGGTAGTAGGTTTAAGCTGCCCCGTTGGTCTCCTGGTCGTATAGAGGTATGAGGAACAGGGTGTAAAGTTCACTCGGAGGATCCTCCGACCAGACAGGTGTCGTGTCTGACGGGAAACTGCCCGATGATTCATGTTCGGGTTGTATCTGTGCTAGTTGCGCGGTAAACTCTGCTTGCGAGATGCAGGATTTGCGTGACGTCAGTATGACGCGTTGTTCGCATGTGGCGTTGTAGATACCGCTATAGTCGCAAGCGCGACTGCTGAGCTAGGGGTCCTGGGTTCGGGCGCCCCGGAATTTAAACTCACATTTGCTTTGTAAATACTTTATTTTAGTCGCCTTTCATTCATCAACTACCCCTGTACAGATAGCGCAATCCACGAAGACGCGCCCCACTCTTCTTCCTAATCGCTTACAGTACAAGTGTGCAACATTCCGCTAGTGTTTTAATTTTGTCGATACACAGTAATTTCTTATTAGTGGGTAATTAATGTGTATCAAAAAACTAAAACAAAAAAATAAAATTTCTATATTTATGTCTGTAATTTATATGGTGTACATAATAAAGAGTATTCTATTCTATTCTATTCTATTCTATTCTTTTCCGGGGACTCAAACTATTTCTATACCAAACATCTAAATCGGTTCAGCGGTTTAAGCGTGAAGAGGTAACAGACAGACAGACTCACATTTATAATATTAGTATGTATCATGCTAAATCGCAAAGAGAAATGTTCCTGGCAAAATAAAACACAAAGTAACCCTCTAAACCGCTGTGACTACCACTGCGACCACACCCCACGACGTTGTGAGGTGCCTTAACAGTTAATTACACCAACTGTCGCGATACTCAATTATTTCAACCACATAGTGATAATGAATACGTTTTCAAACTGATCGCAGTCTGTCGGAGTTCAAGGGAACACGGGCGGAGTCGTGGCTGAAGGCGTTTGATTTTATCCTAACTAATATTATAAATGAGAAAGTAAGTTTGTTTGTTTATTACGCTTTCACGCCAAAACGGCTGAATGGATTTGGATGAAAGTTGGCACACAGATAGACCATGAATTGGGTAAGGAAATAGGCTACTTTTCATCCTGGATCGCAGACGAAGTCGCGGGCAAGAGCTAGTATTTTTATAAAAAAGGAATTTGATTGTCTATTGGACAAAAGAAAGTACAAGAACCGTTGAAAGAAACGATGGATGGACTGTGTGAAAGATGATATGGTTAGAAAGGGGGTGACTACCGAGATGACGACTAATAGAGAAGTCATCATCTGTCTAGCCTGTTCCCAACTATGTTGGGGTCGGCTGCCAGTCTAACCGGATTCAGCTGAATATATGATACTATATACAATGATAGGTGTTTTTATTTAGCCTCGAGGATGTTGTACGTCCTTATTTGTCTAATTAAAGTAAGTAAATAGGGTCGACTTTTATTAACCCTTTGGAAAACGGCCATTTTTTATTTTCGCCCGGAGCTACATTTTTAGGTACCTACCTACATAGTTGCAACCTATTTACTTACTTTTTAATTTATTCCGAATCTTTTTCGGATAATTTCATTCCTGATTGTATCCTTCAAAGAGACTCCGAGCTTAGCTCGCTCCATAGCGCGCTGAGCGACCTTGAATTTTTGGACCAGCCTGACCGTCAGTGTCCATGTTTCGCCACATCTCGGGTAAAAGAACCGGAGTGATCGACATAGCTTGTAGAGTAAGCAAACTGAAGTGGCAGTGGTCTGGCCAAGTTTGTCGAAGGACCGATGGAGTGGAGACCGAGTATCGGCCAGCGGAGTGTGGGACGCCCCCGAGTTTGATGCATTGACGGCCTAAAGAAGGTGGCTGAGACAGACTGGATACGGAAGGCAGAGGACAGGGTGTTGTAGAGCAGCCTGGGAAGGTCTATGTCCAGCAGTGGACTGCGGTAGGCTGAATTGATTGATTAATTTACGCTTGAACCAAGACTATTGCGTCTATGGAAATCGAATTAATAATGTCATTGATATTTTAGCAGGTACCTAAGTATTTAATGATTTCTAAGTAAGCTACATTCCTTACAATTTATGCGAATGCTATAAAGCTTAAATCAATAAAAGTGTCATCGTTTCATAATTTATATGAACAAAGTTGTGCTATAAAATAAACCACTTTAGTATGCATAGTTATTATTTTAATCTAATTCATACGTGATATGCTTATAAATTGTTGAGATAATAATATTAATAATCCAGTTACAATATAATTATTATAACGATTACATAATTATTATTATGTTATTATTGGCGCCAAGTCTGTGTCAGTTTGTATTTTCCCATAAAATGTATTTCGATCAAATATAAATGATGTAGGTAGTATCCTAACTAATCACACTATAATTATAAAGGCGAAAGTTTGTGAGTGTGTTTGTATGTTTGTTACTATTGCATTCAAAAAACAGAACAGGAATGTTCTAAGCCTTTGAGGACCTACCCTTTTGAGGTTTACAGGTGTGATCCGTGTGATGAACAAAGTTGTCGACTTATCTCACAGAATAAGCACGCTGAAGTGGCAATAGGCCGGCCATATTAGCCGTATAACCGATGACTGTTGGGGTAGACGTGTTCTTGAGTGGAGACCGCCAATCGACAAATGTAAGGCACGCCCTCAGGCTAGGTGGAGCGACGATCTTCACAGGATGGCTCATAGCAGCTGGATGAGAGTTGCCAAGAACCAAGCTGAATGGCGTGCAATAGGATAGGCTATGAACAGCAGTGGTTTAAAAAAACTTTTTTTTTGCTGAACCTTGATCACGCCTGATGGAAAGCGATGGATGAGGTCTATGATGGAACGAGCGTGCCCAGAAAATGCCTAAGGCACTGGAACTCCCACGCATCGACGAAATACAGCAGGCTGCTTGACGCCGGACTCCGGTGGGAGCGTGGTCGCAAACCAGGCCGGCGTTAGCCCTTCAAGGAAAGAATTGGTCAGACAAATAAGGTGTTGGGTGTGACTGTCCAAGATGCGCCGAGCGCTCGGTTCAGTTGAGTAACTGGCGGAACAAACTGCGCTACACGAGGAGGCTTCTTCAAGCATCCCTAAAACGTTTTCTTCCGTTTTCTTACAGACGAGAAGTCCTGTTGACATTTTACATTTCCTATTGATTTATCACCGTTATAAACGGTACAAGTGTAAATATGAAGACGCCATCATTCCATTTGAGTTACAATAACGTCATGCGCCACATTTTAAAAAGCACTTTGCACCACTTTTTAGATGGTGAGCTTCTAGCAAAATGACATTTTGATGTCACGACTGCCTATGGTCACGACACGACTTCGGGACGATCGTCTCTTGTCATGTGCCTAGCCTTTTCTCAACTATGTTGGGGTCGTTTTCACGTCTAATTATATGCAGCGAATTCTAGCATTTTCCTAAAACTCACTCCCAGATTCTACTCTACTGTCAAATCAAATAATTATGATTGGTTTTTGGTATTTTGATCAACCATTTCGATATCTATAGTGGCAGATTATAGCGTCAAATATCAAGGACCAAGCGACTTATGTATCGATTCATAACCGTGTATCGATTAGACTATCAGAAACCCAATGTGGGTAACTTTAACTACCTACATTTCCAAGTTAAAGGTTCAATAAGGGAATTACTCGAAATAACTTATTTTAATAAATAGAAGACTTACTTTCAATCAAAGGCATATAAACTAACTAACTAGTAACTACATAAATATTCTATGTACAGACGCCACACATCAAGCTGTCTGAAACTGTCAAATTTTCCCAATCAACTTTGAAACTTATGCTTTAGCGATAAAGTTGAAAATCTATTGAAGAAATTTGATAGATTGTAGTAGCTTGATGTGCTGGCGTCTGTACATCCTACCTAACCAAATCTGTGATCATATTAGTATCACTATGAACTCACGTGACGACATCCTCACGACATGACACGACGTAAACCTCGTATCATCTAAACAACCCAATTGATTTTCCCGGCGCACACTCCGTAAAACGAATGCTTTTAGATACATTAACGCGATTGGAAAAACTGTGATTTTAGTCAACTTACATATTTATTATATTTGTGTAGCAGTCTACCAGAAATTATAGGGTTGGACTCATTAAATATTTACATGTTTGAAGTGAAGCAAATAAATATATGTTTCTTACCTATTATAGATTACGTATTCGTCTATGTATGTTTGCAGCAGTGGTGACCCAGTGGTACCTAATGGCCGCGATTAACGAGGTTTAGGTCGTGGGTTCAAACCCAAGCAGGCCCTTTGTGTAAATTATTTCATCACCACTGCTCTCAAAACGGTAAGGAAACCGGCATGTCCTAGAACCAAAAATTCGAAGACATGTGACATCTACCAACCCGCACTGGGCTCGCGTGGTAGATTATAGCCCACTCCCTCTCGAAGAGATGAGGCCTGTGTCGCAACAGTGGGAACAATATAGGCTGACTATGATTTATTAAAACTTTATGCATACCTAAGTAAAAAAATAACGTACAAAGGCGGACTTAATGCCTGAGGCATTTTTTACCAGTAAATCTTAGGGTGATGCAGAGACAAAACATGGCTGGTGCAACATACGGGATGAATAGCTAGGAAATGACTATAAAATACAAGAATAAATACTAATACATAGATAGATACACACATATAAACAAAATGAACTGTCAGGAGAAAAAATTATCGGTAGAGGAGAAAACTTATCCAGCAAATCAGCGCTGGGATGTTGTTGTTTTATGGCAATTTTAACTACTTATAGATAGCTTATAAGATATCTATAATACTCAACTAAAGATAGATTTAAAGATATCTATATAGGTACTCTAAATATAACGACCGTTTGTATAGTTACAAGCGGTCGTTTTACTTCAAGAAGCTTTTCAGTTTTTTTTTAGGTTCTGAAAAAAAAATTTCATAATTTTCACATCCCTAATGCAATTTCAAAGTCAAAGTATTTTATTTGTGGAACATAGGTAATATGGTACATCCGTACATGGTATAAAAAATTGCGTTGTATCTCTATGTTTTGCCTTGCAAGGCGTACAAATTGGGCGTAAAAAACTACAAACTAAATAAAACTGTTTCAACGTCGTAAACAAGACAGAATAACAAGTGGATCGGACATTTTTTATTTTATGCTTCTATCATCTAAAAACTCATTGATAGTGTCAAGAATTTTTTTACTTGCGATTTAAAACGGTTTATGTTGGTCATGTTTTTTAAAATTTGTAACTAAACTCCTAAGAAAACACTTTCAAAATCTTCTTTTTAACAAATATATGACAAAAAATTCTATCTATGTCTCTACTAGGAGGTAAAAATAAAAGTCATTATAATCTACCCCAATGCCGGTGTATAGGTGGGGGTGCGTTGCTATGGCAACCGACGGGGGCGGCGCTATGTAGTAGGTAAATGAAAAGGCAGAGAGGCGTACGTGAAATATTGTGAGGGTAGGTATTTTTCGTTGTATTGTGGTGAAAATTTGTTTTACTTGTAAAAATACTACATTCTAAAATACACATTGACATTTGACAAATAAATCTATACAGGGTTGTAGGAATATCGACGCGTAAAATGAAACCATGAATTCAGCACAGGATTCTAGAGGGTATCGTGGAAATTTTTCAAAATGTATGGAACAGGTAATTTTTACTACCTACCTTCTTGAAAAACAATGCTCAGAATTTTCAGCCTATAATGTTCCCACTGCTGGGACACAGCTCTCCTCTTTGTAAGAGGGAATGGGCCGTAATCTACCACGCGGCCCTAGTGCGGTTTGGTAGATGTCACATGTGTTCGAATTTTTGGTTCTAGGACATGCCGATTTCCTCACGATGTTTTCTTTCACCGTTTTGAGAGCAGAAGTGATGAAATTATTTACACAAAGTAAAGGGCCTGCCTGGGTTCGAACCTACGATGTACAACTCGTAAGTTGGGGCTGTTACCACTGGGCTACCACTGCTCCACTTTAGCTTATGATTGACGAAGCAATATGCGTCCTATTGAAGATTTCAGTAGGAAAAGAAATCCTTTGAAAATAATTATCTTCTTTACGTATCGATTTGACTCAAATTTTGTCCGACCTGCATTCTAACACACTATCAATCTCAATCTGAATAATTTCGAAGAATATTGCTAATCCATTGCTTCATATGTTCGAAAATTTTGTCTGAAATTAAGATGTTATGTGTAATATCTAGTTTTAATTCCGTGCAATAAAAACCCAGGCTTGGATGCTGGAAGCAATCTCACCTTCACACGCTCATGCATATGCTGATGCAAGAAAGGTCCCACCCTCCCGCCCTCATGCATATGCAAACATGCAGGAAAATGAGGATAGCATGCCACGCAACCAAAAAAATTTGTCTGCTCAACAACGTACTCGTAAATAACGCAATGAATGTTGTTGAACTGTCAAAATGAAACATTTTAAAAGGGTAACGGTGGAGTTTCTGGCCCATTCTTCTCCATAGGAACACTACCTTTTGGTAGGGGCGACTAGAATCAATTCTATTTTATTGTAATTTTTGACGTTCAAAAGTGCCTTTAATGTGCCTATTTGAAATAAATGATTTGACTTTGACTGCCATTGCTGCTGTTAGCGTGTTACGCTATTACACCGTAGGATGTAGCCACCTGGACAAGTATCATTGATTTCGTTTAAATACTGGAAGGTGCATGAAAACAATAATGATATTTAAAAACATCATTGTCATCATTAAGCCTTTATAATCCGTTATAATATCAGTATTTTAACCTACATCAAAACTGACCATGGTGCATGGTGTCCTTGCCACCATTTGGCCAGAAGGACACCAAGTGCCGAGGGCGCATCTAGAGAAAGTAAAACTGATGAAAACCGCAAAAATACCGTAAAATTACTGTCATTTTAAACCTGTGAGTGCTTCGTATGTCATGGTATGAAATATACAAAGTAGGTTACTGTTATATAAGGCATATTACTATACTTAATATAGGTAAATTATAATAACATTTTGCGAGCAAAAAAGTAAAAACGCAATGATTTTTCAGTACTTATTTAATATTATACTACTGATGATGACGTACTGTTGAGCAGTGGTGGCCAAGTGGTAACGGCCGCGACTTACGAGTTGTAGGTCGTAGGTTCGAGTCCAGATAGGCGCTTTACCTTGTGTAAATTATTTCATCACCATTGCTCTCAAAACGGTGAAGGAAAACATCGTGAGGAAACCGGCATGTCCTAGAACCAAAAATTCGAAGACATGTGACATCTGCCAATCCGCACTGGGCCCGCGTGGTGGATTACGGCCCACTCCCTCTAACCGAGAGGAGGCCTGTGTCCCAGCAGTGGGAACATTATAGGCTGATTGTGTATTATACTGATAAATTCGAATACCTACGTACTGATTTTTTTCATGATGAACTAATCGATTTAAATCTTCAATCAACTCGTGCTTTTATTAAAATTAAAAGTTCGTGTGTAGTCCTCATATTAACCTCTATTTTATTACAATCACGTCGTGCTAAGTAAAAAGTAGCAAGTTCGAACAAGTATCAAAGTATACCTTTTAGTTTAGACGTACATCATGTTATAACGCTTGAGTGAGGGGTGAAACGACAATTAGCATTTAATTTTCACAGTATTTACTTTGCGTGTTAGTACCTGTAAAAAGTAACTAGTTCTATACTGTGTACCTACATCCATACATAACATACATAGCATAATCAGCCTATAATGTTCCCACTGCTGGGACACAGGCCTCCTCTCTGTGAGAGGGAGTGGGCCGTAATCCACCACGCGGGCCCAGTGCGGGTTGGCAGATGTCACATGTCTTCGAATTTTTGGTTCTAGGACATGCCGGTTTCCTCACGATGTTTTCCTTCACCGTTTTGAGAGCAGTGAGACATCCATACTTAATATTATAAATGCGATGCGTCTGTCTGTCTGTCAACAGACAGACAGACAACCTCTCAACCTCTCAACCTCTTCACGCTTAAACCGCTGAACCGATTTAGATGAAATTTGGTATAGAGATAGTTTGAGTCCCGGGAAAGGACATAGGGTAGTTTTTATCCCGATATTTCAACGGGATCGACACTTATGCGGGTGAAACCGCGGGGCGCTGCTAGTTGTATAATAAAATAGTAACGAAATCAAGATGTTTATTTAGAATGAATCTAGAGAAAAATAGATGTTTAGAATTTTTGTCCGTTTGTCTGTTTGTCTGGATGTATGTTCCGAATTGGCGCATAATCGGGTAACCGGATTTAAATGAAAAGACAATGACCAAATCACTATGGGAAGTGGTGCATTTTTTTTTTACCGCAGCCATCGTTGTAATATTTGTCGGTATATGATAAGCCTATCACAAAAATGAATTGATAAAAGATTTTTCGACAAATGCAGTCCGAGATGATATATTTGAACTTGAATTTTTATGTAAGAAATAAAGAAGTCATCTAGATAAACAGATGAAAGAGATAAGTCACCATCTATGTTATTGTGTGTTATTCCTCTCCATCCAAGGTTATCTGGAAGAGATCGCTTCACTTATTTTTTTTATTAATCAAAACAGTTTACAAATATTTGTGAACAATTCCACATATCACACAAACCATCGCGGGTTTAACGGCGGTATGGCTTGTAATTAAGTTTTTTGTACTTCTTACTTTTTTATGTATTATGTTGTGGCGTTTCAATAAATTGTTAATTCATTTGTGAAATAGAGCAATTAAAACAATGTCTTACTATTTTCGAAGGTGTAAAAAAGAAAAGGCCGTTTTAAATCTTTTTAACCGACTTCAAAAAGGAGGTTCTGTATTCGACCCGTATGTATGTATGTATGTTTGTATAAATATGCATGTGTTTGCATAAATTCTTCATTTAGTGTATTAGATCTTCTCTGGCGATTGTTACTGCGATTTAAAGTGTGTTGATAAGAGACACATCCCAAGTTTTCCATGTTTGGAATCCTTTCAACTCAGTCCAAAACACAAAGCACAGGTCAGACAATAAGATATTCACAAAACGCGACGTGCAACGGTCGGCTCAGGCTCAAGCATAGATAAAAAATCCTAGTTTGAGACATAAACTCTATTGCTGTAGGTACAAACCTGCTTTTAGATGATCATCATCATTTGCCTAGCCTTTTCCCAACTATGTTGGGGTGGGCTTTCAGTCTATGCAGCTGAACACCATTATTTTACATGGAGCGACTGCCTATCTGACCTCCACAACCCAGTTACTGGGTAATACGATACCTGCTTTTAGATGATAAATAAGTAAAAACATATATATTTTTAATTTATTTATTTCCTATATAACTCGGTTCAGACTGATGTTAGGTTGTGTCACCCCATATTAACTTTTGTTCTTCATATAATTCTCCATCTAATTAATAACGTTTGATCGATGGCCGCGACAAAAAAAAAACTGCACCATTTTTGGATATATTTTTAATTTATTTATTTTCTATATAACTCGGTTCAGACTGATGTTAGGTTATGTTACCCCATATTAACTTTTGTTCTTCATATAATTCTCCATCTAATTAATAACGTTTGATCGATGGCCGCGACAAAAAAAAACTGCACCATTTTTGGTCATTGGCTTTTGGCACACAGATAGTTTATGCCTATAGTGGATTGGCCCTTTTATAACCAATAGTGGATTAATTAAAATAGTGAGTGAGGGTCTGTGCATAGTGTGTTAAAATAGTGTTGTGTGTTGTTGTTTTATGTATTTAAGATAGGCACAATATCATTTTTAAAATGGCTGTTTTTGTTGGAGCCGTCAGGAAATTGTAAAAGCAGGAGGTGGTCCTGAGAATATCCAGGGCGGACAGAGAGTACCTAAAAAAAAACCACAATAAGAAAAGCTGATTTAGGAACTTCCTATTTCTTAATGAAAAACATTTAGCATTTACATTCATCAAAAAATACGCACCCAAAAAAATTTAAAGGAATAGATTTTCGTTTTCATTTGCCCCATTTCCCGCTCCCGCCGCACATCCAGAGTTGTGTTACAGTGAAATTATGAACGTTGTGTTGCCAAGTAAAATAAAACTCCACGTTTTATACAGCTTTTTACTACACTTTATGAATTTACAGTTTCAAAAATGTTGGTGAATCATATTTTTATGTACCTAGTAAATATTTTCGTATATAATTCTGTTGTTTCTTGCCTGTAAAACTTAAAACTGGGGACAAAACGAATGGTACAGAGGTTCTTGATCAAATTGTAACGATATTTAGTTTATATGCATATATTTTGCGGGATTCAACCCGTTCCTGCTACGGATTTGACCTGGACGGGTGAAGATTTACGCACTGGGACCCTATGTGCTTCTAGATTCCCGATCGAGTTATTATACTCGTATGAACCTATTGACTTATCAGAATCAAAAATCATGTTAGTGTTATGTGTGGCAGACAAGTCCAAAGGAAGAGAGAAAAATGCTACGTTTAAAGATCTATTATTTCTAGTTTCTTTTTTAAGTGCCAAAGTGGCATGTCGTACTCTTACCAGCTAAAACCACTGCGGTGTTCCACCTCTGCCTATGGCAGGGGTTGCGGGATTCTCATAAGCATGCTAGAAAAAAAAAAACGAGTTCTGTTTATGAAGTGAAAACTTCTTTTGCGCTCTTTGTGAAGTGTGAACGAAACTTAACCGTCACGCACGGGTCCGGGACGCTGAATCGGCTATACTCGGTTCTAGTCGGTCGGTGACACTGAATCGGGTATATTCGGCTCCAGTCGGTCGGTGACGCTAAATCGGGTAAAGGGTAAAAATAAAATGTTTGTACGTTTATTCTAAGGTGCCAACCCTAGTGGGGAGAATCCAACAAGACTTTAAAGCAGTGGAATCTGCCCCACTACTTCGATTTAATGGGGCAAATTCCACGGCTAAATTTTAGGCATTCCACTTTGGCCGGTGAGGCAATGTGGAATAATCCTCTAGTCGTAGGTTTTCACTCCTATTGTGCCGCACTGTCTTTTTTGCTTTGTTTATTAAATTAAGCTTCCAGTCTTTCAGTAGAAAAAAACGAGTGTGCTTATGACCACACGACTGAAGTGAAACTTCAGTATTGCGTATTTGGCTAAGAGAGGAAGAGAGAAAGAAAATGTGCGCGCGCACTGCTGTCTCTTGCTTATATCCCCACTCAACTCCCGTTCGCCTCGCCCGATCACACTTTTCGTAACGCATACGTCACGCGTTCGCCAGCTTACTCCCCAAGTCAAGCGTGCGTAAAGAAGTTTAACTTCAAAAAAATCCCTCACACAGACAACTAAAATCTTTCAAATCTCAGCCTAACTTTGTATGAGCCAATAATTTCATGTGACATTTGATATCGTGCAGCGTGACCCTTATATTTTGTGCTGTAACTCGGTACTTGAAAGGTCAACGAGAGGGAGAGAATTTGCGGTCACAGTGTCAAGTGTTACATCGATTTGAGGTATACCTACGGTGTTTTGTATTATGAAAATTAACCTTTTAAGCGCTTGGCTAAATATTCATTGCCGTGCCCCTAGCGCCCGGCTACAAATCGATAAACTAATACCTACAATAAATAAGGAGGAGAAATCGTTGTCAAGTATTGATTAAAAAATAGTCAAAAAGTTTTTTTTCTCTATTTAATAATGGTTTTAGTTGTACCACGCAGTTAATAGGACAAAAATAGAACGAAAAAATCATGCATGTCTCTGTCGCATAATTACGACACGAGCGGTAGGGGAACGGAAATATGTGTCGCATAAATGCGACACAAGCGGTCAAAAGGTTAACAGAGAAATAATAATATGATGTACATTTCGACAATGAAAGAAGAAAAGGACCATAAACTATTATTTGCACCGACGACAGCCTCATTTAGTCCAGGTAAATCACTGTCCATTTCAAGGTTGCATGGAAGAGATCGCAGAAAGCTGTAAGGCCGCCCATTGTATATTTTGTAGTGTTTGATTTATTTGGTGTAAGTACAATAAAGTGTAAGATATAAAAAACAGTTGCACTCCGGGAGTGCCGACAGAAGTGAAAACAAAACACAAACATAATACTTTGCCATCACTCATTGACATATCGGATATACATTAAAACCGAGTACATCCCGAGGACAGCCGAACACATCCGAAGCGGTGTCGGTTACGGTAACAGTGGCGCGAATTCAATGGTTCTTCCCCATCTCAAAAAAATTCCAACGCGCCTAAAGAAATTTTCACTTCAATAAATAAATAAGGGTCGATTTTATAATCTTAGGATAATTTTATCCTTACCAATAAAAATTGCAGTTTGACATCTGTTGCAAAGAAAATAATTAAGTAGGTATGTCAAACGGCCATATTTATTTTTCGGTTTTAATCGGAAAATATTATAATCTGACAAATGTAAAGTTGGTCTTTATCCTCAATTTCTACTTAAAAATATTAACAAGGAATAGCAAGGTGAAATCCTCGAATGAAAGGTAAGTATGTTCTATGTCAGAGGATTTGGTTTCCGCACTTAGTCCTTCAAGTGGACCATTGTGCGTGGGCCATCATGGCGGCCGTCGGTGGTTATTCCAACCAGCCCACCTCTCCCCAGAGGTTAATTACATCTCCTGGCCTCTTAAGAAAGAACATCTGTGTAAGATCCGAGGGTTTCTGTCCTAATCTGTGTGATGCTTCTGCATTCAAAGAGCATATGTGAAAAGGTTTTTTCGGCCTCCATGCAAGCCCTGCATAGAGGACTGTGCATTATGCCTGTTGTGTGGAAGTGTTCGAATAGGTATTCGTCAATGTTACTAACAAACGTAGAAAAAATGCCTCTTACATAAAATATTAATAACAAGTATCTAATTACCTTTTTTCCTTGAAGACTTAGTTAAAAGAGAAAACTAATTGAACGAAAATAATTATTTTCCGTAAGCATTTGCTGTAAAATAAGAAGAGGTGGTAGGTAATATGTTTTCTGCCTAGCCTTTTCCCAAATATGTTGGGATCGGCTTCCAGTCTAACCGGATGCAGCTGAATACCAGTACTTTGCATGGAGCGACTGCCTACCTGACCTCCACAACCCAGTTACAGGGTAATACGATACCACTTGGTAAGACTGGTTGTCAGACTTTCGGGCTATTGATAACGACTGTCGAAAGATCCACGAGTGACAACCGCGACCAACGGCTTAACGTGCTTTCCGAAGCACGGAGGGGTATCGGTATGTAATGAATGGTAACCCATCTACGGACCAACCTTAGCAAGGGTTGCTTAACATTGACGATCGACACGTGCGGCAGCCACCAGCCTCCCTATGTGCAATAATAAATAACTTAGGTCAAGCCCTCAAAGCTTGTATTTTTCGCACATTTTCGCACGATAATTGAAAACATAAACTTTTATATTAAGTTAGAACGTGCTAACATGAAGTGTAAGGATTTAATCATCCAAGTAATATTAAAAACACAACTTGGATTAACATAATATAAATAAAAACAATTAAAATTATGAGGCAACGCCTCCATACAAAAATTATAAATGGATTTCAGTACACAAACTAGAAAACATCTAGTGAAAAAACCAAAGGCTTCACTCACGTTTTAAAAATGGTTCACTCCGTAAACCCTTCAATGCTCGTAATATTTTCATAACAAAAAACCTCGCATAATCGAGTATCATATCTCATCCCTCCATCTCTTTCACACACACCTCAAAAACCCACGTTAAACAGAGAACGAGCTACCCCATCTGTTACCTCTCGAAACGTCTCTTAATGATATGCAATACGACCCTCTTTAATCACCCCTTCCTCTCCCACTTCAGCGCTAAGCGAAGGAGTAAAAGAGATAGAAATACATAATAGTGTTCCGTTTCGAAAATTACATTATGAAGTAGTGGCACGCGACCAAATTATAAAGACCCCTCGGAGTCGTACTGTTTATTAAACAACACGGATTTTTAAGCGATTGCAAGGGAAGGGAGGTCATTTTAAATTGGACGTGTTCATAGGATAATTTTTCATGCCTCCTATAGTGACAAATGGCGAGGAAATAAATTTTATTTATAGGTTTTAGTTGACAGCAAGTTGTAAATGAAGTTTTAATGGCGTCTGTGTTTGTTTATTGTGTGAATTAGAGGCTTATGTGATTTATATAAACTTGGTTTGGGGAAAATATTGTGTAACGTTGTAATGGGGTTGGTTCGACGAGTTTTGATATGTGAGTAAGCTTTTGGGGTTAATCGCAAAGAATTTGTTGATTTTTGTGGTACGTTTAGTTAACCGTGTCCTTTAAGATGGTTAATTTATTTGATTTTTTACTTAAACTGGGTGAGAAAGAAACTGGAGAAGCGTTACCAGTGTTAGAAGCTTTTCATCAGCTAATTTATAAAGGCGAAAGTTTGTGAGTATGTTTGTTACTTCTTCACGCACAAAATACTGAACGCATTTGGATGAAATTTGGCACATAGATACACACATCAAAAGTGTCTAGGGATCAAGCATTTTTATGCGGATTTCTTGAGATTGAGATGTGGCTTTGTAATAAATTTATGATTTTATAAATTTATATGGATCCTTTTTGGTGCATTTCATAATTTGAATCAGGAACTGTGAATCAAATTCGAGTAAAAGATGAAAATCAGCTGTCAATATTTTCCCTATAAAAACATACAACGCATTGAAGACATTATTAGTGCTACTGTTTCCCTACTACTGATTAAAACCAACGTTATTATGGAGCGGCGACGTCATTTAAGCAGGGAAGAAATGCTCAGAGCCGTGGGAATGATAGAAGCTGGTTCCCGGCAACGTACTGTGGCTTTAGCTCTGAATACAAGTCAGAGTGTTATCAGTCGACTTTGGACACGTTACCGAAGCACTGGTACCGTGGATGAGCGCCATGGAGGACGGTATCGCTGCACCACACGGAGACAAGACCGATACATTCAAATCTTAACTCGAAGAGCTCCAACAATAACCGCCATGATGTTAGCCGTGAGGCTTCATCACTCTTCAGGGAACTTAATTAGCGACCAAACAGTCAGAAACCGCTTGCATGAAGTGAACCTTCATTCCCGAAGACCGCTACGGGTACCACCTATAGCAATGCACAATCGTAGGATTCGATATCAATGGGCTCTTGAACACAGAAATTGGGCAGAAGAACAATGGCGTTTCGTGTGCTTTTCTGATGAGTCTCGTTTTGGTATGAGACCGGATACAAGACGTATACAACACTGGAGAACCCCTGGACGCCAACAGCGATTAAAATCCTGCCAGGAAGTCCATCCTTATAGTGGTGGAACCATCATGGTATGGGCGGGTATTTGGATCGGCGGAAGAACTGAGTTGATTTGGATCAGAGGCAACCTCAACGCTCAAATTTATGCTGAGACGATTGTATCAGACGTCATCGTTCCTCTACAAGTGCAAATCGGTCCCTTATTTCAGTTAATGCATGATAATGCACGACCGCACACCGCAAGAGTTGTAAGACAGACTCTCGCCGCAGCTAACATCAATGTCCTGCCCTGGCCTGCTCAGTCGCCAGACTTGAACCCGATTGAGCATGCATGGGATATGCTACAGAGAAGAGCTCTGCCGAATATGGAGGGTATCCAGTCGCAAGAAGACCTTTTTTTGTTGTTGCAACGAACATGGGCTGCCATTCCACAGCGTGATTTGGATGAACTCATTTTGAGTATGCCAAACCGATGTTCTTGTGTTGTTAGTGTTCGCGGTAGAAACACGGATTATTAATTGTTTAAGTTACCCAATAAAATTTTAAAGAAAACTGTTATTTCAGTATTTTTTTCGAACTTTTGTGTTAGTGGTTCAAATGTCAAAAATCCCTTTATTAGGAAAATGGCAAATTTCTTTATTAATGCAAAGGTGACTTGGTTTATCGTTACTGTGACAAACGAAAACACTTTATTTGATGAATCCTTAAAGAAAATTTTAATTAATATCAATCAGGAGAAAAGTTATTGCAAAAATATATGTTGATCCCTAGACACTTTTGATGTGTGTAGTTTATAACCAGGATTAACACATAGGATACGTTTTATTCCGATATTCTCATGGGATCGAAATTTATGCGGCTGAAACCGCAGGGCGCTGCTAGTGATTTAATAAAACTTAGAACTACTTTTTTCTTATTGCATGTTTGTTGGACCGTCGCTGTCATAATGTCCAAACAATTAGTTTCTTGATTACCTATATCATGTCTTGTGTGTTCTGATACTTGCACCTTACTGGATTTAATGGCCGCTACATAGGCTACTGAATAAGTTAAACTCGTAGGTCAGTTCTGGGGCTGACTTAGAATATATTACCATCAAATCGCTAAAGAAGAAAAATTGCAGTTACCGACATAGCTTGCAGAGTAAGCAAACTGAAGTGGCAGTGGGCTGGCCATGTTTGTCGAAGGACCGATGGCTGGTGGAGCAGAAGAGTCCTGGAGTGGAGACCGCGTATCGGCAAGCGTAGTGTGGTATGCCCCCCAGCTAGATGGACTGACGACCTTAACACCTTCGGCGTCATGTGTATCTTTTTATCACACAGTGTCTGGAACATTGTGTATCCAAAAGCATACACATCTTTCTACTAAGTAAACGCTCTGTGTATCCTTTAGGAACACGTTTTCTACACATTCATTACGCAAAAATGAAAGGCCTGGCCTGACGCATTTTTTTGGGTATAAATGATCTGGGAATCGGTACAAAAATACAAATTAGGCTGCTGCAGGTGCGGAAAACCTCAAACGGCGCAAATACTCCAATCTCTTTGGAACTTATATATTTGAGCCGTTTGGGGTTGAAACACTAGGGCCATGGGGCCCGAGTGCCCACTTAGTATTTCGAGACATCGCCAAGCGGTTGGTCGACTCTTCACGTGACCAGAGGGCTGGCCTATTTTTTGGCCAAAGAATCAGTATTGCCATACAACGTGGCAATGCTGCCAGCCTTTTGGGCACGTTTCCTGTTGACAGCGATGCGGACGAGTTTTTTGATGCCCTTTGATTATTTCCCCTCCCTTTTTATATACTTGTACATATTATTATTTTAAGACCGCTTTTAAATATTGTAAATATTTTGATTTGTAAATATATGAAATTAGTTAACATATGAAAGAACGGCCACTTAGGGTCTGGCGCTAAGGGTGTTAAGAAAGTGGCTTGGACAGATTTGGAAGACAGGGTGAGAGGAGTGAGGAAACCGGCATGTCCTAGAGCCAAAAACTCCAAGACATGTGACATCTACTAACTCGCACTGGGCCTGCGTGGTGCATTACGGCCCACTTCCTATCATGGAGAGGAGGCCTGTGTCTGTGTCCTAGCAGTGGACACATTGTAGGCTGATTATGCTGATGCTACTGGTAAAAATGAAAGAAAGAAAGAAAAAGTATTTATTGCGACTCGTACAGGAAGATCACAAACTAAACACAGTAAAAAATAAAAAATCAAGTTATACCTACAATAAAAAAATAAAGTAACAAAAAAAGAAAAATGAAACGGAAAATCCTATACGAGGCCAAAAGGCTCCTATCTCAGCATGACACTGCGACATTTAAAAAATAAATGTCGCAGCGCTGGTATTCTGATAGGGCCTGCGGGGCCTGCCGCTGTGGTGTCACGGGCAGTTACAGAAATAAATAAATGAAGATTCTCTTGAAGTGATTGCGTAAGATTTTAATCTGAACATACCTTTTGTTTACATTTTCATCAGAAGGTCAATTCTCGTAATTCACATTCAAAATCTAGTCGCAGTCTCATCACAGTGACGAACAAATGTCAAAAACTAGTGGTATTGTGTGGAAATTAGTGGTATTTTTTGACAGATTGAGACTGAGATCAGACTGTGAACGTTCTTAAAATTACGAGACATGCCCCTCTGATACTTTTAGAAGGGATCATACCTTCGCTGGACATAATATATCGCCTGTATTCTTTAACAGGTTAGGCAGAGTTACACAATCCATGCTAATATTATAAATGCGAAAGTGTGTCTGCCTGTCTGTTTGTTACCTCGTCACGTTTAAACCCCTAAACCGATTTAGATGAAATTTGACATAAAGATAGTTTGAGTCCCGGGAAAGGACATAGGAAAGTTTTATCCCGATATTCCCACGGGTTCGAAACTTATGCGGGTGAAACCGCGGGGCGCTGAATGTTGTTGTCGATGGATATTGTCTACTGAAATTTAATTTGATAAATGAACTGTTTGTTTTCTATTAATAAAATTAAATTTTGTTCGAGAACATCCATCGGTTTCTTACTAAACTTCAACTATATCTGACGATCCGCTTACTTATCTCTTTTGTTTACTGTACATAATTCTTATCAAACAATTGAACAGTGGTTGGCAACATGATTTGCGAGTGTCGACCATATAAATGGCGGCATATAATTATGTAGGTATGACCACAATACCGCCGCACACGCACGATAATAAATGCATTATTAATATTTTATTGTAGAACAGGAGACGGGTAGTAAAAATATTTGAAATTGGCAGTGGTTTTATGACATAACATAAATGTACGCCTTTATTACTCAATGGGGTAGGCACAGGTAGGGGTGCTATTATATCTACACTACATCCATATTTCGCCATTGCAGTTATGGCTAAGTCCCATGTAATAGAGAGCGAACCTATTGCCATAAACTGTAATCATTAGTCTTGGCTGTTATTGAAAAATTCCTAATGCGAAAACAAAGTAAAAATTTGGTATACTTAGAGATAATTTGAGTCCCGGAAAAGGACATAGGATAGTTTTCCCACGGGATCGACACTTATGCGGGTGTAGCCGCGGGCCGCTGCTAGTTCTTTATATTTAGCAAAGAGGTCAAAGGAAACTGAAAAATCTGAATTTTGGTGAAAATCTAAACTACATTTTGAAAATGTAAGTACAGACGCCAGCACATCAACCTACCCGAAACTGTCACATTTCCCCAATCAATTTTAAACTTTAGCAATAAAGTTGAAAATTTATTAAAGAAATTTGACAGATTGTAGTAGGTTGATGTGCTGGCGTCTGTACATACCTACCTATATGTAAACAGGGAATGCGGCCTATTTTTTTTAATACCAAATTTTTTCTGCAAATAGTGGTAGTGTCAAGGATCAATGAATTATTAGATACCTAGGTATGTACGTATATCTTACGCTAGGAGAGTTCTCGAGACTTGAAACGATTCTTACAAAAAGATTATGTAGCCAATATTAATGCTATTAAACAACTAAGTACCTCACTATTTAATTATGCTTATATACTACATTATATATTCCAAACTGCCAATAAAACCATATCTATACAACATACACATTAAAAATACAAGTTTTTTTTTCAAAGCGCTACTCTTAGCCTATAATTGTAACGTTGGATAGCTAAAGCCGTAGAATATTAATGATATTTAACCAAAACTAGGCTTTCCAAGTTCTTATGCAGATTTATTACTGTGCGCAGCATTTTAATTTGGATCTATGTGAATGGTTTTCTTGTAAAAGACACGCCCTGTATTCGTTATATACCCTACAGTTTTATGAACTTACAAAACCTCAACTTTTTTCCTCATAGATCTTACCACCTTGCTTACCGTATGGGGTAAGCAGGGTGGTAAGATACTTAGATCTCACTTAGATCTTTATCAACATACAATTTTGTGTGAGAAGAAAAGTAGTTGTGTCATACCTTTGTCTGTGTTGAATTTTTTATCAATTGTTGACTTATTTTTATTTGAAAAGAGTTTTACCTATAACTAAAGGCTGATTTTTGCATCGCCAGATAACTTTTACTAGAGGAATAAAATTGACGTTTGGCAATTTTTGTATGAAAAAACTGTAAAAATTTCAACATTATTCCTCGAATAAAGTTATCAAATGATTGAAAAATCAGCCCTAAAAGATATAAGAAAATATTAACAACTCAATCTTACAATTCCATTCTCAATATTCTTTGTAATATATTGTTAGACGAGACAACTGCTGACAAACTGTTCTGTAGTTTTACAGACTTTATGTAAGTTAATCTTAATACAGATTTTGAACACCTAAATAAATAAGTAATAAAAATTAAATAATTGTGCATAGATCCCCTTAATACGAGTAGCATCTTTTCGTTCCAGTCATTCCTATTCAATTTTAACTAATTTCAGATACAACTTTTATTAATTATGATAAATTTTTCTGTCAAAGATAATGCAGTTTATTCTGACTTTTAGTTAGATATGGGAAAGTCGTTAAAATCCTGTGTGCAATCTCGTCGGCGTTGGTTAGAAAATTTTCTCTTTTGTACAATGGAACCATAAGTCAAATCAATCCTCTTACAAAATAAAATTCACAACATGACATTTCACATCAAAATACATAAAATATTTTCGAAAATCCCTTCCACGGTCCCACCCCATACGTCTTGCCCCTACCACAGTTCACGCGCGAATGACCACGCACAATACAATTTGATTTCGCAATGTACGTCTACCCTCTTCTTTCGCGCAATTTCACCCGACAACAATAAGTAAATTGGTCCTTTTGTGGAAAATTCAAGATAATTTTCTAGTTCAAACTAGTGGAAATATTGCTTGTTAGTTGCCTTTGTTGCTAAACTAGCTTTTTGTATTCTTTTTGACGTTTTTGGGGGTAAGCCGAGATGTTAATTAACGTTTGATAGTAATGATTGCAGTCACGTATCTTTTTATGTTAGCAATGATGAAAGAACACCATAAAGGGTGAATATTGAGGCACTATTTGAAGTACAAATATAATTAATTATTATAAGAAAGTAATGTAACTATACAAAAATTCTAAAACATCTTAAAAGAGTAACGGTGGTGTTTCTTGCCCATTCTTCTCCATATGAAACTGCCTTTTGGAAGAGGCGACTACAATCAATTCATTTTTCTTGTAAGTTTTGACGTTAAAAAGTGGCTTTTATGTGCCTATTTGAAATAAATGATTTGACTCTGATTTTGCCTTTACACACTACCTAAATGTAGATAGAATTAGGTAACACTAGCTGCGCCCCGCGGTTTCACCCGCGCAAATGTTGATTCCGTGGGAATATCGGGGTAGAAACTAGCCTATATGTTAATCCAGGTGTCAGCTACCTCCGTACAAAATTTTATCAAAATTGGACCAGCCGTTTGAGCGTGAAGAAGTAACAAAAAAATAAACACACACACACACACTCACAAACTTTCGCCTTTATAATAATTAGTGTGATATAGGGAGTGTGGAAATGATTTTATTATACTTAGATTTCTGCTTACCTCTCAAAGCCACGTTTACTTTGATCTAGCAGTCATGGTAGGCCATCTTGGCATCCTAAGGGTACACCTTGCAGCAGACATAACAAAATGGGGATGTTTATTTCAATTTGATTTAAAATGAAAGGCTTGGCTTCGAGGCTGCAAAAGCTGGCTTGAAACAACTTGAAAATTTTCAAACCTGGTAATACTATTGCACGTAGCATATAAAAACTGATATTTAATACTTCCAAAGAATGTAAACTTAGTAATTTCAATAAAGACATTTCTATAACAAATACAAACCACTCATCTAAATAAATAACTTTCAACAAAAACACAAAATTATTGCTTTACGCCAAATCATTCACAATCTAAATCGATTGCTTACATAACAATAATCATTTCAATTTTGACAGACAGGTAGGTATGTACCCACCCCCAAACACAGCACACCCCTATTTACCGACGGACCCGGAAACAGAAATGACTATATTTTTTTCAAAAAACCGCAGTCGCGACAGACGCGAGGCGCCTGCGCAGGCGGCTTCGAAATTTGAATTTGAAATTGGAACATAATGGCGACCCTGGCGGCCATCATTAAAAATAGATCATAGACACGTATCAAATGATTTTGTATAATTTTCTATCGTTTAATGCTTGATCTCTTTGTAATTCTGTTTTTTGTGGACATTTAATAAGTATTAGGTTTTAATTTTTGTCTCGGAATGCAGCAAGCGCATTATGGGAGCGCGATACAGATTTCGACAATTTATTAGCATTCAACGTCTAATCAGGTTGAAAAGCGCCTGAAACTTCATGAAAGTAAAAAAAAAAAAGAATTTAACAGGTAAGGAAACGTTTTGATTCTGTTTTTACCTATAAAGTAGTTATTAAAAGTACAGCATCCTAATTGTGTAACGAACTATCAATCTTGTGATGATTAATGTATAAATAAATAAATGGTATAGTCGTGGGCGCGGCGCGAGGTGGGGGGCAGGAGCAAACGGGCTGCCAAGCCGAGCGGACGTGCGGCACGACTATTACGAAATAGCACTATACTGTTTTATTACCTACACCTAATACTTACCCCCGTGACGAGTGGACGTCACAAGTGGCGACGAGTCTGCGGGTAAGTGCCACAAATTACATACGAAAAAAAAAAAAAAGGAGTAAATGGGACTAGTGAGTAAGTACCTAACCTACTTATCTAAGCGTTCCGTTTTTATGAATATTGTGTCACTTGCGCTGTGAACAAAGTATGTATTTAAAGCGTTCGAGTTGACAATAGTAATGTTTACCTACCCTACCCCACGATAACTGCTTATAGTTTTCAAAGTCTTAGTTCCGATGTTACCTATTGTTGGTTGTTGTTACCTACCTATAGTAGGTACAATGTTCATAATATTGTCTGCGATTAAACGTAGACACTTGTAAAGTAATTTTACGCTGTTATACTCACCGTTTTTCACATGCAAATTGCAAGCTAAGTTCGCGACTTCCGTAATACTGTTATAAATCGGGAATGTAGGTACATTATCATTTTGCCACAGTTTTGTGCTAGTTACGATAGGGGATGGGTACTTACTTGCCGGTTATGTTTTAAATGTTATGATAAACTACTCCTACCCTCCTGGTTTTAGTAGTAAGCGATCAACCGCTGGTACTAAGCAAATTATTTACTTGTCAAATAATGTTGTATGTACTGCAGTAATTTGACATTGTGTAAATATTTAACCAATAACAATATTAAGCCAAAATTAATATTTGGCTGGTAATAAAGATAGTTTTCATTACTTGACGAAGTAGTAAATTGACAGCGTCAATTGGTACTAATAATAAGAAACAGCAAATTAAAGTGTTTAGTTGTGCTTATAGCAAGTAGTAAACTGGCAATGCAGTTGGTACTATCTATAACATTTAATTGTGCACCAAGTAGTAAACCGAAAACGTCGGTTGGTACTAACAATATAGGTACTATTACATTTTAGTTGTGCACAGAGTAGTAAACTGACAACGTCAGTTGGTACTAACAAAATACTATTGTCGCAGGTTGCCCAAAATGTCCCAAATACCACCTCTGGAAACATTTGATTGCGAAGGCGAGCCTGCGTCTGTGGGTTTGCGTTGGGAAAAGTGGAAGCGTGGGTTGGAAATTTTTCTAACAGCTACTGATGTGAGTGATCCAAAAAAGCGGAAGGCTAACCTACTTCATTTAGGCGGGTTGACGTTACAAGAAATATACCATAATTTACCAGACGATCAGGAAACAGAGCACGATGGTAATGAATACAAAATTGCCATAAAAAAACTTGATGACTACTTCTCACCAAAACAAAGTAAAATTTATGAGCGACATTTATTTAGATTATTAAAACAGGAGCCGGGTGAAAAATTTGAGAAATTTTTAGTGCGGTTGCGTAACCAGAGCAGTAAATGCAAATTCTCCAACCAAGAAGATAATATTATTGATCAAATCGTAGAAAAATGTAGTTCAAAAGATTTGAGGAAAAAAATACTTACACTAGGCGATGATGCTACCCTCGATAAAATTACAACACAGGCGAATGCTATTGAGGCAGTTGAAAGACAACTCAGTGATTATGGTCAAGTAACGCAGACATCTAGTATAAATAAAATTGATGTGAAAAAGAACGGTTCTGAGAATTTAGGATGCTCACGTTGTGGTAGTATGCATCATACTGGAGACAGTAATGTTTGTCCAGCAAAGAATAAACAATGCTTAAAATGTGGATTTGTAGGCCATTTCAGGACTAAATGTCGGACTCGGGCAAGCAAAAGGAACAGTTCTGTTCTAACGGCTGCAAATAGACACCCACATAAAAAAATGAAGACTTCTAACAATGACCAAAATAAATATGGAAATAATCAGAATGTGACATCTCATGCTAAAACCGATGTCAATTATATATTTCACATTGATGACGACGCTACAATGAGCTGCAATGTTGGAGGTGTCAAAATAGACATGATAATTGACTCGGGCAGTAAATGTAATATTTTAAGCGACAAGACTTGGAATCGTTTAAAAGAATGCAAGGTCGAAGTTAGAAATCAAATTCCTAAACCCGACAAGACATTTATCGCGTACGGTAGCGATAAACCTTTGACAGTTATCGGATCATTTGATACTGACATCCAAGTGGGAGACCAAGTAAAATCGGGTACTTTCTATGTCGTAAAAGATGGCACACGAGATTTGTTAGGAAAAGATACTGCTATATCTCTTAATGTGCTCAAAATAGGGTTAGAGGTAAATCAGGTGAGTGAAAATAGCTTTCCTAAAATCAAAAATATACAGCTCAACATCTCTATTGACAAAATGGTAAAACCAGTAGCTCAACCCTGTCGGCGAGTACCTATTCCGTTAGAAGAAAAAATTAATAAAAAGATTGACGAGCTTGTTAAATTAGATATTATTGAACCAGTAGGAAGTCCATCGGGGTGGGTCTCGCCAATAGTGCCAGTGCTTAAGCCAGATGGTGACGTTAGGGTATGCGTAGACATGCGATGTGCCAATAAGGCTATCGTGAGAGAAAATCACCCTTTGCCTACTATGGATCAGCTACTTCCAAAATTTAAAAAAGCTAAGGTATTTTCTAAACTTGACATTAAAGACGCATTCCACCAAGTCGAAATTAGCGAAGATTCTAGAGAAATCACGACATTCATAACAGGAAAAGGTCTATATCGTTATAAAAGATTGATGTTCGGCATCTCATGTGCACCGGAACATTTTCAAAAAATTCTTGAAAGGATCCTTTTGCCATGTGAAGGTGTAGTAAACTTTATTGATGATATTGTTGTGTATGGGGAAAACAATTCCGAACACAACGCTAGACTAAATAAAGTCCTAGCTGTATTAAACGAAAATAACATCCTTTTAAACCAAAACAAATGCGTTTTTAATGTCAAGAGTATAAAATTTCTCGGTCATGAATTGTCCATTGAGGGTGTTAAACCTTTGGCTAGATATGTAAAGGTTGTAGAAATCTTTAGAGAACCAACTTCAATTGAAGAAGTGCAAAGTTTCCTAGGTCTCATAAATTATGTAAACAAGTGGATCCCTAATATGGCCACTAAATCAGAACCCCTTAGGAGATTATTAACTCTCAAATTGGGAAAAAAGGCGGCAATCGGCTCATATTGGGGTCCTGAACAAAGCAAATCGTTTAAAGAGCTCAAAGAATCTTTGAGTAATATTCACACGCTCGGATATTATGATCCAAAGGATAAAACGACTGTAATGGCAGATGCTAGCCCTGTAGGCCTAGGGGCAGTGCTCATTCAGTCTGACAATAACGGACCTCGAGTAATTGCTTACGGCAACAAAAGCCTGACCGATGTGGAAAAACGATATTGTCAGACGGAAAAAGAAGCACTTGCACTGGTCTGGGCAGTTGAACATTTTAAGATATATCTATTCGGCAAAGAATCATTTGATTTGGTGACTGATCACAAACCGTTGGAGGTTATATTTGGCAGGCGCTCAAAACCTTGTGCCCGAATCGAGCGTTGGGTACTACGACTTCAAGCATATAATTTCAGGGTGCTGTACAAGCCAGGTAAAACAAATATCGCGGACTGTTTATCCCGATTATGCGCCACAGATAACCCCCAACCGTTTGAAGATGAACACCACGTTAATCAAATTGTTCAACATGCTAGACCTTGTGCCATCGGGATGAACATTATAAAAGAAGCTTCCCTTCAGGATAACGAGATCCAACTTGTTAGAGAGGCTCTATCATCAAATAACTGGGATCCAGTGATAAATATTTATAGGATATTTCAAACCGAGCTTTGGACGCACGACGGCCTTTTGTTGAGAGGATGTAAGATTGTTATACCTCTTAAATTGCGTCACCAAGTATTGGAGGCAGCCCACGAAGGACATCCTGGCATTGGCGCTATGAAAGCGCGCTTACGGACCAAAGTTTGGTGGCCCAAAATAGATAGCGACGCTGAAAAAATTGTAAAAGGCTGCAAAGGTTGCACCTTGGTTTCTGCACCGAATCCCCCAATGCCAATGAAACGTCGTGAGCTGCCATCAAAACCTTGGGTTGATGTTGCAATCGATTTTCTGGGTCCTTTGCCTAGCGGACATCACCTTTTTGTCATAGTAGACTACTATAGTAGATACAAAGAAATAAAATCAATGAAGTCGATTACATCTGTTGAAACAATAAAAAAAAAAAAAAAAAAAAAAAAAAAAAAAAAAAAAAAAAAAAAAAAAAAAGAAATATTCTCTAGGTTAGGAACGCCCCTCACCATTACCGCCGACAACGGCAGACAGTTTGTTAGTGAGGATTTCAAATCCTTTTGTCGGAATTTAGGAATACACATTTTTTATACTACACCCTACTTCCCTCAACAAAACGGCGAAGTTGAACGACAAAATCGGGACATTCTTAAACGTCTCAGAATTAGCCAAAGCGAAAAGTCCAATTGGTATGATGACTTGTTATTATATCTCACGATGTACAATAGCACCCCTCACTCAACCACCGGTAAAACTCCGTCTGAGTTATTTTTCGGAAGACAGTTCAGGGACAAAATACCTTCGTTTACAGATTTAGAATCACCGTCAATTTCCGAAATCAATGACAGAGACAAAATAATGAAAGAAAAAGGGAAGGAATATGGGGATAGGAAAAGGAAAGCAGGAGATGTAGATATAGAAATTGGAGAAAAGGTGTACGTCAAGAATATGGTAAAAGAAAACAAACTTTCTACAAACTTCAATCCAACGACACACACTGTTATTAACTGCAATGGGCCGGAATATAATATAAGGAACGACGAGACAGGACAAGAATTGAGGAGAAACATCATTCATTTAAAAAGAATTGAAGGCCAATGGAAAGTATGTGAAGATAATAAAATTGATTCGGACAACATCAGTGATATTAGTATCGATAGTCAATTATAAATACTAACTACCCCAATTAAACTAAATCATGGAAAAATGTACCTATATATTATCTTTTATTTTGATTTTTGTATACTATTGCTGGTTTCTTTTAAAATACTATTTTGTAGTTGTATCCACTGAAATTGTTAAAAAGGGAAAGGTGTGATGATTAATGTATAAATAAATAAATGGTATAGTCGTGGGCGCGGGCGCGAGGTGGGGGGCAGGAGCAAACGGGCTGCCAAGCCGAGCGGACGTGCGGCACGACTATTACGAAATAGCACTATACTGTTTTATTACCTACACCTAATACTTACCCCCGTGACGAGTGGACGTCACAAATCTCAATCTGAATAATTTTGAAGGATATTGCTAATCCATTGCTTCATATGTTCGAAAAATTTCTCTGCTCAACAACGTACATAACTCAATGAATGTTGTTGAACTGTCAAAATGGATCCCAATGCTACTGATAGTGTGTTACGAAATTACCCCGCTGATGTTATTACACTGGATTTTTGTATTCTTTTTGACGTTTTTTGGGGGTAAGCTGAGATAATAATTCACGTTTGACAGGAATTATTGCAGTCATCTGTCCCCATAGGTCAGAAGAAATTGTTCAAAAGTTCATAAGTAGCCTAGAACTACCGAGATAGCTATAAGTAATTACGATTTATTCCGGTCTGATCCCCTGAACACCCCCCCCCTCCACACCCCCTCGATACCCTGCTAGTTCGTCTTCTGTTTTAAACCTTGTCTTATCCACTATAAGCTTTCTCATTGCCAAAACTCTTCTCTTCTTGAAAATCTGTGGAGGCTTGTTATTAGCAACTTGATAACGTGTTGTTGTTACCCATTATTAGTAATTAGTCTGTAAGCATTCTTAAAAATAATAAATAAAACTTATATGTCCTTGTATGCTATTTCAAAACATAAAGACAGCCTTTTTGGCGTAATGCTGGCAAGAGCGACTGCTAAACTGGGATTCGATTTCCAGGTCAGGGATGTATTTTCCGATTACATACTCAGCCTATAATGTTCCCACTGCTGGGACACAGGCCTCCTCTCTGTGAGACGGGGTGGGCCGTAATCTACCACGCGGGCCCAGTGCGGGTTAGTAGATGTCACATTTCTTCGAATTTTTGGTTTTGGGACGTACTGGTTTCCCTCACGATGTTTTCCTTCGCCATTTTGAGGGCAGTGGTGATGATATAATTTACAAAAAGTAAAGCGCCTGTCTGGGTTCAAACCTAAGACCTACAACTCGTAAGTCGCGGCCGTGACCCCTGCTTTATTTTAGATTTTCTCTATTGACGTGTAAAAGTGTTTGCACAAACATAATTATTTACAGAAACAAATATAATTTAACCTAAGTAGCGTTCGATTAAATAATTATGATTGAAGATTTCCCTACGAGAAATTCAGTCATGATGACTCGCACCGAGACCTATAAAAAAAATTATATCAAGTCTCTGTTTTATTAAGATTCGATGAAGATGGTCGTGCAAGGTAATTTTATGAGTCAAAGTTGAAATCTCCAAATTTCGAATTAGGTCTCTATAATTCTAAAGGTGCGATGTTATGGTATATTTTCCCAGCTCTAGCCGGCTCCCTACACTCACGTCGTAACGATACAGCTATAATCACAGGAAATGTTTTGGACTCATGAATATGTAACGACGAATTTAGGATGCAACGTAATTCTTAATGTCGGCCGGCGCCTAAACTAATTATGTTAATTTTATAGTCTAGACGCGGTACGCTTTTCTTGTTACGGGGTAAGCAGTAGGCATAAGGTGTGGTAATTAGTGGAAAAATGGGCCTCCATTCTTCCGCAAGTGAAACATTTTGAAGACACCATTTTTTCCCCCCTGAGTCAACCGTCTTCTTCTGGTTCAAAAGCACAAAAACAGACAAAATCAGGTTTTTGATCAAAAACCTAGGTTTTTATTCAAAAACAGTAGGTGAATCGTACGTTAGTTCAATCACCCTTTTTTTTAATTTTTTTGGGTGGGAAATCATCTAATGACTCCTCCCGCTCTGGGTGGAGCGGAAGGGAGTGTCAGACTCTTACTGACAAAACCCACCCGTGTTCCTTCCTTAGCCCTTTAGGTTTATTAATTGTAAATGAATTATTCGTTGGTGAATTCTCCTTTAAATGTTTTTCGTTCATTAGTTATTTATTACAAAAATCTGTGAAACGATCTTTAGGTATTTTAAACTCTGTAGGTCTTTTGACCGTGGTTATCTCGAAAATAGTTGGAATAACTTTAGATATTATAATACGTAACCGGTTGAAATGTCAAAATGAAAGCCATTGCTACTGATAACTGCTAATTGCTATTGCTACTGATTGTAAAACATTTTAAAAGAGTAACGGTGGAGTTTCTTGCCCATTCTTCTCCATACGAAAACTACCTTTTGGAAGGGGGACTAGAATCAATTTCGTTTAATTGTAATTTTTGACGATCAAAAGTGCCTTTAGCGTGCCTATTTGAAATAAATGATTTGACTTTGACTTTGATAGTATGTTACGTAATTACCCCGCAGATGTATGTAGACGAAGCAAAAGGAGTGATTAAGTATGTAAGGATCGTTACAAGTGGCATTCTGTAGTTACTGCCTATCCCCAAGGAAAGAATGTGTGAGGTTATGTAAGTATGTGTATGTATTAGAGAATCTTATACTTACTTGAAGGTTCAAGCACTCACTACACTCCACTCTTGATTTCTAAAAATAATCTCACTTTCATTGTTATTAATAACAACTGAAAACTGTAAACTCACTGTTTGAGTATGAAAATCAAAACAACACTACATACATAGTAAAAATAAAACAAATCACAATCAACATAGGTCACTGTTCGAAGAGAGTTCCAAATTCAAAATTCGGTCTTTGATAACGAACGAGGGAAAGTAGCAAATTCAAATTAGGTCCCCCATCAGAACCAAAGAGGTTTTCAAACACATTGAAAAACTCTAAGACGGCCCACTGACCCTTTTTGGCGTCCATTTTATTTGACATTTAGCATTTAACCATTGAAAACTGGACTACTTCACTATTTTGCCTCTAAAATCAAAACAACAACACTACACAGTAAAAAAAAAACAAATCACAATCAACATCGGTCACTGGTCGAAGGCAGTTCCAAATTCAAAATTCGGTCTTTGATAACGAACGAGGGAAGTAGCAAATTCAAATTAGGTCCTCCATAAGAACCAAAGAGGTTTTCAAACACATTGACAAACTTTTTGGCGTTCATTTTGTTGGAAATTTGGTATTAAAATAATTTTACTACTTTTTACGGGTCTGTCTGTCCCCATCGCGAGTTAGTAGCGTAATGATACTACACTATACAACATGCGGTTTTCTACCCAATTATAATGGTGTACAATTTGTGTGAGCAAAGCGCAATAATTTGAGGTCAATACCAATTTAGTGTCATGCTTATTATGTATAATGCGATCGTATTAGTTCGAGGATATTGTTGGGAGCTTAAATATTGGTCTTTTAAATAGATTTTGATATTGATCTAATGAAAAGCTGAAAAGCATCGTAACAGCGGTTTTTCGGCTTTATCAGGCGGTTTATCAGTCTGTCCAGTGCACATGGATTTCTTTTGTAGTTTTGGAACTTTAGACTTCTTTTTAAGTGGCATTAATGGATAGTTTTCGGTTTTTGTTGTTAATTTTATACTCCTACGAAACCTTTCTTTGCTAAAATGTGCTGAATTTGCGCGCCGATATCCCGATATCATAGAAAAAGTGAGTTAAGGTTCTCTGCAAAGTTACTTTATAAAAGCAGACCATTTATACATAAAATGAAACGCCTCACATCACAGATTGACCTATTAAACAATGCTCTATATTTTGTGAAAAGCAACCTACCTATTTACAGCGGAAACTGAAAAACTATATCACCAATTGTCCAAAAATACATTGCAAAATAAAAACAAAATGTCTACAAAATATGCTTGGCTGAATAATGACGTCAATGCCTCAAAATGCATTCACGAAAAAACTCAACCTCATTTCATATTCCCGCGTTTTATAACCTAACCTATATTCAAAAACAAATTGTTTCTGCCCAGGACAGATGGGTATCGGCGTGATTATATTTCTAATCCCTCATTATTTCGAACAAGTCTAGTTTTAAGAGGAAAAACGTTGAATTAACATAATGATAATGTTGGTTGCTCACAGACTAGGTGAGAACAGAGGGGCTCGAATGCTCGTAATTTTAAGAAGTTCACAGTCTGATCTCAGTCTCAATCTGTCAAAAATACCTCTAATTTCTCTATATTTTTAACAAGTTTTTGACATTGATTGTCGTTGAGATGAGATTGCGACTAGATTTTGAACGTTTTTAATTACCTACGGGAATAATTGACATTCTGAGGTTGCAGACTTGAAGGTTGAATAAATACCCTTTATTTAGGCTTGTCGTAATGTAATTCAGTCTAGTTGCCCATTCCAAAGCGTAGTATAGGTAGTTACCTATGGAGAAGAATGGGCAGGGAAGTCCGTGGAAACTCTTTTAAATATTGTAGGAAATATTAGATAAGTACCTACATCATTAATGTTGAATTTATATTTCTAAGTGAGAACGATGTGAAAAAGACGTACTTACTACACGTTAAAAGCTTTCAGAGTAGCAAATAAAAAACAATTCACAAATAAAATAATTCTGGATTGGGGAGCAGTGCCAGTGGTGGCCAAGTGGTAAAGGCCGCTACTTACGAGTAGGTTCGAATCCAGACAGACGCTTTACTTTGTGTAAATTATTTCATCACCACTGCTCTCAAAACGGTGAAGGAAAACATCGTGAGTAAACCGACATGTGCTAGAACCAAAACATTCGAAGACATGTGACATCTGCCAACCCGCAGTGGGCCCGCGTGGTGGATTACGGCCCACTCCCTCTCACTGAGAGGAGGCCTGGGTCCCAGCAATGGGAACATTATAGGCTAATAATGTTATGTTTATGTTAATAAAATAATTAAAATAAGCCGTGGCATCTAAGAAACCTGTCTCGCGTCTGTATATTTTGTTAGTCTATGACACCCTGTCCGTTGTTACTCATGTCAACATGAAGAACACATGCCTACATGCCGAATACATAATATGTATACATAATATTTATAAGTCAAGTGTTGTCTGTCTGTTAACAAAATAATGAATCCATACTATACTAATATTATAAATGCGAAAGTGTGTCTGTCTGTCTGTCTGTCTGTTACCTCTCCACGCTTAAACCGCTGAACCGATTTAGATGAAACTTGGTATTGAGATAGTTTGAGTCCCGGGAAAGGACATAGGATAGTTTTTATCCTGATATTCCCACGGGATCGATACTTATGCGGGTGAAACCGCGGGGCGCAGCTAGTAATATTATAAATGCGAAAGTGTGTGTCTGTCTGTCTGTCTGTTACCTCTTCACGCTTAAACCGCTGAACCGATTTAGATGAAATTTGTTATAGGTAGAGATAGTTTTGAGTCCCGGGGAAGGACATAGGATAGTTTTTATCCTGATATTCCCACGGGATCGATACTTATGCGGGTGAAACCGCGGGGCGCAGCTAGTAATATTATAAATGCGAAAGTGTGTGTCTGTCTGTCTGTCTGTTACCTCTTCACGCTTAAACCGCTGAACCGATTTAGATGAAATTTGTTATAGGTAGAGATAGTTTGAGTCCCGGGGAAGGACATAGGATAGTTTTTATCCTGATATTCCCACGGGATCGACACGTATGCGGGTGAAACCGCGGGGCGCTGCTAGTATCAAATAATTTGACAAACTTTTGACACAGTAAAGGAAAGTTTTTCTAGCTTTTCGTCTTTAGTTCAGGTGAAGGTGAAGGTGATATTTTCGATTTCATTCGAAATACGACTTGCACGAATAAGTACTTCTTTTGTCTACTAACTTATAATTTTATTAGATTTCCTATGGTGCTGTTTTGAAACCTTATCAAAAAGTAATTTTATAATGTCCTAAAAGACCTCTTCATAATTTCAGGATCTGGGAAACAAAATTGAGGGAAGCTTACCTATGTCCAACAGAGGACGTCTTTCGGCTAAAATACCTAATTATGACTTTTTTTGTTTTGTCAACATCAAAACAAAAAAAAATTGCCGCACGGTAGTACTTGGTAAATGAATTGAAACTCACCCCAATACAAAAAAAAATGCATTATCTACACTTATCGAATTTCCGTTTTCTCGCAAGCGAAACCGCAGTAAAACCTTAGCACACATAAGATACAAACTTAATCATATATTCTTTATATGGAGCCATACTAAAAATGATGAATATTAAACTCATGCGCCTCTTAGGATTACTGACCGTATTTAATAACAATAATGTAACTCATTATATTTTGGATTTTGGTTGTTAAAGGTGCGTTCCACTGAGAGCTATGCTATAGATTTTGTTATAAACAAAAGATATAACATCTAGTGATGTCTCGATTTGACATCTAAAATTATGTAAGGAAATCTATACAGGGTGATTTTCTGACTGACCGACTTCTTGACAATTCAAAAGTGCCTGTAAATGGTTTAATTGAAATAAATGCTTTCAGTTTGAGTTTGAGTTTGACTTGTAATTTGACGTATTCCTTGTGGTTAATTGTTGCAAATGGGTCACACTTTCACATCCTGAAAGGAATACGTCAAATTACAGGTCACCTTGCCATCATCATCAGCCTAGCCTTTTCTCAACTATGTTGGGGTCGGCTTCCAGTCTAACCGGATGCAGCTGAATACCAGTATTTTATATGGAGCGACTGACTATCTGACCTCTGCAACCCAGTTACTGGGTAATACGATACCCCTTGGTAAGACTGCGGGGTAATTGCGTAACACAATACACTAACAGTAGCAATGGATTTTTTTTTGACAGTTCAACAACATTCATTGCGTTATTTAAGTTGTTGAGCAGACACATTTTTCGAACATAAGAAGCAATGGATTAGCAATATCCTTCAGAATTATTCAATATTCATATTGTGATTATTATATAGTTGACAGCACCTTAATTGCGTAAAACACGTTAACTCATTGAGCTCCGCTAATGAGACACATTGTTTTTATTGTATCGTACTACATAGGCTACGCGCGGAGCTTGACCGGGTTTGCTGTCAACTGAAATGACTTGCAAATTACTGGGGGCCTAAAAAGGCCACTTTGGCAGAATCATAAAAGGATAACATTATGAATCATAATAAAAGTCGTAAAATGGTCACAAACTGACAATTCATAATATTATTTGCGTACAATTTCATATCACGCAATTTATCTGTTTGACAGTTTTGTATGGAGATTCGTAAAATGGTCCACAAAATATGAATTGCTTTAATGTCTAATAATATTAAGAATTGTTAGTTTGTGACCATTTTACGGCTTTTATTATGATTCATAATGTTATCAATTTATGATTCTGCCAAAGTGGCCTTTTTAGGCCCCCGGTTCTCTTGTTCGGAGCTCATAACTTTGAACATATTATATTATAGGTATAGCTTAGTATCGCATCCGATTAGCTATTACTGGAAACAACCCTAAAATATTTAGGTAACGATAATTTAGTAAATTATTAGTGTTATGGTTTATATGTGGGAAAATATTAAATATTTTAATTTTACTAAGGTACCTAACATATTTTCAAGGAATCATTATAGTTTTTATTTTATGATACCTATGTTTTACGACATTCATTTTCGTTCTGCCTTAAGTGGTCTAACGTTATGGTTTTGGAAACTCCCAATAAGATATGGTGGTCAGTCATTCCTGTGAAAAAAATATTTACTATGAGCCATCATTACTCATTCATTACACCCTTTATAGCAATACCCCTTACTAATAAACGTTGTATAGCGTCTGTATAGTTACACAACGCTTTGTCTTCTTCTTTCAAAAGTCAAATTACTGACGACTGAAAGAGAGAAATCGGTGTGTAACTATTCATCTGACATAATAGGTAACCGACCTAAACATAATTAGGAAAAACGAAAATTTTATCAGCCTAGGGTATTTTTATTTAGAAATTAATTAGTAGATACAAAACAATAATACAGACATCTTTCTTTGATTGCCGTTGACGACACGCAACTAACTTTTAATAGAATTTATTGTTATAACGTAGGTAACACGACTGTAGGTATGTCCCGAAAGGGTATGGCAGAGGTGTATAAAGAGCTAAGGAAGGAACACGGGTGGGTTTTAGTCAGTAAGAGTCTGACACTCCCTTCCGCTCTACCCAGAGCGGGAGGAGTCATTAGATGATACATAAAAAAAATATAGAGGTGTACAAAAAAAACTCAATACTCAAAGTATTTATTTCAATTAAAACATTTACAGGCATTTTTGAATTGTCAAGGGCAGTCAAAAATATAAAGCTAGGCATTTCGTCATTTATGTGCAGGTCCACTACATAGGGTGTCTATATGGATTTAATAAGTATAGTATGATGCTGAACAATAAAAAAAAATTAATGCAATTAGAAATTTTCGGAAGTTATTAAAAAAAACTGCTTTTCCATACATTTTGACCGCGTTTGTATTGCACTTTTCAATGAATCAGCAGATTTTTTAATGCAGACTACAGGCAGACTAGTGTTGCAAAATAACCTAATACAATAGATACCTGATGCTTTGCTCGACTTGATAATCGAACACAGGACCTCACGCTCCAGTAAGAGATATTTCATTATATATATTTTTTTTTTGTGTAAATGTTAGGTACACCACAGACTAACTACAGTATTTGTCTGTCCTGCCCCTTTTTAATCCATCCAAAGGCTGTCTTTAAAAGATCGCTCTTAGCGATAAGGCCGCCCATTGTGTCACCCATTGTAAATTTTATATATTTATGTCTGTAATTTATATGGTGTACATAATAAAGAGTATTCTATTAGATTCTATTTCATTAAAATGATTGCATGGACTGCCTTGTTAGTCTAGCGGTTGCAAAAGCGACTGTTCTAGTAAGAGTTCTAAGGTTCGATCCATCTCGGTAACAGCCCAGAGTCTAGATAATATGCAATTGTACCCAGTTAATGTAAAAGATTCGGCCCTTATTAGGTACATGGAACTTATTCTAATATTCTCTTTTTCTTCTTAATTTTAATCACAGCTGCCTCCCGCTATTAAAACAGATTCACACGATAATATTTTAAATTTAAAAAAATCGAGTATTTTATAACATAAAATTACAAAAATTTCAAACCTAGATTACCAATCATTAAAAATCAATACAACAACGCCATCTACCGTCGAGTAGCGTAACCGAACACACTAGCGCCGTCACGGAGCGGTAACTATAAGAACTAAACGCCGTCATACATCAAAATGGCCTGTAACCATAATTGGTTCAATTTGCTTATTAAAATAGATTTATTTTCTGTTTACACTGTAATAAACTAATGTTTGTTTTACTAGCATAGTTAACTATTACGTTGCAAGGTAATTATTTAGTTGTAATACTAAAACGGTGTTTTAGAAGCCAATTAATATTTTGCTCAGCCATAAATCATTTTCTTTTGATGTTAATAGTGCTTATTTACTTTCATTAACGGTTATTTAGGTTTGTTTGTATAATTTTTGGTTGTAATAAACCTATTTTTGGTTTGATAATAATCGTTGAGGCTCAAGAAAGCATAATTATTTTCTTGTCGGACGCATTAACTTCAAAGTTGATTTCTAAATTATTTACAACACTACAGTCTACACAGTTAGGAGGGAGATATGGTAGTCAGTTTCACTAGAGATGACATAATGCTCTAACCTTACCAGAGAACGTATTAAAACAAACATTCCTCATTCCGACTACTGGGTCCTTTTCTCGAGTTGTAGAAGGCACTAATGGACGGACAGACGGAGAGTTGTTGCAATGTTTAAAAAAGTGACAAAGAGGTCTGAAAAAGTATCCTAAATATTACTTCATCTTTTATAGGTACAAATACTATAGAACTGGTAGAAAAGGCACATTAATAAAACAATTTATTTTAGATAAAATCATTATAACGGAATCGTTTCACGTTTTATATATCTTTCTTCCTTATCACGTCTTGGCTTGTTAGCCAAATCTGACGATTACTGTTTTCTGCCTTATCAATTCGTGTTGGCATCTATCTTATAATGTTATGCCAATATCTTATAATTACCAAAAAGCTTGCATGCCACAAACCATGCAGATCATAATGGATCGCGTTAAGAGCTTGTGGTAGGCCTCCAGTTTTGCACAAATGGGAGACAGGCCCCCTCTCTGGGAGAGGGAGTGGGCCGTAATCAACCACGCGGGCACAGTGCGGGTTGGTGGATGTCACATGCATGTTTTTGAATTTTTAGTTCTAGGACGTGCCGGTTTCCTCACGATGATTACCTTCACCGTTTTGAGAGACTTTGCGGCCCCAAAATCTACTCCAATAAAAATTCATAAAAAATAATGAGGGAGTAGGAACGGCATTCGGCGCGTCCTATATTATTATCGTCAGCTCTTCATCTAAACCAAGACATAAGATATTCCTACATTGTTCGTGACACAAGAGAAGCATTTACACAGAATGTCACGCAAAGCCGCCGTATAGACTAGTGTTGCAAAATAACAAATGAAATAAACTGACTTTTACTTCGGGGATGTGGCCTCCTAAATGTCGTGGCACCAACACACAGGGTCGAATTTGAAAGAAATCTTATTAGACTAAAATAATATATTTTTGTCTAAGTGAATTTCTTGATCACGTAAGGGACTTTTCCAAATGGCATTGCAATTTTTTCTCATCATCATCAGCCTATAGCAGTCCACTGCTGGACATAGGCCTCTCCTATTGCTCGCCATTCAACACGATTTTCGGCAACTCTCATCCAGCTGCTACCAGCCATCCTGCGAACGACGCCACTCGGTCACTGCCTTACTCCACCTGTCAATACTGGGCCTTGTCAAGCTCCATTTGAGTTCCATAGCTCGTTTTCCGATATCGAAAACTTTTATCGTATGAAATTATAAGCTAGATAATTTAACTGGAACCCGAGTTGGTAGCACAGGCTTTTAGTAAAATGTTCCAATAAGATTGTTTTTCGCTCTACTTAAAATGTTCTATTACTTCAACTACAACTTCTTGCAAATGAAATAAATAGTTGGCTTATTAACCATCAATAATAATCTGACAACGACATATTAATTTATTGTCTATTTATATCTATAATTTAAGATAACATATAAACTATAATAATATGTACATTTATATAAAAAAATAAGGCTGGCTTATTTGTTTTATTTAAGTTGAAGTACCATTTACTTAGACTTACGACCAATGGGCTAAACTTACAACCCAATGGGCCCCTCTTAGGGGCCGTCTCCACGAGCGAGAGAATCGCGGCGATAGTCTCGCCGTGTCATCAAATTTTCGCCGCGATGATATCGCCGTGTGGAGACACGTTCTAAGAGAGTGTACATAGAAATACGTGGCACGACGATAATATCGCCGCGATTCTCTCGCTAGTGGAGACGGTCTCTTAATGGCAAGTGACATCGTGGCAGGCCCAGACGGAGATGGCGGGATGAGCTGGACTCCTTTATCAAGAACTGGTCTTTAGAGAGAAGTGGAAAGAGAGTAGGGAGGCCCTTGAGAAAGACTGACTTATTTGAATTTTTCTGTGTTTACCGTCGGTGTTTTACAAAGACAAGACCACAACATTTTAAGTTGCTAAGTTACTGAAAAAACTAAAGGTCCTACTTTACTTTATTAACATAGGTATCTAAATTAAGCCCCAAATTGTCTGAAAATAGATTGTTTGTTATTTGGAAAGAAATAAAGGAAATCGGAGTTAGGAGAACTAAGAAAACTTAGTTTTTTACATGTTCTTCATAAAAATTATTATTCAACTCATAATCAGCCTATAATGTTCCCACTGCTGGGACGCAGGCCTCCTCTCGGTGAGAGGGAGTGGTCCGTAATCCACCACGCGGGCCCAGTGCGGGTTGGTAGATGTCACATGTGTTCGAATTTTTGATTCTAGGACATGCCGGTTTCCTAACGATGTTTCCCTTCACCGTTTTGAAGAGCAGTGGTGATGAAATAATTTACACAAAGTAAAGCGGTTGTCTGGGTTTGAACCTACGATCTGCAACTCGTAAGTCGCGGCCGTTACCACTGGGCCAACAATGCACTCATTGTTCAACTCGGCCGTCGGAAAATGATATGACATCAGTTGAGGTAGCCAAGTTTAGTGTAAGTTGAATGGCTGATGTTTGGTGATGAGGAAAAGCTACGTATGACTTGAAAAGACAATTAAATGAAATTTTAATTTAATGTTGCAAATAATGTAAAATGTAAGAATATTTTTTCTGTCTGTCTCAAATCAACCTGCCGAGCGGTGTCGGCTTCCAGTCTAACCAGATGCAGCTGGATACCAGTATTTTACATGGAGCGACTGAATATCTGGCCTCCACAACCCAGTTACTGGGTAACACGAAACCCTTTGGCAGGACTGGTTGTCAGATTTTCGAGCTTCTGACGACCCGTAACAACTGTCAAAGATCTACAAATGGCAGCCGGGACCAACTGCTTAACGTGCTTTCCGAGGCACGGAGGAGTCTCGGTATGTTACGGATGGCCACCCATCCACGAACCAACCTCGGCAAGTGTTGCTTAACCTTGAAGATCGACCCGTGCGAATTAAATTATTTAGCCACGAGTCCCTTTCGTTCCTTTCTATCTGTCTGTCTATCTGTTTGGGCTAAAGTTTTGTTCTACATAGTCATAGAAGTGATTTAAATAAATCTCTATTTTATCAGACCTCTCACCAAACAATTCTGGAATGTAGAGGCTATTAATATAACAACACGAGTCTTATTACCACTAAACGTCAACGCTACCATTAATTAAGTGGTCGTAATCAGCATATTGATAACATTACTATAGTAAAATAACCCGCTTGTTTGACGGTAGGCATTTGAGTATTAACATAAGTAGGAATCCTGAGGGTACCTAAGGTCCGACCGCGGCATATTTGCCAAAGATGTAAACAACAATGGCCGCTCGAAATTGAATGAAATCGATAAACAAGAGTATTTATTTTAAGTAATGTTTGTTTTCGTCTAGTTAGCTATGAGATTTAGACGAAAACAAACATTAGGTACCTACCTACTTACTTTTTTTCGTCTATTCAGCTCGGAAACGAAAACTAACATTACTTAAAATAAAAACACTTGTTTATCGATTTTATTCAATTTCGAGCGGCCGTTATTATCGTCTTTGGCAAATCTGCCGCGGTCGGGCTATACGTAAGTTGGCCCTGTCCCTGATCTAAGTTAGAAAATGAAAAACCATTTCTCATGGTATTAGTTGATTTGATTAGGTAGGTCATCAGAGGAGAAATTCTCGTAATTTTAAGAACGTTCACAGTCTGATCTCAGTCTCAATCTGTCAAAAGTACGTCTATACATTTTTGACAAGTTTTTGACATTAGTAGCCCGGAGTATCGATTTAAGCCCTGGTGGCCTACCATGATCTAATTAAAAACGATTCAAAAACAAGACATTTCAGTTTAGGTTCCTAAACTGCATCGCTTGAACTGCTCTATGGACGTCATGGTATCAAACAAGTATGAATGAAACTTTGTTTGTCTTATAAGCTTAAGACCGGGACTTTGTATAGACCGGAAAAATGTACCAACCAATAGATGAATAAGAAATTGACCCATGTATGTTTGTATGTGTTTCTTTACATCGGTACCTACAACCATATTGAGAGACGACGTTTCCTTCCGTCCATTCTTCAACGTTAATCGGTTAAGCAACTATGTATGCTTGTCGGCTGGTTGACATACTTATCGGGCATCAGGCTTGTGTGTTTGTGGGGTGAGTAGAGTTGCAGGTAGAGCTTGAATTAAGACTTCTTCTATAGACCTTGTAAGCTGTAGATTTTTAGACCATTTTCAATTTTGTTAAGTACCTGGTACTTGTTGACATGCCTATGTCCTCCCATGCCTATTAACACTGACATTTGAAAACATTGTAAAAGACAATTATTTTTAAAAGAGTAACCGTGGAGTTTCTTGTCAGATCATCTCCATAGGAAACGACCAATTGGAACCGTGCACCTAGCTTCTGACGTTTCATAAGTGCCCATGTAGGTTATATGAAATAAACTATTTTGATTTTGAGATAATATTATTGTGTGTCCTTCCTAGGACATAAATAATAACCAGACTTACCAAGAGGTATCGTATTACCCAGTAACTGGGTTCATGGGTTGTGGAGGTTAGATAGGCAGGCGCTCCGTGTAAAATACTGGTATTACTCTTGTTCCATTATTACCATATAGGTGTAATTACATTTGTATTTTCATCTAGGTAGGTAGTTACCTACTTATTATGAGTTAGCTCTGACCTACAGTGAATGACATAATCGTTTGTCTTGAAATTTAGACTAAAATTTAAATCGCTAACAACCAGTAAGCAAGCGTGTTTATAAATAATCGAATATAAATTCGATTATCGATTTTCATAGTTTCAGGTCTTGTTTCGATTGCTCGTTCTTCCTCTGAAAGTAAATATTTTATTTGTCACAGATGGAAGGGGCGGCAGGACAAGGATATCTTACAAAGTAAAAAAAAAATTGGCTAATTTTTCTCTGAATAAAAAGAAACCACACTGAAAAAAAATAATTTCTTACTATACCACATTAAAGCGATTTCATTAAGACTTACTGACATTATAAGTACAGTAAGAAGAAATGTTTGTAAAACAGTAAAAGACAAAACAGTAACTTTTAATGATTGAACATACTATTTACTGAAAAAAAAACAACAAAAAAAAAGGAAAACCACAATTACTGCATTGAACGATATCACCAAATGAATAAAACAGTTAATTTTGTGACCTTTTAGCCACTTAAAACGTTAAAGTTTACTGTCATGACGGTAACATTTTGCCTGAAGCTTTAACTGTTTTCGGATCAGTAAAAAATACTGTTTTGAACGTTAGGCTCATATGGAACTGTTGAAAGCAGTTCAGATCAATGTTTTTTTTTACTGCTTATTTCTTTCAGTGCATGGTCCTGCAATGGAACAGAGACAATAGTGGACTACCAGAATAAATTCTCATAGAAAACCTATTGTATTGTTTAACCCTATTTCAAAAAAGAAAAATAGGTAGACTTGAACTTTCCCCCTTCACCTATAGCAAGTGCATCCCTGTACAAATACCGTGGGACCTGCCATTTGACACACGCCATTTCGTGTGGAGCGAGACAGAAGACATGCCGACTCTGTCACCATCTATTTCTATTAAGTACATAACATCAATCCAGTAATGCTATTCTATAAAAATCTCACCGTGAAAACTTGGGTGAAGTGAGCTTAAAGTGAGCTGTCAATAGTGTCAATCCCTAGCATCAGGTGGAATGACAGCTCACTTTAAACTCACTTCACCTAAGTTATCACGGTGATCTTTGTACAGAATAGCACCGCAGTATAAGGCATGCAAGAGTTTTGAAAGCATATGCCTGGATTTATAGGGTAATTTCGTTCATTTGTCTTGTATTTTCGGTCGGCTTCTAAATGTGGCTTACTTTCGGTTTTTCTCTTATATCAGGTCGAATTTTAAGAATAGCTCATGTGCATGTCCTAGAACCAAAAATTCGAAGACATGTGACATCTACCAACCCGCACTGGGCCCGCGTGGTGGATTATGGCCCACTCCCTCTCACTGAGAGGAGGCCTGTGTCCCAGCAGTGGGATCATTATAGGTTGATTATGAATTATTATGGGTACACCTTAGAGGTAGATTATAAAGATATCTACTTTTTTAATTTTGGCCAAAGTTATTTGTTGATCTCCTGCAACAACAATAAACAATGTTCTGTTTTATTCTCTTTCACATAAGAATCGCCGTGTGTTGATTGAGCACTACTGAAGGGGAGTTCAAACCTTACATTAATTTTTGTGTTTGTTGTATCTGCAGACCTATTCTGTAAAAAGAACACCGTGATAACTTAGGTGAAGTGAGTTTGAAATGAGCTTTCAATAGTGTCAAGTCAATCCCTAGCATCACGTGGAATGACAGCTCACTTCACCAAGTTTTCATGGTGAGATTTTTACAGAATAGCACCGCTGTCCAGTTTGACCCAGCCGCCATTCATAAGATCGTTGGTCGTTCTAAGTAGCTGGAAGACATCTCATGGTAACTTTCAAGGTAGATTCATAATCCTTGCAGAAAAAATTATAGAATTTACTCTCAGTAGAAGATGTGCCGATATTCCTCGAACACGGTAGGTACGTTCTTGAAAAGAATTCACAGAAAAAGTGTATCAGAATATTTCTTGTTTCTTTTTTATTCAGACAATAATTGATTACATTACACTACATATAATTAGTCATAATTAATTTGCATATAAGGATAAGAGTCAGTTGGAGTGGTATGCAAATGAAGACAGTGGTCCTCAACCGTGGGGCAGCAAAAATCTTGCTGATGTCCTAGAAAATCCTTGGCTCACCCAGTAACAGGGTTGTGGAGTTTAGTAAAGCAGCCACACATAATCAGCCTATAATGTTCCCACTGCTGGGACACAGGCCTCGTCTCTGTGAGAGGGAGTGGGCCGTAATCCACCACGCGAGCCCAGTGCGAGCTGGTAGATGTCACATGTCTTTGAATTTTTGTTTCTAGAACATGCCGGTTTTCTCACGAGGATAAGCAGTCGTTTTATGTAAAATACTGGTTTTTAGCTGCATCTAGTTACACTCGAAGCAGATCCCAACATAGCTGAGAAAAAAATCCTTGCAGCCCTAAGCGCAGTTGCACACGACACACTTTTTATCGGCCCTACAGTTGGTAAAATGATTTCGCCGAGTTTTTCTGACCTACGTTGCGTAGGACGTGTACGTTCATACATTTTGATCTTTGATCTCTACTGTTTCATTTAGCTCCTACAAAAATCGGCCACCGTTTGTATGCCGTCTGCGAACGCTCTCAGGTTGACAAAAGCAGATAAAGGCAAATAAAGTAATAGCATTTTTTTCATCGAAACGTTACTCTGTTTTTCTGGCAATATTATAAGTTATAGCCTGATCTAATTGTTTTATAATTTGACTGGTATAATAGGTAATACTAGTTTATTTATCTGAAGTAATACATAGACACAAATTCAACACAGTAGTAGGCATACAATAAACACGAATTGCTGTTTACACATAAGTGTAAGATTAAGTACAAAAGTCTTAAATGTATAGACAAAAAATGAAACCCTGCCTCTCAAACTAGGAGACCTGTATCTTGAAAGACAGTGTTCGACAAAACGTAAGCAAAAGTTGTACCTTAAAGAGTGAAGGGGTGTGAGAGTATCAGCCAGGAGTGGACCACCCTCTAGTCCAGTCTCATGCATTGCAAAATCGACCTATATACATATTAAAAAAAAGAATTATCAAAATCGGACTGCTCTGCAAGAAGTTATGCGTGATGATACATAAAAAATAAAAAAAATATACGCGTCGAATTGATAACCTCCTCCGTTTTTTCGTCGGTTAAAAATGGATGTCGGTATGAGATTGATAAATTCCAACACCGTTTGAGCGATCACCATGAAAGTTAGCACATTTTTCATGAAGTAGATGTTAGGTAGATCCTGTGGGTAATTTTCTGCAGGGTAAATTCCTCTTCTCTTACGGAGAAGAAACAAGCATTGATCACCATCACCACGCTTGCTTACCACGTATTGGCGGTTTTAGACCATTAAGTCCTGGACTCCTCAAAATTTCTTGGTCCAACGTAACTCAGGATGCATTGCAGCAGGTGCTTCAGTAGATCTTATCCAACTTAATTAAGGCTCAATCAACTCTGCCTATCGCAGTCAACTGCTGGACTTAGGCTGCGCCACAATACCTTGTCCTCCGTCTTTTGCATTCAATCTGTCCCAGCTACCTTCTTAAGGTCATCGGCCTATCTAGCTGGGGGGCGTCCCACACTACGCTTGCCGAAATGCTTGTACATACCAAAATTACCTAACGCATTTAACTCTTCTATTTCTCTCATTAACTTGAAAGGAAGCTTAGAAAGGATGATGTAGCTACTACATATTCTTTATAAAAATCTACTTATAAACTTTCATTAAATGATTATTAACAATATTAATCATAAAATACATTTTCTCAATATAAATCGCAGAGCAAAGAAACGACCGGTCGTTATTTTCCCGATCGCAAACATAGATGGCGCTGGCTGCCCGCTCAAATGTTTTCTTCGACGCGCAAAGGTAACATTATTTTGAATCATCCTAAGTGTAGAATAAACTTTTTGTTTCAATTAATACTCTATCGGTATGTTTGATTGTACAAATATAGTGTTTTAAGTAGTTTATTAAGTATAGTTATTATTTTGTATTGAACTAAGTAATTTGATAATTTATTCTTTTAGTTGATTATTGGCTATTTCAATTCAAACTTTTTATTGGAAGAATTAATGCAAATAGATGATACTACGGTACCTACTCATACATTATTCTTATTGTAAGTACCTACGTATTTTATACATTATGTAGATAAGTATACAACTTCACAACTTTTTAACATGGACCTGCTACCATGTTACCACTTACCTACTCACAGTTTCAGTCATTTGAAAATCAAAACCAAGAGCACAAATTCAAGAATCTGTTTTATTTAAACTAGGCTGAGAATCACCATCGATATGTTTTATTATAAACCCCATCACTAGAAGCTACCGTAGGTGCTCAAAAGGGAATAAAGTTGAATATTTTTTATTGTTCCTCTTTGCGAACCACGGTAAAATATTGATTGGTGCTCAAATGGAAATACCTTTGGTGCTCAGACGGGAACACTTCGTCAATACAACATAAGACAGTCCCCCAAAATAGCCGGCTAATGTTTTAGCTGGGAAGAAAGAGTGGCGCCACAAAATCCCCAGCAGATATCGAAAGTTACCAATGGGTGCCGGTGTTATTGGAGATTGACTACATGAGACATTTTAGCTTCATTTCTAGGATTACAACGCACCAGCAATAAACTTTCTGCCCCAGATCCAAATGTCCGTCTCCCGAATACTGTAAGAAAGAAAAATAAAGGAAGAAAGAAAAAAAAAAAAACGTTTATTCGCGATAAACATGACGCAGAGAAAAAACAAAAACACAAAAACGAGCAAGTTGGGGGAAAATATGCGTCACATACACTGCAAAACGGCCATCGCTCAGCATAATGCTACAAGATGTCTCGCATAGGGATACACAGAGACCCAGCGCTGGTTTTCAGCGACGGCCGGCGTTGACGTGATGACTTTACTTTGTAATAGGTATTGAAGACTTCGTCTTGAGGACTTTAAAGTTACAGGGGGCCCCTTGTGTGGCTTATGGGTTTCCTACACAAGCAACCATCTACGGCCGAATAACGCAGGCCCATCCATTAAGAAAACATTATTTTTCGCGTATGACTATGGCTTTATAAGATCAGGAGTTCAAGGCAATCAAAGCAGAGGTCAATGCCACTAATTACTCCTTCCAATCAACTCCTGCTGACTCCACACAATGATAGCGTGATAATACAAACATCTTCAATCAAAGCGTCTTATGAATCAATTTCATTTGCACCCCTTTTCCTGTATCTAAGGTCAAATGGAATCCGCAATCTATTTTAAATTCTATAACTTACAACACAAAGTCCCATTTCCTTTGTAAATTTCCCCTATATTGATGATTATAAAGATCTTAAGTGCGTTGAAATTTGATGAGTGATTTTGAGTTTTGTGTGCTAGAGTTACGGTTGGTTTTACTGTGTGTGTTTTGGGTAAAAATTCAAGTGCACTCGATTTGAAAGGAAGGCTCAATTAGAGCCAATTCAGTTGTATTAGACAGTCAAGTTGGTGGGATTTCGGCGGTCATTCTACTGAGGTCGTTTCTTCACGACCATGTCAGATTTAGGCATAGGTAGACATCTTGTTTAACTGTAGTTTAGCTAACGTTTCTAAAGAGGGTGGGAGGGACATCGAAGCGCAACCATGCAAGCGGATCAATGGGATATCAGTACATGATTCTAATCCCGTTGAAATTATTCGTCGATTATTTAAAAAAAAAAATTGTTTGACCGCGTTGGTATACTTATTTCACTTTTCTATGAAATGGCAGATTTTTAAGCTATTGCATAGCTTTTATCTTGGGCTTTGAGCGCGGCGGCCGAATGAAGAAATTCCGTAACGAAAATAAACCTAAGCATCGTCTAACGTCGTATCAGTTCGGCAGACTTCGGCACGGTGTTTGTGTGCGTTGCTATGCAATAGCTTTACCGCGGCAGTCCCCGAGTGCCACACGTATTTTTTTTTTTTGAAAACCTACGATAATATTATACATATATAAGGTGTAAAAAAATTAGGTAACCTGACAAACTTATAGAGATGCTTTAGACCATCGAACTGAACAAGTTTCACTATGGGACCAACTCTGAAATCACGAAAAAATAATCAGCTGTTTAATACAAAAGTTCAATACCTACTTGAACAAAATGTTTGAAACAGCTGATTTTTTTTTCGTGATTTCAGTTAGTCCCATAGTGAAAGTTGTTCAGTTCGATGGTCTAAAGCAACTCTTAAAGTTTAAAAATAGTAAACAACAAATTAGCTAACCGATAATCGAACCCACAACCCTCTCAGAAATCGAGCCACACATTAAAAAGTAACAGATGCGATCATACCTATTATATTGGTTTCAATTCTTCTCCCAAAGGACTCTTCACAATTCAACTGCAATACCAACTTAATCACACAGTCCAACACTACCTTATGCGTTATAAAATTAAGGCTATTTTCGTTTGACACAATTGTGGGTTTTATCATGGTTTTGGTGGAAGTATGTCGTCAACTTGAACTGAGTTAAGGGTCCTCAATGTATTAAAAAGTATTAAATGAATGTATTAAGTACTGTTTTGTATGTCAGCTCAATTATAGGGGTAGGCAGAAGCCTAAGTGGTGTGTGTCTTTAATTTGAAGTTTATGAAGTGAGTTTTGAAAATCTTTTATCGGATCAATCAATCTGCCTAGCCTTTTCCCAAAAATGTTGGGGTCGGCTTCCAGTCTAACCAGATGCAGCTAAACCAGTATTTGATATGAAGCGACTGTCTATCTGACCTCCACAACCCAGTTACTGGGTAACATAACACGATACCCCTTGGTAAGACTGATTGTCAGACTTTCGGGCTTCTGATTACCCGTAATGACTTTCAAAGATCTACGAATGACAGCCTGGACCAATGGCATTCTTTGGCAGGTACTAGTGGTACCTTTAAATGATGAAAAGATTTTTTGACCCCTTAAAAGGACATTCACTATTATTTTATTGATAAGTATCTGGAGAAGAGTTTCTTGTAAAAGTCTCGTCGGGCAAAATCGCGAATTACGAATACATATTTTATTATAAGATTTTAATTTTTTGCCACAACTCAGGATTCACCCCTGGGACATATAAACTAGCCTCTGAGTAGACGAACGAGACAGTCCACCACAACAATAATATTCATCTATAAAAAAAAATATTTTACAAATTCAATAGCTAAATCCAAAAGTTTTATCCCAAATATAAGGGCGTGTATTCTCCACGTAAAGCCGGGGCCACACGAGGTATTATTTGCTAAATATTTGTTAAGGCTTATTGTACACAGCGGAGTATGTTGCACTTTTGTGGATGAGGTGTGGAACGCACGGGGTGATTTCCTCTAGTATTTGGAAGTTAACACGACATCTGAATATTACCGTGACGAATTGGATGAAAAAAATACCGAATGTTGACTAAGGTGAGGCCTGCAGGCAACAGACTTGGGGAGTTTGTTGCCTGCACAGTGAAAGGCCCGAGACGGCGGCGCGCCGTGTTCCACGCGCGCCTCTCTCTAGAGGAATGGTGGCCGTTTTCGGCCGCTGAGGGTGACGGGGTCCGCATGGATTCATGTGGACCAACACCTGGCCGGGGGAGCGTGACGAAATGCGCAAGCACTCCAGCACCCTGGCTAAATGTAGCAGCAGGACACCGTGTGGTTTTAGTCAGTAAGAGTCTGACAGACCCCTTCACCCAATCCAGGGTGGTGGACATCCATGAGTGCCACACGAAGAAAAAAAAAAAGGTTGCTGCTCTATACGTATTTACAGTGCGGCTGACGAGATATAATATGTGTTCTTGACACCTGTCAGTTTCATACAAACGAATACGTGTTTAGCGAATTTGATCTTTATTAGCTCCGAGAATTGTCGCGCTGAAAGGTGTCGGGAACACATTCTCTCGATGGCCGGACTGTAGAGATAATAAAACGTATCATAGCTTTGTTTCTGGATTTGCCAAAACTTGTCATTATAAGTACCGTAACTCAACAAACCTATACAGGGTGGGCAAAAAATCGTGGATCAAACGAAACACAGCGATACTTGGGGTTATTTTTAGTAAAAAATATGTTTGTGCGAGAGCCCTAACTTGATCTCCTTAAAATTTATGACAATTTGAGTGTTTACAGTAAGGTTCTAAAATTACAAATAATTTTTCGTGAGCCTTAAAAGATATTGAAAAAAGTGCCAATACTGATAAATCATGGTACCCACTGTCATAAAAGCACTGTTGTTGTAGTGATGATACTTTTTTTTTTTTTTTTTTTACTGTAAATAACCTCAACTATCGCCCTGTTTCGTTTGATCCACGATTTTTTGCCCATCCTGTATATATAAGCCTGGGTGGAGCGGAAGGGAGTGTCAGACTCTTACTGACTAAAACCCACCCGTGTTCCTTCCTTAGCCATTTATGTTCCGGGATAGCGGTAACCCTTTCGGACAATCCCGCTACCCCGGCAGGCTACGGCCCTCGCGGGTCCCTTCCTTTATGCTGACATCTCTTTGAGGCGCGCGTGGAATACACACGCGCAGTCCGGCACGGGCCTGGACAAATTATTTTGAATACGACATAGGCATATATTGTATCCATGAGAATGAACATAGAACTATGAAGTAAAAATAGAGGGCAGCTGACCATCGACTTGGTTGTAAGACTGTAACCCCCTTACTAATAAACGTATTATATCAGATGAATATAGTTACATACTGATTTCTCTCTTTCAGTCGTCAGTAATTTGACTTTCGAAAGAAGAAGACAAAGCGATGTGTAACTATACAGACGCTATACAACGTTTATTAGTAAGGGGTAAGTAAATTACGACTCCAGGATCATCAGAAACTCGTGTCGCCGAAAAAGGACGATCTGTGGTCGTTGAGCTAACAACAAAATCACCTAGTGTGTATAAACCAACACAGGTAGCCATAGCTGATCGGATGAGCAACAAAAGTGCTCACAATAAGTGCAGTGAAGCCGCATTGATGTTGTGAGCAAAGCATTCAATGTGCGTGTGTGACCGATAAGTGTTTACTTACGAAATGGACTCAATGGCAATATATTTACGTAGGTAGGTATATTAGCTATTTCCTCAACGTCATCTGTCTTGACTTTCCTCTACTACGTACGGTCACCAAAGGAGATAAGTAACCAGGGTCGTCGGATATAGTTGAAGTTTAGTAAGAAACTGGTGGATGTTTTTGAATAAAATTACATTTCATTAATAGGAAACAAACAGTTCATTTAACAAGTTCAGTTTTATTCAAAAACATCCATCGGTTTCTTACTAAACTTCAACTATGTCCGACGACCCTGGTTACGTCTCTCTTTTAGTGACTGTACATACTTGTAGGTGTATGCTATAATTCATCCAAATCCATTCCACCGTTTCTGTGTGATTGAGTTACAAACATAGGTACGAACAGTTACTTATACATCGAATCTGGATTTGAAATGCACATATGTACCTATCACACTAATATTATAAAGGCGAAAGTTTGTTTAAGTGTGTGTGTGACTGTGTGTGTGTTTATATGTTTGTTACTTCTTCACGCTCAAACGGCTGGACCAATTTTGATAACATTTTGTATGGAAGTAGCTGACGCCCTGGATTAACATAAAGGCTACTTTTTATCTCGATATTCCCACGGGATCGACACTTATGCGGGTGAAACCGCGGAGCGCAGCTAGTCTAACCATATAGGTACGACTAAAAAACAGTGTTTTATAGGGAGCTTTAGTACCACAAATACCCAGGTCTGATTAATAGCAATTGGAAAAGGCACTAACAAAAATAAACGAAGGAGCAAAATATAACCCTTGCAAATCCTCCGTTGAACCCTGTATCAAAGCTCACACCAAAAGCATCCATTGGATACCACAAAATAAGCCATATGTTCAATACACTATTTATACACAATAATAAATATTATTTGTAACAGATTATGACGGGTTTACAAAAAAAAAACTATAATGCTTTCTAATCTATTGTGTACAAAAGGGTTTGAACCTTTGTGATCACGCCCTTCAGTTTACATTATGGACAGATTTTGACATAATTCCACATGATTTGTTACGAAAAATATATTTTGAAAATAATGTATTGTTAGCGTATAGTAAGAGATGCCGACTTGGCTCCTTTTCAAACCCAAAAGCGTCAAGTTGAATTAACCATTTACAGGTACTTTTGAATTGTCAAAGAGTCGGTCAATTGGTCAGGAATTATGGTTCGAGTACCAATTCTTAAGAGTACGTGCGACACACCTTAGAGATAGTCAGCCATGCTACCAACCAGCTGACTGGTTCATCTTCGTACTATGGAATCAGCCTATAATGTTCCCACTGCTGGGACACAAGCCTCCTCTGTGGTACAGGGGGTAGGCCGTAATCCACCACGCGTTGGTAGATAAATAAATAATAAAATAGATATATGTAAAATATTAGCAAATAGCTTAAGCATAATCAGCCTATAATGTTCCCACTGCTGGGACACAGGCCTCCTCTCTTCAAGAGGGAGTGGGCCATCTATCACGCGGGCCCAGTGCAAGTTGGTAGATGTTACATGTCTTCGAATTTTTGGTTCTAGGACATGCCGCTGGACGCTTTTAACGCGTAGTAGGTAAGTTTCTTTTTTTTTACATCGTTCTCACATAATTATAAATTCAAAATAAATGATGTAACTAATATTTTTGTAAAACTATAATTTAAAAGAGTGTCCATGGAGTTTCTTGCCCGTTCTTCTCCATAGGTACCTACGCTTTGGAATGGGCAACTAGCTTCATATTTTCTGACTGACCGACTTCTTGACAATTCAAAAGTGCCTGTAAATGGTTTAATTGAAATAAATGCTTTGAGTTGGAGTTTGCCGGTTTCCTAAAGATGTTTTTCTTCGCCGTTTTGAGAGCAGTGGTGAGGAAAAAATTTACACAAAGCAAAGCGCTTTTTTGGGTTCGAACCTACGACCTAGAACTCGTATGTCAAGTCGTCCGTTTCCCCTGGGATACTAAATTAGAAATCATTAGCAAAAATTGAGGTTATAAAATAAACCTCAATTTTCAATTGAAAAACATCTTTAGGGTAATGTGCAATTTGAATTTCGGGTAGTATTTAAATAACCAAATCAAAGCACTCAATTTGAAAGTGACTCTACAAATTGGCATCCATCACAGGCATGTTTTCTAAACCATTTTTTTTGCGTTTTCTTGAGATACTTTTGAAACGAATTATGCTTGACATGAGTAAAGAAGAAAATCCTTTTAAAGAGACTCTAAGCCATAAGCAAACGTGGTCAAGAGATTCATTCAGTCATCAAAGATTAGGGTAGAGTAGGGTAATGGGAGTCAGCGGGCAATGGGAGTCACCCACACCACCACGAAGCACTACATGAGACCGACGCGTAAACAGCGCCCTCAGCCCCCACTTCGGGCCCCCGCGCAGCCACGAACTGCTCGCTCCAGTTGACCCATGCGCCACTGAGAAACGACCGTCTTTTGTTTTTGCGCTCCGCTGATGTAATTTTACGTAAATGCAAATTAGAAGGTAAGTGCCAAATATCTTGCAGTATGCGATTATGACATTTACACTTACTTAGTTAGACGTTTCAAATTGTGATGTGCAGTTCAGATTATATCAGTGTATTAAAGATTTTTTTTATTTCTATTTTTTACTCATTAGTGTAGTTGTGGGAAATGAGAGTCAGGTGACTCGATGAGGATGATGACGCAGAAGATGCTAGAAACAGATGCCTAGTATGCGACGAATGTCAGCTAAAGGTTATGTTTGCGATGTATGCTAATTTTATTTGACTCCGATTGCCCCTAAGGGTGATCACCATTACCCCTACGTTGGTGTAATGGGAGTCAAATCTGTTTTTTTTTTTTAACTTTTATAATTTCCAAAGTTGATTGCCAAAGTGACTGAAATTGATCTCTAATGATAGTTTAATAAGTAAATTATGTTTACAGGCGGTTGCAATAAATACTTTCTTTTTAATTAAAATTTTATTTGAGTTCTCGCTTAAGTGATCCCCATTACCCTCTTTTACCCTAACCTTCAAACAAAACAAACCTTTGTAAACCCAAAACAACGGATGTATCACTGGCTCAAGATAATAAACAAAAAAAAACAAGAAAATAATACAAATACAAAAACGCAATGACACGGAATCGAATCTGGGACCGGAATCACACATCTTCTGTAGATGCGATTCTTTTGTTTTGCACTCGACAAACTAAAGAATTTATTAATATTGAATTTGGACAAAAACACGACCTTGGTTTGGTGTGTTCCTATTGTGACTTGGGAATGAGACCTGCGGAACTATTCTGTAATAAAAACTTAGGTGAAGTGACCTTGAATTGAGCTGTCATTCTTAAGGTACGAGTTCGTAGCCGACCGCACACAGCAGCTGCAGACGACGTGACGTTGCGACATGTCGTAGCGACACGTCGCAGTGTCATGTCGCTGCAGTCGTGATTCCGAACCCAACTGCTCCAGCGTCGGTGGCACTACTGATCTGCGGTCGGGCGACACGACGTCTGCGGTCGTGCGACGTGTAGGTAGTCAGGCGACGTGTCGCTAGCTGCGGAAGGCATCCCATAGAAATACATACAAACCAGTAGTGTCGTAGCTACACGTCGTCTGCTGCTGTCTGCGGTCGGCTACGAACTCTTACCTTTAGGATTATAGGACACTATTGACAGCTCACTTCAAGGTCACTTCACCTAGGTTTTCACTGTGAGATTTTTACAGAATAGGATTCCTTCGAAAAAAAGGTTTTTGACAATATATTTCTCTTTCATTGTACGAATTTTTGCAGATCTAATATGTTTGTTAACTGAACTTAGCTTAAAATTATTTTTGAGGATTGAACACGTGTCCTCTTACTCGTATTTGCCACTTCGCGCCTTTACCGTTCAGCTATTGTCACCACTCACCAATGCAGTTTTCATTGCAGTGCAGTTAAGATAACTGAGCCTGAAAACCCGACTAGGCTATAATATGCTTTCCTACTGACATCGGGTCGCCTTCCAGAGTAACCAGATTTCTAGATGCAGTTGAAAATCAGTGTTTCATCCATTCCACATCAACCAATGAGAAGTGCATTACATAACATACATAATCAGCCTATAATGTTCCCACTGCTGGGACACAGGCCTCCTCTCAGTGAGAGGGGAGAGGGCCGTAATCCACCACGCGGGCCCAGTGCAGGCAGATGTCACATGTCTTCGAATTTTTGGTTCTAGGACATGCCGGTTTCCTCACGATGTTTTCCTTTACCGAGAAGTGCAATATCCTGAGATAAAAAAATTGTTAGGGTTTAAAGAACTGGCATAGTTTGCCAGTATAACAACCGGTACCATCTTATCATTTGCCTAGGTTTTTCACAACTACATTAGGGTCGGCTTCCAGGGTTCCAGACTAACCTGGTGCAGCTGAATACCAGATTTCTTTTACATGGAGCGACTGCCTATCTGACCTCCACAACCTAGATATTGTGCAGCCAGATATCCCTTGGTAAGACGAGTTGTAAGACTCATCATTTTATTCTAGGTGCATCATCTTCACATATTTATATAATGAATGTATACAAAACCTTGTAAAACATTTTAAAAGAGTAATGGTGGAGTTTCGCCTATTCTTCTCCATACGAACACTATCTTTCGGAAGGGGCCACTAGAATCAATTCTATTTTATTGTAATTTTTGACGTTCTAAAGTGCCTTTAATGTGCCTATTTGAAATAAATGATTTGACTTTATCTTTGACATCTATTCCACAATGTGTGATATGTATTTTATCGTCATGAATTTAATTCACAACCTCCAAAGTGGCACACACCAACCCAGCATCCTTGGCTTTCCGAAAACCGATTCATTCTGCGCCTGGGCAGATAAAAAAGACATTTCTATATATCGCGGGATCATCAAAAACAAATTGAAGCCGCTACCGAGGCGGAAAGGTTTCTTGTTTTTTGTTTTAACACCGTTTGGGTTCCGTAGAGGTCAGTGGCGGTCTACCTATTGGTTAGGCTTGAATGAGTTTGGAGACTGAACCCTTGTTTTTGGAAGTATCATATTGTTGTTGTTGTTCTCTACTAAGCAGAGTACAAGGTACTAGCAACAGCATCCTCAAAATAATAGGGGGGATGTGACCTCTCCAATTTTTAAGAAAATGGTGAGGACGGTGATCAATTAATGAGGTCAAATGAATCACCAATATTTTGTCGCGTTACTAACAATAGTTGTAAGTCATTATTGTAATTACTTAGTTATCTGAATTAAAGAATTATTATCCTTTATTTAAGCAAATACATATAAATTATATTTTTAAATATTAGCATATAAAATAAATATAAAAACATTTAAAAATATAAAAAAATTGTAGCCCACCGGTATCGGGAACAGGGTCCAAGCTACCGGCCGGTCAGGGCTCCAGAGAGAGGAACCTCCTAACAATGCGGGCCGTGTCCAGAAGTACCGCTTACTGAATCAAGTCCCTGATCCAGCTGCCCAACGAGAGCCTCCTTAGGTGTTGGTCGAGGCTCTTGCCTATTAACCTATTGGCAGTCATGACTATCGGCACAATGATCGCTGAGTCCACATCCCACATGTCGACAACCTCGCGAGCCAAGTCAAGATACTTGATTTGTTTATCTTTCTCGGCTTTCACGATATAAAAAGAATTATTATTATTATTGTATCTGATTGGTAAATTAGCTGTCTAAAATTCTGATCAAGTTTTCGGCCAATAAGTCGGCTGTCTTTAAGCCTGATCAAAATTCTAATTCGTAAATATGCTGTCAAATCTTCTCTGTTAGATGTGCTGGTTTGTCAAAGTTGTTGACATAAATCATGACGTGATTTGATTTGATACCTAGGCTTTAAAAACCCAGTCAGTCAAAGCAAGGGCTGATAAGCTATAATAAAATTAATTTAAGTTTTGGTGCAAACAAAAGACATAGCACGGCAAATAAAAAAACACGATTAAATAATAACTAATTACATGAATGTTAGGAAATAGCTACAAGGTGCCAATATACAAATAAAAAAGTGTTGTTTGCAATCTCCCTAAAAAAATTGTTACCGTTCATTCTGGCTAGCCTTTTCCCAACTATATTGGGGTCGGCTTCCAGTCTAACCGGATGCAGCTGAATACTAGTATTTTAAATGGAGCGACTGCTTATCTGACCTCCACAACCCAATTACTGGGTAATACCATACCCTTTGGTAAGACTGGGCTAGACTACCAAGTCTGTTCACTGGCTAATATTTTCACCACGACATCGATATGAGCTATTCTCATATTATAGCTCACACCGGACACAAGAATCACCCTCATCATTCATGTAATCCTCCTTATAAGCCAGATTATACCTACATTTTATACTGAACCTCCCGAACTAAAGGCAGGGTCACACCTCTCCATTTTCGGGTTGTCGCGATTAGGTCGGTGGCACAATGGGAGACAGCGGGGCGCCAGATTATCTGACACAATGCTAATGTGCTCAGCGGGTGACGTGTGAACAGCGCTTTAGGGTGTGGTGTGAGTTGTGAGCTGAGGGCGATGATGAAGTAGCTTTAGGCGATTAAAAATTAGAAGGATGAGTTAGTTACCTTTGAAGCGAAGTCATAACTTGGACCTAAACGATAACAATGTGTTAACTTTTTGGTTCACAACATTAGGTTGATCAGTGGCTTAGTAGAGTCAGTGATCTGTTTAGAAAAGCAAAGAACTATCGAACTTCTTTCTCCCTTTTGGAAGTTAATTAAGAAGCATAGGTAATGCGTGGAAATAATAAGTTCGTTTTATTGAGAGTTTCATACTTTTGGAAAAGGCGAACTGCAATGTTTGAAATTCATCTCGTAGTGTGGTGAAAATAATTCGGTTGATGCTTAAATTTATCATACAAAAGATGAACACGTCATGGCGTATACCTACATACGTACAGTCTATAGTCAGTTATAGAAATTAGCTGACCCACCTATTTTAGCAAAGTAAATAAAATATAAAAGAATTATAAAATTCTATTGATTCGTATTTTAAAAAATCTAAACCATTTGTGCAAAGGATTTATTCCGGTCTGATCCCCTGAGCCCCCCCCCCCCTCCACCCCCCTCCTCGATCCCCTGCTAGTTGGGTGAGCTAATTTCTATAACTGACGGTATGTGGCACGTTTGGCCGTTGGTCCTGCGCCTGATCTCTCATCGGTCGTGTCAGAGTGGGTGCCGTCCCATCGCACAATGAGAGTTAGGTTCCTGTGTCTGCGCACACACTTGTTCACTTATAATATCTCCCGCGTCGATGGCTAGCGTCCATTGAAATTGGTCGCCATGGCCGAAATACGATCTGGAGGTCTGTTATACAAAAGATAAATTATTGCTACAGTACCGTAGATAGATAGGTACCATAAAATTAAGATAGTTACAGCAGCCTTTTACCCAACCGTGGGTTGTTGCAGGCCCATGTATTTTTATAAAAAACGCCTTCCAAACTTATATCATACTACCCGGTCCCGCTACCTCTCATGCATTACCCCCACCAAAAAGGATGACTGTTGATCTTTTTACATTATTATACAGTGGCACTAATGTTAGTCGCGTCCCACTGCGCCGCGTATTTATAGCATTGTGTGTGATATGAACTTATAATGAAGAGAGAATTAGCTACGATTGAGTTTTAATTCAATGTGGACAACGCCCTCTATAGGACGTGTTGGGAAGCTTCGGTTGGTGTAAAAAAGGTGCGTTTTTTTTTTATAACGGGATTTCGTTTTTTGTCAAAAAGTTATTAAGGGATTACCTATCATCTATGTGATACGGAGTTGGAAATTTGGAAACACCCGTAACTTCAATATACAATCCATACAAATATTATAAATACGAAAGTAACTCTGTCAGTCTGTCTGTATGTTACCTTTTCAAGCCTAAACCCCTGAATCGATTTAGATGAAATTTGGTGTAGAGATAGTTTGAGTCCCGGGAAAGGACATAGGATACTTTTTATCTCGATATTCCCACGGGATCGAAACTTATGCGGGTGAAACCGCGGGGCGCAGCTAGTGAGATATAAATATAGAAAATCGAACATCGAGCAACAAATCAAACGACTGGCAATTAGCACGATTACAAACAAGTATTAATAAACAGTACGAGTAAATAAATTGTAATTAATTAAGAAACCTTAACGATAAGTTTCATTGCTCGTCAATGAAGAGAGACATAAGTTTTAGGATCTTAATGTATTAGGTACTTACATAATTTATATGGTAATCATGTGATTGTGCCGACGGTTTACTGAATAACTTAGCAAAACTACAAGTTTCGTTTGACGGTTTTTGAGTTGTAAAAAATAAGTATAAAAACTAAAACCCGACTACTGGAAAGGATGAAACAAGAAAGTACAGACGCCAGCACATCAATCTACCCCAAACTGTCAAATTTTCCCAATCAATTTTGAACCTTATGCTTTAGCAATAGATAAAGTTGAAAATTTATTAAAGAAATTTGACAGATTGTAGTAGGTTGATGTGTCTGTACCTTCCCGTGGTAGCATGCTACAATAGCTTATAAGTATGTTAGTAAAGCGGCAGCGACCACGGTAAGGTACTTTCTGGTTTCATCCTTTTCAGTAGTCAGGTTTAAGTTTTTAATTATTTTGGGGCTTATTTCAGTAATATTTATATTTTTGAAATGAGCTAATTAAGCCTTTTCATTTGATACCCAAAAAGGCACCATCCCAAGATTTTTATTTTTAAATTCATTACCTTATTATGATCTCTAGAGGGCGCCATATTAAATTTAGTGTGACGTCACATAGCCTATAACTAGCGGACGGTCAAGACGCTTCTAACGATACCTCATTTGTCAAATTATTATAAGAACAAACATACAACATACATACATACCGGTCAAAATCTTAACCCTCCTTTTTGCTTCGCTGTAGTCGGGTAAAAATGTAGGACCTGATGTGCTTTTCACGACACTGTTTAGTGCCAAAAATATGTAAATAGTAAACTATAAACATATAAGGCTATAATGTCGACATCTTGGCAGAATAGTCGACATCGGCTCAGTTGTCAAAAAAAAAAACAGTGGCCCTCCGGGAGTGCCGACAGAAGTGAAAACAAAACACAAACAGAATACTTTGCCATCATTCGCTGACATATCGGATATACATTAAAACCGAGTACATCTCGAGGACAGCCGAACACATCCGAAGCGGTGTCGGTTATACATTTTCGCCGCGCCGTAGAAAGAGACTACTACTCTCCATCCGTCTTACGAATTTTCAATCAGGTCACGTGTCCTGACGCGAGTTTAACATTTTTTACCCATTACAAAAAAGTGTACAACGCCGCTAAAGAAGTTTTCACTTCAAAAATTAAAATTGACATCTTCGATGGCAAATACCTACACATCAACTCTCCCTTTGACCAATTTTATTGAAGGAACAACCAAGAGATCCTGCACCATAATTGCGCCACAAACACACACAAATCACAATCTAAATGATGTTGAAGGATATGGCTAATCCATTGCTTCATATTTTCGAAAAAAATATCCGCTCAACAACGTAAATAACGCAATGAATGTTGTTGAACTGTCAAAATGAAAGCCATTACTACTGTTACATAGCTGTAACATAGCTACTAACACATTGTGAGTTTTTCAAGATTGTTTACCGTCTCACACTTCATAATATTCTATATCAAGTATATTTGACCGAACCAAACTTGGATATTGTAAGTAGATCTACAATAACATTTTGACAAAGGTAACGCTACACCCTTCCTCCTAACTATTGTGTTATAGGGGTGTGGTCAGTGGCGCAAAAAATGTTTTATTAACCATTCTTACGAGGGTTCGAATCCCGGTTGGGATTTGCATTGATTTTGAGTGTATTTTGTTGTTTATACTACTATACTTTTTCTATAAGTTTAGGTGGAAAGACCAAACTAGGAGGGGCTTGTGGCTAAGTAATAACAGCCGCCAGGGACTATCAAATGAAATCAAATCAAAATATTTTTTACTTCACATAAACCTATATGGGCACTTATGAAACGTCAGAAGCTAGGTGCACGGTTCCAATTGGTCGTTTCCTATGGAGAAGAACCGGCAAGACACTCCACGGTTACTCTTTTAAAAAGAATTTTCTTTTACAACGTTTTCAAACTACAGTAGGTATGGGAGGACAGCGTAGGCCTGTCAACAAGTACCATGTACTTGATAAAATAAAAAATGGTCTACAGGTGTAAAGTCTACAAGGCCTACAAAGTCCTCATATTTACAAAATAAGAATCTATCAAAATTATAAATAAAATATAAAAATCTACTAAAACCAAGTGATATGATTGCCATTACAACCACTAATAAAGAGGTGAAAAATTTAAATTATATATAATGTCAAATAATAAAAAGATTATGTCAAAGAAGTACTTATGTAAAAATAAATAAAAAATAAACATCAAGCTAGAGATTAAACAGTAGAATAATTATGTCTGACTTCTGAATTTTACACATGCAATCATACAAACTTATCCTTATTAGCTTTTGTGGGTAATATTGCACTACAACCAAATGTTTCTACATCCCCTTCTAAAATAAAAATCACTATAACTATCAAATAGTATTTTGTCGAAATTTTTTACAAAGATAGGAACAGGACACTTCACACGCACACCTTGCTTCCGAAATAAGATCACTTTGAATCTTATTGTTGTCGAAAAAAGGCGTGGTTTTGTATAAAAGTGGCGAGGATGTCCTTTTAATGTGCATTTTATTGTGTTTTGGAGATATAGCGAGTTTATAAAGGAGACGGGTACCTGCGTGACGTGTGAACCTTGATATGGAAGTATTAATAAGTATCACGTTTTAAAAAAGCTGGTCATCCAACTGGCTCTGACTATTAGAAGTTGAATTTCCCGTCGGAGTCTGTTTCCCTAGACTTAGGTCCGTGTGGATTGAGTCAGTAAGAGTCTGACAGACCCCTCGGGTGGAGGGGTCTGTCAGACTCTTACTGACTGACTGACTGACCCCAGGATGGTGGACATCCATGAGGATTTCCACATGATAAAAAAAAAGGTTAAAAAAAGAACAGTGGCACTCCGGGAGTGCCGACAGAAGTGAAAACATGAACAATTATGTGTGTATTTTTAATCTTCAGGAAATATTTCGAAATATATATTTGGTGTCGGTTACGGTAACGGTAACAGTGTCGCGAATTCAACGGAAAAATGGCAACATGCTTGTGTACCTATCTATGAACGTACATAATATATGTACAGTCAATAAAAGAGATAAGTATGCAGGATCGTCGGATATAGTTGAAGTTTAGTAAGAATGGATGGATGTTCTCGAATAAAATTTAATTTTATTGATAGAAAACAAACAGCTCATTTATCACATTAAATTTCAGTCGACAACATCAATTTTTTTCTTACTAAACTTCAACTATATCCGACGATCCTGCATACTTATCTCTTTTGTTGACTGTACATAAAAAAAGAAAATCCTTAAATTAAATCTACTTAAAAAATTTTATATTTAGGCAGAGACTCGCATATTATTACATAAGGATTCCATTGATTTGACTCAAAAGTTGACTGGTAGCGAGCCGCGTACGAATCCCAAAGTATGCATAAATATTATCACTAACTGTGCTAAAACCTTCTCGAAAAAATTTTTAACAGTATAGGCCCAAACGTTTGTCAAAACCCACCATTACACATGTAACATTACACCATAGACTATAGAGCATAATGAAACTACAGCGTCGGCACAACTTTGGGGCTATGAAGCTATGGCGTGGGGCTATTTGGGGCCATGGCACGCTTATAACACCCGATACTAAGATTATAAGCATTTTATGTATTGTTCACTTGACGACAAAATTGGTGAGTATAAAATAAATTGACGTTTCGTAACGCTGCCGTCCTTTAACTAAAAAGCCGTTAACCCTCAAATGGTCAATTTTTACTTTTTAATAGAAAGTGATAGAGTTTAAAATTCTCTATCTTTCTGTCTAATAAACATTTTTATAACATAAATAGTTCCAAAGATATGGACATCTTTTAGGCCGTTAAGTAACATAATTTTTGATGATTCCATCACTTGAAAGCGTCTAACCCACACTTCTTAGCTTAATGTACTTTAAAATACCTTAACTGCCCGATGTGATGACTATTTTCTAGCCTTCTACTTAACTACAAGCACGTTATCTGATTTTTCTTGACTATAAAGACGCTAACGGACTATAACTTCTTTATAGTTAGCATTTAAAGAACAGTTTATGTGAAAAAAATTACTTATTTGCAGTTACCAGCCCTTAACGCTGTTTTAGTTAAGCATGTAATTCTGCACATTTCCCAGAATACTTAGCTAAAAAGCAGCTAAGCCTCATTACTTAGCTAAATGGCAGTTAGCCGACTCTCGCGCCGCGTTCACTCCGGGGTTGAGTGGGGTGCGGGTGCCCTGCTCAAGCCATCCGCCGTCCCGTCGGACTAAATCTTTCCACCCGGAGGGCACTGACACTGACTCTGTCAAAGATATGAACTACGAGATCTAACAAAGATCGAAGAAGTGACGATACAGATGAAGATATTGAAACAGAAAAACCCAAAACGACAAGAAAACAAAATCAAAAGTCATTTATTCAGACTAGGCTGAGAATCAACACTTTTCGAACGTCAAAATTACAAAAGACAGTCCCCAAAACGCCCGCCCTTCACCACTTCCTAGTGCTTACTTACGATCCAAAAAAATAAATACAATAAAATCAAAGAGCTAACGAGTCTCTTTAATTCCGTCATCTAAGAGGGTACAACGCCCGAGGCGTGGAGCAGAGATGCGGTGGTTCTGTTCTTCAAAAAAGGTGACAAATCCTCGCTGAAGAACTATAGACCCATCTCACTGCTGAAACACTTATACAAGCTGCTCCCGAGGGTCGTCACGGACCGTCTCGCGAAGAGACATGTCGAGTTCCAGCCGCCAAATCAAGCCGGTTTTCGAAAAGGCTTCAGTACCATAGACCACATCTATGTTCAGCAAATTATACAGAATACCGCGGAGTATAACCAGTCCCTGTGTATAGCATTTGTGGACTACGAGAAACGATGCGACTCCCTCAAAATATGGGCAGTTCTGGCCTTTCTGCAACGATGTCGAATTGACTGACGCTACATCGAAGAGACGAGAGAGAGAGAAAGATAGAGAGAGCGCGCGCGCGCGCGTGCGGGCATTGAGATATTTGTACGACGCTGCCACAGTGACTTTTCAGATCCAGGATCAGAAAACAACCCCATCCAACTGCTCAGAGGGGTAAGACAGGGGGATGTAGGTAATATCCCTGGCTGAGTGGACTGGACAGGGTATCAACGGGAATGGCGAGTACATTTCACATCTACGATTTGCCGATGATATCGTCCTAATGGCAGAGACGCTGAAACAGTTAGACCAGATGCTGCATAGCCTAAATGGAGGCTCCATTTAGGTTGTGCAACATCTGGTCTAACTGTTTCGCCGTCTGTTCATCTTGTTCGATTTGCCGATGACATCGTCATATTGACTAAGTCTCTCCAGCCGAAATGGAGCCTCTCGGTGGGTTGGCATCAGCTTAAATTTGGACAAGACAAAATTAATGTACAATTCGCACATCTTAACGAGTCCAACCAAAGTTTTGAAGGATTATGTCTACCTAGGGCAAGTCAACCAGCTCAGTAGACACAACTTTGAGAAAGAAGCCGACTGAAGGATCCAGTTGGGCTGGACAGCATTTGGAAAACTTCGTCAAGTCGTCTCGTCGCCTATCCCGCAGTGTTTGAAGACTAAGGTCTTAACCAGTGCGTCCTGTCTGTCATGATATACGTTGCCGAAACGAAGACATTGACGGTCGGGCTGGTACACAATTCAAGGCCGCTCAGCGCGCTATAGAGCGAGCTATGCTCAGTGTCTCTTTGAAGTATAAAATCAGGAATGAAAATTTCAGGAAAAGAACCGCAGTTACCGACATAGCTTGCAGAGTAAGCAAACTGAAGTGGCAGTGGGCTGGCCATGTTTGTCGAAGGACCGATGGCCGGTGGAGCAGACGAGTCCTGGAGTGGAGACCGCGTATCGGCAAGTGTCGAGTGAGCCTCCCACCAACTAGATGGATCGACGGCCTAAATAAGGTGGCTAGGACAAACAGGATGCGGAAGGTAGAGGACAGGGTGTTATGGCGCAGCTCGGGAGAGACCTTTGTCTAGCAGTGGACTGCGATAGGCTGAGTTTATTGATGACTGTGTTTAATTTAGATATTGTTATGTTCCTAAATACTTAAAACTACAAGCTTTTGCTTATGGATCCGTCCGCGTGGAGGTTGGTAAACGATATCATTTCGAATAATTAACCCACGGGAATGAACTACCGGTATAAAAAGTATTCAATGTTTTATTCCAGGTCATGGTCTACCAGTGTGCCAAATGTATCTATCTACACTTGAAAGTGCTGCTTATGTTTTATTATTTATTTAGTGTGCAATTTTACTACATATTTTATTAGGTACTTTTATTTGTTATAATATTTAAATAATTTAGGACTGAAGTTGCCTCATGTCTGATATAATGTAGCCTTAGTTTATTAAAATAACTGTGTTAGAAGTTTTCTATTAAATCAATGGTTGAATCAATGGAATAAAGAACATGGATTAAGGATATTGTCCATGCCAAATAATGAGCTCATGATCTGTTAGATCATAATTAGTTATAAGTTGATTATTATTGCGTCTTAAAATTATAAGTAATTCTTTTATCTTTCAAATGTTGAATTATACTTTTGATTTTTAAAAGAACATGATGTAAGTGTTTAATTAATTACTCACATATTTCCATATGAATGCTACACTATACAGAAGTTAACCACAAGCGAAATATTTTTAGCCACCTTTTAGTTAAGTAAAGTAGTTAAGAGTTTACAAAAATTCCTTATAACATTGCCAACAATTAGCTAAAAAGCATCTAAAGCCCCGTAACTGCTCATTAGGAAAGTTATTGAAATTGAAATTAAAGCGAGTGTCATGACTATAAAGCAGTTATGTCACTTAACAACTTTTTAGTTAAGTATTTCTAAACAAAATATAACAAACATTATGAAGCTTAACATTTTAAATAAATTACTTGACTAAAAAGCCGCTAAGGTATGGATAACGGCCTTTTAGTACAGTAATAAGATGCAATAACTAGGTTACATGCTTAACAAAATGAGAAAAATTAATTTTAAAATTAATTAATAATAGTTATTGGACAAAAAGGGTTATCTACGATAAACAGAAAGAAATATCAATTGATGTGTCCAACAATCATTATCCTAAGTATCATAGTTTTTAAGAAACAACGATTCCCACGTTTTTTGGCATTTACTCCGAAACAACTTTTTGGGCTTAACGGCCTTCTAGTTAAAGGACGGCAGAACGGTATGCCTTTTTTAGCGCGTGGCATAGTATTATTGATTAGGATCTTTTTACTTATTGACGCAGAATGTTGAGTATAGTTTTCATGCCGTGGTAGAAATATAAGCCAATCAGCAAGGTGTGCGAGCAGTGCAGTGGTAACGGCCGCGACTTACGACTTGTAGGTCGTAGGTTCGAACCCAGAGAGGCGCTTCACTTTGTGTAAATTCTTTCATCGCCATTGCTCTTAAAACGGTGAAGAAAAACATATTGACGAAACGAAACAATGTCCTAGAACCACAAAAATCAAGACATGAGATATCTATCAATCCTCACTGGGCCTGCGTGATGGATTACGGCCATATTCCCTTTCACAGATAGGAGCCCTGTGTCCCAACAGTGGGAAAATTATAGGCTGATAATACTACATGCCGAAGTAAAAATATTAGCCAGTCGGCAAAATGGTAACTACAGAATATAATTTGTTATTAGGTACAGGTTGTTTAAAAATGTAAGCTGCACAAAATTAAAAGAGTATTATCTCTGTAACATAGGTTAGGTTATACGTACTATCTTTAACTTTCTAACTCCTTACATCTAGTTTATAGACATAAACATTTTAATTTGAATAAATTACTTGGGTTTGCAATGCATCAAACTTTCGCAATTTCGATACAAAAAAAAAAAAACATATAAACATAATTTAAAATTCTTAATCCAAATTCAAAAGTTAATGTGTTTGTTTGTTAATAGCTAATTAACAAACAATTACATTAACAACAATAACGTCAGTTTAACAATCAGCTAATTCAGCACGCGCCTCACAGTCAGCCTGCTGTGTTCAATATTGTTGTATTACTACCATTTCTGCCCTCTCTACTTAGTATAACGTGGATTGATTATTATTATTTAATAGGAAAGTAGGTAAGGGAGAAGAGAGAATTTTAAAATTAAATTTGTGATAAAACGAGATGATTTAATATTTGCTAGTTTTTTTTTTGGGCGGCGTAATAGGGCTAAAAATAAATCGAATTTTAATGTAGGTACACAATTATGTCATCATGTAACTTATAGGGTAATTCTGGGGGAGATGGCCCTCATAACTTTAATGATCTGTTGTGAAGGAATTTTGAGGAATCAAACAATAAATTATTATAAATTCTTATAAAAACTTAACGAAAAATCACTCTAAAACATACAAAAAAGTAATTTAAAACTTAAAAAAAAAATAGGACTGGCCATCACTCCCGGAGTGTCCAGGATTGATGAATTACCTACCCTACCTAAATGCATAAAACCTCTCAAATTGTTTGGCTGTAGTACTAGACATGGCACATTCAATGGTGCTAATTTATTTAATTTATAGGTAAAGCAAAATTATTGGAAAATCATTCTCCTATCCTTGTATTTGTGGTCGACGCAACTGTCTTTATCTTCCATACTTCTCAGTAGTTATCATCGAGGGGTCCGTGGCTAAATAATAACAGCCGCACAGGTCGATCGATCAGGTTAAGCTACACTTGCCGCGGTTGGTCTGTGGATGGGTGACCATCTTTACATACTGAGACCCCTCCGTACCTCGGAAAGCACCTTAAGCCGTTGGTCCCGGCTGCCATTCGTGGATCTTTGACAGTCGTTACGGGTAGTCAGAAGCCCGAAAGTCTGACAACCAGTCTTACCAAGGGGTATCGTATTACCCAGTAACTGGGTTGTGGAGGTCAGATAAGCAGTCGCTCCATGTAAAATACTGGTATTCAGCTGCATCCGGTTAGACTGGAAGCCGACCCCAACATAGTTGGGAAAAGGCTAGGCAGATGATGACTTCTCAATAGTCATCTCCTTTCTAGCCATATACACAGTCTATCCATAGTTTCTTTGGCCTTCCCCTACTATCCACATACTTAAAACCTTCCTCACCACATTTTCCTCATTCCTCCGCATCACATGCCCATACCATGACAACCGATTTTCACAAAACTTTTCAGTCATCGGTGTCACTGCAGGTCAGTGGTCCTTTTCCTCATTCTCCGAGCATTAAAAAAAATCCCAAAACTGTGTAATTCTCTGTATCTATTTGTTCTCTGTAGCTAAGCAGTCATCATCTGCCTAGCCTTTTCCCAACTATGTTGGGGTCGGCTTCCAGTCTAACCGGATGCAGCTGAATACAAGTATTTCACATGGAGCGACTGCCTACCTGACCTCCACAACCCAGTTACTGGGTAATACGATACCCCTTGGAAAGACTGGTTGTCAGACTTTCGGGCTTCTAACTACCCGTAACGACAGTCAAAGATCCACGGATGACAGCCGGGACCAACGGCTTAACGTGCTTTCCGAGGCACGGAGGGGTCTTGGTATGTAAAGATGGTCACCCATCCACGGACCAACCGCGGCAAGCGTAGCTTAACCTAATCGATCGACCCGTGCGGCTGATATTACTTAGCCACAAGCAGCAACACCAACAATTCTAGTTTTACGAATGTTCTGAACCATCACCAAAGATAATTTATTTACTTTTAAATGTATAACCCCATCAATATTCATAGGCATTTGTCTCTCCGGAGATTAGTCATAGACACTCGCAAAAAATATATCAGCATAAAACACACACAACCAATAAAATCCTTTAACAATCTTCAAGAAACAAGAGACTAATAGTTTCTTTGAAAAAAATAATATCCTCGCTTTCTTCAAAAGAGTTTTTAATGCGTTTAGGACTGTGCTTTAACTTTAAACCACAGCCCACCAGCTGATAGCATAAGTTCGGGGTAAAATACAGAAGTGCCGCCTTTAAGGTATAAAATTTATTGTGGTGTAAATATCAGCACGGCTCGGTAGTAAAATGAAGTACGGTTTTAAAGGAGCTGGCTTGTTTTTTGCAATAATGAACCTTAGGCGCTTTGAAGTAATGCAAAAGACAAACTTAAAAGTAAAGTTAATAGTGAAACTAGCAACATTTTGATGGGTCGGTTCGCACAATGCGTTTTTTAAGTAAACCCAAACTCATTTATTTATTTATTAAGGTAGGTATACTAACATCTTCTATGTATAATATATCTTAAGTACTATAGATCACAATAGTCTCGGTCTTACACAGTCACCAATTATAGGTTTTCCAGTAATTTCAGTAAGGTATACACAAAGAGGAATGGCTTTACTTCAGAGCGGGAATTTATGAACGTTCACAGTCTGATGTCAGTCTCAATCGGTCAAAAATACCTCTAATATATAGGGTGACTGGTAATTAGTGACCGATACCTAAACACGTGATTGTACTCATGATAACAAGCAACTTTTACTATGGGACCAAAAATGAAATCGCGAAAAAAAATCAGCTTTTCCCTACATTTATGTTCGTATAACTCGTCAAAATGTAGGGAACAGCTGATTTTTTTTTCGCGCTTTCAGGTTTGGTTACTCTCCTTTTTATAAAGGTGACGAATCGGAATATCAGTATTAAATAATTAGTTTTTGAGAAAATCGCGGACATACATACATACGGGTCGAATACAGAACCTCCTTTTTTGAAGCCGGTCAAAAATTCATTTGTTTTCTTATGATGATGACGAGTGGCGACTTCTTGTAGGGAGTAAAATTTGGGTGATCAATGGGCACAGTGCTAAGTCGGGCATGACCATGTGCAGTTGCTGGAATCGCACTGCAACGTCAACTTCAAGGCATTCATGGTTCGCGTAGATTTATTATACGGAATTGTTATCTGCCCGTCGTCATGGAAAGTGACTTTTGGCCGCAGGACGTGGTGTACCGTCGCTTCCGCGGACAAGTAACACAGGACAGCACAAGGACAAGCAGGACGTGGTGTACCGTCGCTTCCGCGGACATAGTAACACAGGACAGCTCAAGGACAAACTAGTGAAGTGCTACTAACATAGTTTTAAGCTTGTATTTATTAACACAAGTTTTGCTTTATGTCCCGGCACGCGTTGCAATGTCTTTTTTAAATATTTTTTTTGTTAGAGCCCTTCTCGGACGCACAAACTCCAACTTACTAAAGTTTCATCCCAACCGGTCGAGCCATTCTAGAGTTTTTGCGAGACTAACGAACGGCAATTGATTTTTATATATAAGAAAGCAGATATAATATGTTAGTTTGTAATGTGCATGTCTATGGGCCATTGTAGCCTGAAACAAATGCTTTTTTTAACCGACTTCAAAAAAGGAGGTTCTGTATTCGACCCGTATGTATGTATGTTTGTATGTCCGCGATTTTCTCAAAAACTAATAAAACAATTATGATAATTCTTTCATTAATGTGATCTACATACTTTCAGGAAGGTTTTAGTATATAATGCATTAGGTAATTATTCTTATGTACGAAGTTATATGCATAAATGTACTGCATCTCTGGCATTTCTATGCGAATTTTGATGATTCTTCTAGTCGGTGTCTTCAATTCTTCAATGCACTAGTGTTGATTGAATTTGGGGTAGGTACCTACAACTAAAAAGTGATAAATAACTTTAATTTTGGAAGTCGGTGTCGTTAGTTCCGCATTTTCGTTTTTTTTTTTAAGTCGTTTGTTTTTACTATAACTCCTTAAACAGATCCTTGAACCAAGAGCATAACATAATATACCTCCCAATTCCCTTTTCATTAAACTACGCACAAATATATCGCCCAACTACACTCACCAACACACGCACAAGAAAGAACACAGGCGATATTTTCCACATTTTCGCACAAACCGACTCTAAGCATTCTCATCTCGGGACACGTTAAGAACGCTTTGATATCGCCGCTGCCTCAGTATATCTCATGAGGTTTTTTTGTTAAACAAAAATAACTTCTTTCTTGTTGTCCAACGGCAGAGAGGGACAAATATGTCCTCAGTTTTTACCTTGTTAATAGGGTTGGCGAGACCGAGAACTATTTTTAAATTATGCAGAAATACGCCGAGTTTTCAGGCGGCGAATTTAGTACCCCGTGAGTTTAAACCACGCCTAGTTTCCTATTGACCCTCGGGCCTCCGGGTCCGGGTCCGGTCGTGTCGGATTGCCGTCCCGTCGGACTATGGGAGTGAGGGAAGAGAGAGTGCACCTGCTTTTGCGCGCACTAATATATCCCGCGCCGAAGGCCTCCACTGAGATCAGTCGCCATGACCGAAATTTGGTCTGGAGGACTTTATTCATTTATTTATTTACTATTGACGTGAACCCAGTCCTAGCTAAGCATTCAGGAGCAGCTCTTAACAGTGTATTAAGGGTTATATGAAGCATTGTACTGCCGATAATGTGAATTCAAATCTAATGCACTAGTAATATGAACCCACTTCTAGCACAAGCAAGGTTTACAGAGATACAATTAACTAATATATACAGTCTGACATTGCTCATGAACTAGCATTATATGGTCGAAGATCTTCTCTGTACAAAAGACACCATCTCGAGAAAAGTCTGTGACAAGCACAAAGCAGATAATTCTTTCATTTATTCCAGGATCACATTACTATAGTCGTTTCTTGTTAGTGATCTATTATCAAGGAAAGTAAGTTCATTTTGCAGGGAAAAACAATGAAATCAGTTTCAAAGATCAAGGTATCTTTCGAAGTCCAGGCATGAAGAGGGAAGTAAGGATATTACCAAGGAAAACGATATCCTAAAGTCAGTCTTAATTAAAATCTGTTATGTGCGACTATGATAATGCACATAAAGCTCATTGCATTAAAATATTATTCACTAGCTGCTGCCCGCGACTTCGTCCGCGTGAAATCCTATCCTAACTAAAAGTAAGTTTGTTTGTTACCTTTTCACGCCTAAATCACTATACCGATCATCTTGAAATTTTGCATATACATTTTCAGGTGTACAGAAACGGACATAGAGTACCTACCTTTCATCTCGAAAAAAAGTGATGTTCCCGAGGAAAACAACAATACACGTGGCGCCATCTATTATCATAATAACGTTATTTTTGTTTTCTTCGGGAACAGCACTTTTTTTCGGGATGAAAGGTACCCTATGTCCGTTTCTGTACTCCTGACAACGTATATGCAAATTTTCAGGATGACCGGTTTGGTTAGGTTTAGACGTGAAAAGGTAACAAACAAACATACTTTCGCTTAGGATTAGGATTATTTCGATACTCCGTCCTGATTAAGTCACCAGTAAAAATCTCATATTAATATTCACTTCCCACTTCGCGCCAGCCCTGCTCGTAAGCATTCCTTCACTGCTATTGTTTTTGACGTACCAGAACTTTGACGCGTGGTTCTGTTCGCTGGTGCCCGCCAAATGGGGTTCCCTGCACCATTGCTGAGGGAGATGGGTTCCTTATGTTTTAAATATACGACTATTGATTACATTGATTGACTTTGGACTATGTGCGAGGCTTGTGGCTAGGAAGTAACAGTCACACGGGTCGATCGATCAGGTTAAACTTCGCTTGCCGAGGTCGGTCCGTGGATTTTTACATACTGAGAGACCTTCGTGCCTCGGAAAGCATGTTAAGCTGTTTGTCTCAGCTGTTATTCGTGGATCTTGATAGGACTGATCATTCCGGGTTGCTGGAAGCCCGAAAGTCTGACGACTAGTCTTAGCCAGGGGTAACGTGTTACTCAGTAGCTTTTAGAGGTCAGATAGGCAGTCACTCCATGTATAATACTGGTATTCAGCTGCATCTGTTAGAAGGGAAGCCGACCACAACGGAGTTTTTTTTTTTTCTGGTTGTTTTTAATGTGTTAGTTTAGATGCTCCTTTTTCAACTATTTGTATTTTCTGTGTGTCCCAATTTTTTTTTTAAATTCTTTTCTTTCTTTAGTTGGGAAAAGTCTAGGCAGATTGATTTAACTTCTTACATACTTCATTGGCATGAGGTTTCCAAGTCAAATTGTTGTCAATCGCTACATGAGTTGTATCCACTTTTTGACCATTATAACTAACATTTATATCATTTATAAAATAAGAAAGTGTCTATAGTCCCGACACTTAAGCATCATACTCGTACTTCCAAAATCAGCTGCTCCACAATTAAAATCGTTTTACATGTACGAAAAAATGCGAAAAACCGCCTCTTGCATAAGTGTCATATTCACAGAAAAAAAATACAAAAAGCGTGTTGCCAACCCCAAAAACTATTAGAGAATGCGGACGGAAGCGCCACGCCTACGGAACCCTTTTAAAAAATAATAAAACGGGCCCCTTTGTTGGGTTCTGTATAGCTTTTGATACAAAAGGTATTTTTTAAAAGAGCTGTTTTTTTTGGATCACATCTGGCTATGAAACCTGGTATGAGTGAGTCGTTGTGTTTTGGCGCGATGGCGTAGGTAGGTAGGATTTTTATTGGAAATATATTGTAATTAAAACATCAAAAGGCCTAATACAAAAAAAAAAAACAGTGGCACTCCGGGAGTGCCGACAGAAGTGAAAACTTGAACAATTATTACGTGTGTATTTTTTGAATCTTCATATAAACAAAACACTAACAGAATACTTTGCCATCACTCACTGACATATCGGAAATACATTAAAACCGAGTACATCCCGAGGACAGCCGAAGACATCCGAATGTAGCGCGGTGTCGGTAACAGTGTCGCGAGTTCAATGTTTTTTTCCCATCTCAAAAAATGCCCAGCGCGCCTGAAGAAGTTTTCACTTCAAAAAACTTTGGAAGTTTTCCTAATTATATTGTAACTGTTCTGTTGTGCTTTTATTTCACTTTACGATAAATTAATAAACCCATTTTGTATTTCAAGTTGGTAATTAGTTTTTGGTAATTCGCTACGTTCAGGATTCTACTAAAGGATCCCTCGCTACGCTTGGGATTCTACTCTAGAATCCCTCACTTCGCTCTGGATTCAAAAAAGCGCCCTCGCCGTAAAAATATTATTTTGCTCCCTTATGATACAATCTACTATTCTATCCGTTCCGCTGTCAGTCGAGGTACTAAATATTTAAAGTTAGGTATCAAATAGTAGCAAAAAGGTAGTGCATTTTGTTATTTTCTAAACATCAAATATCTCTATTGGTCCAGGGGTTCCGACGCTTACGTTTTTTTTACCATGACATTAGCTTAAATAATGTTCGTGGCAAGACGAGAGAAACAGGAATTAAAATTAAAAAATGAATGTAATAAAAGGTGAATTACCGATTTTAAATATCTCGAAAGTAATGAAAACTTTTATAGCAATACGGTTTTGAATCACTGTCATTTGTAGATCTTTGACAGTCGTTACGGGTAGTCAGAAGCCTAACAGTCTAACAACCAGTCTTACCAAGAGGTATCGTGTTACACAGTAACTGGGTTGCAGAGGTCAGATAGGCAGGCGCTCCGTGGGAAATTTTGGTATTCAGCTGCATCCAGTTAGACTGGAAGCCGACCCCAACATAGCTGGGAAAAGGCTAGGCAGATGATGATGGATTTCAGTAACTGGTGCAAAAGAATGCACTCGGCCAACCAAAGGCATAATCTCCAGTTTGAGTCAGGCTTAGGTCTACACCTAAGCTGAAATTTAATTTTATAAATGAGCTGTTTGTTTTCTATTAATAAAATAAAACTTTATTCGAGAACATCCATCGGTTTCTTACTAAACTTCAACTATATCTGACGATCCTGCATACGTATGTCTTTTTTTGACTGTACATAAGTACCTACCTACACTTAATTTAGCAAGTAATGGAAGACTGTAACATTATTTAATAAATCATCATTTAGGTACAGACGCCAGCACATCAAGTTAATACAATCTGTCAAATTTCTTTAATAGATTTTCAACTTTACCGCCAAAGCATAAGGTTCAAAGTTGATTGGGAAAATTTGACAGTTTTGGGTAGCTTGATGTGCTGGCATCTGTACTAGGAAAGTTCTATGTTCCATTGTATCATTATGATAAACTTTATAGATTGTTATAACTTACTACTAAGACGAGCAATGTTTTATAAGCTTTTTATTGCATGCATAACTTAGGTACAGACCAGCACATCAAGCTACTACAATCTGTCAAATTTCTTTAATAGATTTTCAACTCTATCGCTAAAGCATTTGATTGGGAAAATTTGACAGTTTCGGGTAGCTTGATGTGCTGGCGTCTGCACCTACTTGCCCACAATGGCAGTGGGAACGCTTATGTGGAAAATTTACCTTTTTCTTTTGATTAGTTAATAAAATAAAATTGAAATGCTTCTTTAATTTAACTTTAAAGTGGGGCGGCACACCAATTATGTTTCAAATGTTATGTCTTTTATTTCCTGATGAAAACACTAAACGAGCATGGGTCTTATTTAGCTAAAACATAGGTTATCGTATGGTCTGTCATAAGAGATAATTGCCTATTTATATTCTTTTACCATTATATTGGTCAGAAGCTTATGTTAGGTAATGTTGTTCGCCAGATAATTATGTTTCATGCAACGTACCTAATTAATTAACAAACATCAATCATTAATTAGTCAAAGTAAATCCAAAATGGCCGACGCTAACCGTCATAATTTATTGTTCTGTTTCTCACGTTTCAGTTCAAATTTTTCAATTAACGAGCAGTCTTATTGAGTAAATTATGTGATTTGTGTGTACTTGTAAAACAGGGTTTACCGACGGTTTTTTTTTTTCAAATCCTGTTTTTAATTAATCGTTCCTACTAACACACTTAAATTGACATCTGAATAAACAGTTATTACAACTGTCAACTGTCAACGTCTTTCTTCTGTTAATTTTGATGTCGAGTTGTCATTTTTTCGGCGTCCACTGCAGAATGTTGTCCTACTCCTGCGCAGTAATTGTCAACCTTTAACACAGGACGACTAGTTGCTGTTATTAATTGGTACTGTTTATTTGTATCTGTTCCTAACAACTACTTTGAGTGTGGAGTTGAGAATATTTTGTAGAAGAAAATCTATGAACTGAAGATTTGGCTTTATAAGAATGTATTTTGACTGCCTTGTTGGATTGGGAGACTAAGTGTTGGTCATCCAACATTTTTACCATTGAACCTGGATGAGGCTGGCGCAGGAGCGCGTGTATTGGTACAAACGCCAGCACATCAAGCTACCCAAAATTTTCAAATTTTCCCAATCAACCTTGAACCTTATACTGTAGCGATAAAGTTGAAAATCTATTCAAGAAATTTTACAGATTGTAGTAGCTTGATGAGCTGGCGTCTGTACATGAAAATAGAGGCATATGCCTTGCAGTGGCTGAAGTGAGGCTGTGGATGATGATGATACCTTGTTGGTCCAGTTGTACAAGTGCAGCTGCTGTGCGTAGTGTAGGGTTCGATTGCCGGGTTAGACAAAGTGTTATTGGGTTTGTCCATTAGAAAACATTGAGTTACAGCCTGGAGCCTGGATTTGTGTCCGGTTTATTATAGCAGAAGGCTCACCCTCTATTACATAACATAACATTACGTCTGTAATCCAACGGGTTCCTGCGGCCTTCACAAGGTCGTCGGTCCAACTTATAGGAGGCCTTCCAACGCACAGAACCGCAGAAGCACAGAACCGCTCGAAGTGGAGGTGCTTGGGGGAGGCCTATGTCCAGCGGTGGACGTCTTTCGGCTGGAATGATGATGATGATGACGCTTGTAATTCCCGAAGGGTTAGACTGAGCTGTACCTATAGTACTCCCACATTTCGCCAGTTATGTTTAAGTCCCATACAATAGGGGGCGAGCCTATTGCCATCAACAGGCCACAAATAAAGACTCCCTCTATTACCTACATGAAACATATGCCTACCCCTCAGCGAAGAGAAGCGTGATGTTAGTGAAGCATAACTTTAGTGGACGTTGACAGGCCTATATAATTTACCATGTTACTTGAAACCAGAATCCAAAGTGTTTGGACAATAAGTCCTAAAATCAAATGAACATCTTGTAGCGGTATCTACAACGCCACATGCGAACAACGCGTCATACTGACGTCACGCAAATCTTGCATCTCGCAAGCAGAGTTTACCGCGCAACTAGCATAGATACAACGGCCCGACATAAATCATCGGGCAGTTGCCCGCCAGACACAACACCCGTCTGGTCGGAGGATCCTCCCTTTTCTATAGAGTATGAGTGAACTTTACACCCTGTTCCTTATACCTGTATAATCTTAAGAGCTATCAGAATGACACTTACGAGTGCTTCTCAAAGTAACTGCCTTATGAAAACGTACTGAAGACGTGGAAGCATTTCTAAGCCGTTCATTTTTGTTCCCAAGTCCCCATTCAACACGTTCTACCAACAAATGCTTTGTGGTACAGCCAAGTTGTGACAAAAACACAAATATCCTTTGTACAACGCCGCTGTGACAAAAAACGACACCACTATGAAACCATCTGCTCGACGTTTCAATAAAGGCACATATAATTGGATGGCGATCGCCATTTTAATTACACTCAATGTTTTTCGCCGATATTCTCAAAAAGTCGAGCCTTTTACAGTTTATTTGCGACCGGCGACACGTTGCATGGTTAATGAGGTTGAATTGATTTTTTGAATTAGGATTTTCGGGTTTCCGAGTTTTTCTGAAGTGGGTTTTTCGAGTTGTTGGTGCGTTTTTTTTTGTGATATTGGGTTGAAAATAAACCGACTAGGAACAGCAGCGCTGCGAGACTTATTTTTAAATGTCACAGCATGCATGTATTTTGGCCTCGTACAGGACTTTCTGTTTTTTTATTTTTATATATTTAGTTTAGTTTGTGATCTTTCTATGCGAATTCCAACACATACGTTTTCTTCCTTTATTTTTTTTCTTTCCCTTACTCTTACTGCAGGCGGCATAATATACTACTATATGCTATTATAGATTTACGAGAATTTCACAGGCTGCAGAAAACACCTGTTACAATAACAAAATTATCAGAAAATTTGTTTTCTTAAATATTCGCGAAAGTAAGCTTAATAACGTGAAATAAAATTTTCATAAACGTATTTTTTTCCTTAAGAATTCTTGGTGCCGTCCGTCATGGGCTTCCAAATGCCATTTTAATTGCATATGCGATGGTTTTTCGCGTCTCAAACTGCCTGCTTCCACAATTTATCAACCGGTAAATTGATTAAAAATTATCGTTAACATTTTTTCAAACACTGTTTAAAAATTTCATTACAATGCTGACTCAATCGTGGTGAAGGCAGGTACTTGATAGGATTTAGAAAATTGTAATTTTTGAATTGTATTTATCGAGTTATTTTTTGTGAGTAGTGAAATGTATGTACATTTTACATAAATTTCCCTACTCACAAAAAAAAAACATGTGTAATTACATAACTTCTTGTTTTTTTTGTTATTGGAAATATTGCGGTATTAAGCTTTCCTTTGGTAATGTACAATGGAGTAATTAAAAAAGTGAACTCTATTCGGTTCAAGGAGGATTATTATTTCTGAGATTGCAGATGTAAAACCAGTTTTTTGCGTTAAATCTTACCAGCAAAGCTATTGTCTAAACACTTTGAGAATCAGGGAGATTGTTTTCTAATAATTATGTGTGGTCACTAGAATTATATTCGAAGCAATATTTATAGATTACGACTACCGTTCATTGAACTCTGACAGTGGGTTCTGAAAACGTTTTAGCTTATCATTTACTTCATACTTACGTAGTTGGTAAAGTTCCCTTTGATAAAGTTCGTCTGGAGACGCTACCATTCCTATTTCTGCCACTAAATAACTTTGTTCTCGTAGGTTTAAAGGGATATGAGTGACGCTGAATTACAGGCATACTCAGAGTCTTTGTTTTTGGCTACAACGCAATGTAAACTCAATTCCTGGCGACTAAGGTCAAAAAACCGTCTCTATGTTTGTATTTACATTACCAAGTATTCAGTTTTACTTGATCGTTTGACCACTGACCTCCTATCTCCCATGTCTTCGGGTATCGTCCTTAAGTTAGCTATTTTAAGAACTGCGCTTAAGCAGTATTAGGTTCTGTATTTTATGTTCCCGAAGTTTATGTTTGTGACTCATGACATAAATTGATTTTCACATGAAGTCACTTATAGATAATCATTTATGGTGAATTATACTTTTGCAAGAAATGTAGCTTCGCCAGCAAACATAGTGTGGCATCCACCAGCTAGGCCGACGGACGTCCTTAATAAGACGGCTGTAACAGACTGGATGCTCTCAGGCTAGGATCAACGATCTTCGCAGGGTGGTAGCTGGGTGGGAGTTGCTGAAAATCGACTTGAATGGCTTGCAATTAGAGAGGTCTATGTCTAGCAGTGGACTGCTGTAGGCTTAAGATGATGAAAGACTAGATGCGGAAGGAAAATTACCAGAATTGGCCCTCTGGTTATTTTAAGAACGTTCACAATCTGATATCCGTCTCAATCTGTCAAAAATACCTCTAATTTCCCTACAATTTTGACATTGATTGTCGCTTAAATGAGATTGTAACTAGATTTTGAACGTTTTTAATTTGGTGGTGTTTCGGTGCAACTCAGAAGACATCTATGCCCAGCACTGTGGACTCTTGATTGATTTGACTGCACATTATTTTGATAGCCCAGAAATTTAAGCATCTAGGTACCTCTAAAGCAACAAGTTACTTATTTGGAATCACTGACTTCGGTGAGGGAAAATTTCGGAACGAAACTTACACTTATGTTTTACCTAGAATAGCCAGAAACACGTTGTGAGTAGATTGCTGGGCACTATGGGCAGTAGTCTTCCTCAAAATACCATTTCAGACACATGGTCTTCACATAATCTGGCCAAGATGATGTCTGGTATTTAAAAGAGGTTGTTACATCTGAGTTCGGCCTTCCTAGCTTCTAGTTTTAGAAAATTGTTTTAGAAACTGTTAAAAAAAAAGACTCAGATAATCTGTAATGTACAATTCTCGCAAATAAACTTCATTTCATTTCATTTCATTTCTTCTCAGAGTAGTGAGATAGGAACAAACAACCAGTCTTGCCAAAGGGTATCGTGTCATCCAGTAACTGAGTTGTGGAGGTCAGATAGGCAGTCGCTCTATGTAAAATACTGGTATTCCACTGCATCCAGTTAAGACTGGAAGCCGACTCCAACATAGTTGGGAAAAGGCTAGACAGATTAACTTTTGACTTATTGCAAATCCAAGTTCTATTCTACGTTCTATATTCTGTTTGACGGCTCTTGTGTATGCTATCATAATCTGGGGTACTTTCATGATGATGATTAACTACTAGGCCCTAGGAGCTTCTCAGTTTAAAGTTACGAAATTCAAAATGAATAGACAAATACAATACCTATTTTGTAAAAATATTACCGTAGACACTTAGGTGAAGTGAGTTGTCAATAGTGTCAAATTAATTAATTAAAATAATTACGAACCGTAATTGTCCGAATTAGGTTAGGGAAAGAAAAATTGGATAAATACTTACATACATACTGTTTTTTACATTTCTATGAATAAATATCTGATGCAAGGGATTGACAGCTCACATTATGCTAACTTCACTTAAGTTTTCACAGTGAGATTCTTATCGAATAGACCGGCTGATGCTGCGGATCGACACTATTGACAGCTCACTTCACATAAGTTTACACGGTGAGATTCTTAGAGAACAGACTGGCTGGTATTGGAATAAATAATTATACTTAGCATGCAAAAAAAGCTGTTGTACCATTTTGCAAAACCACTTCCTCTATCATTTGGTGGTTGAAACAAAAGCTATTTAACATCTGTCGTGTGTAAGTAGGGTTCAATTATTGTGGTAACCTAACAACGAAATAAAAACACGAAAATATAATATTTTTCTCTTTTTATTTGACAAAAGAAATTAATTCACTTTTTTTCTTATTTCCGCTTTCCTTATAATACATTGTAGTTATAAAGTAATTACGCTACCTATATTATATGTATAGTTTATTTTTCTATATATTACAAAAAATATTTACAAAATTTTATTTCATCCCGTAAAGACCCATTCTAGAAATAAAGATATATTATAATGTAGTCCATTCATATGACTCAAATTTTGAAAAATAAAAATTACGAAAAAAAAAAACTAAAATTTTTGAAAAAACTAAAAATAAAAAACACATTGGTCTCGAAAAAAATACAGAAATATGAATAGACTATATTATTTACAGGTAATAAAGAAATTGCAGTTGAAATTAAAGATAAAAATATATTTATAGCTTAAAACAAAAAACTTTTTGCATTCAGAACACATAATTTTTGCACAAAATGTAATAAATACAATTTTTATAATTCAAATTATTGTTCTAGGTATATAAAAAAAAAACTTAAAATTATTTATCACAACAGACTGGTTTTGTGTTCCCGTTTGATTGTTTTTTTTCGAAGGTTTAAATCTAAATAAATAAAAAAATGAATTAAAGCTTAATTTACGAATACAATTTTCAAATAATAATATTAGTTACAGTTGACCAATAATACTCTCAATAATTTTTAAATAAGATTTTTAGAGACAAAGTAAAACGTAAAGCGAATATTGCAACCAATTTTCATTTTGTTTTCATTTAATAAGAGCAAATAAAAAATCGAATTAATTGAATTCGAATTTTTAGTTGCTTTTGAGTTTTGCCATTGATTGGTCAAATCATTTTAATTAAACGATCCAAAAATGTTGGGATTAAAAAAATTACTACGTCATATCAAGGCAAAACTATGAATACAATTTAGAAATTCTAATTCAGATTGCCAATATTCAAATTCAATATAAATCTCGATATAAAATTCTTCTAATTTAAGTGATTCGGGAAACTAAAAGGTAATAATAAAGAGCCAACACATTCACATCTGTCTTACGTCAAAGTTGACAAATAACGTGATTCGTCCATTCCAGAGTGTCACCTGTTTATCAGCGAACCAGAAACGAGCATTTTAGGATACACGATACCTGATAGGCTCATATTATGTGTCCGGATATCAAAGACGTTACGTTAGTTTTAGGAATACAAGTTTATTGATGGGCCAAATAATTATTTCGAAAAAAAAGTCGGCAATCTAGAGATATGTGGTCAAAAAAGAAACTCAAGATATATGAATACTTTTTCGTAGAGATTTTACCTATACTAAGGACATTCAAAGAAATCATAAAGTTAAAAACAATCGCAATATGTCAAGAACGGTGCGGTGCAGTCATTAATTTTTTGGTCCATCAATATCTGTTTTATTAACATATTTATTACATATACAGTAACCATTATGAACAATTATTCCCTATTTATAATTAATTATAAAAATTTACAATGATTTTCATTATTACTATTAAATAATTCTGCTTAAAATTAAAAGTTGGTTGTGCCGATGCTTTCGCGCCTTAAATACGACGCCATTTTGTGATGGCTGTCATTCCTGTCCGCCATTTTATAGTGAATATACACTTACATTTTAGTTAGGTTTGTGTTTGTGCGAGGGCTGTTAAACTGCAGGCCATACCCTGTTGACAAAAGAAAAACAATTTAAATAAAAGGTTTAGACACACAAAAATAAACTACATAATCATTTCTTCACTTCAAATCAAATCAGTTAATTCAAACATTTTGAAGCGGAAATTATAAAAAGTGAATTGGAAACATTGAGATTGAGATGAATTGTTTCATTTTTTTATTCAATTGATTGGAAAATGTATGCTACCAAAAAGGCTAATAGAATCAAAATGAGAGTATTTAAAGACCCTTAAACTTAAAGATAACATGAGACATGGGGGTAACTTAAAAATTAATAAAAATTGGAGCTATGATTCGTTGCAGAAAGAAAGAAAGAAAATAAATTGATTTGACCCAGGTTACGCCAGACGTCTTAATATAATAAACCATAGTTTAGAAAGTATGAAAACTTACTGACTGACCCAGGATAGTCATCGGCCTGGTACTAGAAGCATTGTGGCACGGAGACCAGGTGCCACGTCTTGTTTCCAGTCACCAACCCGCTTGCCAAGCATGGTGATTCATTCCCCATTTTTGTAGAGGCCTATGTCCAGCAGTGGACTGCGATAGGCTGTTGAAGATGATCTCTTGATGAAAAACATGTTTATCGGACTTACGTGAGGGGTAGCATCCATCTGGTACTAGTATGAGCTGGCTTGGTATAGTTAAAAGAGTATTTCCGACGCACCGAGCAGTTAGCTCCGCTACCAACCTTGGTGAATTGTCTTTTCGTGCGTAAACATGAGTTTTTAACTTACGTTTTTAGTCCAGAACACGTTTTCAGCTGGTCATGCATTCCCAGATGGGTTAGACTGAGATTTTAGTGTCTCACATTTTGCCAATATTTAGTTTAATTGGCATTTCTGGTACAGTCAGTGTCAAAAGTAGATGAAAGTTTTTTAGTTTCGTTTGTAAGTTATTGTTGTTCTATTGTCTTTATTATAGAAAGAATACATTAACTAATTGATTGCTAAATCAGATAATTTTGACCTAAGATGCCGTATTATACCCACGATGCTTCAACTCGTCACTGTGGCAGGCAGGCAGAACATACTTTAATTTAGTATTAAACGAAAAGGTAATGCAAAAATCTCCTGAGGCACTAAACCACCAAATAAATACGAAATCTTTCATCTACTTTACACACTAAAAGTATTAACCACTTGCATATAAACCAAAATTCAAATAAACTTACGTAAGTAACCCAGGGTTAGCGTCGGTTTGGTACCAGGAGTACTGCGGCACGTAGGGCGGGTGAGGCTGTGGGGCGCCCTGATGGTGCAGCGCGTGGGCGGCGTGCGCGCCTTTCATGTCCCACGGGCCGGGCGGCGCGCCCTACGACAAAGAGAGGGTACCGTTAGGTTGTGTGTCCTGTAAAGTAGGATTGCCTAGACATAGTTAGACTGCTACAAGGGTATTTTGGCGCCTGAATGACATTGATAGGAGGCCGTGTTAGGAAAACATTTGTGAAACTGTCACAGAAACTATAATGATAAAACAAGATGGCGGCCTTAGTTCTGATTTTGGCCACTCGCCAAAATAACCTTGCACGTGTTATACCGTCGCTCGCATGACTAAAAGTTCTATCTCATTTTTTAACTGTTTTGAGTTAGGACAACTACATTTTTCTATTCGTGTATCTTTACATTTTGTTGCCTTTCAAAATTGTTATATTTTGAGATACAAGTAACATGGAGGTACGACGCGACGGATAGTGAAAAATGTAAAGAATCAAGAATAGAAAAATGTAGTTGTCCTAAAACTCAAATCAGCTAAAAAATTAGAAAAATGATATAGGACTTTTAGTCATGCGAGCGACGATATGATTGTGACTAGCTCATAAAATGGTGTCTTTGAAGTTTTAATCTATATCCCAAGAATTTATGTCAATGATGATTGGATTTTTAAAATAAAATGCGTATCTTCTATGTTTTAATCTATCTTCTTCCTATGTTTATGAGCAGATAGCAGGAGTATAATTTTTGTTTCAGTATAATTTTTGTTTCATTTGCGTGTTGTTATCTTAGTATCTTTGTTCAAAAACTTTAAAACTTCAAATTATAGGCCTACTACAAGTTCAACGGTCTTTCAACTTGCGTCAAGAGAATAATTCTCATTATGATGCCATGGGTATAAACTGCTTTTAAACTTGAAAATAAACAAAGTAACGGTACCTAAAACAGATAGATGTTAATATCTCCACATCAATAAACTAATTAACAATATTACACGTACTTTACAAGTGAAGTTGTAGTAAAAGCTAGTCGAAAACTAATCGTCGAAAACGTGAGGCGCGCCCGGCACACCCACGACCATTATCTAATACGTTTTATATAGTTTTTTATAATTTTCACACACGCAACCATACAAACTTGTTTTTTGTAAGCTTTCTATGGAAATACAAATGTTTTCGAGAAGATAGTTAAATTAAATAGCGGATTTTGATGGTATTTTTGGTAGGTAAACAAAATAATTAGTGTAGGAAAAGTTGTAGCGTAAAAATAACGGATTTATTTTCAAGTGAATATTATTTTATATGAAAACTCTCAGTTTCAGACCATTTCTTTAAACTAAACTAAATTATTCCTAAAATAAAAACAGTAGAAAAAATATATATTTAATAATTTTAATAACTACGTGCATTTGACAAACACGACACGGAATCGAACCCTTACCTTCAGCATCCAAGGCATAGGTCGGCCCCTCATGCCGTCGGCGCCTGGTGATCCTTCTACGTCATCGGATTGAGGCGCGAAATAACCCTCCTACGATAAGAAAAGGAAGCTCCCCTCAAAAATATGTATATCCTTAGGTAAAATATACCTAAACTTACCTAACTTGACAAAAATATTGCTAAAATTGTATGATGAAAAAAATATTTTTCCAATTTAATTATTGCATTTTATTTTCGAAATAATATGCCTTTTTATTTTCCAGTTAAAGCTAATTCAATTATTTTCAAAATTAGAATTCGTTCATTTGTAAACTGAATTGAATTTAAAATAAGAACTTTCCAATTATTGCATTTATTTGTTGATTCATAAAAAAGGAACGTTATGTTACAAGCCTTGCATTCCATTTTCAAAACGTTTATTTCTCAAATTGGAAAACTCAACCTGTCATTTTATTTTATGTCATACTCGTATTGTTATAAGTGCAATAATTGTAAAACTTGTGAAGTGACAGTGTTACACTTACGTATCCGACCCTCGGATCCCACGACTGTTGGTGTGGAGGCTTGACGTCGCACGAGCTACCGTCCGGCGACCGGCCTGCCGTCGGCTAAACAAAAAGAAAAAGGATTGTTAAAAAACTGATCATAACATTATAATTTTTTTTTTGGTAACATCACTTTAGATCAAAATCAAAATATTTTATTTCACATAAACCGACATGGGCATTTATGAAACGTCAGAAGCTAGGTGCACGGTTCCAATTGGTCGTTTCCTATAGAGAAGAACCCGCAAGAAACTCCACGGTTACTCTTTTAAAAATAATTGGCTTTTACAATGTTTTCAAATTACAGTAGGTATGGGAGGACAGCGTAGGCCTGTCAATAAGTACCAGGTACTTGATAAAATAAAAAATGGTCTACAGATCTAAAGTTTACAAGGCTTACAAAGTCCTCACATTTACAGATAAATATGATAGTTATTATTCTAGTTGTATACTAAATAATGGTTTTATCATTGTGGCAGCAACCAAAAAAGTTGTGTTTTTCAAATTTTCAAATAGCATCTAAGTAAGTATTTAGTGGTATTGATGCCGCATGATCACATTGCAATAATTTAGGAAAATGCAAAAATGTGACTGAAGAAAATTAAAAAGAATGAGTCTATGGTCTGTCTCTAACTTAAGAACACAACATTTATTAAAAAAAAAGAATCTCGCTTGTTTATTAATTGATATGCGACAGACAGCTTCAGTTCTGTACGGGGCACATCAACCTACCCGAAACTGTCAAATTTTCCCAATCAATTTTGAACGTTATACTTCAGTCATAAAGTTGAAAATTTATTAAAGAAATTTGACAGATTGTAGTAGGTTGATGTGCTGGCGTCTGTACCTTCAAAACTATAAAAGGCTTTTCTAAGGGAAAAGCGGTACCCAACCAATTTTGCCTAAGTCGAAAAATAATCTCTCTTACATAGCCAACCTTGACATCCCAAGCTGGCTGCGGCTGCTGCTTCACATCCCAGGGGGTGCCGGTGGGGGACAGCCCCGGGGACAGCTCGGACACGGGGGTCGAGCTGGGGGTGGGGGAGTGCGCCTGCGCTGGTCCCCCGCTCTGGTACGCCGACGGGGAGTGTTGAGAGCCGCTGGAACTGCCGCCTCCTCCTGTGGGATGAAATATTGAGTGAGTAAGGAATTATATTGGAGACCCTTTTACTCTTATCTTCTACACAAGACACAAACTAATCTCAATTATGTTTCTGAAAATGATGAGTGAGATAGCAAATAGTAGTTTTATTCGCCCAAGGCTGTGACTTGGGGTATTGGAAGATCAGCTCATAGGACAGTGTGAAGACTGGCTGCGAGGTTGGTAACACGACTGCTTTAGGACTGACGAGCGCCGAACTTTTAACTACTTGCTTGTTATAAAAAGTCCTCTTTTTCAGGGGATTGAGTTGATTGCAAAAGTCATTATTCTTAAGGGGATTATATGACCTAAAGCGCGGTCACTGTCGGACTGCATAGAAAAGAAAGAGAAGCGCGATGACACAACGCTGGTAATTTATTGCAAAATATGAAGCAATTATCTATTTATTTACAAAAAATCTATTGTTTGGACTAAAAATTTAAAACACTGCTTTAGTATGTTGCTTGTAGAATAATCTGACAAAAAATCAGAATGATTGTATGTACTTATATAAGTATGGTTTTTATTGTGAAAAGAAAGTTTTCAGAGGTATTTTCATGATTTTTTCTATCGTATGAAATTAGTTGTATTATGTTTTCGACACGACACACTATCTAACTAACATAATTATATCCTGAAGAATATCATATATTTTACTGACTTTGTTTCGATCAAATACTTTTAGGCATTATAAAACTTGCGTTTTAGTCCCCTTAAGAAAAGTACAGTAGTTACAGATACAGGCATTTTCACAACACAAAGATAATACCCAACACAAGAAGATAATACCCAAGCATGAAAGAAAAGCGTCACCATGCTTTGAAGCATTTCTTATATTTTGATGTCGTTGCCAATAAAATTCGGTACCTACTCTTCCTTTGGGGCAGTTGCGTAAAAATATCAGCAACGTCTTATACTTAGCTATTTCAGACAAAAAGGTTTCTCACCATGTAATAGTTGGTTGTTGTTGGGCGGGCTGCCGGGCGGTAGACCGAGGCTGGGCGGCGGGGCGCCCACCTGGGCGGCCTTCATCATCTTCTTGTACTTGCTCCGGCGGTTCTGGAACCAGATCTTCACCTGTTGATAGAACATTGTTGGTTAGAATGACTGTAGTAAGGAAGGGATTTGAGAGAATAAGAGTTAAAAAACTATGAATTTTATGGGGATGTATAAACATCCAATCCAACCCTATCATTTTCAAGATAGGGCAAGACTTTTACGACCTGCAAGCAATCCTCTGCTTCTAAAATTCAATTCAATTCAATTTCATCACTTTTAGAATTGAACTTGTATGATTGGTTATTGATACATTGGTAATCATATTAGATTTTATTTATCAGATAGATACTTGTTCCGGCTGACAGCTGAAATCCTAACATTTAAATGGAATATATTCATCAACGCCCAGGCCAAAACTAGAAAGTTGTTTTGCACAGATATTCTCACGGGATACGGATGAAGTCACTGACAAAGTGCTAGTCAGATACCTAGGTACATATATAAATGTTTAAGTAAGAATCTCTCAATCCTGCCCGGGTAGCGGGATCGTCCGAAAGGGTTACCGCTGCCCCGGATCATAAAGGGCTAAGGAAGGAACACGGGTGGGTTTTAGTCAGTAAGAGTCTGACACTTCCTTCCGCTCCACCCAGAGAGGGAGGAGTCATTAGATGATTTCCCATCCAAAAAAAAAAATCCCGCAATGGTTAAGTAAACTCACCATGGATTTCTTCAGTTGCGGGGTTTAATTCCTACACGGAAAAAATATTGTATATTGTAGTCATAAAAATGCTAGGTGTGAGGAAACAGTTACAAAAAAACAGCTTCAACATAACAAATTGTTTATCGAAGTTATCGATTTCTATCCATAATTAATAGAAGAAAAAATATCTTACAAACTGTATGCAACTATGTGCCGACAGTTCTTATATACTCGTAGGTATATGTAAATGATTTAATTGACCATGCGAACGAATATTAATCTTCGCTATTAACATATATATGTACACATACACCTATGTAATGTTTACGTATTTACATAAATAAATATATACCTACGTTTGAGTAAAAGAAAATATCTGGATAATATTATAAATACGTACCGGATGACAGCGATGCGGACGAGTACTTCGACGCCTAAAGTGTCCTATGTTTTTTTTTTTTTTTTTTTTTTTTTTTTTATTTGTATAGTAAGTTAGTTAGTCTTTTATTTTAGTACCTACCTAATATGTATTTATAACAACACCAATGCATATATTTTTTTTCTGGAGAATATACAACTCCCTTTATGTACAAAAAGCTATGTTTTCTCATGCACCTTTAAATCTACTTATGTAAAATTGCTGCATGCTCTCAAAACGGCGAAGGAAAACATCGTGAGGAAACCGGCATGTCCTATAACCAAAAATTCGAAGACATGTGACGTCCAGCAACCCGCACTGGGCGAGTGACGGATTTCGGTCCACGCCCTCTCACAGAGAGAAGGCCTGTGTCCCAGTAGTTGGAACATTATAGGCTGATTATTCTATTAAAATTAGCCTAGTGTCATGTGAAAATCATAGCCTCAAACACTTCATCTGCCTAACCTTTTCCCAACTATGTTAGGGTCGGCTTCCAGTCTAAACCGATGCAGCTGAATACCAGTATTTTACATGGAGCGTCTGCCTATATGACCTCAAAATCCACAACCACAGTGACTCAGTACTCGATACCCCTTGGCGAGACTGGTTGTCAGACTTTCGGGGCCTCTGACCACCCGTAACGACTGTCAAAGACTGCAAATGACAGCCAGGACTGCTTAACGTGCTTGCCGAAGCACGGAGAGATCTCAATATGTTAAGGATGGTCACCCATCCAAAAACTGACCTCGGCAAGTGTTGCTTAACCTTGAACATCCGGCGCACCCTGCTGACTGGCTAATAATATAATGACTTACCACGTAATGAATATTATCATACAATATGTAGTTCGTGTCTTTGCAAGAGAAAGACACAATTGGCAATGTCCCACTCTGTCACTGCCGGATTTAGTACGAGTACAAATACCTAAACTAACATAGGTATACATACCTACATAGGTATACGAAGGGGTAGCGTGGATAAGGGCGGGGCTATGGGGTTGTCAGCCGTTACTGTACCGTTAAAGTTAGGGGTGGGATAAGTCGATGGTTTTTTATCGATAGATTTTTTGTTATTTTTCTGCATTTGTTAGCGTTTTGTTTATTTCTATTATTTTTATAGATGTGATTGCTTTAAGATTAAGCAATAGATATGGTACTAAAATGAACTAATATTTTACTCGTAATTAACTCGATTAGCATCAATTTACCGCATTCCTTAACTTACCATGACTATGTTTGTTAGTTAATCTACATGCATATCTGATAATTTTCCAAGTTTTATTAGATTATCTTAATATAACACTGTATTATTTGTAGAAAATACTCTAAAGTAATGTCAAGAAAACGTCTACTTGGGTTCAATCAAAGAGAGAACAAAATCCGTTAATCAACAACAGTGAGTTTTACGCGCGAAGCATACACGCTTCTGATTTTTTTTTACTACGTGGTAAAACAAAAAGTAATACTTTATAGTGTGCATTTTTATTTTCAACAGTTTTAACTATGTTAGCTATATATCCTATAAGTGAAGGAGTGCATCTACTTAATATCTGATGTTGCCCTTTATTTTAATTGTGTAAATAAACATACTTAGAACACTTCTACCATTAAAATCGACAGTGCAGTTTATAATTTCTGCATATTAATATAATTTATCTAGGAAATTCGAAGACATGTGACATCTACCAACCAGCACTGGGCCCTCGAGGGAGGCCTGTGTCTCAGCAGTGGAGACATTACGCTGATTATGTTTATGTTAATATAATTTATAACTTCCTCAGTTTGAAAACAAACAAATCAGAACCAAGGGCACGATATATCTCGCATTTTCCTCGAGATAAAGTTATTGCGGTTACATAAGAGTTATGATTGCGATATGTTATAGTTCATTATAGCGTTAATACAAGTTATAGGCATGCAACCCGCCAGACCTGAGTGACAAGTAACATTATTGATAAACGTTGGGTTACTGTGACTGCGGGTAGCGGGAGCGTTTTGTTGAGGTTATTTTGTTTTGAAGCACGAGTGTTTTGGGGGAAGTTTTTTGGATTGTTTATTTAATAATGGAAGCTTTAGTCGATGACATAAATATCTGAGCTTGAACTACGGCGGCTCAGGGGTATTGCAATCCAGCACGGTGTTCAATGCAGCGGGATTTTTGCTAGATTGACTTAAATCCAGCGACATTCCGCATTTTCTAAAATTATGCTGAATCCCGGTGGATTGCAATCCCCAGCTCAGAAGCATCAAGATAAAGAAAAATCCTTTTGCTTCTCAGATATATTTGTGTAATTAATTTATCTTGTGTCTTTGATAATATCCATTGACATTAAGTACAGTTTACACTAAAAAAATGTAGTCTCAATTATACAATGCTTTCAGAAAATTACTGACAATTGTGTCATTACTGACATTATTGATTATTGCTTGACATATTAATTTTTAATAATTGTTATTTTCCTCAATATTTCTCAATTTTTTTTTTTTTATTTTGTCTACACCATTTGTATTATTATGAATGCTCAATCTTGGTACCTATGTTAATTTTTTTCTTCTATTTTTATAATTTGTGTGTTCATAATTTACTTTCTCTATTTTTATCGTGTTTACACCTAGTTATATGTGCATGCTGTGGTCTCCTGTAACTGAAGGAGCACACGTAAAAGAACCTTTTTTATTATTGTAAATTTCTATTGTGTTTGTGTATCCTTTGTTGGAGATCCTCAATAAATAAATAAATTACTGAAGAAAAAACTGCTTAATAACATAGCTGCATTAAGCAGTTTTTTCTCATGGCAACAAATTTTGGATTAACACTTTCCGCTTCTCGCTTTCACTGACACCACGCCAAGTGATCAACTTATATCGCCAATTCGTGTAATCAATGCATAACGGGTATGTCATGCAGCAAAAAAACTGACGTATGCATTATTATTATGTGTCCATTTTATATGAGTTATATTTCACGTGGACGCTTCTGCGCAGTCGTAGTAGAAAGTATTACAACTGAAGTGAATTCTTATTTACGATGCATAACTTTGCGTTATCTTTTATCTAAGACAGCAAGGAATTGTTAATCAGTTACGTGTAAGCCGGTTGTTCAGCAAAAAACTGCTTCGGTTTATAAACTCGCTCAAATCGATAAAAATCTAACCAATAACTGTCTTATTATTCGTATCACTTATGAAGCCATTTTAGTTAGTTATAAACAAGAATCAATGCGATAATATAAAACAAATTACTTATCGCCCACTCTAAACTTATATGGAAAAGTGTAGGTGTAGAAGTCTTATTTATATTACAATCATCCGTGCATCGATATCGATAAATTGAGAGACGTCCCATCCCTCACCACCCACCCTTCGATTAGCCGGGTCGCAGTGCACGATATAACTTAACCCCGACGTCGCGCCTAACTTATTGTATTGGTATTCGGCATTCAATTCACTTAGCCCGCTTGAACAAGGTTATATTGTACAGAATTATTTATTTCGTCATGTTCTGCTTGGTGTTGCTATGTTGTATTATTTATTTAGGCTTACATTTAGAATGAAATAATCTTAAGTGCAGCCGCGCAAAATGTTGATTAAAAACTAAAAAATATATTAAATAAAAACCCTTTAGAGATCGCAAAAGGGAAAATCATTCTCTTTTGGTTTTATACAAGGTGGAAGGGACATCGATATTACCATGGATTCAATACAAGATTTTGAACCCCCTGCGTTGAAATTTCTATGATAACCTGCGAAAAATTTCCACGATACGAGGTTTAGAATCATGTGCTGAATTCATGGTTGCAGTTTGGGCTTCGATATCCTGCTGTATGATGACTAATCCAGCAACCAAAAGAAATAAAAAAATGTCATTTTATGATCTCAATTACTTTTTGGACTCAGAAACCAACGACGAGCAAAAATTAATGCTCGGAAGCAACAACTTTCGAGAAGATATGATGTAGGTAGAGTTACTTTATAAACGTTGTTGTATAAAATAGCAGGTACCTATATCTATCAAATTATTCACAGTAACTTGCCAAACGCAAAGCCGGAATATTTCAAAATTATAAATAAAAAAACACATTCAAATAACACAGAAAAATGTCGAAATACTCAAGGTTTTCTATCGAAAAAACTATCGACAATAGTTCGTATGCATGTACAAATCATTTCGATCGTCGAACCGTGGAGTATTGTGCTCGCGACAAAAGACCGTTGTATATATGTTGTCAAATAAATGTTTATTACCGCGGATGGGAAGTTTGGAAACAGAATATAATTGTAGAAGATTTTTTGAACGTTTTTGTGTTGTGAAATTTTCGTCGTCGTTGTTGAGCGGTCTGAGAAGGTTTTTTCTGTTGCTAGGCGCCGTTTAATGGTATTTTTTTTTCTACACACTTGCTAGATAATTTAGAAAAAACAGGGATCATCCACTGTCTTATACGAATCACTTTAGGATTTTTTTTGAATTGTACAAATAAAATTACTTAAGTAAAATCTTGTTCGGACATTTAATTTCACTTGTGTTTTACGTTTTTATGTTCATATTAATGAGCTATTAAAGACCACCTACGTGGAGTGGTTTTTATGAAACAATTATAAGGAATAATAAGATTACAAAATCATCATAATACAGGATTAAAGTGCAAAAATAGTTTTGTATAAACAAATGGAATAGAACTACACGTAGTGAATCAGCTATTGTAAGAACGGCCGGCGGATACGCATTATTGTGGTTTTCGTAGGCGATATGTGACCAATCTTCCATTAAGATTCACTATATTAACACTAAAATAATAAAAAAAAACTTAACAAAAATACTTCCACACTAATCTTGCAGTAAAAGAAAAAAATATATATCAGCTTCAGCTGCCTATAATTTCATGCAAGTCGTAAAACATGAGTACTATAAAAACTCGACGACATTTCAGCGCAGAACATCAAAAGCGAAAGACATAAAATTATTTTTATTTGTTGAATGTATAATAGAATTATGATAAGATAATTTAATGTATTAAAACACTTGAGGAATCTTCCATTTACAGCAAACAACCAAGTCAATTTTTAATTTAATAAAATATCGATATTCGAACTGTCGATATGCCCCACCTCTAGCATCCGTCATCTGTCACGTGAAACTGTCATTGTTATAAAAAAGAAAACACAACATGGCCGCGGCATATGCGACCACAATGCAATATGTATTTACTTGTACACGCACTGTTACTGTGTTACGAGGAATTTGTGGGGAGTAACACGAATTCGGGGAAAGAATACTAAAACATGCGCTGTGTTTCGACATGTGCAATTGACAATATTTTTCTTCTTGATTTTTCGGGTCTCGGTAGTGCAGAGGTGGCACAGTTGTAACGGCCCCGACTTACGAGTTGTAGGTCGTGGGTTCGAACCCAGGCAGGCGCTTTACTTTGTGTAAATAATTTCATCACCACTGCTCTCAAAACGGTGAAGGAAAACATCGTGAGGAAACTGTCAGGCTGATTATGTATGTTTTGTATTTTCGGGTCTGAACGTCGAAATAATAGCCAGGCTATGAAATAAGCAAATCTTTATAATATCTCTGACTAGAATTGTTACCGCTACCTACTGTTCTTCTAGATTAATGCACGAATCTTTCTAAAATCCAAGCATCTAGTTTTTGCATAATATAGTCAGTTCATAATTTTTCTACTGCTGGGACGCAGGCCTCCTCTCTTCGAAAGATCTGTAATCTACCACGCGGGCCCACTGCGGGTTGGTGGATGTCACATGTCTTCGAATTTTTAGTTCTAGGACATGCCGGTTTCCTCACGATGTTTTCCTTCACCGTTTTGAGAGCAGTGGTGATTAATTACTATACACAAAGTAAAGCGCCTGTCTGGGTTCGAACCCATGACCCACAACTCAGTCATGGCCGGTTCTAGATACTTGAAATTTTCAGAGTTCCTTCTATATCTAACGAAAGCGAGTACTAAAAAATGATCTAAGAGAAATCTTCAATTTGCTTAGCTAAGCAAACTTAACTTATAATACAAATCTCCACTACTCGTTCATTAAGTATATTATTTATATTATTAACTTTATCGACAACTGACCACTTTATAATGTGACAACATTTTTAATGCCTATCTTAGTCACTCTATGAATCACACATAGAAGTACGTACATAATACAGGTTGCAATTTCCGATGATAATAAATTCTTAGATAACAATCTTAGATGGTGATTATTGCTAGATACATGTATTATCGAGGATTGAAGAAAACTTGGAACAAGCTATGTTGGACTTTATTTTTCCCACTATGCAGTGATTAATTTTTGAAGTAAACAGCTTGTGTCAATGCTGTCTTTCTTTAAGTATGTTCTCCCGTCGGTAATAAGGTCGATAAATGTACACACACATGTCATACCTAATCAGCCTATAATGTTCCCACTGCTGGGACAGGCCTCCTCTCTTCGAGAAGGAGTGGGCTGTAATCTGCCACGCGGGCCCAGTGCGGGTTGGTAGACGCACATGTCTTCGAATTTTTAGTTCTAGGACATGACATCCTCGCGATGTTTTTCTTCACCGTTTCGTAGTTCGATAAATGTAAATGATTTTATTTCTGTAAGCTGGTTTGTACAAACGCTTATACACGTTAATCGTAATTTAAAACTAGATGAGGTCGGCGTTTCCTACCCACTAGGTACTCTGAGAAAAAAAGGCCGAAAGGTTCAAAACTAATTTATCCAAAAATTACAAAAAGTGCTCTTTGAACGTCCTAAAAACCATCCGTCCTTCACAACAATTTATTTATTACTAGAAAGAAGAAGCTCCAGCAACAACATCTCAAGTTGCAAAACAAACACATACCTAACTATGACCGCATTTCACAAGCCGATCCTTACGAGTACCTAGAATCACATCTATTTCTGCCTATACCCAATGTAGCCAACCTTTAAAAAAAGCAGCCCTGTTCCCATAGGTTTCGACAGCGGACGGCGGTATGCACAGTCGGCAATGCGTACATCGCGCGGCGCTCACAAAGACGTGGCGGACATACGTGGCATAGCTTTGAGAAACTGGTGCTCTCTCGGATACAGCAATTCCAGCACATCCAGGGACTGGTTTATGTTGTAGCGTTTGTGTTTGCGGCTTGTTGATGTAGGGTAGGCGGGAGTCTAATTTCAACTCTTGATTTGTGTCACCACAATTTTTCCAATGCCACAAATTACATGCATGTTTTAAAAAAAGCGTTCTTATTTTGACAGCTGCTGTCAAAGTGACAATGACATTTGAATGTCAATAGATGTGACAAATCTTCTAAGCCGAGACAGAAAATGATTAGAATTAGTTAGATTTTAGTTACTATTAACTTGTTGCTATAAAACATAGAAATGGTTACCGACAAAGTGGATGCATAATATATATTCGTTCTAGGGAAGCGTTAGAAAAGTCATAGCAGGTATGTAGTGCGGAAACAAGTGCGCTTGCGTCGCTTTGATCAACGCGACTGTAGGTAACATAGAGGAAACACTTATTACGGTATTTAAATCGTATCGGTTTTAATTAACGCAGCCATCGGATGTGCTTTAATTCTATAGAATAGAAGATGTTATATTTTATCAATACTTATTAGTAGTTACCAGTGGCGAAGGGTGAATTTATGACAGAGGTAGGCCGGAGCAAAACAAAAATGCCAAAAGAAAATTTCAATGATGAATTGACTATAGAGTGGTTGTGTTCTGAATTTTCGAACGGAAGCCGGTGGGAATCGAGTTGTATGGTGCCTTCGCCACTGGTAGTTACTATCTACATATACTTACTACTGTACTTAATAAAGATGAAGAGTTAGTTTGTTTGATCGCGCTAATCTCAATCCAGTCGGATTTGAAAAAATATTTTTGCATTTGATAGCACAATTCTTGAGGAAGGTTATAGGCTATTTAACATCACGCTTCAACCCTTGGGAGCCGAGCAAAAATAAAAAACGACAGAAGGAACGCTAAGTGAAAACGAAATGACAGTTCGGGTGGGAAGTGTGACTGTTTTTTTAGTATGTTGTAGTGTCTTACGACTTCCATGCGGATGAATTCGTGGGCAGAAGCTAGTAACTTTATATTCGCTTTTGTTTTAAAAGCGTAAAAGGTGTAAGTTAAGTTAAGACTATTGTGGTTTAAAGGCGCTTTGATTATCTGTAGCAGGCAAATTACCTTTACCTTTTTAGATAGAATTACATTGTTGCATGTCTTTAACCTAGATTAGTTTAAACATAGGACTAGCCTACAGAATATTTATCTAGATTTCTAACTAAATAAAATAGGAAGACTGTTTAAAGCTCTATGATTTTTTTTCCCTCGCTTTTTCCAACCATTTTTATAATCAACTATACTAAACATTTAAAGAATCGATATTAACTGAAACAACACAACACTATTAACACATTAAAAGACAATTTACCGTTCGGTATTTTAATGTGAAAACCATAAATCAAATCACAGCTCAACTTTACGACATCCTATCACCAACTGTCAAACGAAAAAAAAATCATTTGACAAATGACACACAAAAGTCACACGTCATAATTCACGAAACGACACAAAGCATCACACTTTGTATCAATCACTTCGGACGACTCAATCATTCTACCAATCAGTAAATGAGAAATATAAATAATTAATCGACAATATATAAATGTTAATGTGTTGGCAGTGGTGCATAAAGCGGTCCACGACTTGAAAAAAAGACAGTAGCCGCTGCGTGTTTCTGTTGGACAGTGAATGATGTGGAGTCGTCTTTGTTTTATTTTTATTTATATTTTTGCAATTGCAGTTTTGCGGTGGTGCTTGCTCTTTTTGTCGTTGGTACATAGAGTTTTGTTTATAGGTACCTACTGTCGTTTTGTTGTGGGTGGAAAAATTAATTTATTTTCGTATTGGCTTTTTACGAATCGGAAAATAAAATAGCTTAATTGTAAGCAATCGTGGTCGATAATTTTTTTTTTTGTTAAAGGATATAAATATTTCTCTGTATTTACACTCAAGAACATGTTTTGGTGTAGAAGAAGTTTAGATTTAAAGGAAAATATAAACATATATCCATAAATTAAAAATAACTTAATAATCCAACAATCGGACTAAAAAGCAATAACATCCAACCACAATTTTATTGCAAAAAGAACTTTACATCTAACCCAATAAAACTCAAATTAGTTTAATAAATTCAAACAGGTGCTAACTGTCGACACCCTTATCATAATCCAATAAATTAGTGATGCACAAACGCGTTTTACATATCGATACATTAGTGTTGTGACAAGCACATTAGGCGGTCCATTGGCAATAAAAAAAATATGGGCATTGAATATTTAGCGATTGCAATGTTACTTTTTGCTTCATGTAATTGTTTTGCATTAATTTTATTACTCTAAATAGCTATTTTATAAAGTATAAAATTAGTTTCTAGATGTTTTTACCTTTAAAGGTGAATAAAACTCTAGGAGGTATCCGCAAAATGGTGTACGTGCTAGTAAAAATCATAATATACTCGTATGTAGCTATAATACATTTTTACATAATGCGACATCGAATTTTGCACTTAAATTACTCACTCGCTTGTAAATGTTTCGTTTTGAACGTGGCATTTGAGATAAAGTCGTAGTAATATATTCATTGAAGGAATAAATTGGTTTTAACGCTTTCGATGATAGCGTTTTTCAATAATATCTATATAATTAATCGAATTAATGATTATTTAATTGAATGCTGTCACGACACATTTATTTTAAAACTAAGAAAAACTTTTAGTTTCAATCATTTTAGTTATACCATGCAAGAATCGACTTGAAAATCATTTGAAAAAAAAGCACGAAAAATAATAAAAGCCACAATTAACTCCACCGATTCCTTAGCAACCTCCCAAAATCTTTCGTACCACGTCACCACGTCTCGGTCACATGTTTTACGCCGAGAAAAACAGCAACATTCCCCTTAGAAAGGAAAAAATACCGCTCATGTAATAAATTTGACGACCAGTTTGTTTGTCACTCAATTCTGGATCGGGTTCACGTTTTTCGAAAACAGTAAAATTGTTTTTGGCGTAAAATTGAAAGTATTCTTTCTTATTGAAGTGTTTTTTTAAGAAAAATTACTTTATTAGGAGATAGATAAAGATCTAGTTGCTACAAGCGGTACAAATTTTTACCAGCTCGTCCCTGAGAGATTAACCTTGTTGCCACAAGCGGTACAAATTTTTACCAGCTCGTCCTTGAGAGGTTAAAATGTGGGTCTAATTTACCTGTTTTTAGTAAAATCAACCTATAAACTAAACCATTATAATTTGTTATTAAATGGCGGACAGCTGCCATAAATGGCGTTGCCAAGTATCAGTCTAGATTAGTGATTAGCTAGGAGATCCATGACTATCTATGATCATTACTGGTTGCTATGGTAAGGAATGATTAATAATAACACAACAACAAAATCTTTGAACTTCGTTTATTTCCCTCAATAGACACTTTATCAAAGAAAACCTACGTCTATGTTTTTCCAACATTACGTGAATCAAAGACAAATGCCATCTAAGGCAGCCATTACAATGTGCGTTGACCATTGACTCAGTTTACCATAAATAAGTACTTCATCTTACAGCTCAGTGATACAGCAATTCATTGCTAATCGCGTTTATAGAGTATCCATGTCGATATGTTTTTTTATCGACACTCGCACGTCACTAGAATTACGTAATTATAATGAATTTATGAGATTTTTATAGTGTCTTGTCTTTGTGTGCAGTTTTGCTTGCGTGAGAGAATTAAGTCTTTTAATATTGTTGTAAGTGTTTTTTGCTGTTTAAAGATTTATGCACTTATTTTTACGAGCATTTTCTCTTATTGGGTGAGCAGGAGTGTGGCCTAAGTAATATAGATAACAAGATTTATTGCTAATTGCTTTAGATTAAAACATACTTATTAACATTTTTAACAGGCAAATTAATGTTACTTTTTTTAAAGTTCCTAGCACTACCTTATCATTTTACCTATCAACACCATGTTTCAATATTTTAATTAAATTGTTCTTCTTAATCAAAATCAAAGTAATTTATACAAATTAGGTTGAGCACTTTTTGAACGTCAAAATTACATAAGACCGTACCTCAAAACGCCCGCCCTTCACCACTTCCTAGTCCTTTAGCTAGGAAGAAGAAGTGGCGCAAACAAACTCCCCAAGAAGTAAGTAGTAAGAAAATCGCAGCAGCTGTCAACCATATTTCATTGCCCAACTAACCCATTTATTTTTCAAGTAGGTACAAACACAACACACCCACAAACATCACTGCATATTCCTTCCATTCTGTCCGAATAACATCGCTTGGTATTTAAAAAATTAACTTGCTTAAAAAACTGAACGCGAACGAACCTCGGAAAAAAGTCGCAATAAGTTTTTGCGAGCTAGTGAAAGGCCGTATGTTGGGTAGCCGTGAAATGTCTTTATCGGCGCCGACTCGATTTTATAGCAACATACAACAATGTGTGTGATGTGTCGATTTTTTTTATCGATATATTTTTCGAGTGCGTGCGACTGTCACTAATGATTTTGACAGTTTATTGTTCAACTACCTACATTTTATTATGCATGCGATAAAAAATCGAGAAAATGTTAAAAGTGATGAGGAATTTTCCATCTTAAGGAAATTAATAATACCTAAGCGTTGTTTTAGAAAACCTAAGGCTAAACACGGAATGGCTGTATTACAAAAATCTAAGAATAAAATATGTACAGTACCATTTAAGTACACATTGAAAATGTCAAGTTTTATATCTAGTTGGGTACAGCATAGGTATCCTAATTAGCCCTTTCGACACCCCAAACAGCAACCCTTAGCAGACTTTAATAAAAACATCCATAAATTCAAGCACATTACTCAATTTATTTCCAAATTACAGACATATGCCGAATTATTTGATCCCCCGTTGCCATAGCAACGCCCCACACAGCAAGGCTGTCGAAATCGCGGCTAGCACACCAATTACAATTAGCCATCGTATTATATTTGTGTCAGCCCTTGTTATTAACAAATTGGTCTCAGTTTTGTTAATCAGATCTTCATTGTATTTGTTTGTAGCAGATTTAATTTTGGCAATTGTATACTGTGAGATGGCTGATCTTATGGTGATTTTTTTGGTATAGGAGTATTTTTGAAGGATAATTATCCGGAAGAGAACTGGAGTTACCAACATAGCTTGTAGAGTTGGCAAACTGATATAAGTGGGCTGGCCATTCGCTTGCCGCGGTCGGTCCGTGGATCGGAAAGCACATTAAGCCGTTGATCTTTCTGTGAATCTTTGAGTCATTGCCAGTCAGAAGCCCGAAAGTCTGACAAACAGTCTTACAAAAGGGTATATTACCTAATATCTCGAAAACTATTGAATTTCGGCCATACATATGGGGGTTCAATTTGTTGCATTTTGGCCCCCCTATCAGCTCCTGACGGATATACGTCGAATTACAAGTAATCCTGTATATTGTATATATTCAGTGATTTTTGGTGCAAGTGGAGCTAAGTTTAGGTTTTTGGATATTAAGTCAATGTCCACGAACTCAACTCTTTATTGAATTTATCACCCATTCCTCTATAACATATCTCCGTTAGTGGTCACCATTAATTCCCCATATCCTTTATTAATGGCCTACCAATAAGCTTCCCTTTAACCCTCCGAAGCTCTCGTTACACAATAACGAAGTGAACCGGAGAGCGGCTGTTATTTGAAACTCAATCAAGTTACTGTATTCATTAATTTGGTTCAACTACTGCAAGTGCTTTTGGGATAAAACTTAAATTTGCATTCATTGCAAAGAATTTTATAAATCCATCACACATGTATTCCTCGAAGGGATAGAGCAGGAGGAGAGGAGAAGGAAGGAGAAGAGGGGGAGGGAGAGGTTGATGATGATAATGATTTTACAGATTCTGTTAATATTGATGTGGAAAAGAATACAGAAGTCACTGGTTAGTTGGAAATAATCGTAGTAACCCTTGAGAAGCAATACGGGGAAATACATTGAGAAAAATTTGAATCATAAAGATGTAATGAAGAGAATGTAGAATTATAATTATCTTGATTTTAAAAGATATAATATATCTTTTCTCTATAAACTTATAAGTTATAAAGTACAAAAGGCCATAATCATCCAAATGGTTAGAAAAGCAGATGAAGTCATCAGAAAATATGAAATCCAAACAATGAAACTGAAGTAAGTACTGAAAGCAACAACAGAATAGAGAGTTGAAAACGGAACACAATTCACAACAGAACTCTTAAGCAACAGTCCTCAAAATTCACATCAATCATACGAAAACGTACAGCTTGAATTTTCTCAGAAACCAGACCAACTCCCACTTATTAGGTACCTACCAACCGTTCACTCTACCCACCAACTTAAAAACACACCCACGAAAGCAACCCACAAACGAAATCAGTTTTTATCCCATCGAAATAAGATGCATTGTTAGAAAAAGTCACAGAAAAAAGTAACTTTGTTTTACCCAAGATTTTTTTTCTATTTTTTCTCCGTATTGTCTCAGAGAAACACGCAAAGCAACAATTGCTTGGTTTTTCTTGAAGACGGAAGTTGCCATATAATTATTTTCAAATTAGACGCAATTTTAGATTTCGGATGTCTCTGCCTAGGCCGTGAGAAAGATGGTGACATTTTTTTTGTTACGTCAAGTGTAGTCAAAATATGTGATTTGACTTTAAGTGTACACCTGAATTTGGCGTGTGAAGATGAAAACAATAAGGATGGTTTTTGTGATACAATAGCTCAAATCAGGAGGAGAGGTGACTGTCAAGAGATCGTGTGTACTCTTGTGATATGTTACATTTTTGAGGTGAAACCACTAAAATAACATACATCAACGAAGGGTTTGACAGAGGTGTACCAATAATACACTCACATTTCGCCAGTTATGTTTAAGTCTCATGTTATAGGGGCCGAGCCTATTGCCATCAACCGGGCACTAGAAATAAGAAATTTATGATGGAAAATTCCAATATCACTACCCGACTTGGTAATCGACCCAGGACCTCATGCTCAGAAGTAGCGCTTGCGACCAATGAGACCAATGAGGCAGTGAAGCCATTACTTGTATGAAAACTATATAGTATAACTTAGTGGAAGGAGTAAATGTTAAAGAAAGATTTAATATAGAAAAGGCAATAAGAGAGGAATTTTCAATTCAAAAGAGAAAATAGAAATCATTTCTTTTCCAAACGGTGAAATTTTTAGAGAAATTCAGAATCATGAAGACAAACGTGAAGTTGACAGTAATATTAGTGTTTTAAATCAAACTCCAACAGCACTAAAGGAGTCCAGTAAATTGAAATTATTTATAGGTTTAGAGAGCTACGATTTTCAAATCAGTGCAGGTGTTTAGATAAATTTACTCAATACTTTTATTGCGTTCTACATGTACATTTTTAGGTGGTAAACTTATAATTAGATCATAAATGGACCCTGTTGGGCACAGCAAAATAAGTGAGTTAGGGAGAGAGGAAGATTAGATACGCCTTTACTAGTTTCCTTACCTTTTAATTTGACTTTAACTATACTTTCTTGACACTCAAACACAGGCTGGTGAATACACAATTTGTTTTTACTACCCATAACAGCTGTCCATGATTGGCATCTAGTCTTTTCATTAATATTATTGTTACTAGTTTCTGAAATTTCTTGTTCTCCAAACCACCCCGTTACATCGCATCCCCTGCCGGCGCGGCGCTATCATTTATTTTCGCTTAGTGTTCTTTCTGACTTTCTTTCATTTTGCTCGGTTCCTAAGGGTCATAGCGTGATGTTAAATAGTCTATAGCCTTCCTCAAGAATTTGGCTGTCAAGTGCAAAAACAATTTTTCAAACCCGACTGGCAGTTCCAGAGATTACCCCCTAGTTACAAATTTATAAACAAACAAACTTTTAACTCTTTTTAATATTAATAATAAGTATAGATAACTCAAGTAAGTATGTATAATTGTAGATAATATATCTCTTCTATAAATCATTATTTTAATCTAGTTTTAATTTCTGTTTTGCTTCATATTTTACTCGAATAACACGCGAGTTAATAAATCTATTATGTTGGCGCATACTATATTATATTTTTATTAATTTTTCACGCTCCCATTCCCTTTAGATATGGTGATATTCTAGCTCTGAGACGTTTATTTTTTCTTAAAAATAATAAATGTTATAATTATTTCACATACTTACTAATAATCTAAATCTTCCTCTTATTTTAGTTTCCATGGCAACGGTTTTCAAGCTTCGTCATCATTATCTTTGATAGCTTTATTCCTAGTGTGTGTAAGCGTCCTCCCTTTTGTGCCATGCTGCCCTAGTCTGTCTTAGTCTCATCCAGGTCTTACATTCGGTACTGTTAAGTCCCATCATCATCATCATCAGTGTATATCAGTTCACTGCTGCACATAGGGCTCTCCAATCACTCACCATTTAGCTCCTTGGCTACTTTCATCTGACATTAAAGTTTCGTAACTTCAAACTGTGGATAGTAGTTCTAAAACTATAATATATTTTTGTTATTCTTTAACATGACTCAGTGATTTCTGTTTAACTTGATGAGTGTACAGAAGCGTCCAACCATGACAATGAAAGGCTGCCAAATGTCTGAATTCACAAAGGGTTGTCCTCTACAAGGTCAGATGATGAAATGCTTCTCATGAAATCATTAACTACAATGACATGAAATTCGATCAAGTGCAGTAGACCCCGTAGCATGACCACCGTAGAAACGGAAGAAACTAATGACAAAATGACAGATTGCAAGAAGTTTTCTACGCGTGACGTTAAAAATGGAGCAAAATAAATGCCATTTTATATAGAAAGATATAAGCTACGAGATAAGAGAGAAATGTTTATTCTTCGTAGACTAGATGTAGGTGGTCAATAAAAATGTTGGAATCAAGATGGTTAAGTATTAACATTATGAAAGTTTTGAGTATGAATGTGGAGGGCAAAAGAGTAGGAGAAGACCAATGAAAGGATGGATAGACTGTGTGAAAGATTATAAATATGGCTAAAAACGGACTGATTACCGGAATGACGACAAAACAAAAGAAGTAAGGAAGAAGAAGTCAAGTTGCGCCGACCCCAAATAAATTAGGATAAGGGCTGGAGAATAATGGTGAAGTATTCACTTGGAGTTAATGAAAACAATTGCCAACATGAATTGAGTAAGAGTGATGGACAATGCTAGTTAATTATAATGAGAAAAACCCGAAAAAAAGAGTTGTAGGCAAGTTACAAGCTAACATAATGGATTTGATATAAATAAAATATTGAATAGTTATACAAAGCAGTGATAACATCTATGTACTAATCCTTGAGAAGTCTAGTTGTACTAGAATCTGCATAGACGGTTGAGTAACCGTTAGAATCAGGGATGCCATGAGAGATACATGGCATGACGACCACAAATGATTGATTGCATTTATGAAAGTAAGATTTTATAGAAGGTTCTTGGTTTAATGAAAATAATGTACATAAAGAAAGAAATAAAGAAAATTAAAAAAACAAACACACTTTAGACCATATAAGGGTTGTAGAGAGAGAGAGAGAGAGGAGAAAGAACTATAATAAAGTTTTGAGGATATTGTGTAAGGATACAGTAATTGATGTTAATCCTTGTGTTTCTTTTTATCCTAATGAGTGTCCTAATATTAGACACAAAACTATTCGTAGTTTGCAAGAGTACGAATTTAAAAAAGAATTGAATGCCGACGTTATAATATATTATTATTTTGCATCACAAATATTTTATTATTCGCATAATAGCTCCTTTGACTCAGTAGCATGTTTAATAGATGCAATCTAAGATGGTAGCGATGTAGATTGTAGATAATAAAGAAACCTATAGTTATATCAACGTGCCCTGTTGAAAGTGCTTAAATGATTTTAGATAGATGATATATAAAGGAAATAAGACATTGAAGGGCTATACTCGTGGCTAAGTAACAATAACCACACGGGTCGTTCGAACGTTGAGCTAAGTTTGCCGAGATCGGTCCGTGGATGGGTGTTCGCGTATTGCCATGCCTCGGCAAGCACATAGAGCCGTTCGTCTCGACGGTCATTTGTAGATCTTTGACAGTCGTTACGGGTAGGCAGAAGCCCGAAAGTCTGACAACCAGTCTTACCAAGGAGTATCGTGTTACCCAGTAACTGGGTTGTCGAGGCAGTTACTCAATGTAAAATACTGGTATTCAGCTGCATCGAGTTAGACTGGAAGCCGGCCTCAACATAGCTGGATAAAGGTGAGGTAGGTGATGATGATGATCTTCAATAGACTTTGTACAGACGCCAGCACATCAACCTACTACAATCTGTCAAATTTCTTTAATACATTTTCAACTTCATTGCTAAAGCATAAGGTTCAAAATTGATTGGGGAAATGTGACAGTTTCGGGTAGGTTGATGTGCTGGCGTCTGTACTTTCAGCCATATTGAAAAGATAACAATTCAAACCAGCGCCAACCCTATCTACAAAGCTTGTATTAAATTTTCCTATAAATAATTACAATTGACAGGTTTAGCTATATAACGGTCTGGATTCTAGTCTAGATCTAAATCAGAGGTTATGCTTCAGTTAGCAACGTCGCTGGTAGGGGGCGTCGCTGACTGAGCCAAATGGATGGGTGTCCAGAGAAAGTGGGAACTTTCCATGTTACGATGGAAAATTGTTGTTCGAAGTAAATTGTATGGTATTTTTGAAATGTTATGGATTTTGTGTTGGTTTAGTTGACAGCTGCATCCTTATGTTGGTAATAACAGCTTGGTAAGGTAACACGAAAATACTTTTAAGTCAGCAAAGCCGCCAATTTTAATGTGTCAACTGTACATCAGTGGCGAAGGTACCATACAACTCGATTCTCACCGGCTTAACTTCGAAAATTCAGAACATAACCACTCTATAGTCAATTCATCATTGAAATTTTCTTTTCGTATTTTTTTTTTTTTTGCTTTGGCCTACCTCTGTCATAAATTCACCCTTCGCCACTGTGTACATTATGTTGTTATTTGCACCAGCCAATCTTAAGAGCTATTATGAGAATAGATGTTTTACTGGTAGCATCTACTCGTTGATAAATAAATAATTTTGAGAAAGTCGGTTGTCTCTAACAACAAAAGTCAGCAAGAAAATCGTCGTATAAAATCTAAAATTCATCAATATTTAAATCATTTAATAATTCATTAGTTACTATCTATGACCGCTAGATGGCACTGCATAATTAATTAGCAAGATTAGCTCAGTAAAATTAAGGGATAATTAGGAAACCTTAGGAAGCTTCTGATTGAAATATTTAACCCGTACGTATGTATGTAAAACGGTATGTGAGGTTAATATTATATTGGATGCTAGAGAAACACAACTACTAGAAATTATACATTGATTTCGTAATTCATGTAAAATTATTTATAAGAAATACATAAGGTTGAGGAGATCGTGGAGTACTTTGAGGGTCGAGAAGTTGGAGTCGCGTCACAACACCAACTTCAAGTCGTTTGTGGTGCGTGTTCCGACACATCATCTCGAGAAGTTCCTCAAGGAAGAGTTCTGGCCGAAGGGTGTTGTGTACCGCGCCGGTTTCGTGGCCGGCTACATGACACCAGTCAGCGAAACACGACGCAGTCACTTCGTGTTTAGTTAGTTTTTTAGTGTAATTATAATGGTGTATGTATTTATAGTATTGTTAAGTTATATTAATATTGTATTGTATGTGTTTTATATGGGCCTTGATGCCTGAAATAAATGGATAAATAAAATACCTAAATAAATATGTATATCCATTTTCAACTTATCAGAAATACAAACACGTATTATTTTAAAAGAGAATCACAGACATCAATTTCATACGCACGCACAAGGCCATGAAAAATGATTGTGATTGCAGCTCTTCGCTCATTATGAACGCCTGGTACCTGTGATTGATGTTCGTAGATTGTACGACGGAAAACCGTGAGTAATGTTAAGAAAATGTGTTGTATTCTTGTTTTATTTACTTATTTCTGTACCTAAACACATTATATATATTGTATGTTGATATCGGAAAAAATATACTAGAACATTTTTCTGTCTCTCACAGTGGCAGCGAATACCGCTTCGGTTTGAATAGAACTATGGATACATGCCTCTTAGTTCAAGAGACAGAGTATAATATATTTCTGTTTGTAATAGATATTTGTAGCCTTCAACTTTTGTACAAACAATTATGTATAATTTTGGTAGTCTACCACTATGCTCAAACTGTGCATAAATGTATGTGTGTATCTATGTATATATCTATGTATTACTTTATTTATTTATTTATTTAATACTTTAAGCACAAATGTACAGAGGCGGACTTAATGCCATAGGCATTTTCTACCAGTCAACCTTTGGGTGATGCAGAGACAAACAGTGGTAGGTGCAATCCTGAACATTGAGGAATAAATATTTTAAATATAAACATACGCATAAACTTATTAAAACTATGAATATAATAAATAAATATACCTACATACTACATATCAATATAAGCATAAATAAATATACATAAATACACGAGTATACTTGCTAAAATAAAAATAAATAAGACAAACAATGAGAAAATATTACCGTTGTGATGATACTGCCAGCTTCTTGCGAATGTGCTCACGAACCTTAACTTTAAAGGATAATCGGTTGGTTGCTTTGGTTTTTTTTTTCTATTGTTACATAGGTTTTTCGGCATATCGAAACCCCTCCGTGCCTCTAAAAGCACGTTATATCGTTGGTCCCGGCTGTCATACGTGGATCTTTGACAGGCATGTTTACATATTTCTTGACTTTGCTAAAATGAGTCTTTTTTGTGTAATGTTAAAGATGGACCGTAGGCAGACTAGACGCTAGTTAAAACTCAAAGCCTAAAAAATAAGGATTTTGCCTTATACCTGTCCATTGATAAACGAGTTTGTCTCGAAGTGCAGGATGCTTGATATCTATGAGTACTTCCATTTACATGTCGGAAAATAACCGTAATCCCTACTAGCACGGAGATGCTTATGTCGCAAAGTCAGGAGACCTACCACAAGCTCTTAACGCGATCCATTTTAGGACCTAAACTGAACTGTTCTTCTAATTCATACCATGATGTCAGTTTAACGATTCAGTTTAGACCGTGCCATCTGCTGACAGCGATTTTTCCAAACTGAATCGCATGTTTTGGTTTCATTCATACTTGTTTAGTACCGTGACGTCCATAGAGCAGCTCAAGCGATGCAGTTTAGGAACTTAAACTGAAATGTCTTGTTTTTGAATCGTTTTTAATTAGATCATGGTAGGCCACCTGGCCTCTTTAGTGGTTTATAAAGACAAGACAATCTTTTGCTCTAATCCCAATTTATTTGAGGTCGGCACAACATGTCTTTTTCTTACATACTTCTCTATTAGCCGCCATCTCGACAGTCACCTTCTTTCTAACCATATCATCAATCACACAGTCCATCCATCGTTTCTTAGGTCGTCCCCTACTCTTATAGCCATCGACATTCATTCTCAAAACATTCCTTACGACTATTCTATGAAAGTTCGTCGTTTTGAAAAAGATTGGAGAGCTTTCCAAAAAATAACATAAGAAATAGAGGTTGTATTAAAAAGTTTTTATTAAAAAACGGAACAGAATATAAAATAAAAAATGATATTCCAAAATTCCAAATACAAAAATCGATTTCCATCTGTCATTTCGTCACGCCATAACCTAAAAAATGTCGTCTTATACAAAATACACCTTAAAGCCTTCGTTTTAAGGTTTGAATTTATTTGTAGTGACATAATTGTCACTGAAAAGTACCGGGTAGAAGTTGCGGTATTTTTGCCTCACGTACCGCGGTCTCGAGTTGAGATCTGTCATTATTGTGATAACACTGTCTGTCTACGTGAGCAGAACTGTCCGTTGGTGTAGTGATGCGATCAGGTCGATAGTAGTTATCGATGATTCGGAATTACCTTTTAAAATATTGGTTGGGAATGTAGGACAAGAAAATGAGATAAAAATAACTGTACATTTTTGATGCAAGAAGTTTTTTTTTTGTTTTTGTTAGGGAATACATCTAGTAGCAAGATGCGAATGACCTTTGAAGGAATATAATTAATATGTAAAAGTTTGTAACAGTCTCTTTCATAGACACTAGTCATTGTAAAAACCTGATAGGTTAAATGAATTGTGTTTTATTTATTAACATTCTCACCATTTCCCAAATGACGACTTGCTACAAAATAACAGTATTTTACGTGAATTGATTGCCAACGTAGCTCCCAAAAGTAAATCAATTACTCTCTACATTACCTACTACAAATCCACAATCCACAAGGCAAGCGTCACCACGACATGACCACAAGCAAAACACAAGACCAGTATCCCAAAAACCAAACTGTCAAACTCAAACGTCCACCATCCATGACAACTGTCACGAATGACATGACAGCCGTTACCTCTCAAGTGCCCTCCATTTTACTTTACCCTATAAATTATAAAGCCGTGACGTTTCGACTCGATGTGCCCAACACTATATCATACATACTTACAGCTATCCGAGTTGTTTACAAACATATAATTACTTGGTAGGTCGATGCATATCTTAGGTGTGTTTGTGTGCGTTTTGACAGCTGTGTGGGTGTGTGCATGAAAGGTGTGGGGTGTGAGTGTGTGTGTAAACTAGTTTTCTTGCTTTATGAGTGATTGTAAGTCCCAACGACCACACAGTCGACTGATCAAATTAATTAATTTATTGTTTTGATTTCATTATGTGGGTCGTTGTTTTTGGGGACTGTTAAGATAAATAGTTGTATTTCTTTAAGTTCCATGTGATTTATCAGGACATTGACAGTTAGAATGCCAATGAAAATCGACTTACTTTTTGTTTAACTAAGTAAGGTCAAAGGTAAGTTGTCAAAAATTATGAACTAAGGATGTGCCACTGTACTTATCTGGGAATATGTATCGAGTTGACTAAAACATATTTTTCTTTTAAATATGTTTTAGTCAACAAGTTGGCCAAAATGTATACATAGCAACGTAAATCTCTCAGAATATCCGAATTAAGTTTTGACTACTTTTTTAGTTTCTTTTTACCGAGTAGGTATAGGTAATATAATCAGCCTATAATACTCCACTGTGGGCTGTAATCTACAACGCGGGCCCATTGCAAGTTGGTGGATGTCACATGTCTTTGAATTTTTGGTTCTAAAACATGCCGGCTTCCTCACGATGTTTTCCTTCACCGTTTTGAGAGATGTGGTGAAAAAATTACAACGCCTGCCTGGGCTCGAACCCACGACCTACAACTCGTATGTCGGGGGTTGCTCTAAGGTGATATAAGGATAAAGGAAAATCTCAGTCTAGACATCCTTCTAGGCACCCTAACAGATTGCTACAGAAAAGTAAGTAAAACGAGCATCAGTCATTCTTACGTACTTCCTCAAGTAAGTACGTCTTTTAAACATAAACAAAAAAACAATATTTTTAAAACAGCAGATAGTTTCAACTATTAATATTTAGTAAAACACTAGTTATTATTATAATTTGTTTCGTTTTTTTATCTGAAACAATACAAAATTAGTTGAATTACATACATCGCGTGTTGTTGTTTTAAATTCATTGCAATACATGATAAAAAAAGGTTGTGTCATTTTATAAAACTTTTGCAACCTTTGCTAAATTACTTATGTGTGGACTGATTTTTTTTATTCAAGGTTAAAATTGGAACACCGATTAGTTTTGAAACTGTGATGCAACCTCTAAGGTCGCTTCGAATATAGAATGCATTTTAAATTAAAGCAGATGGCAGCACATTCGCACAACATTAGGACAACCAATCAGAGCAATTTAAATTGACATTAGCAATAATGTCAAATCATATTGACCAATGCAGTTTGCATTTGTACAAATGTGAGTGGTGCAAAGAGTAAAGTAACTATAGAGGGAAAGAGTGACAACTCTGTGGTAAAATTTGCATGTATGGAAAGTGCTGCCACCTTGAGTTTGGTGGGTGACCTAAGGCTCTAATAAATATACACATACCTATAGTTAAGCATACTAGTTTACTATAAGTAGCGAATCTTTATTATAATGTTTAGGGTCACAATCAGGGTTTAACAAATAACAGTAACAAGTAACAATTTTAACATAATTAGCTGAGATAAACTCGGGATTTCGGGAAGCGCATCAACGTCGGGAAAGCCGGAGTTGCGGAGTTGACAATGATAATGGCGGTGGCCGGCGGCGACAATGACATTTATTTGACAAACAAGAAAATGGCTGCCAAGTTTTTTTAACCCACCAAACTGCAGATGTCGCTGTCGTCTATGGAAATTGATGACAGTGCTAAGTGTGCCCCCCCTGGAGTGGTGGTGATAAGTGCCACAGATGGTTTCATTTGATGTGTGTATGTAGTATTTACATGAAAACTTCTTAACTTGCTAATCTAAAAATGTAAATTTCTCAGTAGCAGCCCGGAGTCTGGATTTGTACCTACCATGGCAATCAGCTCGCTATTACATGGGTCTTAAATATAACTGGCGAATTGTGGGATTTACAGACGCCAGCACCTCAAGCTACTGTCAAATTTCTTTAATAGATTTTCAACTTTATCTCTAAAGCATTAGGTTCAAGGTTGATTGGGAAATTTTGACAGTTCCGGGTATCTTGATGTGCTGGCGTCTGTACTACAGACGCCAGCACTTCAAGCGAATACAATCTGTCTTTCTTTTAAAGATTTTCAACTTTATCTCTAAAGAATTAGGTTCAATATTGATTGGGAAAATTTTAAATACACAGGCAGATATGATAGGTAGGAAATGTCTAAAAATGTCAGACAGGCACAGAATTGCAAATTCTCACTAACCTGTGAATTACATTCACACTGAACATCGTTGCTGACAATTATTTCGTTCTAGACCTAGAGAACTGCTAAGGATCAACTTGAATGGTGTGTGTACGATTTGAGAGGCCTTTGTGAAGCAGTGGACTGCAGTTAGAGGCTGATGATGATGATGATTCTGCTTTGTGTTACAGGAAGAAAAATACAGATCACAGAAACAAACTGGGTCAGGAATTGGTAACTCCAAATCTCAAATTGTTTATTGCAATCCATAATGTACAATTACAGGTGGTAAATAAAAAATAATAGAAACAATTATGGACCCTGTCGGGCGCAGCAAATTTTTAAATAAGTAGAGAGAGGAAGAGCGCTTTATTAACTTTCCTTGTTGTAAAGTTAGAATTATTTTCTATTCTATTACCTATTTATTTATATTTCCATTCATTCACTTATTCTATTTATATTTTATATGGTTCATTATTATTAATGTAGTACCTGCATATTATTAAAAGCACATGAAAAGGTGGAACATCCTGTTCACTTCACATTGTCTAATCATCGCTTTTCACGACACCGTAATAAAGCTACAAGGGTAGCTTAAAACCAAAAACAATAGTAACTTTAACAGTAGCATAGAACCAACTGTTTCATTCACTCCACGCCCCGATGATTATGCAAAATTTTGCACTAAATACATTATAAAACTTGACACCCAAACACAATTAGGCATTTACCAGCTAAAAGCTGATATCAATCTTATACAACGTAATAATAGCAATTATAACGCTTAAACACCACTGTTAAAAGTGTAATAATTCATTATTTTTATCTATTTAGTATTGTTTTTGGTTAATTTTTAACTGGTTGGCTGTTAGCATGATTTATTTAATTAGCATAAGTATAATCAGCCTATAATTTTCCCACTGCTGGACATAGGTCTTTCCCAGGCTGCGCCACAACATTCTGTCCTCCGCCTCCTGCATCCAGTCTGTTCCAGATCGATCCATCTAGCTGCTAAACTTACATATTCAGCCTATAATCTTCTTCTTCTTTATAGCGAGATGACGACGTATTAGTCGTCATCTCGCTAGTCACCCCGTTCCTATCCATATTATAATTCACACAGTCCATTCATCGTTTCTTTGGTCTTCCCCTACTCGTATAGACACGGTACTACTCAAAACATTCCCGATGACATTTTCCTAAATTAATCATGTCATAATTTTAACCAAGAGCTAAATCTAGCAGAATTTTCGCGCTAGATATTCCGCTAGGTACGTCATTCCGTTCCAGTCTTACTAAGACGTATCGTGTTACCCAGTAACTGGGTTGTGGAGGTTGGGGAGGCAGTCGCTCTATGTAAAATACTGGTATTGAGCTGCATCCCGTTAGACTGGAAGTTGACCCTAACAAAGTTGTAAAAAGGCTAGGCAGATGACGTTATTCTGTTCAGATTTGTCCCTAGCCATAGATCCCTATCGTGAGGAAACCGGCATGTCCTAGAACCAAAAATTTGAAGACATGTGACATCTAGCAGCCCGCACTGGGCGCGCGTGGTGGATTACAGCCCACTCCACCTCATAGAGGAGAGGCCTGTGTCCCAGCAGTGGGAACATTATACGCTGATTATATATTATATATAGTTCCTCAGTGTCTGCAAGATCTTTGAAAATATTTGCTCGCACCACGGCTAGAAGAGGCAGATGGTGTTAACTCAAAAAATATTGCAAAATAATGTTTATTTCATATGTTTTAGTCCGTTAGTGGCTCGTATTGACCTCCGAATGTTCCCCGGCCGTGCGTTCCGCGGGCTGCCTTCGTAATTGATGTGCATAAACACGACGCGTATACAGGGTGCTGCTTTTCTAGTTTATGACTTAATCAGGTTTTAGTTTAGTTTGGTGATTGATAGAAGATTAAACTGAGGACTAGTTGTTATAGGCAGATATCCTGCTAAATATGTTTAGTTTTGTTTAATTTAAAAAAATCACTTAGGTACTGGAGAAGTCTGGATTTTGTGGGCGACAATTATGGCACAATATTCATGAGAAGAAACATAGAAATATATAAAACAGTGCTTTGTTCTTCTCATATATCTATGAGAAGAACAAAGCACAAAACCGATTGAAGTGGCAGTGCTTGGGAGAGACCTATGTCCAGCAGTGTCTTTCGGCTCAAATGATGATGTTGATGATACATGGACAAAACTACCACTTTTAGACATTTAGACTGTGGCAGACTATTGTACAGACGCCAGCACATCAAGCTACTACAATCTGTCAAATTTCTTTAATAGATTTACAATTTTATCGCTTAAGCATTACAGTTCAAGGTTGATTGGGAAAATTTGACAGTTTCGGGTAGCTTGATGTGCTGGCGTCTGTACAAGGCTAAGCCACTATTTGAGTTGCTAAATAAAATAAGTGTTTACCTAAATTATAAAAATAAAGTGGCAGGGGTAGATTTGGAAGGCAGAAACTGGAGTCGTGGAAATACTAGGCTGCATTGCAATTAGCATCTGGTAAAACCTTATGATGGTTATTGTAGCATAAGGAACTGGAGAAAAAGTGGTAAATGGTGGATGTGGACAGAGAAACACAGTCGCAAACATAAATAAATCCAAAAATCATAATCAAATAACACCAATAAATCAAACATACGTCCTATAAACAAAATAAATTTAGAAAGCACACAGGCACACGTAATTAATCAATCATCCTATATTTGAACGCACACACACAAAGCACACACATCGGACACACACAAGCACACCCACAGACTCGAGCGCAGCGGCGCGTAAATAAATTTTGTACGGACAAAACTGTTATTTTAAAATAATAATTGATGTGCATTCACATTGTCCATAACAATTGTCAATGGTTGTGGTTTTTTTTTCTTTTGTGCTGCGCCGTGTCATTATATTTTTACCTAGAGCTTAAATATGGGGATACGAATTAATTTTTCCGCTCCGCTGTCAAGGCTTGGTCTAGTAATTATGCGGATTTCAGTGGCTTCGGTTATAATAGAATTGTTGGGTATGGTTTGTCTCTTATTAGGCTAAGACCTTGGCTGTTCTAGTACCTTTAGAAAATATGTTATGTCTGGTAGCGGCAGCACTCAATGAGTATAGCTATGGTTTCCTTGAAGAGCGCTGGAAATCTGTCATTTTCACCCAGTATTTGACATTAAGGTGTCAAAAATCTCTGTATTTTGACAGCCGTTATTGTGTGACCGTTCACCTTAAGTTTAAGCATTGTGATCTATGGTCGTTCCTTTTTTGAATGAGAAGAGGCCTTTACCCTGCAGTGGGACAAAATACTGGCTGGTTTTAAGAAAAATCCGACTTATAGGTAGATACCTACATAATACTTCTTTGATAGTGACCTGTTTGATGTTTTATTATGGATAGTCATTAACTTTGGTTAAAGGTTTTATTACTGCAATTTGCTGTCCCTGGTCTTTACATAAATTCTTTTAGTCATGGTCTACTGGTAATGAGGACTTGTTTTATTCTCTGCGATTAATTTTATTAGTAACGAGCTTAATCAGCTATCACCAACAAGGAGTTTTAATAGGTAAGTACATTTCTTATGATATTAAGTACCTAGTGATTCATGTTGTACTTAAGATTTTGCCATGTAATGTGGCTTCGAAATCGGGTATTTTTAGCATGCCAACACAGACATTTTAAATGCTCCGAAATGTTTAAATTGTCTGCTGTTCAAATTCAAATGTCAAAAAAAAACACGATTGGAATGACGTCACGATTTCATTAAACAAAAAGTTTGCCACGTTCGAATTTCAAATAATTCTCGCGCCAATCTTTTTACCCCAATTTTAATTTCAACGATTAAAAAGCAGATGCGAAATTCTTAAAAGATTGACAGTAACAAATTGTTGCCAGACTAAAAAAACATTGAAGTCGAATAAAATATACACTGTATTTTTAAAACTATTTAACCTTTATGGTTTAATTCCAATTTATAAGGTTCCTTAACCAGTTTGATCGAGGACGGTGAACAAATAAAATTGCTTTTTGAAACTCGTACTAGACACGGCACCATTATTCTTTGACTTCGTTCAAATCTATTTTGTTGTTGTTTTACCGACACATTGCATAAATGTAGACATGACAAACATAATTAAAACTGCAAGCATTCTTTATTCTAGTAACACGCATTATAATTTCAAAAAATTCCGTCATAGATTATCCAATCTTCTGCTATAATGTTGCATAATATTATGAACAGTTACATTTTTATAAGCCTCCTTATGCCAAGTTGCAATTGTTGTCGCATTATAGTGTTGCCATACAAATAAATAAAAAATGCCTCGCCATTTTTTTACCATATTTTATAATACTTATCTACTTATTTTTTTTTATTCCAAACCAGTTCAAAACGTCCACAATGACAAAAACCGATCGATTTTTTTATATACCTAAAAAACTATGCAATTGGTCAAGCGGTACTTCCGTGACAGCAAAACTGGGGCTAACGTTGATGGGGTGGTCATTAAAATCCCATAAATAAAGCGAAGAGTCGCCCGGTTCGACTCCCGATCGACATATGCTGCGCATCGCCAGGCTGCTCTTGTAAAAATAAATACACAACAAAGAGCTACGAAACTTTAGAACTGGCAACTGTTAAGTGCAATTATTATTTTTACGATTTTTTTTTAATTATTTTTTTTTAATATCCTAATACGTAATTAAACTCATTCCTGAAAAAAAATGTTATAAAAATTAGATTGAACGGATTTTAATTATTCTTCTATCATCATCGTCTGACTAGCCTTTTTCCAACTATTTTGGGGTCGGCTTCCAGTCTAACCGGATGCAGCTGAATACCAGTACCTATTAATTTTAATTAAATTAAATATTAATTATTATTTTTATTAAATAATTATTTATTAACAGTAATATAATAAAAGCTGAAGAGTTAGTTTGTTTGAACGCGCTAATCTCGGGAATTACCCGTCGGATTTGAAATAATCTTTTTGCATTTGATAGCCTAATTCTTGAGATAGGTTATAGGCTATTTAACATCACGCTACGAACCTTAGGCGCCGAGCAAAAAGAAAAAGTCAGAAAGAATGCTCAGCGAAAGCAAACTAACGGGGGCACAGCTATGGGATCTAAATTAAAAAAAAAAAATACGCGTACGAAGTCGTGGGCAGATACCAGGGTGGCCTACCATGATCTAATTAAAAACGATTCAAAAACAAGACATTTCAGTTTAGGTTCCTAAACTGCATCGATTGAGCTGCTCTATGGACGCCATGGTACCAAACAAGTATGAATGAAACCAAAACTTGCGACTCAGTTTGGAACAATCGCTGTCAGCAGATGGCACGGCCTAAACTGAATCGTTAAACTGACGTCATGGTACAATTATTAGAAGAACAGTTCAGTTTAGGTCCTAAAATGGATCGCGTTAATAGCTTGTGGTAGGCCTCCTGTTCTTACAAAAAAAATATGAACTGCCATGTCCATTACAACAGCGAAGTGAATATAACCAAACAATAAAACACCTCATCAACTCAAATAATAACAATGATTAAAAAGCTATTTATTTCGTTCTTACATAATTAATATTATCAATGAACGTTGCATGTAATAATAACAGCTTATTCGTATAGCAAAAGAATTATTAATAAAAACGTTACATTTGCTAATTATAGTCATAATTAATTGTATGTATTTAAAAAGACGTTATTCTTCTAGATGTATGTAAGTACTGCTACAGACATTTCTATTTGATAAAAATGCTAAAATATCAGTTTTTAATTACAGTTTTGATTGTAAATTAGTCTTTATTTTATGCATTATTATGACGTATTATGGCATGGTTTGAATGAAATTGTAACATGAAATAAAATATATAAAGAAAAGTTAAGTTTATAATTTACTAGCAGAGCCCCGCGGTTTCACCCGCATAAGTTTCGATCCCGTGGGAATATCGGGATAAAAACTATCCTATGTCCTTTCCCGGGACTCAAACTATCTTTATACCAAATTTTATCTAAATCGGTTTATCGGTTTAAGCGTGAAGAGGTAACAGACAGACAGACAGACACACTTTCGCATTTATAATATTAAGTATGGATTCATTCAACTTATTCATTTTCAGATTGTGTTTGTATGTGTAATTATTGCTGTTGACATTGTATGCCTAATAATTATATGAGTTCATGTTACTTGATTGATGAATAAATAATAATAATAAATTGTGTTTTGAAGTATCGGATTTAAGAATCAGAATGATGGCCAACTTTTATTAAACTAGTCTTAAAATAGTCCTATCATCTAATAGATTTTGTATAAAATTCTAATTATCCGATTTCTAATCAACGTTGGACTGACATTTCATGGACTGAACTAACAAGTAAATCATAATGATTGCTATATTTTTTTTCTTATTTGAAATGATTACAATCTTATCGTCTGAGGGCTGATTTTACCGAAGTCAGGTATCTTTTATTCGTGGAATAAAATTGACGTCTGACAGTTCTAGTATGGAAAAACTGCCAAAAATTCTAAATTTATTCAGGATAATACTTATTCTAGGTATAAAAGTTTGGTGAAAATAAGAAAATTAAGTATACTTATTATTTTACACCTATCTGATCTATTTAAACATATAACCCTGTCAGGGACTTGTTCAACCCTAGCCCTCCAAGAAAAATAAAACGGTGTCAAAGAAAAAAAAAAACGTAATTTTCTTGAGCGCCATTTTAATCAAGAAGACAACATTCGAAATTCGAAACTATTTACATTTAAACTCATAAAAAAGTGCCAGTCCCATGTACACATGGCGACACAAAGTATCTTATAACCAGTATAAGCTGACTTCTGATTGCAAGAAGAACCTACACAACGCGAGGTCAGCTAAAACTGGAAATGTGTATTACAGTTTCGTTCTAGTTTATCAAATGACAAGTGTGAATAAATGGTCTCATTGTAACATAGCTGAATCTACATAATTATTGCTCCATGAATTGTTCATGGTTCAATAAAAAATTAAACTGGATGTATTATGCTTTGGCTTTCGCTTGGCGGCAGTTGGCACATATTTTTGTTTAAAAAATCTATAGGTATTGACATTCGTGATACGTAAAAATGTTGTGTGACGATTTTTTTTTTGAATACTGAGGAGAATTAGTGCATGCTTTGAAATGGCGGTTGTTTTTTTCTGCTTTTGAAAGATACACAGGGAATGTACCTATAGGTAATGACAAACTTTATATTTGCACGCTATTCACTAAATTACAGAAAAGAAAAACTAGGTAACTGTTCAATAAATATTTAATTATCAAAATAAGTTTATCGATAGCATATTTTTTTTTACCTATATAGTCCCACTGCTGGGCAAAAATGTCTCCCCATATTTTTTTATTATGTGCTTTCTCTGTCCAACCGGTAAGGAACGAGTCCAAATCGTCACGCGAGCGTTTCTAGATTATGCCTTTTTACTAAGTAGAGGTAAATCATTTTCAAACCCCCTTTTTTAATCAATCTTTTTAACACCAAACTCGAGTATCATAAATAATAAAAATATTTTCACGGCCAAACGATTTTTTTTTTATAAAAAACTTAAAATGGCCACCAAAACGTCATGTCTAACATCTTCCGAGCTCGCCCGGACATGTTAATTGTGTATGTTATTAGTTTGCAAGGTGTGAACCAACTTACAACTTGAATGGCAGAATACAACACTTGTCCTTCGCCGTATTTATGTAAAAAATTAAACGGACAAGTGCGTGTCGGACTTCCATACGAAGGGTTTCGTACCACCGTACAATATTTATCAATATGTATGTTGTAAAACGCCGAAAAAACACGTTTCCCCAAAAAAAATCCCTTGAATTTTTTACTTTATATTATTTGTAACACACTGGGCCCGCGTGGTGGACTACAGCCTACTCCCTCTCACCGAGAGGAGGCCTGTGTCCCAGCAGCAGGAAAAATTAGGATGATTAAAAAAAAATTGCGGCCATAGTAGTACATACTCTGTGAATATTTCAAGTGTCTACCTATTACAGTTTAAAAGATACAGCCCTACGACAGACAGACGGACGGACAGCGGAGCCTTAATAGGGTCCCGTTGGCACCCTTTGTGTGCGGAACCCTAAAAAAGAAACAAAAGTTTAATTTGAAAACGCAAAAAGTCTCGGTCCTTTATCGGCGGATTCCCTTTTTCGTTCCAACATGCGTATGCGCCCATAAAAATTTCTTGGTGCAATACTTGAGTAAAATCTACATATTCGGTTGTTTATTTGTTTTTTGTGATTGTCACGGTCTAGTAAGATATTTATAAGGCTTTTTGTTCGGTATAACGGAAGCTTTTTTTAACATAACCACGCCTGCATTCTCCAAAGGGTTAAGTAGAGTTGTACCTATAACTACAGACGCCAGCACATCAAGCTACCCGAAACTGTAGATTTTTCCCGGGAAATCAACTTTGAACCTTATGCTTTAGCGATAAAGTTGAAAATCTATTAAAGAAATTTGACAGATTGTAGTAGCTTGATGTGCTGGCGTCTGCACACCCACATTTCGCCAGTTGTGTTTAAGTCCCATGTAATAGAGGTGAGAATATTACCATCATCATGCCACAATTAAATCTAGGCTGCTGACAACTACTTGAAAATTCCAGATGGGAAATCGAACCCAGAACCCCATGATATAATTTTATTATGTAAAAAATTATCTTGCTACGGAAGAGCGGAGTCTCCTAATACAGGCATTTTTGTTTAAAAGGAGTCTCCAATCACAAATTTGTTATCTATAGGCCGACCGCTTATAACTGAGACGTTGCCTGAGGTAGCAGCGCGGTGCGGGAGGGGTGTGGTGACGTGATGCGAGAGCTCAGTTATTGGTCAACTTGTGACAACTATCACTCTTCCCACACCGCGCAGGTATCTCAGGCAACGTCTCAGTTAAGCGGTCGGCCTATAGTCCTTGGACTTTTAATAGGTGAAAAAAAAAGATTGCATCAGACAGATAGATAGAAAACACCTGTTCATTGATAACATCATTGGCTCAGTCCTAAAGTCCGCGATAACAAGTAGGTGAGTTAAGAAATTAAATGCCACGTCCTTGCGACGGGCACGTCCATACATCTTGAGGCCTTTACCAGAACTGACCTATAAAAGGACGATCGATGACGCAGATCGGAGATCAGTGGTGGCCCTGTGGCATCGGCTAACTTACGAGTTGTAGGTCGTAGGATCGAACCCTGGCAGGCGCTTTATTTTGTGGTCTGAGTGGTCATACCTCCTTTTTTTAATACTGAATGGGCCTGCTGTTGACCTCGATCTCGCCTGATGGAAAGCGATGGATGAGGTCTATGATGAAACGAGCGTGCCCAGAAGATGCCTGTTCACTCTTGCTTTGATGGTGGACAGACGGGTTAAATATGAAACTGAACACCATATTCTTCATCACCACTGCTCTCAAAACGGTAAAGGAAAACATCGTGAGGAAACCGGCATGTCCTGGAACCAAAAATTCGAAGACATGTGACGTCTACCAACCCGCACTGGACTCGCGTGGTGGATTACACTCCACCTCCCTCTCTCTGTGTCCTAGCAGTGGGAACATAGCTATTATAGGCATTGCTATACTAGAACCAAAATCTAGTCTGACTAGCTCTTACTAGTTGTATTGTTTATGTACGTAGTTAATATGAATAACCATTCATTTATCAAGATTACTGTATAAAACTACTTTGTAGAATTCATAGATACAAAGTTTAAGTTTTGTGTATGTTTACCGGGCTTAATCACCATATTTTAAACTCTTTAGGCTAGTGATAATAGCCCTCATAGATATCAATAAAATGACCACCATGGGTGAATCAGTACAATCTGCCTAGCTTTTCCCAACTATGTTGGGGTCGGCTTCCAGTCTAACCGGGTGCAGCTGAATACCAGTGTTTTACATAGAGCGACGTCCTATCTGATCTCCACAACCCAGTTACTGGGTAACACGATACCCTTTGGCAAAACTGGTTGTCAGACTTTCGGGCTTCTGACTACCTGTAACGACTGTCAAAGATCTTCGAATGACAGCCTCGACTAACGGCTTAACGTGCTTTCCGTGCCACGGAGGTCTCGATATCTATTGGATGGTCACCCATCTACGAACCGACCTTGACAAGCACAGCTTACCCTTAGATCGACCCGTGCGGCTGTTATTATTTAGCCACGAGCCCCCTAAACATTGGCCCTTCATTGTCCGCATGGTGGAAAAATTGGTCCTACGGGAATTTCGAGTTTAAACTTGACAGAAGATTTGATGTTCGATTTTTTTAGTTAGTACTCTGTGAAGACTCAAAGTACTGCCAAATGCTAATGTCTGGTGTAATAATCGCTATAGCACGACAGATGTCTAGCATGGAAGCCTGAGTTCAATCCTCATGTCTTGCAAGGTTGGCAGGAGTAAGTTAGTTAGGGTAGAATAGAATACTCTTTAGCAGCCTATATTGAGGATTTGTATCATATTGCCGTGGAGTTTTTTGATCTTACTTCTCCGCAGCAACCTACCACTTAGGAATGGGCAACTAGTATCATCTGTCTGGCTGAACGACCCCCTAGATAATTCAAAAGTGCCTGTAATTGGTTTATCCATACTATATACCATACTAATATTAAAAATGCGAAAGTGTGTCTGTCTGTCTGTCTATATGTTACCTCTTCAACCGATTTAGATGAAATTTGGTATAGAGCGGAAAAGGACATAGGAAACTTATGCGGGTGAAACCGCGGGGCGTAGCTAGTATAAAATAAACGCTTTTAGTTTGAGTTTGTGCAGTTAGGGGCAAAACGCTCGCCTTGTCCTCCACGAGACTTCAACATATCTGGCGACCCCTTCGAAAAATACAAGCGTGATGTTTAGTCACGTTATATACCAAGAGAAAGACCAGCCTTTTCATTTCATCAAGCCACAACGCATTTAATTGTTTCTTAGCATTTTCCCAGCGTGACGTATCCAAGATGGCGTCGTCACGGGCGACAGGTACAGTAATGGACGCTATCTCGAGATCGACCTTACGAACATCCGTAGTTTGAAATTGTTTTATTATTTTTTAATAGCTTGCTTCGGCGGCGATGTGTTTAAGTCACGTGTGTTGATTTCTCGTCTTTTTTAATCAGCGTTGAGGTTCTTTTTTTATTTTGATTTTGTTGCGGATTCTCAAGTGTAAATGCTACTTACAGTTCGTCCGTTGGCGACGAGAGAACGCGATCTTGACACTTGTCAGTTTCATACAGACGAATACGTGTTTTGCGATTTTGATGTTTATTAGCTACTTGATTTGTCGCACTGACAGGGTGTCAGGAACTCATTCTCTCGAGGACTGTAGACTGATCTTGTCTTTGACATTTTTAAACAAGAACCTTTGATTTTGAGACCGCCATTCTACATACGGTCAGAATTGACTAACCCATCTGGCAAGGTCTTTCTCTCACTAGTCAAGGTTTATTGTAGTTCTTATTTTTACCGTCTTCAAGTGCAGCTATGGATCAGGGATCTGGGCGACTGTCAACTGAACTTTGCAAACACTGTATGGGGAGATCGATATCCTGAGACTAAGAGTGCTATGGTCAGATCTTCGCCATTCTCATCATTGCCAATGACAATAATAAAACTGAACACGATCAACACATCTAAACCGCGTTCAAGAGCTGTCAGTGTCATCATTGTTGTGGAATTTTGAGATTGATAGCTCTTGAACACAGTTTAGATGTGTTAATACTGCTAATCGCGTTCAGATTTATTTGTGAAATTGACTCTTAGTAGTAAGTAGTGAGAATGCGATTTAAATTAATTGACAGATGCTAAGTGGGTGTCACTTAGTCTCCGAACTGGCTAGTTTCTTGTCAGTTTATCAGGTAGCATTTTATACGTTCTAGGAAAATAAAATATTGTAGAGTCTGCTATGTCTACATATTTTTAAGTTAAGTATGACAACTATGTAACATCACGTAACAATGAAAATGCTAATCATTGCCAGTGCAAAAAATCTTAGATACTATTTCTGTGAACGCGCAAATATCTGCATGCAATAAAAATACCTTAAGTGTTTCCTTCATAAAGTCCAACAATTGCAATAGCTTACCTGGAACAAGAGACAGAAAAATATATTACACACATCATAGATAAAGTAAAAATTTTGGCGCCGAAACAAACGCTAGCCGCCATAAATTCTAGTCCAATAAAAAAGCAATTTAAAATACATTCAAATTTGAAAAGAGAACAGACCGAACCGAACTAGTGAGGTCCGCACGTTAGTTAAAAATCGACTATTTTTGTTTTAGTTAAGGGGAAATGTGGGTTCAAGTTATTTTGGTCGGTTCCCGTGGTTACGCACGCAACCATGACGTCATCCTCCGGTAACCACGCTAGCTGCACAACGTTATAACTTCACTATCGTGAGATTATCGGTGGTACTGTTAGTTCGCTTTTGCACATTAAATGTTTTTATTTATTGACAGTTTTCAAAGTGATAACCGATTGTAAAGATAGTGGTTTTAATTATGGAGGCTGGTGTTTGAATGTTCTGGAGTGTGAGGTGTTAATTAGATTTTTGGTAAACACAGTTTCTTCTCACTAAGAAAATCAGCCAGACATCTTACGAAAATAAAATAATTTATTTTTATAATTTTCATTCTCAAATCCTCATTCATAGTGATAAGTATTGGAATTAAGTAGTTATTACCCATCTACTTATAAAGTAAGTAGGATGTTTTTGCCGTATTTTTTGTATAACAACATATGAACACGAATTTTTGACTACAAAAAAGATAAAAATACACACTACAGTTAACTAAGACCAGTGCAGCACGCGAACATTCAAAAACTAACGTCTTGACGTTTCCGGTTACTAAAAACTCCTACTGACGTATTGCCAACTTAATTTTGACACTTCAAAACTTACTGCACATCCCTATTTTTAAGATCATAGAGTTTAAAATCGGCTACAGATTTCAAACTTTCAATGACAGTTATAATGTTGCCAGTTATACAATTTCGTCATAAAGACGTCTTTTGATTTGGGTTCTGTTATTTTAGCGGCAAAAAATATAAAAATGTTTCTTTTGTCTGTCCGTAACAGTTGGCTTCAGGTTGCGTTGTTATAAGAAATATTGCTTAATGAGGAAAATTAGGATATATCGTATCGTAAAAAATGATGATGCTCGGAGTTTCTTTGTAGGATAAAATCAGAAATTAAGTTTTCCTGAAAAGAACCGGAGCCATAGCTTGCAGAGTAAACAAGCTGGGGTGGCAATGGGCTGGCCATGTTTGTCGAAGGACCTATGGCCGGTGGAGCAGACGAGTCCTGAAGTGGAGACCACGTATCGGCAAGCGTAGTGTGGGACGGCCCCATCAAAATAGGCCGACGAATGCGGAAGGCGGAAAACGGGAAGCCTTTCTACAGTCTTATTACTACAGTCAAAGTTACGATATTGTACTCATTTGAACAGTAGGTACCCTCAAGTAAGAAGAGAGGTAACAAACTACAATCGTTTTCAGAAGAGAGTTATCTATAAAAGTGCGAAGGAATGAAAATGAGAAGTAACGTACACTATTAGTAACGTTTTCAAACATAACGCTTTGTCAATATAACGCTACAACAAGCCTGAGTAATCACAATATTCAAAGCATACAATATTAATCAACAACAGACTTCTTAATTAAACCAAAGACAAGATGATTTAACACAAAAAATCAACGATTAGTAACACCAATTACTTGGCAACACTAGGCAGAACGCGAAACAGTATCTACTTTCGTCTATAGAAAAAAAAACAAAAGACTGACCCCACGATATTCAAATTTGGAATTATGAATGGTTTCGCCTGAGTTCGTCCGGTTATTAGGGTTCTTAGGTGATGAAAACCTCGTTAGAAGAGAATTTTGCAAAATATTTATTTCTTTTATGTCGTTGGTCTAGTGGTGGCAAGCGCTACTGCTGAGCATGAGGTCCTGTTCGATTCCCAGGCCGGGCAAAATGTTATGTGGATTTTCTACCTGGAATACGTCAGTAGCAGCCCGGAGTCTGGATTTGAGCCCGGTTGATGGCAATAAACTCGCCCCATAGGTATTACATGGGACTTAAACATAACTGGCGAAATTTGGGTGAAACAAGGCGTAATATTATGTTATGTGTGTTATTTCTTTGTTTAATTTTTTTGCTGTTGAAGAAATAATCGTAGCTGAGGAAAGGTAGGTAATTGATATTTAGGACCAAAATGCGTCGTGATAAGAGCCAACACTTTTTTAAGCAATTAATTACAACGACTATATTTTACGCGGCAAAGCGGAGAGAGTTCGACATTGACATATTGACAATAATTATGACATTAATGTAGAATGTTGTCAATACATTATTTTTATCGACAATAATAATAAAAATGTTTTATTTACAAAGCCTCACAATTTCTTGTCCCAACCCTACAGAACCCGCTACACAAAGCTAACTGTCATTCATTCCTTCCATTCGTTCCTCAATTTTTTCAAATAGACGAATGATTGATAGATGATGATGTCTTTTTTGTTAGTTACGTCATTAGTTCTTAATTAGTTGTGAACTTGTTCATTTGTTGGCCATGTTTGTACATGGATGTACTAAATATGGAAGTGGCTTTAGTTTTTTTTTATTTCTCTGTTTAATTTTTGTTTTTATTATGTTTATTTATCGAATTTAAAAAAGGCATTTATTGATTAATAATTACAAGATTTAAGAGATTGGGAAGCAAACATTTTAAAGTGTTTAATAAAGACATAGTATTGTGCTCTGCTCTATAAAATACATGTCTTAGAAAGTAGCCCTTAAGTTAAGATTATAATTAGCCTATAATGTTCCCACTGCTGGGACACAGGCCTTCTCTTGGTGAGAGGGGGTGGGCCATAATAGTGGCCACCACGCGGGCCCAGTACGGATTGGTAGATGTCTTCGAATTTTTGGTTCTAGGACATGCTCGTTTCCTCACGATATTTTCCTTCACCATTTTGAAAGCAGTGGTGATGAAATTATTTACACAAAGTATAGTGCCTGTCAGGGTTCAAAACTAAGTTATGATTTTATATTACAAAACTTCTAGATGAAACGATTTGCTGGTCAGCAAGATTGCTAGTCAGGCTGAATGCCCAGGATACACAAGACGTTATATACCTACATACAAGCATCATTCATATAGATACATACGCTTTTGTAATCCACCTCGCAAAATAAAAAACATTCACGATTTTATTAATGAAGTTATTACAATATCCTCGTTGAAGGTTCAAGTGTATTCGGTAAGGTTCGATAAAAAAGTTCACAAATTGCATCAGCGGTCAGCGGCGACCTTTTCTCTCAATCCAGTTATACCGACTACTTAACTGGCAAAGATATACAGTAAGAACATTAATTTTATTAATTTCTTCCATTCATTACAAGAATATATGCTGAAATTATAATTAATCAAGCGCCAATAGCTCAAAGGAATGACGTCGATGGCGAGTGAGAGGTTGTGATTACAAATCTCATACTTCAATAGTATGCTTCTTGCAAGGGTATATAATTATAATATTAGCTTAGTAAGAGAGGTTAGCATAGGAATACTGGTAGGTTGCACTATCAGTAGCAATGGCTTTCATTTTGACAGTTCAAACATTCATTGCGTTATTAACTTTATTGAGCAGAAAAAAAATTCGAACATAATTATGAAGCAATGGATTACCAATATCCTTAAAAATTATTCCGATTAAGATTGATAGTGTGTTACGCAATTAGGGTGCTGGCAGGTTATATGCAACCTACTTGCTAATAATCTTATAAAATCAAGCTTCTAATGAGGTGTAAATACCAAAAATAATACCCCTGATAATGGCGCTTGCAATAGTCAAAACATCGCAAGCATAACTTAAGTACCTAACAAAAAATCATGCAAAATATTACTAACGCAAATGACAATAAGGAGACGTCAAAGCTACCTAAATCTTATAGCACGCAACACGAAAAAAAACAATCAACAGAATCTAAGAGGTTTTTATTTAATCAGTCTACAATTCGGCCCTTACAAGGTGACGACCGTCACCTTTTTAACTTTATTATTGCAACCTAACTTCCCTGTTTGTTTCCTTACTCTTTTCCTCGAAATATCTCAAGATTAAGTTAATATTACTTTTACTTTCGATATTAAAAGAAAGAGTGAGTGGTCCTGCGCAAATCGTAATGGCTTCCTTTTGGTCGCTTGTACCTGCTTTGCACGATTTTTTCGACTTAAACCATGGAGATTTCTTTATTTTATGTTTAAGTTTAATATTCATTTATTATACACGTAAACCATCCGGTCATTGTAGTCATCCCTATGAACAACTTTTACTATGGAACCAAACCTAAAATCGCGAAAAAAATGACCTACATTTAAGTTTTTTTATTGCGATTTTAGGTTTGGTGACTGACTGATATATCAACGCACAGCCTAAGCCGCTGGTCTTAGAGACATGCAATTTAGAGGGTGTGTTCTTTGTGAAGTGTAGGTATCCACTAAGAAAGGGTTTTTCGAAATTTCACCCATAAGAGGGTGAATGGGGGGAGGGTGAAATTTGACGCGGTAGACGAAGTCGCGGGCAGAAGCTAGTGTATAGATAATCAGACAGTAGCGAGAGTATTCAAACTCACACTTAACGCATTTATTTTCAAAACCATTTACAGGCACTTTTAAATTGTCAAGGAGTCGGTCATTCAGAAAGATGAAGCTTGTTGCATTCCAATGCGCAGTAGGTTCCTATGGAGAAGAACGGGCAAGTAACTGCGTGGACACTCTTGTAAATCAAAATATTGTTATGATATTGACAAATGGTCGAGGTTAACTGTATGTAGCAATACTGCTATCCAGCAGAAGTAGAAGTATAAGGTATACCTGATTTCTAGGATGATATCTTAGGAGCTCATTTTCCGTTAGCCTTCCTTTTTGAGAAGATAATGATATCATCAGTCAGGTGATCGTAGTATGATGTCATTGACTTATAAGACTTATACTTGTTCATTCTCCTAGTTTTATTTGTAAGTAGGTGACTAACCTAATGGAAACAGAAACTATGAATTGTTTTCATGTATTTTTCAATCGTTACCAGTCTGATACAAGTCTTACCAAGGGGTATCGTGTTACCCAGTGACTGGGCTGTGGAGGTAAGATAGGCGATCGCTCCAAGTAAAATAGTGGTATTCAGCTGCATATGTTTAGACTGGAAGCCGACCCCAACAGAGTTGGAAAAAGGCTAGGCAGATTGATTTGTTTACATATATTTTTCATAAAAAGTTGAGGCAAAAATATAAAACAAGGAAATCAACTACTAAGCAAGCCATATTTTCCCACAATACCCAAACACTAATTACCAACCGATTTAATCTTAAGCACGCACATCAACTCATCAATGCCACATCCAGTTTTTTAAAACATTATATGTACATCAATGTACACATTCTAGCAGGTGGCTAGTAAGAATTATGATTTATGGCAACACCAAAACAAATCGACCTCTTAATTGGATCGATACTTATAATCGAGTATTGCACAACACTAGCTCACTAATTGTAACTTTTATTACTACGAAAATTGATTAAGACATTTATAAAATACTTCCCCTTTGACGGCTTATGTTAATTAACTTTAATGTAAAAATCGGCTTGTTTTAAGAAATATAATGTTGCCAGCTGCTGTACGAAGAGTTTAATGTGGGAAACGGTAGAATGTAATTAGGTAAGACTTCTTAAAACACCGCGGAAGGAAAAAATCAAAATCCTCTAGGTATCGCTCATACAAAATTTAAAAGTTAATATTATATCAACGTAAAACAAATTTTTGTGATAAGATTTTTAGAAGAAGATGGCGGTACAAGCTACATCTTACCAAGGGGTGTCGTGTTACTCAATAACTGGGTTGTGGAGGTCAGATAGGCAGTCGCTCCATGTAAAATACTGGTACTCAGCTGCATCCGGTTAGACTGGAAGCCGACCCCAACATAGTTGGGAAAAGGCTAGGCAGATGATGATGGCGGTACAAGCTAGTGAAAACAAACGATCAGTGGTCCACACTAGCCCTCAATCGAAGGAGCTGGTCATCATAGGAGGGGTCTTTACCCAGCTATGGGATGATGCAGGGTAACAGTCACAGTAAAAATTTTAAGAATAAAGAAAAAGACTGCATCGTTGGTCGAAAGTGCGACAGCTGTAGGTGAGCTCCTGGATCTATATGGATGGGGGTTAGATTCCCAGGTTGGGCCTCAGTGTTCTTCGGTTTTACCATTACGATTTTTTCAGTAGCAGCCAAGGCATATTTTAGGGGTCGCCCCCTATTACAAGAACTCGTAACATGTGTCTGTGTCTTTCTGAGTTTGTTTCGGCCTTCTCAGAGCAGTTGAATAACAAACGGCCGACCTCATCTAGTTCTTAAAACATGATTGACGTCTAAAAATGTTTGTACAAACCTACTTACAGAAATAAAATCATTTGTCATTTCTGGCTAAATGTGGAAAACAGGCGTGTTGGTTTTAATTCTCTTCGCAATTCAAAACTAGTTCGAATTACAAAATTATGCCAACACAACTTGACCATCAACTCCGATCAAAGACACTAAGTTAACTTTTTAATTTCCTTTTTTTTTCATACCTTTGCCTCGTGAACAATTATAAGGTCATACGTAGGTACTGGCATTTAAGAAACTGACATTTATTTTATAGGCCCAATAAAAATAATAAAAGTCGTTTATAATTTGTTATGATTTTTTTACTTTATGTTAAGTTAACACGAAACGTGAAAGTTGTCTGGGGCTTACATTCAATTGTCATTTCTTTTCAATTAAGGATGGGACAGATAGAGTGATCATGTTAGTGATCTCAGGAAAGATCAACATTGACTTGGTATTTTGACTAAGGATTGACCTGAAGGCCAATTACAAACCTTCAAAATCTAGTCGCAATCAGAGCGACAATAAATGTCAAAAATGTAGAGAAATTAGAGGTAATTTTGAAAGATTCAGACTTAGATCAGACTGTGAGCGTTCTTTACGAGAACTGCTTCTCTGATGTATTTTAACCAGTTTATAGAAGTGACAAGCAATCAAGCATAATATATGATTAGATAGACTTGCAAAAGAGGCTAGAAGCAGGAGTCAACTCAAAAGTTGGTTCCTAAGTACATTTTTTTAAAGAGTATTCTGTAGGTATATCTTGGTATACCAACGAATCCAGCGAGGTAATTGTGTACACATAAAATGACAAATTAATCGCTTAATTTCATTTTGACAGTACAGTCATGTTCATTGCGTTATTTACGTTTTTGGTAGATGAATTTCTCAAACATATGAAGCAATGGTTTAGTTTGATGGTTGATTGAAAGCGTGTTATCCAATTAGAGTACTGTATCGTCATCAAATCCTGTCAATTCCTTACATATTGTACGTATGACTAAAACTTCCCCACAAACATACGCAACAACATAGGTACCTACCAACAAAAATATAGTACAAAGCAACGACTAGTAGATAACCTACGTCTTGAGCAAGCATCCGGTAAGCCAATAGAGCTAATATACCAACCATCTTTGTGTGACCCCTGGCCTCCTCCTTCCATCCTCCGTTCACACCTTCATGAAGAAGGGGGGGAGGTCAAGTCGAACTGGCTGATTTTAACAGGCGAACGTCACTTGAGCGAATTATACGATAATCGGGACTTCCTACTTACGGTCAACGGACAGTCACCGTGATTTGTTCCAGTTTCGAATTTGAACTTTTGATTTTTGGAACGTGTGTTTGGCTTTTTGAATGTGTGTTGGTAAGGTTGGTAGAAATGTCAGATTTGACAGTTTTAGTGATGTGATAGTTTTTGTTTTTGTCGACCGATGAAAATAATGTTGCCAAGTTTTTATGCGAGCAACAATTATTATTTGCGTATGTGAAGTCTTGACGTGTTCCAGCGACAATATTAGACAACACAATTTTTTTTCTAGTTTTATAGATAATTATTATAACGCAATAAATCCATATTAAATCCATAATTTCAAAGACACTCGATAATCTTTTCCAAACAACACAAAAAATCAATAAAAATCTATCAAAAAATCCTTTTCTTACTTCGCAAACAGAAAAAGCCTAGCTCCTCAAGCAAGTACTTACCTACTCAACAAAAAAGTTGTAGTAAAGCTCTACAGAGTCAGGCCTCACGCAGACTTGATTAAAAAGCAATAATGTCATTACAGGCTGTATAAAAAACCCATTACAGCATTAAGTATGAACTAGGCCTATATACTTGCTTCTATTTATAGAAAAGTGAATCTTCAACCTAGTTGAGACTTTTATCTGGCTGGTTAGAAAAATTGTCGTGTGCAATAGTTTTTATTCGAAATTCAAAAAGTGATTGTTAAAATTGTCGTGTGAAATGGTTTCGTTCGAAGTTCAGAATTTTGAAGTTTTGTCCTTTATTTTTTTGTGTATCTTGGTCCATTTTACGTCGAGAGCGAGATCCCTCCGTGCCTCGGAAAGCACGTTAAGCAGTTGGTCCAGGTAGTAATTTGAAGATTTTTGACAGTCGTTACGGGTAGTCAGAAGCCCGAAAGACTAACAACCCGTCTTAGTAGACCAGTAACTGGGTTGTGGAGGTCAGATAGGCAGTTCCTCCATGTAAAATACTGGTATTCAACTGCATCCGGGTAGACTGTAAGCAGACCCCAACATAGGCTAGGTAGATTGATTGATCTAGGACCTCTATATTGGTTTTAGGGTACGTGATCTCTACTAGGCTTAATTAATAAATATATTGGAAGATTTGGCTATCTGAAAACTTATCAAATTGTTAAAACAACAAAATATTAATGAAATAAAATATAGGGACCTAAGTACCTATCTATTAGTGACTTCTTGGGTTAGAATTTTAGTTCCTTTCTTAGATTTAAGATGATGAAGCTACGGCGACATTTTTAACCGTCTTCTAAAAAGGAGGAGGTTCTCTTTTCGGATGTTTTTTTTTAGTTTTTAATTTCCAACACGTAGGCACCTATAACATACTATAATTTCTGTTAATACCTTATGACACTTCACAGGAAGTGACTGGTTGGCATTTCCCAGGCCTAATGACAACCAGTTCAAAAAAAGAATACTTATTAAAAAAAATAACGAACGCATTCTACAAAATAAGGGTGAAGGACACATTAGACGTCACAGGTAATTATAAAAATAAAATTGCGATACATAAACTAGACCTTTGCCATCAATTGCTTATATGACATAGTACATATCTTTATTACATAATAAAATAACTGCCTTATTAACCATCATAGAAAACTGCCAACATGATATATGAACCATTTTAGAATGACCTTCCATTGCCCGCGCTTCGTAAACAAAATACGGTTTTCCGAAGGAAATATGAGTTATAATGAGGGGTCAGTTTAAATCGGTTATTTTGCACGCGTCTTTTGCTTATATTATTATTGTACGTTGGGCATGTCTCCATTGATGGACGATTTATGACTTTATTTCTTTTATTAACAAAAAATGACGTTTTTCGACGAAGTGAGAATTTATGAGCGGTTTCGCGCCTTCTGTTGTGGTGACAACATTTCTCTTTATGTTTTTGTGACGAGCAGCGGCTTTGACGTTTTCTTGCTGCGATTTTTTGGAATGTTGCACACTTATAACATGTCCTTTTTATCAATAGGAATGTCTGCAAAAATGGTGCTTTTATTTTATTTAACGATACAAATTAAAAATTAAGATTGACCTCTTGTCAAATTCTGACGTTTAGCTGTCAAAGTAACTTCAGTTGAGTCACGCTAGATATACAATTAATATTTTTAATAACATTTTGCAGCCAAGTAGAGCTGTATCAGTCTCGATTATTATTTGCATCGCAAAGTATTTGAATGCATGTGACTGCGTGTGTACTAGGGGCGCATAGTGACTTGCTAGTTAAATCTAATCCCATAGGTAACGCTCAGGTATCCAATAACACGATAGGTTAAAGATCAAAATAATTACCTCCTTATCTAATACCGTGTCGTAAGGTGAAGCGGACAGTCGTCGTCACACAGCGAGCCACGTGCATCAATGCGGGTTTCCTAGTACTCGATATATTTTTTCCTACTAAAACAAGTTCTGCACATTTTTATGTGCTTGCATAAAAAATATATAGGTAGGGAGCGGAGTTTCTATTGTTTCTAATATGAATGCAAAGGTTTGATGAAGTAGCAAGTTTTTGCTAGTCTTAGAAACTGCGTTAGATGTCTTGTTAGTGAACTGTCGTAAATTATTAACTAACAAACAGACAGGAAATGAGGAAAATATGAATGAATGGCTTGGAGTTGTGTTTAAATGCGTAGTTTTTCTTGCGGCTATGCGAATGGTGTAAGCAGCGTTCGTTTTCTACGAGTCCATTGCGTGTTTGATTCTTGTATTGAGACATATTGTATTGCAGATAATGGTAGAGTTAAATAGTTTTTTTTTTATAAAAAAAATCTTTAATCAGCACAATTTCTAATACTCAATGTGGAATCCTGTTGATTCCTTATTTATGTTGAATAATTATCATTTCACTGGCTCACTATCACACCAAGCCCTATTGTGCAAACCCTGCTTCACTTTCCCTATTTCCCGCCATTCCTCATGACTGACAGATGACATTAGTGACAGCAGCTACCCCGCTTGTGTGCATGAGACAGTGTTTACATATCTATTAAATTGAAATACTACACTCAAATATCAAGGTAACCTCATCTCAGGTCTAAATAACAACATACACGGCCTTTAAGTCCTTTTGTTTCTCACAAGCAACTTCCTGCTACAAACGATGATTAATCTATTTGTGTTACAACATAAATCGTAATCGATTTTAAACTGTATTTGTATGAAGTAATGTTTTCACGTTTTTTGCGATTGTTTATTTACAAACACATAGTCTAGGTTAGGTTTTACTAAAAATTTTGACCTTTATGAGTATGCGACGTGTGACTCATGTCATTTGAATTTGAGAACGTTTTAATAAAGTTTCCAAAAATAGCTTCAGTATTTTGTTCGGTAATGATAATTTTTGTACAAAAATAATTAATTAGTAATTTTCAAGGTTAGGTTTTAATACAAATTTGACGTTTATGCAAATTGCGTCTCATGTCATTTGAATTTGAGCACGTTTTAATAAAGTTTCCAAAAATAGCTTCAGTCTTTTGTTCGGTTATGATAATTTTTGTACTGTAAGTACTTACAATTAATTAACAATTTTACGTTTGTTTTACTGATTTTTTATTAATAATAATGTGTATAAGTTATTTCTATTTCTCAAAAGGGTTTTAAAGCCGGATCTTGCTCCGGCTCTCGCTTTTCTCATCTACTAAGAGAGAAAAAACTGTGATCGGAATTATAATTATGTATAAGCTTTTACTATCATAACAGGCTGATATTATTTCTTATATAACTCAATCATTTAATGAATTAACTTAATAAAAACAATAATTAATCGTGACAAACTTGGACACACCAGTTTAAATAATGTCTCAATGAAAAAGTTGCAATATCTTTAACAGAATATTTTTACATATAACAAATCTTGTTAAGTATGCTATAGGTATCCAACAAAACAACAATGTTAGTGCAGTACCTAGCGCAAATACCTAGATCTAACGTAACATGTTTCTCAAAAGAGCTTCATTATACCTACTAACAATTATCAGACTCCATATGCTCTATTAGAGTATTTTTCTCTGATAAGGAGTCTATATCAAAGCTAGATAAACTTGAGAAATGCAGACCTGCACCCTAATTGCGTAATACACGATAAATCACAATCTGAATAATTTTGCAGGATATTGCTAATCCATTGCTTCACATGTCCGAAAAGTTTGTGTGCTCAACAACGCCGAAACGCAATGAATGCTGTTGAACTGTCAAAACGAAAGCTATTCCTACTGTTAGTGTGTTATGCAATTACCCGGCCGATGCCCTTGTTTCTAAATACACGGTTACGTATTAAGTACTTGTCAATATGGCAAATTGAGTTTCAGATGGAGACTGTTAGTATGTATTTAGTATGAGTGACAAAGACAATCTTCAAAACCTAAGTCTAGGTGTCACTGTAACGTACTCGCCGTTGGCCACAAGATAACGGTAACTATATTTCTATAAGTTGATTCTAGAGGTACAGACGCCAGCACATCAACCTACCCGAAACTGTCACATTTCCCCAATCAATTTTGAACCTTATGGTGTAGCAATAAAGTTGATTTATTAAAGAAATTTGACAGATTGTAGTAGCTTGATATGCTGGCGTCTGTACAAAACTTGAAATAGAGCTACGTACTTCGTATGCAAGCATATTGTATGCAAAGGTTCACATCTACACTACGTCAGGTATGAATGAAGGAGGCGGGCTGTGTGCCCTCAATACGACGGGTACAGTCGTGAATACCAAGCTTTTGGTTTTAGTTTATATACTGATTTTATTCAAGTTAAATCTCAGAATAAGAAGTGACAAAGTTTTGAGTCCAATAGCAAATAGCACTGGCTTTCATTTTGACAGTTCAACAACAGTCATTGCGTTATTTACGTTGCTGAGCAGACAAATTCTTCGAACATATAATGCAATGGATTAGCAATAACCTTCAAAATAATTCAGATTATAATTAACTGTGTGTTATGCAATTTAGGGTGCTGGTAGCTGCTAGATAAGAGAGGTCTACTGTCCGACACAGCTGTCAATGAACGTAGCAAAACAGAGAGAACTAACATGAAATGTACTGGATTTGACAGTTGTTTGACGTTTTCCTGAACAAGCAGTGTTGCCATCACATTAATTAAGAATTTTAGAGCTATGTCGGACATTTAGCAAGAAACTGATACAGGCAGGTGATGAATGTCAAATTAAAAGCGCATACGTTATAACTAGTTATTTTATTATTTTGAAATAGTCTGTGTAGACAATAGGTACATATCAGGTCTGTTTCAACAATATTTTCTTAGTTAAACAATAATTATACTATTGTTTAATACTCATTTTTCATTTCATTCATTTAGTTGTTTGTAACTATTTTAGAAAGTTTTAGCTAATGAGTGGACGTTTATTTTTGTGCGCGAATTACATAGGTATAATATTAATCTGGTTTCGAGTTCATTAAGCACAAGGATTTAAAATCAGACTATCCTACCAATATTATAAACGTGAAAGGTTGTAAGTTTGGATGTTTGTTACTTAATCATGGAAAAACGACTGAACAGATTTGGATGAAATTTGGCACAGATATAGTTTATAACCTGGATTAACACATAGAATACTTTTAATCCCGCTATTTTCTCAGGATCGAGTCTTATGCCGGTGAAACCGCGGGGCGCTGCTAGTGGACTAATAATATAAATTGAAGCAATAGGTACGATAAATTCAATAAAATCATGATTCTAATCTAGTAAGAACTTGCTAACTAACCACAAAACATATTTTCCATTACGCGAGTAGGTATCTAAAATGCAATAAAAAGATACAATATATAAAGATTTTTCCTGATTATTTTTCCTCAATAAATACCATCTTTGTGAGCTATGAAAATAATTCAGAGGGAAAAACCAAGTATTTTCATATATTTACTTAAACTACGACAACATAATAAAATCAAGAAAAAAAAAAACGTAAACATTCTAAGAAAGTAAAACCAATTCCGAAAATAACATTAAAAAAAATCGAAAACAATGTTTACATTAAATGTACTTAACAAAAATTCTTACCAAACAGGCCTTCGACAAGTTGTACCTTTTACCTTTAACCGTTCCGTATTTACAGACTTTTTATCAATGTCATTATTATAAAGTCAGTGCCGACAACAGGTCCTTTCACCCTACTTTACAAAAATGAACCACTTTCTCTTTGCGCCGCTATTATAAAATGTATGCAAAAATGTTTTTTTTATTTTATCTTAGATTGGAAGGTCCATGGCTAAATAATAACAGCCGCACAGGTCGATCAATCAGGTTAAGCTACGCTTGCCGCGGTTGGTCTGTGGATGGGTGACCATATTTACATACTGAGACCCCTCCGTGCCTCGGAAAGCACGTTAAGCCGTTGGTCCCGGCTGTCATTCGTGGATCTTTGACAGTCGTTACGGGTAGTCAGAAGCCCGAAAGTCTGACAACCAGTCTTACCAAGGGGTATCGTATTACCCAGTAACTGGGTTGTGGAGGTCAGATAGGCAGTCGCTCCATGTAAAATACTGGTATTCAGCTGCATCCGGTTAGACTGGAAGCCGACCCCAACATTGTTGGGAAAAGGCTAGGCTGATGATGATCTTAGATTGGAAGGTATGAGGAAATGTTTTGGTTTATTAAAATATAATTTATTTCTATGACGTGAAGATGATTAGGTATATCATTCGAAATTCGTCGGTCGTTCTTTGGCCAAATAATTAGCACCGCCATTCAACGTGGCAATGCTGCCAGTGTTCTGGGTTCTTCCACGAGTTCCACGCCTAAGTGTCCTATTGTTTTTGTATTTATTTGTATATCTAGTCATATAGATAGGTACAGATTTCTTAAACACTGCAATTGATAAATTCCTTAATTTTGTACAACAATCCGTAGGAACATCTTATGCCTACGAATCATTTAGATATGGGTGACTGGTAATTAGTGACCGATACAACAACAACTTTTACTATGGGACCAAACTTGAAATCGCGAAAAAAAAATCAGCTGTTCCCTACATTTTGACGAGTTATACGAACATAAATGTAGGGAATAACTGATTTTTTTTTCGCGATTTCAGGTTTGCTCCCATAGTAAAAGTTGTTTGTTATCATGAGTACAATCACGTGTTTAGGTATCGGTCACTAATTACCAGTCACCCTATATATCTTGTGAATAAACCACTGCTCTCAAAACGGTGAAGGAAAACATCGTGAGAAAAACGGCATGTCCTAGGAAAGTCATTGCTACTATTAGTGTAGGTATTACGCAATAACCCCGCTGTGCTTTATGCCTATGCATGGAATGCTGTGCTTTGTATGGCTATATGGATTGAAAAATCTTTAAAAAACTTTTTCTTTTTCTAACTAAGATTGCTCAACATTATCACAAATAGGTAATTGAAATAGGTACATGTATTAGACAGCAAAACATACTGTATAGTTTTCTATAAATGTAAATAAGTATCTTTTTAATATTGTCTCTGCCTGGATTTTTTCCTAAACTCTACTTATAAACTGTTTTATTTAAAAATGAAATGTAGAGAAAGTTATCAAATCTGACGAATGAGGTTGCTCAGCGTTCCATATTATTATTCAAATCTCAAAACACGAATTACATAAAGTTCGTTTTTTAATCCCAGATACTAATCCGACATAAGTCTTTTGTGTTTGCATTTTTAGTATATAAGTTTGACGTTACACGGGTAGACCTGTCAAATTAGTATCTGTGTTTAAAAAATTAACTTTAGGTTACTCAAAGTTCCATATTCAAATCTCAAAAACCGTTCCAGTTTCAATTCTAAGCCGTCATCTGTCCAGCCAGTAATGAACCAAAAACTAATTAACGAGCAATATTAATCGAAAATGAAGTGATTAATAAAATTTCGCCGAGTAACTTTTATAAAAAAATCTTTAGCTGCACGGTTCGCGCACACGTGGTTGCGCGTACGCAAGCAAAAAGTACGTGATCAAACTGATATAAAGAAAAAATGAGCGAACGAATACTGTTATTCAATGTGTATGTTTAATGGTCATACTGTACGTCTTGTCTTAAATTCATCAAGAATTTAATATGGCTTTTAATTAACGTTTCTTTATTTTTATTTGATCTGACTTTTTGTGGTTCTCCTACATTGTAACTTTCGTTTTTAATCAGGCAATTTTTTTGACGGATTCAAACTCAAAGCATTTATATCAATTAAAACATTTACAGGCATTTTTGAATTGTCAAGGAGTCTGTCAGTCAGAAATATGAAGCTAGTTACCTATTCCAAATCGTATTCAACCCAGTTACTGGGTAAGACTGGTTGTCAGACTTTTGGCAGTCAGCTATCAAGGAAGTTTCTAAAATTCTATCAAAAGCACTAGAATGGATTGCTAGCTTACTAGTTTTTCTCCATAAATAGACCCAAGAAATCTCAAGTTTACAAATATGTCATAATATTTATAAAAATAAATCTTGACAAGCAAAGTCGCGTGAAAACTTTATGCGCATAAAATAAATGCACAGAAATATCAACGGGTGTTGCAAAGGTCGACAGATTGTTGCAATATAGTACTACTTTCACGTTTTATGCATCAAGGGGTAGACAGAGAACATGCCTTTTACCTTATTTGGGCATTTCTTATTAAAGTTTTCTAGTAGGTAAGTTGTTAATGTAAATACTGGTCGATGTGAAATTGAGGACTATTTTATAACCCTGTATTTGCCCCTTTACTACTAAAGGGGCTCGTGGCTAAATAATAAAAGCCACACGGGTCTATAGAAGGTTAAGCTACGCTTGCCGCGGTCAGCTCAATGATGGGTGACCATCCACTACCAACCGAGACCCCTCCGCGCCTCGGAAAGCACGTTAAGCCGTTGGTCCTGACTGTAAATCGTAGATTTTTGGCAGTCGTTACGGGTAGTCAGAATCCCAGTCTGACAACCAGTCTCACTAAGAGGTATCGTGTTACCCAGTAACTGGGTTGTACAGGTCATATAGGCTGACGCTTCATGCTTAGACTGGAAGTCGACCCAACACAGTTGGGAAGAGGCTAGGCTGATTGATGTTCATTGGGTATAGGTATTAGGTACAGAGGCCAGCACATCAAGCTACCCCAATCTGTCAAATTTTCCCAATTGAATATGAACCTTATTCCTTTGTAGTAAAGTTGAAAATCTATCAAAGAAATTTGACAGATTGGGGTAGCTTGATGTGCTGGCCTCTGTACGTATCTCAGGTGGTCTGGAGATATAACTTAGAATTCAAAATAGAATTAGTCGCATCATAAATATTAAAAATCTTTTTTTACAGCAATGTCCACAGACCTGATAAGCAATCTATCAATTTCCTTTAAATAGACCTCAAAAAACTACACAGCTGCAACATTCTCATAAAAGTTATACTATTAATAAAAACATTTGTGCATAAGCTGCGCTCGCGCACATATCGGGGGCGGTCTCCTTATTATTTATTAATTTTCGCATCCCATAAGGTGGTACTTACAGACACATTCACACCCATACCGGGATTGTGTTACACCGTAAAGAGCGAGCGAGCGAATGTGAATGACAGAATGTTGTATGTTGAATGCTTTTTGTTGGATATGTTATGGATAAGTCATGCTATTGTTCGTGGTGTAACGTGCTGGTTTAATTATGTTATTTAATTTATATACCTATACGGGGTCAAATTAAATTAGTTAGCGAAACCCCACTGACGAGACGGGTATTTATATCTAAACTCAAAAAAATTATGAATTTTTTGTGGGGTAATTGTTAAAAATCTGTTTTTTTTTTGTGTGAAAACTTCACAGACGTTATGGGTACCGATATTTTAACACGACAAAACTAAAGAAAATTATTTTCTCAACTCGTAGGTACTTCTAGTAACAAAAGACAAAACATGCAGCAGTCGTTGAACCACAAAAAATATAAAATCTTTTTTATTTTATAGTGTTTAAATATCGATACCCAACACGTTTACAGAGTTTTGCTAGCTACTCTAATTTGACCCTGTATAATTATATTTGTTCTACCACAGTCATAGCGTTGATATACTAGTACATATATGCATTGTCAGATTATCTTTACAAGTCTCACGCATACAAATACCTACATAGCCCACCAAAGCATGATTATTTTTTTATTTCCAAGGGGTATCGTGTTACCCAGTAACTGGGTTGTCGAGGTCAGATAGGCAGTCGCTCCACGTAAAATACTGGTACTCAGATGCATCCGGTTAGACTGGAAGCTGACCCCAACATAGTTGGGAAAAGGCTAGGCTGTTAAGTTACCCCGTTACATTACGGTGTGAGACACAGTCTTAGGTTACAACGACTGGGTGTGGTAACAATATTTATTAAAATCTCTTCATTGCAGAGAAAAAAATATAATCTTATCGCGACGGGAAAAAATGCTTGTTTTATTAGGTAACTATTTCGTTTGGAATGCAATTAATTAAATAATTAAAAATACATTCTAGTACTTGATTTGAGAAACGATTGATTTATGGTGAAGGTAAAGGTACAGTTGGTGATATATTGCATGACCCACCCTATAAACGAACGAATTTGAACCCTCTGCCTGTAACATTAGGGTTATTTATCACGCCTATAAGGTATTCACCAAAGGATTAAGCAGAGGTGTATCTATAGTACCACCACGCACACACACCCTCACACATGGTGATTAATTTTTAAAATTTTTCTTCCAATTGTTATCCAACTTATCCAACTCCAACAAATATTATAAACGCGAAAGTTTGTGAGAATGGATGGATGTTTGTTACTCTTTCACGCAAAAACTACTGAATAGATTTTGATGAAACCTTACAGTAATATAGCTTATACATCAGAATAATACATAGGATAATTTTTATACCGATATTCCCACGGGATCGACATTTATGCGGGTAAAACCGCGGGGCGCTGCTAGTACCTAATAATATGAAGCTGAGCTAACATAATTCTGTTTCTTCTCAAATCCACTAATTTCTTAACACATAGGTACAATACTAGCCATCCTAGATACCTAGAGGTTTTCGTAACTCTATTCCTAGTAATTTAGGTCATATAACCAGCCTTAAATTCTTGAATACATTAATGTTTAGATAAATTATAAACAGCAATTAATTCATGTGGAAAATCCAGTCAGATTTCTCTCGCTAATATCGCAAATTTTATTAATAAATGGAGACATGCAAGGATGACTGGGTTTTGTGATCCTGATTTTGGGGACAAGGTATAAAATCCTGGGTACCAGTCCTGTCACTGGGATTGCATCTGCTATTCATAGTGAAGCCTTAGGTCCCAGCTGTCATTCGTAGATCTTTGACAGTCGTTACGGGTAATCAGAAGACTGAAATTCTGCAAGGGATATTGTGTTACCCAGTAACTGGGTTGTGGAGGTCAGAGCAGGGGCTTCATGTAAATTATTGGTATTCAGTTGGGTCTGGTTAGACTGATAGCCTACCGACCCCACAAGTTAAGAAAAAGGTTAGGCAGATGATGAGTAAAAAATCTTAGGTACTAAGCGTACAGAAACGGTAGAAAGATAATTAGTACCGTATTGAATGCAGAAAGTAAAGTCTATTTAAACTTCATGTTTCAAATTATTATTATTTCAAGTTAAACAAATATCAACTTTATTGCAATGGTAATTAAGTTAATTTCAGAGCACTATTGAAAAAGTTATAAAAATGTTTGAAGTTGTAGCGTAAACTGAATTTTATAATGTAGGATTTAAGGTTATTTTTCAACATCACGCCTTTATTTCCTACAGAGTTAGGCAGAGATGTACAAACGCCAGCACATCAAACTACCCGAAACTGTCAAATTTTCCCAATCAACTTTGAACCTTATGCTTTAGCGATAAAGAAATTATTGATTTTATAAAGCTTTTTTGTCTTAATAAACATTTAATCTAAATCTTTTGCATTATGCTATGACTAATCCTTTTCCTCCTTCAATAAAGTAATTACATAAGTTAATTAAAATACTGGTACTCGTATAAACAAGAAAATTGAATTCTGCGACAGCCATATTGGTTTTTCGAAGTTGACAACTGGGTGACATTATCAGGTCCTTGATTAATTATGCAAAATCAAATGATTTAATTCTAAATCTAGAGCATTTTAGTATGCACTAAAATATAAACGGACAAAAATATGCGTACAAAACATGAACCCTCCGTTTAAAACGACACAGTCGGTCAAAAAAGGACAATGAATTTTCTCAACAAAAGGATATTTCTACATATCATGTACCAGGACTTCATAAAAGAAAAGAAGTTACTAACAAATACTTGGAAATCAAGAAAACGGCAAGCGACCGAGTCCCGAACTCTCGACACAGAGTTACCGTGTAAAAACACTGTGTCCCCACTCTTTTATGATTCGAACACCAAAATCGTCTCTGTGTCGTTGTTGGAAAGCGGATTATAAGTAAACGTTGATTGCCTTGAAGTAGCGCCGGCATGTTCTGTCTCGCTTTATCGCGTGTTATCGTGTATAATTGCCGTCTCTTTCTCTAAGTTACGCAAAAGGCGTTTTTAAAGAATGCTGGAACGTGTATTGATGGTAGGTTTTCTAATCGCGAATTTGTAATCAATCAGATGATTTTAGTTACATTGTGGCTATCAATCTTGGTAATGTTTGGGGATCGGCAGAAGAGCAGGCTTACTTTCCCTCACCCCAATCAAGATATGTTTCCATCCAGCTTTAAAGGAACAGTGCCTTATTGGCAATTCTATTCTTAATAAGAACGTGCCTGTGGGTTTGATGTCTAGTCATGGATAGTACCACAAAACATTAAAGTAAAGACCATTTTCCCCTAACTTTGATGAAAAAGTTTTCAAATTTTCCTAGATGTAAAAAAGTATCCTATCTCCTTATCCAACTACCAAGCTCCTCTTCGCAAATCTTCATCAAATTCAGTTTTGCAGCAATATTGGCAAAAAACTCCCTCAAATTAACATAAGTACCTATAGAATCAATCACATCCTTGAAAATTATCAAGGATTTATAAAAAAAAAAAAGGTCTGTTGACTACCGCCACGTTGGTCTAGTGGTCGCAAGCGCTACTGCTGAGCATAAGGTAGGTACATGGGTTCGATTCCCAGGTCATACTGTAAACTTATTGGATTTTTCCATCAAGAATTTTTCATTAGGCGCCCGAAGACTGGACTTGTTGGTTGATGGCAATAGGCTCGCCCCCTTTTACGAGTACATCGATCTTAAAAAAAAACCTGGCGAAATGTGGGTGTTATTATACCTACACCTTTACCTAATCTTTCGGGGTCTACAGGCGTAATGATTGTATGTTACATTTATAAAAATAGTTTCAAATAAGGGCCGGCGCTGACTGACGTCGCGGCACGGCACGGCACGGTAGGGCAGACCGAAGGACGCTTTCGTATGACGCGGCATCCCGCGGCCAGCCTCGGCTGCGCCCCATTCGCCGAAAACACCGCCGCACTCGTTTTAAACCTTATGTCAATTAGTTTAGCTTTCATAATTCTGTGACCTATGTGGCTCGCGGGACGCGGTAGCACGCCGCGCCGCGGCAATCCGTGGAATGAAACGCCATTACACGACCTCCCGCGGTATGCCACGACGTGCCGCATAATAAAGTAATATGAATTCTAAACTCATTGAAATAAGGATAAAAAGAATTTGATCAGAAATAAAATCCTTTACCGTGCCGTGCCGTGTCGTGACGTCAGTCAGCGCCGGCCCTAAAGACCGCAGAAAAACAAACAATATATAAATAGGTACCTATAAGCAATGCCTAGGCAGGTGTATGCTGTAGGAAAATCCAGAGGAAGTTACGTAATTACTAACTACCTACTTTAGTTTGTACCTATGTAGGTATAACAGACTCGGAGCAATGTCTATTCAAATGTATGTTTCCAATTGTTGTTATTTAAAGTTAAACAAAGATCAACTTTATTTTAGTAGGAATTAAGTTGATTTTAGAGTGACTAGCAATATTTGAAAATGTATAAAAATGCTTGAAGGTGCAGCGTAAACTGAACTTTATTGTGTAGGAATTAAAGTTATTTTTTCAAATATTTATATTTGTTTACGTGTTTGGCAAATAAATCGCGAATGCACGGAGAGTTCAAGAGTTCCTTCTTGTGCAAAATTTCATGCTTCTAGAACCAGTGGTTTACGCTGTGCGTCTTCTGACAGTGAGCAAATTTAAGATGGTCTAAACACTATGTCGACGGTACGCGACCGAAGTTCGGCATGATTATGCCTGCAATGCTATTTCAAATCAAATCAAATCAAATCAAAATATTTTTATTTCACATAAACCAACATGGGCACTTATGAAACGTCAGAAGCTAGGTGCACGGTTCCAATTGGTCGTTTCCTATGGAGAAGAACCGGCAAGAAACTCCATGGTTACTCTTTTAAAAATAATTGGCTTTTACAATGTTTTCGAGTTACATTTGAATTACTAACGACACATTATGCCGAAATAACGTTACGTTATAGCGTACATTAAAATCAGCCGCGGAACTTCGGTCACGTAACTTCGGCATAGTGTGTTTGGACACTTAATATTTTTAAGTAGTTAATGCCCACGAGCAATTGGATTTGTGGACGTCTGAAGAAGTTGCTTTATGAGAAATATTTAAATTCAGCCGGATTCGTTAGTCATACCACAGTACAAAAAGAGTCTTAGAGGTTTTAGTTAGTCTGTATGTATATCTGTGGCTTTGTAACTTCTTAAAGAAAAGATCGATTTGAATAAAGTTTTTTTTTAATGGCATCTCGCTTGTCAACCTCGGGGGAGCGGTGAATGCTTATGCGAATCCCGCACCCCCGGCCATAGGTAGAGGTGGAACACCGCGGTGGTTTTAGCTGGTAAGAGTCCAGCATGCCCCTCTGTCCCCCCCACGATGGAGGAAGTCCAAGAGGATTTCCACCGCGCACTAAAAAAAAGAAAAAATACAGGAGGTTGGCGACTGCTTCACCGGACTACCCTAGATAGATGTCTTAATAAATGAAGGCCTCCATCGATTTTAAAGCATTTTGTTCGTCTTTTTAAGGTTCAGTTATTCTAATATTATGTATAATTATATTTACAATATGCAGTAAGTAAACTAGTATATTATAAGACGTATAATTACAGGAAACGCCACACTTTGACAGTTTAGTATAAACGCGCGCACACACACACACTAACAAACATGATAAGTCACTGTGGCGACTTGTAGGGACAGCAAAAAAATGTTGAATAGTTTTTTTTGTCCGTACTTTTTTGGTGGTATTAAAGGTGAAAATCTAGGTCAAAGGTTTTTATTTGACTTGAGAAATCGACGTAATGCCAATAAATTTGTACATAAATATATTTGTATGACCGACAGATTTGTTGTCTTTTAAAATGTTGTGTTTGTATTTAGGAGAAAGCCTAGTAGGTATATGGTAACTTTATGGAAAACATTGTACTGTCAAATCGTATTGTCAATAATTCTTAGTTCGGGCCTCGAACTAATCTTATGTACAGACGCCAGCACATCAAGCTACTACAATCTGTCAAAATATCTTTAATAGATTTTCAACTTTATTGCTCAATCATAAGGTTCAAATTTGATTGCGAAAATTTGACAGTTTCGGGTAGCTTGATGTGCTGACGTCTGTACGTAAGTCGTAGTACTTAGTTGCAGGTCGTGGGTTCGAACCTAGACAGGCGCTTTACTTTGTGTAAATAATTTCACCACCACTGCTCTCAAAACGGTGAAGGAAAACGTCATGAGGAAACCGGCATGTCCTTGAACCATCTTCCAACCTGCACTGGGCCCGCGTGGATTACAGCCTATTCCTTCTCACAGAGAGGAGGCCTGTGTCCCAGTAGTGGGAACATATAGGCTGATAGGTGACGCCTGCGCGTTTCGCTTGACGCAAGTCGCATGGCCCGAGACCTTGGGAGATAAACAAGCTTTGCATGGTACAGTTACAGCCCGTCACCTTATTCTGCAAACCCTACAATATTTTCCTGGTATAATGAATGTATCTAGAGCCAGAATCACTGAGATGCAGGCTGACTCAGACTCGTGATAAACCAATAAAATATTACACGCAGTTTCTAGTTTACTATGATTATTATTTGCGTTTTTTATCATATTTTTTTTATTTGACACCTGTGCAAATATTCTTGGCTCCAATATTGGTCACCAATTTGCCATTTTGGCTTTGGATATTGGCCAAATAATTCTTATAACCAAAGGTACAGTCTAACCCCCTTACTAATAAACGTTGTATAGCGTCTGTATAGTTACACAACGCTTTGTCTTCTTCTTTCGAAAGTTAAATTACTGACGACTGAAAGAGAGAAATCGGTGTGTAACTATTCATCTGATATAATACGTTTATTAGTAAGGGGGTCAATCACAAACTTTAAATGGCCAGAAAATGTTGATTTGTTGATAACCTGAAGACCAATTCCCGTAATTAAAAAAGTTCAAAATCTAGTCGCGATCTCATCTCAGCGATAATCAATTAGCAACCAATACCAAAAACTTGTCAAAAATGTAGGGAAATTAGGGGTTGATAGATTGAGACTGCGATCAGACTGTGAACGTTCTTAAAATTACAAGATTTTCCCCTCTTGTTATCTGTCTCCTTTTAGGAAGATTCATTATCATCATTGACAGCCAGTATACGCCTCCTCCCTTTTGTGTTATGCTTCCCTAGTCTCTGCAAGTCTTATCCAGCACCCTAAGGATACCATTTCGAAGGATATTGCTACAATATGTTCGAAAAATGTTTCTGCTCAACAACGTAAATAACGCAATGAATGTTGTTGAACTGTCAAAATGACAGCCCGTGCCACTCTTAGTATGTTACGCAATGACCCCGCAGGTCTTCCCTGTGATCTTAGGAAGGTTGCTACTAAATATGTTACATATTTATTAGCAACATATTATAATATGTAGATGAATGAATAATGCCGTTAGTCATATTAAAGCCATATTATAAACCAACAACCAAGATTAAAGAATGCTTCCGTTGAGAATTCTTCCCATACCAATAGTTCAACAGGTGGGAATCCAATACAATAGACCGCCAGTTGAGTTTACCTTTAGCGTATGAGCTCACGATTCTAGATACTTTAAGAAACCACATCACCTTCTATCATACATTCCGCCCTGGTACTTTTGATCGTGATTCCCAACAGTTGCTCCACAACGACCACAGCTGTACCTACGAATTCTGAGCGGTGTTTGTTATGAAAATTTGTCATTTTTACCAGTATCTAAGGCTCTGTATTTGGACTGCCTTCTACTACAATGTCTTAAATCCTGGAAATCCTGATCATAATAATTCCCAGATGAAGAATACTCCATAACACCTCTTTACAGATATTCAATCTTGGTATTCTAAATCAAAGAAGACTGGAGTTTTCATAACTCTGCTATGAAATCTTGGTCCCTGGTACTTTTGATCATGAATCCCAAATATAGAACACTTTAAACTCCTATAGAATATTCCTTCCTGTACATTTCTCTACGAATCTTTATCAAAGAGGTCTTCACATTACCTCTTAACAAATATTTAATCTAGAAAAACATTTGAAGAAGTGAACCCGTATCACCTCCTGCTACACCTTTAACCCTGATACAGTCATGATTCCTTAACAAAGAAGTCTCCACACACCTCCTATAAAGTCTTCGAGCCTGGTACATTTGGCATAATGTTTTGACTGGCAACCGTCAGTGCGGAACGGTTTTTGTGCCATCCGACATCCGCCTGTCCCGATGATATGACTTACTGACGGTTTGAGGCACAAGGCCTCATGTTTCGAAGATATGTTGGAAGATATTTTTAATTTTTTAAAGAAAATGAGCTCTCTATGTAGTCATTTTATGTATACTCCGCGAGAAAGTGAACCCTATGTAGTCAGCCCTGCTACCAAACATGCTGACTGATCTTTTCTAGGTATGAGTTATTCTCGTGTCGATACGAGATAAGAAAATAAAGTTTCAGGGTGTTACAAAAGAATTAGAAAATAAAAGTGCGGTTATGGAACTGGGCAAAAGGGATTGAAGATTTCTATTTGATCGTATTTATTATGTTTTCTGTTTGCTTTGATGTCAGCTATCGATTATAAAAATAAATATAGTATACTAAATAGATTTAATGCGAGGCCGCCATTTTGGAAAAAAAAAATTGGGCAGGTGCCACGGACCTTTGGAGCTAGTTTGCACAGACACTGTGGATTTAGATGTCAGACAAGGAGAAAATACATAGTGAAATGTTTATGTCATTGTTACTATTGGAAAGTAATCTAAGCTCATCACAGCATCGTTACTTAATCAGTTATCTAATTTAGTGAAATGTATTCCAAGTTGATTTTTGAGTGACCTGCATTTGTAACAAAAAGGTCCTAATAAGTTTTTGGTTGCAATGGAATTTGAACTTTGTCAAGTATGACATTCAGTTTGTTGTTCCATAACTTGAAAATTATCTCGAATTTAGATACTAACGTTAATATAGCATTTAACTTCTCGTGCTTATTATACTTAATAAACGTTTTAAGTGTTTTGACATTAGGTATAACTTAGAAAGCTTACTTAGGTTTCACTTAAAGGCTTAAAGCTTAGGTCGTAATATTTTTTATGTTAAGTCGGCTTTTATTAAAGCCTTGTAATCCAATATTACAAGCCATTTTATTACTTAATTTAATTACTTTATTAACTTATTCATTTACATCAATAAAAATTATCTTTAAATACTAATACCGTGTATGCCTTTAAAAGTACAATTACAAACATGGAAATGCGTTCGGTTTATGCAATTAAACACTTTAATCGTTTGTTATAAGTTCTAAGACACGTGTCTCTATAATGTTGTCAGATGTTGGATAAGACCAACACATTTTAAGGACACGGTCTACTTGTAAAATAAGACATTCTCATTTTTATAATATTAAAGTGGTATTAGGAAAATGTAAAAATCTAGGTATGTTAGATCCGTTGCAGTGGTGGCCCAGTGGTACGGCCGCGACTTACGAGTTGTGGGTCGGGGGTTCGAACCCCACGCACTATTGTAACTTATTTCATCACTACTGCTCTCAAAACGGTGAAGGAAAACAGTGTGAGGGAACCGGCATGTCCTAGAACCAAAAATTCGAAGACATGTGACATCTACCAACCCGCACTGGGCCCGCGTGGTGGATTACGGCCCACTCCCTCTCACCGAGAGGAGGCCTGTATCTGAGCAGTGGGAATATTAAAAAATCAGCTTTTTCTACATTTTGGTCAAGTAGGTATTGAACTTTTGTATTAAACAGCAGATTTTTTTTCGTGATTTCAGAGTTGGTCCCATAGTGAAAGTTGTTCATATTCATGGGTAAAATACCCTGTAAAAATTTAGAACTGGTAAAAAAAAATCATTCTGTATACTGTTACCAAACTTATAACATAACCTATTTATCATCCTATCCCCTATTTACTACACAAAACATATAGATTTTCTTCAAGATCAAACCTTAGCTAAAGATTTCTAAATCAACCTTGAACATACTAGAAGTAACAGGCTTATGATATGACCAAGTACTTTGAACCGATTGCTCAAAGCGCTCATGAACGCTCAGAAGGACACAGCTCCGCTCAGCTCGCTCATTACTCGCTCATCTTTCAGTGGAGCAGAACTCCGAAGACAAGCAAGTGATGTAATCGTAAAAATGCTAATTTTTATATCTTTCCTTTTTAATTTTGACACAGCAATGTAATTAGGGCACAAATGGAAACGGTAAAAGTTTATTTATGAAGAAGACGGGCTCGTGGCTAAATAATAACAGCCGCATGGGTCGATTAAAGGTTAAGCTACGCTTGGCGCGGTCGGTTCGTAGATGGGTGACGACCATCTATTGCATATCGAGACCCTCCGTGCCTTGGAAAGAACGGTAAGACGTTGGTCCCGGCTGTCATTCGTAGATCTTTGACAGTCGTTACGGGTCGTCAGAAGCCCGTAAGTCTGACAACCAGTGTTACCAAGGGATGTCGTATAACTGGGTTGTGGAGGTCATGTACAGACGCCAGCACATCAAGCTACTACAATCTGTCAATTTTTTTAAATAGATTTTCAACTTTATCGCTAAAACATAAGGTTCAAAGTTGATTGGGAAAATTTGACAGTTACTGTTCCGGGTAGCTTGATGTGCTGGCGTCTGTACCTACAGTAGTCTGGCCTCGTGTTATAAACTCCGAACTATGTACAGACGGCAGCACATCAAGCTACTACAATGTGTCAAATTTCTTTAATAGATTTTCAACTTTATCGCTACAGCATAAGGTTCAAGGTTGATTGGGAAAATTTTACAGTTTCGGGTAGCTTGATGTGCTGGCGTCTGTGTGCTGGTGTATGTAACTAAAAATTTACGGTTTTCGGATTATTTCCTTTACTTGTGCTACATGACCTTGCTTCTTGCCAAATTTCATGATTCTAGGTCAACGAGAAGTACCCTATCTATTTTGATTCCCTAGAGAGTGTCGAAATATATGTTTTTTGCGGCATAAACGGACATATCTTTTTTTTACGTTAATTTAGAAGTTTGATTTTGTCACAGTTTCAAGAGAATGTAGACCTGAGTACATGGTTTTAATTTCAACTCGATACCTCTACGCGTTCCCGAGATAAAGGGTCTTGACAGACAGACGGATGGACAACAAAGTGATCCTATAAGGGTTCCGTTTTTTCCTTTTGAGGTACGGAACCCTAAAAAGACTTTCAGATCTCTAGTCTTTGACAAAGGTTTTGTAACTCCTATCTTCTGAACACACGGCAATAATTCAAGTTCACACGAATCTAAAATCACCCATAATCAATAACGAAAGACTTGCAATCAACTAAACACTTAACTAGAAACATGTAAATGACATATTACTAAAGAGATACAATCATCACAAACATTTAAATTAAAATTGTAATGTATACAATTTTTTTTCTTATTTCGCGTTTGTAATACATTCCTTTAGCTTGCGATAGTACGGACGGAACATGACAAAAACATGCTAGTTTGATAAATGGATGCGATGTGGGTAGCGCTATATGAAAAAAACCGGCCAAGTGCGAGTCGGACTCGCAAACGAAGGGTTCCGTACCACAAGGAAAAAAAACGGCAAAAATATCATGTCTGTGGTATGGGAGCCCCCCTTAATGTTGTATGGGATTATATGATATTTCAAGTATCTACCTGTTGCCGCTATTAATATCGAGCAAATATCGAGTAAATTATTTTATTCTGTTTTTAGTATTTGTTGTTATAGCGGCAACAGAAATACGAAATTTGTGGAAATTTCAACTGTTCTTGAGATACAACCTGGTGACAGACAGACGGACGGACAGACAGCGAAGTCTTAGTAATAGGGTCCCGTTTTTACCCTTTGGGTACGGAACCCTAAAAACAGATGTAGTTGGTATTGGCATAGATTACATAATGAAATAAACAATAATGTTATCATAGACATTTAACATGATTATTCAACGTGGATATTGAATTATGCTCGCTGGTCTAGTGGTTGCCAGCGCTACAGTTGAGCATGAGCTCCTGGGTACGATTCCCGGGTGGGTCGAAGTGTTATTGGGATTTTTCGTTTGGAACTTCACAGTAGCAGAGGGGCCCGTGGCTAAATATAAACAGCCGCACAGGTCGATCGATCAGGTTAAGCTACGCTTGCCGCGGTTGGTCTGTGGATGGGTGACCATCTTTACATACCGAGACCCCTCCGTGCCTCGGAAAGCACGTTAAGCCGTTGGTCCCGGCTGTCATTCGTGGATCTTTGACAGTCGTTACGGGTCGTCAGAAGCCCAAAAGTCTGACAACCAGTCTTACCAAGGGGTATGGTATTACCCAGTAACTGGGTTGTGGAGGTCAGATAGGCAGTCGCTCCATGTAAAATACTGGTATTCAGCTGCATCCGGTTAGACTGGAAGCCGACCCCAACATAGTTGGGAAAAGGCTAGGCAGATGATGATGAACTTCACAGTAGCAGCCCGGAGTCTGGGTTTGTGACCATAATCAGCATAATGTTCTACAGGCATTCTCTTTCTATGAGAGGGAGTGGGCCACGTGGGCCCATTACGGGTTGGTGGATGTCACATGTCTTCGAATTTCTGGTTCTAGGACATGCCGGTTTCCTTACGATGTTTTCCTTCACCGTTTTGAGAGCAGTGGTGATGACAATTAGGCTCGCCTCCATAACTGGTGAAATGTAGGTACTTAGGTACAGACGCCAGCACATCAAGCTACCCAAAACTGTCAAACTTTCATAATCAACTTTGAACCTTATGCTTTTGCGATAAAGTTGAAAATTTATTAAAGAAATTTGACAGATTGTAGTAGCTTGATGTACTGGCGTTTGTACAGCAGTATTTACAAGGAGTGACTGCCTATCTGACCTCTACAAACCAATTCCTGGATAACACGATACTCCTTGATGATAAATAGTCCAGAAAGCCATACTTGATTGTAAATACAGTAGCTCTTTAACTCGTTAAATTCAAAAAACAAGCAACCACAGGTAAAATGCTTGTCCATCCCGTTAAGGGCATAATAAAATGAAGGTAATTCCATTAAACTGACACTACAACTTAATTCCGACTCTATTTACATATAATTAAAGCACAATTTTAATTGCCGAATCGATCACAGAGATCCAAAGATATACTGCGTCGCTTTTTGCGTGTACAGTTATATGCGTAACAAGTTTTCCAATAAAAATGTTAATAAAATACTGTTTTTTGTTTGCGAAACTTGTTGGTGGGGTGTACTGAAGGAAATTTATTTATTGCCCACATTCTTAATTGCAAGGTGAGATTATACTTGTTAGTTTTAAATGTGAAATTAATTTGATGTTGATCTTAAACAAAAAGTGCAGCAGGTGCTTTGTAGAGCGCTATAATGTAGGTTACTATATCTTTATAAAAGAAATAAATGTAATGTACACAACATAAAATCACGCCTAGTGCCCCTGAAGGGTTGAGCAGAGGTGTATCTGTAGTATCCTTGTGGTAGCAAGCATGACTGCTGAGCAAGAAGTCCAGGCCCCGCAGTCTCGACAAATATAACGACAAAAATCGGTCAAGTCTAATCGATGACAAATTCCTTTAATACATTTTCAACCTTAAACTTTCGAAATAAAGTTGAAAATCTATTAAAGGAATTTGACAACGATACGACTTAGCGTCCGATTTTTGTCGCTGTCTAATGTTGAGACTGCAGGTCCTGGGCTCGATTCCCAAGTCGGGCCAAAGTGATATTAGTTTTTTCTATTAGGAATTTCTCAGTAGCCCCAAGTTTCCAAGTTGGCCCTTATGCCAAATATCACCAGTTATGTCCAAGTCCCATTTAATAGGGGGCGAGTTTATTGTCATCAACCGGGCACAAATCCAGACTCCGGGCTGCTACTGAGAAATGCCTGATGGAAAAACCCAATAATACTTTGCTCGACCTGGGAATCGAACCCAGGACCTCATCATACTCAAATGTAGCGCTTGCGACCACTAGACCAAGGTACAGACGCCAGCACATCAACCTACTACAATCTGTCAAATATCTGTCTTTAATAAATTTTCAACTTTATTGCTGAGGTATAAGGTTCAAAATTGATTGGGAAAATTTGACAGTTTCGTGTAGGTTGATGTGCTGGCGTCTGTACATAAGGAAATACAACAGAAAACTTTCCAGAACTTTCGGGAACTTCATAAGTTTAAATAGGTTTCTTGAATTCACAGAAAATATTAAAATAGTTTCTTACTGTCAGTTGTTAGTAATTAAAAAGTTGTAGAAACATCCAGTCATAATTAACAAAGTAATTAAAACTACGCAAAGTTTCTTGATTTTACGAAGTTAGTTTATTTTTGAAATGGACATTCTGTCAAAGTAAAATATTATTTGTTTGTATTTTAGTCCTTATGGAGAATATACTACTGATTAATTATAGGATGGTTTATTTATAAGTTTGATGTTAATTAAAACATGTGTATTTCTGGTAATTATTTAATTTAATGGCTGTGGAAATTAAAAGCCACCATCAACCTGATTCCACCATCGCTCCTTTACTCAATCTGAATCATTTTGAAGGATAAGTATTGCTAATCCATTGCATTGATTGAAATATTTTGGCATCGAAATTTAAATAAGAATAATAGTGTTATATGTTATATAATATTAAATTGTAATTTCTGTAAACTTTGCAGGTGTGAACTTCTGGTAAGTAGTTGTTACACTTAGTTACATATACTGTACTTGTCATAGTAATCTGTGGAAACTGTTTCTGGATTGTGTTAAACTAATTTTTATACTTATGTTTGTTATTGCATCTGTTTGTTTCCCAAATAAAATAAAATAAAATAAAATAAATTGCTTCAAATGTTCGAAAAATTTCTCTGCAGTTCAACAACGTAAATAGCGCAATGAATTTTGTTGAACTGTCAAAATGACAGCCATTGCTACTGATAGTCAGCTGTTTCATACAAAAGTTCATTTTGTAAGAAACAGCAGATTTTTTTTTCGTGATTTCAGAGTTGAGCCCATAGTGTTCAGTTCGATGGTCTAAAGCACCTCTTAAAGTTGGTAAGGTTAATTTTTTAACACTTTGTATAATAAGTTATTGTAATTCAGTCAAATTCCATCTTTTTTTTTTGAGAAAAAAATATTTTTTTTCATAAACTTATCATTGTACCCAATTCTACTTACCACCTAACAGAAACAGCGTAAATATAACAGAATGTATGTACTTAATGCAAAATAAATGTTGAAAATGACTCATGAGAACGGGTCAGACAGGATGTATGGAAGATACGCTCCTCTTGCGACCAATCTTAGTTTTCAATGCTTTATAACGGTAATTATAAATTAAAATAGCCTCTAAATAAATATCGCCCGCTATTAGTAGCATAATCAGCCTATAATGTTCCCACTGCTGGGACACAGGCCCCCCTCTGTGAGAGGGAGTGGACCGTAATACACCACGCGGGTCCAGTGCGGGTTTGTAGATGTCACATGTTTTAAATGTTTTATTTTTTGGTTCCATAAATGCCTGTTTCCTCACGATGTTTTCCGTCACCGTTTTGAGCAGTGGTGATGATATAAATTACCAACACTAAGTAAAAAAAAAAATTACGTATCTATAAATAGAAATATATGAAAAAAACACGCTGCTTAAAGTTTTCGTACTAAGTACCTACCTATATCAAATTATGACCAGGAAAACTATGTCATTTCACAAACAAAAAAACATAAAAACGTCTCATAATTTCCTGATTACGAATATATCTATGACACACGGTCATATTTTTTTACCCACAGTTCGGCTATGATAGTAAAAATTTCTGTGGAACACGAAGTATTGGTCATAAAATCAATTATCCTGACCTGCAAGCGTGAAAACGTTTTAATTACTCCCAGAACTTGCTTTTTCTATATATTTTTTTTCTATATTTGAGGTCACTCCTGATCAGTGCCGGTATTTTTCCGTTATATTTTTTTTTCGATTTTTGAAAGTTCGTCCAATCAACGGTGTTTTTTTAGCTTCAAATCCTTTGATTGTTGAAAAATGTGTTTTTATTTTTATTGTATATTTGGTTTTTGTTATTTTTTTATATTAGCAATCAATTTTGCATGCCTCATATTTTAGCGAAATGCGTTTTATGAGTTTTTTAGTGTGGACTGGTTTTGCCCATTCCTTTATTGCATAACATTAAATACAATATGTATACCTCTCTAAGTTTTAATTCTGATTAAAGTTTCTTCATGATTTTTATTGCTGTGGTGAAACTAAACATAACATAACATCACGCCTGTGACTATTCCCCGAAGGCTTAGGCAGAGGTGCATCTATAGTATCTATATACTTTTTTTTGAGATTGGCATCTCGCAGTTCAGCCTATGAGGTTGTCGTCTGCTTAACCAGGCTTGCCTGTGGATGCCTCAATAAATTAAGGGTTCCAGCCAGGGCTTAAAAAGTTAAAAACTAAGCGACTACACGCTAAGGGCACCCCCTGTGGGGTACGGACCTCGGATTAGGGCGTCGCTGGGAGAGGGCAGCAAGGGGCAGGCTATAGTATAGCCCAATTCAAACTTTATAGTGGCTTTGAAGAGTGCTAATCTTTGCGCAGTACCCCACTCCTCACCCCCACTGACACATGAATTTGTTACTGCGCAGCGACTCGTCTCATGTTCCGACAGTTCCGAGCCGCCATGAAGTTTGAATCGAGCTGTACCACATTTTTCAAGTTATATTAAAGTCCCATTGCAATATTAGCGAGCCTAAACTCAACATTTGTTAAAAAAAAAACAACAAAAAAAAAATTGGCATCCTACAACTCAAAAAAAAATTTAAAACAGCATCAAATCACTTAGCGCCAATAAGAACGCACCACAGATCAAGTAGCGATAGACAAGTAATATCCCGGAGATAATAACCGCTATAACTCGAACGCGACAGTTTTGGGCTATATACCTATTACCTAGGCTGGATCTGACGTTATCACGTTATCTGTCACTGCATACCTAATAGCCGAAGGTATACAGACGCCTGCACATCAAGCTACTACAATCTGTCAATTTTTTTAAATAGATTTTCAACTTTATACCTAAAGCATAAGGTTCAAAGTTGATTGGGAAAATTTGACAGCTTGATGTGCTGGCGTCTGTACAGCCAGGGAAGGGTATTGTTGAGCAGATTTTGACAGCACTTCGTTTTTCATAGACATCTATACAAGCCCCTCTAGGGAAGAAATCTTTTGTCGGTTATAAAAAAAAAAACAGCTGTTTCATAGAAAAGTGCAATACCTACGCGGTCAAAAAAAGCTCTTTTTTTTGATAACCGACGAAATTTTTTTACGCTAGGGGTTCAAAATCATGTACTGAACCCACTTGCGATATCCCTATCAACCTGTATATCTAGTCTATTCAAACTTATGTTTCAAATTAATATTATTTCAAGATAAACAAATATCAACTTTATTTTAATGGTTATTATGTTGATTTCAGATTGACTAGCACTATTGAAAAAATTACGAGATTATGAATACTGCTTTAGTAGTCAACTGCGCTACCAATTTTGTTGACTGGCAATTCTTTTCTTCATCTTTTCGAGAAAAATGCTGCCAAAATGTACAGACGCCAGCACATCAACCTACACCTGTCAAATTTTCCCAATCAACATTGAACCTTATGCTTTAGCGATAAAGTTGAAAATCTATTACATAAATCTGACAGATTGTAGTAGGTTGATGTGCTGGCGTCTGTACTAGCTCACAGAAAAAAAAAAAAACATTTTAAACTTTGAACACAGTCGATCGACAAAGTAGGATGTGACGTAATGTCTGTCGATAGTAATTACTAGATCACAAGCGCCCGACCGCTGATGCAATGTTCATATAAAAAATATCTAACTGTTCGTACGTTACCTCTTAACGTTTCAACGATCCTGGTACTTTTGATCGGAGTACTGAATAAAAGAGATTTTAAACCTTCATTCAACCCTAATCTGTATTCGCGATTTATTTGCCAAAAATATAAACAAATATGAGTTTATGGAAAAGTAACTTTAAATCCTACACAATAAAGTTCAGTTTACGCTACCACTTCAAACATTTTTATTACTTTTTGACAATTGATTTTCTATTGTATCGTATCACCTGAGATACGCGCGGAGCTTGACCGGTGTTACATCGGCCCATATACCTTTAAAACGGGAACCCAACGAGAAATAATGTTTTACAGCAGTGATAGATATGGTAGTAATATTCGCCCTGACGAATTCCTTCACAAAGAGCAATATTGTACCAATACAATGAGGATACTCGTTTACCAACTATGAAAGTAGAGGTCGGCCTGCAGTCCTGCGGCTGCCGAATGAAGGTCGCGACTGCCTATTGACCTTCGAAGCCCAGTCACTGGGTATTATGATAGATACCCCTTGGTAAGTCTGGTTGTCAGACTTTCGGGCCGTGACGTATGTCAACTGTTAAAGATCTACGAATGACAGCCGAGACCTTCCGAGGCATGGAGGGGTCTCGATATTTAATGGATGGTCTCTCATCCATGAACCGACCATGGCCACTTCAATCGACCCGTGCGAATGTTATCATTTAGCCACGAGTTCAACCACTGTCGAAGACCTACGAATGACAGCCTGGACCTCCAGCTTCACTACAAGAATAGCTCAGTACAAGTTATTCAGAAATCCAAGAAAAACACGACGTAGTAAAGTGTAATGGAAACCATAAAATGAATAAAACATCGACTAGCTAATTTATGAACATAAACACGGTAGAAAAGACAGCGATTTTAATGTCTTGAGAAATTATGAAAGCAGGTTCCAATTTATTAATAGGTACTGGTTTTTCAGGATGCTGGGGTAAAGAAATCATATTACTGGTAGTGGAACTCCTTGTGAAAGAGCTCGATGGGGAAAGTACTACCCATAGTACCTATTTTTGCCGCCAAGTATTGCTAGGTTCTGTTTTATCTTTTGATAGATTCTTATTTTGTAAATGTGAGGACTTTGTAAGCCTTGTAGACTTTAGATCTGTAGACCATTTTTTATTTTATCAAGTATCTGGTACTTGTTGACAGGCCTACGCTGTCCTCCCATATCTACTGTAATTTGAAAACATTGTAAAAGACAATTATTTTTAAAAGAGTAACCGTGGAGATTCTTGCCGGTTCTTCTCCATAGGAAACGACCAATTGGAACCGTGCACCTAGCTTCTGACGTTTCATAAGTGCCCATGTCGGTTTATGTGAAATAAAATATTTTGATTTTGATTTTTAAGGGTTGTATGTTCCTAGACACAGGCCTCCTCTCCGGCCGTTGGCCCTGGGCCACCACTGCTCTCCACTTGCATAGAGTTAGAGTATGGATGCCGATAAAAAACAGTGGCACTCGGGAATTGCCGACAAAAGTGAAAACAAAACACAAACAGAATACTTTGCCATCATTCACTGACATATCGGATATACATTAAAACCGAGTACAACCCAAGGACAGCCGAACACATCCAAAGCGGTGTCGATTACGGTAACAGTGGCGCGAGTTCAATAGTTTTTCCCATCTCAAAAAATGCCCAACACCTAAAGAAGTTTCCACTTCAATTATTGATACAAGAGAATTTTTGAGAATTTTTTTGAATTTTTGGCCTTTGGTCCTTAATTCAATTATCCTATAATAGACTTCGTTCATACCTACCTATACAAATCAAACCCCTATTTTGACCCGCTTAGTGGTGAAGTTTTTCTTTCTTATGGCGCCTCTAACTCCTGAAGATCTACAGCAAATTACATGTTTCTTATTTTCTAATGCTGCGCGTTGTCTGCTAAACTCGAAGTGAGTAAAAATACACTAGTTGTCGTCCGGAATTTCACTCGCATAGTAACGGAATTTAATCATTCAACCAGAGGGGCAATTCTGGTAATTTTAAGAACGTTCACAGTCTGATCTCAGTCTCAATCTGTCAAAAAATACTTCTAATTTCCCTACATTTTGACAAGTTTTTGACCTTATTTTGTTTGTCGCTAAGATGAGACTGCGACAAGATTTTGAACGTTTTAAATTACGAAAGTTAATTAGCCTTTAGATAAAAAGTATTGTCTTTCTCATCCAGGATATAGCTCTGCTGCGTGCCTTTCATCCAAAGACGTTCACCCATTGATGCATGAGCTAACATCGTCACAAACACATCTGCTGGACATAGGCTTCCCCCAAACGTTCCTATGCTTCCCGCATCCAGCGGATGCAAACTCTCACATAATTTTACAAGTAAGGAAGTTAGAATAATGATTTATCGTGAGTAAACCCGGGTTCCCTAGCTAGTGTAGTATGATATATTAATATAGCTGGCGCCACCTGCCGGTACCTCGTTAACATTTTACTACCCAACTAACTGGATCTTGTACTGGTAGTCCCTCATGTGCTTTAGCGAAAATGTTAAAATAGTCAAGGTTTGTAGCTTAGGGAGAGCTTAGGGCTTTGACAAGTGACAATCGCTTTCAAAGCGTTTCATGTTTCTACGACTTTCAACAGCGGTGCTATTCTGTAAATATATCACCGTGATAACTTAGGTGAAGTGAGCTTAATGTGAGCTGTCATTCCACCTGATGCTAGGGATTGACACTATTGACAGGTCACTTTAAGCTCACTTCACCTAAGTTTTCACGGTGAGATTTTTACAGAATAGCATTACTGGATTGACATTAAGGTGAATGCGCAGTGGTAGACCGCGAAATTCAAAACTTACGTTTTTTACAATTTGCAGGTCAGCCTCAGGCTGTATCTTGATCAAAATTTGATTCGCGACTATAACAGGTACGTGTTTACAGAATTTTAATCATTAGAATCATTAATACTTCTTTCTAAGTTAGATTTGTACCATAAGCACTTTTCCATAAGAGATTTGTTGTTATGTTACAAATCTAACTTAGAAAGAAGTATTAATGATTCTAATAATAATTCTGTAAATCCGTACCTGTTATAGTCGTGAATCAAATTTTGATCAAGATAAAACCTGACACTGACCTGAAAATTGCAAAAAACGTAAGAAAATTTGAATTTCGCGGGCTACCACGGCGCATTCACCTTAAGCTTTTCGGTGGCTGATGTTCATGTCAGTTCCATAAATTTTTGACTTTTCCAGCATCGTTATTGCTAAATAGAATGCCACTTCTTCAAGGCCCTCTGGTGAGATATTCTATTTTTATACTACATGGCTAAGTGATAACAGCCGCACGAGTTGATCAATCAGGTTAAGCTACGCTAGCCGCGGTCGGTCCGCGGATGGGTGACCATCTTTACATACCGAGACCCCTCCGTGCCTCGGAAAGCACGTTAAGCCGTTGGTCCTGGCTGGCATTCCACTTCTGTCGATCACTTCTGTGCACAACATTACAACATGTTTGAGCAAGAATTGCTCCTGGCTGTTAGAAGGTTTTGTTTTATTTCAATACTAGCTTCTTCCCGCGACTTCGTCTGCGTGAAATTTCACCTCCCCCATTCACCCCCTTAGGGGATGAATTTTGAAAAATCCTTTCTTAGTGCACCCCTAGACCTCATAAGGAACGCACGTGCCAAATTTGGAATCTCTAGACCCAGCGGTTTGGGCTGTGCGTTGATATGTCAGTCAGTCAGTTCTCCTTTTATATATATAGACTACCCACACTTCCACGTCACACGTACCTAATCATAATAAAATGTTTTAGTTTTCCTTCAAATATAATTTATTATTTGACTTCCGGAATTTTGCATTTCCGTTAAGGGTGCTTTGAAATTGCCTCTCGGATTGATGATACTCAAATGTACAGTTGTGGACAATGGCGGTTACTTTTCAAGTCTTATAAGTTTGATTATATAAAAATTACTTTAACAATAGTTGTAAATATGTGAGCACCATGTATCTATCACATAATTGATTTACCTGTCATTGTTTTATTTTTAATTATTTTTACCTTTTGTTGGCAGACTAATTTTTATTCTAGATGCATCGTCTTCACATATAATTATATAATTAATGTACCTATACAGAACTTGTAAAACATTTTAAAAGAGTAACGGTGGAGTTTCTTGCCCATTCTTCTCCATACGAAAACTACCTTTTGGAATGGGCGACTAGAATCAATTCGTTTTACTATAATTTTTGACGTTCAAAAGTGCTTTTAGTGTGCCTAATTGAAATAAATGATTTGACTTTGACTTTGAGAAATTCTTAAGCGGACTGGATAACATAACATCACGTCTGTATTTCAAGAAGGGTTCAGCAGAGGTGTACCTATTATAGTACACCCATGTCGCCAGTTATGGTTTAAGTCGCATGTAAAAGGGGGCGAGCCTATTGCCATCAACCGGGCACAAATGCAGACTACGGGTTGCTACTGAGAAATTACTAATCACTTTACTCGACCCGGGAATCAAACCCAGGACTTCATGCTTAGCAGTAGCGCTTGCGACAACTAGACCACAGAGTACTTTTTGATAGACTAACTAGACCAACGGTAGTCCGAGGATAAGTAACTATTTTTGTTTTATTTTCTAAAACGTTCGTAATTAAAAAAAAAAGAACGTTCCAATTTTAAATTTTCCCATGCTGCCCTAAGGTCTGCTACACACGATCAATTCCCCGAATTAGATTGAACATAATCATGCCAGTACTACCAACTTACAGGAAATAAACTTCAAGTAAAAACGAAAGTAGTAAGCGGCGGCTAAAGATACACGTTTTACTGATAACGGACATGCAAAGCCACTGATAAATATAACAGATAAGTAAGTAGTTAGATTTCTTGGTGTTTCACGGTTATGCACTTAATGGCTGGCAGTTGGAGGAATTTAAGATTGCATTGGGAAAAAGTTTTTTTTTGTCGGGTTAGTGAGTGACTTGGCGGTCAGACCAGTCACTTACTGACTCTGCTAACAGGCTTGCTACCATGAGTTACCATTGCTACCATGAGCGGTTATCGTCAGGTATAAGGTTGTGCCAAATCAATTATTTTCTAACTGAACAGACAGCTGTGCTGCTGGGGAGTTTGTTCCGCTCCTTCTTCTCCTCAGCAGAAGCACTAGGAAGTGGTGAAGGGCGGACGTTTTCGGGGACTGTCTTTTGTAATGTTTGACGTTCGAAAAGTGCTGATTCTCAGTCCAGTTTGAATAAATGACTTTTGATTTTGCCGAATTTTAGTGGTCAAGGAGACCTATGCTATGCAATAAATAAACTGTGCTGCTGGGGAGTTTGTTGCACCACTTCTTCATCATAGCTGAAGTATAAAGAAGTGAGGGCGGGCGTTTAAGGGGGCTACCTTATGTAATTTTGACGTTCGAAGAGTTCTGATACTCAGTCAGTCAGTCTAATTGAATATAGAGGCCTGAGGCCGAGAATCACATAGAAAATTAATGTTGTTAAATTAAAGACTTCAATTCATTTTGTTATCCACGTTTTTAAGAGCATAACTGAAATCTAAGCAGTTAGATTTCCACCACTTTTTGGTATTTAACTCCAGACTTAAACCAAAAATTAAAACAAAAAATAATATTCTATCAAAGGCGACGTGGAATAACTTTTATAGCCGAAGAAAACTTAAATGATGGATGACACTGAATGCTCTTGAACGCGGTTTAGACGTGTTGATCGCGTTCAGTAGTTTCATCGGTGGAGTTCACCATAAACCGGCCATCTTCAAGCCTAATGAAAATGTCACATCTATCCGAATAAAAAAGAACAAGATCAATAGTACCAACTCAACCCTAATTTGTCAACTAATATATAGGCCAGTAGTAAAACTTAAAAAAAAAGAACTCAACAATTAAATTAATTGGAAAATCGTTTACCAATTGATGACAATTGGTCGCAATGGATACAATGGTGTTTTAATTGCTTTAAATAAAGATACGATGGGTAACGATCATTGGGAGCTGCCATTTTGAAAACAAATGCCATGGTCATTCCGGATATGTGTGTGATTGCTTGGTTGTTTGACGGTCTTCATAGGTAGTAAGTTGCAGCAGTGGATTCATATATATATTTTGAATATACATGTATATTATATTCTTGGAGGTGCTTGCCTATGTCCAGCAGTGTCTTTCGGCTGAAATGATTATGATGATGAATATACCCATTAAAATAGATGGACAAATTTTAATACAACGCTCAGTACGTCTAACCAAAAATATCCAAGCAAAAAAAAAAACACTCGAATAAAGTGATTTTATTTTCACCTAAAATAAATTGCCGGCACATTAGTGTATTTACGTTAGCTGATAATTTTTTTGTAAGTATCTAATGCGTTTTCTTATATATTTTTTCACCATCGTCCTTATTTGGGTGGTCTGAATGATTTCTAAAAGTTTGTGGATGGGACCTTACCTATATATCCTAATCTATACAAATAAATAAAATTCGAGTGTTTGTTTGTGATATTAAAATAACCGCTTTTTACTAAATGCATATGGACACTGTACATATAGGTACCAAAATAACATTTTTTAAAATTTTTGTCTGTGTGTCTGTCTGTTTGTTCCGGCTAATCTCTGAAACGGCTGGACCGATTTTGACGAGACTTTCAGATAGCTGATGTAATAAGGAGTAACTTAGGCTTCTTTTATTTAAAAAAATAATTAGGGTTCCGCGCAAAAAAATTAAAACGTTTTCCGTCATATTATACGCGAACGAAGTCGCGGGCACAGCTAGTCCTAACTAATATTATAAATGCCAATATGACTTTGTTTGTATGTTTTTTACGCTTTAACGGCCAAACGGCTGAACCAATCTTGATGAAATTTGGTATGCAGATACTTTGAACTCTGGGAAAGGATATTATAGGGTACTTTTATTGACATACCACGCGGGCAAAGCCGCGGGTGGACGCTAGTAATATTATATACGTGAAAGTTTGTTTGGATGTGTGTTACTTAATCACGCAAAAACGGCTGAACGGATTTAGATAACACACAGATAGTCTATAACCTGGATTGATATATACCATACTTTTTATCTCATAGTACATCCCCGTGATATAATTTCCGGGCAAAAGCTGGTTATAAGATAAAATAGGCTTTCTATTGCAAGGCATAGTAAAAGGGAAAATTTACGTCATGATCTCCGCATTTGGTGAACAGACTGGGGAGTGTAGTATCTTAAGAATTAAGGAGACCCTTGCTCTTTTTAGAATGGTGCTTTGCAAAAACGGTATTGCTCATTTCTATAATTAAATTAAAATGTAGGTGTGCCGACACGAATTACTTTTAAAATAATCGTACAAAAAATCTTTAATACCGTTTGCACATTAAGACAATACCAATCAAATACTTCTCCACTACATATTTATTACCACAGACAACAAAAGAAACACTATCTTTCGGCCATAGACAAAAGACTCCATAGACAACTTCAATAAAAAAAAAACAGAAGCCTTGCCACTTTAACGGAAGCACGTTCTTTTTTCGAACAATTGTTCTGAAACCGCATAGTCATGACATTTGACGAGCCGCTATTGGTCGTCGGGTCGACTTTGACAGCCAATCAGAGGTGGTACACGAAATGCGTAAGTCATCGTTCTTATCGTTTGAGATAGTGACTCGGCGAGTTCTAAGACACGTTATGTATTTTTGTAAATAGAATTCTTTGGAAGTGCTGGCCCAATGGAATAAGGTTATGTGGTGAGGTTGCGGAAAAAGAAACTGAAATATTTGACATTGACGTTCTAAAATCAAATCTGTGAACTCATATAGGTACTTAAAATGGGATTTCCCACCATAACCTAAGCATAGCTTTTTTTTTGCTAAGATGTTCAATGCAAAGGAATGTCGTTATTGTCCCTAATATTTCAATATAAAAAATAAATATCATAAGAATTATACATACAATACGTTTTCATATAATTTTAATAGCTAAAATTAAAATAATTATTACACCTTAGTTGTTTGTTTAAACATAATAAGTTAATAACACAAACTGAACTTTTCTGATTGGCAGATCCGTTAAGTTAAAATGTCATACCAATTATTTAACACCTTCTATTATAGAAATAAATATAATCTAACTCTAGAAAAAGATACTTATCATGTAATAGAAAAACTAGTTTTTATGAAGCATTAAAAAAAAAACTTGCTAATGAAATGATTGGCTTTTCATTACAAAAAGAAAATACAATTTTACTGTAATGCTAGTTGTTAGTCCCGTTATCAACTTTACTAACTGACTAATCTAATCACTTTTCATTGAATTAAATAATGTACACATGAATGCAATAAAGAATTTGAATTTGAATTTGAATTTGGGCAAAATAGAAAATTTTCTTTCTTTCTTTTAGGTATGACATGACAGAAAAAAAGAGGGAATAGAAATTAATAGTTAAGTCATTTTTCTTCTTTTTGTGTCGACTGTCGATAGTAGGTACTCTTCTCTTCCTCGTTGATAATTTTAATACTAGCTTCTGCCAGCGACTACGTCCGCGTGAAATTTCTTGTTCCCTCGACCGATTCAGTCGCATCGCAACGCATCGCTTCGCATTACTTCGTTTTTGCTTATCGTTCTTTCTGACCTTTTTTCTTTTTGCTCGGCTCCTGAGGAACCTAGCGTGATGGTAAATAGCCTATATAGCCTTCCACAAGAATTGGGTTATCAAATGCTAAAAGAATTTTTCAAATGTAACTGTTAGTTCAAGAGATTAGCGCGTTCAAACAAACTCTTTAGCTTTATTATTAAGTAATTTAGATATATCTAGATATTAAGCCCAGTAGGTGGATAGTTTAGTCATGAAATAAGTAGTTGCTGTTGTAGTGTTGGAAAACCGAGACCAAAATGGTTCATATCCTAACGTCATATTTCCACCTTAGGACGAGACCTTTTTTTTTCTTTTTAAATAAGACCTTCACCGAAAACAAAGAAACGAATACCTATTCCAAATTCAAATCACCGCACGCTCAATTTTGAATTCGGAAAACCCACCTCCATGATAAAACGTACAGCAAAAACACGAAACACCAATAGAAACTTAAATAATTACGTTCAAAAAGGAATACAAGAAGAAATACTGCAATGAAACATAACACAGTTTGTGAATTCGTCACACACACCGTAGTATCAAATTAACTCCCCACATCCATCATCATTTTGTTTGACGCGCTGTGATCAAATGGGATTTTTTACGTCAAGCCGGCCTGTCAGTACTACTGCGCTGTGTGTGCAACGCCTTATTTTCTTTAATTTCCGTGTTGCTTATGGTTTTTCTGGTATGTGAGAAATCTAATAATGTTCTCACAGTAAGGGGAAGTTTGCAAGAAATGGTTTCGTAGAAGATTTTCTCATTTGAAGTTGCAAGGTGTAAAAAATAATTTTTTTATTGCTTGAGTAAAATTTTTACTCTGTAGTGAAATAGTCAACCCAAAGTCCAAACAGAAAATACTTTTTTTTACAATAAGTAGTTACAGATTCCTGCAATAATTTTAACGATTACATCCACGGATTTCCTCTTAATAAACACTAATGTTATCAAAAACAGCAACCAAATTGCGTAGGTAGGTACCACGAAACCCTTTTTGAATTGAATTGCTAATCCATTGCTTCATAGTGTTTGAAAAATATTTGTCTGCTCAACAACGTAAGTCTGTCAAAATAAAAGCCATTGTCATTTTAGTGTGTTACGCATTTACCCCAATTTTTTAAAATAAGAATACAAAAATGTAATCGATGCGCGAATGCATTCTTTATTCAAATCCGTAAACAAACTTTTTAAACGCACAAACCAAAACACTAGTGCAGCGCCATCCACGTTGAAACCGAAACTGTCGATTAATTTCGTTTAATTACAATTTAACGAAAGAACCGTACAAAATTCTGTTCAGACATGAGAATCGATGCTACGCTCATTATACAATATTGTACGCATCTGAGTTTATTGGGTAAAACATTGCATTGAGTAATTTTTAATCAAGCTGTCCCACATCGTACGGTTTTGTAATAGTTTGTGGTGAAGACTTTTATTTATTTTTTGATGTTTTGTGTTTTTTTTCGCAAGAATATCTGTTGATTGATGAGCTGGACACTTAAAGGATTGGCCCACAGTCACAGTAGATCGGGAAAAGTGGAAAAAAGGAAGGGAGGCGTTTGCCCTGCAGTGGGACAACACAAGCTTATAATAATAATCTGTGGAATCTTTACTAGCAGGTTGTTTTGTTGACAGTTTCATTGGTCTAGTGGTCGCTAGCGCTACTGTAGAGCATGAGATCCTGGGTTCGATATCCGGGTCGGGCAACGTGTGGTTTTTCTATGTGGAATTTCTCAGTAGCAGCCCGAAGTCTGGATTTGTGCCCGGTTGATGGCAATAGGCTCGCCCCCTAATATATGGGACTTCAAAATATCTGGCGAAATATGGGTCTACTATAGCACCATCTCTGCCTTATCCTTCGAGGAATACAGGAGAGGTGTTATGTTATGTAGGTTGTTTTTTACTTCAAGTTATTTCTACAACCCAATAAAAATGCAACTTTGTAACTTAAAGCCTATACGCTATTGTTGCTAAGTTACCCTTTGAAGCCCCATACGTTACTAAGGATATAAAAAATGCATCTTCAACTCGCCTCCGATCAATCATTAATTTTTTTTTCATTCGTTACAAGGCAACACAATGTAATCGATAAAAAGTCTGACCTTATAAGCTTAATCCCATTGCATAACAGCAATTAAAAAGTTCGTTTCTTATTAATGTAGGGGTTCTGAGTTCTTTTATAATGTTATGTAACATTTAAGACGTATTTTGTATTTTCCTGCTTTTGGATTTAAGCAAAAACGTTTTCTCTTTTTCGTATTTTTTTTTAAATCTATGGTGATTTAAATACGTTTACGTAATTCAATTCCTAAGAGGATCATTTTAGAATTAAAAAGTAACACGCTCAAATCATAAACCAATAGCTGGTTTTTGATTTTGACAGTTCAACAACATTCATTGCGTTATTTACGTGGTTGAGCATGACACATTTTTCGTATATATGAAAAAATGGATTAGCAATATCTTTCAATAATGATTCAAATTGTGATTGATGGTAGGTCACGCAATTAGGATTGTGCATAGAAATATTGATTTTTTTTAAAGAAATATTGATATTGTATCACTAACAATTTTGTAATTAATCGATACATTAACCTAACATAAAAATTCTATTCCCAAACGTAAAACACATTTTTTTTACCAATTTACATAAAAAATAATAATGTAATTTTTCATTTATCACTTCTATCTAGTCATCATCAAACTGGTACTCAGCTGCATCCACAAACTTAGGCTGGAAGCCGACCCCAACATAGTTGGGAAAAGGCTAGGTAGATGATGATCATCTAGTCACCATCTCACCTATAATATTAATACAATAATTATAACTGAAGTTTATTTAAAAAGGGAACCCTACACGGCAGCTAATAAGAAAAATGCTCAGCTTATGAAACAATAGAGCATCGCCAGCACCTAAAGACAAATGTAATGATTTATTACCATTGACAAAAACTCCAGGCACCAACTTACATTCGCAGTCCCATAAAACTCAATCATAAAAGTGATAAGGTTGAAAATCGCTCGAGCAGTAAAAATTCAAAGTTAATTATGTTCTAAGTAATGCAATCTGTGATTAGATTGTTTCGTTTTTGTTCTAAAGACCGGAATAGTATGGAGTTCAATTCCTACTTTTTGTTTTAACGTGGATTCGAATCGATAGGGTTGGGATGAGAAAATGTATCGGTTTATCGACTTTATCGTTGTTGAAATGCGATAAAAGCGATTATTATTAGTTTACAGATCCTATAGTTAATCCTGTGAGCAGAGTTGTGGGCTGCAATATTGTTTATAAGTTTTGTATATTTCTTATTGCTATGTTTTAAATTGTAGCTGTTTGTTGTTCCTTTTGAATAAAAATAAATAAAACAAAAGTGTAGGAATAACAATTTATGAAGTCATTTCATGCCATTAGAAGACTTTGTGGTTGACCAGCAATTTATAAATTGACGTGTTGTGATATTTTTTAATAAATACCGTATGCATATTTAATTAATTTGCAGCATATAAATATTTTATTAAAGGTAAAATCAAAAGATAAAAACGTCTTCAATTATGCAAATTATTATTAATCATTGAAGAAATATTCAAAATAGAGAATCGGTTTGTTGTTGAAACAATATAACATTAATTGTTTGTGTTTTGAAATATGTGCAAATGTCTAATTTGAGTCGTATGAATAACAGTTTTGCTTGAAGCTCAATGGAATTTTATAATAACTACGGTTAAAATAAAATGTTGTATTCCTATTTATTTTCAAAATAAAATAATGTGGGGCAACTCAATCGATATCGACAGTGTTTTTAAAATTAAAATACGAACATCATTTGAAATACGTTTACACCGACAAAACTATCGACAGTCTCGATAGTCGATTAGCGCGCAGCCCTATATCGACGCGGGGTTCATCAAAGTGCGGCCCACAGACAATAACTGAGAAATATATTAAATTATAATAAAATTAAGTTGGCTCTTACTTTTTATACCGTTAAAGTTAACTTAAGAATGATTAGAGAGTACAGTTATGGTCATATTGGAGATTTACGAGTAAAAAGCCAAAAGGTTGAATGTATGTTTTGCCCGCGACTTCGTTCACGTGGAAGTCCTAAGATTTACAGAATTAAAAAATTACAGCCACATTTTTATAAAAGTCGGCCCCTGACTTACCGCGTCGCATCGTATCGCTCGCCCGCGTCTTAGTTTTCGCTTAGCGTTCTTTCTGTTTTTTTTTTCATTTTGCACGGTTCCTAAGGGTCGTAGCGTGATGCTAAATTGCCTATAACCTTCCTAAAGAATTGGGCTATCAAATGTAAAAAGATTTGTTCAAATCCGATTAATGGTTCCCGAGAATATAATTATTATATAATTTTTCTATAAATTAGTAAAAAAAAATGTTTTTTTTTGTTTTCCGACGAGAATATCTACGCTCGTGGTCTAGAGCGCTATGCGTGTGCTAGAATCTATCGTTACAGTTTGCACGTCGATGTCTCTGCCGCCCTCTATGTGTTTAGTTCATAGGTACATAGATGTTCAAATAAATCATAATTTTCTATCAAAAATAAATATTTCTAATAAATCACACAGCTGTGCACGCGTTGCATGTCAGTGCCAGATTTGTAATACATAGGTGCATGCGACCATTTTATGTTACAAAATAAAACGCAATATATAAAACGTCAGCTTGATACACGAACGAAAGTGACTTAAAATCACATTAAAATGTCATCATTTATAGTCCCACTGCTGGGAAAAAAAGTTCCCCAAGTCCTTTCAGGAACTCTTTTCCAGCGCTACCTCGAACCAGACCTCGCGGTACGCGTCCAGCTCATCTCGTCACCGCTTTCTGGGCCGGCCTCGGCGGCAGTCCATCTTCAGGCACCCATTGTGTGGAGACTTTTGTTCAGCAGCTGTCCTCTTGCATACGGCTGATATAACCCGTCTAATCATATTTGAACTTGAAATCCTTCTTACCTACATCATTATCAACCTAAAAAGTTAAAGTGCCTTAAACTAAGGTCTTCCAATGACCGATCAATTGAGAAATTGCTACCACTGGCTTCGCGGTCAATTGCAGTTAGTTTTTGCAGCCAGCCTCTTGGTGCGGTCTCTTAGATGCGCCTTAGATTTTTGGTATGTTCTGTGCTTTTACGGGTTTCTGTCAATCCTACTTTTTTTTTTGTAGAACCAAAAATTCGAAGACATGACAACATGTGACTCCACCAACCCGCACTGGAGTCGCGTGGTGGATTATGCTTCAATCCCCATCAGAAAAAAGAGGCCTGTGTCCCAGTGGGAACATTAAAGGCTGATTATACTGCTGAATGTTAACAACGTCTATTTGATATTTATATTTAGGTAATTAGATTTTTGAGCTTTCGGAGCATTGTAGGAACCTAGTATGCTTTGAAATGGGCAACTAGCTTCATCTTAGTGACTGACTGACCTCTTGACAATTCAAAACTGACTGTAATTGGATTAATTGAAATTAGTTCTTCCTGTCTTATTACAAAACGAGTTCTAAATTTAGACCTAGCCTAAAACTTCGAGCTAGTTACTGTATTTTGAACTTAATACTGGCAAACGTAAAGTTCTTAATGAAAAATTATACTCGGGTTTAACGTCAGTTTTTGTAATAAGAACTTTAACTTTGTCGGATTATAGTTCGAAATTTAAAAAAATAGCTCGAAGGTTTAAACTTGGCGCTAAAGATAAACATAATTGTTTTGTAATAAGGCCGTTTGAATTTGAGTTGACTTGTAATATGAACCAAATCTTTATAAAAAAAGTTACAACTTTTATTTCAACTTCATAAAAACCCAATTCCAAAATCAAACTAACAACCTTTACACACTAACGGTCACGCTAAAACTAAAGCCGTGTCTACACGTTGCGTAGTCTACACCGCGCCGGGTTCAGACCACGATTATTCATTCCGTACGGTGACACTTGACGAATCAATTTCCGAACGAAACCAATCGGAATATGGTTTCCGAACGCATGCATTTGTCTATGGTGCATGTTTTTTTTTATAATGATAGGCGCGCTTTGATTGTGGTAAGAGGAAGGTTCGGTGGTCGTAATGACTTTTATTGGGATGGTCTAGGAAGAGAGATAAATAGTGTACTTGTCTTGTCAAAAAAATGGATATCATCATTTTCCTGTCCTTATCCCAATATATTTGGGGTAGCGCAACATGTCTTTTTCTTCCATACTTCTCTATTAGTCGTCATCTCGATAGTCACCCCCTTTCTAACCATATCATCATTCACACAGTCCATCCATCGTTTCTTTTCCTCTTTTTTTTTTGTCAAAAAAATGGTATCGACAAAATATCTTCCTCATCATCTGCCTAGCCTTTTCCCAACTACGTTGACGTTTGTTCCACGAATGACAGCCGGAACCAACCGCTTAACGTGCTTTATGAGGCACGGAGGGGTCTCGGTATGTAAAGATGGTCACCCATTCACAGACCAACCGCGGCAAGCGTAGCTTAACCTGATCGATCGACCTGTGCGACTGTTATTATTTAGCCACGGGCCCCTCCGACAAAATACCTGCCAACCTTGTGAATATCAACTAAATAAAAATTTGAACAATGTATCTGGACTATTTATGAAAATAACATAAGTAACATAGCATCACGCTTGTATCTCTCGAAGGGTAAGGCAGAGGTGTCGGTATACGAGTAGGTACAACTACATTTCGCCAGTTATCTTTAAGTCCCAGGTATTAGGACAAATCCAGACTACGGGCTGCTACTGTAAAATTCCAGATGGAAAAATCCAATAACACTTTGCCCAACCCGGGAATCGAACCGAAGTCCCCATGCTCAGCAGTGGCGCTGGCGGATAATCGACCAACGAGGCAGTTACACAGAATTAGATGTCTTCATAAAAAATAAATGTATCATAGTGTTTTTTTGAGCAGTGGTGGCCCAGTGGTACAGGCCGCGACTTACGAATCGTAGGTCGTAGGTTCGAACCTAGACAGGCGCTTTACTTTGAGTAAATTATGTCATCATCACTGCTCTCAAAACGGTGAAGGAAAACATCGTGAGGAAACCGGCATCTCCTAGAACCAAAAATTCGAAGACATGTGACATCTACCAATCTGCACTGGGCCCGCGTGGTGGATTACGGCCCACTCCCTCTCACAGAGAGGAGGCCTGTGTCCCAGCAGTGGGATCATTATAGGCTGATTACGTTACGAGTGTTTTTTGCAAATTCAGATTTTTTTCAGTTAAAAAATGGTACCTGCTCTAGTCGTCCAAGAAAATTAAAAATAAATATAGTGTTCAACTACTTGTCATAGAAAGAAGTTTTATTTACTTAGGTACCTAGGTAGGTAAGTACTTGTTTTTTAATAGCGTACTAACGGCAACTAATAAAAAATATTACGATTTTTCAGTTCCTTTAACTAATTCAACGCAAAAAAATTGATAGGTAGGTACTGTCGATTGAAAGTAGAAAAAAAATACCAAGCACTTTTGTTTCGTGTAAAAAAAAACCATAGACTATTCACAATGAAATTACTACTTAGAAGCAGCAGTGCGTTATCTGTGACAGATATTAAAAAAAACTCCTTGTCTTTTAATTATACGTTACTGACATAAGGTGGACATGTTGCTTAGTGATTTTATATTTTATTCTAACAGTAGTAAGGTCTATTTTTAGATGTATACTGATTTATAGATAAAAAATGTAGTGAATGTACACACTGGTACATAATTACTAGGTGTGTGACATAATTACTATGCCGACGATGTGTGGGGATTTTTTTTTAGTTTTTGATATTTTTTAGTAAAAATAAAATGTTTTTGTTCAAGTAATAGTTAATCGTTGCAACCGACTGTTAAAAATTGTGTTTAGATATTCGATGATAGGAAAATGAAGTGTCTTTATTTAGAGAGAAGTGGAACAAGACATGGGGATATCAATAAGTCATTTTCCTTTATTTGATGAATAAAAACTGCTATACTGAGACCACTTTCGTAAAAACACGTAAATTCAGTTAGATCTTCTTTTGGTTTCAAGTTTTTTTGGACAATAATGTAAGTGCAGTCGTCTAACGTTTAGAGTCCTTCAATTATGCGTACTAAATCAACACTTTCACTTAGAGTAGGCAATCGAATCATGAGAAGGGCTAAAATTGACAACTTTATCACTACATCCACGAAATCTTTCTTGCCAGGACCGTCACACTGGTAGAAAATAATAAAGAGTTCCTTTGTGCTATTTCCCAATCATGATTGGGGCTCTCAGCGACAGTAAAAAACACACTTAGAATCTTTTTAATATGGGAAGACTGCAGGATCTCTTACTAAAGACATCACTCGAAGAAAGAAATTGACATGTCTCTAGCGCTGTTTCCCATTAAAGCTACAGTTTTCTAGAACCGCGTTAGCCGTCACGTCAGACATAAAAAAGAGGGCACAGCGGTTTGACATTACGATGTCAAAAGATGCACTCTAGAAAACACACAGAGTTACTTTCATAAAACGTTACAGACGACACTCAATTACGGACGCTATGTGGCAGCTTCTACCAATAAAATACACTCAAAATCTTCTTTTGTTTTTCGTTCTGCTTTCAAAATACTGATATCCATAAACCACCTACCTGAGTCTGTGTGAGGCCCAAGCTAGCAGCGAGTTCTGCCCTCTCAGGGAGGGCGAGGTACTGCGTCCGTTGAAACCTCCTGTTTAGCTGCTGGAGCTGAAGACTGGAGTATATCGTACGAGGTTTCCTCATCTTCTTCCCTTTCCCGTTCACGCGGAGACCTGGGTCATCTGATAGGCCGCATTTTTCTGTGGAAGGAGGCATGGGAGGTTATTATTGGGCAAGTAACACGTTTTTGTACAGGAGTTCTTGACTTCGCTCTAGTCTTGGAATGCGATGGACAAAGTCTATAGTAGAACGAGTGCACTCAGAAGATTGAACATAAAATATTTTCTTGGTACACTCGGTCTGCCATAGACCTCTCTTATCTACAACTAAATTACATAATCTATACTAAAATTATAAAGAGGTAAGATATTTTGTGAGTTTGTACGTAGAAATAATCTTCAAAACTAGTGATCCGTACGTCAAATTATTCCGTCAGTAATTTTTACCTTATGAAAGCAGGTGAGAGAACTTAATTCATGCATATTTAATTCCCCGGTCAGTTTGAAGTATTGATGTAATAAAAATCAATCAAGACTTTGAACTGATGGCGCCGAAATGGTTTTAATTAATTTTGTACGTTTGGTACAAGTTTCTGATGAATTTTCACGCTTGTTAGAGGTTGAGAGGTCTCGAGTAATACATGGAATCCATACTAATATTATAAATGGGAAAGTCTGTCTGTCTGTTACCTCTTCACGCTTAAATCGCTGAACCGATTTAGATGAAATTTGGTATAGAGATAATTCGAGTCCCGGGAAAGGACATAGGATAGTTTTTATCCCTGAAATCATCCTTTAAAGGGGTGAAAAGGGGGTCGGAGGTTTGTATGGGGAATCAATAACCGCTGAACTGATTTAGATGAAATCTGGTATGGTGATAGTTTGAATTGTGGGGAAGGATATAGAATTAGAATTAGAAGTTTTTATCCCCGAAGTTATCCCTTAAGGGTGTAAAAAGGGGGGTGGAAATTAGTAAAAGGAATCAATAAAAAAGGACTATAATTAAGACTTTTATCGCTGGTGACACCGCGGGGCACAGCTAGTTGGTAATATTTTTTATGAAGTATCTTTGTAGCAGAGTGTAGGATCGTAGCAAGTGACGTTCTGTAGTGTTTTCGTATCACCAAGGGGAAAAGGCGTGTATTACAGTCTCTTTTCTGCAAAATCTCGCCGTGAAAACTTATGTGAAGTGAGCTTGAAGTGAACTGTCAATAGTGTCATCACGTAGAATGACAGCTCACTTCACACTCACTTCTCTTACGTTTTCAGGGTGAGGTTTTTACAGAATAGGCCGGCAGTTAGTTTAGTTCATCTTAACGTAAACTAAATAGATAGATTGTGTTAAATATTCCTACAATTGATGCAGGTTCACAAACCAAATAACATAGTAATTCTTTAAAATAGATATTTAATGCGAATAGAAAGAACGCTGTATTACTGACTAAGCTTTTTGAAGTGAAATCTTCTTTAGGCGCACTTTGAGAAAATTTTGAATAGTGAACGAGCCGTCACGCTCGGTTCGGTGACGCTAAATAGGGTATACTCGGTTCCAGTCGGTCGGTAACGCTGAATCGGGTATACTCGGTTCCAGTCGGTCGGTAACGCTGAATCGGGTATACTCGGTCAGTGACGCTGAATCGCGTATATTCGGCTCTAGTCGTAAGTTTTCATATATTATGTAGAGTGGGTCTTTTTTTATCTTTCCTGTCAAAAAAGAGGCTCGCTCACAAAAAATAAATAAAAATTAAAACTCCAAAAAATTCAAAATGGCCTTCCGAATTCAAACACTGCACCGCAGCCCCCTATAAATCACAACATATTTCTTCGCAATAAATCTACAATATAAATATTCAACGCACAAGACGGGCTGTGAGACATGGCCATCCATTTTGTAAAATATATGAAAGGCGCTCTGCTACTTGATAATAGCTATAGTCTGTAAGTTGTAATTACTGGGTTCATATCGCTACATCGAATCGCCTCGAGACCGACACCCTGCTTTTTGGTTAGCGTGCTTTAGTAGTGGTGCGAATATGAATCGAGTTGGTTGGTAGTTAATCGATTTGTTTTGACGATAGATTTGTTAAGAAAATTGCGGCGTATTTGGATTTTTTTGGGTTTCATTGAAGATTTTCGTAACTTAATGGGCAATGTTAAAATATTTTATTTTTCTATCCATATACCTAATAAATGACGGTTTAATAAAATGGTTGACTTTTCTGCGATATTGAACTAAATGAGCCCCTAAAAATCCATTTTACACGCAACTATGGCGTTTAAATATATATAATTATAAGCGATTATTAAGTGTCGTTTAAACGTCCAAAATGTATAGTTAAACAGTAGCTAATAACTTTAAGCAATTTTTATTCATAAAGGGGTGTTTCTCCAATATCACAAAAAAACCGACTTTTCTAATAAAATCGAATCAAACCGTAACTATCGCAACACTAACGATACCACGCGATTCTCAGCACTGCATATTAATATCGAACGCACTTTTAACTTTTTTATTCGGTATCCGAACGCGCGCCGTGGAAAATTTTTGAATTTGGAATTGTCCGCGGCTCTTTTGGTGCGCTTTTTAAAAATCGAACGCGAGACCGTTTTTTTTCTTGTTTAGATGCGCCTGTGATTATTAGCGTAATGGAATTTTTGGACATCCTTCAAACTGAATGAATATTTTAACTTTTATACAGTTAGGGAGATTGACAGAAAGCCAAGCAAAAGTTACTGCTTCATTAGAACTCTCTTACATTGTTATATAATAATAATTCATTTATTTTCGGGCAAAGTCCATTCCATTATATTAAATTAACCTAAAAAATTAAATGTATATAATAATCACACATAAAAGTAATTCAAATCACAAATAAGAAAAACAAATTCAAACCTAGTTCCATATACAAAAAAAAAAAAGTACCGACAGTTTAAATAACGAACGCAAATCTTTCAAATTCAGAATTCAGTTACAAATTCAAAGACTTGCTGGTCAGTGTCGCGATCGCAGATAGATATGCAAAACTGTTTGCGCAGCCGAGCCTCGTAAATCAACAGCGTGATATTAATACTTCCACCTTGTATGCACTATTTAAATAAGTATCAAACGAAAAGGGATATTCTGAAGATCTATTTGTTCATTTTCGGAGAGAATAACCAGCGGGGTAATTATAACACTAACAGTAGCAATGGTTTTCATTTTGACATTTCAACGACATTCATTGACAACGATGCCTGAGGTACTAATCCGTACTTTTAAATATTGGTATAGGAACCAGATCAACGTTGTTCGGTGGTCGGGGGCGTATTCGACGCCATACAGGTTGGAGTGCGGCGTGAGGCAGGGGGGGGGGGGGGGGGGGGGGGGGGGCTGACATCGCCGAAACTTTTCAACCTTTATGTGAATGCGCTTGTGGAGGAGCTCAGCAGCACACATGTCGGCTGCCATATTGATGGAGTCTGTCTTAATAATATTAGTTACGCGGACGACATGGTGCTGCTGAGTGCGTCTGTAGGTGGACTGTCGCAGCTGCTTGACATTTGCGAAAAATATGCGGGACAACACGGGTTGGTGTACAACATAAATAAAAGTGAGTGGATGGTCTTTCAGGCTCGGGGAAGGTCCCTAAGTCAAACACCTAAAGTTAGACTGAATGGCTACCCCCTTCGTAGGGTAGAACAATTTAAATACCTTGGGCACCTGCTAACCCCGGATCTGAAAGACGATAATGACATAGAAAGGGAGCGTAGAGCGCTGTCTGTTCGGGCGAATATGATAGCACGCAGATTTGCTCGATGTTCAAGAGACGTCAAGATCACCCTGTTCAGGGCATTTTGCACGTCCTTCTACACGAGCAGTCTGTGGGTGAATTATACGCAAAAGCAGTACAGCGCTCTACGCGTCCAATACAATAATGCATTCAGGGTACTGTTGGGGCTGCCTCGCTTCTGCAGCGCTTCGGGGATGTTCGCCGAAGCGCGTGTGGATTGTTTTTATACAACCATGCGCAAGCGGTGCACATCCCTGGTGCGCAGGGTGCGGGTCAGCCCGAACAGTATTCTGAGCGCCTTCGCCCAGCGATTTGACTGCCAGTACATGTATCACTGTGACATGGTACATGTACGGGCTAATGTGGAAATATTGTTTTAATTTGTAATTGTATGGTATTGTGTTTTTGTATTGAATTGAATTTAATTGTATTTTTATTAGTTTTAATTTTTTATAATTGGTCCATGTTGGCTTTTATTCAATAAATATTATTATTATTATTGCGTTATTTACGTTGTTGAGCAGACACATTTTTCGAACATACGAAGCAATGCATTAGCATTATCCTTCAAAAGGATTCAGATCGATATTGATAGTGTTTCGCAATGCTGTTCCTGTTGTATAATGATTCGTTATTCTTAAAAATAGTAAGAAAATTCTGCGTTGAAAATACTGAAGATTATTTGGCAACGTTGCCTGAAAATGCTATGTTAGCTGCTTCGATGTCGGCAGACGCTAAAATACTTGAAACCACGCCTGATTTTCCCTGATGAGATAAGCAGAGGTCATAAATAAATTGGCACACCAATATTTCGCTAGACAAGCTGTTGAAGTCCCATATAAGAGGGGCAGAGACAATTGTCATTTACTGGGCATTACTCCAGACCCCAGTCCCCACGCTATACTACTGATAAATTCCTGATGAATTAATAACCAAATAACATATTGCCTGACATGTGAATCAAACCTAGGCCCCAATGCTTGTAAACACCACGTGGGAATAACGCTCAGGTGGCCTACCATGATCTAATTAAAAACGATTCAAAGACATTTCAATTTAGGTTCCTAAACTGCATCTCTTGAGCTGCTCTATGGACGTCATGGTACCAAACATGTATGAATGAAACCAAAACTTGCGGCTCAGTTTGGGACAATCGCTGTCAGCAGATGGCAGGGCCTAAACTGAATCGTTAAACTGACGTCATGGTACGAATTAGAAGAACAGTTCAGTTTAGGTTCTAAAATGGATCGCGTTAAGATCTTGTGGTAGGCCTGCAGTACAACCCGAGATGCACTAACAATAAAATTGTTAAAAATCCTTTCTCAACTCGAGAGCATTTACGAGTATTTCAATTAAACCATTTACAGGCACTTTTAAATTGTCAAGGAGTCGGTCAGTCAGAAATTATGAATCTAATTATTGCCCATTTCAAAGCGTAGTACCCTGCGTTTGCGAAATAGTTTCCAAAAATGTAAACAAATGTGTGTTTTCGAAAAAGAAATTTAACGCTAACACATAAAGTTCAGGTTGCGCTATACTACAAACATTTTTATGACTTTTTCAATTAGGTATACTAGTCATTCTGAATTAACAAGTACCTACGGATATAAAGTTGATATTCGTTTAAGCGGGAATAACGTCAAATGGAAACACGAATTTTAATAGACTTTAGGTACAGACGCCAGCACATCAAGCTACCCGAAACTGTAAAATTTTCCCAATCAACTTTGAACCTTATGCTTTAGCGAGTTAAAGTTGAAAATCTATTAAATAAATTTGACAGATTGTAGTAGCTTGATGTGCTGGCGTCTGTACCTATGAGAAGAATGGGCAAGAAACTCCATGGACACTCTTTCCAGGGGAGGTCAAGGGAAGTTTGTTATGTTTGTAATAACGCAACAGAAGTCGCGGGTAAAAGCTAGCAACTTATAAATTAAACGATTTATGAACAGTCCACAATTTCACATTACATTCATCAAAAAACTCACAACAAGCGCTTCCCATGGTTCCATACAAACTGTATGTATGTATGTCGGCGTCCGTCATACATACAGACGAAACAATGCGATGCCCCAGGCCGCGACACACCCTCAAGCAGTAGTGATGTGCTGATGTCGTGTCGATAAGTAGTGATGTGAAAAAACGTTGTTGAACATTTTTTTTTGTGTTTTTTTAATCTCATACTGGTTTGGTTGCCTGCTGCCAGTTTTATCTAACCCCCACTCTATGGCAAATTTTTAAATAAACCGAGTTTTTTATTTTAATGAAATGTAAAAAGAAATTCATGGTCTAGGTACTCTGTCTACTTACATAAGAATAATTCTATAAGTAATAACTGATTTTTGGACAGATATTGTTATTTGCTGTTATAAAAGTATTCATAAAACATTTGATCGACAATAATTATTATAAAAAAAAAAACAGTACGTCATCGTCACTCACAAAATATTTCTAAATAATATTAAAAGTTTAAAACAGAGCCACACACAGACCATACTGACTGTACCCCGCCCATAGCCCGCCTACCGAAAAACTGAACGTTAAATGTACCAGCTAAAAAACAATAAAACCCTTTGCCAGATACGAAAGAAAAAAGAAAAAATTGAAAAAAAAAATGTATGGACATTCGAGCGGGTGATAGCGGTTCAAACGTTTTGTTAATTTTGTGGTGAAGTGTACTTTTAATGAGGAAAATTATTGTGAATTCTAATTATTTATTTTTGAGTAGGTAATAAACAAAGCAAAATGAACAATTCGTAGTGTTGCACTAGACTTACCGAAATAATAATAAAAAAAAAATGCTTATTGCAATCTTTAACGACATACAGTCAACAGTACAAATCATTCTTAGTATCTATTATTGAAAAAAAAAAAACAATTGTAAGTCAGGTTTGAAAGATTTTTCTGTTTTACGGTAAAAGAAAGAAAAATTTACACACACACACAGTACAACAGCTGAGTTAGCTATATATACCTACTTATATCTAACAGGCAAATATTATGTAGTTTTAAAAAAGTACCGGTTTTCTTCCTTCATATTTAGAAAATTAAGTTATGGTTGTGAGACACTCGTCTGTCCCGCGTTACAATCATCATAATATTGTTCCCACTGCTGGAACACAGGCCTCCTCTGTTCGAGAGGGAGTGGGCTATAATCCACCACGCGAGCCCAGTGCGGGTTGGTAGATGTCACATGTCTTCGAATTTTTGGTTCTAGGACATGCCGGTTTCCTCACGATGTTTTCCTTCACCGTCCTGAGAGCAGTGGTGATGAAATCATTTACACAAAGTAAAGCGCCTGTCTGGGTTCGTATCTACGACCTACAACTCGTAAGTCGCGGCCATTACCACTGGGCCACCACTGCTCTCTCCCCTGCTGTCCCGCCTAAGACAAAAAAAAAATCGCGTTCGTTTTTAAGTAAAAAAAGGAAAAAAACCTTTACTCTTGCCCGTTGCGTTACCGCGCTTTTTATTAAAGAATAGTCTTATGGGAATCAAATTATTAACTTTTAATTACTTTCACCGTACTCTATTAACTTATTAAATAAAATTATTAAACAAGTTTTTCCATAAACATGTTTTTGGTGTTGTATTTTCTGTTTTATTTTCTTCTTTTTTAGTTTTTTTTTTGTGATTATTTTTAAGATACCAAACTTGTGAAAGTGAGAAATCGCTAGCAAAAAATATGGTTTTATTACTTTACAGTTAGTAGGAATAAGAAAAATAAAGATAAGTACCTACACAAAAAATAAATTGTAAATAAAAATGAGGGAAAATAATCATAGGGCATCAAAAAATTCGTCCGCATCGCTGTCATTAGAAAAAGTGCCCAACTTTTTCAAATTTGCCACGTTGAATGGCAATCCTGATTCTCTGGCCAAAAAATAGGCCAGCCCTCTGGCCACATGAAGAGTCAACTAACCGCTTGGATGCTCAAAACATTTTTTTAAACCATCAAAGCCCGAACCTAGAACCGAAAATGTTTTGTTTTTTGTTTATTCTTGTTCCAAAGTTATATAGTAAGGGGTGTGTCCAACGCTTAGCCTAAGGTTCTCTGTCCTAAGTAATCTTATTTAGATCTACACAGTTTCGGGAACTGTTACCGACCAAAGTATTCGCTGTTCATAAATTATTAATTTATAGTCGATAGATACATTGTTGATTTTTATTTGCCATATTTTCCTGTAAAGTTTGAGCTTGCTCTGATTGCAAATAAAAACAATTTGCCCAGATGTGGGATGTGTGCGTTTATATCACGAAGCTACGGGCGCTTTATAGGAAAATTTCATACACACATTCAAAGCATGTTGGTACATCAGTATTTTAAGAAAAATACTGTCTGAATTTCTAAAAGGATTTATTCAAGTAACAATATTTATTTTTCCTCTTCAATAACCATTAACTTATTGTTCGCAAATCCGTTTTAACACTTTAAAATATTTCTTACAACTAGCAAGTCGTACAGCAAAATCCATATTTTATTGAAGTGTGAACATACAAGTTTTTATTATTATTTAACTGGTTAATTAGCAGATACTCAATGCTTGTAATACTTCAGTAATAACTCGTTATTTTTATAATTACGACTTGAGTTTATTTGTGAACGATATTGTTTTTAATAAAACATGTTTTAGTATAGTAATCACTAAATGTACGATATTTTTTACCACGTTCGGTTGTGATTACTAATTTAAAAATCTACTTGATTTTTTAGTTACTCTCAAATACAGGAAAAAATCTCACGACAGAACACACACAAATATTACCTATAAATGTGACAAATATTACCTATGTATGTGTGTGTGTGTGTACTCAATTACGTAAAAACGGCTGAACGTATTTGGATTAAACTTAGCAAACAGGTAGATCATAACCTCGGCTATGACATAGGTAATATACTTTTCCGTCCTACGCGCGGGACAACCCGCGGGCAAAATCTAGTAATAAAATAAATAACCCCAAACCACTTTACCACGCGACTGTACCTCACGTGCTGCGCTTAAGGCTAAGTGAAGAATTCTTTAGAAAAACTTGATAAAAATGATGTTTAAGGCAATAATTAAAAGCTAGTCAGTCTGTAATTATGCTTATAATGTCTCGCGGCGATTAGCAGTTGGTTGATAGAAAGGTTCCGGGGTAACATCGCGGTTGATACTCGAGGGGATGGGTGGAGGTACTTTTGGGGACACACCCTTTGATTTTGACGGGGTCCCATGTTGCTCGAAAGTCACTAATGTTTAAAATAAAACATTTGTTTTCTTTTTTTTGGAATTTATAAAGAAAACTAAAATGTGAATGGAATTGTTAAAGTTGTTAATAAAATAAGCGAAAGTTTTATTGAAAATATACAATCTGAATTAGAGTTTAATATTTTCAAGACTCATTAGGTTCTCCATAAAATCCTGAACAATGTGTAAATTCATCATAATAATAATCATTAAATGTCATAATAAAGCAATAAAAATGCTTTGCGAACATATTAAATGCAATAATTATGAATCTAAAATAGAGCATTTTTACTCAGCCAACGCTCAACGGGTGTGCCTGCGTAACTTTTTTAAAATAAATATACTTTACACACATTTATAAAATCATTTAGGGTTATTTTAAACGCTTTTTCTTTTTGAATTCAGACAGAACACTTTTGTATGATTTAAAAAGTTCAACCACGTAGTTTAGTATGTATTCTTGTAATAGAATGGTAAATGCTATAGCATTAACGTGAACATAGTTGCAGAATCACTGCTGTAAACGCGATAATTTGTTTGTTTTTCAAATAATAACTCGGCAATAAATAAATAAATTGCCACTAAATCGACATTAAACGTTACTCATGTGACTGATTAGCACACTTATCTCATAAATTAATTTTGTCGTAAAAACGAGCCGCGCGGGCATAGTAACAGTATATAAAATATAATTAATGAACGAAATAGAGCACGTTTCGTAGCGTATCAGTGGGTGTGACCGAGCGAACGTAACGTTAAGCGCTTTTTAACATGACTGTACCCTTTTCTTTTTTTGGAATTTATATTTCGAATATTTTTTGAGGTTTTTAAATGTGAGTGTGTTTTGGAGCTTAGATAACTTAGGGCGAAATAAAATTCAGTATTATAAAAAATCTCACTTTCTTCCTTATAAGCATTGAACCTTTTAAAATATCTTAGTACCTACCTAATAGTATTTCCCCACATCTGCATAAAAGTTTCTGACAACCAGTCTTATCAAGCTATATCGTTTTACCCAGTAACTGGGTTGTAGAGGTCAGATAGGCAGCCTCTCCATGTGAAATACTGGTATTCAGCTGCATCCGGTTCGACTGGAAGCCGACCCCAACATAGTTGGGAAAAGGCTAGGCAGATTGATTTGATCCGGATAAAAGTTTCCCCTAAGCAATCTTATTTAGTGCACGTATTTTATGATATCAATATCATAAAATACGTGCACTAAATATGATTGATAACCTGGTCGTATTATGTTCTAACTTTTAAAAGATATAATTTTTGCATACTTACATTAAACTATTTACCTCATTAATTAAACTTTTAACAGACCAAAAAACACTATTTAATCAGATTATTATCTTTGAAACAAAGACAAGCACCATTTAATTTATGAACACGATTAATTTAAAACAATGACTACAAATTGTTTTGTCAAAAACGAATTGTTACCAAAATGTTACAACTAGTTGAGCGGGTAATTAAATAATTTAGGTTTGTTTAATGATTTAGTACTATATTATGATAATGCGCATTCTCGTGGTCAAAGCCAAGGTATATCATACCTTAAGCATATATGGAAGTAAGAATTAGATTCCCAGGTCGGGCAAAGACGCATTAGGTTTTTTTCAACAGAAATACCACCAGTTATATGAATCTGTTCCTTATATCTGACCAACTGTTATCAGTAAAAACATAACCTCCTTTATTTGAGAGCAGTGGTGGCCCAGTGGTAACGACCGCGACTTACAAATTGTAGGTCGTAGGTACGAACCCAGACAGGCGCTTTGCTTTGTGTAAATTATTTCATCACCACTGCTCCCAAAACGGTGAAGGAAAACATCGTGAGGAAACCAAAAAACCTAGAATCAAAAATTCAAAGACATGTGACATCTACCAACCCGCACTGGGCCCGCATGGTGGATTACTGACCACTCCCTCTCACCGAGAGGGCCTGTGTCCCAGTAGTGGGAACATTATAGGCTGATTATGCTTATGCGTGGTAAACATAATTATCAATGGTACCTGAATTTTAACAAATGACGATCAGTAACTTCTGTTCCTATACCTAGATATCTAATGAACCGTTATCAGTAAAGACATAACCTCTTCAACTTTCACGTTGTATTAAAAACGAGTGACATACTCATTCGCGTGACAGGTGTGAAGGTAACAGAACGTGTCGTAAACGTGTAACCTTTGAGTCAAGAACTCGATATAAAGCGGCGAAGTCATGCGCAGTCCTTTAGTGTTACATAAAGACTTTATGAGCATTCGTAGCACGTTAAAATAGCCTTTAAGAGTAGTAATACTTTAATGTATCTTGCTGACTGGGTTGTATTTTTACCACGACAAGAGCCATTGTGGGAAAAGACGCGACTTATGAATTGTAGGTTGTAGGTTCGAACACAGATAGGCGCTTTACTTTGTGTAATTTCATTACCACTGCTCTCAAAACTATGAAGAAAAACATCGTTAGGAAATGGTCCTAGAACCAAAAAAATTCAAGACATGTGACATTCACCAACCCGCACTAGGCCCGCGTGGTGGATTATGGCCCACTCTCCCACAGTGAGGAGGCCTGTCACCTGTGTCCCAGCACTGGGAACGTTATACGGATTATGCTTGCAAGCCATTCGTCAGAAGAAACTTTAAAGTGATCTATTAGTAAGAGAATCATATGACTGTTTTAAAAAGTGGTTTTCAAGTGCTGCCTGGTAGCCATCATTTGTTTTGACTCTTAGTAAGACTGGTTATCAGACTTTTGACTATCCGTACAAAGATCTACGTATGACAGCCAGGATCAACGGGTTAACGTGCTTTTCAAGGCACGGAGGGGTCTCCATTATGTAATGTATGGTCAGTATGGTCACCAATCCATGAACCGTCCGCGGCAAGTGCAGCTTATTTTTTAGCTTAATTATAGGTAATATGAAACCTATTAATAAGACTAAACATCTAGCCTTTCACCTATAATCAACACTTTATTAGTTGTCTCGCTAGATAAGAACAAAGTTATCACCTTCGTTGGCATTTTAAACAACTAATTACGTCAATTACTTCGCTACCGTATTTTATAATCTGTGTATTAGTCTGGTTTCCAGGTGTGCTGTATTATTTAGGGCAAATTTTTCCAACGCCAGATAATCTATTATTTTATCGGAGGAATAATTTTGAATTTTTGACAGTTCTTCCATATAAAAACTGTCAGACGTCAATTTTATTCCTCGAATAAAGATTATCTGTCGATTGAAAAATCAGCCCCTAGTCAATTTATTATACAGCTTAAGTTAACTGAAGAAAATTACTTTCATCAATCAATCAGATGCCTAGTCTTTTTTCACCTATATTAGGGTCGGCTTCCAGTCTAACATCGTCAGGAAACCAGCATGTCCTAGATCCAAAAATTCGAAGACATGTGACGTCTACCAACCCGCACTGGGCCCGCGTGGTAGCTCTTAGCTCACTCCCTCTCAGTGGGAACATTATAGGCTGATTTTGTTCCAGTCTAACCAGATGCAGCTGAGTACCAGTATTATACATAGAGGGACTGCCTATCTGACCTCCACAAACCAGTTACTGGGTAACATGATACCCCTTGGTAAGACTGGTTGTCAGACTTTCGGGCTTCTGACTACCCGTAACAACTATCAAAGAAATTTGAATCACAGCTGGGACCACCGGCAGAAAAAGCTACTCACACATCAACCAAAAATTGTAAAAAAACCTCACACCAAAAACCATTTTCATTCAAATACTAGTTTCTGTTTCTCAAACCTAGGAATCGAACAACACATGAAAAATGAATGAATGAATGACATTAATTATAAAATTAGTATCATCAAACAAACAGTCTATTTAATATGATCAGTTTGATCACCCTTGTTAAACTCCGCAAGATTTATAGCTATTTACAACGACCAAGTAAATTAGACCTTGCATATAAATGATAGAGTTGAATATTGAATGTGTGAACTCAGTGTGGTATGTGGCCATTTTGTTTTGAGCTGTGACTGTGAGCTTGAATTTGTGGAATGTGGGATAAGCAGAGATAGTTAGTTGGTACAATTTTCTGTGTAATTTAAAATTGAATGGGGAGGGAGAGTAATAAAGAGAACAGTCTAGTTTTCCTACTGAGCCTGGAGTCCTGGATTCGATTCCGGGGTCGGCCAAAGTGTTATTGGGTTTTTCCATCAGGATGTCGATAGCATCTCGGAGCCCGATAATGCCAATAGTCTCGCCCCTATTACATAGTTCTTAAACATAGCTCACAGAATGAGCAAGCTGAAGTGGCAATGGGCCGGCTAGATTAGCCGTAGAACCGATAACCGTTGGGGTATACGTGTTCTTGAGTGGAGACCGCGAATCGGCAAACGTTAGGACGCCCTCACGCTAGGTGGAGTAACGATCTGCGCAGGGTGGCTGGTAGCAGCTGGATGAGAGTTGCCGAGAATCGAGCTGAATAGCGTGCGATTGGAGAAGCCTACGTCCAACTGCGGGTGTAGGCTGATGATGAAACATAACTGTCTAAGGACCCTATCTCACTAGGACATCAATGGCGGCTCAACCATGGTGGCACTGCCAAGAAATGTACCTATGGTTGGTTGCGCATCCGATTGGACGCCTGGTGAAATACCCACCATAAAGCTGTAGGTATATAAGTATTTTGCAGACAGAGCAACCGTGGTTGCGCCACCATGGTCATAATCAGCCTATAATGTTCCCACTGCTGGGACACAGGCCTCCTCTCTGTGAGAGGGAGTGGGCCGTAATCCACCACGCGGGCCCAGTGCGGGTTGGTAGATGTCACATGCCTTCGAATTATTGGTTCTAGGACATGTCGTAATAATTTACACAAAGTAAAGCGCCTGTCTAGGTTCGAACCTACGATCTACAACTCGTAAGTCGCGGCCGATACCACTGGGCCACTAATTCGCCACCATAGTCGCCCAGTGAGATATAAGCCTAATTGTAGGTACTGTACACCTCTGTATATCCATTCTGTAAATACAAGCGTGATTTAATCGTATCTAGTTATATGTCAAAGGGTCTATTATAACTGGCCATAGAGTCATAGACCATAGGGTCGAGATGAAAATTTATTGCGTAGGTACTACAATATAATTTGTCACAATTTGTTAATTATACGTTTCTGTGTTTGTTGTTAGAGTAATTTTTAATTGCAGGTTAGTTTTACATAGAGATTGATTACAGTACACTGGTTAAAACATTATCTGAATAGATTAAAAGGAGTTTTTTCTTTAATAAGATACAGAAATATGGGTTGTTTTACGTACCTATGACAACATTTCAAATTCTGCAGTGGACGTGTTCGGCAGAAATGATATTTATGATGATGATATTGAATATTTGATCGCTGACTGCTAGAACTGTATCAAACAAACAACTAGTTTTTAGTTTCTAGCTCTACTCCCTTCTCGCTAATCGCCAGCGGTGGGGACAAGTGCCAAGACCATAGACCACGACGCGACTTGCTAACGCGTTATTAACTTGTTTATGATTGGTTGCGTCGTGTACGGGCCGCCATTGTAGTACTTACTAGTTCTGTGACATTCGGTGATTTGAGTTTGTAACTGGTAACTTTTAAGGTGAATGCGCAGTGGTAGACCGCGAAATTCAAATTTTCTTACGTTTTTTGCAATTTGCAGATCAGTGTCAGGTTGTATTTTGATCAAAATTTTATTCGCGACGATAACAGGTACGTATTTATAGAATTATAATCATTAGAGAGCGTTTGTGTTCGCGCTACGTACTGACAGCCGATGGATCAGCGCGAGCGCCAGTCCGAGCGTTACATGTAGGTGCCGTCCACACGCAGAATTCGCGTTATATTACTCGATAAATTTTATTGCAGACGCCGTGGACGGTAGGCCTCAGGATATAGTCTACAATGTATCATAGATCGCGTAAGCTGTTTAGCACATACACAAATCTATATTTTTTTGCAGGTAGCCAACAGGTATTTCCGGCGTTTCGAGGCCAAACTAAAAACCTAACCAAAACCTTGAGTCGAGGAAGGGTTTAGAAATCTCCTAGTGCATTTGGAAAACGACTTTATGTATGTGAAAATCGACCTTGCGCAGGGTTGTCAAACGGTGGAGAAAACTGTCTTTAATGAAAGTCGTGTTTTTAGGCTTCATGTAAAAAGTGATGTAGGTATCACAGAATCGTGTTTGATAGTTAGGGCTTCACATAGTCTGTTACGGATAAACAATAAAGTTTAAGTCTTATGGACACAACTATAAAGAGTGTTATGGTAAAAAGCCAGACAGAAACTTTACTCTGTGTAAATTATTTCTTCACCACTGCTCTCAAAATGGTGAATGGTGGCCCACTCTCTCTCACAGAGAGCCAGTCGACCAGTCGATAGCGTTTTGGGATAATTTTTCGACGCCTTAATTTAGTTTGTTTAATAGTTTTAGTTAAGTTAGGATATTTTAACTTTATTTTATTTATTAATTAGGTATACGTTGTTATTTATGTACCTACAGTTAATTAAAATTACTGTTAAGTGTTAGAGTTAAGTGGCATCCTTATATGGTACTAAAACTAGCAAGGAAGACGCATGTCGGAACGCATCAATTTAATCATAGTTTCCTTTGCACGAAATTTTTGACGCCTAAAAAAAATATCACGTTTTTTGCGTTGTCTGTGGTTCGCGTGCTGTTTTTTTCACGGATGGCATTCTCGAAAGCGAAACTGATACTTATTTTTTTTTTAATTTTCTGTGCCTTTTAAATGCCGATTTTTGAACGATATTATTAGGTTCATGCATCTGATTATACATGTAAATTAGATTCGACTATTTCGATTAATTTGCAATTTCCGTATTTCTGATATTGGGTGTTTTGTTTAACATTTAAATAATAATATTTTGTTGCATATTATAATTATAAAACATTTTCGTAACTGGCTGATAATGCATAGGTACAGACGAGCACATCAAGCTACCCGAAACTGTCAAATTGAAGATCTATTAAAAAAAATTTACAGATTGTAGTAGTTTGTTGTGCTGGCGTCTGTACATATACATAGTCTAAACCACAGAAGGAACCTACATGCTGTTTGGAAGATATTGTTTTTAGAGGAAAGTTTTGAATATGAATGTGGATTTACGAGTAGGGAAAGATCAAAGAATGGATGGATAGACTAATGGACTCAGATGGCTGCCATAGACTACTTAGACGCAGAAGGTAAGAAACCACGTATTGTGTAACAACTTGGGACAGTGCGGCTCACCTAGCCGTATGTCGCTGGCAGAATAGTCGACAGGCTCAATTGCCATTGAAGGAAAAAAAAAACTTGGTAGAGTACTATGTCCAGCAGCGTCCAGACTGTGATAATTCTAAGTTTATTGATTTAATTAGGTACTTAAGCTCTTCGGTTTCCTTGAAGAGCAATTGCCGCCACATAGCGTCCGCAATTTACCGGCAAATAACATCACTGAAACGTTATTTACGAGATTTTGGCGTGTTTTCTGAGAGACCGTTTTTCGACACCGTAAAGTCAAACCACGCCCTCTAATTGCGTAACATTTTGAAGGATATTGCTAATCCATTGCTTCATATGTTCGAAAGTCTGTTCAACAACGTAAATAACGCAATGAATTTTGTTGAACCGGCAAAATGGAAGCCATTGCTACTGTTAGTTTATTACGAAATTATCCCCATGATGTTTGAAAGAAAACGAGGTAAAAGGAGTACAATCACGAACATAAGTATGTTCGTGATTGTAATCCATCTCTGATTGTAGTACACTTGGCTTTAATCAAAGGCGATTTTCTCCTTTAATTTTTAATTAAATTTTATGTTATTGCGAACATGGTATTTTCGAACCCATAGGCTTATGTAAAGTGTCGTATTTCAACGTTGCATTTATTATTTTACGAAAAAATCGCAATTGAAAGTTGCCAAGTGCTGACATATTAGTGCTCGTGACTGTTCGTAAGAATCGTAGCAGGAGGCTTTCTGTCGTGTCTGCCTACCCACATTGAAAGAAGACGTGATTTTATGAAATAACAGTAACTCTCAACCATATGTAACCTTAACCTATAACATCTTTCATGACACACTTGATGTTTTCTCTCTATTAAAATATGAAAACCTAGCCTTTTACTGCAAAAGTTATACTGCAAAACGAATACTTAAACCCTGATTTAAATACTTAACCGACGGCTTTAGTAAAGTGCGGTAGCTATAAACTGGGATTATATTAACATTATTGTATATTTATGTGGTATAAACTTAATATATGATAATATTTTGGTACTAAAATTGGGTAGTTTATTTTGAATTTTCAAACAGATTTTGTTTGTCTTTATTTTATACAAAGTGTTAAATAAATTAACCCGACAAACTTTAAGAGGTGCTTTAGACCATCGAACTGAACACCTTTCACAATGGGACCAACTCTGAAATCACGAAAAAAATCAGCTGTTTCATACATGTTGGTCAAGTAGGTATTGAACTTTTGTATTAAACATCTGATTTAATTTTCGTGATTTCAGAGTTGGTCCCATTAATGAATAGAGAATAACCCTACCGGTTTTATTTCAGCAATTTCAAGGCCGTTTTGAAAGGGTTACCTACAGAATATTTTTTTTAATTCTTAGCGTGAATGTTGAAAGCGTCAATTATAAGAGTTTAATTAGTTGTTTAGCTAAATATTATTATTATACGCACGCAAGCGAATTTATTGAAATATTTAGCGGCGTGAGCAAAATAGCTTAGTCTTACAAAATTGTTAGCTATAGGTAGTTAGTTAGGTCATCGGTTGGAGTTAACAAATGAACTTCGTCGCCTTTTTGAAAGTCCATTAACTTAAACATATAACTAATATAACGCCTTGTTTCTCTGAAAGGATAGACAGCGGTGGACATATAGTGACACCCACATTTCGCCAGTTATGTTTTTAAGTCCCATGTAATAGGGGGCGAGCCTATTGCCATCAATAGGGCACAAATCTAGACTCCGGGCTGCTACTGAGAAATTCCTGATGACCAAACGATACTTTGCAATAGCAATGCTTTTCATTTTAATATTCGACAAAATCCTTCGGATTGTAAAGAAAGAAAATGGACGCCATGGAGTTTTCACTGAACTACAGAAAAAAAATGAATGACTTCGTTAAAAAAATCTTGTTATGTACATGTGTGTATTGGTCTACTTAGCGGTAATGAAATAATAGTTATATTTAATACTTTGCATTTTACAGCCCGTCTCTAATAAAAGAAAAAAATACTAATATTTCTAGAAATAGGTAACAATTTGCATAAAACGACGCCATTTTTATTTATTCTCTGGCCCTAGTCATTTGCAAGAACGTTTTAAAATTCAACGCCAATTACAGAAGAAAAGAAAGTTCTTTTGAACTGATACGCGAATGATTCTAAATTCAAACTCTACTCTACAATTGGTCGGGGCCAATGCGACACATAAAAGTTTCATGCGAGTCCTCTAGGTGGCGTTCGGAAAAATGTTGTAGGTAATGAATTAGGGTTGTGCGAAACAGATCTGAGAATTTTTCGTTGTGATTTGACTTGTTAATAATTGGTTTATTCTACCTGCCTAGCTTTTTCCCGAATATGTAGGGTCGGCTTCCAGTCTAATCGAATGTAGCTGACTACCAGTATTTTACTTGGAGCGACTGCCTTTCTGACCTGCATAATCCAGTTAGTGGGTAACACGATAGGTACCCCTTGGTAAGACTGGTTGTCAGAATTTTTAGCTTCTGACAAACCGTAACGACTGTCAAAGATCTAAGAATGATAGACGGGACCAACGGCTTAACGTGGTTTACAAGGCAAGGCGCGATCTCGATATGTAATGGAGGGTCAGCCATGTACGAATCGACCGCACCAAGCGTGACCTTCGATCGATCTGCATGTTCGACTGAAGTTGATAGCATTGGATAATTTGTTTGCAACTTGGCCTGGTGAAGGCCGTAGGAAGCGTTTGTCCACCTGCTGGACATCAAAATTTTAATGGATAGTAATTTTTTCTCTTACCAAAGTAGTGGTTTAGATGTGAAAAAGAGACATTTCCGTGTTGATCTGGGAAGGAAAAATACAGTGAAAAATGTAAAGAAAAACATTGACTAATTTTAAGTGTAATTTATAAAATAATTATTAAGCTTTTAGTAAAAAAAATTGTAGAAAAAATGGGAAGGTTCCAAAAGGAATGGTACGTATTTTATCGTATTAATAAATGGAATACACCTTTTTATAAGAAAAATAACCGTTTTTTTTAACTCTCAGATCAAGATGAATATTCTCGACAATTCACAAAACTATTTTCCTTTTTAACTAAGTATTTCTGTTTTCTTATTTATTTATTTTATAATTTATGTGTACACACAGTAAAATGGATACAGCTACGTACGACATATTAGTATTGAGTACAAAGATACCGCTTATTTCTTAAGAAATTTCTTCCAGCAGACCTGCGAAAACTTCTTTGTTTCTTTTATTTTTTTCTATTCTATTTATTTGCTGAAATGCTAATAAACGCATTTTTCATTCCATTATTTTTTTTCAATGGAATGCCTGCTACAATCCATAAAAAGGAAAAGAAAAAAAAATCGTAGCAAAAGTGACAACCCTAATTATACTTGAACTGTGCTATAGGGGACTCCATTAAATATTAACTCGGCGGTTCCGTAGTACAATTACTAGTGTTTTGACGTACAGTATTCCATGCCACTTTAGATGTCACGATTTTTAAAGGTAATTCTTGAAAATATGTGATTTATTTGACGATTTGATTTTGGGTATGACAAAAATAGTCACCACCTTTTGTGAAGTTGGTTAATTCATTGATGTAGGAATTGATTTGTATTATTTATTTGTTTAGTGAGCAACAAAAATCTCCAAGAACCAAAAATTCAAAGACATGTGACATCTACCAAGCCCCACTGGGCCCGCGGGGTAGCTTACGGCCCACTCCCTCTCGCCGAGAGGAGGCTTGTATCCCAGCAGTGAGTTTGGACTTTGGAGGGTGTGTTCTTTATGAAGAGTAGATGTATCCACTAAGAAAGGGTTTTTCGAAATTCCACCCCTAAGAGGGTGAAATTTCACTCGGACCAAGTCGCGGGCAGAAGCTAGTTCATATAATATAAACTTTCTGAATGAATTATCTTGGACATTATTGACATCCGTGAAGAAAAAACATCGTGAGGAAACCTGGACTATATATTAGTTGGTATGTTTAGTATCCAAAGAGGGGCCAGTGGGCCAGATAATAACAGCCCCACAGGTCAATCGATCAGGTTAAGCTACGCTTGCCGCGGTTGGTCTGTGCATGGGTGACCATCTTTTCTTAACGAAACCCCTCCGTGCCTCGGAAAGCACGTTAAGCCGTTGGTCCCGGCTGTCATATTTGACAGTCGTTACGGGTAGTCAGAAGCCCGAAAGTCTGACAACCAGTCTTGCCAAGGGGTATCGTATTACCCAGTAACTGGGTTGTGGAGGTCAGATAGGCAGTCGCTCCGTGTAAAATACTGGTATTCAGCTGCATCCAGTTAGACTAGAAGCCAATCCTAACATAGTTGAGAAAAGGCTAGGCAGATGATGATGTTTAGTATGCAAAGACCATTTTCTACTATCCGTATCATTGAATCGTGGTCGTATCGTGTCGCTTAAAGAAACCACAAGTTCACCTAAGTCCCAATAAAATATTCAAGAAATGAGACATTTACTTTTTTTTATCAACGAAGGAGTTTTTTTATAAAACTTCATGATATTCATAGTTCACGCCTTATAATGACTGTTCAAGGCATAATGCGACGATCAGAACACTCGGGTGTCGATAATTTTGGGGTGAAACTCGTAAAAATGGGGTATTTCGTAAGACAACTGTAATGTTAGATAAATTAGGGTAATTTGTAAGTTCAAAATGGCTTCTTTTTAGTTGAAGGTGTTAAGAATTGAATTTGTTATGTTGTAATAGTAGGTATTACAGTTTTGGGGGACTTAGAAAACGCTTTTTCTTTGATATTTTTCACTTCATTTTCCCTTTAATTTTTCCGTATAGGTCAGTCTATTTTTTCGTTGAAGGACTAAGTACCTATTGGTATTTTTAGAAACTATACATATGTGCTATACATAAAACCGCCTGCACTATGTTTTAAATTGCAGAAAAAATCAGTCAAATCATAGACCAATTTTTGACTTTGAACAAAGATGTTTGACTTGCTATCCGGGCGTTGAGAGAATGCGTTCCTGATTACCTATCTGTCAGTGCGACAAATCTAGTAGCTAATAAACATCAAACTCTCAAAATACGTATTGGTTTTGGTTTTATGAAATTGACAGGACGTGTCAAGAACACATCCTCTCGTCGGTCGGATTGTGATTTTGTTTAGACTTCAATTGTGACGCAAACACCACATAACGAATTTTTCATTTTCGTGGATGGAAGTAAAGACGCCAGCACATCAAGCTACTACAATCTGTCAAATTTCTTTAATTGATTTTGAACTTTATCGCTAAAGCATAAGGTTCAAAGTTGATTGCGAAAATTTTACAGTTTCGGGTAGCTTGATGTGCTGGCGTCTGTACCTTGTATAATTATAGAGGTCAGTGTCGTAGATATTTATAAAAAAAATACTCATAAAAACATACAAATAAAAATACCAAAATCGAACTTACCATCTTTAGGCGGACTGGCACACTGCGGCGCGTAGGAACCTAAATGATAACCATAGGTATTTTGGTGCATCGGGGGAAAAGGATACCCTAACGACCTCGGACTGGGGAAGCCTGACGCCTCATGAGGATTTTGCTGCCCCCCAGGACTCCCAAAATGATGGGGGTGCTGATACCCCCCTTTGAAAGGACCGTAACCATGTTGCTGTAGCTCTATAAAAGCTGATTTTGAGGAAACATTTGTGGGTGTTGAATTTGCGGAGTCGTGTGGGGTCTGTGAACCCCCAAGATGGTGGTGTTGGTGGTCTATCGAGTCTTGGGTGGTGAGGGCCGGCTGTGGGGTGGATGGGCCCCCCCCGTCCGAAGACTGGGGAGGCCCAAACGGATCTGTGAAACTCAGGGTGGATGGTTTGTTGTTGGGGGATTGAATTCGAGTAATTTTGAGGGATTTTATTGTCTTCTTGGGTAGGGGGCCGCTGGGTTAGCCTGCAACAAAGAAACATATTGGTTAGATTAGGTATACCATCAACATATTGTATGTGTTATAGTCAAGTTTCATCTTCTTAGTAATAAAATGTGGCTATAGATTTTCTGTTACCTATAGAACAGCACGATTGTGATGCAATTCATTCTGTTTTAATTTTACATAGGTTCTTAATAGCGTATAAATATTTTTTTTTAGGTAGCTCAGATTTTTAGCTTTTAAAAAGGTAACAAAATTTTACTTAAAAAAAATTAATTACATGTCATTGTACAGACGCCAGCACATCAACCTACCCCTAACTGTCAAATTTTCACAATCAACATTGAACCTTATGCTTTTGCGATAAAGTTGAAAATCTATTACAGAAATCTGACAGATTGTAGTAGGTTGATGTGCTGGCGTCTGTACATCATTTCAAACATTAATTTGGACTCGATCATAAAAACTAATGTCACAATATTATACGCAAAACTAAAGAAAACAAAAAAAAAATAGATAAAGTAATAAAAAAGCCATGATGGAAACAATCAACACAAAATATTCAACTCTTACGCATATTTCGAAGCGAGCCAATCAGCCGTAACGGTTTTTTGAATAAATTGTAGGGATCCGTAAGCAAACTTTAGGTTTATATCAATTAATACTGTTGTTAAAGTATTAGTAACGAGGTTTCAGTGTCTTTTAATAACGATTATTATACTTGTTTACAGGTACAAGACAATTTTACTGCTGCTATGAAAGCCACTATTAGCATCTAGATTATAATATTGCAATATTAGATTTTTCATGTCTAAGATTTTTTCTCAAGTTTGGAGATTGCAATCTAAATTAGGATCCTAGGGTCCTTGACTACATTAGATGCTGGTCTTTCTTAGCGAAAGGATCAGTTTTCTTCATTAACGTTGCTTATTAAATCGCAAACTGTGGTAACTATAAATTGTATTATATGTATGAAAAATGTCTTTAAATAATTTCTCAATTTTTATATCAAGATTTTTAGCTATTTTTTTCAACTTTGGTATCATCATGCTTATCTTCCAAAACTCACATAGGCACCTCAAATACGGGACCTCTCCAAAACCAGAAACTACTTTACTTCAGAAAAAAATAATATAATATAAAAATCCCACCCACTCCCACGAGGTCAGTACAGGTCAAAAGTTGTGGGTTTTCTTTAAAACAATTTGGTCGACACGCTCAATTGAATCAATAAGTGGACGTACATTGTCCGCCATGTAGGGGAGACAAACGTCATTCGTTTTACTTTACAAGTTAGTATTTTATTTGTTTAGATATACATATATCTGGGAATTAAAAAGCAAGTCCTGTGAAATGGTTCTACATCTCTACTCTCAAGCGATATGGAAATAACTCGGGCCATGGTTTAAATGTCATCCAGATAGCTAATAGGCTGTAACGACACTTAATGACCAGGATGCATATATTCTGGATATACATTAGGTATCTCCAGTCATGAGAATTTAGAAGCAGAGGAAATAAAAGCGCTTCTGCAGCTTTTTTGAAGCCATTGCAATGGCTGAGAACAGCCTTAGCGACAAAAGAAAATATATTGATGATAAATTTGTTTTTTTTTTTGATTTGGAGGGGTCCATGGCTAAATAATAACAGCCGCACAGGTCAATCGATCAGGTTATGCTACGCTTGCCGTGGTTGGTCTGTGGATAGGTGACCATCTTTACATATCGAGACCCCTCCGTGCCTCGGAAAGCATGTTAAGCCGTTGGTCCCGTGGATCTTTGATAGTCGTTACGGGTAGTCAGAAGCCCGAAATTCTGACAACCAGTCTTACCAAGAGGTATCGTTATTACCAAGTAACTGAACTGGGTTGTGGAGGTCAGATAAGCAGTCGCTCCATGTAAAATACTGGTATTCAACTGCATCCGGTTAAACTGGAAGCCGACCCCAACATAGTTGGGAAAAGGCTAGGCAGATAATAAAGATATGGATTTTATTAATGGGTTGACGTTTGTATTCGAAGACCTTGTGAGATTTGATTTATCATCATCATCATCATTGAGATGGACGACGTCTACTACTGGACACTGCTGGAGATGATAATGGACATACGCCTTACTTATGATTATTTTATATATTGTTCAAGCTCGATTTCCAAAGCCTTCACCAGAGTGCATACTTAATAATTATAGCATAAACTCTAAGTATCCATTATTCAAAATCTTCCAACTCACTTCTATTGATAGTACTCTTCTTAGTGGCGATATAAACGCCAATCATGCCTGCCCTTATTTTATTCTCTAGTGTGCCCCTAGCTACCTTCTTCAAACAACTATCAAACCTCAAACTGTCACCTATTTCAATACCATTTCTATTATCTACCACCAAATTAACACATACAAAACACCCAATATAAAGCGCCATCTACACTTTAACGTGTGGTCCATTCCCATTATATTTCATTATTGATGCCCCAAAAAAACTAAATGAGGACCGATACTCTCCTACAAGATTTCTCACAAACCTAACTGGAAACAGCGCCTTGGTATAAAACAAATGGTACGATGAATTAAGATGAGAAAAAAAAAACCCTTTTCGGCAAGATCTTTGTGTTAATTACTGGTAGGGTTGGTACTAGGAGGATGCTGGTTTTGATTAACAGTTAGGATTTTATTATAATTTATAAGGTACAGTATCTAAATAGTGTACCAATATTTTTATAAATTATACCAAAATAAAATTTAAAAAAATATACATTTTTTATAATTTAAACTAACCAACCAATTTGTGGCATGAGTATGGTTTTTAAAACTCGTCTCTGCCACTGGTAAGTATGTGACAGTTTCTTTCAAAATGTATATGTCATATTAGGTTATAGGTACCTCTTGTAAATAGGTTTTAACCTATGTTTCAGTTTCTTGGATTAATTTTAGATGTTTGTGTCTATCAGCGATCAGCATTATCTTTTAAGTCTATAATCGTATTATATCCATCTTCTTAGGTTTCTCAAACTTCAAGCTGATTCGTAAATTGTCCAAAACTTTTGTCAAAACAAAATTCCACTGAATCAGACATACCACAAAACTCACTATAAAGTCTTGAAGAGGTAGATTAATAAATGGCAGCAGTGCATGCAGCATGATTGGCACTAAATGTAGCTGTGTTCCTACCAGTTCCAGCCAGCGGCGGCAATGTTACCAATGTACAAATGCTTTATGATGATTTATTCGTCGTTTTTGCAAATGAGAAAACAGGAGATAGAAAAATACAGGACGGAGATAGTGGGACTCCGAAAATTTGTGTAACCTACATTATATTATGGATGGTAAAATTATATTGCTGTTATCACAATGCTTGGCAATAAAATAATGTTGTTTTGACTAGAGGAAGTACTGTTCATCTTGAAAAACCCTAACTTTTTTGGATTCCAAGGAAAGAAATACACTGTATTATTTAATAATTTCTTCCTGCTTCTCAAGTTCTTCATCACAAAATATTCATAACTCAATTTCACCTCCAGCACCAGCCCTACACCATAATTCGTTGTCCCATTCACTCTTACCACATTCCCTATATCTCCATCTCTTTCCATTTCCGAGTGTTCCGCCGGCGCCGCCAAAGGTCGGGTCAAATCGTTTCGTTTTTTTGTCTGTTTGTTAGTCGTGTTGATTGCTCATGTTAGTAATAATAATGTTTAACCATAACTAATTGGTGTAGAGTTTTATTGAAAAATATTTATCACACCGTATTGGAGGATTCAATTTGTTAAGGAATTGGTGATAAATGTGAAATGAGAGCCATCAAGGGTGAAGACGATGAGGAATAAATTAGTGATGATGTTTAACATAAAAAGCCGCCTGTGACGCATATACAACGTGAATCTGAAGAAAGTTTTTGTGACTTGGCAAGGGGTTTTGATAATTACAAACCTAATAATATTGAATAAGACCTAAAAGACATAAAATCCACCAATGAAATATGTAGTTGGCATTGACTCAGACTTTATTACATAATTTCAACTCTTTAATACGCCTTCATTTGGTAATTTACATGTGTCTAGAAAGTTTATTATTAAATATTAAATTAAAGAGATAATAAAACATTTTCATCCTAAAACCCTTTAAAAACAAAACATAAAATAGTCAATCATCATCATCATTCACCCTAAAGACATCCATAGCTGGACATTTTACATCAAGCTATTATTAAATAAAAAGACAAACGTCAAAATAAACGTTTCTTTTTGAAAATAAAACCCCTCCTATCAATCTATCCCTGTCTAATTCTGAGTTTAGATATATCTAGACTATTATTTTCTTACTAACTACTCGGGGCACGTAAACTCACTGATCCGAGACACAAAGGTTCATGGGAACCCATGGAAAAACCCCATAAATAATGGGTGCCCCATAAAATGGTATTAAGTATTCATTAGACTATGTCCCTTGGTCCAATGGGTTTTGTAGTTTGATGTACGAAATTTTTGTTGTTTTGTGTGGTATTTACATTATTGATGATTGAGAATGTGAATATGACGATGATTGGATTATCAAAATTCAAAATTCAAAATTCATTTATTGGTGTGATTTTTGTAGAGCTTTGTTGAAGATTTTGTCTTCAATGATAAAGTCATTGTTTTTTTTTTCAGTAAAGATCAAATGTTCTTAATTAAGTTTGCTATAACAGATGCTACTACATATATATTTCTTGTTCAAAATCTTGTGTATATTACGTGTTTGCACTACCCCTCCAAATATTTACAAGGAACCACACACAGTGACCAAAAATAGATTAAGATTGGACACATAAAAGTGCTTCATAATAGTCAGCACACTTTCAGTAGACTATAGCATTGAAATCTAGTCTAACTAGTACTAAAGATGAAGAATGCAATATCAATGAAATGATAATCAATCAAAATTCTTCAATCAACACATTCAATTACGAATAATAGATTTATCTAATCATGTATAACTTGTATACGCTTAAAATCAAGAGTAGCAAAAACTACAATGATTTACGAACATTTTTCATCATTATTGATGGTATCTGTCTAATTACCCTATTGTTATTTATTCATAGGATAAATTACTATTCATTAATGCGTTGTCAGCGGTAACATACGATTTTGCGATAACCTTAGGATTAAGAGACCTTTCATTGAGTTCATCGTCATTATAATCAGTAGCTGTCTTTTCTTACTTAGCTATCATCATCATCTGCCCAGCCTTTTCCCATCTATGTTGGGGTCGGCTTCCAGCCTCAGCGGATGCCGTTGAATACCAATATTTTACATGAAGCGACTGCCGAACTGACCTCCACAACCCAGTTACTGGATAATACGATACCCCTTGGTAAAACTGGTTGTCAGACTCTGGTTCTAGACTCTACTTGGTTGTCTTAGTTAGCTATATCTTCATTTTTATCTTTCTTTCTTGGTTTGTTTCTTTTTGTTATGGGTAGGTATGTTTCGTATCATCCTCCTCTCACCTCCTCTAATTTCTTTTATTTATTTACTATTTCCCCTCATACATCTATCATTTCAGGGTAACCTATTGCCATTGTATACTTATTTAACTCTTATCCTAACTAATTATTATAATTAAATTTTGTAACTTGTTTAAAGATGTCCAATGCTGCTATTACTTTCTTATTAGACATACTATTAGCGTGAGATCTTACTAGGATAATGCAGCTCTTTTATTTTTGTGTTACGGTTTCTTTTTTGCTCTAGGATAACATAAAATATAAGGGCTATTTTATGTTATCCTACAATGTTTTTGCTTTTGAATGAAAAGCAGAAGTTTCTATCTGGATTTAGACTTTATCAAGAATTCTATTTAGAATCCTTCCAAGACAAATTGCTGTATTTTTCTTCGGAGGACGGTTTCGTCTTATAGAGTACACTTACAGGCAGGCATGACAAAAATTTACAGGCATATGAATATTCATGCTTCAAATACCACTGATCTAGGATGGGAATCAAAAAACGACAGGGAATGCCCCAGCTGTTTATATTCTTGTGTATCTTATAAAAGTAAAATGAGGGAAACTGGTTACACTGTTTCTGGGAAGCGAGGAGGTTGTAGTTTGTCATTATTAACCTAGCCATGGTCCTTTGATAAGTAAGCTTAATGTATTTATTATTAGCCTTTTCGTGCTACAAACATAATGATATTGTGCAGTTGTCAGTCTCGTATTTGGCGTTTGATTATTGTTTTGTATGTCCATCTCCATTCCTGTCTTTCTCTTGCTACTCTGCCCCATGTAGTTCCTGCGACATGTCTGGTGTCATCATTCTCCTACCCTCATCATTTGGAGTTGTCGCAACATGTCTTTTTCTTCCATACTCTCTCTCTCATTATCCCACCTTATATGCGGTCTAAGTTGAATTTGCTTCATGTGATAAATATTATTATCAATGTATTAAAAAAAAAATCTGCCACCGTAAGTGTCCTATTAAATATTACCAACATGTAACAGGTGACAGGCAACAATCCGTCAATTATACGAGTTTCCTTCTTATATTTTCGGTTTTATTAAACAACACCTGTCAAGAAAATGTGTCAATTTTGTAATTGTTTGACTTATAAGATGTCGCATTGTTAGTTATATTCAATAGGACCCAAAATTGTGCTAACTGAAATCTGAATTATTGATAAAGGATTCAAATGTATAAAAAGTCTTCTCACGAGCCTTTTTTTGTGAAGTATTACGGAAATAAATGACATACAATTATTTTTTAACATAATTCAAATTATGAGAATTCTCAAGACTCACATACTTTTCGAACAGGGTATAATCTATCAATTGTTGAAGACAGAACAAAAACTTATAGAGCATGGTAGGTATAGACGCCAGCACATCAAGCTACCCGAAACTGTCAAATTTTCCCAATCAACCTTGAACCTTATACTGTAGTAATAAAGTTGAAAATCTATTAAAGAAATTTGACGGATTGTAGTAGCTTGATGTGCTGGCGACTGTACTATAAAATTATCAATCAAGTGCGACGGAATGATTGCATAACCAATACTTTATTCCCTTTGTAACAATGTCGTGAAACGAATCGGAGGGTAGGCAAAAAATTGGCGCCATGTCTGACCTAGACTTATTAATTATATGAGGACGGGCAGAACTAGAGGGTTGAATGCTATTTTAATTATGAGCTTTTTCTTGACTTTTCTTTGTTAAGCTCGTGGTTCTTGTACGCGAACGTTCGCAGCATTTTATTATTTGATTGCATGATGTTAAGAAATTAGATGTTAGTTAGTTTGCTTGGTGCGGATGCTTCGTGGGTGGGTGATCCATTTACATATCGAAACCCCCCGTACCTCAGAAAGCAAATTAAGTCGTTGTTCTCGGCTGTAAGTCAAGATCTTTGACAGTCGTTACGGGTAGTCAGAATCCCAAAAGTCTAGCAACCAGTCTTATTAAGCGATTGTGTTACTCAGTAACTGGGTTGTGGTGGTCAGATAGGCAGTCGCTCCTTGTAAAATACTGGTTACGACCTTCAACTCGTAAGTCGCGGCCGTTACCACTGAGCAGACACAGCTCCTATCAGAAGAGCAGACACCATCAGCACCGACAGAGAGCATCTGTCTGGCATTAATGCTGAAATGAGCCTTTTTTGGTGCAGCCGTGAGGCACACACTATTGTTGTCAGAACCCCTTTCTTTTATTTTGTATTTTGTGTTTTACGAATTGTGACCAACTAAACTTTTTTTCTTTCTTTCTTTTCTTTCTATCTTTAAATGCTCGATTGGTCCTTCGGTGCTCGCGCGAATCAAACTCCCCCCTTACCAACTCGAAGTGTGCCATGTATACAAATGTACCTCTTCGAATATTCCTTTCTTTCCCTAATGACTCAGTGAGTTAGTATTCTTCATAGATATTGATTAACACGCCTTGTAGTTCCCAGAAAATACTTAGTTTTTTTTTCAATTGGTAATTTTTCTTCTTTTATTTTATTGAATCGCTATTAATGATAGGACAGAACGATTGTAAATTGATGGTCTTGTGCTAAACTAATAGGAGTGTAGGGGATAAAGAAAATAGCTAGGAAAATTATTAGTCGTAGGCCTCCTAATATAACAGTTTACAAGTAGGTATAAGCTAATAATTATGGCTAGGTACTGTTGAGCGTGAGGTTCTGGGTTCCATTCTCAGGTCGGGCAAAGTGTTGTTGGGATTTTCCATTTGGGATTTCTCAGTAGCAGCCCGGAGTTTGGAAGTTGGCGGTTTAATACTCCCGCGCCTCGGAAAGCACGTAAAGCCGTTGCGGCCCTGCGCCTCATCTCTCCCCGGTCGCGTCGGATTTCCGTCCCATCGGACTATGAAAGTAAAGGTACAAAGAGTAAACCTGTGTTTACGCACACACTTGTACACTATAATATCTCCTGGCTAACCTCCGTTGAGATCGGTCGGGACTTCGGGAGGCTATTAGGTGTCAATTTGCTTAACAATCATTACTTTCCCAGACTGAGCTTCCTTTCATTGTACGCTATAGTATAATCTTTATTTTCTATCCTATGCTTCCACCATCTTCTGAAGGTTTAAGCCAAAAATGCATTGAACGTATCTCGAAGTTACTTAGGTACAACCTCTCGCTAGCCAGTCAAAATCCATCTATATCATGGCCGCAACTAGGACACACATGCCCTCCCCTTTTACGGTCACGCCAAACAACAATCACCATAAAAAAATACAAGAAAAAACTAAAAAAAATCTCCGGTCGTGTAACGGTGTCTTAAAACCATGCCGAATCTTATATTTTTGATCGTATAACGTAAAACTACGAAGCTGCGCACGCGATCATCTTCGTAAGATTATATTGTGATTATTTATTGAGAACATGCGATGCTGCAATCTTTTTCTGTTTGTTTGTTGGATTGTAGAAAGTTGTGTTGAAGAAGATAATGACAAAATATATATTAGCACAAATGGTCTATTTTAGATGCAAAACTGAAAATGAATCCAAATTAAGCCGTTTCGAAAGGCTATTGCCAAATTGCAAAAGGTTGGTAGGCCTTATCCATTCATGATGATTAATTTCTGGATCCTAACGGCTAGTGCTAGCATTCTCGTAGCAACAACCTTTAAACTCTATAATCTTTAGGGAAACTTGGTCATGAATATCTACTTCTGAATATTTCCACTGATCATACATTATTGTGGGTCTATGAGTAGTATAACTCTATCCCTAGCCTACTTATAACGTTTAGTATACATTTCTACGAACACATCATGAGATTTACTCTTGATCATACATTTATGAATTTACCTATGAGGTAGCCATGTCTAAATCTGGTAAGTACTAATCTCAGCATCACCTAAACCAAATCGTTTCCACTAAATCACAAATAACATGGAAATGAGATACAATATTTTGCCAGTATGACGTAAACGGTCCACCATTACTGGTCACAGCAATTTTAGTTCAAGGCAGAGAACTCAAAGTCGAATGAAACACGAGAGTACGTTTTTGTTCTAAAGATTTTCCTATTAAACTTTAGAATCTTTAGATTAACCTATCACGAACGGATGCTGATCAAAAAAGTGGCAGAAATGAATTTGTTGAAGATCCATGGGTTGGAAAAAAAGAAACTTAAAAGACAATTGACGATAGTAATTGTTTGATCAGTAATAATGTATTTATAAACGTCTTAGCACGTTATGTACTAGACGGTGAGAATATACAGGGTGGCAGGGACATATATATGCGTAAACTGTAAGCATAAATTCAGCAAATGATTTTAGACCCCGTAGCGTAGAATACTTTTGTCTGTTATAAAAAAAAAACAGCTGTTTCATAGAAAAGTGCAGTACCTACGCGGTAAAATTAATAACCGACGAAAAATTTAAACGCAGAGGCGTTCTTAATCTTGTACTAAATCTGTAGTAGCAGCTTGCGCTTCGATGTCCTAGCAAACCTGTATATGGGGATGTTTGAAAGTGGCGCCAGTGTCAGAAAAGTTAAAAGGAAATCGTTTGGCTAGGTGAGATGAGCATATGATGAGGAGGGAGGAAACGCAAATGACTAAAAGAAAGATAAATGGAGAGGAAAAGCTAAACCAAAGAAAAGATGGATGAATTTTGTGAGGAATGATATGAAAGAGAAGGGAGTGAATGGAAAAGAAAACGTGTTGCGCCCAACTCCAAGTGACATGGGACAAGGGCAGAAAGATGATGAAGATGGCATATAAAGACATGATTTTTTTTTATAGACTCTTTCGAAACTCGTTGTTAAATCTCGTTTAAGCATTCACTATTAACTACATCGAAGAAACAGACAGTTATAAGAACAAGTTCAACATTTAGTAGTGCTGTAGTATATATTAAGGTGCTTGGGTAATTCATACTCGATGGATGGACTGTGTGAAAGATGATAAGTATATGGTTAGAATGGGGATGACTACAGAGATGATGACTAACATGAAAATGAATAAAAAGACATATTGCGCCGACCCCAAATAGGGCAGGAGAATGATGAAGATGATGCACCAACGCAAAATGGACTGTAATTGTATTCAGAAGTTGCTGTTACATAATTCAAACCAAGATTTTCCTTAATAAATGAAGAATAGCGTACAGTAAATATTTAAGGTCCTTTTTAAGAAACTGTAAATTGACAACATTGTATGTACTTTGGGTAATAGCCAGCATGATAAATGACCATGAAAAGAAGTACCCATGTAACAGGGGGCGAACCTTTTGCCATCAACCGGACACTAATCCAGACTCCGGGCTGCTACTGGGAAATTCCTAATGGAAAAACCCAATAACACTTTAACGACTTGGGAATCGAACGCAGGACCTCATGCTCAGCACTAGTACTTGTGACTACTACACCAACAAACCAGACACTTCAAATGATAGTTTTATTAAACCAAGTCATACTGAATCCAGCTCGACCTGCATGACAACTAGATTATCCCGAATTGTGTCATAGTTTTATCAACCTCGTAAAACCATCATCTGCCTAACCTTTTCCCAACTATTTTGTGGTCGGCTTCCAGTCTAACCGTATGCAGCTGAATATCAGTATTTTACATGGAGCGACTGCCTATCTGACCTTCACAACTCAGCTACTGGGTAATACGATACCCCTTGGTAAGACTGGTTGTCAGACTTTCGGGTTTCTGACTACCCGTAACGACTGTCAAAGATCCACTAATGACAGCCGGGACCAACGGCTTAACGTGCTTTCCGAGGCACGGAGCGGTCTCGGTATGTAAAGATGGTCACCCATCGACAGACCAACCGCGGCAAGCATTTTTTTTATAAAAACAAAACCGCGATTAATAAGACTAAATACCTTAAATATGCTAATCTCCTTAAAAAATGCATCGTTAATTCCAGAAAAAATTCAAATATCAAATACATAGCTAAAAACGATAACAAATGCAAAGCTACGTGGAATGTTATAAAAGACGAGCTAAATAATACACACTCCAAACATAATATCGACAGTATCAAATATAACCACACACTTATTACCAATCCAGTAGAAATAGCGTCGGCCTTTAATAACCATTATATCGATTCAACAAACAAAGCAATGCCGACGAACGCCACAGGTAACTCCAGCAATAATGTAAGTGTTGGCTCTATGTTCCTCAGACCGATGTCGATAACTGAAGTTAAGCAGGAAATATTGCTTTTAAATAACACAAATTCTGAAGGGCACGACGAAATTAACACAAAAATTATTAAAATCTGCGTCGACGACATTGTTGAAGTACTAACACACTTGATCAATTTGTCATTCTATGAGGGAATTTTTCCAGAACTTTTAAAGCTCTCCGTTGTTAGACCACTTTACAAAAAAGGAGACAGACATGATCTGAACAATTACCGCCCTATCACCCTAATACCCATCTTTTCTAAAATATACGAAAAATGTATGTACAAAAGAATGGCAAATTACTGTACAAAGTTCAATATTATAAAAAAAGAACAACATGGCTTTCAAAAGGGGAAGTCTACAACCTTAGCAATCTATGCCCTTATAAATGTTATATTAACTAACATCAATGACAACAATCTAACTACAGGATTATTCTTTGATTTGTCGAAAGCCTTCGACCTAGTTTCACACGATCTACTACTGCAAAAGTTAGAAGCAATCGGGATTAGAGGGCCAACCTTACAGTGGATAAAATCATACCTTGATAACAGACAACAATGCGTTACCATAACAAACATTAACGAAGATAAAGAAGTAACGCTACACTCATCGAACTATAGATGTAATAAGTTTGGTGTCCCACAGGGAAGCATACTAGGGCCAATCTTATTCTTGATATATATAAATGACATCATTAAAATAACGAAACATAAGTGCATATTGTTCGCTGATGACATCTCTATTATTGTGACATCAAATAAAAAAAATAATACAATTTACGACCACGAAACTGACATTAACAATACAATTGACATTTTAATTAATTGGCTTTATGTACATAACTTGAAAATAAACCTTGACAAATCCGTTTATATACAATTTAATAAATCGAATAATCATAAATTTAACTTCAAATTAAATATACCCAAAATTAAACCAGTGACACATACCAAGTTCCTAGGAGTTACTATTGATGAAGATATACATTGGAAAGTGCATGTAGACAATGTTTCAAGCAAGATAAATAAATTTGTGTATGCTCTTAGACAAGTAAAAAAAAGTACTAACCTAAAAACAGCTATATTAGCTTACCGTGCGTATGTGGAATCCATATTACGTTATGGACTTATAATATGGGGTAACAGTACCGACCAGAATAGAACATTTATTGCACAAAAAAAATGCATTAGGGCTCTATACGGACTTCATCCTGAGGAATCATGTCAGCCAGTATTTAAGAAACTTGGCTTGTTACCGCTACCTTGTCTGTATATTAATGAAATATGCATGTTTGTATGGAAACATAAGGAATTATTTAGAATAGCAAACGATGTAAATCCTCGAAGCCGACGAGATCCTCACAGACTCGTACTTCATAATGCTCCCAGACTTGCTAAGTACAATAAAAGCTGCTTAGCTATGTGTGTACGAATTTATAACAAATTACCTATTCATCTGAAAATGTTAAACTCAAGATATGCTTTTAAGAATAAGTTGTATGAATGGTTAATTGATAATAACTTCTATAGTGTAAAACAATTCCTAGAGCGAAAATAGCGCTGTTGTAATATAATAATATTTTGGTTAAGGAAATTGTTATTAGAAATATTTGCATGCTATGTTTAATCTTGGCAAAACATGTCTGCTCTATTTTTATACTTTAAGACCTTTTTATACCATGTTTTACGCAAATAAATATATTATTATTATCTATTTACATATTCAGTTATATTTTTAAATATTTCTTAAAGTATAAAAAATAAGTAAAAAAAAAAAAACATTTAAAAATATAAAAAATATTATTATTATTATTATTATTATTAAAGCGTAGCTTAACCTGATCGATCGACCTGTGCGGCTTTTATTATTTAGCCACGGGCCCCTCATAAAACCAAGATTGAATATTAGAAAGGATGCCAGCTCAACTAGTTTCCACGCCTATCAAGTTAGTCTCTGAGACATCCCGGATGAGTAAATGTCAACGGACATAAATCTATAGATAATTTAAACATAGGCAACCATGTTGGATTATTTCAATATGTTTTACTATGCATAGATCTGCATAGTGATTGTAATACAATAGATTGATGACTAGATAAAGATGTTGAGTTATTTAACTCGAGAATGTTGTACCTGCTGATAAAAATGCAGTAGTTAAATAAGAAAGTATGATAGTTTTGAAAACGGTGAAGGAAAACATCGTGAGAAAACCGGCATGTTCTAGAACCAAAAATTCGAAACAAGTGATATCTACCAACCCGCACTGGGCCCGCGTGGTAGGTTACAGCCCACTCCCTCTCGAAAAGAGGAGACCTGTTTCCAGTGGGAACATTATAGCTGATTATGCTAAGAAAGTATGGGACAGCTAAAGAAAACCTCTGAAGTAAAAATAATAAGGAAAAAAGACACTTAAAAAGAATCAACTCACCCCAAAAAATCAACCCTCAAAACATATTTCATAATCCCAATATCACACTATAAAAAAAATACATAATACACTAACCCCAACGATAAATAATATAACGTTAATTTGCGCGGTAAATCAGTAAACACAGTCGCGTGTCGCAGCCGCCATTTTGGTCTTAACCTCATTGACAGCTAAGCGTAATGGCCACCACGATAGAAAGGGCGCGAAGAATAGTCATTGTTGTTTATTAATCTTTAGACGTCATGCAACGATAAAAAATGGGCTTATTAACATTTCATGACAGTTTTTGTGAAAGTAAGGCTAGAAGGCAAACAGATTACTTGGATTTCTTAAGGAAAAACTGCCAAGTGTGTCACGTTGGTTTTTCTTGGAGATTTTCTCGTGATTTTGGAAACGAATGATGTTTTTGCTGGTTACTTAATAAGTATTGAATAATTAGAATCGAGATTAGCGGAGGCGTCAATTAAGTTATCTAGGTTATCTTTATATACATAATTCATATCTACGTGTGTATGTCACTGAACTCCTCTTGCACGTCTGGACCAATTACGATAAAAGAAATAGTGTGTTTAAGTAGGCCTCTGGATGGTTTAGATTCACAATTGGACCCGGTAGCTGGCTCTGCGATCAAGTTCTAGGACACAGGACAACTTCTATCCGGTCAATTAGTATATATAACTAATATATAAATAATGTTTTTTTAAGTAAAACAGCAGACAAAACTTCAATTACATAACCTCTTTACAAAAAACAAGTTGAATAATGTGTTTCACTACAAGATCATTGATCGCAACTACAATAATACAAATAATAAAACTATAATTGTAACAATAAATTAAAATGACAGTATTACAAGAATAAAACAATAGAATTGAAATCACTGATATTTACCTCCATCGATTTAATAATAAAAAGTGTCATGATACAATATTAATTAAATTGATATTTATTACTTACTGTTATGTCAAAATCTCAGAAAACATACCTTCCTATATTTCTAAGAAATAACAGCCGCACGGTTCGATCGATCAAGGTAACCGAAGCTTGCCGGGATTGGTTCGTCGATGGGTGACCATCTTTACATACCAAGAGCCCTCCGTGCCTCGGAAAGCACGTTAAGCCGTTGGTCCCGGCTGTCATTCGTAGATCTCTGACAGTCGTTATGGGTCGTCAGATGCCCGAAAGTCTGACTACCAATCTTACCAAGGGTATTGTATTACCCAGCAACTGGGTTCTGCAGGTCAGATAGGCAGTCGCTCCATGTAAAATACTGATATTCAGCTGCATCCGGTTAGACTGGAAGCCGACCCTAACATAGTTGGGAAAAGGCTAGGCAGAGGATGAAGTAAGCAGAGGTGTACCAATACACCCACATTTCACCAGCTATGTTTAAGTCCCATGTAATAGGGGGCGAGCCTATTGTCATTAACCGGGCATAATTCCAAACTCCGGGCTGCTACTGACAAATTCCAGATGGATATACCCAATAATACTTTGCTGGACCTTGGAATCGAACCCAGAACCACTCAGCTGTAACGCTTGCAACCAATAGACCAACGGGACAGCGATTTGTTACTGTCATTTCAGCTGCGAATAAGTATCTAAGCTTTTCAAGCGTCTAACAATATATCCAGGATTCTTTTTTATGTATGTTCTGCGCACCGCAGTTTCACCCACAGAAGTGTCGATTCCGTGGGAATATCGGGATAAAAAGTATCCTATGTATTAAGCCTGGTTATAAACTATCTGTGTGCCAAATTTCATCCAAATCCGTCCATCCGTTTGTGCGTGAAGAAGTTACAAATATACAAACACACTCACAAACTTTCGCCTTTATAATATTAGTGTGATTCTTCTATTAAAATATCTTTATCAGTTACAATAATTCTTTCATTTACCTACTTCCATCTCCACAGAGCTGGCTCGTTCTTTGGCCAAATAATTAGCATTGCCATTCAACGTGGCAATGCTGCCAGTCTTTTAGGCCGTTTTCGGCAGCGATGCGAACGAGTACTTGATAATTCGACGCCTTCTTTTGTTTTTTGTATTTATTCGTTTTCCATCACCATTTCTACTTCTTTACCCATTTCATAACCCACAGCCCTACATTCCCTACAAAATAAAATTATCTACGACAACGTCGACAACAATAAAAGCTGTAAAACAAGGAATTAACATTATCGTATTACTGCCAGTAACCTGTCAACTCCATACCGACTTATTTCAAATAAAAACTCCTTATAACGGGCTAGGACAAGCACTTAGTTGTGTCAACTGTCCGTTGATATTAGAGAGTACCCTATCTTAATGCCAGCTGGTGGTAAAACTGGGTTTAGATATTCATGGGAGGTGTGTTCTATTCATAGACGGGGCTTCTGGCTATCAGAGGCGAAGGGTGAATTTATGACAGAGGTAGGCCGGAGCAAAAGAAATTCCAAAAGAAAATTTCAATGATGAATTTACTATAGAGTGGTTATGTTCTGAATTTTCGAAGGGAAGCCGGTGGGAATCGAGTTGTATGGTACCTTCGCCACTGCTGGCTATGTAATAACAGTCGCACGGGTCGAACGTTGGTTAAACTACGCTTGCAGAAGCTAGTTCGGGGATGAGTGACCATCTTTACATACCAAGACCTCTCGAAGATGTACGTAGGCACTGATTAGCGATGTACTGGTCAAAAAGTCGTGGATCAAACAAAATAGAGATGATGGTTTTGAAGTGAAACTCCGAAAATGCAGTCGACAGTATATTATTAAAATAAGGGCGGTACATGTATAAAACACGGAGCGCAAGAGACGTGCGGCGGTCGCTATAGCTAGATCGGCACCACTCGGGTCCGCGCGTTGAAGACTCAGGCTCCGCGCACCCCCGCACCTCTCCTACCTCTTCATCATCATCATCATCAGCCTATAGCAGTCCACTGCTGGACATAGGCCTCTCCTATTGCACCTTATTATCTCCTACCTCTTACAATCGTGTAAACATAATACGTCGCGAACAAGAGAGATAAAGGAGGTCATTTCCAACAAAAAATCTTTCTACAGCACGGCCATAATTCAATTGCCCTAAAAGTTATGAATATTTTTGTATACCGAGTTCTTTAACTATTAGGTAGACTAAATTAAAAAAAACCATAAAACAAACGGTGTTGTATTATTACTAGATAATGTATCAGCACTACAAAAGTTCTATTACCTACGGCTCTGGGTACGAAATTTCAAGAGCAATTATTTTTTTTCCAAAAATTTGAAGCGTTACCAAACATTATTAAAAGCGTTGGAAATAACCTACTTTATCTATATTTCGTTCGATCCACGACTTTTTGACCACTCTGTATATATTATAACCTTTTTCAAGTACCTACTCTTGCTGTATCGTTTATTCAATAGAAAAGCAACACCTAACTTACTGCTTCCTAACTTGCCTAAGAAATTCAAAAGCAATTCGTGCACAATATAATATATAGGTACTTTACATATCAAACTCAAACTCAAAGCATAGGCACTTTTGAATTGTCAAAATTAAATAGTCGGCCAGTTAGAAACTTGAAGCTAGTTGCCCATTCCAAAACCTAGATCTCTATGGAGAAGAACGGGCAAGAAACTCCATGGACACTCTTTTAAATCAAGATATTACAAAATTCTGGGTACATTATTCTTGTTGTTATCAACACTATCATAATGAAGAGGTAAAGTTTGTACACACATCAAAAGTGTCTAGGGATCAAGCATTTTTATGCGGATTTCTTGAGATTGAGATGTGGCTTTGTAATATATTTATGATTTTATAAATTTATATGGATCCTTTTTGGTGCATTTCATAATTTGCATCAGGAACTGTGAATCAAATTCGAGTAAAAGATGAAAATCAGCTGTCAATATTTTCCCTATAAAAACATACAACGCATTGAAGACATTATTAGTGCTACTGTTTCCCTACTACTGATTAAAACCAACGTTATTATGGAGCGGCGACGTCATTTAAGCAGGGAAGAAATGCTCAGAGCCGTGGGAATGATAGAAGCTGGTTCCCGGCAACGTACTGTGGCTTTAGCTCTGAATACAAGTCAGAGTGTTATCAGTCGACTTTGGACACGTTACCGAAGCACTGGTACCGTGGCTGAGCGCCATGGAGGACGGTATCGCTGCACCACACGGAGACAAGACCGATACATTCAAATCTTAACTCGAAGAGCTCCAACAATAACCGCCATGATGTTAGCCGTGAGGCTTCATCACTCTTCAGGGAACTTAATTAGCGACCAAACAGTCAGAAACCGCTTGCATGAAGTGAACCTTCATTCCCGAAGACCGCTACGGGTACCACCTATAGCAATGCACAATCGTAGGATTCGATATCAATGGGCTCTTGAACACAGAAATTGGGCAGAAGAACAATGGCGTTTCGTGTGCTTTTCTGATGAGTCTCGTTTTGGTATGAGACCGGATACAAGACGTATACGACACTGGAGAACCCCTGGACGCCAACAGCGATTAAAATCCTGCCAGGAAGTCCATCCTTATAGTGGTGGAACCATCATGGTATGGGCGGGTATTTGGATCGGCGGAAGAACTGAGTTGATTTGGATCAGAGGCAACCTCAACGCTCAAATTTATGCTGAGACGATTGTATCAGACGTCATCGTTCCTCTACAAGTGCAAATCGGTCCCTTATTTCAGTTAATGCATGATAATGCACGACCGCACACCGCAAGAGTTGTAAGACAGACTCTCGCCGCAGCTAACATCAATGTCCTGCCCTGGCCTGCTCAGTCGCCAGACTTGAACCCGATTGAGCATGCATGGGATATGCTACAGAGAAGAGCTCTGCCGAATATGGAGGGTATCCAGTCGCAAGAAGACCTTTTTTTGTTGTTGCAACGAACATGGGCTGCTATTCCACAGCGTGATTTGGATGAACTCATTTTGAGTATGCCAAACCGATGTTCTTGTGTTGTTAGTGTTCGCGGTAGAAACACGGATTATTAATTGTTTAAGTTACCCAATAAAATTTTAAAGAAAACTGTTATTTCAGTCTTTTTTTCGAACTTTTGTGTTAGTGGTTCAAATGTCAAAAATCCCTTTATTAGGAAAATGGCAAATTTCTTTATTAATGCAAAGGTGACTTGGTTTATCGTTACTGTGACAAACGAAAACACTTTATTTGATGAATCCAGAAAATTTTAATTAATATCAATCAGGAGAAAAGTTATTGCAAAAATATATGTTGATCCCTAGACACTTTTGATGTGTGTAAGTTTGGATGTAAGACGTAATCTTTGAATTTACAAATCCGATTTCGAAAATTATTTCACTGGCAGAAAGCAACACTATTGCCGAATGCCATAGGGTATGTTTTTTAGCATATGTTGGCCAGTACGAGGGCGATGTAGCGAGCTAAAGCTAGTATATTAATAATTAAATTACTATCGTTAACATTTTTGAACAACCCTATATTATAATAGAAAACTAAAACACTAATTTCTTGAATCCGATTAATATGGGTCATTTCGCATCACTAATAACTTCTGTATTACTGACATTTGTAAAGCAAGCGAAGTGCAGGTGACACAGACATTGTAATCCCTACTTTTCATTGTGTAGTCAATTGTTTTTTTAACCATAAAAAACTTGTTCAAATGTTAATCTCGTGCTCTAGTATTGCCATGTATTAAGCTAGTAAACGTTTTATCTTCTGCAAACATGAACATTATAGAATAACACAATGTAGGCTTGTAGATGTTAATTTTATCACCAACGGCAGTGTAGAAAGATGAAAGAGAAGATTCGAAAGACAAAAAATGATGCGGTGTTAAAAACGAAGAAAAAAAAAGAAATAAACGTCACATTGTATAGAAATAAACATTGTCTATTCTTCGTAGAGTAGAGGGAAGTGGGCATGCTACGCATGCTGGCTTGACAAACGGATTGATATCAAAGTATATTGAAGCAGAAAATGCCTCTTATAATTTTGACGCAATCTCGTCTCTGTATTTGAAAAGCCCGAACAAATATATATGTTCTTCTTTTCTCATGCTAACTAATGATATAAGTAATTGAAGGACTTGTAACGTGATTCGTTACAAGTCCGTCATATACATTGACATAATATTTGACCAAAAATAAAAGAGCTTTTAGAAACTATAGGAGTAGAACGCGTCAAAAAAGCACTAAGCTTTACAAAAGTAAAAAGGGTCAAAGACTCCACAGACGGACTTAAAACAAAAAACCATGTAACAACAATTTTCTTAAAGACACTTAGGTGTAGATTGAAATCACTCTTCAGCCCTTAACATTTCACCAGACCACCTAACCAGGCTATCGCTCCCATCGGGTCTCAACAAAAGAAACGTCAGATAGACATCAGCGTTTTCCGAGTAACCACCGCTAGATGGCGTGCGTAGAACGTGCTTAGATTTCGTGAGATAACGAATGCTATCCGAGACAGTCATTTCTTTCTATTCATTCTGATTGCTTTTTTAGTAGGAAGTCATATTAAAATGGAGTTGATTTAGTTTCAGTTAATGAAATAGTTACTGGTGAAAATGATTTAAATTAAATTAAAGTAGAACATCGAACAGAACGGTGATGGAAAACATCGTGAGGAAACCGGCATATCCTAAAACCAAAAATTGAGGACATCTGCTAACCCGCACAGGGCCCGCGTGGTGGATTACGGCCCACTCCCTATCACAGAAAGAGGAGCAGGCCTGTGTCCCAGCAGTGGGAACATTATAGTCTGATTATGCTATGGAAAAAAAACGTGAAATGTCTTGTTTTGTGGTTTTAAAAAAACTAAGGTTCGATAAAAATAAGAACTTTAAAGAAGATTTAATCATATAATAAAACAGGAACATAGGATCAACTAAACAGGGTTTTAATAGACAGAACGATATACATGAGGAAGAGGATATCTAAGAAGCCAATAAACATGCAAAATTAAAAAGAGGAAAATCAAATGCATTAATATTTTTGGTAGTTATATTTGTATTCGTCAGTCTTACCAAGGGGTATCGTATTACCCAGTAACTGGGTTGTGGAGGTCAGATAGGCAGTCGCTCCATGTAAAATACTGGTATTCAGCTGCATCCGGTTAGACTGGAAGCCGACCCCAACATAGTTGGGAAAAGGCTAGGCAGATGATGATGATATTTGTATTCGTCATTATTATTTTTGTTCATGACAATAATTTTCAAAGTTAATTTGTATCTGCCATTGAAATTGGTCACAGTTAAAAGCTTTGTAATATTATTTCCTACTTGTAAGTACCTAATGAAAATATTTGGAGGTATAAAAACCTCAAACCAGTTTGTAGCATTTTGATTACTGCATTATTTATCTATTTCATTATTAGTTATTCAGATTAGCTTGTGGCCAAGTAATAATAGCCGCACGAGTCGATTGATCAGGTTGTCGCGGTTGGTCCGTGGATGCCTCGGAAAGCACGTTGTCCTTTGTAAATCCTTGACAGTCGTTACGGGAAGTCAGAAGCCCGAAAGTCTGAGAACCAATCTTGCCAGGGGTAATGATGCTACCCAGTAACTGGGTTTTCAAGGTCCGATAGGCAGTACCTCCATGTAAAATACTGGTATTCAGCTGCATCCGGGTACACTGAAAGCCGACCCCAACTTAGTTGGCAAAAGGCAAGGCAGATTGATGTCCGCACAATTTCAAAAACTACGTTCAAGTTCTGGCTTGCATAATATACGGAAACGGGTGCGTACCTACTTATAAATAAATATAAAACCATAACCAATCAGTTATTTAGAAAAACAACCCGACATAGAGAGCAGTTAACATTTGCTCCGGCGACATTCATAAATCATTTGTCAAATGCGCCATTTTGTCTTATTAACCTTAAAAGGAAAGCGCGCCGGTAATTACGAAGGGTTGGTGTGCTCCGGCGCAGCTAGGGATGGGATAGTAGTCGAGTTAGTTTAGTCGATTACGTGTGGAAGAGAATTTTAATCGAGTTGTTTCATTAGATTCGATGTTTCGTTGCAAAATATTGATTTGTTTAGAACTCTTTGAAGTTTTAACAGAAAATGAATATACAATGCGAAGCTAAGCTAGCTACGAAATAAGTTGCTACTATATTACATTTTAAAAGCTAGTCTTAGGCAAATAAACCACTATCTTCCTTTCTAAAGTAAAAAAGGGTAAAAGTAGATAAGAATACTTACTTTAATATTGCATTTGGTACCAATTAGAAGCTGTAATAATCCTGTATTGCAGTTACAAATATTTTTAACGTAAAATTTCATAATAACCAAACGATGAATGAATACTACATCGATCCTTGCACTCGACTAAATCGAATAGCCGAAACAAAGCACAATCACTACACGTCGATTGAAACATCTCTATCAGAATCTAATAATAAAGAAGAGCTACTGTGGTGTGTCAATTAAATTCTTTAATTTAATTCGATTCGTTAGGCAGGTCATTAATTTTACTATAATGGCGATTTTTTGTTGTGCGTCTTGCCGAATTGACAGGGTGAGTTGGATAGGTATTCATTTGTAACAATGGCCGACTTCCAAAGACCGATTTAAAATTTTGCTTGCTTCTGTTATTACACCAACGATTTAATGAGCAGTACCATAATTATTTGATTCCGTACTTATTTTGAGGGGCTTGTGGCGAAGTAATAACAGCCATACGGGTCAATCGATCAGGTTAAGCTAAGCTTGCCGCGGTTGGTCCGTGGATGGCTGACCATCTTTACGTACCAAGACCCTTCCGTGGCTCGGAAAGCTTGTTAAACCGTTGGGCCTGGCTGACATTCGTGGATTTTTGACAGTCGTTATGGGTCGTCCGAAGTCCGAAAGTCTGACAGTCAGTCTTACTAAGGTGTATCGCATTACCTAGGTAACTAGGGTGTGGCGGTCAGATAGGCAGTCACTTCATGTAAAATACTGGTATTCAGCTGCATACGGTTAGACTGGCTGCATCAGCAAACGGTATTCGCGTTGCTGAATTTTGGACCAAAAAAATTTAAAAAAATATACATTTCATGAGTTATTTTTGCCATCGACACGTTAAGAAGAAACAGAAATCATACAGTAAAAGTTGTATCTAGATATACGTCAAAATGGTCGCCCCGTTTTACATGGGTGGGTATTTTGGTCCCTCCCGTCGAATAACTAATAATTTTGGTCCTTCGAGCCGGATGACTGGCAAAATGTCGGAGTAGGTACTAGGTACGATCACGTCACCTATGGCAATCAGAAATATGAAAGTTAGAATGACAAGACCATTTGATGCATATCAGTTGAACTAGTTTCAGAAAGCACATTACTCCGTCGGTATTAATTCTTTTGCAAATAGACAGTAATTGCATGTTGTCAAACAGTACCCTAAAAATTTCCAACACACGCCACATATTTTTCGGTAAAGAATAACATAACTTCACGCCTGTATCCCCCAAAGGGTAGGCAGGGATTTATAACCACATTTCGCCAGTTATGTAAGTTTCGTTAAATAAAGGACGAGCCTATTGTCATAAATTGGTGGCAAATCTGGGGGCTGCTACTGAAATTTTTCTTAAAGAAATACTAAATAATACCCGGGGAGCTAATCCCATGGACCCCACGCTCAAAGACGGCCAACCAACGAGGATTACATAATAAAAACTGTCTTCAGACCGCGACTTCGTCTGCGTAAAATTTCTAGTTCCGCCGACCTACCTCGTCGCACCGCATCGCCTGTCTGCTCTTGAAGTTCGTTTTCGCTTAGCTATCTTTCTGATTTTTCTCTTTTTGTTCTTCTCTTAAGGGTCGTAGCGTGTTAAAAATAGCCTATAGCCTTCCTTAAGAATTGAAAGAAAGAAAGAAAAATTGTTTATTGTGCACAAACAAAATGCACATTACATATAAAAAAAAATAAAAAGAAAAATACATAAAATATACACATACAACGTAGTCGAAAGCCTCGCACTCAAGCTTAAAAATGTTGACAATTTTGTCCATTGCTTGATGTTTGGGCCAGAACTATCACACTAACTAAGAATTGGGCTATCTAATACAAAAAGATTTTTTTAAATCCGACTGGCAGTTCGAGAGATTCGCGCGTTCAATTAAACAAACTCTTCAGCTTTTTTGTATTGGTATAGATGTCCTATAAAAAGCAGGCAAACCTGCGGTGGCACACTTATGTCGTCTAAATAGCCATTGTGTCAACATGACATGTCAATAGACAAAATAGACGTCAAGTGATGTCGATTAGTTGCGATAAGACGTCAAATATTCTAATAAACTATTGATTTAGTAGCTACGATGGTTTATCTATGGAAATCAAGTGTTGTTTTTGGGTATCATTTTGTTTTTTAGTGACTCATTTTAGGGGTTCTGATTTTGTTGTCAATATTCATAGATTCTTTTTCTTTTTCGTGGTACTGGGATGAGGTTGGATAGGCAGTCGCTCCTCGTAGAATTCTGGTATTCAACTGCATTTGGTTAGACTTTAAGCTGACCCGGACATGGCTGGAAAGGCTAGGCAGAATCATCTGCCTCATCATCAGATGATGCTCATAGATTCTTTTTTATCGATCTTTCAAAGTTTCAACGCAGGTGGGTTCAGAATCATGTACCTACTGGATCCACGGTAACAGGTTGCACGTCAATGTATACATCTGCAATTCCAGAAATATTGCAGATGCGTACCTTCCTATACAAATATCTCGAAAACTATTAAATTTCGGCCATACATAAGGGGGTTTCAATTTGTTGCTAAATATTTTTGCATCAACATTCTTAAATCGCTCATCATTTTAACTATTTTGTTGAATTAAGTACTTTTAATTAAGTTCATAGCTTAATTGAAATGCCAGCTAAAATATCATTTAATTACAAGTAATCCTGTACCTCTACAAAGCCAGTTTGATGGTGATTACTATGACAATGAGTACTTCAGAAGTTGTATCACTAACATTTAAAGGTTTTTTAGGAGTAGACATTATCATGTTAGCCAGTACTGGGTTGTGGATGTCAGATAGGCAGTCGCTCCATGGAAAATACTGGTATTCAGCTGCATCCGGTTAGACTGGAAGCCGACCCCAACATAGTGGAGGGAATGCTATGCAGATTGATTTAGGGGCTAACAAAATGATGAAATAACACAAGAATTACAAAATATAATATTTTTTTAACCAGCACACCTATTTTCAGAACCAAAAACAACTTTTCAGGTGTCGAAAGCAATACAAAAGGTAATGGTAACAATTTGAATGAACTAAAAACGTATATTAACGGCAATAATCAATGCTTGGCAGGTAAAACAGCTATTATAGACGTCGACAAAGGGGTTAGGAAGTAGTACATTATTGATTGGATTGTAAACGTGAAGAGTTCAAAATAGAATTTGATATGACAGGGTTGGAAACGTTTGTTTAACGTTTTATTCATAAAGGAAGTCTAAGAGAACAATTCTGTTATGATTATTTATTTAGTACTTCAAGCACATAAATGTACAGAGGCGGACTTAATGCCATAGGCATTTTCTACCAGTCAACAATTCAGTCTAGTATTATGAAATAGATTGGTTTAATTATTTCCGATTAGACTGGAAGCTGACATAAACATAGTTGGAAAAAGGCTAGGCAGATTCATTGACATTGGTATAAATAAAAGTGATATTCAAGCTATCTGATGGTACGTGTAACAGTACACCACCTGTAATAGACGTCTATAAAACCAGAGGCATCTCTGAGTGCGTTGTCTACCAATGAAAAAGTTGCAATGTCTTCTATGCCTGTAATTGCAGCAGCACCGTTCGGGTTTCTAATAGCGGGGATGACAATCCAGGGTGAAATACTATTTTAATGCAATAACATTAATACAGTTTGAAGGGCCAACATGGCCAGAGATCGCGCAAGACGAAGAAGAAGAAGAGAAGGTTTGGAAGGAAAAAGGGAAGGCCCGCCAGAGGGACACAAGTCTTGAAGAATCATAGATTCATAGAATTCTACCCACCGCACAAGCGATATACCTACATATGAATATTACTGTCGAAGAGTTGAACTTCAGGTCAAAACGTATTCATATTATACGAGAATTCTTAATTAAAACGAACCTCGCTCATAGAAATAAACCGGTGTTTTTAACAATAATTGCTGCTATAAAAACTATATGTGATTACTCGTGAAATCGGCTGTATTTTAATATTTTATTGATTGAAGGACCCGACTTAATGAATTGAGAATTTTTGAGGAAATAGATGCTGATGAAGCTTAAGACTGATGCAAAATATATAATTTAGTGAACGCTAAAGGATACAAACTGAGACGAACGAAAAATAAAAGAAGATCATATAAAACGCACTCACAATAACGTTGGCTTGAAAAAGCTGTGGTTTTCGGTCACTGACGATCAAAAACTACCAGGCTTTGTAGTCGAAATAGACTTAGCTGCTAAATTTGACTTGCTTCAGCAAGAAACGAGTAAACATACCTATAGAATCTTTTGTTAGTAATGTAATCCCATAGTGCCTTGTTTTCGAGATTAATTAAATTAAACTTCTGTCTACGCTAAATTATAGAGAAGAGTTCTATCTCTTTTGCACTATGGAGGAAATACCTAACACAAAGAAACTCAATTTTAGCTCGTAGCAGCAACCGTAGTTTATGAAATGACAATAGGTTCATAAATAGGTTCGATTCTAAAAAGGTCATCGCTAAACTCACAAAACAGTACACTGTTCTAAATAGGCTCACTGGAATCATTCAAAGCTATATGAGCCAGTGATAAAATGTTACTAGGTTTGAAAGCCTTAAAAGTTAAAGGTCGCCCTACGCATTTAATCAATGTCATAAACCGAAGCTGAGTATCACGTCTAGCTGTTAATGTGTATGTTTGAATTGAACTCGGAGCTTCGAAACTGCTGTGTTACTTTAGTTAAGTTTCTGCGTTGAAGAGAATTTTTGGAAAGTTTTTGTTTATTATTTGTTGTGCATACGATTAGCAGTGTGCAGCTCAGTGCTAGATATTTGTATTATTTGTTTTATACTGATAATTTCCAATGTATTCTAGAACTTCGTAGTTCTGTATCTTTACCGCAATTGTTAGCTTAGAAAAGAAGCCTCAACGGAAAATGGATGTTATGTGGCAGGAACGGTGACTACATAACAAATTCTCCGCTTTGTAAGATCTCGATGTTACTAGAAAACAGCCGTCCAGAATTTAGTACACAATTTCTACAATGATTCCAATCATTTTTAAGGAAGGTTTTTGCTTTAACACCGCGCGTGCGCTCAAACTAGTTTTTATACAAATACCAACCACAAGGAAAATATAGCAAAATAAATCATGAACAGCCGTAGTTAATCTCAAAGTAATTACAATGATCATACCGCGATGATTGATAAATAACCTTGCCTGTTACCGTTTCATATACTGTGAGATTATTATATTAGTTCCAAGATAGATAATGCAAAATTAATTATTTGCATTTGACATTTGCAGGTTGATGTGAATTAACCTGTTAATGTAATTAATTTAAATCAAGTGGATAAACTTCGAGTTGAAATTGATGGTAAAGAGTTTAATAGAATCACTCTTGGTGTTGATGATGTGGACAACGTTGGTAAAACTGAACTATGTCATGAAATTAAACGACTGATTTTACTTTTTTTGTTAAATACCACCCAAATGCTTCAAATGGTAGCTTCAAACAAACCATGAGAACGAAACTAAGGATAAATCGAATTGAAACTGATAATTTTATTCCGCGAGTACCTACCTACATGATCTTTTGCCGTTTCGCTTATAACATAACTGACAGTGACAACTTCTAAGAAGCATTGCCGAAAGAAAGTCTAATATTTTTTGTGGTAGATCTCTTTTTTTAAAGTCTTTTATTAATAGAAATATGATAAAAAAAGGTGTTGGAAATGTATACACTTTGTTACTGATACCTGGAGCGATGCTCTACGGGAGGTCAAAGAAGCGCTGACAAGATGTTTTGAAAGGCGATATGTAAGCTAACAGTCTGACAGATGCGTTATGCAGTAATAATGAATATCTGAATTCAGATTTAGATGTTAGAGTGATATTTCAGGCTAAATAATTTTTATTGCATGTAAAATTATAGGTATCGTCTACATATACCTACCTACAAAAAGCTGATTTTATCTTCAGTAAGCTTTCGGAGTTTTTAAATTGAAATAAATGCTTTCGTTATTACTCGTATTCATTGTTTTCTAAACCACGTTGTTGTAGAACATAAAGTTTGTTAGCAACAAAATTAAAGTTGAAGCTGATTGAATGCCACACTAAGATCCAAATTACGATTGTTGAATATGCACAAAACTTTGGTTTTGAAGTCTTACATTTGTGTAACATTTAGTAAATCGATCATTGTATGAAGATGAAATCGCCAGTGAGGTGCCCAATAAATAGTGAATAGTGATAAATCCGGATGACGCTAAATGGGAGTTCCTTTTATGACGAAAGCGATCGCCGACGCGGGATTCCTCGAAATTATCGAAAGAAAAAAAGAGGAAATTAGATTCGGGCGAGAACAAAGTAGTTTATGATTCATCTTTAAATGTTTTTGACCTCCGACTTTCCTATACCGGAAAGTTTTTGGTCTTTCGAACTGCGAATTGTGGAATAATTTTCGTTCAAGGCGGTATTAGAATAGGAAAAGAGTAACTCAAATATAGAGAATTTTGGACACAATAATAATGATTATTGTGTCCACAATTCTCTATATTTGAATCCAAAAGTCCAAAGTTTATCCAATGTTGCATCATACATTTATGATGCAACTTTGGACAAACGCCACGATTCTGAGCCTTTCTATCTAAGTACCTATGGTCATTGATTTGCGAGGATGGGCTGTCAGAAAAAATCTAAATTCCGTCCTTCGAGCCGCGAATTCAATTCCCGAATCGGGACAAATATTTTTACTGACGCCATAAAGACGTGAAAACAATAATGAATTAAGATCCATGCAATGATGCTGAATCTTCGGGATCTGATTTAGCTAACCAGAAATGAAAGCGAAAATAGGAGAATTCGTAAAAACCATCAGTTTCTACACTTCTCCAAAACTATGGAGAGGTAAGAATTAAATTATCTACAAATTTTTTGTTTTGTATTGTTTTAATGTGTGTCTCTTTTGGTACATTTATGAATTTCTGATATTGCAGCTGTTCCAGAGTATTTACAGTTAAGTTTTTGCTAACTAATTATAGTCTTAGAAAAGCGCGGGAAGGTACCTAGGTACTTGTCTAAAGAATATGGTAAAATTTTTCGCTTTCAAAGTTTTTTTGTCAATCGAGCCGTTTTTAAAATGGGTAGTTATGGCATCATAAACTTAAGAAGGTGGATAGAGGAAGGCTTTGCCCTTGAAATTAAGGGTTTTCAAAGCATCCCAGTACATTTGGGACCCCTAGTGGGCCTAGAAAACCGCCCTCGCGTTTTTTCTCAAGTTTCTTGAGATTATAGGTAGGTTACAGGGTGAAAGTACAAAACACTTTTAAATTTTGGATTTTTTCAGATTGGTTTAGATAATGGAATATGAGTTTATTCCAATAAGCGTCTTATTAGGCCTAAATTAAATTGCAATAAACTGTTCGTTTTTGATGAAATTACGAAAATTTTGCCTATTTTCGAATCTTTTACTAATCATGACTTGGATTTGGATCTGCTTTTGCGGTCCCCAAAATTTTTTCGGCATTGTATTCAACGTTTTCTTTTCTAAGTAACTTTGTAGCTTAGCGAATGACTTTTCAGGTTCGTTTTAACCCTGAAAACATCAGGGGATCATAGTGAATAGGTACTTACGGTTTCTGTAGCAATCACGCGATATTACACAGCATCACTTTTTCACAATAATTTTCTTACACCACAAAATTGTCACACAAAATTAATTTAGTTTATTCGTTTATTAATTGTACACTTGTCTTTTTCGAACACTGGTCCTTCACTTTACTCTCCAAAACTTTAGGAAATCTATGATTGGTCGAATTTGAATTTCAAATCGAAACGTTTTGTTGTTTTAAAGAATTTGCAACGGATTGGGTACACCACTAGAGAGATGAGGCGTAGCAATCAAATTTATGATTGCCAGTAATTAGAAAGAACAGGACAGAATGATAATTGCCTATCAATTAACGATCCATGCATTACGATTCAGCAATTATGGAGCACGTGGCATCATTTTCCAATTTTACTTCGTCGATAGTCGATTTCGTTTTTCGCCGCGCTTTTATTACGTCACCGATGTCATTTTTAATCACAACACTGGTTCCTGTATAGAGTCCAAACGAGTCATAATATTCGTAGTGTTAAACTATAGAAAATCACAGGCGATCACCTCACACTAAACACAAATGATAACAGTCATCAAGTTCCGAAAAAACCGAATCGTCACTGGCTTCGAAAAAAAAAACACGCTCGCAGACGCACACAAGCACGAAATTCTGTCCAATTAAAGATAATGTTTGTGGATATTTTAATAGCGTACCCCTCCGAAGAAACCCGACACAACCAACTCCTGTTGGATTTAAGCACTTAATGATCGGTTGGGGGAAATTGTGCGAGAAACGAACGGCCCAGCGTAGCTCCGTCTCGTTCTAATTAGTTCTCCGCCTCGCCACATGTATAGGGATTGTGGCGCCACTGTAGCAGCGTAGGCGTGGCTTATTCCGAGGCGGTATTTGTCAAAGGAGGAGCTGTTTTGCCATTGGTTGGTGGTTGTGAAGCGATTTTTTTCGTCCGTACGTGCAGAGGACGCGGGTTGGCAATGTAAGATCGATCGTCGGCGCCAGGGTACTATTATATGTTTTTTATGGGTATTTTTTGGCGGTGTTTAGTGCTTTGGTAACCTGTTATGGAAGCCACGCCCAGTCGGCTTCGCGGGCACGGACAGACAGAGACACACCGGCTATCAATCGGGGTTCGAGCCGTAGGGTTTTTTAAGTGCGGTTATATTTTTTTTTTTTTGTAATTTTTCGTGAGTGTTTGGACTCTGTGCTGTGTGACTGTTTGTATGTCATTGTGTGAGATACAAATATCTCGTATGTAATGCGTCGGTTGGTTTTTGTTTTTTTTTTTCTTTAGATGGCAATGCTGATGTGTTGTTATTTAGATTTATTTGTCTCTATGCTTTGGGAGATTATATTCAGTATTATTTTACATGTGGCTTACTTATGTAATATTAGAAATTAAAACGAAGGTATTACGGTATCTGGCCTAGCCAGAGTCGAATGGATATGAATATATTTGATTGTATTTTTACGTAATATTTTTTTAGTTTTTAATAGAAAACTAGTTTAAAATTTTAAGGGAACAAAAATAGAAAACTAATAATTTTAATTTCATACTTGAAACAATTTTGTAATTGACTGTACCTACTTCCATGCTGCCGATACTTTTGTAGGTTCAAAAATGTGTTTTCTCTGAATTAACTTAGGAAATAAGATACCCACCTAGTCTAGTCTAGGTAGTAGGTACCTCCTGGGTTCCCAACAATTTTTTAAAATAAGTAATTAGGTTGGTACCTATCTAGGTAGACTGTAAGATTTTCATCTATAATTAGCCTATAATGTACCCACTGCTGGGACACAGGCATCCTCTCTGTGAGAGCGAGCGGGCCATAATCCACCAACTTACTAATATTATAAAGAGGTAAAAGTGAGTTTTGATAGTAGGTAGGTACCTAATCTTCAGAACTCCTGATCTGATTCCGATAATTCTTTCATTAATAGGAAGTTACAATACCTATTGCCGAGTGTCACAGGATATATTTTATGTCAAAACACGATATTTCATGTGGACGCAGTCGTTGGCAGAAGCTAGTATTACTTATGTACAGCCAAAAACAGCGTTTTCAAATCTTTAAAGGTCAACATGGTTTTCTTATTATTTGCTACACACTTTCAAGAAAAAAAAGCTACACAGATGAGAGTAGGTAGGTATCATGGAAGGCTATACACCTTAATAATTACACCTTCCACCAATAATTACAACTTAATAATTACTTAGTTATTCCATTTGTATAAAACCATCATATCAGTCAGCGAAAAATGTCGATGGACACTTCAGTTTTTTTAATCTTATTTATTGAGTTTAATATTTAATTAAAATTCGAACAGAATTGTAGGTAATATTTAAAACGCCCTTAGCTATTAACTAGGTACATATAGGTATTGTGAAATACTGAAATACTTAGGTACAAATTATCGAATATTTTTTTGTTAATATAGGAAGGTAGGTAGGTACTTAGATGATGTGTAAAAAAATATAAAATTTTGTCACTGACCGTAACTAATATCTAATCGATATCTTTTATATTTTATTAATAATAAATAAAAAAACATTTATTTCAGACTACAATGGCCCTTACAAACTAACATAGTTACCTACATAAAGTGAAACAAAACTTGTGTTAATAAATGCATGCAATGCATTTCATGAATTTTTTCAATAGGTATCTAGCGCAAAAATTGTTTGTCGGTTACCAATAAAAAAAATCAGCTGTTTCATGGAAAAGTGCAATACCTACGTGGTCATGGTAGAGCTATATTTTTTTAATAACCTACGATAAATTTGAACGCAGGGTTCACATTAATTAACTAAATACATCAGTTTGTGCACTGGTTATCTAATTTTGTTTCCTGTTTAGCTTAAAACTATGTTAGTAGCACTTCACTTGACTAACTTGACTAATAAATTAATTAAGTAATAATAACTAGCTAGCTCTATTAATTGACAATTTATTGGCTAGGTCTGAACTCAATGACAACATGACTCACCATAAAAAAAATGTCTTCAGCCAACACTTCAAAAACCATAGTTTATATTGTTTAAATTAATCGGTACAACACTAATAAATAAATTACACAGCTAAATAATCTACACACCAGTTAATTACAGCCCGAGTTATAAAATAGCCCTTATTATTGCCCTTATAGTGATGTCAACTTGTCACAATATTGTGTCATGTCAACGTCAGTTTGACGTAATAAGAACCTAGAACTTTACTATTGGTTTCGTAGATTGTTCAATAAGTTTCGACGAGTAAGTCGACGTTCTGAGAAACGATTAAAAATTGCTTCGTAACGTTGGAATATTACAACAGGTACAATAAGCTTCGTCTGTAATATTTAGGTATATGTAAGTGCTTGTCTTGAAACCATTTCATATTTTCGAGTAGGAAACAAGAAGAGGTGTGGTTCTTTCCTCAAGTGACCATTGCAGACACTAATCTAGGGTAGCGGGATCGTCCGAAAGGGTTACCGCTGCCCCGGAACATAAAGGGCTAAGGAAGGAACACGGGTGGGTTTTAGTCAGTAAGAGTCTGACACTCCCTTCCGCTCCACCCAGAGCGGGAGGAGTCATTAGATGATTTCCCATCCAAAAAAAAAAAACACTAATCTACATAATCCTCACAGGATCTGACTAAGATTATGTTTGGACTTTAAAAGAGACTTTGACCTCCGAGTTTCAACATAAAAAATATCACGCCTGTGTACCTAATCCCCGAAGGCTTAGGCAGGTGTCCACCATCTCTTCTCAGGGATAGTCAAAAAAAGTCGACACCATCTAGCTTTTTTTTTAATAAGTATGCCGTGTAAAAGTCATTCCGATATCCTATTTACTCTGTAAAAATCTCACCGTGAAAATATAGATGAAGTGAGCTGTCAATAATGTCAATCTAGCATCAGGTGGAATGACAGCTCACTTCAAGCTCACTTCATCTACATTTTCACGGAGAGATTTTTATACTATAGACAGGCAGGTCTTCAAGGTATGTTTTATATTCTAAATGTTTCTTCTATATCTGACAGATGTTTCCTGTTAACTTGTCTTCTAAACACAATTACCTAAGACGTTAATTACATATCTATGGCACGAGCCGTTTAGGGTAAGGAAGACCCTTAAGTTAAGAATGCATGAATTATTTATTAGTTAGGTATGTTAGCTAGCCCGCGGGTTGGTTGTCTTCAGTCTTGAATGAGTTTTTAGTGTGTTAGAATCTCCTTGGTAACAAATTATGTATAAAAATGTATCAAGTAGGTAAGTGTTCATCTCAAACATGAAACTTACCTATTTAAAAATTTTTAGGTTATTAAAATTTAGCCTTGTTCAGGATTTTCATAGGTAAGAGACTCATGAGTAAATGATACTTAAATCTAGCCGACCTATTCTGTTAAAAACTCACCCGGAAAACTTAGGTGAAGTGAGCTGTCAATAGTGTCAATCCATAGCATCAGATGAAATGACAGCCCACTTCAAGTTTAGTTCATCTAAGTTTTTATGACCTGTTCTGTACTCACCGTGAAGACTTAGGTGAAGTGAGCTGTCAATAGTGTCAATCCCTAGCATCAGATGAAATGACAGTTCACTTCAAGCTCACTTCACCTAAGTTTTTACTGTGATATTTTAACATAATAGACCAGCTGGTATGTCATAGGTACAGGTAGGTACCTATATCGCACATACCTATATTTTCTTCTTTCTTAACCTATTTTTTTTTTAAAAGTAGGTCTCTACTTAGGTATTTTTCAAAGTATTTATGGGAATAATTTCAGATTTTCATGTGTCTTACTTTCTGACGTTAAAGTAAATACTTACAGTTATGATAAGAATCATAACATACTAAGTCTTTTACCTGCTTCATTGCCAAAGTTATTTATCACCAAACTAAATAGAAAAGCGTTTCAGGCTTAGGTAAGAGCGTTCATTCCGCGCGGGCTGGCAACGTCGCTTTTCTCGCTAGTGCTTTTTTTTTCTTTACGTGATTATTTTATTAAATTAGAAAATAGATGACAATAAATATGACAACTTTAATTAGTAAATCTACTTACCAAAATAACTGTAAAAAATCGCACATACTCAGCCTTTTATGAAAAAAATTTGCATACAAACTTATAAATTCCAACGTTCTAGTAGGTACTTGGCTGTAAAAAAATAGTAGGTACTGTCGGCGAAGCTCTTAAAATTTTTCTCTTGACATTTGTCACAATCGGTTTTCATTTGTTTAAAACGTCTTTTGTTCCATTTGCATCAAACGACAAAGGGGTTTATTTATAAACGTTGCTTAAAGTTAAAAGTAATGATTAACGACTGCTTAACGATACATTTTGACGTTTAAACACCTCTTAGCTTAACTATGTATAAACAAGTTTGTAAATAAGTAAACCCCTAAATTTTGCGTCTCAAATTAAGACTTTCGGGCTTCTGACTACCCGTAACAACTGCCAAAGACCTACGAATGACAACCGGGACGAACGGGTCACCCATCCACAAACTGTCCGCGGCAGGCATAGCTTAACCTTCGACCCAACCGTGTGGCTGTTATAATTTAGCCATGAGCCCCTCCTTTCTAAACTGCAGCTGCTATTTTCCTCCTGTGTCTACATTCCATCCCCATTGACGTATCACCAAGACGCATTAAATCTCTTAAAAACAAAAGCAGCAATGGACAGCAAAGTGGCCTGCTATAAATTATTTATGAAGTAATCGTCGTCCCTCTGTGGTCCCTCTATTAAATTTTTCTACCCCTGTAAGGCGTGTAAATAATTAGAGAGTCCTATCTTGCATCCCTTTCCTATTACGAAAATATCAATCTGCCTAGCCTTTTCCCAACCATGATGGGGTCGGCTTCCAGTCTAACCGGATGCAGCTGAATACCAGTATTTTACATGGAGCGACTGCCTATCTGACCTCCACAAACCAGTTACTGGGTAATACGATACCCCGTGGTAAGACTGCTTGTCAGACTTTCGGACTTCTGACTACCCGTAACGACTGTTTCATTTTGATAACGCAATAACATTCATTGCGTTATTACCGAATGTTGTTGAGCAGACAATTTTTTTCAAACATAATGAGGATTTATTTCCATCAAAATCTTTTGAAAGTGTGTTGCATTTAGGGTGCTGGCAATCCCGGGACTGTAGCAAATTGTTTTCCTTTGCAAAAATCTAATTGAAAATACTTACAAAATGGCGGAAAGCAAGTAAAAAATATTAAATACAAAACCAGCTCAATTTCAAATTAAGAAACCCGTATTACAAAACTGTCATGGCTGCCTTATTTGTCTTTATTAACGCCTGTCGGCACCTAAACGTTGTATTAATAGGCAATTTGCTCAATTATGTCGCGTTTTAACTTTTAAAATGGCGCCTGTTATGTCAAGTCGAAATATTAAAGCGTGCGTTCGTTCATTTGGACTTTTTTGTTTGTGCTTTTCTATTTGGACATTTTTATTAAATTAAGGGCTGATTTTTCCAAAGCCAGATAATTTTATCTGAGGAATAATTTTAAATTGTTGACAGTTCTTCCATACAAACATTGTCAGACGTCAATTTTATTCCATGAATACAAGTTATCTGTCGATTGAAAAATCAGCCCTAAAGACACTAGAGCGTTGTGTATCAGATAAATTACATTTCATCGCCACTTAATCAGTTATACTCGTATATCTACTTTAGTGAAATGTATTCTAAGTTGATTTTTGAGTGACCATTTGTAACAAAAAGGTCCTAATAGGGTTTTTGGTAGCAATGGAATTTGAACTTTGTTAAGTATGACATTCAGGTTATTGTTCCGTAACTTGAAAATTATCTTAAATTCCTGGTTCTAATATAGTAGATACTTTCACAAATACGCAGTTTTTAGAAGCGAAAATGAAAATCATCATCACCATCAACATCTCGTTCCACCCATTGCCGCCGAGTATGAACCTTCTCCTTTGGTGCCATGCTTCCTTGGTCTGTGCGAGTCTCATCCTGGTCATCCCCACGATCTTCTGTAGGTCGTGCACCCACATGGCTATTGGTCTGCCGCTCCTTCTACCGATTCTCGGCAACCATTTTGTTAGGGCTCTAGGTACTCCGCCTGCCATCACCACGTCTAGCCAAGTGTCATGTCCAACTTCATTTCAGAGCCGCTACCCGTAGCATAATAAGCCTCAAATGTTCCCACTGCTGGGACACAGGCCTCCTCTCTTCGAGAGAGAGAGTGGGCTGTAACTGCTGCACGTGGGCCCAGTGCGCTACCCGTAGTCCTACGTCACAATCAAAATGTCATCGGAAAATTGAAGCAACCATTTTGCTTTATGTCAAAACAATATTAACAACTTAGGGACTATTAAATTAATTAATTCACGTTAACCGTGTCAACATTACCTACATAGTAAATAAATACTTTTAGTAAATAATAAAACGCTACCCGAAATCATTAAACGCCATAATGAGATACAAAACTTTGAAGCCATAACATAATAATCTGTAATAGCGCTTCAAGCCGCTTTATTGCACAATAAAGCCGTTCCAAATTCAAATTTCGTTTCCTAGAATCTGTAATAGGAACGTGGAACAGGGTATATAATTTTTACTGTTTATTTATTTTTCCGTGGAAAGGGTGATTTTATTTCGAAAAAAGAGGTTTATTGTGATTTGATTACTTTGAGCTTTTGCAGTCATCAATGGGGGTGTTGGTTTTACCTATATTACCTATTTGAATGGTTTAATTATTAAAAATCCCCTAGATTCAGCTGGTGCCAAGTTAACTCTCGGACGACCATTTTGTAGTTACCAAACTATTTTTTTTTTTAGTTAGCCATTACGGTTTCAGTGACCGGCACGAATCTTGAGCGCTCGATGAAAGAGTGGGGACTTTTTTTACCATAGGTTTACAATGCGTAAACCGATCCCCACTCTTAAACCGAGTGCTCAAGTTTCGTGCCTGTCACTATACAGTAGCTTACCTAATGCATACAAGGTCACATGGAAATCGATGCATAACCTGTTTCCATGTACATATTCAGTAGGTACCCACATGATTTTGAACAATTGCATTGAAATTTTTCGTCGGTTATTAAAAAAAAAATGTTGTTCCATACATTTTGACCGCGTAGCACTCACTTTCGCGCGCATTTGTCTATGAAACAGCACATTTTTTTTTATATAACGAAAAATGTCTATACCTACGCTTGGTGTTCTAGAATCAAATGCTGAACTCATGATTCCAGTTTGCGCATTGATGTCCCTGCCACGTATAGATAGATATCTAAGTATAGCCAGTCTATAGTTTCCATAACATACAGGATGTCCCGTAAGTCGACGTCAAGCCGGAATCGGGTAATAGGCCAAGTCATAATATTTATCAGAAAAATGTAAAAAAAAATCTAAGATGTGTATTTTTTACATTATTAGTCATTTAAACGTCAGTTTTTGCCCAACCAAATACTCTAAATTAATATTTTGCCAAAATTTTACTGACTCTACTGAAATAAAATGTACTATGCTAGTTTGGCAAGTAACATTAAAAGTTGGCGCATTAAATAAGCATTTCAAAAAATATTTTTATGTAATATTTTTTTATTCCAAAGATTTTTGTAAATATTTTTCTGATAACTGGTCTATTACCCGATTCCGGCTTGACGTCGACTTACGGGACACCCTGTATTTTTTCTGATAACTGAACATCATTAGAATCGGTTATGCTGCTTTAGGTTGACCCATTTAGGGCGAATTTCACTAAACTTTTATACTTACCTAGAATAAGTCTTATCCTGAGAATAAATATTGAATTTTTGACAGTTTTTCCTCACTAGATCTGTCAGACGTCAATTTTATTCCACGAATAAAACATATTTAATCTGACTTTGGCAAAATCAGCCCTTACCAAAAAAAAGTCAACCTGGAAAAGTAGTAAGTAATAAACAATTTCATCATACTTATTTCAATCGGGACTTCGATACAGTCATCAAAATACAAATGAACAGTCGTATGTACATTTCGCGTCCACATAACCAAGCCGCCTAATAAAATAATAAAAGTAACAAAAACAAAAACCCCCAGTAACAAATCGATACATTTATTTAACCTATTTTTACAATCTCGCTCTTAATTAGTTAAAAACTCAAAGCAAATGTTCTAATAGCGTCTATCACCACAAAAGGTACAACCATAAACTATAGACTCGCAACAAACGCTTCACGCCTCATAAAATTAAAAATCGAACAAAAAAGGCTGGCAACAAACGATAAATGTCACAGAGCATAAATAACAAAAGAAGAATATCGTCGTAAAATACAATAAAACTTCATTAAACTACTGTGTGTAGGAGGTTTGAAATTAATGATGTTTTTATAATAAATAATGGGAAAGTTAGAGATTTTGCAGAAGTAACTGGTAGGTAGGTCACTTTCGTTACATTTTGGGCCCGATATTTAGATGATGTGTTTTTGTTTGTTATGTATATTTTTTTGTTGTTGTGTATATGTTTTGTTAGAACACTATAATTCTTGTCTCTGTGTTTATAACTAGGTATGTGAATCGTGTCCATGGTCAGACAGGTATACAACTTTACTAAACATAGTTTTTAATATCCATTGTCAACTAATTATTTAGCATAAGTAACATAGGCACGCTTTTAAAACCAAGATTGTTACAATTTAAGTCCAACGGTACCTTTGAACCATGCTTTCTTTTATTACATTCTAAAGAACCAAGGGATACCTGTACAAAGAAAGTACAAGAATACTAGCGCCATGCGCCAACGAATACTCCCGAACACTCACGGAGATAGCCGAACCCCGTCGGTCCCTTTGTAAATCTATTTAGGCTAGTCCATCATTTTTTATTAGCAAAATGACAATCAAAATGAGTCGGCTCTTTGCCATTTTTTTTTCTCAATAATGTTACCCTATTCATCTATTGTTACGGGGAGGTCTAATAGAACCTTTGCAATTTTTTTGGGCTTGCAACACAGGTGGAGTGTTCAAAAGGGGTTGCCAATTTATTTCACGTTATTGATATTTTTCTTTGTACGCTGTGTTAATATTGTGATTTTTTGGGAGTATGCTTCTAAGTATTTTATAGTTCAGCAATGATAATTAGAATTTAAGAATTCCATAATTGTATATTTTTCATTAATTTCGTTAAGATACTGAATTAAAGAAATTAATTTAATTAATTGTTGTTTTATTTTAATGTCCTTATTCACTTATCTCCTTTAGTCGTAAGCAAGGCAAACAACACCAATAACGACCTGGGTTCGATGCCCAGGCCAGGTAAAATGGTACTGGGCTTTTACATAAGGAATTTCTCACTAGCAGCCTTATATACCTACTTTGGAGTATGTAGGTACTTTGTGGCAGGTTGATGGCAAAAGTTGTAACTGAGTTGTGGAGGTCAGATAGGCAGTCGTTCCATGTAAAATACTGGTATTCAGCTGCATCCGGTTAGACTGGAAGCCGACCCCAATGTGAAAAAGGGAAAAGGCTAGGCAGATGATGATGATTTTCTAAAAAGTAATAGGAACTTTAACACAATACCTCATAATATACAGAATAATCAACACAACAACATACTACCTAACCCAACATAACATCCCTAAATGGTCAAATTAAATTAGTTAGCGAAACTGCAGACGTGATGCATGGTGGGCATTAGCTAGTTATTATACAGGGTCAAATTAAATTAGTTAGCGAAACTGCAGACGTGATGCATGGTGGGCATTAGCTAGTTATTATACAGGGCCAAATTAAATTAGTTAGCGAAACTGCAGACGTGATGCATGGTGGGCATTAGCTAGTTATTATACAGGGCCAAATTAAATTAGTTAGCGAAACTGCAGACGTGATACATGGTGGGCATTAGCTAGTTATTATACAGGGCCAAATCAAATTAGTTAGCAAAACTCTGCAGACATGTTGGTTAGATATCTATATCTAAATACGATAAAATAAAAAGGATTTGATGCTTTTTTAGGGGTCTACGACTGCTGGTAGTGTCTTTACTTGAAGAATGAGTTGAGAAAATATGTTTTATCATGTTTAAACAACGATACCCATTGCATCTGAGGAGTTTCGCTAGCTAATTTAATTTGACCCGGTATATTATGAAAACATGAAATTCATGTGACGTAAGTCGTACATGGCCCCTAAAGCGTCTATTGACCATTGAGGGGCAACGCAGACAGAGCTGCAAATAGACGCGAGCAGGCTCGAGCATGTTCTTTGCAAATAAGTATTAAGTGAAAGCATACGCGAGGAGCATGCGCAAACACTGGAAATCATCTCTTGCGGGATATTTTGAACTCAATTTTAGTTTTTGGATGCCCTATGATTCTTTCCTTTTTTAGGGTTCCGTGCCTCAAAAGGAAAAAAACCCTTATAAGATCACTTCGTTGTCCGTCTGTCAGTCAAGACCCTTTTTCTCATGAACGCGTGGAGTTATCAAGTTAAAATTAATATCAAATACTCAGGGCTGCAATCCCTTGAAGCAGTGACAAAATCAAACTTCTAAATCAATGCAATCAAAATATAGGTATGGGCGTTTATGTTCCGAAATCAAACCCTATATGGTACTTCCCGTTGACCTCATGAAACTTGGCAAGAAGCAATGTCATTTAGCACAAGTAAAGGAAAAAATCCGAAAACCTTTTTGTAGACTTTACATTTTTATACTCCGTTTGAAATAAGATTAGACATTTAAATAAACCTTTTTTACAGTCCGTTCAACTGATGTTGACTTCTATAATATTACGTTAGTAGTATGACAAATGGTAGCTGCAGTAAACAGATGGTATTGTAAACACTTTTTTGCTTTTAATGCCATCCTTAGGTACGCCTACGGAATAGAAGTCAAAATCGGTTGAACGGACTGTGAAAAAAGTTTATTTAAATGTCCAAATCTTATTCCAAATGGAGTATACATACCTACAGTACGGAGCCCTCGGTGCGCGAGTCCGACTCGCACTTGACACTTTTTTTAATATAATGTAGTTGTGATTTGGGTCATTTTCAAATGATCAATGAATAATTTGTTCGAGTATATTGGATCTCTTTCTACACTGACCCTTTATAAAATTGTTACGTAAAACCCATGCTATGGTGAATCCCACAGTCTAATAGAATCAGTTAAACAATTTACTTAACCCACCATGTAAGCACGCAAACAATTTGAACGATCATCACAATCAGATGCGACCGTTTAGGTTACATGCGTGCGCGCAATTGATACACTCAACCGCACACTTGAACTGCGAAAACCACCCTTACCGCTTCGACATAAAAGCGTTGTTAACGTCAAACTATTGCCATAGACATAATTATGGTTGGCTGTAGGTTACATGACAGTGGTTCTATGGCGTGGTTATAAATGGATAATGGAAGGTTAAAGTGCTGTCAAGTTTATGGTAATCCGAGGGAAATTGGCGTTGCAGCATAATCAGCCTATAATGTTCCCACTGCTACGACACAGGCCTTCTCTCTGTGAGAGGGAGTGGGCTGTAATCCACCACGCGGGCCCAGTGCGGGATGGTAGATGTCTTATGTCTTCGAATTTTTGGTTCTATGACATGCCGGTTTCCTCACGATGTTGTCCTTTACCGTTTTGAGAGGAGCGGTGATGTTTTTTTTTTATTTGATATGGACTTGCTCTTGACTCGTCTAGGTCAAAGGTGACAGAGACAAAGTCGACGATGGAGCGAGCTTATCCAGAAGAAGCACTCTCACTTTGAAGAGATTTGGGTTGTATGCGCTCGGAAAAACAGACGCAGGTAGAGACAATTTACACAAAGTGCCTGCTTGGGATCGAACCCACTAATGAACTACAGTCGCGGCCGTTACTGGGCCACCACTGTTCTTGTCACCTTTTGGTTCCTAAAAAAAGGTTATTGCACAGACTTCGGCGCTTCATAAGTCGCGGACTAAGTCACAGAGCATGATGTAACCTTTTAGCTTGAGCCACGATTGCTCTACGCTAATATTTTATTGTAGGCACAGGAATATTTTTGTACAGCTTATGTTGGTAGGTAGGTACCTACTAGGTTTAAGATAAATTCGTTCATGTGTAGGCCATGAACTCGTAATTTAAATCTTTTAAAAGGACAAAATACAAAAATTAAAGACTAAAATTTAAGTATTTAAAATATAAATGACAATTATTTTTGGCTTTGCCCTCTAGAGTAAAGGCCTCTTCTCACAAATAGAAGGCACAAGCATTCAGATGCAATTTTGGGCACACAAGAAGAAGCTCCAAACAATTTGGTGTCCCTACAACTAAGTTCGAAATAATAAAAAAACTGTCTAGCCTATTCCCAACATGTTGAGGTCGGTTTCCGTCTAACTGGATGCAGCTGAATACCAGTATTTAACATGAAGTAACTGCCTATCTAACCTCCAGAAACCAGTTACTGGGTCACAATATACCGCTTGTACTAGTTCTCAGAGATTTTGGATTCTGACTACTCGTAACGACTGTCAAAGAAAGTACTTACGAAAAAAAAAACCATTCGAAATTTGTATTATTTTTATCGAATTCCAAACTGCTTTTAAAAAAAATAACTCTATGTCGTTTCCTTTGTCTATGATATGCTATGCAAACCATGTTTCCTTTATTTTCCCGCCCTTTAATCATACATCAAATTAATGTTAATAATACTGCATTTTCCTTTTAATAAGATAGAAAACCATTGTTGATAATATTAGAAGGTAAGCAGATAAGTATGACTAATGACAAATCTTTGACAGCGACTTGTCAAACGAACACGTCTGAATCATTTTGAAGGATATTGCTAATCCATTGCTTCATATTTACCTACGATAAAAAAAAATCTGCTCAGCAACGTAAATAACGCAATGAATGTTGTTGAACTGTCAAAATGAAAACTATTGTGCTACCTACTGTTTAGGTACGCAATTTCCCCGCTGCATCCAGCGGATTCCCGCCACCATTCCTAGATCACGTTTTTTTGTCTTTATAAAGTAAGTATAACATTTTAATATTTATTTTATGACCTTAATGATGAAGGCAGGTAATTAAGTAAACCATTAAATAAATATTTGACAAAAGTCTATCAAAGACAAGTGGGTGGCCTTATAGCAGCGGAAATGCACAATTTAATATCGATGATAATTTAAAAAAGATCAACCAGGCTAAACTGGCGCTAACATGCCATTTTACAGATTATACAAACCTAAAAAAAAAACAAAGAACCCGCCGAGCAAAGGCACCGCGCGTTCAGCCGAAAAAAAACTAAATTAACACGAAATTTTCAATAATTAAAACTCACCTTGTTAGTGGGACTTCGATGTTTTTACAACTTAACCATTTTATCCCTGCACTCAATCAAAAACCTTTTAATTTTATGTCCTTTTTAACACAACGGAATAGAGTCGAGAATACTTTAGCAATGTTCATATGTGTGGACATGTTATTTTAGCATTTATTTCGAAATGTGCCGAAGTAAATTGCGTTTCAAATTTTATTGTTTATTTGATTGTCCCTTTGGCAGTATGGAGATATACTTTTGCTACCGGCTACCAGCCTTTTAAAAGTAAAGTCCGTAAATCTTTGGCTGTATATAGAATTGCTGTTTCTATTAAGGACCGGTGATAAAATGGAATGATTTTTGTATTAATTAATAAAGAAATAAATGCATTGTTATATTTGTTATTAAAAATAGTAATAAACACATAGCCTTATTTTATTACTGTATTAATTTTTATTTTATCGTGTCGTAAGATATGACTATCAGAATAGAAGTCTTGCTTGCATGTGGGATAAAATGATTTATGTATTTGCCTTGATAAAATGCATGTATTCAATCATTTCGATACTATATTAGGTACAGTTTCAAACTCAAACTCAAAATCTTACACTCAAAGCATATCGAGCCTTTTCAGGAAGAAGATCGTAACCGCCATTTTGCATATTTTACAGGAGAAGGTGATGCAAAATGCAAAATCAGTTGATCTGGCGATTGATATTAAAACAGTTTTTTGGGATTTTTGGCGCTTACGATGTTCTTCCTGAAAAGGCTCGATATATTAAGGCTTTGAGTATAATATTTTGAGTTTAAAGTACCTACTTAATTAGTAATTGGTTAAATTGAAATAAAATTAAAATAAACTAATTACAGGCCAATTACTTTTGATTTCTTGACAATAATGAATGATTTGCCAATGAGTCAGTCAGGAAGATGAAGCTACGATTAGTTGCCCATTCCAAAAATTATTTCACGATTTGTCAAGGAGTCGGTCAGTCAGAATGATGAAGCTAATTGCCCAATCCAAAGCGTTGTATAGCGTGTAAAGCGGAGTATAATAGGTTGATATGAAAAAGAATGGGCAAAAGAACTCCACGGACACTCTTTTAAACCATAATGTACATACTTGTTGGTTACAATAAATTCTCGAATCTTTACATTAGCTTTTAATTTGTGCAGGGACCTGTTTCGCCTATTATTGAGCTTACATCCCACATCCAAACTTTACCTCTTTATAATCTTACTATCCTACTTAATCCTATACCTATCCTATCCTATCCTATTCCTATAATTCCTATAATATTATAAACGCGAAAGTTTGTTTGGATGTTTGTTACTCCTTCACGCAAAAACTACTGAACGGATTTTGATGTAACTTCACAGTAATATAGCTTATACATCAGAATAACACATAGGATACTTTTTATCCCGATATTCCCATGGAATCGACACTTATGTGGGTGAAACCGCGGGGCGCTACTAGTATTAGTATAAAAATGTAGAAAAAGCCTAAAGTAGCCAAGTTGATTTTAGAACAAAATCAGCCTGTAGATAATGTTTCCCACTGCTGGGACACAGGCCACCTGGAGTGGGCCGTAATTCACAACGCGGGAGCAGTGTTGGTTGGAAGTAGACTTTGACATTCTATATTTCCGAAAAAAAAAAACACAACATATTAAAAATTTTAAACAGAGAACCGAGTGCATTTAGAATCTTATTCTTAAAAAAAAAAACTTGGCAAAATGAAGTAGCAGGCTCCGACGTGCCATCGAAAAGTGCGTTCTCATTGACTAATGTATTTTGATAAAAAATCCGAAATTTGTCGCGTCATCATACCGAAATAGTGGCTGACTATGATGTCTTTGTTAATTTTGTGTCAAAATATTGGTAATAATGAGGATATTTTGTGATTTATTGCTTGTAGTGTTTATTTTAAAGGCTTAACTATTGTGGGAATTATTGATGATGTGGTAATAGTAGAGATGTTAAAAGCTGTTTCTTTCAAAGCTAAAGGTTATACTCGTAAGATTACCTGCTCAATAAAAGCTTCCAGAATACTTTATATTCATTATAAGTGCAGTAAATATTTTTAAACAGTGCACAAACTGAACATGAACTAAGCTTATGATTCGAGACCCATCTAGTTATAAAAAAAAAATGTTTGCTCTATACCTACCTACATTTTGACCGCGTAGGTGATTGAGCAGCGGCGGCCAAGTGGTAACGGCCGCGACTTACGAGTTGTAGGTCGTATGTTCGAATCCAGACAGGCGCCTTACTTTGTGTAAATCATTTCATCACCTCCTTTCATCATCTCTCTCAAATGAGTACATAAGAGGAAGTTTGAAAGTGGCACCGGTAACGGAAAAGTTGTGTGGAAATCGGTTGTCATGGTATAGGCATGTGATGCGGAGGAATGAGGAAAATGTCGTGAGAAGAGTTTTGAGTATGAATGTCGATGGCTATAAGCGTAGGGGAAGACCAAAAAACCGATGGATGGAATGTGTGAATGATGATATGATTAGAAAGGGGGTGACTACCGAGATGACGTCTAATAGAGAAGTATGGAAGAAAAAGATATGTTGCGCCGACCACAAATAAATTGGGATAAGGGCAGGAGAATGATGATGCTCTCAAAACGGTGAAGGAAAACATCGTGAGGAAACCGGCATGACCTAGAACCAAAAATTCGAAGACGTGTGACATCTGCCAACCCGCACTGGGCCCGCGTGGTGGATTACGGCCCACTCCCTCTCACTGAGAGGAGGCATGTGTCCCAGCAGTGGGAACATTATAGGCTGATTATGTAGGTGATTGCACTTTTCTTTGAAACAGCAGGTTTTTTTTTAACCGACGTAAAATTTCTACTCTAGAAGCATGAATTTAGGATAGTATATATTATGCTGAATTCATGGTTATAGTCTGCACAATGGTTATTTGTTTACCAGTAAGTATTCTTTAAAAAAAAAACAGACAAGAAAGGGAGATCGATCGCCGAATCGAGAACGTCTGGAAAAGCTACTGGTCCATGAAGATGCTAATGAAGGGTGATCTACCGAGCTCCCTGAAGCGTAAACTCATCGACATTTGTATCCTGTCCGTCCTAACCTTCGGTGCTCAGACCTGGTCGCTCACCGAGTCGCAAAAGTTCCGCCTTGGAGTTTGCCAAAGAGCGATGGAACGCAGCATTCTGGGTGTTAAAAGACAGGACAGAATTCGAAATACCACGCTGCGTTCCAAAACGGGCATACTGGATGTAGGAAAGACGGCTGCCAGGCTCAAATGGGATTGGGCGGGTCACATCAACTGTATGCACGAAGACGGCTGGGCAAAAATCTCCACACAATGGGTGCCTGAAGACGGACGGCGCCGCCGAGGCCGGCCTAGAAAGAGATGGCGAGATGACCTGGACGCGGACCACGAGGGCTGGTTCGAGGTGGCGCGGGAGAAGAGTTCCTGGAAAGATTTGGGGGAGGCCTTGGCCCAGCAGTGGGACACTATAGGCCAACAAAAAAAAAGTATTCTTTAAAAATACTGCAATAATACTTATTATTTTCATGTGAATCGGTTTTATGAAAAACAATTACTTACTTACCTAAGTAAAACCTGACCTCGCTTTGAAACATCCAGGTATATCTATACAAATAAATAAAATTGGAGTGTCTGTTTGTAATATGAAAATAACCGCTTTTTACTAAATGCATAAGGATGTATAGGTACATGGTACATAGACCAAAATAAGATTTTTTTTAATTTTTGTCTGTCTGTTGGTTTGTTCCGGCTAATCTCTGAAACGGCTGGACCGATTTTGATAGGACTTTCACTGGCAGATGGCTTATGTAATAAGGAGTAGCTTAGGCTACTTTAATTATAGAAAAACAAAATAGCGTCCCACGAAAAAAAATCCACGCGGACGAAGTCGCAGGTAACAGTAAACATAATAGAAAAGGATTTTCATAACATTGATGTTTACTTTAAGCATATCTTCTGGATAGTCCAATCCAGGATCCAGTAAGCCTCTGAATTGGCTAACTGCATGGTCCTTAGACAAGCCTTTAAAACAAAATTTTCTTGAAGTTTGTCTAAAATAGAAAATGTTCTCATTGTACTTATACGCTAATAATTTGTATACGTACCTACCTATTTACAAATAATTTTAAGAGTAAGTTCAGAAATACATACCTAAGTAAAACAAACATATCGTTATGAAAGCATAGATCCGCGCATTGATTATAGTTATATATAATTATATAGAATAATAGCAATGCCCCGCGGTTTCACCCGCATAAGTTTCGATCCCGTGGGAATATCGGGATAAAAACTATCCTATGTCCTATCCCGGGACTCAAACTATATCTATACCCATCTAAATCGGTTCAGCAGTTTAAGCTTGCAAAGGTAACAGACAGACAGACACACTTTCACATTTTATAATATTAGTAAGTATGGATTTACGCGAAAACTGGCCAACAGTTAGTTCCTTTAAACGTCTACACAAATTAATAACAAAAATAGAAACAACAATTACAAAATCTCCAACGCACCGTGCAACTGTCAAACTTGCAATTTTTTTTTTCTCCGCCATTGTCAAGAACCTACTTTCAAAAAGAAATGGCAAATTTACCTGACGACCGACAAAGAGTGTCGGACGTGCGGAATCTATTTAAATTCTACCGTGTAGTTTTATTATTTTATGATTTACTGGACATATCCCTATTTTACTTGCGCGATATTAGACTGAAGAGGATGCAAGTAGGTGGGGTAAATGTCACGCCTATTTCGAGGGTAATATTGCGTGTAGGTATTGGTGTCCCAAGTGGAATCGTAGGTACTTTGATGCTGTTAAAAAAGTAATTAAAATCAACCAAAAAAAGTACGACTTAGATTCGGCAGAGGTATATTGCTGAAGATATAAAATTCACCAAGCTATTGTTACAATTTAAAAATTGTACTCCGTGGTTTGGTATGGAAAAATAAGAAAACAACAAACTATCTCAAACACCATTTAATTATAAAATTAAATTTACTGAATACAAATACACCCGGTTTTGTAATAAGACCGCTAGGAACTCATGTCATTAAAGAGTCTTTGAGCACTGCGAGGTAATTTCGTAACACACTAATAGTAGCAATGGCTTTCATTTTGACAGTTCAACAACATTCATTGCGTTATTTACGTTGTTGAGCAGACAAATTTTTCGAACATACGAAGCAATGGATTAGCAATATGCTTCAAAATTATTCAAATTGTGATTGATAGTGTGTTACACAACACAATTAGGGTGCTGGTTGGGACTATTTAAACAGGGTCCTGCTCGCCCTAATTCACTATGACCACTCAATGATTCTTTACTTCGAAACCACGTCAACTCCTTAGCTAATCACGTCAACCTCGCGTTTATTTCGCGCGGTTTCGTTCATTGTGAGTGTGACATACCTATAGAATACAGCCCCTGGTGACCTACTATGATCTAATTAAAAACGATTCAAAAACAAGACATTTCAGTTTAGGTTACTAAACTGCATCGCTTGAGCTGCTCTATGGACGTCATGGTACCAAACAAGTATGAATGAAACCAAAACTTGCGACTCAGTTTGGCACAGTCGCTGTCAGCAGATGGCACGGCCTAAACTGAATCGTTAAACAGACGTCCTGGTACGAATTAGAAGAACAGTTCAGTTTAGGTCCTAAAATGGATCGCGTTAAGAGCTTGTGGTAGGCCTCCTGGTCATAGAATTTTGCAGCTTATCTAAGTATATACTACATAGGTATCCTACTACTATAACAGTAAAGTCAAAATTGCATAATCATTAGTCAAAAACATCAATATTTTCGTCCACATCTCCCTTTGATGTGAAACGGTATATTTTTTCTCAAATCCCTTCAAATCAACTGTAAACTTCATCATTGTAAGACACTAATCGGATTTTATGCCTCGGCGGTTCCTCTACTTAGTATAGGGTTGAATGAACGTGTATACTAGGCCTTATTTAAAAAAATAACAAAGGGAACAATGTTGGGGATGGCTACTGTGTGTAATATCTTTATACTGTTGTAATGTTTTTGTAGAAGAATGGAGAAATGTCGGATTTTGATGTGGTTATGGTTGTAATTGAGTACTTTATGTACCTACATATCGATGCCTTAGTTCACAATTGCACTAACTACGAAATTTACATTTTTGAAGTTTAGACGAGAACAGTAGAAAATCAAAAAAATATGCATCTATTCATAAGACTAGTCCTTTTACTCCATTATATATTATCTCAATATTGTAATATTAGTTTAAACGTAACCTTTTCAAAAAAAATAAAAATTGAAAATTTTGTAGTTAGTGCAATTATTGTGAACTAAGGCATCGATATTATGGTACCGATCTGTCACATCAGCCCTGTTTCTAGTCCAGCAAAGAACCAAAATTGTCGACATAGCTTACAGAATAAGCAAGTTGAAGTGGCAATGGGCCGGCTCTATAAGCCCCAGAACCGATGACCGTTGGGACATACGTGTTCTTGAGTGGAGACCGCGTAAGTAGGACGCCCTCAGGCTAGGTGGAGCGACAATCTTCGCAAGGTGGCTGGTAGCAGCTGGATGAGAGTTGCCGAGAATCGAGCTGAATGACTTGCAATTAGAGAGGACTATGTCCAGCTGTGGACTGCTGCAGGTTATTATTGTCTAATGGTTTTCGTTATTTCATACTAGAAGATTCTTTTGGCTTCAGCAAGAATAGATCAGAACGAGGTAAGATGTCCGCTGATTCCATTGTTTTGTAATGCGTCTGACCTGTTACTGAGTTACATGATACCCCTTGGTAAGACTGGTTGTCAGACTTTTTGGGCTTCTGACTACCTGTAATGACTGTCAAAGATCTACGAATGACAGTCGGGACCAACAACTTAACATGCTTTCTGAGGCACGAATGGTTCTCGATATGTAGGTAATAGATGGTCACCCATCCACGAACCGACCGCGGCAAGCGCAGCTTAACCATCGATCGATCCGTCCGGCTGTTATCATTAGCCACGAGCACCTCCAAGACTTCTGTTAGGTATGTATAGTCAATTCTACCACGATTCACTCACAACCCAACCTAATCCCAGAACGAAATACATAGGTACCTAACCTAAAAAAAAAAACCTCTATACATAAGGCTAGCAACGATTTCAATACATAATATAATAGTTTTGGTTCGCGTGTCGCCCAGCCGGCGGGTAGGCACATAATTGTATGTAATCTCAATGTATCGGGGATAATGTGATCTGCGTCTGCGCTGCTATAATGACAGGCCGGCGTAGCACGCATGCGCGGAACACACGACGCTATTTTGGAGCTGTTTCTTTGAATGGGAAATGAAATATTAGTATGAAAATCAGGGAAAGAGACAAAGGCTTTTGCCGTACAATTTAGTATGAAAAGCCTTACACAGGATGTACTTACTGATGTGTTCCTGAAGGTTGCAACTTCCGCTGGATGTGGGATGGACAGGGTCGGTCGATGTGGCGATGCTTGGGGGAGACCTCCTATCATATTATGTCTGTCGACTGGAAGGTGATGATCTGGACTCTTAAAGATTAAAAATTGAACACCTCTAGAACCTTTGTCTGCAACTTAAAAGATAAGCAAGGCTATAGTTAAAAAAAAAAAACAGTGAACATTGATTATGAGTTTACCAGTAAGTCAATAAACATTATAGGAAATAGGAAAGGGTTTTTTATATGTTAACACCCAGGCCCAGGAAGCATAATGAATTTGCTGGTCAGACACGCAAACATAATTTCTTTAGAATTTTATTGGATTTAAAGTTGGTATTTCGTCTATAAAAAGAACAGTTAATGACGTAAAACTGGTATGAAAAAAATCTTTCCAAAAAAAAATTCAAACTTCTTTTTTATTGAACAAGAAAATAACCTAAAAATAAAATAAAGCCAGCAGATCTTCGCCCTGTGTGTATCGACGCTCGTCAAAGACGTAAAAACAATCGCGTTTCCTCCCGCAGACGTGATTGAAGTTGTCTATTTGTGTACCGTCAGCAGAACACGCTGGAAAACCGTCACGGAAGGTGGAATTTTATTTTAAAGAACAACACAATACAAAATCAAGCCTGTTACAGTCCGTCAAATCTAAGAAGTACCGTTTGACAGGTGTAAATATGTGTTATTTTGCTTTGTTTGAAAGTTTTCAATTACATTTAGATATTAAGAATTGTACATTTTTAGATACAATAATGAAATCTTTCTAAATCCATGGTTTTATGAAAAAGGTTATCGAAACTGATTGAAAAATATGAAACGTCAAACGGTACTTCTTAGATTTGACGGACTGTAGCCCTGAAAGGTCAGGCAGAGTTGTAGGTACGATAGTCCACTCACTTTGGGCCAGTTATGTTTAAGTCCCATGTACTAGGGGGCGAGCCTATTGCCATCAACTGGACATAAGTCCAGGCTCCGAGCTGCTACTTAAACATTCCTGACAGAAAAACCCAAAAACACTTTGCCCGACCCGGAAATCGAATCCAGGACCTCATGCTTAGCAGTAGCGCTTGCGGTCACTAGACCTACGAGGAAGTAAAAAAAAAAAAAAAACATGAAATATAAACAAAATAATATGTTACTACTTATTTCAGGAAATTCACGACCATTCAAAATTAAAATTAGATCTTTAAACAGAATTAGGTATTCCGATCTGTACCCTGCTTTGTCCCCTTAGGGGGACAGATCGGTAAAAAAAAAATATCTGTCCCCCTGTTTGCAACGTGGGGACATGACAGTTCGAACTTTATTTATTCCTCATGAAAATTCAATTTTCAAAGCTTATTTATTCTTGCTATCGGTACATAAGGTCCATGGCGCCGTTGCTTTCAACGGTGGAGTATTTCCATCTCCCTCACACATCCACCATCTCTTTCCAACGCAATGACACTGACTCTCACTTTTTAGTTCTTGGATTGAAAATTGAAGCTTTTTTGTGAAAGTTTTTGGAAGTCAGGAAATCGAAAAGCGTGTTACTTTTCTTTATACCGTTTGTTTTGTGGTCGGAAGCGTGAAAGTCTAAGTATACAAAGTGTTTCAAATTAATATTATTTCAAGTTAAACAAATATCAACTTCATTTTAATGGTAACTAAGTTGATTTCAGAATGGCTAGCACTATCGAAAAGGTTATAAAAATGTTTGAAATTGTAGCGTAAGCTGAACTTTATGGTGTAGGATTTAAAGTTATTTTTCCATAAACTCATATTTGTTTACATTTTTGGCAAATAAATCGCGAATGCAGATTAGATCCATCCCCAGGTAAGAGCAATTAATTGTTGCTGGTTATTAAAAATGTCGTCTGATTAATAAAATCTTGAATTTATTAATTTACTGACAAACAACGCACATCCTAAGCTGCCCGTTCTTTATAGGTATATCTTACGAATGCGAGCGTTAAGGTGGAACTAGTCGCGAGTTCGAACTCACTCGTGGTCAGGGCCAAAAAGCACGCTGTCTCACCTGGCTTCGTGTCCGACGGAGATAGTACCAGTACCAGTGATGAGCAGTTAGACGCTAGTGTACACGCAGTGTCTAGTTCTCCCGCACAGAAACACCGTCCCGAACTGAATGGTGCGTAAAAAAATTCGAAAAGTGCTTTGGAAAATCGAGTTTTATGAAAAAACCACTGCATAAATCAATTACAAATAAAGTTTATTGAACTCTTCGATAACTGAGGTTTGTCGGTACCAACTTTGTTTTGAAGATTTTACAGTTCTTTTATTACTTATTTACATCCAAAGTTACGTTAAAAATAGCAAGAAAAACGAATCTTTGTTGGCTCATAACTTTTTAATGACTTTTTATTTTACTATTCTGTTTCCGTACAGACAAAATTAGTAATAAGACAAAATGATATCATGTTTAACTTTGGATGCACAACGTCAAACAGTGGAAAATACTCTCCCAAAATGTTTATGGAAAAAATATCGACTAGTGACCCCTTAAGGACGGAATTTTTGAAAATTCATCCCCTTATGGGTTTCATACAAACTTTCATCCCCTATATAACCCCAGAAGATTGAATAGGGGATGAAAGCTTGTAAGAAAGTTCGACATTTTTGGCGATGAGTATAATCCCATCGAGCACATGGCTCGTACTATTATATTTTAATAGAAATTAGATACTTACAAGGAGAATGTCCTTAGCAACTTTCTTTAACATACATATTTTTCAAATTACCGAAATAAAGAAAAATATTTTATTTGGGACACAGGAAATACAAATACCTAGTAAAAAAGGAGCATTTAAAACTAACAAAGTTACAATCAAAACAACCAAAAAAAATGTTACTTAAAATTGATTTTATGTTTCAAAGCACTCTTAAGCTAATATACCTAAGTAGTTAATTTCCCAATAAGAACAGTTGCTCATCCACCCAAGCTGCATCCACCTTCCTTCATGGAGGCTCTTCATCATTAAACACACCATACAAAGTAGGAGAACAAAACTCCTACTATAAAAATCGGCAGAAGATCAAATTAGACTCGAATTAAAGGAAAAAATACAAAATAATTGTATTACTACACAAATACCGCTCCAGTTCCGAGTACCGCTTTATGACTCAGAGCGCCGGGGTACGATTCCCGGAAGAGGCAGTTAATCGGTCTACACCTTAAGGCAGATAGCGGTAAAAAAAATATAAAGTTTATTTTAGATTTAGATCTCTTTGTGGTTTGGTATCGCACGGATTGAAGAAAAGGAATTGTAGACCTCCTCATATGGTCTACAGCTTCTTGCTCTTGCCTTCTGAGTATTTAATCATAGGCATAATCAGCCTATAATGTTCCCACTGCTGGGACACAGGCCTCGTCCTCTCTGTGGGAGGGATTGGGCCTTAATCCAACACGCGGGCCCAGTGCCGATTGGTAAATGTCACATGTCTTCGAATTTTTGGTTCTAGGACATGCCGGTTTCCTCACGATGTTTTCCTTCACCGTTTTGAGAGCGTGATGAAATTATTTACACAACTGTCTGGGTTCGAACCCACGACCTAAAACTCGTTAGTAATTGGGGTCGATACCACTGGGCCACCGGCTGATTATGTTGACGATGATGAAGCCTACAATGAAAATAGGACTTCTTAACATCAGGTGGATCACAAAACAGTTCTTTCGCTTACTCTAGGAAAAGATGTCATATCTCTGCCATTTTGACCTAAGTACAGACGCCAGCACATCAAGCTACCCGAAACTGCAAAATTTTCCCAATCAACCTTGAACTTAATGCTTTAGAGATAAAGTTGAAAATCTATTAAAGAAATTTGACAGATTGTAGTAGCTTGATGTGCTGGCGTCTGTACAAAGGCATCTTTACTATTAAGTATTTCTTTTTTTTCTCTCTTGTATATTTCCAAACTACCTGTATAGGTAGGTACAATGCATGCCGTAACTTTAATTTATTTAATTTTAGCATATTGCGCTCTTTAGGTAACATTCCCTGAAAATTGAGAGGTCTGGCTCTTGTGATACAGGAACTCCTAGTACAAGAGCCAGCGCTACACTGACGTTTGTGGCTTTGAAGTGTACAGTCAACAAAATAGATAAGTATGCAGGCTCGTCGGATATAGTTGAAGTTTAGTAATAAACCGATGGATGTTCTCGAATAAAATTTAATTTTATTAGGTAATAGAAAACAAACAGCTCATTTATCAAATTAAATTTCAGGCGACAACATCCATCGGTTTCTTACTACTTCAACTATGTCCGACGATCCTGCATACTTCTCTTTTGTTGACTGTACTTAAAGAAATCATTATTATTTAGGCAGCGTTTTAAATAGCCCCAATGACTATCAGTCTCCAATTCTCCGTCTCTTGCTGACTGCGTAGGTAATATTTTCACGAGGTATCCTAGCGCAGAGCTCGTGCCAACACGAAAATATAGAAGAACCAATACCCGAATTTCATCATTAATTTCATTTACTTCCAAATTTAAAATTCCTACTAACTCTAATGCAGTAAGCGGCGCTAACAAATTACATTAGTGTCCATTTGATGTGCGCCCGCGCCGACTGTGATGACTGGCGGTTTATGCGCAGGCGCCGGACACTGGCGGACAGAAATAAGTGGTTACTGAATATAATTTGGATTTGTATGACGTATCTACCTATTACTCAGAAAATATATCAATAGGTTTTCCACAGTCTTGCTTGCAAACTTGCTTGCTTACAAATTACTGACATGAAAGTAATTTCTTTGGAAAGATTCTCACTGAAAAGATTGTGTCAAGTTTTTACAACTTCATCTGAAGGAAATTTTGGGATGCATGAAGAAGCCTCCTCGTGTAGCGCAGTTTGTTCCGCCAGTTACTCAACTGAACCGAGCACTCGGCGCATCCTGGACAGTCACACCCAACACCTCATTTGACTGGCCAATTCTTCCCTTGCGGTGGTAGGGCTAACGCCCGCCTGGTTTGCGACCACCCTCCCACCGCAGTCGAGCGTCAAGCAGCCTGCTGTGTTCCGTCGATGCGTGGGAGGTCCAGTGCCTTAGGCATCTTCTGGGCACGCTCGTTCCATCATAGACCTCATCCTTCGCTTTCCATCAGGCGTGATCGAGATCAAGAGCGTGCCTATTCAGCAACAAAAAAAAAACTTTAATTTCGTGCCAATTTCAATTAAACGAAAAATTTGAAAAAGAAAAAGACGTCTGATAAAAGACGAAGGAATTTTAAGATGTGCCTAACAGGCGGTGCACAGAGGGGGCTCCGGGTTGGTCTTTTAAGAGGTAACGGTGCCCCCCCCCTTCCATAGTGCAGTGCAGATGTTGACCACCAGGGTGGTTTTAGTAAGGTAAAAATCCCACACTCCCTGGTTTAATACCCAAAGACCAGGTGCCTTTTGAAAGTTTCCTCCCGAAAACAAAAAAAAAGGTCGGTATATTCTGAAATCCCTCACTCATTTTTAGTCTATCAACAGCTGGCTAATATTTTACATCTTGTTCAATTCAGGGGTCAGGTTTTAAGTCCAATGGTTCTGGACTTACCTAATTAACGGGAAACAACACAAAACATAACTCGTAACCTTCACTTCGGTCAATAATTCTGCTCGCAAGTGTAACGCTGACGAAGCAACTAATATCACTTCAAACTGATATTCATTCAACTGTTCCTTGGCAATACAAAACCTCCTTTATCTCTTCGGGAATAAAACTAAAAATCATTTCCAAATAAAGTTTTCCACTTCTTCTTTAATTAGTGATTGAGTCCACATCTTCATCCCAGCTACCTGAAAGGTGTTTTCTTTTTTTAAGGATTTTCATAATGGATATTAGTGAATATGTTATAAGCTGTTGACAGCATGCGGCTCGTATGAGGACTTGAGATGGGTGACTTTATTTGGCCGAACGTGTAAAGGACAAGCTGATATTGGGGACCTCAATGATTATTTTTATTGGTGTAATGTTATCTATTTTATATTTCCAAGGAAACGATGGATGGACTGTGTGACAGATGATATGGCTATAAACAAGGTGACTACTGAGATGACGACTATTAGATACGTAATCATCCGGGACCAACGGCTTAACGTGCTTTCCGAGGCACGGAAAAAAAAGACACGTTGCGCAACCACCAAATAAATTGAGATAAGGGCAGAGAATGACGATGACGATGATGATATTAATACTATTTATGATAAAATAACAGAGAAAACATTAACTTACTCTGCAAGAAAGTGTCTCGAAATTTACAAGTTGGTACTGATGGTAAGAAAGGGGTCACCAGAGACTAAGAGACGTCTACATAGCAAACCAGAGGCATAGCAGATTCGTTGTCACCTCAGAGACAAAGCTCTCTCATTATAAACCTGTAAAAATTACACCGAAACCCTTCAAAACACTCAGTAAGCTGAATTACACAATACATTGCTTGAATCGAATATTGTATAGATGGGTAAGTATTGTGTTACCCAGTAACTGGGTTGTGGAAGTCAGATAGGCAGTCGTTTCATGTAAAATACTGGTATACTGCTGCATCCAGTTAAACTGGAAGCCGACCACAACGTAGAAGGCTAACATTAAAGCAGGAATTTCCAGAAATTTCTCAGTAACAGCTCGGAGTCTGGATTTGTGCCCGGTTGATGGCAATAGGCTCTCCCCTATTACATGGGACTTAAACATCACTGGCGAAATATGGATGTACTATGGGTAGGTACACATATGCCTTACCCCTCGGGGATTACGCGCGTGATGTTAGGTATTTATTTTGTTATGATAGTAATAACGCCAAATCACAATTCCAAAATAATCGCCATTACTCTAGCATACCCTAAATACACACATACTTATATGTATAGCTACAAAAAAAAACATTTTCTCCACACAACGTTCAGAAACAATAAGGTAATCAATCACACAAAGATGGCGGCTACTAAAAGTATGAAGCATGATTTATTGTATGCTTACAAAGCCCAAGGCTGCATGATAAGCAACGTCTGTGCTTCTTACGTTTATCTTTACAAATGACCTCTGTGATCGGCCAAGGGCGAGCGATTTTGGTGGTTTAATCAATTATAACAATTTGATGAATCGTCATCATTTCAGAAAGAAGTCCACTGCAGGACACAGGCCTCCCCCAAGCATCGCCACTTCGTCCAGCGGGGTAATTGGGTAACACACTATCTGTAGCAATGGGTTTCATTCATTTTTACAGTTCAACAACATTCATTGCGGTATTTATGTTGTTGAGCAGATACATTTTTCGAACACGTGTAGCAATGGATTAGCAATATCCTTCAAAATGATTCAGATTGAGATTGACAGTGTATTACGCAATTAGGGTGCGTTCTGTGCTTTTCGCTTCGCAGCGGATTCTAGCGGCCTTCACCAGGTCGTCGGTCCACCTTGTGGGAGACCTTCTAACGCTATGTCTTTCGGTACGCAGGCACCTATCCAGGAACTTTCTGCCCCATCGGCCATCTGTTCGCAATCAATGTGTTGAAGTTCGGCTAATTCTTCGGACTATGTGGGATAAGTACCTTGGTTCGTATGGAAAGCTGAAAAGTCTAATAAGGAATATTGTGTTACCCTGTAACTGGATTGTAGAGGTTAGATAGGCAAACGCTCCATGTAAAATACTGGTATTCAGCTGCATCCGGTTAGACTGGAAGCCAACCCCAACGAAGAAAAGGCTAGGCAGATGATGATGGTTATCGTTCAAAGCCTTTTTCAGCAGTGACAGTCATGTTTAAAAGCTTAAGTAGCAAAATTGTCCATAAGTAGCTAGAAGTTGCAACCGAGTAGGCCGTGCGTAAAAGTAGCGTTGGAGCCGCGTTGTAGCCGCGTTGTGACCGCGTTGTATCCGCGTTGTAGCCGCGTTATAGCCGCGTTGTAACCGCGTTGTAGCCGTGGTACAGCCGCGTTGTAACCGCGATGTAGCCGTGGTACAGCCGCGTCGCACCTGCGTTGTTGCCGCGTCGTAGCTATGTAGGCCGTGCGCAGCAGAATAAAGCCGTGTAGGCCTTGAAAATATTTTAAGACTAGGAACTACATAATTATTACGTAATTGACAAGATTATACAGAGAATCTCATTTTATCAAATTAACATCAAGTACAAGTACAAATACGTGCTTAGGTAAGTTACAAACATAAAACGTTCATTACTTAGATACATTACCCATGCAGCATAGAGATGATTTATTTAATATTAACTCGCTTTCACACGCAATAAAACATAAAGAAATGAGCTCGGAACGGAAGAGGCAAAGATTAATTACTTTTTAATTCGCCATTTTGGTTGCATCATTCTTTGCGCGGGAACGCGTAGTGAGCGCGTCTTTTGTTTTTTTTTTTTCAATGTGAACTTTGATGACCAAAGGTCGTGGTCAGGCAGACAATGCCATAGACTAAATATTTGTTTGTTTTTTTTTTTATGTGAAGGGTCAGTTTCATAGAGCGCTTTGACTTTTGCAGTACCTATCTAAAGTATCATCATACGAATATGAACATAATTCTTACACACTACACAGATAATGTTTATTATCGTATGCCACACTCAGGTACTTACTTACGATTTGTGAATCTTGCCCTAAGAACAACGAAATACCAGGTACCTACATTTGGCTAAAAAGAGGGTGAAAGCTTTTATTTTGACACGAGTTCTGATTTTAACGGAAAAGGAGTCCGCCTCACCGTTATGGTTCAAAGCCTCTGTGAGGGTCAACACTATAAGTAGGTACCTAGTTGGTAAGATTCGATGAGTCATGTTTCTTTAGTAGGTAGGTATTCACAGCATATATTTATTATTGAAACCCAAGCTAACCCGACAGATGCTGCCCTGTCCAATTTTCAATAATTAATACAGAAATCACATTGAAAAAAGGACGTCCAGTTTTGAATTCGAATTCGAAAATTTTCTGGGAAACTTTTCGTCCCATAAAAACCTAATTCGGACTGTTACGAACATTTTAAAACAAATAATAGCAAATCGGTCCAGCCGTCTTCAAGTAATGCACTTACCAATGAGCAGACGAACAGCATACACTTAATTTTATTTTATACTCGCAGCGCCCCGCGGTTTCACCCGCATGTGTCGATCCCGTGGGAATATCGGGATAAAAACTATCCTATGTCCTTTCCCGGGACTCAAACTATCTCTATACGAAATTTCATCTAAATCGGTTCAGCGGTTTAAGCGTGAAGAGGTAACAGACAGACAGACACACTTTCGCATTTATAATATTACATAGTATGGATGTAGATGTGTAGTTAGGGAACTTACCGAATGCCTATAGACGTTACTTACCCTATTTTATTATGTGGAAAAGTTCGAATGACTACGGTTTACTACTTTTATTTTTATTAATTTTTCTATTAATAAAATTTAATTTTATTAATACAAAACAAACAGATCAAATCAAATTAAATTTGAGTCGACAACATTCATCGGTTTCTTACAAAACTTCAACTATATCCGACGATCCTGCATACGTATCTCTTTTGTAAATAAATCAAGTAAACACCTAAACAAAACCATAAATTATTCACATCTAACACGTGTAGGTAAACTTAATATAAATAACACTTGTCTTATGTAGCATTCTTCTAACTAAACGATTATATAAAATACTCACTCAAATACTTTGCATAGTTACTTGAACATTATTAACATAATCATCTAGTTAGAAATCCGTACCTACAATCTAATCATAGGTACCTACTGACTTGACATAGGTAATACCTAAATACAAGGTAAACAAAACATAATTATCACGATTGAATTCACTGAAAGGGGTAGGCTGAAGTTTATCATGTTGGGGTCGGCTTCCAGTCTCACAGGATGCAGCTGAATACCATTATTTTACATGCAGCAACTGCCTATCTGACCTCCACAATCCAACAACTGGGTAATCCGATACCCTTTGGTAAGATTGATTGTCAGACTTTCAGGATTCTGACAACACGTAACTATTGTCAATGATCCACGAACGACAGCCGGGACCAACGGCTTAGTTTAACGTGCTTGTCGAGGCACGGAGGGAGGGGTCTTGGTAAGTACAGATGGTCACCTATCCACGGACCTTTCGCGGCAAGCGTAACTTAACCTGATCGATCGACCCGTGCGGCTGTTGCTACTGAGCCGCGAGCCCCTTATAGTTACCTAAGTACTTATAGTTCTTTATTTATAAAACCCAAAAATCCAGACTTAGGGCTCTCAAAAATGCGCACAGAAAAATTCCTAATGCCGTAACCGATAAATGAACTGCCGTGAGTCCTTAGAAAATACAAAATTAAATACGATCACACTCAATAAAATCTTACAATAAAAGTGATGTTCTTATCGACACATTGTTATCATACAAACATCGATACTACAAGACTCGATCAAATAAAACTAATTTATTTTTTTATCTGTGCTCCATTGTCCATTGTTTGGCGCGAACGCCATCTTTCTTGACACCAATTATGGCGGCAATTAGTAGCAGGAAGTGTTCGATTTTGCTCTTCATTCGAATGACGGTAAAAGTGTTTTTTGTCTACGGTAATCCAATGATTTGTCTGTTTTAATTACTTTGAAATAATGGGCAAGGAATGTTGTTGTTGAAATGAAATGAAAGGAAAATTCTGTGTGTTTTTCTTGGGATTTTGTAGGTTAGGTTTTACAGTTATGTCCGAGGGAAATGAATTAGGTAGGTATGGCGTCAATTGAACTCGATTAACACTGCTAATTTACACATCATCTAAATTAACACAAAATTATCGAAACATTGTATTTTATCATAATAGGTAAGAGTTAATATTCTTTTAATTACTATGCTCAATAATTAAGATTAAAAAAACCGAAATGTAAATCAATTTTGTCGCTCACCGGACCTACCTAATAACGTTTTAGTTTCAAGCGAAGAATTTATTTAGATCCCGTTTATACCAACAAAATGAAATGAAAATGGAAATGATGGAATCAAGGCCAATAATGGTCTTGATTTAACACGTCATTGCAAACAGCACTGCAAATCGTGACAAAAACTATCTCCAAAGACCAAACTATCAAAAATTAGTTCGGCCACTTAATTAAATTATTGGAACTATACTTTTACCGCACCAACGCCTGTGCCGCGGGGCGTCTCGAAAAAAAAAAGAAAATAAAAAAAGTAGAGACCAAAGCGGAAAGGTTTGGCGCCACTGACACTTTGGCTCTTCGCTCTGACACGCCTCCGGCGCCGACTGAGAGGCTTAGATCTATAGAGGTTTTATAGCATGTTGGGATAGATCAAACATGTGGTAGGTAGGTCCGTAGCTGTAAGTGCACCTAGCTATGATTAATTTTATATCGTAACAATCTTCTGTAGGTATATAGGTCGCGCGTGTGCTGGTCGAGAGCAGTGCCTCAGTGAGATAAGTGGTAACATCCCCGACTTACGAGACTTACTTTGTGTAGACTTACTTGTGTGTACTGTAGAGGCTATCTATGAAGCCTTACCTCTTTTTGGGACAGGCTGGTTATAATTGAGGGCGTGTTCTCCATTCGAACGTTCAAGCAGACGTCAAATATTTTGATGGTGTGTTTCTTGTCAGATAGAGTGCTAGTTTTTAAGATGATATTATAACGTCTCCTAATATATTTGATGAAATCCTATAGGAGTTTGATTTAATAAAAGTGCTCCCATCTCTCCACTATAGTACAGTCAGTTATAGCAATTAGCTGACCCACCCACCTTTGCATAAATGGTTGAGATCTTTTAGAATACGAATCGATTCTTTAATATTTTATATATTTAAGCAAAGTAAATAAAATATAAAAGAATTATAAAATTCTATCGATTCGTATTCTAAAAAATCTCAACCATTTATGCAAAGGTGGGTCAGCTAATTGCTATAACTGACTGTACCTAGGTACTTAATTTATTTCATCACCATTGCTCTCCAAAACGTTGAGGAAACCCGCGTTGGGTCTGCGTGGTAGATTACAGCCCACTCCCTCTGGAAGAGAGGAGGCCGATGTCCCACCGGGTACCTAATTGCGTAACAGACTAACTACCTATAATTGCAATGCCTTTCTTTTTGACAATCCAACAACATTCATTGCGTTATTTCCTTTGTCGCGCTAACAAATTTTTCAAACGTAATCTATATATATAAAAGGAGAACTGACTGACTGACATATCAACGCACAGCCCAAACCGCTGGGTCTAGAGATTCCAAATTTGGCACGTACGTTCCTTATGAGGTCTAGGGGTGCACTAAGAAAGGATTTTTCAAAATTCATCCCCTAAGGGGGTGAATGGGGGGGGGGTGAAATTTCACGCGGACGAAGTCGCGGGAAGAAGCTAGTAATTTATAAAGCAATGGATTAGGAATATCCTTCAAAATCCTTCGGAATGTGAAAGAGTGTTACGCAATTTAGGTGCTGGCTAACTGGCAAACTCCTTATTAATTCTAAAGCGCCATTAAATGGTCGGTATGATTATTGAAATAAATGCTCTGAGTTCGAGTCGGTTTGAGTCTCTTAATAAAAGAGGTAAGTCAGCGGTATTACAGCTGAAAGACGCTGAAAATAAATATGTCACCAGGAAGCAATACGATCAATCACAGCCTGAATCATTATGAACGTTATTGCTAATCCATTGCTTCATAAGTTCGAAAAGAAAATCTGCGCTATGAATGTTGTTGAACTGTCAAAATGAAAGCCGTTCCTACAGATAGTGCAATTCACGAAGACGCGCCCCACTCTTCTTCCTAATCGTAATATCGCCAGTTAATTCCGCTATTGTTTTGTTTTTTTCGATACACGCTAATTACCCACTAAGTTTATAAGTAAATAGTGTGTATTGAAAAACTAAAACACTATCGGAATAATGCACACTTGTACTGTAAGGGATTAGGAAGAAGAGTGGGGCGCGTCTTCGTGGATTGCACTATCTGAACTGATCGTAGCGATCTACTGATCGTAGTATGATACGCAATTACCCTCTGTATTGTTTTTTTTTTATTAGTCGTGTTACCTGCTATTTGTATGTACGTATTTCTGTGACATATAAACCTATTTTTATTTATTTCAGAAGAAGAAAGCTAAAAAGAGGCGCACATAACAAAGTATTTTTTAAAACTGCTGCCCTGTGCTGGTCTAAAAGGTCGTTAAAGTATACATATCAAACCATTGAGCCGAGCTGAATTACGCTATGTATACCTACATAAAAACAAAAAAAAATGGATTTACTAATTCCAAATAAACTCTTAAAAAAAAATACTTTTAAACTTTTCAGTAATCCAGACTTCAAAAACGCTAAACCGACCCACAATAACCTCTGGACTACGTAAAACAGCCAAATGCCTGTAATTATAAGCTGTTTTTATACCAAAAATAAAGATAAAAACTCCTTAGAAGCACACGCGCCGCCTGCCGCCGGGTCGACCTAATAGGATGAGTTGGCGCCACTGTTGCCAGTTAAAAATATTGTTAATTTTGTTTATTGGTCATACTTTAATTTACCAGTGTGAATTAAAACCTTATTACGGAGAGGGCTTCTGGTTTCTTTATGACCTGCACAGCTATTCACAACCATCCGACAGGCTATCGTATTGAAAATAACCTGAATTGCCTTGGCCCCGACAGCAAACAGGCTATTTGATTTCAACTGATACATTTTTCGGGGTTTGGACGTCTTGTGAACAGCATGTAGAGTACTCCTATGATAATAAATTGATTGATATTCGATACGGTACGGAAGTGTATCGAGTGGATGTGAATAGCTATGATAATGTGACTGCTGAACTTTCTGTACCTACCTACTTTTAATTTATTAAGTCTGCGAACAGTTCCATGAAGTATGTTTCAATCAATCAACTCAGCTTATCGCAGTCCACTGCTGGACATACCTCTCCCATGCTGGGCCACAACACTCTGTCCTCCGCCTTTCGCATCCAGTCTGTCCCAGCCACCTTTAAGTTGTCGGTCCATCTAGCTGGGGGCGTCCTAAACGATGCCTATCGATACGCGGTTTCCACTCCAGAACTCGTCTGCTCCACCGGCCATCGGTTCTTCGACAAACATGGCCGGCCCACTGTCGTAGTATGTTTAGACCGAATTTAAAATGGCGTCCTGTCGCAAACGCTACAGACTGCTGTCCTGCGTCCTGGGTTCGATCCTCAAGTTGGGCAGCGTCATTGGGTTTTCCATCGGGAATTTTTCAGTAGCAGCCCGGAGTCCGGATTTTTACCCGGTTAATGGCAACAGGCTCGCCCCCTACCTACATGGGATTTAAACATAACTGGAATAATTTGTGTGTACTATAAATACCTACACCTCTGCCTAACAATTCGGGGAATAGGCACAGTCAGGGAGGATACAGGACAGGTAGGAACTGAATCATTTTGAAGGATATTGCTAATCCATTGCTTCTTATGTTCGAAAAATGTGTCTGCTCAATAACGTAATTAACGCAATGAATGTTGTTCAACTGTCAAAATGACACCCATTGCTACTGATAGTGTGTTACGCAATTACCCGGCAGATTGAGATAAATAGTGTCAGTCATGTCGTCTCAAGACATCCTGTGGACAGCCTTAACGTCTTAAAGCTGTCCACAGGCATTTTATTCCTATCTATTCCTTATACTTAGGTCAATAAAGTGAAGACGGGTCTGCCTAGGCTAAGTCAAAGTCAATAGACTACGTGCTTGAGACATTAATATTTTTCAAATCAATCGTATGGCAATCGTACCTATACAAATTCCCAGTTTCCGTATTTATAAACAAAAGTATTTTTTCTCAACTTTCTATAATTTCTCTTGACCTACGTCTATTTGATAGCACTTTGTGTTACCGACGTCACAGGTAGGTAAAGGTCTGAATGGTTTTTTTTCTAAAAGCCCTTCCCGCCGAAGAGGCGCACGCGATCGCTCGGGCGCCATGTTCTTTTATTTTTTTTAAACCACAGTTGCGTTCGGATACAGCCTCAGGCGAAAAACAGTCACTCAAAAGTCACGCGTTCACAAATAAAAAAGGTTTTTTGAATGATACAGTTTTTTCGGTAAATTAGAGATTTGGAAGAGAATAGTTTTTTAAGAAATTGCGTGCCCGACTTTTTGGTAATGATACGTCTGCGCGTTGATTTTTGACTTTGCTACAAATACGCGGTTTTAGTTTTTTTTTTGTTAGGTTTAGGGTTTGCTTACGTGGGTTCGGATTCGATTATTTTTGTAGCGCTTATTAGCTATTATTATGTGCTTTTCTTTGTGGTAAAGGTACAAGAAAAAAAAGTAGTTACATTACATAGGTACTTCGTGGGTAAGTAGGTACATATCACACACATTAAACATATCGCTCATTTGGAGAAACATAATTATATCGACGTAAATGTATTTTTTTCCCAAAAATATGTTAAAAATGCCAAAGCACTTAAGGTCCAACCGCGGCAGATTTGCCAAAGATGTAAACAACAATGGCCGCTCGAAATTGAATAAAATCGATAAACAAGAGTATTTATTTGAAGTAATGTTTGTTTTCGACTAGTTAGCTCGAAGATTTAGACGAAAACAAACATTACTTACTTGTTTTCGTCTAGTTTAAGCTCGGAGATTTCAGAAGAAAACTAACATTACTTAATATAAATACTCATTATCGATTTTATTCAATTTCGAGCGGCCATTGTTGTTTAAATCTTTGGCAAATCTGCCGCGGTCGGACTTTAAAAAGCGTATTTACGTTAGGAAAGCATCTAGACGTAAAAAAAAAGTAGGTACCAGTTACGTCGATGTTTCTCCAAATGAGCGATATCTATGTAGGTATAGATAGGTACCTACTTAATTAAGTTTAGTGCCTGTTTTGTTTTGACCATATTTAGTTAAAACAGTATCCCGTCCATGGGAGGTTTTCAAAATAAGTAATGAGGTTTTATCTACGTTGACCACTACCTAAGTAAGTAAGTACCTAAATTCAGAAAAAATATAACTGGGCATGATAGACTAACTATGACCAAATCATTCAATTTTAGGGCTTAAACCGTAAGTGGACATTAGAAATTCTTTTTAAGAAATTAGGGGTATTACTTAATGCCAAAATAACCCTAAACACAACCAAAATTACCGTACAAAATAGCCGTATTATTAATGCCAAAATAATTTGTTTGTTTACCTACGCCGACCATGTTTTTTTATTATCAATCAACTGATAGACGGCCCATTCCCTCTCACAGAGAGGCCAGTGTCAGTAGTGGAATCGTTCTAGGCTGATTATGATATGAACTGATAGACACACCGTACCTTTACTTACCACACTCAATACATTTTGCTATTGTTACCGAACTTGCTAACTAACTAACTAGCTTGCCTAACAAACAAGGGGTTATAATAATTATCTACATTATATACCTATTTTATAGTTTTGGGATTAGCAGAACATCTCGATAACTCAATCAAAGGTTATTTTGCTTGTCACTCGAATAAACGCCTACCTTAATTGAGTAGCATAAAGTCTAAATTGAGTGAATACTGACTTTCCCTCGCTCACAGACAAGGCGCTCTGTAAGTATTAGAAAATCGAAGATTTGAACCATAAATAAATAATATCTTTAAAGGTTTTTAAAATATTGCATATAAATTATCTAATTTACATAACAATAATTTAAAAAAAATCATGAAACAGATAAATATTTTATTATTAATCGTCTGCATTTTTAGTGTGACCAGTATAAAGTTTTTTTTTTTTCATTTGAATACAAATTAAGTAAAGTAGGGTGTAAAAATATAGATCATCATCAAAGAAAACACGGAGAACAATAATAAATATAATTAGAAACTAATAAGTTTACTATAAAATAATAAACAAACATCGTGTAAATACAGTTGCCAGTGACCAAAATACTTTTGACAGTAAAACAATTTGACGTTGCCAAATTTTGACATTGACACTTGACACAGTCACTCTTATCAAAACATTGTTCAAAAGTCGTTTTTGTTACTGCCGGTGTTTTAATTTTTTATATTACAATGGTCTCTCGTAATATCTTCAAATTAGGAGCCCTAGAGGCTCCGAAGACAGCTTTCCTGCTGTGTGACGTCCAGGAAATATTTCGGCCCCATATCAAGTACTTTAGCGAGGTGGTCAAAGTTGCGAATAAAATGGTAAATTATATTATGATTGGTTACGTAATAACCTGTTGCTATCTGTTTATCAAATATTCTTGTAATCCTTTGGAGGTTTCGATTAGATATTAGCATGGTCTTTGATATTTTTATTTGTAAATATGGATTAGAAAAAACACAAAAACGATATTCTTTCGACTGGATTATCCCTTTCATTTATATTGTTTACTATTGAATTCTGTTTCACTTTTACATTTCAATAAGCACATAACTCATTAATTTACAGAAGAGGCCAAATAGACAAATAATTCCATGTTTTTTCTGTGTCCACTTCCCACAAAACTTTGTTTTTAATTCTTTTTTTTTTATAAAGGACTTTTATAATCGCTATGCGTATGACAGTCCTGTTACTAGAACTTAAAAGTCAAATGTATGATTGTGCTGAATTAAAAACCTTTCTCAGGGGCCGGCCAGCATGCATAGTTCATATAAACATAATACCAAAATAATTTGTAAGTAAATCAAACATATTCTTAAGTTAGTGTCCATTTATTCCGATTGGATTACAGAATATCTAGGTTCCCAAATGTATATTTTGAAAGGACTCTGATATAAAGACGAGATATGATGAATTTCAAATTTCTATAGAAAAATTACTTTTCTCATAACACGTCTTTAATTCAGTGTCCATTCAAAATACACATTTGGGAACCTAGATATTCTGTAATCCAATAGTAATAAATACACACTACATTAACAATATTTTTGATTTACAAATTATTTTGGTATTACGTTTGTATGAACTACGCATGCTCTGCCGGCCCCTTAATGTTTTTATGTCAATCCAACAAGTAAACATCAAAAGAATAAGCTCCTATACATTAACATACAATGATCCCATCACAGTAGATATGTTTATGCCACCATAAGCATAATCAGCATATAACATTCCCACCGCTAGGCCTCCTCTCTGCGAGAGGGAGTAGGCCATAATCTACCATGTGGGCCCAGTTAAGTCATTGACTGCCACAGCGGCCACACTGTGTCTGCCAAAAATAGATTTTCTATTGTGTCTGTTGTCTGGCAGTCAACGTGTTAATAAATCTGTGGTTTGGCCGGCAACAATGTAAGATTCCATTCATCAACTACCCTACCGAAAAATACTGTACCTAAATATAGTGAAAATATGCGTCTTCAACTCATCACTAAATCTTAGATAAAATACGCAATGACTGCTGAAAATGGACTTAATATGCAAATGCTAATCCGGTCTCTAATGATAACAATTCTATAAAAATTGCAGATGGCAGCAGCGAAACACTTTGAAATACCTGTCTACATCTCTGAGCAATACCCAAAGGGTCTGGGTCATACTTGCAATGATATTAATACTGCAGATGCTGCATTAGTTTATGAGAAGACCAAGTTCTCAATGTATACTCCAGAACTGGCAGACAGACTGGAGAAAGACGTGCCTAAACTGCAGTCTGTTGTGCTGTTTGGCATTGAGGTAAAGATTTTAAAATAATACCTAATATATTTTTTTATTAACGGATTGTGTTCAAAACAATACTGCGCTCCAAAACAAAGATAGTTGACGTGGCTCAAAAGGCTGCTCAACTTAAATAGGACTGGGCAGGACATGTCTGCTGCATGCCGGACAGGCTGTGGGCCCAAATAGCACAGAATTATTGCCCTAAGACAGTGAGACGGGGTCACGGCAGACCACGTAGGAGATGGCGGGACGAGCTGGATAGGTTCCGTCAAAACTGGAAGGAGTGGAAGGAGGCCTTTGCCCAGGAGTGGGACAGCTCAGGCTAGTAAAAAAAATAATAATAGCCGCATGTGTCGATCAATCAGGTTAAGCCATGCTTGCCATGGTTGGCCCATGGATTGGTGACCATCTTTACACAACAAGACCCAATTGTTGTGTGTATCAAACACGCCCTAATTGCGCAACACAACACAGTATCAATCACAATTTAAATCATTTTGAAGGAAATTGCTATCCATTGCATCATTATGATCGAAAAATTTGTTTGCTCAACGACGTAAATAACGCAATGAATGTCGTTGAACTGTCAAAATAGTGTGTTACGCAATCACCCCCTGGACCTGTAATAATTCTGACATACTCTGCTTTCAGACCCATGTGTGTATAGAACAGACAGTGATAGACCTGCTGAGTAAGGACCTTGTAGTACATGTCCTGGCTGATGGAGTATCCTCCAGGTCGCTTATGGACAGGGGACTGGCATTGCAGGTTGGTACTTCATTATTTTATTTACGGTACAACTAAGGTCACATTCGCATGGACGTAAATATATCGCGGCGGGATTTTATCGCGCACTGGATTTTCAACTCTTGGTGTTGATCCGTGCGTTGAGAATACAACAGAGTGCAGCCCAGCGCGTTGATAAACACACTGCTGGGTTTTCAAATCTCGGCGTTGAACAGAGCGTCGAAAATACAGTGTGCAAAAAAAATCGCCCGTGTGAATCTAAAGTCCGACCGCGCCAAATTTGCCAAAGATGTAAACAACAATGGCCGCTCGAAATTGAATAAAATCGATAAACAAGAGTATTTATTTTAAGTAATGTTAGTTTTCGTCTAAATCTCCGAGCTAACTAGCTACTAACTGTTTACCATCTTTGGCAAATTTGGCGCGGTCGGACCTTCAGCTAGCTTTGGCAAAACGGGCGAATCCTGCGCGGGATTCGGGACGAAATACGCTAGCGCTGATTATGTCGAGTATCTTGTATGCAGATATTCAAACTGGCGCGAAGAAAATAGCCATATACTCGCGTGACTTCTTCATCATTAAAACAATGGACGCATGCTGTCTCGTCCCGCATCCCGCACGGAAAGCGCGTGGCCTAAGGTCGTTTGTCCACTGCAACCTTCAACGGGACGTCAACGAATAACGAAATTATTTGAACCAACCGAACGTGACCTTCGGCGGTGGTGTGCGGTGGACACGCGACCCTAGTATGAAGAATGTATGTATCGCTACTCCAGCGCCCCATCATCTCGTTCCTATTGACGTGCGGTGGATAAATGGCCTAAGGGTGCTAGGTATTGTTAGCGCCTCGAAAGATGAGACATGACCCCGCCTCCCGCGCTCTTTCCGCCGCCCCATGACATCCGGTCCCGGCCGCTCTCAGACCTCATACCGCTAAAGAGACCTAAAAACGTGTACTGCGCACAAACCACGTGGTGTATCAAGTCTTCATCTTTCGTGGCACGCATTGTACTATATTGGTTTTGCCTCAAAATAGTTCTGGTCATTTATATCTATTCTATCAATGTCCCAAAATATTTTAAGATGTTGTCGATTGCACCACTATGTGCTGAATAAGCTAGAGCTTGTAGACGGTTTGGAATTACTCACCCTCGGGCCTCGTGAGAAAAAAGCGTGAGTTTGAGGGCAGAAAGAACGCCAAATAGAGCTTCGTCCATGTTTAATACATCTGCGTGGTATTTTCGTAACACACAATGGCAATGCCATTGTATACCTAAAGTGAAACCTTCAAATACAGATGAATGCGAGTGATTGCGAAAGAAGTTAACCTAAACCTAAAAGTCAGCCAGTATAGTCATTTAAAAAAATATCTGGCAAGTGTAAACAGACCCTTTCTTTACACTTTTGTCAGATATAGTCTTAACCAAAAGTATCTGACAAAAGTGAAAACAAACCATTTGTTTACATATCTGACAAAAGTGTAAAAAACCCTTTGTTTACACTTTTATCAGATACTTCTGGAAAAGACTATGCCGGCTGGCTTTTTACCGTCTGGACAAAAACAGTGACGTCAGTGTGATGCATAGTTCGGATGTGGCGCTGTAGATGCCGCCGCCGCCGCCAGCATAGAAAAGTTAAAGGCAAAACTAAAAGTATCTTTACTAATTCCAGCGCATGGGTGCTCTGTCCTGTTTCGTAACCACTTCGGAGAATGTTCACTACAAGCTAATGAAAGATAAGAAGCATCCTCAGTTCAAACACATTTCCAAACTGAATAAGGAACCAACTGTGGATACTTTAGGGTTTACTAATAAACTGATAGAAAGCACAGATGAATGATGAGGTTTTTAACCCCTGAATTCTCAAATGACACTTAACTGACGTGTCCATTTATTTTACCTTCGATAGCAACTCAATAGAAACCTTATTGCAATGAGCATAAAGATCACTGTAATTTTGACAGTGATTCAAAATCAGAGGTACTGTACACAAGTTCTGTAGACAAGTTATCTAGATCGACATTTTAAATCTCCCAAGTTTTACATGGCCGTACGGTGCCAAAAATCTAAAAAAAATCTTTTTAGATTTTGGCTTTCATATCCACAAACTATACAGGGTTATTGGAAAAACACCAACATCCTCTGTACTCATCATTATGAACAACTTTTACTATGGGACCAAACCAGAAATCGCGAAAAAAAATCAGCTGTTCTGTTTTGACGAGTTATACGAACATAAATGTAGGGAACAGCTGATTTTACTTTTGCGATTTCAGGTTTGGTCTCATAGTAAAAGATGTTCATAATGATGAGTACAATGACCTCTTAAGAGGTTGTTGGTGTTTTTCCAATAACTCTGTATAAGGCGATAGTCAGAATAGCCCGCAAATTAAAATTTTCTTACGTTTTTTGCAATTTACAGGTCAGTATCAGGTTGCGTCGCGGCCATACAAATATTTACTTATAGAATTGCAATCATAAAAATCATCAACATAATATCTCTCTATGTTCATAATTATCATATTGAATGATTATTTCATGAAATTACGACGTTTGAGGTAATTTCTAACCAACATTGTTGTATTGATGATTCTAATTCTGTAAATACATATTTGTTATTGTCGCGAATCATATTTTGGTCAACATACAACCTGCACATTGCAAAAAAACATTTAAAAAAATGATTTCGGCGGGTAGTATAGCGCACCCCCTTGACGCTTTATTTTTGTGCTGGTGGCGCCATCTACGTACGTGCATCTCGTTTCTCTTATAATGTCCTATTGAGAAGCATTTGAGAATTTGGCTCCAAAAATGTTAATTTATTTTTTATTTTATGTGGTTCTTTTATAATTACCCCCCTTACTAATAAACGTCTCGTAATCGAGTACTAATATCGTCTGTATAGTTACACAACGCTTTGTCTTCTTCTTTCGAAAGTCAAATTATTGGCGACTGAAAGAGAGAAATCGGTGTGTAACTATTTATCGGATATACCTAATACGTTTATGTAAGGGGGTTAATGTGTACCTAGTTAATTAATGACTGATTTTCTTATTTTTTACATGTTTTTATATGATTTATTATTCAGTTTTTGTTTTTTTTTTTTTTATCTACAGTAGTTTATATGGTAGGTATTACATGAGAATTAGTAAAAAAGTATAGCTTTTTTTATTTAGACGTTGCCCAACAATAGTACAACCCAACAGCATCCTTATTGCACAGAGAATAAAGATCACCTGTGCCTGCGATTTAGACAGCGATTGTAATATCACAGGCAAACTAATTGTATAACGACAAAAATCGGTCGTTTAGTCTAATCGATGTCAAATTTCTTTAATACATTTTCAACCTTATGCTTTCGAAATAAAGTTGAAAATCTATTAAAGGAATTTGACAACGATACGACTTAGCGACCGATTTTTGTCGCTGTCTAATGTCGAGACTACAGGGGCTGTTTTGAACACATGTCGTAAAGGGTATTTGTACGAGTAGTACAGACGCCAGCACATCAAGCTACTACAACCTGTCAAATTTCTTTAATAGATTTCAACTTTATCGCTAAAGCATAAGGCTCAAAGTTGATTGGGAAAATTTTACAGTTTCGGGTAGCTTGATGTGCTGGCGTCTGTACATTGAAAGGTAAAATTAAATATTATAATATTTATTAAAGTTGCGCAGACTCCAAATAGGTCGGGTTAAGGGCAAGATAATGATGATGCTAATTTTAAAGTATTTTGGCGATCGGCTACTAATCTGCGTTAGCGATTTATTTGCCAAAATGTAAACATGAATTAATGGAAAAATATCTTTAACCCATAAACAATAAAGTTCAGTTTACGCTACAACTTATTTTTTTTTATAACTGATTCAATAGTACTAGTCACTCTGAAATCAACTTAATTGTCATTGAAATAAAGTTTATATTTGTTTGACTTGAAATAGGGTGGGTGTGTGTAACGCACTTTTACTATAGTTACGAACATACAGGTGAACATAAACTCACGCCTTTTTCCACAAGCTTAGGCAGAAACTACAGAATTAATGCCATTCGCCTACATACAAGGTGGCAGGGAAATTTTTCGTCATTTATTAAAAAAAAAAAACTGTTTCCTACAAAAGTGCAATACCTACGCGGTCAAAATGTATGGAACAGCATTTTTTTTTTTTACTGTACCGAGGAAATTATCAACGCAGGGTGCGCCTGCGTTGAAATTTTTCGTCGTCCAGAATCCGTGGTAACAGGTTGTGCATCGATGTCCCTGACACCCTGTTATCTGGTCATACACGCGCACAAATTATAATAGCCGCTAAAAATCATGAACGAAAATGGCGCCGCCTACGCAGCGTGGGACCAAGAAGCTTAAGGTAAAAATGGAGACAACGCTAAATACCTAAGTGAAACTGACTGGTCGGACGCTCTCTTTCTAAATACATACATATGACAAAGAAAACACATATCACTGTCCCGTTCTTATGTGTGTATTTAGAAAAAGAGTGTCCGACCACAGTCATCTTCACTTAGGTATTTAGTGTTGCCGCCACTTTTATCTATAAGCTTCTTGCGTGGGACAGGTGCCTCAGAGCTCAGGTGGACCACGTGCTTCTTTCCCAGAAGGTGGCGGCAAAACTAAAATATCTTTACTAATTCCAGCGCATGGCTGCTCTAGGCTGTTTCATAACCACAGCGGAGAATGTTCTCTTCAAGTTAATGAAAGATAAGAAGCATCCTCAGTTCAAACACATTTCTAAACTGAATAAGGAACCAACTGCAGATACATTATGGTTTACAAATGCAACGTCCAAATTATAAGTTGAAATGACCATTAGAATTTAACCCCCAAGTAGGGAAGTGTCCTTAAAAGTGACAGGAGCTTGAGACTAAACCTTGTGCCTAAAGGAGAAGCGTTAGAATAGACCACAGTAAGAGGTAGTGTACAACCCTCGTAAGTTCATAGCTCTTCATCTGCCGAGCCTTTTCCCGGCTATGTTGGGGTCGGCGTCCAGTCTAACCGGATGCAGCTGAATACCATTATTTTACATGGAGCGACTGCCTATCTGACTTCCACGACCCAGTTACTGGTTAATACGATACCACTTGGTAAGATTGGTTGTCAAGACTTTCGGGCTTCTGACGACACGTAACGACTGTCAAAGATCCACGAATGACAGCCGGGATCAACGGCATATAACTAGCATATAGTTAAGAGGGATGTATTGATGATTATAATTTCGTAAATACTTTGTCATGGTCGCGAATTATTTTTGTTCAACACTACAACTGACACTGTCATACAAATTGCAAAAAAAAAGAAAATTTAATTAAAATTAATTTAATTAATTAATAATAATATTATTAATTAATTTATTTATTTTTTATTAACTTTTTTAATTAATTTAATTTTTTATTATTTTTTTAATTTCGCGGTCTATCCTGGCGTTTCCCCTTTGAGTTTTTGTGGAAGTCTCCGACGTAAGCGATGTTAATTTTACGGGGTTATTATTAAATTTAATGCGTGCGCGCAATGAAATGTTGAGGTCCTAAATTTTTTACTCTTTTACGAAAAACTACAATATAAATATTGTTTGGAAAAGATCGGGTTGGGTTTTTTTAATGGGATTGCAAGGCCAAAAGCTGAGCTAGTATTTTTTTAAACTTTTTCGACTTAGAGCGGATTCGATCAAACTTTTATACCTAGAGTAAGGCTTATCCTGGGAATACATTTAGAATTGTTGACAGTTATTCCATAAAAAAACTGTCAGGCGTCAATTTTATTTCACGGTTAAAAGATGACTTTGGTAAAATCAGCTCTAACTCATCCTGTATTTGTATGGTGATTGTTTATTGTATTTTGTTAACTTTATAAATTGTATTTTAAGTTCCGTTTTTTAAACAGCGTACCTAAATATTTTTATATTGTATTAAATGAGAAGTTGTACTTAAACTTGACATTCCATGTTTTTTATTTAAGAGTAATTTTAATATTAAAAGTGTATTAACTCTGTTATTCTTTTTCGCACAGACGCCAGCACATCAAGCTACTACAATCTGACAAATTTCTTTAAGTAATAGAGTTTAAATTTTATTGCTAAAGCATAAGGTTCAAAGTTGATTGGGAAAATTTGACAGTTTCGGGTAGCTTGATGTGCTGGCCTCTGTACATAAACAAGACAAATCCACAAGTGACACGATTAAACTTGGATAGTTAGCAAACATGAACTTATGTCAACGGAAGCAACATATCGATACCTCTGGGCTCAAAGGTCGTAAAGGACAAAATGCGACTTTTCAGGAGAAGCAAAAAACGAAAAAAATAAAATTATTTTTACTCTAACATTTTTGTTTCTTGAGCTATTTAAATGAAACCTAGGAAAAAAGTGCTTAGAATTTATAGTATTCTCTAGGGCAGTGTTAAAAAATTACCCTAGTGCTGTATTTACCGAGATAGATTTCCTTTACGACCATAAATTTAAAAATAAAAGTCCTTTACACCCTACAAATTTTCATCCTATGATTTTACCTAAGGGCGTAAATGTACTTTACTGCACAAAACTAAACAAAATAAGGAAATAATCGACAAGTGTAATAATTTTTAGGTTCTTAAGGATCACCCGCTAAGGTATTCTGAAAGGATAAATTAATTATTAAACTTAAGTATTAAATGGATTATGTAATTTTGTATGTATTTATGTGTATACTAGTGTATTTTCTTTACAAATATTCATGAAATATCATAATTATACAAATAAAACGTACATTTGTGTTATCAAATTGAGATCGTTTATTTGTAATTGAACACAAAGCTCTAAATCTTTAAATTATAAATTAATATTTTTAATACGTCCACCAATACTACTGAGTGTGCCCGCCTGCTGGCTGTAGGTGAATGGGAGTCGGGCCTTAGCCTTCAGGCGCTACCGTCACCCAACATAGGCACTATGCTGGGTGACACCACATTCTGGCTCGCTACATGTTTGCGTCTGGGCGCTCCTTGCGGACCTCCACATCGCTGTCAATGCGGTGAAGCAGTCGACTGCCTCGGACACCATGGCCTATCTTGCAGCAAGAGCGCTGGTCAGATGGCACGGCACGCCAGCATTAACATCATCCGTCGGGCAGCTGTTTTAGAACCCAATAGCTTGGCACGCTACGATGGGAAGAGGCCAGATGGAATGACCATAATGTCTTGGAAGTTGGGTAGGCCTTTGGTGTGGGATGCAACCTGTGTCGACACCCGCGCGCCATCCTATCTTCCTAGCACGGCGGGCTGTGCTAAGGCGGCTGCTGCAGGAACAGAAAATCTCATACAGCGCAAATATAACAACCTTATTGGGAGCTATATATTTGAGCCGTTTGGGGTTGAAACTCTAAGGCCTTGGGGTCCAAGTGCTCATCAAATATTTCGAGACATCGCCAAGCGCTTGGTTAACTCTTCGCGTGACCAGACCTGGCCTATTTTTAGCCCAAAGAATAAGCATGGCCATCCAACATGGTAATGCTCCCAGCCTTTTGGGCACTTATCCCATTGACAGCGGCAGCGATGCGGCCGAATTTTTTTAAATGAGCTCCTGTCTTTTTCTTTTTAATCCTTTCTTTTTATTTTACACATAATATCTATAAATATTTTAGTGTTTAATTATAAAATAGGTTATGTGTATTAGAAATAAGTAAAAATGTGTCCGACTAGTAAAAAAAAATTAAAGAAGTGAAAATATAATTCTTCTTTTATCAACTTTATAAACAGAATCTGTTTGATGAGATGCTGAGTAAAAACCTCTCTGACCAGTTGGATGGGGTGGTTTTTTGATCCTGGATCTGAACAGTCATCGTGGCAGCGTCGTACAAACATCTCAATGACCGCACGCGAGCGCGCGTTCTCTCAATCTTTCTCTCACTCTTGTCTCTCTTCGATGTAGCGCCAGTTAATTCGACATCCTTGCAGAAAGGCCAGAACTGCCCATATTTTGATGGAGTCGAAGGCTTTCTCGTAGTCCGCAAATGCACAGTGACTGGTTGTACTCCGCGATATTCTGTACAATATGCCGAACATGGATGTGGTATATGGTACTGAAGCCTTTTCGAAAACCGCCTCGATCTGGCGGCTGGAACTCGACAAATCTCTTGGCGAGACAGCTCGTGACGACCCTCGAGAGCAGCTTGCATACGTGGTTCAGAAATGAGATGGGTCTATAGTTCTTCAGCGAGGATTTTTTGTCACTTTCTATTAAAAAGTGAAGATTGACAATTTGAGGGTTAACGGCTTTCTAGTTAAAAAACGGCAGCACTATGCAGAAAAAATAAGAAACGGTCGTAAAGAATTATTATTACAGCTCAAGTGTATCAAGTTGTATATTTAAGTCAAACGTATTGTAAATTAATATCATTTTGTAGGGAGTAGAGCTCATATTGATTTACAAATGTAAGATGTAAAGGATGTAAAGGACCTACTTACAACACATTTTCTTAGATTATTTTGGTAGTAAAGGACAAGTTTGTTTTTTTATTTTAAATTGTAGGGGTGTACAGGACAATTTGCAAAGACGATGTCCTTTACATCCAAATTTTTGAGGTGACTTATATTAACCATCTAAGGTGGTATAAGACAATTGATATTTTTTATGTATTTTACACCCAAAAGTTGTTTTATACTTTGCTTTACTACCAAAATGAGTTCACACTGGTAACTAGGTAAGTGTTATTTACATCCATATTTTTACGGTAAACTTTGCTTAACGTCTCAAATTATGTGGGTCGTAAAGGCATTTTTTTTGCGAATTTCGTAGAACGGAATATACAGATCGATAGAAAATTAAAAACTGAGTATAGCAGTATCAAAAAGTCATTTTCGCCCAAATGTCCTTTACGACCTTTGAGCCCAGAGGTATCGATATGCTTGTCTCTCTTTCGCTCCCGATAATTACGGCATGCCGTCCTACTTCCACGTGTCGTCATTACGACATGTCATTCTACTTCTACCTGTCCCTTTCATCATCATCTTTTATGGTTTCCTAGAAGAGTTTCCGCCATAATTATAACAGACGTCAAGAAAATCTGTAATTTTTGTCAAAAAACGCTGTATATTTGGACATTACGGCCGCATGTGCCATCGCGGTGACATTCTTCTAGAAAACCATTATTTTTGGTTTTTGAAGATCGAGTGTTGCGTAGTTAATCTATGTACAGACGCCAGCCTGATGTAAGCTACCCGAAACTGTCACATTTCCCCAATCAACTTTGAACCTTATGCTTTAGCGATAAAGTTGAAAATCTTTTAAAGAAATTTGACAGATTGTAGTAGCTTGATGTGCTGGCGTCTGTACCACTTTTTATTCATGATATCGTTGATGATAATAATTATTGCACAAAATAGATATTCAAATAAGTGATGGGACTACTCTAGACATTTTTTATTATAAACGATTGTATAGTTATAACTTACCAATGCACTTTTTTCTAAAAAATATACGTTTTCACACAAACCTTGTTTTATTTTCAGCGTCTCCAATCCATTGGTGTCTTTGTGGGCACTTCGGAGAATGTCCTATTCAAGCTTATGGGCGACAAGAACCATCCGGCATTTAAACACATTTCTAAACTTAGTACCACGCCTACTCCTGACGAATTTGGACTTAGTCAGAAAAGTGATTAGTTGTAAAGAGCTGTAATAAGGGCTAGATTCATAGAGAGCATTTTGACTTTACGTTGCAAAATATGTGTTTCATATGAATATGAACCTTATTCCTACGCAGATATCTACTGTTCATATTCGGATAAGTGAATCTGAACAAGCGACACATAGGAAAATGAACGTTAAATACATGTCTATAATGTGCAATAATTTAAAGCCAAATTGGTATCTGTGAATCTTGCCCCAAGACTAATGGGTTCCGGAAAGCGAAGCCAGTTTGAGAATCGGCACCCTAAAGGCCACTGAGGCGTCTTCGTGCTCTATTTACTGCCCAAAGCCACAGAACTGCGGGGTAATTGCATAACACACTATCAGTAGCAATGGGTTTCATTTTGACAGTTCAACAAAATTCATTGCCTTATTTACGTCGTTGAGCAGGCACATTTTTCGAACATATGAAGCAATGGATTAGCAATATCCATCAAAATGATTCAAATTGAGATTGATAGTGTGTTACGCAATTCGGGTGCTGGCTCAGCAACGCTCGCTTGGCGGGCAGAACACTCACTGAGAGACTCACGCTTGGTTCATTACGTTTATAGTTAGCGCCAAAAAAGATGAGACTTGACACACCACGTGGTTGGACTTGCGCAGTACACGATTTTATGTCTCTTTAGCGGTGTGAGGTCTGAGCGCGGGACGGGACCGGCCGCCATAGGGGCGGCGGAAAGATAGCGGGAGGCGGGGTCAAGTCTCATCTTTCGTGGGGCTAACTATACCAGCGAGTAATCGCTCGTCGCCGTCGTGCACTCGCTGCTCGCGAACTCATTTCTAGTTGCTAGCTCTACTCATCGCTGGTGGCGGGACAGGCACCAAAAATTGGAGAGGACTTTATACTGATCTTTTGAAAATGTTTAATTATTTTTAAAAGTAATTCACACTTTCAGTGTCCCGCACCCGGCTTTTATCGCTCGCCCCGTGCGAGCGATAATTCGTTCGTGTGCCCACAACTCGGCTCCCGAGTCGTAAATATAATACATGTGACCATGTGGGCACACGGACGAATTATCATTCGGGCGCTGGGCATTAAAACTGTTCATCAAAGATGTACAATCATATTTTATAAATCAAATGATTATTAACCTGTTTATATTATATTCATCGACATTAATCGTAACGGACGTATCCAATGATATGCTAACCTTTTCCTTACGAATCATTTGATCCATTTATTTTTCTATAATAATTATTTTGTTGGTGTATTTACGAATAGATATTTTAGACCCAATGTAGTGCGCTCGTATAATTTTGTCCATTTCCATAAAATGTATGGAAATACGTGCACGTTATAACTTTATATCATTCCCGCCATTTTGATTATTTTTTTAAATGGCGGCTACGCTTGTAACCTATATAAATCGATAGCCGACATCAATGCAAACAGTAAACATAGTAAGACCAAACCACGTAGTCTCATTTCCGAGATATTAACGTTCAATGTTGATCACGTGACATCCATATTTTTTAGATTACATGTGAGACCGCCCGCCATTTTGAAAAAATAAAAAAAATGGCGGGCAGGCAGGTATGCCATTGTCCATATAAAAATCTTCAATCCCCTTTAAGTCTTCATATTTCCATACATTGTAATTCCCTGTTATCGTGATGCCATGGATATTCACGATAATATTATTATCGCCTCGTTAGACATTATAAAAGACAAACAATTATTATATTATTTTAAGCTTACCTACAGTGTTGCCATGTATATCTTCCGAAGGATTCAAGAAATATAGAGAGTAGAAGCTCAAAGTAAGTACTAAAAATATAAGTTTATTTTAAATAAAATTTCCTCACCATTACAATATTAACGTAGATCAGCAAAATAATTCAACACTTAAGATTTAAGACTGAGGAAAATAAAATGTAAATAATGTTGGAATAATGTAGATTAGATGTATTATAGTTATTGCAAATCGCGAGCGCTCGGAAAGTGGTTCTTATTGACATTGGCATAATAGATTCCATGTTATATATGGAATCAATTACGAGGCAAAATAAATAAAAATCGCGTGCAGCACCGTACACGCGATAGAATAGAAGTGAAACTTCTTAAAAAAAATAAAGAATAAGACACATAGTGTGAGACAGAGAGTAATATTTTTCATCTCTCTCATGTAAAGAAATGTATCTAAACTTGACGTGTTTTTGGAATTTCACTCTCTATTCTCGTTCAATTTTCGAATAGCCGCCTAAGAAATTTAACTTCAAAAATCTGATCAAGAAAAGCAAGGACAAGTATGTCTATAAATGCAGGTACTTGTACTTACGCTTTTTATTAGCTCACGCCTGTATTTCACCGAAGCGTTAGGCACACGTGTACGTAACTATAGTACAGACGTCAGCACATCAAGCTACTACAATCTGTCAAATGTCTTTAATAGATTTTCAACTTTATCGCTAAAGTATAAGATTCAAAGTTGATTGGGAAAATTTTACCGATTCGGGTAGCTTGATGTGCTGGCGTCTGTGCCTACACCCACATTTCGGCAGCTATATTTAAGTCTCATGACGCCTGATGCCATCAAACGGGCACAAATTCAGGATCCAAACAAAAATTGCTATAAATTCATGTGCGCTCGTGAGATGCAAGAACTAATATAATCGTAACTTATATCGAATATTATATTTGATTAAAAATGCAATTTGTTTTATTTCAACAGCGACCATTTCAGTTGCTCCTTCGCCGATTGTAATACCTGAAAATAAGAAAAACTAACATAGGTATAGAATATTATTACATTACAATATTTATTATCACCTCATGCGCGAGGTTGTGGGTGCAAATCTGGGCAAATACCAATGTGACTTTTTCAAATTCATATACAGACTGGCAGGACTATCCGATGCACAACCTGTCACCATAGATCCAGTACATGATTCTGAACATATCCATGCGTAATAAATTTGCTCTGCCATACATCTTGACGGCGCACGGTGGGCTGGAAATCGGCTTTCATAGACTTAGGGATTTCAATTTGCAAGTGCTTGTTTTTATGCCGGATATCGCTTCTATTCGTCATTACTATGTACAAAAATGACACCCGAGTTAATTCTGCCCAAAAACGAAGGAAATATAATTTTTTTACGAAAAATTTGTATGAAGCTAGTATGAAAAATCGAATTCTCTCCTAAACGGCATGTTTAACCGTAATATCCTTGGAGGTGGTCATAGTGCTAATTATTTATGATTTTTTGGTTGCCGATTTGACGAAAAATTTCATGCCGTTTTTTTTTAAAAATTGTCAAAATATTTTTATTTGTTTTTACATATGAAACGATTCCTTTTAGTGTTTATGTTGAAGAACACGGACTTTTAAATACACGTAACATAAAATAGCATCACTCCTATATTTCCGAAGGAGTTGGCAGAGGTTTATAGTACACCCACACGTAGACAACTATGTTTGAGCTAGATATTTATCAACACATCATGAGTTTTAAAACTTTTCATACAACCAAATTACCAATTTACCAATTCATACAATAAAACCAAATTACCAATTCATACAAAAAAATAAGAGTTTGATAATCTTTTTTTATTTAAATTAATAAAAATGTGTCAAAAAAACAGCAATTTTTTTATTTAATTTTTCTTGTTTTGTGTGTTCTTAATATTTGGGTTAATAACATATCGAACTTTTTAACTTGGACACTAAAAGGGATCGTTTTACATGTAAAAATAAATAAAAATATTTTGACGATTTTTTTAAAAAAAAACGGCATTAAATTTTTCGTCAAATCGGCAACCAAAAAATCATAAATAATTAGCACTATGACCACCTCCAAGGATATTACGGTTAAACATGCCGTTTAGGAGATAATTCGATTTTTCATACTAGCTTCATACAAATTTTTCGTAAAAAAAATATATTTCCTTCGTTTTTGGGCAGAATTAACTCGGGTGTCATTTTTGTACATAGTAATGACTAATAGAAGCGATATCCGGCAAAAAATCAGGCACTTGCAAATTGAAATCCCTAAGTCTATGAAAGCCGATTTCCAGCCCACCGTGCGGCGCGGCGTAGGTATAGCACTTTTCTATGAAACAGCAGTTTTTTTTTTTGATAACCGATGAAAAATTTCCGTGCTACGTCTAGAATCATGTGCTGAATTCATGTTTTCAGTTTGCGCGTCGATATTCGCTGCCACCCTGTATATGTACTTTCTAAGTTTATCTTGGATATCACTAACATCCGTCCAAAATCGATATGTAAAAAAAAAAAATCGTCTGTTATTGACATTTCTACTGTCAAACATTACCGCTAGATATTTATGCTGCTAGAGGGACGTCACATTTTTTGCACTGATTGCGATACAGAAGAAAACGCGAAACATTCTGTCAGGTTTTTATATCGCCAAAGTGATGTCAGATATTTTTAATCACCACGAGGTATCAAATTCTTCTGATAGGCATGTAGGATATTTAACTGTATATCGGATATGGCTTGCGATATAAACATCTACCTGTTTATATCGCAAGCCATATCCGATATTATTGCATTCTAAGAGTTGACATATCTTTGTGAAGCCGATGCAGCATCGTATATTTTGGCGTCGCTTGTCTCGTTTGATAGTTATGGTGTTCCTTTGATGCCATATATTTGTGCTGCCGCTTGTATGTATAATCTTCCACAAATTATCACATAATAGAGATGACGACGGGGTAAAGTAAACGAAATTCTATTTAGTCCGTCAGTTAGATTATCAAAAAATAATGGACACATATTTTTTCATGTGTCAATCAACCAAAAAATTACAAAGATAAAGCGTGTCAAAGTTTGGGAGTGGGGGCTCGTGACGTCACTTGTAGGTAAAAATTGTACCAACACGTGACGTCATGCGACATTTCAAATCAATATATCTCTGTAATGTTTTGATTACTTATGAGAAAAAAGAAAAAATACGTGCCCAATACTTTTTTATAATCTACCTGATACACGAAGAAAAAAAAGTTAGTCGTCATCCCTATTATATTAGCCGTCATCGGCGACAAATATGAATGGATGAATCATGAAATCAGATTTTATTGCCAAGCTGTTCATAGTAATATTATTATATTTATGCTCGAGATACTTTTGTAAAACTAAATTGTAGGGATATTGTTACATTCTACCTCTTTGTGTATTAAATTGTTATTTTTCTTATGATTGAAAAAGCTTAGAAAGGTTTAGAATACTCGAATATACTGACAGTTGAGATTTCTGGTATAATTCAGTACATTTTTTTAATGTTTTCTTTATTTTGTCAAGATATACAAGACGATGTTTTCACACCATCATCATGTTGCTTTTTTTTATTTAACATAATATGCATTTCAGCATTTTTCTCTAGGACCTATAGTTTAGAACTTACACGTTATGGCTAGAAAAAAAAAACATCCTGTTATCTGAAATATTGCGGGGTAATTGCGTAACACACTAACAGTAGCCATGGCTTTCACTTTGACGGTTCAACAATATTCATTGCGTTATTTACGTTGTTGAGCAGGCAAATTTTTCGAACATATGAAGCAATGGTTTTGCAATATCCTTCAAAATGATTCAAATTGTGATTGATAGTGTGTCTCGCAGGTAGGGAGCTGGGTAAATACGCGGTAGAATTTCTACTAGCAGAAAGTCGAAATCTTGCTTGGATAATAGCAGGTATCTACATATTGCTTTACGCATAACTATACGTTTTTACACCTAGACCAGGTGAAAATACCCAAAGGTACCAAATTTTAGCGTATTCCTTTAAGCATTTCAATGAAAAAATCTAAATAAAAAAGACAAGAAAAACTATTTTACTTTTTTTTTAAATGACCGGTTTTTTTGCCAATAAAAATAAGCATCAAAGATAAAGCGATACAGCCAATGAAAAGGGGTTGCCAATGAGAAAAAATAAATGAAAAAATAAAAATGTTAGTAAATAAAAATTTAATAAGCACTAAATAACTACAATTACAATTAAATGTAGAAATACGTAATTTCAAACTATTTGCCCCCGGTTCGCTTACATATTCATTATGTTCTGTAGAATCTGAAATTTTTAATAAATAAAATCATTGTCAACTTATTATTTTGTGAAAAATCGTGGTTAATATATCCGATTACTATTTTACTTCAAAAACAGGCAAATCCCAGTGTGTTTTACTAAAATATCTCGTGAATCTAATGAATATATAATAATACTTTCATCCCAAATTAATAGTTTAATATTATAAAAATGATTGCGTTAAGTATAAATAAAAATATTAAATAAAACGGTAAACAAACACCACGTGCAAACAAACAATAAAATAGAGATATTTCAAAATGTTTATTTAAGTAACAAAAATCATAAAGGAACAATTATTATTAAATATATTAATAACTTTATAGGTACTTGAACTAAAAAAATATTTAAAAAAAAGTTTAAAAATACTTCTATGGACCAGAAATTAATGGCATATTGTGCTGTAACTTACTTAAATACTGATATTATTTTCAATTTGTCATATGAACATAATAATATTCGATTTACTTTAAAAAATAATGTCTAATACTTAAATACATTTATTTATAAACTAATTCTATTGATTTATATACTTTGTATATTATCAACATAAAGGACAATGCCGCGGGAACGTACCAACTTGCGAGGGAGCGTGTCACAGTCAAATGTAGTTTTGGACTTTTCCGTTTGTTACAGGGCGCCCTATATTTGACGGCATTCTCCTTTGTCTTTTCGTTAAATGGGAACAAAAATGTACGTCATGACATTAATAGATAAATATTCGCGATCTCAATCGACGGTGTTGCCAAATTGAATCAATCTATCTGCCTAGCCTTTTCCCAACTATGTTGGGGTCGGCTTCCAGTCTAACCGGATGCAGTTAAATTCCAGTAGGTATGTTAAATGGAGCGACTGCCTATCTGACCTCCACAACCCAGTTACTGGGTAACACAATACCAATTTGGCACGACTGGTTGTCAGACTTTCGGGCTTCTGACTACCCGTAACGACTGAAAAAGATCTACGAATGACAGCCGGGACCAACTGTTTAATGTGCTTTCGCCAAATGGAATATTAAACAAAATAAAAATAATATGTAGGTAATCTAAATGTGCAGGATTATCAATTCATGAGAAAAGTAATATTAAAATAGTACTTACTTTGTTTTTAATAGAAGGATCTAAAATTAGACAATTACGTATAGATAAAGAAATATTAACACCACCAGTCACACAAAAAAAAAAGGATTAGGCCTAGCGGAGCCACGAGGGGGTTCGCATTATTTTATGTAATGTATGGCAAAAAAAAAAAAAAACATATAAATTCCTTATCGATTTTGCAGTTGCTCCCCGTCATTGTGATAATTTTTTGAACTGGACGGACTATACCTAGGAATCTTCTTGTTACGGAAATATTGAAGGTAAAAGTATCAACTTTTTTTTATGAAAACACAAGTTTTAAACGTTATACATTAACTTTAAATACGGGGCACAACTCCTGTAACGTTGCATGCACAATTTTTTACATGCGTTACATAGCGCGCTGCACATCTGCGAATTTTCACACCAAAAAAAAAAAGTCGTTTGACCAGCAATATTTTTTGGTCAATGTTTCTTAGTTTGATGTACAGAATTTGTAGATGATGGCTATCTGATGAAGGGTCTTTTAACACCCTGTATGTTTGCCCTTGACTGTACGTGTCTTCTGCTCGAAATTCGTGGCGTGCACACCGAAATTGCGCGTACGCCGAACGTCAATTGAGATCCCGAATAATCATCGAATTAAAGAAACTATTGAAGTATCGATACATACAAGTTAAAAAGGTGGTACAACACTATTTACGAAGTTGATAGATACAGGAAACTAAAGATCGAGAGTCAACGCGATCATCATCTGCCTAGCCTTTTCCCAACTATGTTGGGGTCGGCTTCCAGTCTTAACCGGATGCTGCTGAATACGAGTATTTTACATGGAGCGACTGCCTATCTGACCTCCACAACCCAGTTACTGGTTACGTGGGCACGGAGGGGTCTCGGTATGTAAAGATGGTCACCCATCCACGGACCAACCGCGGCAAGCGTAGCTTAACCTGATCGATCGACCCGTGCGGCTGTTATTACTTAGCCACAAGCCCCTTTGGGCCTCTATGTTGTTTTTTGTTGCATAAAATATTGATGTCAAGAGAATGTCAAGCTTATGTCAACTGCTGTCATAGACTGTTTGTTTTTTTTTTAATGACATCTCGCAGGTGAACCTAGGGAGGCTGTAGTCTACTTAACCGAGCTACCTAAGAATTTCTTAGTAAATTAAGGCCTCCACACTGGGCATAAAATTAAGAAAAAAAAAATTAAGCTAATACTCGCTAAGGGCACCCACTGTGGGATACGGGGCTCGGTTTAGGGCGTCACTGGGCAGCACGGTTGGATCATTCGGTTCCCTACAAAATGGTTGAGCTGGATGGTGCTGATCCACGCGTCATGTTCGTGAACGGGCGCTGTCGGTTGAGACTGGTCATCTCTTAACTGCCAAGCCTTATTTTTAATATTATATTTTGAATTGTTTCTTTGTTTGTTTTTTTTTTACATTGTTCTCACATATAGAAGCAACAAGAATAATGTACCCAGGATTTTGTAATATCTTGATTTAAAAGAGTACCCTTGGGAGTTTCTCGCCCGTTCTTCTGATGGATCACTACGGAAGCTCGTTGACGGACATGTTTTTTCTACGTAAAGGAACCGTGCCGCATACAAAGGGCCTTCTAACTCCAAAAATTAAAAAAAATAGCATAATTTCGACTCACTTTCAGCGGCGTACTTTACGTCTACAATTCCCTGTATCTATCAACTTGCAACCGATGATACCCAGTGCATAAAAGAAGTGACAAACACATACTAGTCTACCAAAACATCTTATTGACTTGTTCCATTACCTGAGCTACAGTTTGCTCGCCCAGAGGGACGTCTTCCGTGCGTAGGGCAGCGCGGCCGACTATGGAGGTCGGGTCGGAGTCTAGGATAACTCTGGAAAGGAGAAAACTGGGTTAGTGTGCGTAGAAATGAGAGAAAGGGATGAGATCCCATACTAATATTATAAATACGATAGTGTGTCTGTCTGTTACCTCTTCACGCTTAAACCGCTGAAGCGATTTAGATGAAATTTGGTATAGAGATAGTCTGAGTCCCGGGAAAGGACATAGGATAGTTTTTATCCCGATATTCCCACGGGATTGAAATTTATGCGGGTGAAACCGCGGGGCGCTGCTAGTAATTAATATCCTACTAATATTATAAACTAGCAGCGCCCCGCGGTTCCACCCGCATATGTTTCGTTCCGAATGTAGCGCGGTGTCGTGTCAGTAACAGTGTCGCGAGTTCAATGGTTTTTTCTCATCTCAAAAATGCCCAACGCGCCAAAAGTTTTCACTTCAAAAAGTTCAGTGTGCGTGCTTATAAGTAAACGTGCTATACTCGGCTCGAGTCGTAAGTGTAAACTTACGACTCGAGCCGAGTATACCCGATTCAGCGTCACCGACCCAGCACCCTAATTGCGTAACACCCTATAACTCTCAATTTGAATCATATTGAAACATATTGCTAATCCATTGCTCCATATGTTCGAAAAATGTGTCTGCTCAACAACGTAAATAACGCAATGAATGTTGTTGAACTGTCAAAATGAAACCCATTGCTACTGATAGTGTGTTACGCAATTACCCTGCTGGAATGTTGGCTCAGAAAGACCGCCAAGTGCGCAAAAACGTTTTCACTTCAAAAATAGTTAAGAAGAGCAGCGAGTATCTTACCCGCCATCACAGATCTCATCGAAGGCCAGCATGACAGAGTCCAAATTGTCCAATAGCACTCGTCTCTCCACGTTCCTCCGTAGGAGTATGCTCACCGACTCGTAAAGCGCGTTCAGTACAGATTGGAGAATTAACTGCAATGACAATGAATATTATAGTTAGTAAATTGGGTTTTTTTGGTTTTTACAGTCAGTATTATTTTTCAAAATCAAAAGTCATTTATTCAAATTACACTGAAAAAAATTATTTCTTACTACACCACACTAAAGCGATTTCATTAAGACTTACTGACTTTATACAGTAAGAAGAAATGTTTGTAAAACAGTAAAAGACAAATCAGTAACTTTTAATGATCGAACATACTATTTACTGAAAAAAAAACAACAAAAAAAAATAGGAAAACCACTATTACTGTAAAGTAAGTGAATTTCAATGGTTTGAACGATATCACCAAATGAATAAAACATTAAATTTTGTGACCTTTTAGCTACTCGTTAAAAGTTTACTGTCATGACGGTAACATTTTGCCTCAAGCTTTAACTGTTTTCGGATCAGTAAAAAAATACTGTTTTGAACGTTAGGCTCATATGGAACAGTTTAGCATTTCAGATCAATGTTTTTTCATTTTTATTTACAGCTTATTTCTTTCAGTGTAGGCTGAGAATCAGGACTTTTTAAACGTCAAAATTACATAAGACTGTCTCCCAAATCGCCCATCCTTCACCACTTCCTAGTGCTTTAGCTGGGGAGAAGTGGTGCAACAAACTCCCCAACAGCACGGCTGTCTGTTCAGTTAGTGTGCATGCACACGACACGAGCGACACGCGTCGATGAAACAGACCTCATCCTCCATAGAAAAGGGAGGATCCTTCGACCAGACGTGGGTTGTGTCTGGTGTGCTACTGCCCGACGATTGTTTTTTTTTTTCTGCATTGTATCTCGAAGGTCTACCTAGGAGGTTGTCGGCTGCTTAATAAATCAAGGCCTCCAGTCCAGCTCGCCATCCGGTAATGACTAGACCCGGGTCGACGACGACGGCGCGTTGTGTTCCACGCGCGCCTCAAAGAGATGTCGACATTAACTAAAGGGGTCCGCTAGCGCCGATGTCTGCCAGGGTCGCGGGTTGTTCAAAAGAGTTACCGTGGCCCCTGCCACAGGCAACTGAAGGAATACGGGTGGGTTATAGTCAGTAAAAGTCTGACAGCGGCAGAAGTTATGAAAGAAAAAAAAAATGACCTCCAGTCCAGCCAGGGCATAAAACTTATAAACTAAGCGATTAAACGCTAAGGGCATCGCCTGTGGGATACGGACCTCGGCTTAGGGCGTCGCTGGGGGAGGGCAGCAAGGGACAGGCTGGACCGGATTAAGGAGGCTGTTGGCTGTTTAACTGGACTATATATGCTACTCGCGCATTAAACTTTGCTTACGCGATGCAGGATTTTGCGTGACGTCAGTGTGTGTGTGTGTGTGTGTGTGGCGTTGTTGAAGCCGCCACAAAACCGTTCGTGTGAAACAATATGCAATTACCATTCTGACCATAAATTACTAGCAGTGTGGTCTAATAAAAAATTAATTAGGTACCTCATTTTCATGTGAGCTGCCCATGACGTAGAAGAAGAGGTCCACATTGCTCTTGTATACACATGTCAGACCTTCCAGCATTATGATCTCTGCGTTGGCTCTGGAATCAGTATTTAGTGAGGTACAAAATTATGTACTTATGCATATTATTTTGGAAAATAGCAAAACGCATGCAGCGAGTTAAAATGGACATCTATGCTTGGCATTCATTGGTTACAGCTGTTCTGAGGGGCTCGTGGCTAAATAATAACAGCTGCACGGATCGATCGAAGGTTAAGCTACACTTGCCGCGGTCGATTCGTAGATGGGTGACCATCCATTACACATCGAGACCCCTACGAGCTACGTTCCCTTCGAAATTTTTCAGCTGTCATTCGTAGAACTTTGACAGTTGTTACAGGTAGTCAGAAGACAAAAAGTCTGACAACCAGTCTTACCAAGGGGTGTTGTGTTACTAATTTAAGTAACTGGGTTGTGGAGGTCAGATAGGTTGCTGCATGAAGCCGACCCCAACATAGTGTGGAAAAGGCAAGGTAGATTGATTGGTTTCAGCTGTCCTATTTTTAAGCCAAATAAAAATGGTGAGGTCATCTTGGTGGTTCCCTTTATACTTGGTCTCTCAATGCCTAAGACTGTGACCCATATGATGTCTTGTCCTGCACCCTAATTGCATAACACACTATCAATCGGAATCTAAATCATTTTGAAGCAAATTGCTAATCCATTGCTTCATAAGTTCGAAAAATTTGTCTGCTGAACACGTAAATAACGCAATGAATGTTGTTGAACTGTCAAAATGAAACCGATTCCGATTGATAGTGTGTTACGTAATTGCCCTGCTGGCTTGATGCCTATTATGTCAGTCCTTACCTGTGTGTTTTATTAAATAAGTTCTTCTCAAATGCCTTCTGTTCCTTGGTGGTCGGGAGGATGTCTTTGTCATAGTACTTAGCAAGGATACGGTTGCCATCATTATCCAGTATACACATGCCCTTCACGATGTACAGGGTGGGTTCCTGAAATTCGAGAGTAATCAGACAGTTAAAATTTTTTTTTAATAATTATGAAAAGCGGTCAAGTTGTCATAGGAGTAACAGACAAGTCGGCTGTGCAGTGCCTGCATAAGATACAGTGGCACATGTGCTTCAAAACTGCCCGGTGGTCGCCATGTACAGGGCAAAGTACTTCAGTAACCCAGGTACCCTATGTGAGATGGTTCAAGGCGTTGCTGGCCTTCCTTGAGGAGCTGGGGTGGATCGAATAATCGATTTTCCCACCCGTACGCGAAATACGCGCATTGACGTGGAGTTGTGGACACCAACCTGTGTTACCTATTACCTACCTAAAGGGGTCAAGTGCGAGTCGGAGTAGCACATGAAGGGTTCTGATTCAACTGTTTCAAAACATTACAAAAATACAAAAAAACGTCGAATAAAATACGTTTCTTGTACTTATCACGTAAATTTTTTACTTAATTTTATTTTTATTGTCAGGTGCAGGGTCCAAACCGTTGGTTAGGACTTCAGAGACAAGAACATTCTCACTATGCGAGCCGTATCGAGGTGTGGGTAGAGGCTAAATACAGTCGCAATTGCTGGAGTCAGCCAAAAAAAATTATCAAGATCGACAACAAACGTGACGATTCAAGAAGCCGGAAATGCTAGGAATATGATTCCAATGCATACAAATATCAAAAGGTTTTTAGTTTATAAGTGCACATGTTACCAAAGCAGTATAAAACCCAAAAAAACCACATAATGCGAAGGGAGCTGCACCATTTTACGAAATGTATCAAAATGCAGGTTTTTCCGTGCGTTTGAAAGGGAAACTGCAAGTAACTTACAAAAAGTGATCCTTCCATTGTTGTGTGAACCATTTTCAGGATAATTTAAACGTTTTCTTAAATTATTTCTAATCAAAACATGCAACTTCGAAGTCGTTGACGTGTTTCTGTTTGACAATTAAATTTTGACGTATGCATGAGGAGTTGCCAGCTAAAGTTAAAATTATCGAATTTCCACGTCGAAATTATCGTTTTGGCGACAAAATCGTCGAACATTTTTCTAAAACTTAGATTTTGAAGTTCTTTTATTTCAGCTAAATAGGATGGATGACTGAAAAACTTAAAAAATTATGCCGCATCTGTCTTCCTTTTAGCGCCATCTATGATTTTTTGTATGTATTTTTATAAGTTCATGAAAGTTGGGTTTTAAGAATTGCTTAATTTGAGTAACAGATGGCGCTCTACTACGGTCGCTGTAAACTGCTGCTAGATGTCGCTAGTCGTTAGTGATTCGTTCTTCACTTTTATCCAGGTACACCGTTTGTAATGATTATTTCCAAGCCATTCAAGAACTAAAGCAAGTAAAATAACTGTATAGTTTTGTATTATAATATAGTGCTATAATTAAGATAACGATTGAATATTTTAAGCCATGATTGAAACGCCATGCGATGTGTCGCACAAGCAATAATATGCCGATCACCTGAACTAAGCCTATTATTTTTAAGTACCTAGAACAAATAATTTTGTAACACTACCTGTATTACAAAATTATTTGTAGGTAAATTGTTTGTTAGGACTGTCTATGCGGATGTAAGTACTGTCCTAGGCCATTATGATACAGCTCTATTTTATCACTGACTGTAGGTACCTAGAGTAGCAGAAAGCCATAACCTAACTAGCCTTTAATGTTCCCACTGCTGAGACAAAGGCTTCCTGTCATTGGGAGGAATTGAGAAGTAATTAGAGCCCGAACGAAAACAATTTCTTTATAGCTAGCTGAAACGAAAAATCCGGCCTAAATTTTGCATTTCGGCCGATAGCCGAAACGAAATGCAGTATCAATCTAAGTCCTACGGAACTTTGTAGTTTTCTCAAAGGCATAACGACTTAGGGAGTGGAAGGTCATAGTTTCGAGCCCAGACAGGCACAGCTTTACCTACTTTTTGTAAATTGCCTATTTAATGAAGGAAGTGAAGGAAAACATCGTGAGGAAACCAGCATGTCCTAGAACCAAATTTAAAGACATGTCTTGTGACATCTACCAAATCGAGCGCCGCTTCACCGTAAGGAGGCTGTGTGCAAGCTTAAAAACCTCAAACCTCCTTTCATCATTATCATCATTTAACGTCGCTTATGTGTCACCTTTGGCAAAATCACTTTTTTATGCCAGCCGATTCTATATTATTACCTAGGCTGATTATGCTAATCTGATATTACCTACATGCGACAAAAAGCAATAGGTATATCAGCATCTTCTGTTTACTTTTAGCTATGTGACTATGGATTTTCTCTGAGTAGGTAAATTAATATTAAAAGTATTGATTTCACGGCACTAAATTTTTTTCGGCCACGGCCGAAGGTACTTTATTTTTTTCGGCCGTAAACTAAAATTGTCGAAAACGGATTTTATTTTAGCCGGAACCGAAAACTTATTTCGGCTGAACCCTAGACGTAGGTAATCCGCCACGCGGGCCCTGTGCATCCTGATAGATGGTATGGTACATACCTACCTACCTACATGGGACAGTTACAAAGTATTAGTAGGTACCTAGGTCTGTATCTTTATTTTAAACTCATTTAAGTATAGCAGAAGACTTAACTTAGTAATTAAGTCGGTAGTAAGGTAATTAGCGCAATCATAATTATCTCTCCATTTTTGTTTGATAGACTACTTTGATGAAACTTTTTACTACCACAGACAATCCCAGAATAGAGTTCTAATTACACTATTTTCGCGCCACATTTTGACACATGGCGGGAAGATGGCCGCCAAGAATAGACTAGATAGAGTCTTTGATGTCACCGAATCAAATTACCAAAGTTTGAACTTCCCTCGTATACGTTAGATGTTTGTAACATTTGTATTATTTTTAGGTATATTATGTTTTACCTACCTCTTAGTTATGGGGGTTTTGGTAATAAGAAACTTTGATGGTTTGAAACGAAATGAAATTGTTAATTCTGTAAATAGGATATCGGATTCACTTTTACACTACATATGGATATACTAATATTATAAATTTATGCGAAAGCGTGTCTGTCTGTTACCTCTTCATGAACCGATTTAGATAAAATTTGGTATAGAGATAGTTTGACCCCGGGAAAGGACATAGGATAGTTTTTATCCCGATATTCTCACAGGATCGAGACTTATGCGCGTGAAACCGCAGGGCGCAATTAATTCCTCTATAAAATGGTTTACGCATTAACGTGCCACATAGCCATAACCTTACCGAAATGGTGGCAAACACATTAAATCACATTAACAAAACCAGGTATTACCCACTATGTTTCTTAATTGACTATTACTGATACTTACCTTCTCATTTCAGCCCTCTAATCACCTTTAAAATGGACTAAAACTGCCTCGGAATATACCTAATCTATGACTGTTACGAACCCTGTAAACGATTTAAAGGTATAAATAAGAAAAATATAGAGGCCATTTTTATTTGAGCCGTCATTTCACCAAAGCATAAGGTGTTGCCAGTTCAAGTTATGTTAGTAATTCTAATGAAGCCGCCATTTTATATTGAGCTCTCTTTTTACTAAAATTGGTTGTGTTGGGGGTCTAACTAATTTTAGTTGGTAGAGTGGTGTATTTTGGGAAGGATATTCATAAATATAAGAGGACAGTCTCTGGCTAAATCATTTTAACGCCAAAACTGAGGGCGAGTGATGCGTTGGGGAGATTTAGAAGTCACGATGTTAGTACGATACGACTTTACATAAATACTTAACCAATATTATGTTCTAAAGGAGAGCCCACGAGCAACTTAGTTACCTAGCAACTTTTTGTCTCTCACATCAAGTCTACGGGTTTGTACCTATGTAAGTGCGCGCATGTAGCGACGCGAAAAAAAAATCTCGACTGCGGTAAAAATCTTAAGTAAAAAAAAAACTAAAAAGCTAAAAACAGGCCCATTTTATATTAAATAAAAGTTGGAAGCAGGCGGGACCTATTCCATTTTTTATATTTTCTAACTCAAATCGGTCTCGCCTGCTTCCAACTTTTCCACTCAACAGCACTTTCATCCTTTTGATTTGAGAGACAAATAAGTTGCTGAGACAAAAGTTGCTCGTCGGCTCCCTTAGCTGCAGATACTCATCTGCCTTGCCTTTTTCCAACTATGTTGAGGTCAGCTTCCAGTCTAATCGGATGCAGCTGAATACAGTATTTCACATGGAGCGACTGGCTATCTGACCTCCACAACCCAGTAACGGGGTAACATGATACTCCATGGCAAGACTGGTTGTCAGACTTTTGGGCTTCTGACTACCCGCAACGACGATGGTCGCCCATCCACGAACCGACCGCGGCAAGCGTAGCTTAACCATCGATCGACCCGTGCGGCTATTATTTAGCTTACGATTCAGAATTCCTGCGTTTGAAATGTAAATTATTTCATCAACACTGCTCTCAAAATGGTGAACGAGAACATTGTGAGGAAACCAACAAGTCTTAGAACCAAACATTCGAAGACATGTGACATCTACCAACCCGCACTGGACCCGCGTGATGGATTACGGCCCGCTCTCTGTCATAGAGTGGAGGCCGGTGTCCCAGCAGTTGAAACATTATAGGCTGATAAGAAGTGATAATGCTGTATGTTATTATATAGGTATGAGGAACAGGGTGTAAATTTCACTCATACTCTATAGAAAAGGGAGGATCCTCCGACCGGACGGGTGTCATGTCTGGCGGGCAACTGCCCGATGATTCATGTCGGGCCGTTGTATCTATGCTAGTTGCGCGGTAAACTCTGCTTGCAAGATGCAGGATTTGCGTGACGTCAGTATGACGCGTTGTCCGCATGTGGCGTTGTAGATACCGCTACATTATAAAATCGTAAGCTTTAAAAGCTTTTACCCATCAGACGTTCATGTTAACTGACAGACGGGTCTCATAGCCGTCTGTAAATAAAACATGCTTGACTTTAGGACGAACACCGAGCATTTAATGATCAGTTCATTACTTGGGAATTATGATTATGACGCTGTTCGAGAAAATTGCGATTCCCATGGAGCGAGCTATGCTCTAAATCTCTTTGAAGGATAAAATCAGGAATGAAATTATCTGGAAAAGAACCGGAGTTACCGACGTAGCTTGCAGAGTAAGCAAACTGAAGTGGCAGTCGGCTGGCCATGTCTGTCGAAGGACCGATGGCCGGTGGAGCAGACGAGTCCTGGAGTGGAGACCGCGTATCGGCAAGCGTAGTGTGGGACGCCTCCCAGCTAGATGGACGGTCGACCTAAAGAAGGTAGCTGGGAGAGATTAGATGCGGAAGGCGGAGGACAGGGTGTTGTGGCGCAGTCTGGGAGAGGCCTATGTCCAGCAGTGGACTGCAATAAGCTGAGTTGATTGAGAGAAAATTGATAACAGCCGCACAGGTCGATCGAAAGTTACCCCTTAATTATTCGCATGAAGGAAATCACGTGTTGCTCGCATGGGGTGTCTAGAGACCCCAATTTGTAAGAACAAATTGTAATAGTAGGTATATAAGTCATCATCATCTGCCTCGCCTTTTCCCAACTATGTTAGGGTCGGCTTCCAGTCTAACCGGAGGCAGCTGAATACCAGTATTTTACATGGAGCGACTGCCTGTCTGACCTCCACAGCCCAGTTAATGGGTATTACGATGACTACATTAGTGCCCGGATATTAGGAACGGCCCGTGGCTAAATAATAACAGCCGCACAGGTCGATCGATCAGGTAAGCTACGCTTGCCGCGGTTGGTTTGTGGATGGGTGACCATCTTTACATACCGAGACCCCTCCGTGCCTCGGAAAGCACGTTAAGCCTTTGGTCCCGGCTGTCATTCGTGGATCTGTGACAGTCGTCACGGGTAGTCAGAAGCCCGAAAGTCTGATAGCCAGTCTTACCGAGGAATATCGTATTACCCAGTAACTGGGTTGTGGAGGTCAGATATGAAGTCGCTCTATGTAAAATACTGGTATTCAGCTGCATCCGGTTAGACTGGAAGCCGACCTCAACATAGTTGGGAAATGGCTAGGCAGGTGATATTGGGAACATGGTCACTTTCTGTGGTCACCTATTTACAAGAGACATATACTTATCCGATGAAAAATACTTAGTTGTCTAAAACCCTTCTGCATACCCCTTCATCGAATACAAGCTTGATGGTGTAACAATGGATGTTCGTCCATACCGTTCACACAATGGTCATGGAATGCGAACAATTAAAACTTGAACAATGTGAGTTATTAATTATATTTCTATACACGCTGTAATGGCGCTAGTTGTCTGTCGGTACTGGTGAACGATGTCGCAATGATACTTGGGCGTCTGTCACAACGACGTGTAATTGAACCTTATTGAATTATTATTTGAGGCTTTGAAATTCTTGAATAGGTACAGACGCGAGACGCTAGCACATCAAGCTACTACAATCTGTCAAAATTCTTTAATAGATTTTCAACTTTATCCCTAAAGCATAAGATTCAAAGTTGATTGGGAAAATTTAAAAGTTTCTATAATGTGAGAACAATGTAAAAAAAAAACACAAATGAAGACACAATTCAAAATATAAGATTAAAAATAAGCCTTGGCAGTTAAGAGACGACCAGTCTCAACCGACGGCGCCCGTTCACGAACATGACGCGTGGATCAGCACCATCCAGCTCAACCATTTTGTAGGGAACCGAATGATCAAACACTAGCTATCCCAAATCACTCTATCCCGAATGAACGCTATCCCGAATCACGATATTCCGTATGAATACTTAAATAATGTAGATAGGGAGGGGCCCGTGGCTAAATAATAACAGCCGCACAGGTCGATCGATCAAGTTAAGCTACGCTTGCCGCGGTTGGTCAGTGGATGGGTGACCATCTTTACATACCGAGACCCCTCCGTGCCTCGGAAAGCACGTTAAGCCGTTGGTCCCGGCTGTCATTCGTGGATCTTTGACAGTCGTTACGGGTAGTCAGAAGCCCGAAAGTCTGACAACCAGTCATACCAAGGGCAAGGGGTATCGTATTACCCAGTAACTGGGTTGTGGAGGTCAGATAGGCAGTCGCTCCATGTAAAATACTGGTATTCAGCTGCATCCGGTAAGACTGGAAGCCGACCCCAACATAGTTGGGAAAGGCTAGGCAGATGATGACTTAAATAATGTAGATACGCTTCGGTGTAAAAGAAACCTCAGTAGTACAAACTGAACTTCACAGCGAGTATTGTTTTGTCAGTGCCCATACCTCGGCACCGCATACCACCATACCCCACCAAACCACCGCACCATCGTACCACTGTACCGTTGAATACCACGATCAGAGAACAATACTTCAATTTATTAATAGCTTTGATTACGGTGCAATAATTATTTTTTTATATTGTTTGAAGCATTCTACGAACGCTTTTATGATATAAGAAATTGTGAAAGAAATCTACAAGGTGTATTTGAAATTATTGAAAACCTGAAAGGGATCATTGTAGGTAGGCATAATTATAAAACAAAAAATAAATCAGAGCCATACATTTATGTTGGCATAGGTTATATTATGCTTATAAAGAGCATGCTTAGAATTAGAATGCTCTGCAGGTCAGGCGTCTGTACCAAGCCCGAGAAATTCGAATTTTACTTATAAAGTTTTTTGCAATTTCAAAATCAAAATATTTTATTTCACATAATATTTTATTTTATTTCTACATGGGCACTTATGAAACGTCAGAAGCTAGGTGCACCTGCACGGTTCCAATTGGTCGTTTCCTATGAAGAAGAACCGGCAAGAAACTCCACGGTTACTCTTTTAAAAATAATTGGTTTTTACAATGTTTTCAAATTACAGTAGGTATGGGAGGACAGCGTAGGCCTGTCAACCAGTACCAGGTACTTGATAAAATAAAAAATGGTTTACAGGTCTAAAGTCTACAAGGCCTACAAAGTCCTCACGTATACAAAATAAGAATCTATCAAAAGGATAAATAAAATATATAATTTGCAGGTGAATGTCAGGTTGTATATTGAACAAAATATGATGGGCGAGCGTAACCAGTATTCTATTTACAGAATTATAATCATTAAAATCATCAATTAAGTTCATAGAATTCTATCGATTGATATTTCATGAAATAGTCATTCGATAGGATTATATGAACTTAGGGGGTTGTATTAATGATTTCCTGAGGTGCGGGTTGCAGGGGGAGTGCTCCGAGCGCGTCTGCACACGCTTATTTAGGAGTATGCTTTAATCCAGCATACTTAGGTACTCCTAGCAAATGTGAACAGTGCACAACAAGTTACTACAATCTGTCAAATTTCTGTAATAGATTTTCAACTTTATCGCTAAAGCATAAGGTTCAAAGTTGATTGAGAAAATTTGACAGTTTCGGGTAGCTTGATGTGCTGGCGTCTGTACCTAGCGCATCCCCCTTTAGACGTAACTGTCGAAATTTAGGGTCCAGGATGCCAAAACCTGTAAAATTAGATATTGTAGTTATAAATACAAAATTGTGCATGCCAAATCGTAGAATTTCCCTCAAACAAAACGTTATTTTATATCTAATAAGTAACCTGTATACCTACGTTTTATGAAAATATAAATTTTCTATTCAATTCTATTTTATACCTCTGCTTACCGCTTCTGGGGAGCAAGCCGTGATGTTACGTTATTATTCGAACTCATTCACACTAAACCTCACACTATTCTCATTCCCTCATCAACTAACGACTTATGAGTGGCGCGACGAATCGATTGTGAACAACAATAGTTGTTACAATGGCCAACTAATTGTTGATATATCGGCCGATTTCACAGATAAACGGTATCGGGCGTTTTTGTAAGGACAACGCTTGATTGGAGGGGCAGGTGAGGACAAAAGTGGTTTGGGATAGGAATTAATTGACAGCATTAACATAACATTATGAGCAGTGGTAGCTCTGTGGTAACGGCCCTGACTTAAGAGTTGTAGGACCAGGGTTCGAACTCAAGCAGGCACTTTATTTTTTGTAATTTATTTCATCAACACTGCTCCAAAAATGCTGAAGGAAAACATCGTGAGGAAACCGTCATGTTCTAGAACCAAAAATTCAAAGACATGTGACATCTACCAACCCGCACTGGGCCTGCGTGGTAGATTCTAGCCCGCTCCCTGTCGAAGAGAGGTGGCCTCAGTGATAGGCATTTTATAGGGGGCGAGCCTATTGCCATTACCTACTAAAAAATCCTAATAAAAAATCACTAACAATTTGCTCGACCAGATAATTAAACTCAAAACCCCATGCTCGGCGGGAAATAGATAAATTAGTAATATAAAGGTACAGACGCCAGCACATCAAGCAACTACAATCTGTCAAATTTCTTTAATAGATTTTCAACTTTATCGCTAAAACATAAGGTTCAAAGTTGATTGGGAAAATTTGACAGTTTCGGGTAGCTTGTCTGTACTACATATCGTAGGTTTTTCTTCCGTAATTCAGCACACTTAACAATTTTCATTTCTTTCTAACAATGAATGAAGTTCTTGTAAGTAGGTAATGCAATCTCGATTCGAGATTTGCAACTTGAGATCTCGCGTGCTGTGTCTCGTGTTGAGATTGGCCATTAGACATTTCGCCCGGTAATCAGGCTAGATCGCGTCTTCGACATAACGAGTTTCGAACTAATGCGTTTTTTTTTATCAAAGAATTATACACTTAACCGAAATTAAAATGACATCTACTAAGGGTAATCGCGTTACATTTTGTAAATAAAAAACGTTAAACGAATCCCGAAACAAAAAAAACAACGATTATTTAGGTACCTAATAATCATCTGCACTATGCATAATTATATAATAACACAAGAAACCTGCGCACACATCACGCACACTATAAATCCACTGTATAGTGAAAATAGCTTGGTAAGAAGTGTAATAAGTCGCTCGCGCTCAGTCTCGAAATCTCGTTAACCGTATCTATTGTTCAATCTCGTCTTCCCTCGAGATTTAGATAATCTCGAAAAAGGCTCGGGATATCGCGAGATTCGAGATTGCATTCCTTGCTTACAACCGATCAATGAATGAATCCTAACACTTTTCTTCTCGCCAGTACAAAGGGCTAAGCGTGATACAGTCACGCAAATACAATTATACTAAACTTAGATTAACTGCACTAAATCGTTAATCACTCGTTAACTTAAACGACTGTTAACACTATCATTTCGTACATTTACTAATTAAAGTCGAAACAATGGGCAGTTAATTCTCACTTTAAAAGTAATAAACTGCTTACTAAAATATGGTTTTAGAAGAGGCAAGTACTTATCTATTTTACACATTACTTATCATGAACTAGCAGCGCCCTGCGGTTTCACCCGCATAAGTCTCGATCCCGTGGGAATATCGGGATAAAAAGTATCCTATGTCCTTTGCCGGTACTCAAACTATCTCTATACCAAATTTCATCTAAATCGGTTCAGCGGTTTAGGCGTGAAAAGGTAACATACAGACAGACAGAGTTACTTTCGAATTTATAATATTAGTATGGAAGTATGGATTGTAGGAGTGCATTAATAATAACTAGTCCGCCATCTTCGGTGTTCCGCCATGTTGGATTTAGAATAACGTCACACAGCTAACCATGCATTGTCACCCAAACTAAACGTGTAGGTATACAAAATTTCAGCTCAATCGGTTGAAGACATAGATATATGAAGATATCTGCTTTAAAATTGAGTTGCAAGAGTCCACCCGAACAAACACACATATACATTGCAAGTTAAATAAAAGCTTGTAATAAAACTGTGTGTGACACAGCATCTTATGAAAGTATGCATGGTGATACCTAATATTTCACTGGACGAAATTGTTTCGCAAGTTTCTAACTCTATTACTACCCAAACTAGGTACTAGGATATAAATACCTATCACTCATTCATTTTTGGTAAAGGCTAAATATGTATACGAGTATTCACCTATGATTCATCAAAATCAAATCACAAATCGACTTGCAACGCTCATTCATTTTTTATACGCATTTTTTCTAAAATTCCGTCCGACCATAAAAAATATACGTAGGTACGACGCAATCAAAATCTACTTCCAAAAAAAACAGGCGTGAACAATTAATAATATCCCGATCCGGATATCGAACCTGGCACAATTACGAGTCGAACACTTGGTTCAGTTCATCAAGAACAATTAATATAAAATAATTGTTTTACGGTAACTAATGTTTAATAGTCTTGTTAACCGGTCGTTAACGGTATTTTGTTTGTTTCGTTTTTGACCGATTAAGAAAATGGGTGAGCTGATGAGCTGGCGTGAGATTTTTGGAACAAACTTCCTTATTGCACGTTATATACTCTGCACACTGCCCCCTTGGTTTCGTCACCCAAAGGGCAATGGAGAGGGCTATGCTTGGAGTTTCCCTGCGTGATCGAATCGGAAATGAAGAGATCCGCAGGAGAACCAAGATAACCGACATAGTCCGAAGAAATGCCAAACTTAAGTGGCATTGGGCAGGGCACGTTGCTCGCAGAACAGATGGCCGATGGGGCTGAAATGTTCTGGAGTGGTGACCGCGTAAGACGTAGCGTTGGAAGGCCTCCCACAAGGTGGACCGACGACCTTGTGAAGGCCGCAGGAACTCGTTGGATGCAAGAAGCACAAAACCGGTCGAAGTGGAGGTGCTTGGGGGAGGCCTATGTCCAGCAGTGGACGTCTTTCGGCTGAAATGATGATGATGATGATGACACTATCTCAATCTGAATTATTTTGAAGGGTATTGTTAATCCATTGCTTCATACTTATATTCGGAAAATTTGTCAGCTCAACAACGTAAATAACATTTTTGAATTGTCAAAATTAATGCCACTGATATTGTGTTACGCAATTACCCGACATGTACGCAAGGGAGATATTTTTCGTGCACTTGAATTTCAACTCTGGGTGATGAGCCTAGCATTGAGAACCCAACACAGTGCATCCCAGCGCGGTAAAAAAATATGCTGTTGAATTTTTAACTTTAAGCGGTAAGCAGTGTGTTGAAAGTCCAGTGCGCGATAAAAAATCTCTCGTGGGTACGAGGACTAACAGTGTTTGGCGTCAGAATGGCGCGCGACAGGTCTCGACTCTGAACTCCTTGCACTATTGACTTGAACCCATAAGTATAGTATTATATTGTTATCAAACTTATTAGAAACATAAAACTACACCTTGTATCCCCGAAGAGTAGACAGAGATGTCCTATCGCGGACGCTCCCGCCTGACGACCACTAAGTCCAAATTTGCTTGCACTAAAAAAAGCGCTCTCCAGTAAGCTCGCCAAGATCAAATAGTTCGTCCGTAAAATTCAACAACCGGGCACAAATCCAGACTCCGGGCTCCTGAGAAATGCCTAATGGAAAAACCCAATGACACTTCGCCCGACCAGGGAATTGAACCCAGAACCTCATGATCATGATCGGAATGAGGCGCTTGCCACCACTAGACAAAGGAGATAATATTTTTGTAAAATTATAATTTAAAAGTGTCCATGGAGTTTCTTGCCACTTCTCCATAGGTACCTACGCTTTGGAATAGACAACTAGCTTCATATTTTCTGACTGACCGACTTCTTGACAATTCAAAAGTGCCTGTAAATGGTTTAATTGAAATAAATGCTTTGAGTTTGAGTTTTGAGACAGAACTTTAGTTTTTATGCAGAAAATCTCATGGGGATCAAATAATATTCTAAACCTCGATATTTAAAGTTATCCTACTCTCATAGCAACTTAAGAACGCGATCAAAACAAAACAGCCTCAGATTTATGAGATGGTAGATACAGACATACCTACATACATAAATACAAGTTGTCTGTACGTCTATACTACACATTACTCGGGAACTAGTCGCCGATATTTCATTATACATCATTTGGGGACCGAGTGTGCTGTACAGGTTGTTATAGTATTTGTTGTTTTTATTTTTCTTTTACAACAACAAATAAAATTTAATACAGATTGTTAATTACATTAATTAAACTTCTGTAATTGCGATAAGCTTTGGTTGATTAAAAAAGAGATGAACGGTCATACGTTACCAGCTTTTCTTTTTATTGCAATATGCGCCAGCTATTGACGTCAATCTCGCCTGGTGGGAAGCGATGGGTGAGGTCTATGATGATAAGAGCAAGCCCAGGAGATGCCTGTTCACTCTTGCTTTGAACGTTCATGGGTTACAGGTGGAAGGTAACCCAGACGCTGCCAGAGAGTTCCACACTTTGGCTGTGCGCAAAATAAATGTGAAGGAGAAGCGCTGAGTACGACTAGTCGGTATTTCGACAAAGTGCGGATGATACCCTGCACTACCCTGGTATAAAAATACCACTAAAAAACATTGGTTTTCTGTAAAGTTGGTTTACGGACGATAATATTACGTTAAAATGTCATAAGAAAACATCCGATCGTGCCTCTCTATCGCTTGTTCCGCGCTCTCGCTTGCACACTCTGCTCAGGCGGAACGTGACAATGAGTCATGCTTTTTCGTGCGTGCAGCCGGCGATCATCGATTTATAATACGTTATCACGTCAAAAAAAAAAAACTCCTGTTTCGTAGAAAAGTGCAATATCTACGCGGTCAAAATGTATGAGACAGCATTTTTTTTTAAATTGCCGTTGAAGAACTTCAACGCTAAACACAAATACGAACGGAATCAAAACTTTATTACTTTTGTAGCAGCCTGTACGTCAGGTTGCTATAGAAAACCATTAATAACCATCGGGTGCGATCCATCAAGAGTATCTCGGTTCACGCGGCTGACCCGGCGACAATTGTAAGGTACAAGTGACGTCATTTTATGTATTGTTTTAGTATTATTGTAATAATAGATGGGATTTAAATCATACTTAGGAATTCTGAAAGGTCAACCTGTAGTTAGAGCTATAAGAAAGAAAGAAATATATAGATTTACTAGCAGCGCCCCGCGGTTTCACCCGCGTAAGTGTCGATGCCGTGGAAATATCGGAATATAAACTATTCTATGTCCTTTCCCGGGACTCAAACTATCTCTATACCAAATTTCATCTAAATCGGTTCAGCGGTTTAAGCGTGAAGAGGTAACAGACAGACAGACACACTTTCGCATTTGTAATGTTAGTATGGATTTGTCACAGAAACTCCTGCATACAAAAAGATAAGCTAACTCGAATAAAAAAATAAAAACAAAACTTTATTTGAACTTCTTTTTTTTTTTACAGAATTTTTTATATTTTTGTTGGCTGTTCTACAGTCAGGGAAATTAATTGTTTAGGAAATTGATTACCGACATAATTATTGTCCCTCCTAATCCTCCCTCTCACAGACAGGAGGCCTGTGTCCCAGCAGTGAGAACATCTAGTCGCTGATTATGTATAAATTGTATTTTAAATTGTTTACTTTTTTATTTAGGCTGATTATGCTAACACAATAGGAAATGCTCAACAAATCGAAACATCTTAGATGAGTGAGTCTAGTCTTAACGATGCACACCATTTCCTCTTATCCAACCTCATACGAGAAATTAAAGATCAAGAAATAATATAATACTACACTCAAGCAATTCAGAAATTAATCTCCAAATGAATGTCTTCACTCATTCGATAATGGGTCCCTCACAAAAGGAGTTTGGAACACAAAGAAGAAGTGTTAAAAGATGGACGGCATTATGCGGTTGAATGAGGCGACTGATTGCGTGTTTTGATCGCTTACACCTCGAGAGGATGGGGTCATGCGAGAATGCATGATGGTTCATTTTTGTAATTTTTCTTAGGTGTCAAAATCAAAATCTAAATTTTTATCTCGCATAAACCTACATGGACACTTATCAAACGTCAGAAGGACGTTTTCTTTGGAGAAAAGCCGGTGAGAAACTCCACAGTTACTTCTTTAAAAATAATTGGTTTTTACAATGTTTTCAAATGACAGTTTTAATAGGTATTTGTATAATGGGTATTTAACTGATTCTCTAAAAACTTATTGATTTCCTAATGATGGCAACTTTTTTAAATTAATTTATTTTATTTATTTATTTTATTTTATTTGGGAAACAAACAGATGCAATAACAAACATAAGTATAAAAATTAGTTTAATTGGTATTATTGTTGGTTTGTGTAATTAATAAAAAAATAATAATGAATAATTTGTCAATTCCGTTGAAAAGTGCTATTTTATTGACATAAACCGTCATAGTTGTAGTAATACGAAACGAACTTTGAAAGCGATTGCCACTGGCCTCGGACCTTAGAATAAAAAATAAAAAAAACTAAACTTGACACCTCTTACATAGCACCATCCACTCAAAAGGTACAGCCAACAAAACAAGGTGTGGATGACGTAATTTCCGCTGCAGTTAACCTTTTGTGCCTACCCTCAGTTTTAGTAACGGCGTCGGAATTTCTTTGAATCTATTGAACACTTATTGTCTGACTGTACTCCATGATATATGAAACTCTCGGAACGTCAGTGCCATAGGAATCTTTTGAGAAAGATAGAGGTCGCATGCTTTTTGAACATAGTAAGAAAAAAAGAAAACTGTACTTACCAATAAAGATTCCAATTATTAATAATATAAGCTATACAAATTATAATATCTAATACTAAAAATAACAACATTAAATCCTAACTTAACTAAAACTATACAGAAACTAAAATAAAGCGTCGAAAAATTCTGTCGACTGGTAATGTTCCCAAGAGACTGGCGGCATTGCCACGTTGTATGGCAATGCTTAGCCTTTAGCCAAGGTAAAAGCCAGCCCTTGGTACACGGGAAGTGTCAACCAGCCGTTTCGAAATTTCTGACCCCACGGCCCGAGGGTTTCAACCCCAAACGGCTCGAAAATATAATTTCCGATAAGGTTATTATATTTTCGCCGCTTGAGGTTTTCCGCAGCCGCAGCAGCAGCGCCAGCACAGCATGCCGAGCCAGGAAGATGGGATGGCGCAAGAGTATCGACACACGTTGCGTCCCACACTAAAGGCCTACCCACCTTCCATGGAAATAAAGACATACCGTCCGGTCTCTTGATTATTAATGTTATGTGGTAACTTCAATTGGTTAATGAAGAGATCTGTAGACAAACCAAGGTGACCGACATAGCCCGAAGAATTGCCAAACTTAAGTGGCAGTGAGCACGGCGCATTGCTCGCAGAACAGATCGCCGATGGGGCCGAAAGGTTCTGGAGTGGCGACCGCGTGCCGAAAGATTTAGGGTTGGAAGGCCTCCTACAAGGTGGACTAATGACCTGGTGAAGGCCGCAGGAATCCGCTGGATGCGGGAAGCACAGAACCGGATGCAGTGGTGGTGCTTGGGGGAGGCCTATGTCCAGCAGTGGACGTCTTTCGTCTGAAATGAAGATGATGTTGATGAGAGATTGTACTTTTTGAATTACTTATAGGTAAGAAAAGAAAACTGTTCAGTTTAAAAAAATATACATAAATACAAATGTGTACTGTGGTTACTTTAAAATGGTTACTTTAATTGAATTATCGAATATTGAAGAGAAATAAGGATTAAAGTCGATTTATCAATTATGTGGACAGAAACAGGTAGAGTTACTTTGGAATATCACATTTATCCCCCACCACCACCGCCATTCCACAACCACCATCTATACTTATACCACGATAAAGCTGAGGAGTTTGTTTATATGTTTATGTTTTTAACGTCTTTTAAATCGATGAACGCCGGCTGCAGGCACGAAAAAGCATGACTCATTGTCACGTTCCGCCTGAGCCGAGTGTGCAAGCGAGAGCGCGGAACAAGCGGTAGCGGAGCATGATCGGATGTTTTCTTATGACGTTATCACGTAAAATTATCGTCCGTAAACCGACTTTACAGACAACCAATGTTTTTTTTGTATTTGCATTTTATAGCCAAATTCTTGAGGAAGGATAAAAGCTATTTAACATCAGGCTTACGCTAAGAAAAAACAAAGTAATAGCGCGAGGTCGGATGCGACGCGGTGGGTCGGGGGCCAAAACTCATGTCATAAGTCACTCATTCATTTGTTTAAAATAAGTACAATAGTAATGGTATATATTCACGCAGACTAAGTCGCGGACAGAAGCTAGTTTTTATATAAATATAATGCAATAAAATAAAGGCACATCTACCAGCTACCTGCGCTAGTAACTATTCAGTAATCTGTGCCTGCGCTCCGTATAATGAAGTTCGTAACAAAAAGGTTATATCTGGTATCTTATTAACACCTCTGTGGTCTAATGAATCGTTCCATTACTGTAATGGACACAAGCTCTTGCTGACCGTACTAAGAATAAAATACTTGTATTGAATATAATTATTAGGTAATGGTTGCTTTCTTATCAGATTATTAAAGTTTTGTTCTGACAAATTGTTTAATAAGTAGGTAAAATTTTAACCGACTCGCGAATAAAGGGTCATGACTTCATGAGTTTGACTTGTAAAATATTTGTTTAGGTATTAATTAATGAATTTATTGTAAATTAATTAATATGTAATAATAATCATAGTAATGTATGATAATAATTTGATAATACTATACTTAATAATAATGTAAGATAAATTTTATGACATTTAAACAAATAATTTGCACGCTTGCTTGCAGGCAGACTACAATAGATCTTCCCTTGTAAACTATGTATTTTCTTGTAAATAAACATTTTGAATTTTGAATTGAATTGTATGTGTGCCTTTTTGATTGTAAACGTTTACTAACCACCTATACAGGAAAAAAATTAACCAGTCCGCCAACTGTAACCATGCATTCAGTAGGTATGTACAGACGCCAGCACATCAACTTTGAACCTTATGCTTTAGTGATAAAGTTGAAAATCTATTAAAGAAATTTGGCAGATTATAGTAGGTTGATGTGCTGGCATCTGTAAATAATTCAGAACCTTGCCTTGAATGTTTTTGTCGGTCATTAAAAAAAAAAGTTCTTTTGCAATTTGATCTGGACATAGCGTAAATGTTGAGAATTTTGTTTGTCTTATTGTAGATGTGTCCACTGAGGAACAAGAAACTACGTTGGGCCGATCGACAATATGTGCGGGGGGTGGTGGGACAGACAGTATGTTTACGTGCGTCGTTGGGAGATGAACTTAGATGGGGTGTATGGAGTAACAGAATGGGTTGATAAAACTAGGTTCAGGATAAATAGTTTACGAACAGAGAGCACCTTGCAGGTTTTATAGAGATCCATCGATACAATATATTATGAATAATTTTATTCCTCTAAAGAGATTGAAGCATTCATGAATCATAAAATTATTCAGGTAAGAACGTTAAATTTCTAAAAATATCTTTGTTTCGTAATAAACCATCGATAATAAAATAAATAATGGATGAAAAACAGCGATGGCACATCAAACGCGGGCTTTTGGCGAAGTTTGACGTGCACCGGTAGTGACGCCGGCCATGTTGCTCGCCACCGGAAGTGCCCATTTCGAGGCATCAGCGTTTAGCCACAGAGCTACGAGTGGATAGAAAGGAATGCTGGAAAATATTCTGCATTGAGAATAGAAATATACACATAACAAAACACACAGTCAACAAAAGAGATAAATATGCAGGATTGTCGGATATACTTAGTTGAATCTAAGTAAGAAACCGATGGATGTTTGTCGACTGAATGAACTGTTTGTTTTCTATTAATAAAATCAAATTTTGTTCGAGAACATCGTGATGAAATTATTTACACAAAGAAAAGCGCCTGCCTGGGTTCGAACCCACGACCTACAACTCGTATGTCGGGACCGATGCCACTGGGCCACCACAGCTTCCATACATGCATGATAGCTGCTTAAAATTCATTGCTCTTAAAACTGACAATGTCATTAATCGTCTGTGGTGTTATGATGTGTTCTTATAACTTTAAAAAGAAAGCTTTTTAACCTGAACAACTACTATAAAAGTGTACGAACCATTCAACTATGAATCATCATCATCTGCCTAGCCTCTTCCCAAAAGACGCGGTCGGCTTCCAGTCTAACCGGGTGCAGCTGAATACCAGTAGTTTACATGGAGCGCCTGCCTATCTGACCTCCACAACCCAGTTACTGGGTAATTATACGATACGTCATGATAAGACTGGTTGTCAGACTTTCGGTCCGTAAAACTATAGATGTCAAGTCTAAGCCCTTCCTCAGTCTAAACAGCACTAGTGTAGTCCATCGGAAACAGGCGTGGTCCGACAATATTGCGCGATCCGTCAATTTACTCGTTTTTGAGCAGACTGAAACACGACGCGTGCGCCGACCGTTTGATGTACGACTACATAGCTAATTGATTACATTTTGTGATATTTTTAGCGATGCGGATTAAACTAGGTCTGGGATAGGTGTTTTTTTTTTGTAATTTTTCGACGTCGATCAATTTGGTAACCATATTTTTATAGCAGCCGATCTCATCATCTGCCTAGTCTTTTCCCAACTTATTTGGGGTCAGCTTCCAGTCTAACCAGATGCAGCTGTATGCCAGTATTTTACATGGAGCGACTGCCTATTTGACCTCCATAACCTAGTCACTGGGTAACACGATACCACTTCGGGCTTCTAACTACCCGTAAGACTGTCAAATATCCACAAATTTCAGCCAGGACCAACTGTTTTAACGGCTTCTGAGGCACGGAGGGGTCTCGATATGACTGTAATGGATATACCCATCCACGGACCGGCCTCCGCAAGCGTAGCCTAACCTTCAATCGATCCGTGTGGCTCTGGCTATTATTATTTAGCCACAAGCTCCTCCAACGCACCTGCTATGATTATGTTATTGTAAAAGTTCATAGGAAGGTTAAGACCAACTGGACTCTGAGGGTCGAAAGGTTGGAATCGCGCCACAATATCAACTTTAAGTCATTCGTGGTACGAGTTCCAACTCAACATCTACAGACCTGCCTAAAGAGGACTTTTGGCCGAAAGGTGTCGGACGTTTCCGAGGACGGTTACGCGACACCCACGCAGCGAAACACGACGCCGACAACGTTACGTGTAGGTATAGTCATAGTTTTAAGGTTTTTAATATGTATTACTTTATTATTGTTTACTAGCTGACCCGGTGAACTTCGAACCACCTCAGAATTAAACAGTTCAATAGACACGTGGCGCCATCTATTATCATAATAATGTTATTGTTGTTTTCCTCGGGAACAGCACTTTTTTTCGGGATTAAAGGTACCCTGTGTCCGTTTCTGTACACCTGACAACGTGTATGCAAAATTTCAGTATGATCGGTTCAGTGGTTTAGGCGTGAAAAGGTAACAAACAAACAAACTTACTTTCGCATTTATAATATTAGTTAGGATTTTGTGTATTTTATCTATGGGCCTTACTTGCCTGATAGTAAAATGATTATTATTATTACAGGAAATGAAGACCATTAAATTTACCATCTCATAGGTCTGTACGACGCGCCTCAATGTCATAAAAGTCTTTGAAATAAGCCCGTGTACGGGCGATTTTGATCGCGCAATGGATTTTCAGCACACTGCTTTATGTCGAGAGTTGAAACTCCCAACAGTGTACTTTTTGGATGAGCTGGGATGTACAGACGCCAGCACATCAAACTACCCAAAACTGTAAAATTTTCCCAATCAACTTTGAACCTTATGCTTTAGCCATAAAGTTGAAAATCTATTAAAGAAATTTGACAGGTTGTAGTAGCTTGATGTGCTGCAAAAACAAGACATTTCAGTTTAGGTTCCTAAACTGCATCGCTTGAGCTGCTCTATGGACGTCATGGTATGTACCAAACAAGTATGAATGAAACCAAAACTTGCGACTCAGTTTGGGACAATCGCTGTCAGCAGATGGCACGGCCTAAACTGAATCGTTAAACTGACGTCATGGTACGAATTAGAAGAACAGTTCAGTTTAGGTCCTAAAATGGATCGCGTTAAGAGCTTGTGGTAGGCCTCCAGGTGTCTGTACTCTACTGGATTCTCAATGTTCGTCTCAACACTGAGACCAGTGTGCGACCAAAATCATCGCAAGCGAAAATCGCCCGTGGGTAGAAGCGCTAAATCCTCATACACACGAGCGGCACGTTGCCGACGACGCGGCGGCAGCGACAGAGGCAATATGCCGCTCGTGTATATGACCACTAAGACAGTCAAGTCCTATAAGAAAACACACAAATCAAAATGGCACAAAAACGCAAACAAAAAATACCTGTCATAGACAACGGATTACAATACCCGTAAAAAATACTATATACATTTTGCATGCCGCATTTTTTTAAACCATAGATATTAGATGACATCTATTTTTTAAAGTTAAGTAAGATAGAGATGTCAAATGGGCAGAGACAGGGGCATAAGTTATGCTAATGTTGTGAATATTTCAAGCTAATAGATCCCATGGCCGATTAACTGGTAACAACTGGTTTTTGTATGTGTCCATTGTTACTGACGGTACGACATATTGTAACAATGCTATGTATCTTGATTGTTACCCAGTAACCTTTTCTTTTTCCCAACTATGTTAGGGTCGGCTTCTCTTTTTTTTATCGTGGAAAAATGCTCATGCGTTCTGCACTACCACGGGTAGATAGTGCAGTTATGTGGGACTTTAACCCACTAAAACTCCACGGTGTCCTCCTCTGCCGCTTACGGCGGAAACACGGGCACGCGTTAGCACTCATCCGTGAACCCGCCGCGACTGTCCGTCCCTCCTCTGGGGAGTATTCCCCATCTCCGGCGCACCAGAACACATAGCACGCCGTGACTACCCCAGGGACCAAACTAACACATGGGCACCAGACGATGGGTTCGGCTTCTAGTCTAACCGTATGCAGCTAAATACCAGTATTTTACATAAAGCGGCTGCCTATCAGACCTAGACAACCCAGTTGTTACTGGGTAACTCGATACTCCTTGGCAAGACTGGTTGTCAGACTTTCGGGCTTCTGACTACCCGTAAGGACTTTCACAGATCTATAAATGACAGCTGGATCAACGGCTTATCATGCTGTCTGATGCATGGGGGGGTCTCGGTATGTAATAGATGGTCGCCCCAGATATAGATACACCTAGACAACGCAAGAGCAACTACTTCGCTTACGTACAAAAATCGTAAGCCGCCACTTTCGCGCTCAGTCCTGTGTACTGCTGGCTGGGTGAGCGTGAGCGCTAGCGCTAGGCCCCGGGGGTATGGCGATACGGGTGACGCACGCGGCGGCGTCTTTGAATCGATTTGGTTTTCCCATCACTAAATAGTGCTTATGACGTCATAGCAGATCGTGATACTTGCGTTTTCTAGGTCTATACCTGTGATGGTCGCCTATCCGCGGACCGACCTCGGCAAGCGTGTAATTATGCATATTAAAAAAGAAAAATTGTAACCCTGGCGATTATTTTCACTGTATTGTATCCTATCGTTAATCTGTGAACAGCGTTGTGGGCTGCAATATTGTCTATATGTTTTGTTTATTTATTGTTTCTATGTTTTATATTGTAGCTGTTTGTTGTTCCTCTTGGATAAAAATAAAAAATAAAATACGTCGCGTATTTGAGACCCTTACCCAAATATACGAGCGACACGTTGTTGACGGCGGGTGTCACATTCAAGATGTGAGGCTGACTGCACAAGAGACATAATAATAGGTACGTCTTTTCTTACTTAAATATCCTCACTCGTGGAAGCTATTTCAATGCACCCCCGAAGACATGTACCTGCATTAATAATGAGAAGTACGGACAAAGATAGCACTGCAGATTATGTATTCATACTCACACGGGATCCCACTTAAATCTATTCAAGAGTAACTTTTATCTTAGGGCGCACAAAACTGTCAGCCAGTTAGAATAAAATCTATGCTGTGCCCGACAGGATCCATCTTGTGACTAATATAATTGTTTCCCTACCAACTATAATTATCATCTCGGACTGAATTTGTAGAAAAAACGTTTATCAATTCATTTTTGTGATAGGCTTATCATATACCGACTAATATTACAACGCTGGCCGCGGTAAAAAAAAAAATGCACCACTTCCCATAGTGATTTGGTCATTGTCTTTTTTACAGGGTGTTCTACCCATGAATACGAGTATGAACAACTTTCACTATGGGACCAACTCTGAAATCACGAAAAAAAAAACCGTCCGGTATAATAAAAAAATAAAATAAAAAGGGAGGAGCTAGTATTATTTATTAACTTATTTATATACTTATACTTTATTGTACACCACAAAACACATAACAAAAAAATAATCAAACACTACAAAATATAAAATGTGCCTTATTGTTATAATCTCTCTTACCTTTCTCGCTTTTCTCGCAACACAATGGACACCCACAATTCTCCACCAAGCGTCCACCTAATATGTTCACTTGTCGCCACTCGCCTATATATACACACAAGCACATAGCGTGTGTATAGCGACGCACTTTGTCGATCTGTCACCGTAACGATCGATAATTATGTACTGTGGCTGCATGTGACATTTGTTGCCCTTAGCACATATCTTTTACTAGCTGCTGCCCGCGACTTCGTCCGCGTGAAATCCTATCCTAACTAAAAGTAAGTTTGTTTGTTAATTTTTCACGCCTAAACCACTGAACCGATCATCCTGAAATTTTGCATATACGTTGTCAGGTGTACATAAACGGACATAGGGTACCTTTCATCTCGAAAAAAAGCGCTGTTCCCGAGGAAAACAACAATAATAGGTACACGTGGCGCCATCTATTATTATAATAACGTTATTATATACGTTATACATATAGGACCAACGGCTTAGGTTGCGAGTTCAAAACTAACCTTCCACTTCTTGTAGCTTTATGTTTCCCCCCGGTGGGTTGGCATTGTCGAGGCGGAGGGGCTCAGTAGCCGTGGCTTGGTCACCCACGGTGAAGCGAAGAGCAACCCGAGGAGGGGGGCCGCTTGTCAGGGCTTTTGTCGGTAAGCCGACGACGTAGCGGCCAACAAGTAGGTTGCGGTGCCGCTTGAGCGACATCGCAACTGAGGCGGGCCGCGATGTCGTATGGGAGGCATCGCAGCTGAGGGTTAGAGGCCGCGGCGGGAGAGGAGTGCCGGTATTGCCGTGCGCCGCTCTCCCTACCTTCCACGACCTTGACGGGGTCGCCACCGTTTGATGGCGGACGCGGTGGGCCCGCAGGGGGGAGTGTTGGTATGACGTTGACCGCTCTCCCTATCCTCTGCGGCCGAAAATTGGCAGGCGGTGGGGCCAATGACCTGACTCGTCGCAGGGGGACCAAGGGTGCCCAGACACGGGGTCGTCTGGCGCCCATGTGCTGGTTTGGTTCTTGGGGTGGTTCACGGCTATGTGTTCTGGTGCGCCGGTGATGGGGAATACTCCCCATAGGGGTCCGGTGACGGACAGCCCCGGCGGCGGGTTCACGGATGAGTGCTAACGGGAGTCCGTGTTCCCACCGTAAGCGGCAGAGGAGGACACCGTGGAGTTTTAGTGGGTTAGAGTCCCACATAACTGCACTATCTCCCCGTGGTAGTGCAGAATGCGTAAGCATTTCTCCAAGATAAAAAAAAGGACTAACGGCTTATAAAATACTGTATAGATATTATTACCGTGCCAAAAGCTTGTCATACCGATAAATAAACTAATCTTTAAAAAAAACATTGATTGATTCCGACCAGTTTTCTAAAAAAACTCATGTCTACCTTTGACATTAAAAAGAATTCACCAAATGTCATAATGACATTAATAAATGACACTTTACATATTAACAAAATTAATCTTTTAGGGGCTAATGCGACAACATTAACGAAAATGTCAATATATTTTTTATTTCTGTACATTTTTAGTATAGGTAGTCATATTATTAAGTTGTTAAATTTAAGAATTGATGTCAATATGATATGTAAATTATACGTCTAATAGGTAGATAATACGTGGAAAAATTACTTTGATAAATAAAGCTGACAACATGGCATTAAATCGTTATTATTTAGGGTTCTAAATATTTTGACAGCAGTGTATTTAATTACGGCATGTTATCATCATCTTCTGCCTAGCCTTTTCCCAACTATGTTGGGGTCGGCTTCCAGTCTAACCGGATGCAGCTGAATACCAGTATTTTACATGGAGCGACTGCCTATCTGACCTCCACAAGCCAGTTACTGGGTAATAAATACTATACCTCTTGGTAAGACTGGTTGTCAGACTTTCGGGCTTCTGACTCCCCGTAACGACTGTGAAAGATCTACGAAAAATAACCGGGGGGTCTCGATATGTTACGGATGGTCAAAGGATCCATTAAATATTCCCTAATAATAATGACCTATTCTACTCTACTGGGACTCAGGCGTCCTCTTTGTGCGAGGGAGTGGACCATAAACCAGTGGGTTGTAATTTGTAATCCACCTCGCGTGCCCAGTGCGGTTTGGAGGATGTCAGTATGTCACATGTCTTCAAATTGTTAGTTCTAGGACATGCCGGTTACCTCTGATATTTCCCTTCGGCATTTTAAGAGCAGCGGTGATGAAATACATTGAACTGATTATATTCTGTCCAAATCTCATGATGAAAACTTGGGTGAACTGAGCTTGAAGAGGCGAACTAAGGGGGGGTGGCAGGGGCGGCCCGCCCCAGGCCCCATGATCCAATGGGGCCCCAAATCCTAAGAAGTACTTTTTAGTCAATCCGAAAATAATGTAAAAATATGTTCAGTAAGCCGTAGTTCGAGTTGAAGGCTCCGTACGTTGGCAAGCATAACATAAATGTCGGGTGCTAAAAATTTTCGAGCTCGCTTCAGCCGTTCTCTTATTCCTAAGACTTTTTGCATAAATAAGTCGACAAAGCAACTACTATTTCCATTACGAATACAAATGTTCAAAAAAAACCTAGCGTTTTCAGAGTTAAGGAGTAAAATATTTCGATTTTCGAGCTCATTGTCGCTCACTCTCGCATTCTTGCTTGCTTCTCTTGAACAACGTAATGAGGAGATGAATAAGCACCTCTCTGAAAAAAAATATCCTACTGCTTTCGAGGCCCATGATATCTGTAGAGTATAATAAAATTATAACGCACGTTATACTTACTTTTCTTAGGCACCATTAACTTTTTGTAAAATGTTATTAGAAATACAAGTACCCTACCCACATAAACTGAGAAGACCGGGGGCCTCATTAAGTTTTACCGCCCCGGGCCGACAGGCTGAGTCCGCCACTGGTGAGCTCTCAATAGTGTCAATACCTTGCATCAGGAGGAATGACGCCACAGTTCTCGTAAGTTATCACGGTGCGATTTTTACAGAATAGACCAACTAGGTTCGAGCCTATGACCTACAAACTCGTAATTTGGGGCCCCGCCATTATGACTGGGCCACATCTATGAATCAAAATACGGTTTTTAATTAATGACCCCATTAAAAAGAACATGGCATTCGATATAAAATTCTTACAACCTGCCGACACGACATAATGCCAAATTACATGACATTCCTAGGTCAAACAGACAGATTAGGGATCGAAACATAAATACTAGGAAATGCCAATGTTCAGCATTAGCATAACTGATTGTTACTTGTAGGGTACCATTAATATTGATAGCGTCGGAGTATGAATGTGACAAGGCTCCACGGCCGGTTGGAATAGTGTGAAAATTAAATTTCATTTTATTTTATTTTTCGCCATTCCAGAGACCAAGATGAAAAAGGATTCACCATAAATAGGTCATCTGCCAAGCCTTTTACTAACTATATTCGGGTCGGCTTCCAGTCTAACCGGATGCAACTGAATAAGTACCAGTATTTTACATGAAGCGACTGCCTATCTGACCTCCACAACCCAGTTACTGGGTAATACGATAGCTTGCTAACTCCGCAGACGTAATAGGTATCGATATCTAAAGACGATAAAACTACACAAACATAAGATTTGATCAATTTTTTTGGTACTACTTAAAGTACGAGTTGAGAAAATCGTTAATTTTATCGTTTTTAGGTTTCGCCTGTGAAGTTTACACAAAACAACTGGTTTTTAAATTGATATTTCAGTTTTTCAGGTATCTAAACTAAATACGGTAGTTGACACCAAAAATTTTTTTGTTTATTTTTATCATGTTTAGATATCGAATTTGATACCCATCATGCGAAGTTTCGCTAGCTAATTTTATTTTACTTCTGGGAAACGGTACGGTGTTTACCTATAGCTGGTCTTATTAATACTCTGCTGAGATATAAATATCAATAACAGCATATCTGAGAGCTATGACTCAGTATGAATCACTAATCATTTCGCAAAAAAGACGGACGTCGGGTAAAACGCCCAGTTGTCGGCCACCCATTTAATTTTGTGGGATTGTAATTTAAATAAAACAATTTTAATCTGTTTGACTTGATGCCTGTAGCACACCTCCGCTGCGAAACTCAAAGGGCGAAACCGCCATAGTTTCGCTATGAGTTGTGAGTTGTTGGGCGGCGAAACAATAGCGAAATTCCCTGCTCTAACGTACAAAACAGACTATGATGTTGTCTCTTTCTAACATGATTTCGCTCATTTGCTTAGGCGCCGTCTACATCTCCGCCCGTTGTCCGCCATTTTGGAGCGGTTCCGCGTGTATCTCGGACGCGTCTGTAGCAATCGACAATTTTTATGAGCGAAATAGGAACAATGGATTTGGAATTTACTGAAAAACTTATACAAGCAGACTCTGACTCCGAAAGCGACGACATTTTCTTTCGAGTCTTATTTCTCAACTGTTCTAGTTTTAGGTTTCGCTCTGTTTCGCTATTATAGTTTCGCGTAAGTGAAGTACTGTTGCACAGCGAAACTCACGCAGCGGTTTCGCAGTTGTTGTTTCGCAGTTGTTGTTTCGCAGCGGAGGTGTGATATAGGGATGAGTCTCTTTGATGTGTATTTAAGTTTTTAATTGCTTTCCTTTTAAATTGAATACAATGATTGTTTTTCCGTTTATTTTGATTTAACCATTTTCAATCGCTTTCTAATTTGCCAGGAGTTGATCAATGAGTCAGAAAGTTGAAGTTAGTTTAAGCAATTATAGAAAAATGCTATAAATTGATGATTAATTGAATATCGCTATGGCCCAGTGATTAAAACCTCGCTTCTCATGCATGAACCCACGTTCGTGCCTGAGAGGGTTCAAATCCGGGCTAGGAAACATAATTATGTGACTTTTTTATTGCATATGTACTTTCTAGGTTTATCCTGGTGAAGGAAAACATCGTGAGAAAATCTGGACTTATAATTAACTAGCTGTGCCCGCGACTTCGTTCGCGTGAATGACGGAAAACGTTTTAATTCTATTGCGCGGAACCTTAATGCTTTTTCTAAAATAAAAGTGGTTTGAGTTACTCATTATTACATCAGCTATCTGCCAGTGAAAGTTCCGTCAAAATCGGTCCAGCCGTTTCAGAGATTAACCGGAACAAACAGACAGACAAAAATTGTACAAAATGTTATTTTGTTATATGTACCTACCGTGTATACATCCATAATATGCATTTAGTAAAAAGCGGTTATTATAATATTACAAACACACACTCCAATTTTATTTATTTGTATAAAGTATAGATAACTGGAATAACCAACCCATCTTGAGCAATCATAGTATTACTGGTACCTTTTCTGTATGAGATGAGGCCTTTGTCTTGCAGTGGGACTATAATAGACTGGTATTTATTATTAATTGAATTTTGCGAGGCAATTTTGTTTACAGGGTCAAGTTAAATTAGCTAGCGAAACTCTGAAGATGAGATGGGTATAGAAATATCCGAATACAATAAAATAAAAAATAAAAATATTTAATGTTATGTTTTTGGAGGTCAATGACCGCAGGCAGTGTTGTTACTTGAAGTATGAATTGAGAAAATCGGTTTTCTTTTGTTTTACCGTGTTTAGATATTAATAACCATGACGTTTGTGAAGTTTACACAAAAAAAAAACATTTTGAATGTTATTTCTAGTGACTAAGTACACTAACTGCTGTCGATAACCCCCAAAAAAATAATAACCAGTTAATTAAATTTTTGCTATCGCGTAGATATTGATACTCATCACGTCTGCGGAGTTTCGCTAACTAATTTAATTTGACCCTGTACACAAAGAAACAGACGTGAAATTCAAAACATTAGAATTAGGAGGTCAATATAGTGTTAGTCCATTGACTTAGGCTCATGTTTAGAGGGCCGCGGTTTTAGAATCAAACGGGCGCCAAACTCAATTCACTACCTAAACTAACACGCGTCAGTGTATTTAGTATATTAAACAGTTGACTAAATGTTTCGCTTTTAAATCAGATTAGTTTAAAACTTTGTTTTAATTCATTTTGATTGTCAATACGTAAGTATTACGGTTTATTGGCATGGGTCATGAATAAAAATAAAACGCTTCATTTGATAAACCAATTTTTTTCTAGACATTCAAAATCAAAAGTCATTTATTCAAACTAGGCTGAGAATCAACACTTTTTGAACGTCAAAATTACAAAAGACAGTCCCCCAAAACGAGGTGGCCGGGGCAACAAGACGCAGCCTGTTGCCAAGGATTCAGAACATGCTTCTTATTGCTTCTGGACCACCCCCCCTGCTTTGAAATTATTCGACGGTTATTTAAAAAAAAATTGCTTTACCATACATTTTGACCGCGTGGGTATCGCACTTTTTTATGAAACAGCTGATATTTTATTTGATAATCAACAAAAACTTTATATACGGGTCTAAAATTATGTCCCAAATTCATGGTTACACTTTGCGTGACGATGATGTCCCTGCCATCTTGTATATCTTTGTAGTTCTGCTTTAGGTAGGTACTACCTTAGAATCAATTCTCGATAAATCATTTCGAAACCCCCTGAGAAGCAACAAAGGTTTGCCACCGGCCAAACCCGACTAGTAAATACCGCACGCCCTATCAAAAGCAGACCACCGTTTGTTCAAAAAGTGAACGCGCAAAAACAACTATTTACAATAGATATTATATTAAGTTAAATAACTAACTAACTATGCAAATAAATACAAAAACAAAGGACTCTTGGGCGTCAAAGTACTCATCCGCATCGCTGTCACCTGGAAACGTGCCCAAGAGACTAGCAGAATTGCCACTTTGAATGGCAGTGCAAATTCTTTGGCTAAACGACTTCATTTGTTTAATTTTATTTACGGTTTCGGAACTACTGGGTAGGTTTTTTTAATAAGAGCTCCGTCGGAAATAGATAAAAAATAAATCACTTTTACGTCCGACGACAACTGGTGCATTCACCCGACATCGCCCACAATATTTGCACAGCGGGATTGCTTGCTACATTAGTTATTAATCTAAAAACTATTATTTGCTATAATAAGTATTTGATCTATAGAAAAAATATCGCGGGACTTTTTATTTGAAGAAATCGTTAGTCAGAATTCGGTGACTCTATTATTTTATTTTTCTCATGTAAATATGTGGTTTGTTAGGAATCCGCTAGATGCGGGAAGCACAGAACAGCGGAGTAATTGCGTAACACACTATCAGTAGCAATGTCTTTCATTTTGACAGTTCAACAACATTCATTTGCGTTATATGGTTGTTGAGCCGACAAATTTTTCTAGCATTACGAAGCAATGGATTAGCAATATTCTTTAAAATTATTTAAATTGTGATTCAAAGTCTGTGCTGGTCAAGGTGACAGTTGACAGTTGATGTGTATATGGTACAAAATCGCATGACACTTCACTTTTCGACAAATATTGAACTGCTATTATATAGCCCATTTTTTGGATGGGCAATCATCTAATGACTCCTCCCGCTCTGGGTGGAGCGGAAGGGAGTGTCAGACTCTTACTGACTAAAACCAGCGGGGTTTTGACTTTACGGTAACAATATTGCTCTTTAGGAAAACACACCACATTATTTTCTTAAATAACGTTTCAATAACGTTATTCGTCGTTGAAATGCGGACGCTATGTGGCGGCCGCCGCTCTTCTAGGCTACTGAATCTGGACCGGATGCAGCAAGATAATAAAGGGAAAAACACAAATGAGTAATTTTAAATACTATTTTTAGATAATGGATGTCTGTTTCAAGCATTCAAAGAAGTAACAGTATTAACAAATAAAGATTAACTAATAGTCGAAATGGAACAATAGCGGAATACCTGTCATCGTGTCGATATTATCGATACAATCGATACTTCTCGATATAATACCGATTCTAAATCGATACTATCGCGAGGCTACAGTAATTGCTATTGTTAAATATGAGCGGCCATGAGATCTTTAAGATAGTTATATAGTTGTTAGGAATGGATAGAGAAGGCATGGTTTTGTTGACCGATGATTACGTAAAGTTTTGTTGATCGATGATTACGTAAAATTTCTTATTATGCCAGTTTTTCTCGAAGGGGTAGTACAGGTCTTATTATTAGAGGAACTCTAGAAGGGGGCGAGCCTATTGCCAAGAACCGGACTCTAATCCAGACTTGACATTTTTATAAATTATGTGCAGTCAACAAAAGAGATAAGGATGCAGGATCGTCGGATATAGTTGAAGTTTAGTAAGGAACCGATGGATGTTCTCGATTAAAATTTAATTTAATTAATAGAGAACAAACAGCTAATTTATCAAATTAAACTTCAGTCGACAACATTCAACGGTTTGTTACTAAACTTCAACTATATCCGACGATCCTGCATACTTATCTCTTTTGTTGACTGTACTAAGCGCTAATGATTCTGAACAACCCGATTTTTTCATCGAATATTAAAAAAATTAGCTCTTCCAAACATTTTGACCGCGTAGGTAGGTATTGCACTTTTCTATAAAACAGCAGATTTTTTTTTATAACCCACGAAAAATTTCCACACTAGGGAGGTAATCATGAGCTCAAATTCATGGTTACAGCTGTTTGCGCGTCGATGTCCCTGCAACCCTGTATTTATTTCGTGGATAGGTCTCGTATCTGTGCCTGTACAAAGCCAAAAAACAATCAAGATTCACCGGCGCCTCCTTGCCTACCCCTCTCATCAAACACGACGAAAACAAAACACAATCCATTCCCGCCAGTAGAAACTTTTCGCCCGGCCCAATATATTTGTGTTTGAATTTGAATCTTCTGTAGTAAGAACTGGGACCTTTTTAGCGCAGCCGTGAGGCACACTTTCCTGCTTATTTTTTATTATCTTTTTAATTACTTACTTTTTTTTAGATCGTAATTCGTACTTTACATTTTTTATTTGACCTTTTTTTTTTTCTTGTTTGTTTTTTATCTGATGTATGTATCTGGTGTATTGTGTGTCTTTTGGTATGTGCTAAATAAATATATTTATTTCTTTCTTTTCTTTCTTTAAGAGACTTAGTAGACCTTTTAAACTGCCTGTTTCAGCAAATGACCATCCTATTCTATTCCTTTCTATGCTCACGCCATGCCCAAGTCAAATGACGCAGCATTCAATGATGATGCTATTCGCGATTTGACCATCACGGATTATGCTATGACTGGATAAGAAATAATGGTAGGTTTTGGTACCCGTCACACCGCCCGCGCCGGCGAGTAGACGTAGCAACTAAAAATGACCTGGCGAGCAACGACCAGCGAATCCGCGACGACCACGAGCGATTATTCGTTGATATAAGTATCACCAAGCATGAATCTCTCATCGATAATACCGATCCAGCCCGTCCCTTGCGTTGTCTCCCAGCGACGCCCTAAGCCGAGGTCCGAACCCCACAGGGGGTGCCCTTAGCGTGTAGTCGCTTAGCTTTTAAGTTTTTTAAGCCCTGGCTGGAGGCCTTAATTTAGAGGCATCTACAGGCAAGTCTGGTTAAGCAGACGACAACCTCATAGGTTGAACTGCGAGATGCCATTCCAAAAAAAAAAAAGTCTCTCATCGAGTGTTCTGCTGCCCGTCAAGCGAGCGACACTGAGCGAGTACTATATTTGATTGCTCTAGTCGCTGTAATAAACAAGTACATGCCAGCGGCGTGAACAGTCAGCGATTAATTAACTAATAATATACAAGGTCAAACTTAATTAGCTAGCGAAACTCCGCAGATGTGATGGGTTTCAATATCTAAACACGATTAAAAAAAAATAATAATTTGATGATGTTTTTATGGGGTCATCGACCGATCACTTTAAATTATATCGGTTAAAAAATCAGATTTTTTTGGGTAAACTACACAGACGTGATGGGATTCAATATCTAAACACGATAAAACAAAATCAAATTGGTTTTATCAACTTATACTTCAAGTAATAGAACTACAAGCGGTTATTGACCTTTCCAAAAAAAAAACTTCAAATCTTTTATGTTTTTATTTTATCGTATTTAGATATCCACACCAATCACGTCTCCAGAGTTTCGCCAGGTAATCTAATTTGACCTTGTATGTATCTTTTTTACTTACATTGGACCTACAATTTTTTGTACGTTTCTTGAGCGAGAAAATCGTTGATAGCTCTTCGCTTCCTCGTCGACGATAGGACGAGTGCCTTAGGTAGGTACTTAACAATCAATCTTTATATTTTTGTTTGTCATTCTTTGATTGTGTTTTGCGGTTTGTGGTTAAACGTATTGATGAAAATGGTGTGTGTCCGGTGTGTTAAAACCTTTTGAATCAATTAATTGTGTGGCTTTGAATGATGATTTGATGTAGTGGCATTGAAAGCCGGTAAAGATCTGTTGAGTTTTTTTGTTTATGGTTAGGCGTTTTTGTTTTGTTTTGCGTGGGAGGACAAAGAAGTTGACTGTTTCAATCAAGTAAGTTATAAGGTACAGAGGCCAGCACATCAAGCTACCCCAATCTGTCAAATTTCTTTGATAGATTTTCAATTTTATTACAAAGGAATAAGGTTCATATTCAATTGGGAAAATTTGACAGATTGGGGTAGCTTGATGTGCTGGCGTCTGTACCTATTTTATCCGATAAAAAATAGTAACTAATTACTAGATAATAGACGTGAAATTAAAAAGTCTAATGGGATGCGCTGTTTTCGCTTTAAAGATCAAAATTGTACCTAGCCTTCAGATGCAAAGGTTTTAATAGTATTACCAACATTTTGAAACTCAGCTTACTTAACCTCAAAATGATAATGGGTGTCCAAAAAACCTTCGAACAGTTAGGTACAGTCCACTGCTGGACGTGGCCTCCCCCAGGCTGCGCTACAGCAACCTTTCATCCGTCTTCCGCATCCAGTTTGTCCCAGCTACCTTCTTAAGGGACCGGCGGATCATGCATAGTTCATACAAACCTAATACCAAAATAATTTGTAAAACAAACATATTCATAATGTAGTGTGTAATTCCGATTGGATTACAGAATATCTAGGTTCCCAAATATACATTTGGAATGGACACAGATTTAAAGACGAGTTATGAGAAAAATAAGTTTTCTATAGAAGTTTGAAATTTCTCATATCTCGTTTTTATATCAGAGTCCTTTCAAAATATATATTTAGGAACCTAGATATTCTGTAATCCAATCGGAATAAATACACACTACCTAAAAAATATGTTTGATTTACAAATTATTTTGGTATTACGTTTGTAAGAACTACGCATGCGGTCCATCTAGCTGGGGGGAACAGTTACTTAATGTAGGATGATTCTTCCAACGTTCAGCAATAGTTTTTCGGAGAAGTTTACAAGGTGAAATATAAAAAACAGAATAGAATGGAATACCTACTCTTTATTATGTATACCATTGAAATGTTACACCAGGTGACACAAAGGGCAACCTTATCGCTAATTTAATAGACAACCTTTAGATATATTCAATCATTAATTTGGACCAAGATTTCTTATCCATCCACAACGCTTCTTTGCTGTGAATCCCAGCCGGCAACTGACACGAAACTACAAAGAGTTAGAAGTAATGACCCCACTGTTACAATCAGTGCGGTATTCGTTGACAGACAGCCGGAGAATCGATTCATTATCAACGGCCTTTAACCGGCCGGTGCTGGATACACGCGTTGCGGAAAAAGGATGTATTTGAGTGTAGGTATTAATAGCTATAGGCAATCTTTTGTTATACAAGGTGACTTGTAATTTGACGTATTCCTTCCAAGACCTTAAGGTCAATTCCCGTAATTAAAAACGTTCATAATCTAGTCGTAATCTCATCTCGGCGACAATCAATGTCAAAAAGTTGTCAAAAATTTAGGAATTTAGAGGTACTTTTGACAGATTGAGACCCGTGCCTGGTGAATACCAGGCAGGAGACCAACTGGAAACTCAGTTTTCTCTTTCAATAGAATGGTCACGATTCTCGCAATAATAATGAAAATTTCGACCCATGAACATGTAGGTAATAATTTTTCATATTGTCCATAAAAAAAGTGAAAAATTCCACGTAAAACACGTCGAGGCTTGCACTGCCTGCGCGCCACCGGCTCAAAAAAAAATTCACGGGGTAGGGCAAACAAGTACCACGTGGAGTCGCGATTGTCAAATTCGATTTTAGTTGTATCTAAATTATTTTTAAATTTAGAGATTTTTTTTGCAAATAGCTTTAAGATTCTCATAGCCAAAAATAAGGAATATTAGTGATAGTTTAGTTCGGTGTTCAAGAGAATCGACGAAATACCTATGTCTATAGGCCCTCTTCTTTTCCATAAAACAAAACACTATCGATCATCATCATTATCTGCCTGGCCTTTTCCCAACTATCACAACAAAACACTATCGATGTTCTGACAAAATAACTTTGCAATGTTGGATAAGATGCTCAAATCCTTAATAGCAGTTAAATGCATATTGTAATAAACGCAATGATTAGGTCTGGATCAAACTCAATCAGTTTCGAATCTAAGTGTAGTTAAAATAAAACTGGTTTTAAATCCAGACAGAACTAATTTAATTGGAGTTGATGTGGGAAGATTCACAAGCGATTTTGATATGGTATTTGTCTCGAGAAAATTGATTGAAAATTCGAGGGGCCTGTGGCTAAATAATAACAGCCGCACAGGTCGATCGATAAGTTAAGCTACGCTTGCCGTTGTTGGTCTGTGGATGGGTGACCATCTTTACATACCGAGACCCCTCCGTGCCTCGGAAAGCACGTTAAGCCGTTGGTCCCGGCTGTCATTCATGGATCTTTGACAATCGTTACGGGTAGTCAGAAGCCCGAAAGTCTGACAACCAGTCTTACCAAGGTGTATCATGTTACCAAGTAACTGGGTTATGGAGAACAGATAGGCAGTCGCTCCATGTAAAATACTGGCATTCAGCTGCATCCAGTTAGACTGGAAGTCGGCCCCAAAAAAAAGGCCAGGCAGATTTTTGATCTGATATCGTGTCGATACCATATATCCATAAATTCCTAGTTCCTCAACTGAATGCTAAATCAGTCTAGACCATCCTGGTCATTCGTATGAATTATTAAACTACGCGTTCTATTGAAGTTATCCATGTATGCCAGTGAGTGAGTGTGTGTGTGTCTATGGTGTTATTTTTGATGGCATGGCAGGGTGATTTGATGTGCTTTGAATTTGATAGGGGCAGAATTAGGATGTTTGGGGTGGAAATTAAGATGTGACAGTGTGAATGAATGAATGAATGAATTGCACCAATCTCAGCGTGGCTCGATTAATCGAATGAACCTCAAGATTCTCACTAGCTCCTGTAGCCTCATGTTCATGGTGCTATAGCGACCATTACATATCAAGGAATCATTCATTCTTTTGTTTATTCGATTGTTCCTTACAGCATAGATGTTTATTATCTTGGTGAAGTTCTTCATAAAAGTTGGGTGCGTACTTGCATGGTATTCGCAAAGTCGCAACCGGCGTGCGTGTATGACAAGTGGTATGAACGTAAACGAGGTGAAAGGAGTATGTAATGATCGTTGCAGGTGGCGTTCTGTAGCTTTTGCATGCTCCCATGAGAAGAAAGCGTGTTATGTATAGGAAGTACGATTTCCAAAAATAATAACTAGTAGAGAGCAGTGGTGGCCAAGTGGTAACGGCCGCGACTTACGAGTTGTAGGTCGTAGGTTCGAATCCAGACAGGCGCTTTACTTTGTGTAAATTATTACATCACCACTGCTCTCAAAACGGTGAAGGAAAACATCGTGAGGAAACCGGCATGTGACATCTGCCAACCCGCACTGGGCCCGCGTGGTGGATTACGGCCCACTCCCTCTCACTGAGAGGAGGCCTGTGTGGCCCACATTATAGGCTGTTTATGACGATAGTCGATCCGGTGGCTTTGAAATAAATGGAGCATATAAGGTAACGAATTTACACCAAACTAGCTTTTTCGCGCTACTTTGCAAGCGTAAAATTTATCTAAATCCTACTAAATCCAAGATGGCGGCAGTGGGGCACAACACTTTTCGCTACGTGACGATTTCTTTCAATTTACTGCTACCGCAAGTCACGTTAAAGAATTTTGTTCAATCATCATCGTCTCATCATCTGCCTAGCCTTTTCCCAACTATGTTGGGGTCGGCTTCCAGTCTAACCAGATGCAGCTGAATACCAGTATTTTACATGGAGCGACTGCCTATCTGATCTCCACAGCCCACTTACTGGGTAATACGATACCCTTTGGTAGACTTGGTAACTTCGTTCCAATAAAAAAAAATGTTTAAAAGACCAAAAAGGTCAAACAGCTCGCATCATTGTGCAGCTTTAGTCTTTTTCAACATGACCCACCACAAAACACCTACTTTACATACAGACCGGTACTCCAGACCATCCCTCGTTCATTTTGATATACAATTTCATTCACGGGGGTTGAATTTTGCAAGTAATGCTGTCAGGTGGTTCGTTGTATGCTTTTTCCCGGTATGGGTGGGAGCGCGTCGTCTGTAGCCCTAGTAACCGACGGTGTATCGATCCGGCGGGTAGTGATGTGCCTTTGGCAGGTTTATCGATATCGATGTTTGTGAGATACGTGTATGACGGCTACGATTGTGTCCTGAAAGATATAAACGTTGTGATGGCCTCAGCTTTCATTGATTTTTGTCAGCAGATGATTTTACAGCGAGTTTCTTAAAGCTTAATCTAGCCTTCTATTAGTAAATCAGCTGCTGTTGTGATTGGTTGTGCGAAAACCACGTTAACACGTAACATAATACACAACACACACACCGTCACACATAATCATTTGACGATGTGAAGGAGGCAGTTAGAGGATAAACCATGTTCTGTGTGTTGCATTCGAGTTATTTATAGCAGCGCAGTTGATAAAAAGATCACGTAGTGTTAGTGCTGTTCTGTCTGTAAACAGCACTAAGAAGTTTCCAACCTCACTCAAAACACAACTCGAACTTGAAATTGAATACACTTGTTTGTAAATAGTCATGGATAGCTTCGATACCGTTCCAATGACAAAATGATGTACCGACGGCTATAAAACAAATAAATAAATCGTTTGTTTCGATCAACAATGGATCATTGGCAAAAAATACACAATTAAAACAACTTTACATAGTCATATTATAAACTTCTATTGCTCAGTACTTACGTGAAACATACAACATTGGTTCAGGTACTGGCGATTTATCCTCTGCGCGAATGCCCTCAGGATGCCGCTGGAGCTAACCTGAACTCTGCGCACCAAGGATTTGTGTCGCTTTGTGGTTTCTTTTTTTTAACCATCACCAAAACCAAAAAAAAAACAAAATCATACCTCTAACAGTAACAGTAACCTCTGCATGAAAATAAAAATGTCGACAAAATCTATCGACACTAATACCTGTGCACCTTCCCCCATCCCTACACAGCTCAATGCTATATTTTGATAATTAAAGGAACAAACTGTGGGAGTTTCTGTCGAATTGTAAACTTTCCAAGATTTCGCTAATATTGCGCGTATGCTTAATTGGCGGCGCCTTTAAAATATAATCTGATCCTAAGTAAGTAAGTAGGTACCCGATTTTGTATTTTGTAGAAGTTATGAAAGTTACTTTTGTGAGAGAAAGAATGTTTTATTCGCTAGTTAGGGATTATTTCGATTTTGTATTGTTTAGCAAATTAACTCACTATGTTTAACTGTCATATTATACGATCGATAGTAAATGATGGTTGTGATTTGAATGTATTAATAAAAACTTTTTACAATAAAAAACAACCTGCATAAAACTCTACAAAGTGATAAATAACTTTAATTTCGGAAGTCGGTGTCGTTGGTTCCGCATTTTCATTTTTGGCACCTTAGTTGTACCTACCCCACACAAATTCAATTAACACTAGTGCATTGAAGAATTTATTGAAGACACCGACTAGAAGAATCATCAAAATTCGCATAGAAATGCCGCAAAAAAATATACGAGTACTAAAACCTTCCAGAAAGTATGTAGATCACATTAATCAAATAATTATCAAAATTGCTTTATTAGTTTTTGAGAAAATCGCGGACTTACAAACATACATATACGGGTCGAATACAGATCCTCCTTTTTCGAAGTCGGTTAAAAAAGCGGCCAAGTGCGAGTCGGACCCGCACACGGTATTCAGCTGCATCCGGATAGACTGGAGGCCGACCCCAAAAAGTTAAATAGTTAGCAAAAGGATTATGGTGGTGGGAACTGCAACAAAATCCATTTCGTAGTTTAGAAGAACGACACGCATGGTAATTGCGTAACACACTATCAGTAGCAATGGGTTTCATTTGACAGTTCAATAACATTCATTGCGTTATTTACGTTGTTGAGCAGACACATTTTTCCAACATAAGAAGCAATGGATTAGCAATATCCTTCAAAATGATTCAGATTGAGATTGATAGTGTGTTACTCAATTAGGGAGCTGGTCACACAGACGGGTTCATCGTCATCATCACCATCAGCCTATAGCAGTCCACTGCTGTACATAGGCCTCTCCTATTGCACGCCATTGAACTCGATTTTCGGCAACTCTCATCCAGCTGCTACCAGCCATCCTGCGAAGGTCGTCGCGCCACCTAGCCTGAGGGCGTCCCACGTTACGTTTACCGATTCGCGGTCTCCACTCAAGAACACGTCTACCCCATCGGTCATCGGTTCTAAGGCTAATATGGCCGGCCCATTGCCACTTCAGCTTGCTTATTCTGTGAGCTAGTCGACAACTTTGGTTCTCTGCCGGATCACCTCTTTGCGGATTCGATCCCTCAGAGAGACAGACGGGTTAGTACTGATTATTAGTGATACCGATCTCGTTTCCACTCGAAAATTTATATACTTATTTCATAATGCCGTTTTATCAGACGTACCTATGTTGGTACAGTCAAAGAAAAAGTACCAAGCGGTTATTAATAAGTATGTAAAATTGGGGAATCTAGATAGTTTACCCCAGATATACATAGATACACCTAGTTAGCGCAAGAGCAACTAGTTCGCGTGTCCAGCTTACGTACAAAAATCGTAAGCCGCCACTTTCGCGCTCAGTCCTGAGTACTGCTGGCTGGGTGAGCGTGAGCGCTGGCGCTATCTATGCCCCGGGGGTGGGGCGAGACGGGTGCGGGTGACGCACGCGGCGGCGTCTTTGAATCGATTTGATTTTCCCATCACTAAATACTCGCAGTGCTTGTAAAAAAATGACACGTTTGTTTTCATACAGATCGTGATACTTGCGTTATCTAGGTCTATCTAAACTCTTTTGCAAAAAAAACGGGCACTTTAGATTTTTTTCTCTACTTCAATAAAGAAGAACAAGAAAGAGGTTTTATTAATTTGACGACGTACTGGCATGTTATTTGAAGCATCCTGGCATGATTATTTACGTTCCAAATTTAAATTTTTAAATTAACAAAAGAAAAATAATGATTATTGTGGATTATAGTAAAATTGCTTTACTAATGGCGCGAATATCTGAAACGATTTTTTCACTGATTACTAAAATTTGAAAACTTTTTGGATATTTTCTGCAAATTAAACAATTTAATCTTTCTTATTACATTAAATACCACTTTTTGATATGAGTGATAAAGCGATAAGGGCCGGTAAAATTATAGCCCTACTTGAAGAAGGTTGTTCGCAAACTTATGTGTCTCAGCGGCTAAATGTGAGTCGTTCAACTGTCCAGAGGACTTGGCAACGGTATCAAGAGACCGGTTCGGTCAAAAGAAGACCCGGTTCGGGAAGAAAACGATGCACAGAACCAAGAGATGACCGCTTTTTGGTGAGTCAGGCGTTGCGGAATCGTAAGGCGTCAAGTGTGGACCTGAAGAAGAGCCTTGAAGAAGTAAGAGGAGTAGAAGTTAGCTTGTGGACGGTCAGGAGGAGGCTTTTGGCTGCCAATATCAGGAGTTACCGCCCGGCTCGGGGCCCTAAATTACTCCGTGAGCACCGTGTTGCTCGACTTCAGTTTGCTCGAAACTGTGCTTCATGGACTCTGGAGGACTGGAATAAAATATTCTTTTCTGATGAAGCTAGAATCTCTTTGTGTGGAGAGGAGCGACGCCGGCGAGTGCTGCGGAGACCACGGGAACGCTATGCGGAAGTGTGTTTAGAAGAAATCACACCTTATGGCGCAGGCTCCGTTATGTTTTGGGCAGCAATTAATTCGACGGAGCTTACGGAGTTAATTTTCATAGAAAATGGAACATTAAATGCACACCGGTACATAATGGAAGTCCTAATTCCATATGCACAACCCGCATTGACTGCACTTGGGGAAGGTTCCATTTTTATGGACGACAATGCTCGCCCGCACCGTTCTGGCGACGTGGAAGCGTACATGCAAGAAGTTGGGATCCGTCTCTTAGATTGGTCAGCTCGAAGTCCTGACCTCAATCCAATTGAGCATGTTTGGGATGTTCTAAAGAGACGGGTTAGATCAGTGCAACCTGCTCCACAAAACATCAGGGAGCTAAAAAGAGTAATTGCAGAAGAGTGGGAACGTATTCCTCAAAACTTTATTAAAAACATCGTGGAAAGCATGCCCAGAAGGATTCAAGCTGTGATTTTGGCAAGAGGAGGTCACACTCGTTATTAGGTTTTTACATTTGTAACTTTATTTAATTAAAAAAGTAAAAAAAATCTTCTTGTCTTTATTGCCGACCACTTCTTATTGTTTGGCCGTTTACATCGGTTTTAATAAATTCATCGAAAATTTAAAAAAAAAATGCCAGAATTCACTTCACGTGTATTAATTTACACGATTATAAGTATACAGACTACGTCAAACAATTAAATTTAATTTAATTAACTCAAATCGACCTTAGAACGTAAATTTCCTTAGGTGCCCGTTTTTTTTGCAAAAGAGTGTATATCTAGGGTTTAAACACAGAATAACTTGTTTAACCTCTATAATAATAATATGTATATGTTTTTCTCTTCCGTTCTCCCGTCAATGATATCAACAGGTAATATTTTAAAACACCCACTTCCCTGCCTATACTCTATACCCCCCAAAATTTACTGAAAACGTGGAGTACAGTTATTTAATAATTCTTCAACTTATTTGCTTTATTAACACAGCCGGGGAACCAAGTCCCCTGTGTTGCCAAGCGAAAATATTTACCCCGATTCAAGGGGTAAAGTGAACTTCGACATTGTAGGGTAGGGTAATATTAACTTTACGTCAGCTTTTTAGCGAAATTGAAGTTTTTCGTTTGTTTTGTAAAGTAATATAAAGATTTTAATTAGGTAGGTATACTGGGAATGTTGAGAGAATTTACTGAAATTACTTATGCTTATTTTAGTAATTTTAGATTCTTGTGTGAATTTAGAATTATTGTTTTCCATTTCTTAAAGAAAATTTGTTAACTACTTTGGTTAGCTATAATGTTCCCACTGCTGGGACACAGGCCTCCTCTCTTCGAGAGGGGCTGGGCTGTAATCTACCACGCGGGCCCAGTGCGGGTTGGTAGATGTTACTTGTCTGCGAATTATTGGTTTTAACCACTCGCGCGTCCCGCTCCCCGCGTGACGTCGCCTAGAACGTCCCAGAAAATTTTTTTCGGCGCGCCACGGGACGTCTTGCCACTTAAATACGATCCGTACAAAAAAAAAAATTCTATGGAAAATCAAACATGGTTCATCGTCGACACGTTTCCTCACGGTGTTTTCCTTCACCGTTTTGAGAGCAGTCTGGTGATGAAATTATTTTCGCAGAGTAAAACACCTGCCTAGGTTCGGACCCACGACCTACAATTCGTTCAACTCGCCGTTATCTGTCATTCGTGATGTTTGACACTCGTTACGGCTCGTCAGAAGCCCAAAAGTCTGACAACCAGTCTTACCAAGGGGTATCGTATTAGTAGCATCCGGTTAGACTTGAAGACGAATACAATATAGTAACATAATTAACGAAAGACCTCAAACACCTCAATTGTATTGAGTTAAATACATACAATGACTAAAACTAATATTTTTAGCTGTCTATTATTGTTAAGAAAATCGTGTTGACCCTTTCGTTACTTTATGCATTTAAAATTGAGTCTTATTGCATAAAATTAAGGTTTAATTTTCTTTGGCTCGATACGCGGTCAGTATGGCAAAATAATTTTTTTTTTGAAAAAATCAAACTTTGTTAAAAAAGAGTTACTGAAATCGATTCAGTAGTCAATTGTGAAAAACCTACTTTCAGGACTTGCGTTTATTCTGTTACACCTTGTAGGTATAGCTAAAATAATGATATATTCTTCGTTCATCCCGAAGTTTTGTCCCACATTCCAAAAAATCCTGGTACGTCCCAAACAATATGCTTCCTTCGTCCCAAAATATAATATTTATTATTTATTCCCGCTTCGTCCTATTTTTTTATATTCCTTTTACGGCCCATATTTTTTTTGTATATGCCAAACTTACTTTTTTGTACAATCGGCAACAAAAGAATGTCTATAGAAATTGCAAGAGGTTTAATTCCTCATCGTGCACTAGCAACCCAGTTAAAAGCTCTATCGTTGTCATTGCAAAGTGCAATGAAAGTAAACACCCGTGAGGGGGGTGGAACAGGGGGTAACGCATACATTATGCTCACTTAGTAGCAATAATATTGGGGGTGTATTTATACTGAGTATGATAGCCTTGTTTTTATATCTTTTGTGTATTTCCAAATAACGTTGTTTGTATGAATTATTTTAATTTATTGATTCGCTATTTCTGGCATAACATGGCATAACATTACATACATACATAATCAGCCTATAATGTTCCCACTGCTGGGACACATACCTCTCAGTGTGAGGGAGTGGGCCGTAATCCACCACGCGGGCCCAGCGCGGGTTGGCAGATGTCACCTGTCTTCGAATTTTTGGTTCTAGGACATGCCGGTTTCCTCACGATGTTTTCCTTCACCGTTTTGAGAGCAGTGGTGATGAAATAATTTACACAAAATAAAGCGCCTGTCTGGATTCGAACCTACGACCTACAACTCGTAAGTCGCGGTCGTTACCACTTGGCCACCACTGCTCTCCTAACATTATTTATTATTATTTATTTATCAAAATGACAGAAAAGTTGATATGAAATCGTTTGGCTTGGTATGGGCATGTGATGAGAAGGGACGAAACGCATGTGACTAAAAGAGTGATGAATATACATGTTGATGGATGGAGAGGGAGAGGAAGGCCGAAGAAAAGATGGATGGATTGTGTGAGGAATGATATGAAAGAGAAGGGAGTGAATGATAGCGTGACGGTTGACAGAAGAGAATGGAAGAAGAATACGTGTTGCGCCAACCACAAGTGACATGGGACAAGGGCTCGAAGATGATGATGATGAGATGATGATTTATTTATCAAAATCTCTCTTATCACTATTATTACAGGTTTATACCTAATGCGATAGCGTGGTCTTAACATTAACTTAAGTACTTACAATTTAAAACTATAAAAAAAGAAAAAAACTATTAGTACTTATAATTACATCCAAAAATAATATTGTTAATATGTACAGACGCCAGCACATCAAGCTACTACAAACTGTCAAATTTCTTTAATCGATTTTCAACTTTATCGCTAAAGCATAAGGTTCAAAGTTGATTGGGAAAATTTGACAGTTTCGGGTAGCTTGATGTGCTGGCGTCTGTACCTACTTACCTACCAGACACCTGTGTTGCTGGGGAGTTTGATGCGCCACTTCTCCTTCCCAGCAATCACTAGGAAGTGGTAAAGGGCCCGCGTTTTGGGGGGACTATCTTATGTAATTTTACGATCAAAAAGATTCTCAGCTTAGTTTGAATAAATGACTTTTGATTTGATTCCACCATAAAACTTGAAAGTTTTACATGACGAAAGTCACGACGAATAGTAATTTTCTTCACTGAATTCAATACGAAACTATACCACAAAATAAAGACATGACACTCCCACGATTCCGCGGTTGACTTATTCATCAAGCCATGGCATGCACCATGCTATATGGCTAATAATTTATACATTCCGCCGGTTACCACATGTCTGCTAAATCATTGTGTCGTTTTCATTCTGTCCAGTCCTGCTTGTGGGTTTTATACTAGCTGTGCCCTGTGGCTCTGTCTGTGTGGAAATCGTGACAAAACATTGGGAATTATAACGAAGACGTATTACAAAACACAATAATTAACGTAAAAAAATAGGAAGCGCCAGGGTTCCCCGCGAAATTCAAATTTTCGTTTTTTTTTTTTTGCAATTTGCAAGACAGTGTCAAAAGTACGAGTATGTTGAACAACATATGATTCTCCTCCAAGTTCATATAACCCTATTGAATGAATATTTCATGTAATATCAATAGGGTTATTAATAACCGAATTAAAAATAAAAAACCGGTCAAGCGCGAGTCGGACTCGCGCACCGAGGGTTCCGTACTAGGTATTGGTTTTCGGATTTTATCCTTTAGGTACCTGACTACCTGTGCTACATGACATTGCTTCTTCCCAAATTTCATGATTCTAGGTCAACGGGAAGTACCCTATAGGTTTTGATTTCCTTGCTAGTGTCAAAATATGCGGCATAAACGGAACATAAACGCCTGAATCTTTGATCGCGTTAAGATTTTTTCGCTGCTTCAAGCGAGCAATCCCCAAGCCCTGAGTATTTGTTATTAATTTCAATTTGATAACTCTCCGCGTTCCTGAGGAGAAAAAGGGTCTTGACAGACGGACAGACAGACGAACAACGAAGTGAACTCATGGATTCCGTTTTTCCTTTTGAGGTACGGAACCCTAAAAAGGTGGTGATGAGCACATACAATCTATTCAGGTCCAACACCATTTTTGTTACACCTTGTATTTTTTTTTTGTAAATATTTTCGACGTACAGACACAAGAGCTTACAGTTTCATTATATCCCTAGATACATAAGGGACATGATATATATCTCACGATTGAATCCTTCTAAGGTAAATTCTTGAGCTTCGGGTTATCTTGAAATGGGTATATAAAAGGTGGGAGTACCAGTGCATTTTGTGTTAGATTAGTTGTATTTTATTTACAAGTCTCTGTCTCTCTCATTTCGACACGAACAGCTAGGCATAGTCGAACAAAGAGTATTTACATAATAATATAAGCTAACAGTCTTGAAATAATAACGATAATATGTACAAGTTTATAAAAAACGAGGAGAAAGAATCAAAAATGCAATCTGTCAAGCCATTTCCTGACTATATTGGGGTCGGCTTCCAGTCTAACTGGATGCAGCTGAATACCAGTATTTTACTGAAAGAAAGAAAGAAAGAAAACAAGTTTATTTGGTCACAGTTCGTGAAACACAAAATACAAAAAAAAAAAAAAGGTTTCAAACAACAATAGTGTGTGCCTCACGGCTGCGCCAAAAAAGGCTCATTTCAGCATTAATGCCAGACAGATGCTGTCTGACGCTGGTTTTCAAATGAACCTTTAGGGAAAAGTGACGGGGAGTACACACAGTTTCAACATACCTAGTACATACTGCCTATCTGATCTTCAAAATCTAGTTACTGGGTAATACCCATTGGTAAGACTGGTTGTCACACTTTCGGGCTTGAAACTACGCGTAACGACAAATGACAGGCGGGACCAAGCTGTTGGTCCGGTATCATCATCATCTGTCTAGCCTTTTTCCAACTATTTTGGGGTCGGCTTCCAGTCTAACCGGATGCAGCTCAGTACCAGTATTTTACATGGAGCGACTGCCTATCTGACCTCCACAACCCAGTCACTGGGTAATATCGAAACCCCTTGGTAAGACTGGTTGTCAGAATTTCGGGCTTCTCTTACGACCCGTAACGACTGTCAAAGATCCACGAATGACAGCCGGGACCAACGGCTTAACGTGCTTTCCGAGGCACGGAGGGGTCTTGGTATGTAAAGATGGTCACCCATCCACGGACCAACCGCGGCAAGCGCAGCTTAACCTGATCGATCGACCCGTGCGGCTGTTATTACTTAGCCACAAGCCCTTGTTGGTCCGGTGTCAACGTCTTGATATGTAACGGATAGTCACTCATCCACGGACGAACTTCGGCAAGCGCTGCTTAACCTTTAACTTGAAATAGGGTGAGGATTTGCAGCACTGCGCACATTTACTATAGTAATCGTGGATATTCACGTCCACGTTCATAAAATGTATGAAAATACACGCACTTTATCGAGGACGGAAAAAAGCGTCTTCATTTTACAGAGTGGCCCAAAAGTCTTGGATCAAACGAAACAGGGCGATAGTTGAGGTTATTTACAGTAAAAAAAAAAAAATAGAAAAAAAATAAAAAAAAAATTTAAAAAAAATTAAAAAAAAGTATCATCACTACAACAGTGCTTTTATGACAGTGGGTACCATGATTTAGCAGTATTGGCACTTTTTTCAATATCTTTAAGGCTCAAAAAAAACTGTAAACACTCAAATTGTCATAACTTTTAAGGAGATCAAGTTAGGGCGGGCTCTCGCACGAATTTTTTTTTACTACAAATAACCCCAGCTATCGCCCTGTTTCGTTTGATCCACGACTTTTGAGCCACCCTGTATATCTCCATACATTTCACTTCCCCGTGTTACGTATCGCGATGCTATGGACGTCCACGATAATATCGATCGAGACGTTGCAAATTATAAAAGCGCACATCTAGTATTCTGGCTGCAGAATTACTCCAGTAACGTAACTTCGTACTTATACGTGGTTACTTGATGATTTTACTTGAGAAAGGTACTCTACATATACTGAACTAAGCATTTTTCCCAATAAAATGGCCAGCTCACTCATTATCATAAAAGTCATATAAATATTCCTCCGAAAAGAAACAATATTTAAAGGAAACCATTCGAATTCTACGCAAGTGTTGCCATCATTAAAATTCAATGCAAAATCCTGTCTTCTTGATTGAAGTCTACATTTCTTTGGGTCATGAACCCCAACGTATATGGTCTGTAACCCACTAAAATGGTAAAACGACATCGTTAGCCAGAAAATGTAAGTTTTATACAGTAAAATAAGAGTATAAAAAATAAAAGACAGATAAATGTATGGGTCTTTACATACAAAACGTGTATGTAAATGCTGACAGGCGTGCGCACTCGACGAAAGACGGACAGAGACTGATTTGAATTTTTGAATTTCGAACGCACGCTGCCGCGCAAGCGCATTGAATGGTGAATACTTAGGGTGCGCATGAGTTTTGGATTGTTTAGGAATTATTGTATTTTTATTTAGGTTTGATGTGTTGGCAAATAAGCCTAAGTGTGGCGAAAAGCGCAATCTATTTCAGCGACAATAATGTCAAAAAAAATCAAAAATGGAGGGAAATTAGAGGTATTTTGGCAGATTGAGACTGAGATCAGACTATGAACGTTCTTAAAATTACAAGAATGGTACCTTCGGTTTAAGCCACCGAGCCAGTTATTGAAATAAGAACATAACTTATAAAGCTAGGACTAAAGTTAGATTTCGTTTTGTAATAAGACGGGGTATGTTTCTATCACTCTCAGTCAAAACTTCAGTCATCCTGCAATTGATATCTGTCTCCATATTTCTCCAAGACATGGTGTCTCTTGTCAGGCTGGGAGCCATAGCAGCATATCTTAGACTTAACTATCTGAGAATCATGTCGTATTAGTTCACATTTTGCAGGCATATTGGCTCTGGTTAGAGTTGAGCCTAAGTGTCTAAACACACTTTGCCGAAGGTACGCGACCGAAGTTCGGCATGATTACGCCTGCAATGCTATTTGAATTACTGACGACACATTATGCCGAAATTACGTTGCGTTATTGCGTAGGTACAGTAAAATCAGCCGCCGAACTTCGGTCGCGTACCTTCGGCATAGTGTGTTTGGACACTAACAGTGGTCGAATTTAGGATTATTTAGTTCACAAGATGAACATTTTGGGAAATACCATTCCATTGGCAAAACCATTAATCATAACATCTTATAATTTTACTTTTTTCATGTTTTATATACGGTATGTCCTTTAAATACGATCCCATTAAAATAGATGGACCAACTTTTAGAAATCAGTCAGACCACCAAAATAAGGACGATGGTAAAAAAATGTCTAAGAAAAACGCATTAGATACGTACAAGAAAAATAATCAGCTAACGAAAATACACTAATGTGCCGGCAATTTATTTATTTTAGGTCAAAATAAAATCACTTTAATCAGTTTTTTTTTTTCTTGGATATCTTTGGTTAGACGTACTGAGCGCTGTGTTAAAATTTGTCCATCGATTTTAATGGGATCCTGTATTATATTCTACGTATTTTTTAGAAGGATATGTGGTTCATTAGATATGAAGGAAGGATTAGTCCAGCGAGGGTATCATCACAACATAAGTTGTGGAGGAATTGGATGTCATGGTATTGCGGAGGAATGAGGAAAATGTTGTGAGGAAAGTTTTGAGTACGAACGTCAATGACTATAAGAGTAGGGGAAGACCAAAGAAACGATGGATGGACGGACTGTGTGAATGATGATATGGTTAGAAAGGGGGTGACTACCGAGATGACGACTAAAGGATGATTTCCACCAAACGGCTCGCAACGCATCGAATCGAAACGAATTTTACAAGTATTTTAAGTCTATATTAGCAAGTATATTACCAAAAATTATTAATCGATTTAAACATTTAAAGAAATCTTAAAACTTCAAACCTAACTTTTAAAGTCCCATCCCTATTTGATATCGTGCTTACCATCAGCTCATACAAATCCTAAGAAGGCCTACATAACGAACAGTTATAAATAACTACAGATATGCTATCTCTATGAAATATAATCATACTGGTTTCTTGGTCTGGTTTGGATTGTCTTTTTTTGGGAATAAAATGGACTGATCTGGATTTAAATGGGACATTTTCAGTGCAGCGAATGTTATAGTGATTTTAATCATTGTCTATTTTTAACTGAGGAGGGGCTCGTGGCTAAATAATAACAGCCATACGGGTTGATCGAAGGTACCGAGGCGAGGCCGGGCTTACCGAAGCGAGGCCGGTCCGTGGATGGGTAACCATCCCCGCTTAAAAACAGACAATCAAATCCCAACTAATGTTAGGGTCAGCTTCCAGTCTAACCGGATGCAGCTGAATACCAGTATTTTAATATGAAGCGACTGCCTGTCTGAATTCCAGAACCCAGTCACTGGGTAATACGATACCTCTTGGTGCTACTTACTGGTTGTCAGACCTTAGGTCTTTTGACTACCCGTAACGACTGTCAAAGATCTACAAATGACAGTCGGGACCAACGGCTTTACGTGCTATCCGTGGCACGGAGCTCCGGGCTGCTAATGAGAAATTCCTAATGGTAAAAAACCCAATAACACTGCCGACCTGGGAATCGAACCCAGGACTCCACAGCAGTTGCGCTTGCGACCACGAGACCAACCGGGCAGTCAAGTTATTAACATATAAACTCAAAAAGGCCACCAAACAGTTCAAACGCAGTAAGTACTCCACTTTCTACCAACGACATCATTTAGCAAGTTATTCGAGTACAAACAAACCAACCGTTTAAGGTATTTTCGGAAGAATGTATAAAGTTACTTAAAGACGCCATGTCACTTACCGTAGAGAGCTATTAGATGTACTAAGTGAATGTGCAAACGCCCTTAGAGTAAGGGGCGGGACACACTATACGGTTTGTTAGAAGTCCCACGTTAATATGTATGACATACCTATCCTAGGGTTTAGAGGTTGTTTTATAATATTTGAAGACAGCGGCGTGCATTGCATATAGGCATATAAGCAGTGCCTACCTCGATATATCAACATAAGTCTGTCAATTAAATTTTAGTGTGTGTGCCCCACAATTAAGAAACTCACTAATCATACCTAACAAAAAACAAAATCTTAATACAAACACGCGCGGCAGTAGGCAGTCGCCGGACGGCCTACTCGGCTCCCGTACTATTCGCACATTGTCATTGGTCTTTACTCGTTCAAGTTAATACGACAAAATTAAAAATACGTACGTCTCACGCGTAATACCGTGACCTTCGAACTTCGCATTTTATCACCCTTAAATAGGCATGCCTACTCAAATAACCACACTTATGACCTCACTTTTTTTTTCTGATTAGTGACCGCGTTTACCTAGACTAGACCCGGCCTAGTGCCTACCTATTCTGAAAACCAATGCACGCCACTGTTTAAAGAGCCCCTTTTGACTTATAAGTAAAAAGGGTATCATCATCATCAGCCTATATCAGTCCACTGCTGGACATAGGCCTCTCCTATTGCATGCCATTCAACTCGATTTTCGCCAACTCTCAACCAGCTGCTACCAGCCATCCTGCGAAGATCGTCGTTCCAACTAGCCTGAAGTCCCACAAGGTAAAGTAAGGTGTTCTTATAAGATACTAGCTTCTACCCGCGACTTTTGACGCGTGAAACTTCACCCTCCCCACATTCACCCTCTTCGGGGTAGAATTTCCAAAAAAACCCTTTCTTAGTGGATACTCTTCACAAAGAAAACACCCTCCAAATTTCATGTCTCTAGGACCAGCGGTTTTTGGCTGTGCGTTGATATATTAGTCAGTCAGGACTTTGAATTTTATATATAAATACATGTAGATAGTCCATCGAATTTTAGAAATATCTTATTGTCAACTGCAGCTTTTCTATTTCTGCGGTAATTCTATAAACCATCACGTCTGTAAAGTTTTGCTAACCAAATAAAAAATACCAATACATGCATTTACATACAAAGGTAAGATTAAAACCTGGTGCTGAGGGTATAATATAAATATCATATTTTGAAAATATCACACAAATATTAGGAAAAGCTATATTTTGGGAATAATAGCCTCCCGACCGATTTCGGTCACGGTGGCCAATCTCAACGGAGATTAGCCAGGTACGCAGGAGATACTATAGTGCACAAGTGTGTGCGCAAACATAGGTGCACTCTCTGTTCCTTTACTCTCATAGTCCGATGGGACGGCAATCCGACACGACCGGGGAGAGATCAGGCGCAGGATCAAGAACTTTATTTTAAGTAATGTTTGTTTTCGTCTAGTTAGCTCGGAGATTTAGACGAAAACAAACATTCTTGTATATCGATTTTATTCAATTTCGAGCGGCCATTGTTGTTTACATCTTTGGCAAATTTAGAAACGCCGGGACTATACATACAAACCCGTAGTCTTGATGTGAGAGACAAATTAGTTGCTGAGACAAAAGTTGCTCGTGGGTGCCCTAAATAGTTTGTTACGTTATATATTGATACAATCATTTGAATATTTATGAAATAAAGCTTGTAATTAAATTTGAAAATATACACACTATTGTATATCTAAATTCCAATTTGCATGTATTTTCCGGAATATTCAGCCGTGGAGATATCCCTTAATCTTCGCTTTCAAAGCTCACGTATGTAACTACGTATGCAAACGTAGTTAAAACCGTGAAACAATAGGTTTAGGCCAAACTCCGGCCTTTGTGCTGATTCCTAAGGCCAGCTGTGTGGTGGCGATTTTACAGACTACAAACCATATTAGGTATTTTGATTTAAAAGAGTGTTCGTGGAGTTTCTTGCCCGTTCTTTTTCATAGGTACCTGCTACGCTTTGGAATGGGCAACTAGCTTCATCTTTCAGCGGAATACCAGTATTTTACATAGAGTGACTGCCTATCTGACCTCCACAACCCAGTTACTGGCTAATACGAAACCACAGACGAAACCCCTTCATAAGACTGGTTGTCAGACTTTCGGGCTTCTAACGACCCGTAACGACTGTCAAAGATCCACGAATGACAGCCGGGAACAACGGCTTAACGTGCTTTTCGAGGCACGGTGGGGTCTTGGTATGTGAAGATGGTCACCCAACCAAGCAAGCGTAGCTTAACCTTATCGATCGATCTGTGTGGCTGTTATTATTTAACCACAAGCCCCTCTACTGTCTATCTATATTACTACTCGTATTATCTATCTATATACACACATCAAAAGTGTCTAGGGATCAAGCATTTTTATGCGGATTTCTTGAAATTGAGATGTGGCTTTGTAATAAATTTATGATTTTATAAATTTATATGGATCCTTTTTGGTGCATTTCATAATTTGAATCAGGAACTGTGAATCAAATTCGAGTAAAAGATGAAAATCAGCTGTCAATATTTTCCCTATAAAAACATACAACGCATTGAAGACATTATTAGTGCTACTGTTTCCCTACTACTGATTAAAACCAACGTTATTATGGAGCGGCGACGTCATTTAAGCAGGGAAGAAATGCTCAGAGCCGTGGGAATGATAGAAGCTGGTTCCCGGCAACGTACTGTGGCTTTAGCTCTGAATACAAGTCAGAGTGTTATCAGTCGACTTTGGACACGTTACCGAAGCACTGGTACCGTGGCTGAGCGCCATGGAGGACGGTATCGCTGCACCACACGGAGACAAGACCGATACATTCAAATCTTAACTCGAAGAGCTCCAACAATAACCGCCATGATGTTAGCCGTGAGGCTTCATCACTCTTCAGGGAACTTAATTAGCGACCAAACAGTCAGAAACCGCTTGCATGAAGTGAACCTTCATTCCCGAAGACCGCTACGGGTACCACCTATAGCAATGCACAATCGTAGGATTCGATATCAATGGGCTCTTGAACACAGAAATTGGGCAGAAGAACAATGGCGTTTCGTGTGCTTTTCTGATGAGTCTCGTTTTGGTATGAGACCGGATACAAGACGTATACGACACTGGAGAACCCCTGGACGCCAACAGCGATTAAAATCCTGCCAGGAAGTCCATCCTTATAGTGGTGGAACCATCATGGTATGGGCGGGTATTTGGATCGGCGGAAGAACTGAGTTGATTTGGATCAGAGGCAACCTCAACGCTCAAATTTATGCTGGGACGATTGTATCAGACGTCATCGTTCCTCTACAAGTGCAAATCGGTCCCTTATTTCAGTTAATGCATGATAATGCACGACCGCACACCGCAAGAGTTGTAAGACAGACTCTCGCCGCAGCTAACATCAATGTCCTGCCCTGGCCTGCTCAGTCGCCAGACTTGAACCCGATTGAGCATGCATGGGATATGCTACAGAGAAGAGCTCTGCCGAATATGGAGGGTATCCAGTCGCAAGAAGACCTTTTTTTGTTGTTGCAACGAACATGGGCTGCCATTCCACAGCGTGATTTGGATGAACTCATTTTGAGTATGCCAAACCGATGTTCTTGTGTTGTTAGTGTTCGCGGTAGAAACACGGATTATTAATTGTTTAAGTTACCCAATAAAATTTTAAAGAAAACTGTTATTTCAGTCTTTTTTTCGAACTTTTGTGTTAGTGGTTCAAATGTCAAAAATCCCTTTATTAGGAAAATGGCAAATTTCTTTATTAATGCAAAGGTGACTTGGTTTATCGTTACTGTGATAAACGAAAACACTTTATTTGATGAATCCTTAAAGAAAATTTTAATTAATATCAATCAGGAGAAAAGTTATTGCAAAAATATATGTTGATCCCTAGACACTTTTGATGTGTGTATATACAAATAATAAAGAGTTTGTTTGTTTGTTTAATCTCCGGAACTACCAGTCGGATTTGAGAAATTCTTTTAGCATTTGATAGCCCAATTTTTGAGGAAGGCTATAGGCTATTTAACATCACACTATGACCCTTAGGGACCGACAAAAAAGAAAAAGAAATCAGAAAGAACGCTAAAAGCGAAAACGAAGTAAGAGTTCCTGCGGGTGATTCAGGGTGGGTTGGGTAAATAAGATATTTAATACGGATGAAGTCGCGAGCAGAAGCTAGTTCATTATAAACACCTTCAGAGAATCATCATCTGCCTAGCCTTTTCCTAACTATGTTGGGGTCGGCTTCCAGTCTAACCGGATGCAGCTGAATACCAGTATTAAACATGGAGCGACTGCCTATCTGACCTCCACAACCCAGTTACTAGGTAATACGATACCCCTTGGTAAGACTGGTTGTCAGACTTTCGGGTTTCTGACTACCCGTAACGACTGTCAAAGATCCACGAATGACAGCCGGGACCAACGGCTTAACGTGCTTTCCGAGGCACGGAGGGGTCTCAGTATGTAAAGATGGTCACCCATCCACAGACCAACCGCGGCAAGCGTAGCTTAACCTGATCGATCGACCTGTGCGGCTGTTATTATTTAGCCACGGACCCCTCTCACAAACACCTTCAGAGAATATTAGAGAAAAAAAAACTGTATATTTTTAACATCCAAAAATTCCATGAGTCTGTACCATCGTTTTCCAAAACTGGTCGCTCCTAATACTTTGAACAAACCGTCTGTCCGCGCCTCTTTAGCGTCTCGTTTGTGCGCGTCTCAATCGACTCTTGCGCATAACGAAGTGGTATATTTTAGTCGTGTGATAAATAGTTTACCGCGGTGGATAGGTGGACGGGTATGGATGGACGGGTGTAGTTATTTATGGGTGGATGTCAACGTAATATTTGGTTCCTTTTAAGGTAAATAGGGGTATGATGAAGTCAGATTGTGGTAAGCTTTATTAAGTTATTACCTAGAGCTTTTTGAGAAAACAATTAGGTTAGGTTAGATTTTTACCGACTTAAAAAAAAGGAGGTTATCAATTCGACACGTATGTATGTAATATTATTGGAACTCCAATATATTCACATTTATGATAATCTATTAGGACTTCCAAAGAATAATACAAAATTTTATTGATGTATATGTATGTATGTCCACGCATTTCTCCGCAACTATTAATCGGATCGTGACCATTTTTAACCGACTTCAAAAAAGGAGGCTCTGTCACAGATTACTGAATGGCTCTGTATTCGACCCGTATGTATGTATGTATGTATATAAAATATGTATGTATGTATGTTTGTTTGTCCGCGATTTTCTCAAAAACTAATAAACCGATTTTGATAATTCTTTCACTAATGTGATCTACATACTTTCAGGAAGGTTTTAGTATATAATACATTATATAATTATTCTTATGTACGATGTTATATGCATAAATGTAGTGCATCTCCGGCATTTCTATGCGAATTTTGATGATTCTTCTAGTCGGTGTCTTCAATTCCTCAATGCACTAGTGTTATTTGAATTTGTGTGGAGTAGGTACAACTAAAAAGTGAAAAATAAAAACTTTTTTACAAAAAAAACAACCGACTTCAAAAAAAACTACAAAGTGATAAATAACTTTAATTTCGGAAGTCGGTGTCAAAAAACGAAAATGCGGAACCAACGACACCGACTTCCGAAATTCCAAGAGATCATTAAGTGCGGCCAGAGTACGTGGTACTGGGGACATTATATTGTTTCAAATCGAAGAGCATGAAGTGGCTCGATATTTTTGCACACAAGTGTAACAATAAAATAAACTAATTTTTATTACGACCAATGAAATCATAAAAAAATATACTTTATTGCTTCTACTCTCATTTTATTATTGACTAAAGTTGAAACATTATTGTCGATACGGCAATTTTTAAATTCAAGTCAATGATTTCAGTAATAAAATAGACATATCCTCCAACTCAATAATGTACAGAATTATTTTAAAATTATTTATCGTATTGTCCATTGGTGAGTACCTATTGTAGTTCTTTTACAATTCTTAAAAACATCTGTTTAACTGTATCGGAACTATGTTGGGGTCGGCTTCCAGTGTTACGGCCTGGCTATATATATAAGGTGTTAAAAAATTAACCTTACAAACTTCTGAACAACTGATATTCTATTCTATTCTATGGGACCAACACTGAAATCACGAAAAAAAATCAGCTGTTCAATACAAAAGTTCAATACCTACTTGACCAAAATGTATGAGACAGCTGATTTTTTTTTCATGATTTCAGAGTTGGTCCCATAGTGAAAGTTGTTCAGTTCGATGGTCTAAAGCACCTCTTAAAGTTTGTAAGGTTATTTTTTTAACACTTTTTATACGACCTTGCCGCTCTCAGCGGCATCTTAGCGCGGGGCGGCGAGCGGTATAAACAAATATACAAAAATGTATGTAATATGCTCCGACGCACCGCTCGCTGCGTCAACGCTAGCAGTGCATTTGACAAAGACACCGCGCCGCTTGCCGCTAAGCCAAAAGTCGTGACTGGGCGGTAACCGGCAGCAGCTGAATAGAGGCCTACGCAGACCGGGACGGCATGGCAAGGGATTTTGCCGTGAGTCAGCGCACACTGGCCGCTTAGATACCGCGGCATTCCAGCATTTTGCCACGGCATGCCACGGCGTGCCGCGGCACGACAAAGCACGCCTCACAAATGGATGGTCAATGGTGTGCATTCCCCGCTTCTCTACCCCCGCCGCCGCACCCCGCAGTATATCACTACGAGCGCCGGAGTCCGTGGCATGCCGTTGCCTACCGCAGTATGCCACGGCATCCCGCCACGGGAGCCTGTGGCGCGTCTTTTAATGCCGTGCGATAAAATCTCTTTCAATACCACGGCATCATTTTAAAGCATAGCAATTTATGTCGTATTTCTGTAACAGTACGGTTGAATGTCCATTAGTAAAAATTAAAATCCCTTGCCATGCCGTCCCGGTCTGCGTAGGCCATAACAGTATTTAACTAGGAGTGAGGCGTATATATCGTAACAGCTAAATATAACAGGTATCACAAGATAACAGACTGTTACTGTGACAAACAAACTGAAAAAAACAGCTTCTGTTCCACGACGAGATAACAGAATTCATCCAGTCACAAGCTTTTCTCTATTCATGCTTATGACAGTTACCTTCGTTAGAATAAGATAAAAAATGTTACTGATACACTGTGACACCCTGTTAGGTACATAGTCCGTCACAAGCTCTTTCCTTTTCTCGCATAGGTGTAACACCTTAGTTAGAAAGAGAAGTACCCACGTGTATCAGCTGTGTAACAGAGAACACACGACAGTTTGTTCCCACATAGTATGAAATAACAGCCTGTTATTTTGTAACAGGTTTTTGGAACTGTTAATTAAGTGGAACAAGAACAGGTGGAACAGATATGCGATTTTACCTGTTACAACCCACTCCTATATTTAACACTAGCTTCTTCCCGCGACTTCGTCCGCGTGAAATTTCACCCTCCCCCATTCACCCCCTTAAAGGTTAAATTTCCAATAACCCCTTCTTAGTGCTCCCCTACCTACATTATAATAGGAAGCCGTGTGCAAAATTTCACATTCCTAGCCCCAGTAGTTTCGGCTGTACGTTGATATGTCAGTCAGTCAGTTCTCCTTTTATATATATAGACTAGCATTTGCCCGCGACTTCGTCCGCGTGGAATAATGACTTCCGGAAAAAAACAATTTATCCCCCTCTCCTAAAACAAGACATGTGACATCTACCAATCCGCACTGGGCCCACGTGGTGGATTACGGCCCACTCCCTCTCACAGAGAGGAGGCCTGTGTCCCAGAAGTGGGAACATTCTAGGCTGATTATGTAATAGAAAACAAACAGCTCATTTATCAAATTAAATTTCAGTCGACAACATCCATCGGTTTCTTACTAAACTTCAACTATATTCGACGATCCTGCATACTTATCTCTTTTGTTGACTGTACATAATTTTGTACAGACGCCAGCACATCAAGCTATTACAATCTGTCAATTTTTTTTATTAGATATTCAACTTTAATCGCTAAAGCATACCTAAGGTTCAAAATTGATTGGGAAAATTTGACAGTTTCGGGTAGCTTGATGTGCTGGCGTCTGCACTTAGTGTTTAAGTTAGAGTAATTTATTTTTCTAGTATCACCAAGTTTGTTAGTTCAACATAATTATCGTAAGTACAAAGTGCAAGAGGAGTGTATCAAGCTGTACGGGGAAGACTTTCAATCTGTCCTGAAGAGGTTTAAGAGGACGCCCGCTTATCTGGCGATATTACAGGATAAGGTATGATAGTATTGTTACGAGCTTGGGGATCGTGGCAATAAAAACTGCCGATTTAATAACCAAAAATTACACTTTAATTAAACAACACCAATAAAAACTCAAACACGCTAATTATAAAACACAATCGCACTACTGATCACTCTTAAGTCGTACTTGAAGATCGCTTCATTTATATTATGTATGGGAAATCATCTAATGACTCCTCCCGCTCTGGATGGAGCGGAAGGAAGTGTCAGACTCTTACTGACTAAAACCCACCCGTGTTCCTTCCTTAGCCCTTTATGTTCCGGGGCAGCGGTAACCCTTTCGGACGATCCCCCTACCCCGGCAGGCTTCGGCCGGCGACGGAGCTTCAGTGCTGTCTGGTGTGTGCGACGGCCCTGTCACGCACCACCTGCCAGCACCTTAGCTACTACTGTCACCAACGACGATTATTTATTATATTATTATTAATAGCCTGTAATGTTCCACTTCAGGGCAAAGGCCTCCCTACTCTCTTTCCACTTCTCTCTGTTCAAAGCTGCTAAGGACCAGTTCTTGTTGAAGGAGTCCAGCTCATCCCGCCATCTCCGTCTGGGCCTGCCACGATGTCGTTTGCCATTAAGAGGGACCCATTAGGTCGTTAGTTTGGCCCATTGTTCGTCTGACATGCGGCAGATGTATCCAGCCCAGTTCCATTTTAGCGTGGCAGCTTTCCAAGTGACATCAGTTATCTTTGTGATATGATTGAATAATTTTATGTTCACAGTTGTTGGATTTAAAGACTTCAACAAAAGAAATGACTGTTCAAGTGCTTCATTACTATTACTTGAAGCTGAAAGAAAAAGTTGCCGAGATGATGCCCACAACGCCTGGAGATTCTGATGACGCTCTAAGTCCCAAAGAGCCAAGCGAAAATGCGTGAGTAGAGCTTAAAGACAGATTCAAACTTTATAGCGGCTCGGATCTTGAGGCAACTCGCTGCGCAGTGAAAAATTCATGTGTCAGCGGGAGTGAGGGGTTCTGCGCAGCGAGAAGCGCATTTCAGAGCCGCCATAAAGATTGAATCTTTTTTTGAAGTCCATACCTCAAAAGGAAAAAAATGCGTCACAGACTACCGAGCACAGCGAGGGGCCCGTGGCTAAATAATAACAGCCGCACAGGTCGATCGATCAGGTTAAGCTACGCTTGCTGCGGTTGGTCTGTGGATGGGTGACCATCTTTACATACCGAGACCCTTCCGTGCCTCGGAAAGCACGTTAAGCCGTTGGTCCCGGCTGTCATTCGTGGATCTTTGACAGTCGTTACGGATAGTCAGAAGCCCGAAAGTCTGACAACCAGTCTTACCAAGGGGTATCGTATTACCCAGTAACTGGGTTGTGGAGGTCAGATAGGCAGTCGCTCCATGTAAAATACTGGTATTCAGCTGCATCCGGTAAGACTGGAAGCCGACCCCAACATAGTTGGGAAAAGGCTAGGCAGATGATGACTACCGAGCACATTGGAAATAAATACGACGACCACTCACTCGCAACAATATTAATTTGCTTGTTTGGCGCCGACTCAAAATTACTTAGGTATACTTATATTTACAAAACAAATATTTAACATTTATAAACAAAGGGCATCAAAAAATTCGTCCGCATCGCTGTCAACAGGAAACGTGCCCAAAAGGCTGGCAGCATTGCCACGTTGTATGGCAATACTGATTCTTTGGCCAAAAAATAGGCCAGCCTTCTGGTCACGTGAAGAGTCGACCAACCGCTTGGCGATGTCTCGAAATACTAAGTGGGCACTCGGGCCCCATGGCCCTAGTGTTTCAACCCCAAACGGCTCAAATATATTAGTTCCAAAGAGGTTGGAGTATTTGCGCCGTTTGAGGTTTTCCGCACCTGCAGCAGCCGCCCCAGCACAGTTCACCGTACTTGGAAGATGGGATGGCGCAAGGGTGTCGACACACGTTGCATCCCACACCAAAGGCCTACCTACCTTCCAAGGCATTATGGTCATTCCGTCTGGTCTCTTACCATCGTCGCGTGCCAAGCCATTGGGTTCTAAAACAGCTGGCACAAGAGCACGACGGATGATGTCATTGATGCTGGCATGCCGTGCTATCCGGCCTGCGCTATTACTGCAGGATAAGCCATGGTGTCCGAGGCAGTCGACACCTTCACCGCATTGGCAGCGATGCGGAGCCACGCAAGGGGCGCCCAGACGCAAACAAGTAGCGAGCCCCATACTTATATTAGTTTAAGAACTATTTATTAAGGTTAAATAAAAAAGGTTATTATTTTTTGATTTTCAGTTTTTTCGGAGGTTTAATTGTTTTGTTAAAAGTTTTTATTTTATAATTTTTTGAGGCTATAATTTACTAACTACTACATGCTGTCTTAAAATAATAATATGTACAAGTATATAAAAAGGGAGGGGAAATAATCAAAGGGCATCAAAAAATTCGTCCGCATCGCTGTCAATAGGAAACGTGCCCAAAAGGCTGGATGAAAGTCTTTACCCGTCATAAACAAGCAACTACTTCATCTTAGTCACATTAAAGGATTAATGCTAAAGATTTTGTATTTGGTACAAAATTATCCAACACCCAAGTTCAACGACTATTGCTGCTAAACTAATAAAGTTATAATTTTCCTTTAAAGTTCATGAAATGCACTATCATCATGAATTTTTCAAGCCAGCGTTTTAGCTTTTAGAGTATTGGGGGGGCTACTGGAACAAAAATTTGCACTTTAAAGTTTAATATTTAGTAAATGGAGCATTAAATCGAAAAATAATTTAAGCAACCCCGAAGTAATTTTAGAAGACCTATTCAACGAAACCGCACACGATGGGGTAGACGACCAAAAAAATATTCATCCCCACTTCACATGTGGGGGAGCTACCCTAAAAAAATATTTTCCAAATTTTTATTTTATCGCTTTGTCGGCGTAATTAATATACACACTCCTACAAAATTACAGCTTTCTAGTACTAACGGTCTCTTAGCAAAACAGACAGACAGACGGACATCACGAAACTAATAGTTTCGTGATGTCCGTCTGTCCGTCAACCACTCACATATAAGGGTTCCTTGTCAGAACTACGAAACCCTAAAAATGAATGAAGATACCTCTAAAAACTTACTTTTTAAAATAAAAACCACTTACATACAATCATTATGATTTTTTGTCAGATTATTCTACAAGCAACATACCTACTGTGTTTTAATTTTTTAGTCCAAACAATAGTTTTTTTGTTTGTAAATAAATAATTGCTTCATATTTTGCAATAAATTACCAGCGTTGTGTCAAATCAAATCAAAAGTCATTTATTCAAACTAGGCTGAGAATCAGCACTTTTCTAACGTCAAAATTACATAAGACAGTCCCCCAAAACGCCCGCCCTTCGCCACTTCCTAGTGCTTTCGCTGGAGAGAAGAAATGGCGGAACAAACTCCCCAGCAGCACAGCTGTCTGTTCAGTTAGAACATAATTGATTTTATACAACACTAGGTATGAAAAGTAATTAACGTTACATGACACAAGACATTAAATTAAATTATTTGCCATAGCCATTATATGTCATCGCGCTTCTCTCCCTTTTCTATTCAGTCCAACAAAGACCGCGCTTTAGAAAATGTAGTCGCCTTAAAGAACTTCGTTCCATTAAAACAGTGGCACTCCGGGAGTGCCAACAGAAGTGAAAACAAAACACAAACAGAAAACTTTGCCATCATTCACTGACATATCGGATATACATTAAAACCGAGTACCTACATCTCGAGGACAGCCGAACACATCCGAAGCGGTGTCGGTTATACATTTTCGCCGCGCCGTAGAACGAGAGGGGGATACTCCTACGCCGCGCCGGCTGTCTACTCTCCATCCGTCTTACGAATTTTCGATCAGAGTCACGTGTCCTGACGCGAGTTTAACATTTTTTACTCATTACAAAAAATTGTACAACGCCGCTAAAGAAGTTTTACTTCAAAAAGATCAGATCAAGTCTGATTTCAGTTCTATTTTCCAGTTATTTCTTCGCTCGCAGAAACCGGAGACGGGAAGAACCATCAACTGACACCGATAAGGACAGCGCGCGGAAGATCCAAAACCTAGATAACTACTATATGTTTTCATCAAAAATGTCTGTGGCTGAACAGAATAGCTTCAAAGACTTGGGCTTTGAATATGCTGGGTGAGAAAAAATCGTTGAAATATATTATTATGTTACTGTGCATGCATGTCTCGAAAAACTGCTTTTGGCCGTCGCCAAAAGCAGTTTTTCAAGACATCACCAAGCGGTTGGTCGACTCTTCGGGCTCCCACACATAAACACGATACGACGCAGCGTCGTGCTACGACGTATATGATGGTATATGATTGTAGTGACGTATCATTGAAACCGGGAAAAGTGGAAAGAGGGAAAGGAGGCCTTTGCCCTGCAGTGTAACAACACAGGCCTATTATCAATGATATATAAACTATTATAATAATAAGTAATTCCAACGTTGAAACGATGCCGCGTCATAGCACGACGCGACGTTGTAACGTGTTTTATGTGTAAGAGCCCTTCTTGACTCATATGCGTAGGGCCTGTCCACATCTCCACGTCACGGCGTCGTCAACGTGGAATGGAGCGGTAACATGCCACGTTACGTTGCCGCATCGTGCTAGTGCACGGTACGGCAACGTCGCCGTGGGACGGCGCGTCACGTCGGGCGACGTGGCTCGATTCGATGCGCTCACTTTTTTGCTTAGAGCCTGTCCAGATGAGGCGTACCGCGCGCGAGTCCACTCGCGCGCTTCAATTCATATTGCGTCCAAATACCGCGATTTACGCGCGTTTCTACGCTAGTAGGAGAGATTCCCTGCCAGTTATAAACATGGACTCGTATAAAGCGTTTGTGATATAAAAAATACGTCCACTCGCCACGGACTCGCGCGTAGTACTGGACGCAGCAATGGCGCCCGAGTATCTCAAATCGCGCGGCGCTCGCGCGTAAAATGAGCGAGTCGAGAGTCCCGCTCGTTGGACGCGTTTTACGCGCGAGTGAGGAAACGCGCGGCAGCATCTGGACGGGATATAATTAGCTCCAGTATCTCGGGAACGCGCGAGGGTCTACGCGCGACTGAACTCGCGCGCAGATCGCCTCATCTGGACAGGCTCTTAGCGATTAGTTGTGATTTGTGAATAAAAAATGTCGGAGAATATTGACTGTGATTTATTGATTTCACTTGTTGAAGAACGTCAAGTGCTTTGGGACAAGACAATAGATGATTTTAATGACATAAACTTAAAAACAGAAGCCGGCAAGGATGTTTGTCGAACCATTTTTCCTGACTTTAACGACAAAAGCAATAAAGAAAAGACGACTTTAGGTAAGCACAAGGCACGGCGACGACGTGCAACGTTGCTGCGTCGTGACGTGCATTTTTACGTTACGTTAACGATTTGCATGTCATATCAACATATCGTGCCACGTTATCGCACCGTTCCACGTTGACGACGTCGTGACGTGGAGATGTGGACACGCCCTCACATCCACGCAAAACGGCCATCGCTCAGCATAACGCTACGACCCTACGCGAGGCGGAGCCCCGGTGCTGTTTTTTTGCGATATCCGGCGTTGACGTGATGACGTCAACTGGTGTAGTATACGATAAATAACTATCACAATATGAACACAAAAAAGACTAAAACTAAAATGCAGATCCCAAGACACCGACTTCCGGAATTAAAATTATTTCATAATTTTGAGTGAATTTCCTTTTGAAGTAGATTTATTTTTTTATTTAAAATTACTTTTTTATTTCGTAATTTTTAGTTTTAAATAAAAATTGGAATATTTGTTTGTAATATTATGTAGTTAATAGTTTTGGTAGAAATATTGCACTACATAGAGTAAGTAATGTTCATTATAATTATTATGTAAGAAGAGACGGGAGATATAGAAAACGATGAAAAACGGCGCTTGTATGAAACTTGCACTAAAACTGAATACCAACATAGCAAAAATGACACAGACTATGCACCATGGACGTAATATGCACAGACTGCAAAGCGAGACAGTGATAGCCGCCATTATGTTTAGTGCACGTTTCATAGTTTCTTTTTTTATTAGACAGTTGCGTCAGCCTGTTGCACTAGAATTTGACCAAGGTTTTGAGATGTTTTCTCTTTGACACTACACCCATGGAGTAAGTAATGTTCATTATATGTAAGAAGAGACGGGAATCCCATAGAAAAAGATGAAAAACAGCGCTTGTATGAAACTTGCACTAAAACTGAATACCAACATAGCAAAAATGACACAGACTATGCACATTACAACTGTATTTGACCTTACTGTAAAACTTGTGGGGACTACATACCATATTAAATGATAATTGTTAGAACAAGATCAAAATCTAGTCGCAGTCTCATCTCGTTGACAAAAAAAAAAAGACCAAAAACTTGTCAAAATTTAGGGAAATGATGTATTTTTGACAGTATGAGACTGAGATCAGACTGTGAACGTTCTTAAAATGACGCCCCTCTGATCTGTGAGGTAAAAGATATTGATGAATCTCTCTCTTTCGCACAGGAAAGTAATACATACAATTATTGAAAATATGAATCCGAAGTCAACAACAAAACCGGTGGAATTCACACATCCACCCGAAGGTGGCCAAGACGATGAGAAGGCTGCTACACAGGCTACTACCACAACAACTCATCCGCACGATCATTCGGTAAAGACGTGTTTTCTTTTGTTTTATTATCACACCAGCTGCGCACGCAGTTTCACCCGCGTAAGTGTCGATCCCGTAGGAATATCGTGATAAAAAGTATAGCCTATGTTTTAATCTGGTTATAAACTATCTGTGTGCCAAATTTCATCCAAATCCGTTCAGCCGTTTGTGCGTGAACAAATAACAAACATATAAACACACACACACACTCACAAACTTTCGTCTTTATAATGTCGCGGTATCTACAACGCCACATGCGAACAACGCGTCATACTGAGGTCACGCAAATCCTGCATCTCGCAAGCAGAGTTTACCGCGCAACTAGCATAGATACAACTGCCCGACATGAATTACAACACCCGTCTGGTCGGAGGATCCTTCCTTTTCTATAGAGTATGAGTGAACTTTACACCCTGTTCCTCATACCTCTATAATAATATTAGTGTGACAGCAACACGCATTCTTCACACCTATAATCTCCAATGGGTTAAGAAGATGTGTCATAATAAGCCTATAATATTCCCACTGCTGGGACACCGAGCTCCACTCTTCGAGAGGGAACGGGCTGGTTATCTACCGCGCGGGGGCCAGTACGGGTTGGTAGATAGAAATACGAAAGAAAATACGTTTATTAAGGGAAACATGCCTCACATCCACGCAAAACGGCCACCGCTCAGCATTTTGCTGCGACCCTATGCAAGACAGAGCCAGTGACGTGCATTGCATATACAGGTTGTTCAGTAAATAGTACGACATATTGCAGGGGGTGATAGCTTGTGTCAATACCTACCAAAACAACACAATATATGTTCCGCAAAATGTAACTTTTTTTTTCACCACTGTAGGTAAGTTAAGCGATAAGAAAATCGTTCTGCGAAAATTTAAACAAAAAATGATATTTCTTGAAAAAGTTCTTGTTTTTGATAGAAAAAAAGACTTATCAACGAGTAGAGTAACTATTAATCTGATATAAAAAAAATACTAGAAAAGGAATTTTTCATTACGAGATGCTTAAAAATCTGTTTCAAGGTAGACATTTTTCGATATTTCGGAAAATTTTGTATAACTGTAAATCCGTAACATTTTGCGGAACATAAATATGTTCCGCAAAATGTTTTGGTAGGTATTGACACAAGCTATCGCCCCATGCAATATGTCGTACTATTTACTGGACACCCTGTATAGGCATATAAGCAGTGCCTACCTCGATATATCAACATAAAGCCTTTCAATTACATTTTAGTATGTGTGCCCCATAACTAAGAAACTCACAAAATTATCATACCTAACAAAAAAGGGTACATTACCAGTCGACAGCGATGCGGATGAATTTTTCGACGCTATATTTTAGTTTCTGTATAGTTTTAGTTAAGTTAGGATTTAATATTGTTATTTTTATGACAGAATAGGAAATCAATATACATAATATCTATAAGAACGTTCTGTAACTTATTTATGCAAATAAATTATTTTGATTTTATGTGATACAATCATTATAAATACTTTTTAAAAGTCAAGATTTTTCTTATCGATCATATTTTTTACTTTCTTACAGGTGACACATCATGTACGTATACCTTTACGAATAGTTTTGTTTTTAATTTAATAATAAATTATTAGTGCTTGGCCAGACAGGCAGCGCGGGCGCGGGGCGGGCGCGGCGCGGCGTTCTCAAACATAAGAACTATAGTGGGCACGCGGGCGCGGTGAGCGGCGCGGGCTGCTCGGCGCGGGGAGCGCGCGTGCAACTCACGCCATAGCTCGTTCATACAAGTGGCCGTAGTGAGTGAGCGGGCGGACCGCGCGGAGACCGCGGTTCTCAAACTAGCTCGAGCTTTTTACTAGTAAAAATAAGTTTTCTTCATCCATATTATATTTTGACAAACGCTGGACACGACAACACGCAGAACGCAGCCGCGCTCGACTGCGGACAGGCAGATCGCGCGCGATCCCGCACCCGCATTGCTCCTTGCCCTGCGCTGCCAGTCTGGCCAAGCACTTAGAGACTATCTTCTGCCCGCGGCTTCACTCGCGAGGATGTCGGTAATTATTCCACGGGAAACATGCCAACGGGGACAAAAAGTACCCTAATCTGCGTTCGCGATTTATTTGCCAAAATTGTAAACAAATATGAATTAATGGAAAAGTAATTTTAATTCGTACACAATAAAGTTCAGTTTACGCTACAACTTCAAACATTTTTATAACTTTTTCAATAGTCACTCCGAAATCAACTCAATAACATTGAAATAAAGTTGATATTTGTTTAACTTGAAATAGTTTGGGGGAGTGCAGCATTGCGCACTTTTACTATAAATATTTCCTCACCCATCTATCTTGGTCAAATTAATTTTATCGAAATCCGTCCTGCGGTTTTGGTGTGAAAATATATAATCTACTATTTTGTGTTGCTATCCTAAAAAAAAAAAACCTAATAAAATATTTGACACCCGTTCTAAACTTGCTTGAATGTTCGGATGGAACCCGCGCTAAATTATAGCTAGCGTGCACTATGTATAGGGTGACTGGTAATTTGTGAAATTGTGACCGATACCTAAACACGTGATTGTACTCATGTACTCATGATAAAAAACAACTTTTACTATGGGACCAAACCTGAAATCGCGAAAAAAAAAATCTGCTATTCAGTACATTTTGACTATTTAGGCGAACATAAACGACTAAACAGCAGATTTTTTTCTAAGATGCTAACCCTAGTGGGGCAGATTCCAGCAAGATTTTAAAGCAGTGGAATCTGCCCCACTACTTCGATTTAGTGGGGCAAAATTTTAGGCATTCCACCTTGCCCCACCAGTGGGGCGGCTGGTGGGGCAAAGTGGAATAATCCCCTTTCATCCCGAAAAAAAGTGTTGTTCCCGTATTATTTTAAATAATATTGATTTGCTACTTAGCCAGAGGGCTGAATTTTGCTGTCCCCGACAGGGTCCATATCAAGATCTTTTACTTATACTTAATACCATCTATGTAATACATTATCGAATGCAATAAAGAATTGAGTATGATAATAGATGGCGCTAGAAACTTATGCGGGTGAAACCGCGGAGCGCTGCTAGTGTCTTTTATAATACTTTTTTTTTCCAGGCACCTCACAAAGATGCACACGTAGGAACAGACCAGAACGAGACATCACCCACAACGAAACATTTAAAAGGCCATCAGTAACTATCATCTGCCTAGACTTTTTTTTTTTTTTGGATGGGAAATCATCTAATGACTCCTCCCGCTCTGGGTGGAGCGGAAGCGAGTGTCAGACTCTTACTAACTAAAACCCACCCGTGTTCCTTCCTTAGCCCTTTATGTTCCGGGGCAGCGGTAACCCTTTCGGACGATCCCGCTACCCCGGCAGGATCTGCCTAGCCTTATTGTTATTTTAAGCGTGTGTTGTCCCTTTTCAGGGCAAAAGCCTCGGGATTCCCTCTTTTCACTTTTCCTGGTCTACTGCGATTGTGGACCAATCCTTTAAGAAGGAGTTCAGCTCATCCCGCCATCTTTTTCGCAGTCGTTTTCTGCGGGATGCCTAGCCTTTTCATAACAATTTTTTATTTATTTAGGAAAACATATATGTACAGACGCCAGCACATCAACCTACACCTAACTGTCAAATTTTCCCAATCAACATTGAACCTTATGCTTTAGCGATAAAGTTGAAAATCTATTACAGAAATCTGACAGATTGTAGTAGGTTGAAGTGCTGGCGTCTGTACACAGTGGGTGTAGTTACCCCCTTGCTAATAAACGTTGTATAGCGTCTGCATAGTTACACAACGCTTTGTCGTCTTTCGAATGTGAATTTACTTACGGCTGAAAGAGAAATCGTTGTGTAACTATTCATCTGATATAATACGTTTATTAGTAAGAGGGTTACCCTAAGGGCGCGTTCCCACTATGTCGTGACGATTCATTTATCGTTGGACGACTGCCGTCCCTAGCTGTACTGTTTAACGTAACTGTGTCGTCGAAATATTTTATCGTTGAACGATTGTCGTATCTAGCTGTTCCCATTGGATCGTTACGACATTTTTACTGTTCACGGCAGTCGCCTTGTCGTTTGCACATTAGTTGCCTCTACGTTATTTTGAACATCAGTAGTGGTACGTGGCTACGACAGATAGTCGCAATAACGACACATGATTTGTCGCCACGATAAGTCGTGACGTTTTTTTTATCGATTTACGACTGTCGTGCTAGCCGTTCCCATTGACTTGACAACCTGTCGTCACTGCAAAAAAAAGTCGTGGACGACTGTTAATCGTGTAGTCCTATATGTGAGCACTTCCATTTAAATACACAAGCCACGACGCTTTAAACGACACGATTAATCTGTCGTCACGACATAGTGGGAACGGAATACAGGTTTGTTTTTATGTTTATGTTTTGTTTTTTCGCTTCCAGCTCTACAGACGCAACGCCATTGAATACTACCGATGAAAAAAATAAAATAACTCCTATTTATTTCGATGATTAAACATTGCTGTTTTATTTAAAGACTAGCAGCGCCCCGCAGTTTCATCCGCATAAGCTTCGATCCCGTGGGAATATCGGGATAAAAGCTACCCTATGTCCTTTCCATAGAACATATGTTGCCAACTTGCCATCCCAAGATAAAGCTGAACTATCATGCGCCTATAACTGAAAAGCGATTCAATTATTTTTTAAATTAACATTTTAAGAAAGAGTATGTTTAGATTCCTATAATTTTTTTTTATGTTAAAAACTCTTCTAATTTGTCTAGTTGTTCTCTAATCACGGCGGTAAAAATAGGGCATTTTTGTAATTTTTAGAGGGACATAATATATTCTTTACTAATTAGTCGCTGAAAAAAAGAAAATGACAGTACGTTTTTACAGCAGACCTTGATTTTATGCAAAATAAAAAAAAAACACAGATTTCGTGCCTCACACGACTATCAAGCACATTGGAAATGAATCTACGGAATTCTAAAAAATATTGTCGCTGAGCGACGAGAAAGTCGGGGTAAGGAAAATGTTACAAAAATTACAAAATAAAACTACAATGTTGAATGATAATGTCGTTCTGACTTTTCTCAAAAAGGCTACAGGGCAAACCATTAAGCCGGGTCCAGACGAGTGTAACGTGTAATGTAAGGTTACGTGTAATTTAGCGCTTACAGTGTGGACGGCACACGAACGCAAAGCGAATTTTCAAAAACAAGCACTGCGAGCGCCTTTGTGTTCGCGCGAAAAACCGACAGCCGATGGATCAACCCCGAGCGCCGCGCGACCGTTACATGTAATGCTCAACGTAGTGCCGTCCACACGTAGAATTCGTGTTACATTACACGGTGGATTACATTACACGTTACACTCGTCTGGCTTTAAGCCGATCGTCTTTATTTTAGGCTCAAATTTTAGCTGACTAAATTTTAGCTGACTAAATTTTAGCCGGCTAAATTTTAGCTGACTAAATTTTAGCTGACTAAATTTTAGCTGACTAAATTTTAGCTGACTAAATTGTAGCTGACTAAATTGCCCAGAGGAGTTTTTCTCAAAATTTTGATATAATTCTTCGTTTCCAAAATAAAAAATCAGAAAAAATTGATTTTTTTTAATCACAATTTCGGCCATAACTTTTTTCGTTTTTGACTTTCTCGAATAACTCTTTTTGCACCTTACAGTTCTTGTAAATACGCGTCTTATGAGTTTTTTTCTAACAACATATCTTCACAAATCTCCGAGATATAAGGGGATCGCATTTTTTCGTGAAATCGGAGCCTATACTGGAGCGAACGAAATGACATTTCCAATGTCAAAATTGCTCTAGAGGGATTATTCAAGAAGAAAAAAGGGGAATACATTGGTATGGAGAATCGCACGCCCAATGCTCCTCGCCTCGTTGATCGACGCAAGCGTTACTGTTGAGCATGAGGTCCTGCGTTCGATTCCCGGGTCATGTAAAGTCTTGTTCAGTTTGTCCATCTGAAAATTAAAATAAGCATTCGTTCAGTATTACTATATTGTGGTGTCTTACGACTTCCACGCGAACGAAGTCACGGGCACAACCTAGTGTTTGATAAAGGCAAATCACTTTTCTTCTGTAAAGTACACATGTTGATATAGCATGGGTTTCAACTGAAATAACAAACGGGACCCATCGTTAATACCTAAAAAGTGGGATTCAAAAGTGGGATCCAACGAAAATAAATCAAATAATATGACTGAACGAAACAGTCATATGCGGTACAGTCGAGTTCATTAATATATTGGCAGTGACAATGTTTCTAAATATTGTAAGCGTTAAAATGATCATAATAGTTCTATACAAACTTAGACATCAATAAATTATTATCCTATAAACTGTACATAAGTATGTTACGGTAGTGCAGTCAAAAATATCTGACTACTCTTCGGAACATAAATATCTAAATACTCTAGATTTCAATATATTTGGTGCAACCTAGGCTCGTAAATATGTGATCTATACAGCTTTGAATATGCAACTAAATGGACATTACCATTAAATTTATTTTTGCTTGCCGGAGCAGAAACTTCAAGTTGATTTTGTTTCAAAGAAAAAATTACAAATAGAATATACTTCTGTAAAGAGATTGTTCAAAGAATTGAAGTATAAAATGCGAGACTTGTCGAATTGTCAAGATATTTTTCATAGAAAAATAATAGGGATGACGACGGGGTAAAGTAAACGAAATTCTATTTAGTCCGCCAGTTAGATTATCAAAAAATAGTGGACACATATTTTTTCTTGTGTCAATCAACCAAAAAATTACAAAGATAAAGCGTGTCAAAGTTTGGGAGTGGGGACTCGTGACGTCACGTTTAGGTAAAAAGTGAACCAAAACGTGACGTCATGCGACATTTCAAATCAATATATTTCTGTAATGTTTTGATTATGTGAAAAAAGAAAAAATACGTGCCCAATACTTTTTAATAATCTACCTGATAGACGAAAAAAAAAAGTTTGTCGTCATCCCGAACCTAACTTTGCGCTAAATAATATGAACATGGGATTGCGCACAATTGTGAGAGCCTTTGTCTGTGGCAATATTATTGATATAATGTAGTCACATATACATACAGATTGTTTACAATTTATTGCAAGGCCAAGCTGTTTAGGGTTTTATGAAACTTACCATTGCCTATATTATTTGATTCATGAACATGCTCTGGAGGCCTACCACAAGCTCTTAACGCGATCCATTTTAGGACCTAAACTGAACTGTGATCTTCTAATTCGTACCATGACGCCAGTTTAACGATTCAGTTTAGGCCGTGCCATCTGCTGACAGCGATTGTCCCAAACTGAGTCGCATGTTTTGGTTTCATTCATACTTGTTTGGTACCATAGAATTACTCTAAGTTTGGTACCATGACGTCCATAGAGCAGCTCAAGCGATGCAGTTTAGGCACCTAAACTGAAATGTCTTGTTTTTGAATCGTTTTTAATTATATCATGTTAGGCTACCAGATATTAAAGAACTCGACTGTATCTCAGACGCTTACTTTAAATATCAATAATGAAAAAACAATTGAATTAGCAAATTAATACTTTTAAATCTATGTATTTCAGGCTTCAGGCATTGTTATTATAATATTTAATAATACTAAAATAAAGGAAACAATTGTCGTATTGAAACTTGAAAGAAATTACGTCATACAGAAAGAAAAGTGATGTCAATTTCGGTTAAGTTTAAACTGTAAAGTCGAATCAAAGGTTTTACACAATTTATTATAGCACTGCACTGCTGTGGAGAACGCGAATCGGTAAACGTAACGTGGGACGCCCTCAGGCTAGGTGGAGCGACAATCTTCGCAGGATGGCTGGTAGCAGCTGGATGAGAGTTGCCGAAAATCGAGTTGAATGGCGTGCGAATAGGAGAGGTTATGTCCAGCAGTGGACTGCTATAGGCTGATGATGATGATGATTATGATGATTGTTCACTGTGTGATCTAATCGCGCACTTCAGAGGACTACATGACCTAAAGCGCGGTCACTGTCGGACTGCATAGAAAAGAAAGAGAAGCGCGATGACACAACGCTGGTAATTTATTGAAAAATATGAAGCAATTATCTATTTACAAAAAATCTATTGTTTGGACAAAAAAATTAAAACACTAGAGTTTTAGTATATTGCTTGTAGATTAATATTACAAAAAATCAGAATGATTTTATGTAATATTAATCAGACATGGTATGATTAATTTCGGAAGTTGGTGGCAAAAAACAGATCCCAAGACACCGACTTCCGAAATTAGGTAAAGTTATTTCATAATTTTGAGTTAATTTCTTTTTGAAGTCGATTTAATTTTTATACGTCGAATTATCATCTTACGTTTTGTAGCTAAGTAATAACAGCCGCACGGTTTAATCGATCGGGTTAAGCTACGCTTGCCGCGGTTGGTCCGTGGATGGGTGACCATCTTTACATACCAAGACCCTCCGTGCTTCGAAAAGCACGTTAAGCCGTTGGTCCCGGTTGCTATTCGTAGATCTTTGACAGTCGTTACGGGTCGTCAGAAGCCCGAAAGTCTGAAAACCAGTCTTACCAAGGGGTATTGTATTACCCAGTAACTTAACTGGGTTGTGGAGGTAAGCTAGGCAGTCGCTCCATCCCCCAACATGGGGGGCATGCGGGGCCCGCCAGCTAGGCGGGCATGCGCCGGGAGGGTTGTGGAAGTAAAGGCTGAGCCGGTTTCCCATGGCCCTCCCATCACGGCGATGTGGGTACACCGCTGAGTTTTAGTGGGTATACTGTTGGTGCCATTCCGGCAGGAGTCCCACATACCCTGTCTCGACCCCCGCGAGCGGGGATGCGTAATGCATTTCCCAGCGAAAAAAAAAGGCAGTCGCTCCATGTAAATTACTGGCATTCATCTGCAACAGGTTAGACTGGATGCCGACCCCAACATAGTTAGGAGAAGACTAGGCAGATGATGACTATAATATTATAAAGAGGAGTTTGTTTGTTTGTATGCAGGGAGTAATCTCCGGAACTACCAGTCAGATTTGAAAAAAATCTTTTAGCATTTGATATCCCAATTCTTGAGGAAGGCTATAGGCTATGTTATATCACGCTACCACCCTTACGAGCCGAGCAATAGTAAAAAAAGTCAGAAAAAACGCAAAGTGAAAACGAAGTATTCCTTGAATGGGCGAGCTATGGGATGCCCGAAATATCACGCGGACGAAGTCGCGGGCAGAACCTAGTTTAGAATAAATAGAATATAATACTCTTTATTATCTACAACATATAATTTAGTCAGTTATACGAGCTGTAATGCCCTAGCCATTCAATATTATCATTCACAAAAAAAAAAAAAAGAATAAGTAAACAGTCAAAAATCACCGTAAAATCTTAATATCACAGCATCTTTCTGCTCGTCATCTCGTAACGACATTTACTCGAGAGTTGAGATGTAAACCTGATGCTACAAAGTAGTCGGTAATGAGAGTAATGGCTTAAAATTATACGCTTCAGTTCATTACTTAATGTAGATTTAAGGTACTGCTACAACGAAAGCGATGATATATTTTTTATCACATCTATTCAAAAAGAGCTAGTGTATTCCTCGTAAACAGGGACTAAAATAGCTCTTTAATCCCTAGGGACTAAAAGTGATTTGAATTTGGAATGTGGATAATTGGATATTGTTAGTAAAAGTTCCAATCACCAAAGAGATCAATCACGAACATTGTATGTAACAGGCTGTATGATAAAGTAAAACGCATGAGCCAAATTAAAAAAAAAAGTTTGTGAAAAAATAAAAAACACGCCAAAAGCATTGTGCCTTCGTTTGTAATTGTTTACTTACTCAAATTAGGATTTTACTTAGTTTTATAAAAAACAAGTGATCAAGTCTTCCTCAAGTAATTGTATGTAAATAAATAAACGCACCTACAACCCCTCGCTGCGCTCGGGATTCTACTCTAGGATCCTTCGCTCCACTCTGGATTCAAAGAAACACTCTCGCCTTTAAAATAGTTGTTTGCTCCCTTGGCAAACAATCTACTATGTATTTCATTTTTTTTGTGGTTGATACGGCCGTTGAACAAATTAACCTGGCAAAATAAATAGGGAAAAAACAAAGAGAAAGAATAGTAGAAGAACATGTAACAGAGACAGAGAGAGACAGTGTATAAAAATACGTACAGATCAAGCTACTACAATCTGTCAAATTTCTTTAATAGATTTTCAACTTTATCTCTAAAGCATAAGGTTCAAAGTTGTTTGGGAAAATTTGACAATTTCGGGTAGCTTGATGTGCTAGAGTCTGTACATAGTATTAAATTCCTTTTTTCTTGAATTGTTTTATTATTATATGATGTCTTTTTTTACGCTAATTGATAGCGGGGTACTTTCCTATAATTTAAATACAAGCGAGATCTATATTATGACAAAGACTTTGGGTTAATGCGGTGTATGTGTTAAGTTGGTAAGCCTTTATATAAATAAATAAATAAAATGAACTTAAGTCCTATATGAAGGCAATTTGGCAATCGCGGAATAATCGCTATCATTATGTCTTCGCCCAAAAATAGGAACCACGTCGGTAGAATTTTCATTCAAACCAAATTCTTGGTAATCGGGGTTATGTTTGAAATCGGTTAAAAAGAATAAAAAAACTGGCTAAGTGCGAGTCAGACTCGCACACGCAGAGTTCCGTTTTTTTTTTTAAACACGGTTCTTGTATGGGGAAGGGTATCCCCTTTAATTTTAACTTTATTTTCTTTTTATTATATGTTGTTATAGTGGCAACAGAAATACTTACTGTGACAATTTTAACTGTCTACCTATTCCGGTTCATGAAATACTTACAGCCCGCTGACAGACAGACGGACGGACGGACGGACGGACAGCGGAGGCTTAGTAATAAGGTTCCGTTGACGCCTTTTGAGTACGGAACCCTAAAATGATGTAAAAGAGACATACGTAAGAGAGGGAAAGACTAAAAAATAACATAAAGAGCATCAACTCAAACATACATTCAAATAAACCAATCACAGACACTTTTGAATCGTCAGGAGGTCGGTCAGTCAGAAAGTTAAAGCTAGTTGCCCATTCCAAAACGTAGTAGGTACAGTAGGCTCCAAAAGTCCATAGGCAAAGTCACAAAGCAATAGCTTGACGTTTAGTTTGACTTACGACCTTCTTTTAATGAGTAATTAGACACACACACTCGCATATTACTCGAATATAGTTCCGTGTCATGTTCGTCTTGTTCACATAGTTCATAAAACTTTATGATTATACCCACAGAAATCTAAATAAATAAAACATAAGGTAGACAGATGCTTAACTCATTCACTGCTAGTCCCCGACTAAATAGAATGTTGTTGCTTCTTGGTTGGTGGATAATTTGATATGTGAAGTGTGTTTAATCTATTAGCGTTGTTGTAGTTCATTTTGAAATGCAAGCAAATTTAAATATCGAGATGATAGCTGCTGATATTATCGCGCTGCGTAAATATGGACTTATTATTATATCACAAATATTTGATGAAACCGGACTGACTGTGAGTATTATGATTTCATTATTTTATGGAACATTTATCTAATTAAAGTATAAATGATGATCCTTGTAGTTATTTTTTTAAACGTTTTATATTTACCTACCATAAGCCCTAAATAGAAAAAATATATATATTTCCTAAAGTTTATTTATTTTCTTTTGGAATGATGAATATAATATTAAGCATAATATTATAATATATAATCATTTTGTAACATTTCTATTTTCAAAATAATTTTGTTTCAAAATAGTAATAATATTTTATAATTTTGCTAGTAGCTTAACAGTATTTCTTTTTTGTTTTAGAGAAATTACCTACTGTGAGTCGGAGGGTCAAAAGATATAAGGAAGAGGGTAGCCTTGCCAGTCGAAAGCGAAGTGGAAGGCCCAGCTGGTCAGTGAATATGAAACAATTGGTTTCCGAGATATTTTGCCGAATTATTCAACAAGTGTTTACGAAGCGTTCGCCGTGCAAACGAAAACCAGCTCAAAAACATAATATTTGATTGGAAATAATAAACAAGAACATTTATACAAAGTATTAAGTTATAAATTGATTTTAGTAATATTAAAATAAAATTGTGTCATATCTGTATTAATAAGGATTATTTTGAGGTTTAGTTTCAATCTTCTTTTCATAATGAAAATGAATACTTAAGCTATAACCGCAATAAATCCTAATAAATATGACTGTTTATAACGAATAAACATTTTGAAATCACTTAAGCATAAAATATTTTTATTTTTAACCCCATATAACATAAGCATAACAATATAATAATAAAAACATAAAAATTATTACATTGTTATTCTCTTTTATTATCTCTATTGAATAACAAAAAAAAAAAAACGAAAAAGATAATTGTTGAAAAGAAAAATAATAGTCTCATCTCGAGATTGGAACCCAGACTTTCACGTTTGCTAAACCATTAGGTTACGTTACCAGCTATCTATACTTGCTATGACGAAGTGAATTTGAGCAGTAGTATGAACCCACCAAGGTTATGTGTAATTACGTAGTACCGTGTGCGTAAAAGCGACGATATGTTTTGTTTCGTTCGACGCTAGGACAGTAGAAAGATATTTATACTGTGACGCTCACGCTAGCCAATGCGTGTTCGACTTACACACACAGATGTGGCCTGCGGCGCGAGGCGGCCGGTATTATCACAGCAATTTGAACTTTAATATGCTTATGCAAAATTGATGCCTTACTGTACCTATGGAGAAGAACGGACAAGAAACTCCATGGACACTCTTGTAGGTTTAATTTTATTTACAAATCAAAATATTTACAATATTTAAAAGCTGTCTTAAAATAATAATATGTACAAGTATATAAAAAGGGAGGGGAAATAATCAAAGGGCATCAAAAAATTCGTCCGCATCGCTGTCAATAGGAAACGTGGACACTCTTTAAATAAAAAAAATGTTAAAAAAATATTGGTTACATCTCATGTTCAAATTATAATGTGAGTACGATGTAGAAAGACGTGCACGTTAAAAGCGTCCGTTATAAAAAAATACGACATCTTGTACGAATAGCATAGCATCGCATCGCTCTCACTACACCACACCCTTCCCTCAACGAAATTGCATTTTGATCGCGAATCAAAATTACACACGATACGAGTTACTACACATAATTATTATTTTATTACAAAATGGCTGCCGGAGTCATTTTACGAGATATTATTATCGTATTAGAGCCCAAATGTGCTGTAATAGGTAGCGTTTATTATAACCTTGTTATTATTTTTTCCTTTTAAGAGAAGAAGGATCGAAAGTACGATAACCAGTCTTACCAAGGGGTGTTTTTACCCAGTAACTGGGTTGTGGAGGTCAGATAGGCAGTCGCTCCATGTAAAATTCTGGTATTCAGCTGCATCCGGTTAGACTGGAAGCTGACCCTAACATAGTTGGGAATAGGCTAGGTATAATGATCTAGGGATTACGTCAAGCAGATAGGCAGCAGTGTCCATGGAATGAGAAAGCTTATAGTGGATAAGACAAAGTTTAAAACAGAAGACGAACTAGCAGGGCATCAAGGGGGGGGGGTGGAGGGGGGGGGGGTTCAGGGGATCAGGAGGCCTACCACAAGCTCTTAACGCGATCCATTTTAGGACCTAAACTGAACTGTTCTTCTAATTCGTACCAGGACGTCAGTTTAACGATTCAGTTTAGGCCGTGCCATCTGCTGACAGCGATTGTCCCAAACTGAGTCGCAAGTTTTGGTTTCATTCATACTTGTTTGGTACCATGACGTCCATAGAGCAGCTCAAGCGATGCAGTTTAGGAACCTAAACTGAAATGTCTTGTTTTTGAATCGTTTTTAATTAGATCATGGTAGGCCACCAGACCGGAATAAGTCGGCGTTTTGGGGGACTGTCTTTTGTAATTTTGACGTTCGAAGAGTGCTGATTCTCAGCCTAGTTTGAATAAATGACTTTTGATTTTGATTTTGTCCTCCTGTCTGCCAATAACAACAAACTTTTTGACGCTGGCAGAATAGTCGACATCGGCTCAGTTGCCATTGAAGAAAAAAAAAAAAAAAAAAAACAACAAACTTCACCGATAGGTCTACCCAGTGCACTAAATTTAATGACAAGAATTAAATTCGAAGACATCATCTACCAACCCTCAGCCGCGTGGTGGATTACGGCCCACTCCCTCTCACAGAGATGAGGCCTGTGTCCCAGAACTGAGAACATTATAGGGTGATTATTCTATCTCTCGTTGCGTCTAGTCGCCAAGCTATCGAAGGCATATAATGTGCCTAAAACCATTGGAATACCAAATCTTATTTTTAGCCAAAAGCCATAAAGACAGTATTAAACTTTTAAATCATCCCAGGCGCCACGTAACGCTAACAAAAGCGAAAGTTTCATATCTTTTAAAGCTTTTAAGTTGGGGGTAATAAATAATAACATACTTGAGTCTATTAAGTTGTTTTTAGGGTAAGTTACCCCTTTCGTAACTACTTGAGTTGGGGCGTCTGTTTTCATAGTTAAAATTAAATGTGTGTCAGGGTTGTTGAAAAACAATATGTTTGTTTAAATAACCAGAAAGAAAACAGGCGAGAGCGTTTCTATGGAGGAAATGCGGGGTGGTGTGGGTGTCCCGCTTTCTCCAAAGGTTTAGACAGAGGTGTAGGTATATGCCGGGGGTAGCGGGATCGGCCGGGGTAGCGGGATCGTCCGAGAGGGTCACCGCTGCTCCGGAGCATAAAGGGCTAAGGAAGGAACACGGGTGGGTTTTAGTCAGTAAGAGTCTGACACTCCCTTCCGTTCCACCCAGAGCGGGAGGAGTCATTGGATGATTTCCCATCCATAAAAAAAGGGTTGTTGAAAAACAATATGCTTGTTTAAATAACCAGAAAGAAAACAGGCGAGAGCGTTTCTATGCAGGAAATGCAGGTGGTCTTTTCTCCATAGAAACGCTCGCTCTCGCCTGTTTCCTTTTTAGTTAATAATAATAATAAATCGTTATTTTCTGACCATAGATCCATAACATAACAAACGATCATAAAACACATTAAATAAAAATAACAAATAAAACTACTCTAATTTAACCTACAAAATAAACCTACCTCACATATCTGAATGACGGTCTGTGTGCCGCCATCCAGTGACCTATTATTTGGCCATCCACCCTGCCGGCTACAGTAGCCACGAGGCTGTTGGCGCTGCCGCGCACCCGACGCATCAGTGATGCAATTCGCAGACGCAGCAGCGAACCGTAATCCGGAACGCGTGCGTCCGCGAACATCCCCGACGCGCTACAGAAGCGCGGCAACCCCAGAATGCACATGACTGTGGTTAATGACCATAAAGCAATGATTTTTACAGAATAATAAATATTAACCACTTGTATGTCCCTATGTTTTCCTTTTTGATGAAACATTATTTTTATAAGCACTAGAACCCTCAAAAATGTCGATTTAAACCACTGTTACGAGGCCTAGTGTACAAATTTGACAAATTATTAATGAAAAAATAAAAAACACAGTATATAACACATAGTATATAATAAAAGACACAGTATATATCCTTCTTATTCACTTTATGAAATATCTTTTAAATTGGTCCAATATTGGAGGAGGAAATAGGCGAGAGCAAAACCTCGAATTATGACTTTTGGCTTTTTCAAAAGTCTTTTCGACCGCATTTCATGTTATGAATTGTTTTCTCAGAAGAAAGAAGCTTCCTTTTCTCCGTCTAAATAAATATGAGTTGAAACAAATACTAGTGGTATTAGTTGTTGGTATTAGAACGGAATAAATCTTTGCTTTCAATATAGTGTAAAACACAATAGGTATATTCAGCCTAAAATGTTCCCACTACTGGGACACAGGCCGCCTCTTTATGAGAGGGAGTGGGCCATAATTCACCATGCGAGCCCAGCTCTCTACTTCTATGTAGAAATCTTTAAAATTGCTTCCTAATTCTTTTTTTATTCTTTTTATTTGAAATTTACTTGCTCTTGACTCTAGTCTAGGTCAAAGGTGACAGAGACAAAGTCGACGATGGAGCGAGCTTATCCAGAAGAAATATAATATAATAAGAAATATATATAATATAATGCCGTAAACAGTACCAAATAACGCCCATATAACTTAATAGTCTCCATAATAAAAATAAAACTAAGTAATGGTCTCTTAATACCTCTTAAATGTTTAAAAAGACCCTTATAATATTTTCTTTATTATCCACTCTAATGCAATTTTGAACCTTGTCCCATTCTAATAAGAACTTTTAGAAGTTAGATTAAAAAGCTGAAATTGAAATTAAAAAGGATATGAGCACTTGTATAGATAAAAATGATTACAGTAGACTATGATTATCTGTCAACATTAATAGTTATGTTTTTGAGGGTAGTCTTATAATTAAATCTTATTGGATAATGGTTGGTTAGAGTTTTGAGGGGCTCATGGCCAAATTACAACCACTCACATCAGTGCATATGTGAGGTTAATGCCATTATGTGTAGGATCACCAAAGGAGATAAATAACCAGGGTCGTCGGATACAGTTGAAGATTAGTAAGAAACCGATGAATATTTTCAAAGATAATTTAATTTAATTAATAGAAAACAAATAGTTCATTTATCAAATTCAATTTCATTCGGAAACATACATCGGTCTCTTACTAAAATTCAACTATATCCGACGACCCTGGTTACTTATCTCTTTTGGTGACTGTACATGTAATTTAATAAGAAAAATGATCTCAGTAGCATATCACCGCTCCGTGAGAAGGAGTAGATGTCTAAATGTCTTCGAATCTTGGTTCGAGGACCTAGGGTAGGGTTTCTTCACCATGTTTTCCGTCACCACTCAGATCCATCTCATGACAATGTCATGGCATGTCCTAGAACCAAAAAATCAAAGACATGTAACATCCACCAACCCACCCTGGGCCCGCGTGGTGGATTATGGCCCACCACTCCCTCTCACAGACAGGAAGCCTTTGTCCCAGCAGTGGGAACGTTATAGGCTGATTATGTACTCAGACCCCAGGCAGAATTAAGGCCTATTCAACATTCTAAAATATCACAATTGATGAACTGATGTTCCTAAAAAAAAAACCGGGAACCCATCCAAAATATATCCGCAGGAACTGTCGCTTAACCTTACAGAACAGTACATTACAAATTTCCTAATCAGATTACAAATCAAAGCCGAAAATCCGACCGCCTTTTAATTCCAACAATAATTATAATCATTCCAAAGAAGATTAATAATTACTTTGACAAAATATGTTAGGGCACAATATTAGAGGTATAAAGGTATAATTATATATGTATAAAGGTAAGTAGGTATAATGAGGACAGGTAAATGACACGGGCGTCTCTTGGATGCGGGGTGGATTACTCTTGGGGCCGAGTGAATCGACCCATTCTAAAAATGTAAGCTGTTTTTGGTAGCTTTGTTATCCTAACATTTTTCGTTTCTACTGTTAGTTAAGGCTTTCTTAGGTCTTACTAGAATCGATTCAGACTATTTAACTTGAAAATATTAAAGCGACCAACTAGCTTCCATTTTTTTTCCTAGCAACTATACTCTCAGGAAGTGCGCTTTGCAACACAGTGAATTCATTACGAGTAATTTTATTGTTATCAAATAATTGAAATACTGATATTGAGTTTATTGTAGTTTTCAGGTTGTTATAACCTACATATTCAGGTACCTACGATCGCATGTAGATGATAAAATTCAAAGTCCTGACTGACTGATATATCAACGCACAGCCTAAACCGCTGGTTCTAGAGACATGAAATTTGGAGGGGGTGTTCTTTGTGAGGAGTAGATATCCACTAAGAAAGGATTTTTCGAAATTCCACCCATAAGAAGGTGAATGGGGAGGTGAAATATCACGCTGACGAAGTCGCAGGCAGAAGCTAGCGCGAAGTAAAACCGCAAACGCAAACATTTTTTTCAGCAATTTCGCAAACGATTTTTTATTACAGTGCACGGTCTCTAGAATTTTGGTATTGTACGATTAAAATTCGTAGTGCACGCTTAGCCTAAGAAATAGCAAACATAATAATACGGCTCAAGTCAATTTGCGAATTTCATTCATTTTCGTACTATTAATAGAAATGATTAAATATTCCACAAGTAAAAAATACAAAAATATTTTCGTAATAAGTTTGCATTTTGCACAAAAAAATATCAGTCTCATTCATTTTAGTGGGAAGTCCGTTTCTACGCAGTGAAGTAGTACTCGGGGTGGATCTGCCCTAAATCCATCCACATTCAACACAGCCTAGCTGGGGGGTTTGTGTACACACGTTGACATGACGCATTCGTTCGGATACAGGTTATCGAATATGCCTGTTATCACACTCGCGAGGCTCGCACGGCGCCAAGGATCAGTAAGAAACAAAAAATAAAATAATAATAATAATTAAAAAAAAAAAAAATTTAGTATGCAGTCTCTCAGCGCAGTATAGAACCCACCATTTCATCCCCAGTCTCCCCTCCCATCTCATGCGTATTGATTTTGGTCGTTAGAGAGATTTATTTATGACTGTTGCGACTGCGAACCCGAGGTACGGGGCTTCGACGCCGGGCCGAGGTACGGTTAGCAGAAGATTTCTTTGTCTAGGGGAGTTATCAACAAGAATATTATTCTTATAGATTTTTTGAAGGTAGGTTCAGCAGGCCTACCACAAGCTCTTAACGCGATCCATTTTAGGACCTAAACTGACCTGTTCTTCTAATTCGTACCATGACGTCAGTTTAACGATTCAGTTTAGGCCGTGCCATCTGCTGACAGCGATTGTCCCAAACTGAGTCGCAAGTTTTGGTTTCATTCATACTTGTTTGGTACCATGACGTCCATAGAGCAGCTCAAGCGATGCAGTTTAGGAACCTAAACTGAAATGTCTTGTTTTTGAATGGTTTTTAATTAGATCATGGTAGGCCACCTGGTAAGTTTAAAAATTCTAATTGGAATGGATAACACGCTTATGTATGTGATTTTAAATGATTTTAAAAGATGTTATAAATACTAGCTTCTGCGCGCGACTTCGTCCGCGTGAAATTTCTAGCTCCCCCACTCACCCCGTCGCATCGCATCGTATCGCATCGCCAGCCCGCGCTGTTACTTCATTTTCGCTTAGCGTTCTTTCTTACTTTTTTTCATTTTGCTCGGCTCCTGGGAGTCCTAGCGTGATGGTTAATAGACTATAGCCTTCCTCAAGAATTGGGCTATCAAATGCAAAAATATTTTTTCAAATCCGACTGGTAGTTCCAGAGATTAGGGCGTTCAAACAAACAAACTCTTCAGCTTTATTACTAGTAGTATAGATAATATAGGCGCCAGAGCCACCAGGTGGAACTCAACAGAGTCTAGCCTGACGTTCAAGCGAGTCAACGAGAGAGCTGGAGCAGCGAGAGCGCGGCCTCTCTTGACCATTGGACATCGTACCTACGGACAACATGTGCTCAGAAACTGTCTCGCGTTCCATATCTCGTTGTGTCGTGCAGTGGCGAAGGTACCATACAACTCGATTCCCACCGGCTTCCCTTCGATAATTCAGAACATAACCACTCTATAGTCAATTCATCATTGAAATTTTCTTTGGGCAATTTTTTTTTTGCTCCGGCCTACCTCAGTCTGTCATAAATTCACCCTTCGCCACTGGTGTCGTGTACCTACACTGTGTGATTCGCTAGTGTGATTAATTTGTTCGTAAAATTATACCTATTCTGATTTGAACTGCAAACGGTTTTTCTATTGCGCAATAACCAACCCCACCCATAGTACGCCCATCACAACAGTTAAATAATGGCTGCTAGCTGCGCCCCGCGGTTTCACCCGCATAAGTTGCGATCCCGTGGGAATATTGGGATAAAAATTATCCTATGTCCTTTCCCGGGACTCAAACTATCTCTATACCAAATTTCATCGAAATCGGTGCAGTGGTTTAGGCATGAAAAGGTAACATACAGACAGACAGACAGATTTACTTTCGAATTTATAATGTTAGTATGGATAATAACGAGACAGATGTACGTTCTCCGTCATAAGATGTGATCATTCACAGGGCTGTGATTCTTACAGAATTTTTCCTTGGCTTCTGCTCTGTGGGATGGGCTGTCAATCTTGCTTACTAAATAACGGCGTGGTTGAAAGCTTTTTACCATTGGCGTGAGCTATTTCTGTATAGTTGTGCCAACACGAAACCAGCACCCTAATTGGGTAACACACTATCAATCTCAATCTGAACCATTTTGAAGGATATTGCTAATCCATTGCTTCATATGTTCGAAAAATTTGTCTGCACAACAACGTAAATGACGCAATGAATGTTGTTGAACTGTCAAAATGAACGCTATTGCTACTGTTGAGTGTGTTACGCGATTACCCCGCAGCAAGTGTAATTTTGTTTTTCCATTAATATTGTTTCAGTCCGGACACAGCGTCTTTTTAATCAGCCTATAATGTTCCCACTGCTGGGACAAGCCTCCTCTCTGTGAGAGGGAGTGGGCTTTAATCCACCACGCGGGCCCAGTGCGGGTTGGTAGATGTCACATGTCTTCGAATTTTTGGTTCTAGGACATGCCTACTTATACTTGTGTTTACCCAGTACGGTATACAAACACGTTGGGAATGTGTTTGAAAGTGCAGGAGCTCTCTGACCGTTCGATGTAGTGGCGAAGTCGGAAGTGTGTGTGTGTGTGCGGTGCTGATACTACTCGTCATAGATATAGATACACCTAGATAACGCAAGAGCAACTACTTCGCGTGCCAAAAATCGCACCAGCTTTTTTTTTTTTTATTTGGATGGGAAATCATCTAATGACTCCTCCCGCTCTGGGTGGAGCGGAAGGGAGTGTCAGACTCTTACTGACTAAAACCCACCCGTGTTCCTTCCTTAGCCTTTTATGTTCTGGGGCATCGGTAACTCTTTCGGACGATCCCGCTACCCCGGCAGGCTTCGGCCCTAGCGGGCCCCTTCCTTTGTGCTGAAATCTCTTTGAGGCGCGCGTGGAACACATACGCGCCGTCCGGCACGGGCCTGGTCCTGATCGGACGGTGAGCTACCCATTACTCTCCGTCCGCAGGCCCGCGCAATCGCACCAGCCAACGTACAAAAATCGTAAGTCGCCACTTTCGCGTTCAGTCCTGTGTCAGTACACAGGAAAGCCAGTGCTGGGTGAGCGTGAGCGCTGGCGCTAGGCCCCGGGGGTGGGGCGAGACGGGTTCCGCACGCGGCTGCGTCTTTGAATCGATTTGATTTTCCCATCACTAAATAGTGCTTGTGACGTCATAGTAGGTAGTCAAAAAATGGCACGCTTGGTTTTCATACAGATATACTTTCGTTATCTAAGTCTATCTATATCTATACGTTGTCACGCACATTCACAGCGTGTTTCTACACTTTGTTATCATAAGTAAAGCGTGTGTCGTTTCGTGAGATAAAAATACTGTACCAACATACAATATTATAGTATGCCAACTTTTATTTTATTTATTTATTTATTAATAACCAACTTATATTGACAGTTTGCACCACACATACAAGTTATTAGTCAATATTAGTAATTACACATGTCATACAATCATAAAATTAGGTTAAATCACATAATAAAAGATGAAATTAACTAAAGTGAAACAAAATTGGTAAAAAATTAAATAAAAATTAGATAAATTAGACAAAATTAGATAGAAATTAGGACAAATTGGAATAGAATGATTAATAACAGACAATTATATTATATAAATTTAATTAATATAAATAAATTAATATAATTTATTTATTTACTCCAAAGAGATTGTACTGGGAGTGGCAATGGACTCCAGGTATGGTATCGAGTGGCAAAAATATTGATAAGAACTCAGGTAGGCAAGTTTTGGTAACCCATTTCACTCCAAAGCTGTCAACTGAGAGATTATATCCGGTGGATAGACAGCAGTTTCCGGACCTTGTCACCAACTTATATCTTGTGTTCTCTACTTACACGTCATAACAACATAACATCACGCGCTTCTTCGCTGATAGTGTGGACAGAGGGGCTTGTGGCTAAGTTATAACAGCCACGCGGGTTGATTAATCGGGTTAAGCTACGCTAGCCGCGGTTGGTCCGTGGATGGGTGACCATTCTTACATACCAAGACTCCTCCGTGCCTCGGAAAGCACGTTAAGCCGTTGGACCCGGCTGTCATTCGTGGGTCTTTGACTGTCGTTACGGGTAGTCAGAAGCCCGAAAATAAGACAACCAGTCTTACCAATGGATATTGTATTACCCAGTAACTGGGTTGTGGAGGTCAGATAGGCAGTCGTTACATGTAGAACACTGGTATTCAGCTGCGTCTGGTTAGACTGGAAGCCAACCCCAACATAATTATGTAGGTAAATGGGAAAAGGCTAGGCAGATGATGATGACCTTATAGTCTGTGTTAAGCGTATTTTCTTTCATTCAATAAGGTCCCAGTTACCCCAATAATAAAATGATTTCTTACTCCCGAAAACCGATTTCCAAAACCAGCTCCTACACACGTTTCTATAAACATTTTCGATCTAAACCACTCAATTATTTTAAGTTGTAGACGTGTCGTAAGCACAAACCGGGCTGACCGTTGGATATTAACATAATTGCAGACAAAGAACAAACAAATCCACTTACATTTTGCATATTGAGACACGGCTGGACCCCCAGATCGAAGCCCCGTCTAAAGTAGATGGCCCATGCTGGACACGGCTCTTGTACACGATGGCCCATGCTGGCTCTGTGGATGATTTAGGTCTTTAGTATGACTATAAGAGTAAAGTAAAACTGAAAAAGGTTGGATAGATGGTTTGAGGGGCTAGTGGCTAAGAAATAAAAGTCGCACTGTTCAGCTACGGTTCGATCGATCAGGTTAAGCCTCACTTGCCGCGGTTGGTCCACAGATGGGTGAACATCTTTACATACCAAGACCCCTCCGTGCCTCAGAAAGCACGTTAAGCCGTTGGTCCCGGCTTTCATTCGTAGATCTTTGACAGTCGTTACGGTCCGTCAGAAGCCCGAAAGTCTGACAATCAGTCTTACCAAGGGGTATCGTATTACCTAATCACCAGCTGCATCCTGTAAGACTGGAAGACGAACCCAACATAGTTGGGAAAAGGCTAAGCAGATGATGCAGATGATAGTGTGAAAGGCGATATGGCTAGACAGGGGATAAATAGATTTATTCCGGTCTGATTCCCTGAGCCCCCCCCCCCCCCGTCCTCGATCCCCTTAACGACGGCTTGAAGGAATGTATGGGAGTAGACATGCACCTCTGACCCCAAATAGGTAAGAAGGGAAGGAATTACAATGATTCTGCTGCATTTTAAAGTATCGATAGCCGGCCAAACTTACAGCGTGAATACGTAATTGTGGGAGAAATATTGCTTTTGATTAATTTAAAAATATTAACGTAATTTTTTCAAGTTCCTTCCGGTTTTATAAGTTATTCGGTTGTGTACTCCCGCTCTGAGGGGATCGGAAGGGAGTGTCAGACTCTTACTGACTAAAACCCACCCGTGTTCCTTCCTTAGCCTTTATGTTCCGGGGCAGCAGTAACCCTTTCGGACAATCCCGCTACCCGAGGCACGGAGGGGTCTCGATATGTTACGGATGGTCAGAGGATCCATAAAATATTCCCCAATAATAATTATAATTACCTATTCCACTCTGCTGGGACTCAGGGACTCTTCATGCGAGGGAGTGGATCATAATCCATTGGGCCGTAATCCGCCACGCGGGCCCAGTGCGGTTTGGATGTTACGTATCAGCGACTGCCTATTTGACCTCCTCACCCCTCGATGCTGGTGTAGCTTATAAAAAAATATTGCCAAAAAGAATGTATCCATAAATAACTTCTACATAATATATATGTAATAGAGCGACATAGATACCCAATATTTTGTATTCCCTCGGGAACAGATGGCTGGTTGCTATGGTTACTGTATCTCGGCTTTCTTCCTGACTGATCGCCAAATACGGCCGGGGAGCCGCGAATACACCTGGGGACGTACTATGGAAATGAAAATTATTGATATCGACTTTAGTAATTTTGTGTATTGTAGTGAAATCTTCTTTAGGCGCGTTGGGCATTTTTTGAGATGAGAGAAAACCATTGAATTCGCGCCACTGTTACCGTAACCGACACCACTTCGGAATTTTCTGCTGTCCTCGGGATGTACTCGGTTTTAATGTATATCCGATATGTCAGTGAGTGATGGCAAAGAATTCTGTTTGTGTTTTGTTTTTACTTCTGTCGGCACTCTTGGAGTGCCACTGTTTTTTTAGGTCACAGAAGCTTTTGAGCCGACTGCTCATTTGCTGGTTAGTAATAAAAAAAATAGTAGATTGTACAACTAGTACATAAAATAAGCTTTTTTATTTAGGGTGGATACTTAAGTCGAGGGGTACATTAACATACATTATATTATGGGTATATTACTTACAGTAACATTTTTCTTAATTATGCAAAAAAATTCGGAGCTGACTACCTAACCAATTTAGTTCTATTTTTTAAATTCATTCCCGCCCTAGAGAGGGAAGCAATTATACTCTAAGTGTTTCCCGCCCTAAGGTAGGAAGCAGCGTCTTCCACCCGCTATTCGGATGAAAGAAAGAAAGAAAGAAAGAAAGAAAGAAAGAAAAAGTATTTATTGCGACTCGCATAGGATGATCACAAACTAAACTAAACACAGTTAAAAATCAAACAAACACTACTTTCCGAGTAAGAGAAATGAAAAAATAATTTACTCAAAGTATATAGTACCTGCTCAGGTACAACACATAAGTCGCGGCCGTTTCCACTGGGCCACCACTGCTCTATGATGAATATAAAGTTAAGCAAATACAAGTCAGAACCGAACTCGATCAAGCCTCACCTCTACGAATCCTTGACACCGGTAGTAAGATCTTCCTCAAAGCTAATTACGCATTATACCCACTTCAGGTTGACATGTCCGTAATTAGGGCTGGTTTAGAGAACTCACCCCTCGCCTTATATTCGGCAGAGCTTAATCCCGGTCGTTGAGATGGGCTGGACACTGGACGGTTAAAAACTTGGGACTACCTTTTGTTTTTTCGGTGACAGGTAGCTTTCGTACGCAAAGGAGGATAATATTTAGGTAACAAGTACCTATTTATGCATTGTTATTATATTAAGGCGACTACATGACCTAAAGCGCGGTCACTGTCGGACTGCATAGAAAAGAAAGAGAAGCGCGATGACACAAACGGTGGTAATTTATTGCAAATATGAAGAAATTATCTATTTACAAAAACTATTTAATAATAAATAATCCATCACTGAATGCAGTTTGGCATTAGACATTTAATTTTATGATAGGCTTGACATTGTTTTGAATAAATTATGTTTGTCCAATAGAAATAAAATAGTATTATGTGGCGATTTAAATATTGATACGTTAAAAAGGAATAGGATTACTTTAGAACTAGAGAATTTTTTACTGAATTATAACTTGAAATTAGAAATAAATCAACCTACCAGGCTCACTAGTAACACATGTATCGATAATTTCGCGCATAACTTGCGAAGAAGATGTAAAGTTGAAATTATGGATCTTATCCTTTCTGATCACACGTCACAGATACTCAGGGTTCCCATAAATAAAACATGCCGCTTAAAATTCTGGAAAACTGTTAAAAAAGACTACTCAACAGAGAACCTTAAAAAGTTCCGCGACTGCATTCGAAGTTTAACCTTTACAGATGTATATGCAAGTAACGATGCCAATATAGCGTACAAAATATTTTATGAAACGTTCTCCTTATTCTACAAACTTTGCTTTCCTGATAAAATAATAAAAATTCATACAAATAAGAACTTAAAATGGGTATCGCGCGGCATAAAAAGCTGTAGCAATAAACAAAGAAAATTACTGTGGACATATAGACTAAATCCTATATTAAAAAATAAAACTAACTTTAAAAAATACTCTTCACAATATAAGAAAATTATAAGGCTTACACAAAAAGCTCAAAATGATAATTATATAAAAACCTCGAAAGCCTTTTGACTTTGCAAATACATTTAATAATTATTTTATAGATGAAATTGAGAATAATATTAAAACTGACATGAAATTTGACAATAAATTAGATAATTTAACAAGCCAATCAATGTTCATGCTGCCTGTTCTAGCAAACGACATGATTTCGGCCATAAGATCACTTAAAAATACAAGTACTGTAGGATTTGACGGTATGTCAACAAAGGTGATAAAATTTGTGAATGAACTTATAGCACCCGTATTAGCGCATATTATAAACCTTGGCATTGTTGACGGAATTTATCCTGAAGACTTGAAGAAAGTTATTATTAAACCACTACATAAAAAAGATAACAAAACTGATATGCAGAACTATAGGCCAATAGCTAAAATTTCTGTATTTTCCAAGATCTTCGAAAAAATTATTTATAAGTCTCTGTATTGTTATCTCAATAAATTTGACTTATTATGCAAGGAACAATATGGGTTTAGGAAGAATACGACGATCAACATGGCAATCTTTGATTTTTTACGTAGTACTATGTTGGCAGTAGACCAAAAAGCTCCTGTTTGTGCTATCTACACAGATATGACCAAAGCCTTCGATTACGTAAAGCACGACATCTTGTTGGACAAGCTGCGTAACTACGGTATCAGAGGTAACATCTTAAAACTTCTCGAATCCTATCTCTCCAACAGAATGCAATGTACAGAGATTGCAAGAATATGTGAAAAGACAAAATTTGAAAGAAGTTTTTTATCTCATCCTAGATTAATAAAGTTTGGTGTCCCACAGGGTAGCGTCCTTGGGCCACCTCTTTTCTTGATCTATATAAATGATCTGCCAAAGGTGACTCAACATCAAATGGTGATGTTTGCAGACGACAGTACTGCCATAGTGAAATGTATTGATCGCAATATTTATCAAGATGACATAAATAATACACTATCGGACATAATTAACTGGCTTGATAAAAATAATTTAGTTATTAATTTAAAGAAAACCAAAATAATGCACTTTCACCAAAGAACTGAAGTACCAAAAGTAAATATTAGACATAGTAACTGTGACATTGAAGAAGTTAAAGTAGCAAAATTCTTAGGTTTACTCCTTGATAATCAGCTTAACTGGAAGGCCCACATAGAGGACCTAAGTAAGAAAATAAATAAATCAGCATACGCACTTTTCCAAATTGCAAGAAAAGTTAATATGAATGAGCTACTAGTTGCATATCACGGCCTAGTAGCCGCAATTTTGCGATATGGTATTGTTTTTTGGGGCAATTCTACTGATAAAGATATCGTTTTTAAGGCACAAAAAAGATGCATCAGATCGATGTGTGGTCTGAAAATTGATGATAGCTGTGTACCAATTTTTAAATCGCTGAAAATACTAACCTTACCCTCATTATATATTTTTGAAATTAGTGTTTTCGTCAAAACAAACATGAGGTTGTTCGAGAAAGTGTCAACTTTACGAGATGTAGCGATTCGTAGCCAATACGCAAACTCTTTGAGTAATCAGCGTTGTAAGACAGCCTTAGTGAGAAAGAGCGTCTTAGGCATGGCACCGCGCATTTACAATAAATTACCAGATTATATAAAAAAATTGAATGCTACACAATTCAAAACAAAATTAAAGCTATTGTTAATTGAAAAATGTTATTATACGATTGATGAATTTTTGAATGATAAATTAATGTAGACTTAATTTATTTATTTTGACACATAGTAGAGAATTTCTTGCTGAATATTGACACTAATAGTAATTAATCATTGACTGTAGAAATTACTTCTTAATGTGACATTTTAATTATAATTTTTTTGTTTTTTATTGTTTTTTTAACATCATTCCATGAGTATTGACATATTACCTATCAAATAATTTGTGTTTACCTCTCGCATGATTAATATTTTTTTTTTATTTCGCATGCAACCATATATTTGTACGCCTCTTGGCATAACATAGCGACCTATCTTTAATTTAAGAACTGTATTCACTACCTATGTTACACAAATAAAATTGATTTGATTTGATTTGATTTGGTATATTTTTAATTGTAATTAAAATTGTTAATGAAGGGATAAACTGCTTTTAAAGAAAATTAAGAGGTGTATTTGAACATTATTTTGATGCATTAATGTATATTTATTTATGATTTCAGTTCCATCACTGTATTAAAGTAAGACTTGAAAATATCATCATTTTTTCTTTGGTCAAAAGTATTTACGGTTTAAGAGATACACTGCTTTAAAAAACCAACTTTTTGACCGTTTTCGGAAACCTTATACGAGAGCAGTGGTGGCCAAGTGGTAACGGCCACGACTTACGAGTTGTAGGTACGACCTACAACTACCTATCTACATATTATGGTTTATGAGTTACAGCCCGCTGAAAGTCAGACGGACGGACGGAGACTGGAGGCTTAGCAATAGGGTTCCGTTAGCACCTACTTGGAATCCATACTTAATATTATAAATACGAAAGTGTGTCTGTCTGTCCGCTGTCTGTTACCTCTTCACGCTTAAACCGTTGAACTGATTTATATGAAATTTGGTATAGAGATAGTCTGAGTCCCGGGAAAGGACATAGGATAGTTTTTATCCCGATATTCCTACGGGATCGAGACATATGCGGGTGAAACCCCGGGGCGCAGCTAGTTAAATATAACGTAAATTGTACAGGTTCAAATATAGCTAGCAAAAAAAAAAAAATACTGTTGGAGACCTTCGTTTGTATTATAATTTATAAGTCAGTTAAAAACTTGCGCATCAACAACCACGGAGTAAATATACCAGTCAACAACTATATTTTTACCTAAAACGTTTCTAGCACATCAAACACTATTAATGGTGTACCTACTACCTACCCACCATCAAATGTGACCATTACCCATGCTTATAGGTTCGAATGAGACCATTAAATCGTCTGGCGATGTGCGGAATTTTGCAGGCACGACATTTAGTCATACTAAACGTTTGTGGGTTTCTGATAATTGCACTTAGGTAGGATATACCTACAATAGTGCAATTACTAATGTAATTGGAATATTTGGGGAATTGTTGTTCATCGTAAATAGACAGTGGCTAAATAATAACAGTCGCACGTGTCAATCAAAGGTTAAGCTACGCTTGCCGAGGTCAGTCCATGGATGGGTGACTATCCATTAATAGGGACCCCTGTGTGCCTCGGATAGCACGTTTTAAGTCCCGGCTGCCATTTGAAGATCTTTGATAGTCAATTAGTCATTACTAGTGGTCAGAAGCCCGAAAGTCTGACCACCAGTCTTGTCAAGGGATACCCCGTGTTGTCCAGTAACTGGGTTGTGGAGGTCAGATAGGCAGTCGCTCCCTGAAAATACTGGTATTCAGCTGCATCCGTTTAAGCTGGAAGCCGACCCCAATATAGTTGAGAAGAGGCTCGGCAGACACACTAAAAAAATAAGGTAGGTACCTACATGGTGTCGACATTTTCTTCTCACAGTCTCTTTTAAAGTCCAGACATAATCTTGGTCAGATCATGTGATGAACTGAGGACCATGTAAATCAGTGTCTGAAATGGTCTTTTGAGGAAAGACCACACAGATTTGAGACAGTAGTGGGACAATAATAGGCTGATCTGATATTATTATTATTTTTTATCTTTTCCGCCTCGATAAACATAGTTTCCCGATTCATCCCATAAACTATAGTTTGTTGCACAGCACACCGACAAGCGGGTTGTTTTCTTTGTATTTAGGTTAATCCGGGATCGACACATTGTGTGATATAAACCGGTTTGGATGCGGAGGAATCTGCGGGGTGTAACAGATGACTTGCTACAGATTTTCATGCAGTAAGGATAAATCAAATCAAATCAAAGCATTTATTTCAATTAAACCATGTAAAGGCACTTTTGAATTGTCAAAATTAAATAGTCAGTCAGTTAGTCAGAAAGTTGAAGCTAGTTGCCCATTCCATAACGTAGATCTCTATGGAGAAGAACGGGCAAGAAACTCCATGGACACTCTTTTAAATCAAGATATTACAAAATCCTGGGTACATTATTCTTGATGCTTCTATATGTGAGAACAATGTAAAAAAAAAAAACACAAGTGAAGAAACAATTCAAAATATAAGATTAAAAATAAGCCTTGGCAGTTAAGAGATGACCAGTCTCAACCGACGGCGCCCGTTCACGAACATGACGCGTGGATCAGCACCGTGCAGCTCAACCATTTTGTAGGGAACCGAATGATACACCTAGAATACACCTAGAAGCATAAAAGTGGACGGGGAGATAATACAACATGTCCAGGAATACCTCTATTTGGGTCAAGTAGTCTCATTCCAGGCGAAGCAAGACAAAGAAATTTCAAGACGAACGGAAAACGCCTGGATGAGCTACTGGTCCTTTAAGGAACTATTTAAGAGTGAGTTGCCTATGGCACTGAAACGCAGGCTCATGGACATGTGTATTCTTCCCGTCTTAACCTATGGTGCACAAACTTGGTCTTTGACTAACATCCAGAAGTCCAAACTCAAGGTCTGCCAACGAGCAATGGAGCGCAGTATAGTGGGCTTTAAATTAACGGATCGTATTCGAAACACAATACTGCGCCCCAAAACAAAGATAGTTGACGTGTCTCAAAAGGCTGCTCAACTTAAATGGGACTGGGCAGGACGTGCCTGCCGCATGTGACCAACTGTGGGCCCAAATAGGCGGGGGGGCCTTTGTCTAGGAGTGGGACAGTCCAGGCTAGAAAAAAAAGGATAGATGTGCGATTTCGTTTGTATTTCCCGAAGGGGTAAAGGTATTTGGTACGCTCACATTTCGTCAGATCTATGTTTATCTAAGGTATTTAAAACAGAGGGCGAGTCTATTGCTATTAATTGAGCACAGTTCTAGACTTCGAGCTGCTACAAAACACAATAAAACTTTTCCCGAAACCCAGTTCGTGGCTAAAAAGTAACAGCCACACGGGTTGATCGAAGGTTAAGCTACGCTTGCCGAGGTTGGTTCGTGGATGGGTGACCATTTATATTACGATCCTTAGAAAGCACGTTAAGCCTTTGGTCCAGGCTGTCATTCGTAAATCTTTGACAGTCGTTAAGGGTAGTTAGAAGCCCGAAAGTCTGACGACCAGTCTTACCAAGGGGTATCGCGTTACTCATTAACTGGGTTGTGGAGGTCAGATAGGCAGGCGCTTTATGTAAACTACTGGTATTTAGCTGCATCCTGTTAGACTAGAAGCTGATCCCAAAACAATCGGAAAAAGGCAGGCAGATTGATTGGGCATGAAACACACATTTTCAGCAACCGCCCTTGTGTACGCCCCTTGTGGACTATGTTTTTACCATTACATCGTTACTTGTATGACCGAGTTTAAAATTTATTCTCGTCTAATTATAAATCAAATAGAACTCACATTATTACATCCAAAAACAAACAAACTGAAAGATAAAATGTTCGGAAAGGGGATATAATATGCATAAACTCATTATAATTTGGAATCGATACGAAAACAAACTTTTTGAATTAAAACTTTTTAAATCGATATATCCAGTAGGTGTCAGTATACTGGAATATAAGGAAAATGTTGTATTAAATATTTTATGTTAAAGTTTGGCGAAAATGGTGTACGTGGTACGAACAGCTACACATCAAGCTTTACATAACCTGTATAAACTGACTTCTGATTGGACGAATAACCTATACAATGGGAGGTCAGCTATAACTGGAACATATAGTTAGATAGATAGATAGATCGATAGATAAACCATTTATTTGGCGCATACAAAAAGACAGCACAACACAGAAAAGTACAATATTAGATGATATACAATTACCCACATGAACCTAATATAAAAGAAGGTGCCGATATAAAAATAAAAAGAAAAAAAAAACATACAAATGTAAGCACGTTTGCACACAAGTGCTCAGACACGTGTTCAAATACGCGTTGCAGGTTAGCCTCACGTGTCATTTTATGCCTCGTAATATTATGTTATTTTATATCACATTATTTGTTGTCAAATAATTACAGATTATTAATGACCTTAAATCGTAATTTAGCTGCAAAGAAATATTATAATAATTTTAAACTGTCAAACCCGCAATGATGGCGCCATCCCCACTTTTACTGTATAAAAGAGCGTGCCGCCACCATTGCGGGCACAGTTTGTGTGCGACGTTCGTGGAGTTACCATCACCCGATATTAGTAAGTTAAAACTTGTAATACTTTATTTTTGATGATTGTTATTGTATAAATTTATGCTGATTCTGATAATTATCGAATATGTTGTCATATAAAAATGTTTGTAATTTACTTCGCAATACCCTGAATTTTTGTAATTTTATTAATAAAAACATCATTTATATGAACCACTCTATTATTTTTACAATTCAGAAGTGGGATAAGTAGCTTATGCTAATATGTGTTTTATTTTTTTTTCGGTCGAGAAACATGGATAAACAAAGAGTACTTGTCTCTCCGATTTTGGGAAGTGTTCAAACGGAACCAATCGAAAGAACAGATGACCACAGACACCATCAGTCGTTGGAGCGGCAGGCACAAGATTCAAGACTGAGTTTACAGCAGACACGAGGCCGCGTGATTGACCCAACTGGCTATCTGCCAAGCAACAGTCGATCGCGCAGCCCTTTGCGTAGCAGCCAACGGCGCAGCAGCCAGCGGCGCAACAGCCAGCGGCGCAGCAGCCAGCGGTGCAGCAGCCAGCGGCGCAGCAGCCAGCGGCGCAGCAGCCAGCGGCGCAGCAGCCAGCGGCGCAGCAGCCAGCGGCGCAGCAGCCAGCGGCGCAGCAGCCAGCGGCGCAGCAGCCAGCGGCGCAGCAGCCAGCGGCGCAGCAGCCAGCGGCGCAGCAGCCAGCGGTGCAGGAGCCCGCGGCGCAGGAGCCCGCGGCGCAGCAGCCCGCGGCGTAGCAGCATACTGCGCAGCAGCCCGCAGCGCAGCAGCCCGCGGCGCAGCAGCCCGCGGCGCAGCAGCCCGCGGCACAGCAGCCAGCGGCACAGCAGCCAGCGGCACAGCAGCCAGCGGCACAGCAGCCAGCGACGCCGCAGCCCGCCGCATGGCACGAATCGCAACGAGCAATATCTTCCCGCAACATTACAAGGAACTACAGGTACCACTGCTGCTTCTAACGGAGGCAGTGGTGATTTAAATATTTTAGTGCAAGCATTAAGGTCTCTTTCCGGGGGTCATGAAAACATAGGTTCTTTTAACAATACTATACCCGAGTTTGACCCTACAAGAAAAGAGCAAACAATGGGTATGTGGTTGCACAAAGTGAATGAGTGTGCCGTCATTTATTCATGGAACGAAAAACAAATAGTGCATTATGCACTTCCTAAACTTCAAGGCATAGCAAAACGTTGGTATGAAGGATTACCATCGGTGCTCTTTTCTTGGGAGGAATGGCAGACAAAATTAATAACGGCTTTTCCCTCGGAAGAGAACTATGGTCACATGTTAGCAGATATGTTGGCTAGGCGTGCACGTTACGGGGACTCTCTTGAAGATTATTTTTATGACAAAATTACTCTTATTAACCGATGTAGTATAAGTGGAAAACGAGCGGTAGAATGTGTTCTACACGGCATAGATGATCGCGCTGTAAGGTTAGGTGCCGAAGCGGCTCAGTATGAGGACTTGGATAAATTGCTCACTTATTTAAGAAATTCAAAAAGTCTGAAACAAAATTCTGACCGTAAATCTAATATTAAAAATCAACCTGGTATAAACTCCTCGGATAACAAAGCAAATAATCCAAGCGCCAAAGACAGAGTCCTTCGTTGCAATAACTGTAAACAGGAAGGTCATTTTGTAGGTCAATGTACTCGACCAATCAAAAAGTGTACTAAATGTATGAGAATTGGTCATGAGGCGGAAAACTGTTATTCAAAAATAATTCCGGCCCAAAAATCTGTTAACAGGATAGACATCGATAGTAAAATTTCAAATAAATATTTTAAAACCGTGCGTATTAACGACATAACAATGAAGTCCTTTGTTGATCTTGGTAGTGAATGCTCGATGCTTAAACAATCTGAATTATCTAAATTGGGGAATATAGAAATAAAAACTAGAGATCTGCCTATACTCAGAGGGTTTGGTAATTCTGTTGTGCATGCATTGGGTAAGGTCAATACTCTAGTTGAAATTGACGGCGTCAAGGCTAAAGTCGAAATATTAATAGTCCCAGATTGTGCTATGCAGGTTCCCCTTATGATAGGTCAAACCTTTACTGAACAACCTCATATATTGATCCAAAAAACAAGTGAACATCTTGAAATTTTACAAAATCAGATCGATAATATTCAATGCCAAAAGATAAAAATTTTTAACCGTAAAAATATTCAATTAATAGGTTTAACAATTTTAGAAGTCTATACAGAACCCAAATTTACTGGTGACCTTTTTGTTGACGGAAGCTTGCGTAACAAAAATAACTATTTCTATATTGTTCTAACTGGAATCTATCAATTCAACAATGATGGTTACGGACAAATAGTTGTAAATAGCCTAAATTTTGAGCCTCAATGCTTAGAAGACAATACCTTAATTGCACGGGGTATCATTACTAATAAAGAAAACGAGAAAAATGTTCTGCTTATAGCCGGTTCTAACTTACAAGAACAACAAACGAGTTTAATTTGTTCTTCGGACCTAAACGTTTCTGATGAGTTAAGCCAAAAAGTGATTGATGACTTGCTTTGCTTATTAAATAAGTATCGGGGTTGCTTTGCGTTTACACTCTCTGAGTTGGGGCATTCCTCGGTTTGTGAAATGAGCATTGACCTGCACTGTGACACACCTGTAGTCTATAGGCCCTACAGGCTGGCAATTAAAGAGAAAGAAATAGTCAGGGATATGGTAGATGAACTAATTCAAAATGATATAGTACGCCCTTCAGTTTCTCCTTTCGCTAGTCCTATTGTACTCGTACGGAAAAAAACGGGCGGTTACCGCCTTTGCATTGATTATAGAGCCTTGAATAAAAATACTATACGCGAAAATTACCCAATGCCACTTATAGATGATCAGATCGATACGTTAGCTGGTAACATGTACTTCACAGCTCTTGATTTAGCATCTGGGTACTACCAGATTTCTATCAGAGAGCAGGATAGGCACAAAACAGGGTTCGTCACGCCGGAAGGCCATTTCGAATTTAACCGAATGCCTTTCGGCTTGGCAAATGCTCCAGCAACGTTTCAAAGAATGATGCATCAGGTTCTGGGCAACTTACGTCATAAAGAGGCACTAGCTTACTTAGATGACATAATCATACCATCAAAATCAATTCAAGAGGGTATGAGACAATTAGAAACTGTATTAATTTTGCTGTCAGAAGCAGGTCTTACTCTAAATTTGTCCAAATGTGTTTTCTTCGGCCGTTCAATAACTTACTTGGGGTTTAATATTTCAAGTGAAGGTATCCAACCAGGGTCTGCTAAAATAGAGGCAGTAGAAAAATTTCCCGTACCAAAAGATCAACACAACGTAAGGCAATTTTTAGGGCTAGCGAGCTTTTTCCGTAGGTTCGTAAAGGGGTTCTCTATTATTGCAAAGCCATTAACACAGTTACTCAGAAAAAGTGCTGTTTGGGTATGGGGACCCGATCAACAAAACGCATTCGATACATTAAAAACAATTTTAATTCAAAAACCAATATTAGCCCTGTATAATTCAAAATCCATAACAGAATTGCACACCGACGCATGCAAAATTGGTATCGGTGGTATACTATTCCAAAGAAATGAACAGAATATTTTAAAACCCGTAGCTTATTTTAGCAGGCAAACTAGCCCTGAAGAACAAAATTATTGCTCTTATGACCTGGAAACCTTAGCAGTGGTAGCATCATTACAGAAATTTCGGGTATATTTAGTAGGGATACATTTTAAGATCGTGACCGATTGTAATTCGTTAAGATCCACTTTCATGAAACGCGATATGATTCCCCGGGTAGCCAGATGGTGGACCCAAATGCAAGAATTTGATTTTGAAATCGAGTACAAAGCGGGGTCTTCTATGGCTCATGTGGACGCTTTGAGTCGCAACCCATCGATCAGTAGTGATCATTCGGAAAAAATGGTTAATTCTATAACAGAAACAGACTGGCTTTCAACAGTCCAGAATTCAGATTCAGAACTTCAACGGATTATTGGTATTTTAAGTAACTCTGAATTTAACGATATTTTAGAAATAAAAGAAAAATATAAAATTAAAAATGGTAAGCTTTTTAGAATCACACCTGATGGAGATAGATGGGTTGTGCCTAAAGGCGTTCGATGGCAAATTGTCAAACAGAATCATGACGATATCGGTCATTTCGCTCTAGATAAAACGTTGGAAAAAATAAAAACTCATTATTGGTTCCCAAATATGCGTGCTTTCGTTACAAAATATGTATCCTCATGTCTAGAGTGCGCGTATAGTAAAGCACCTGGTGGGAAAAGACCTGGGTTTTTACACCCAATCCATAAAGTAGACGTACCATTTGATACTATACACATGGATCATACGGGTCCATTTGTACGCAGTAGTAGGGGTAATGTGTATATTCTCGTTTTAATTGACGCTTTTACAAAATATATCTATTTGAAACCGGTGAAAAACACAAAATCAAACACCACTATTAGAATTTTGCGCGAGTTTATTAGCATTTTTGGCGTTCCTAAACGAATTATATCTGACCGAGGCACGTCATTTACAAGTGATCTATTCAAAAAATTTGTATTCGATAAAGGCATCAAACATGTATTAAATGCAGTTGCTACTCCACGGGCCAATGGTCAGGTGGAAAGATATAATAAAGTCATTGTTGACTCATTAACAGCTAAATGTGTTGGCTCATCTGAAAGCAAATGGGAAGACCACCTGCCCGATGTCCAGTGGGGCATCAATAATACCTTTAACAAAGGTATCAATAAGACACCTGCAGAGGCTCTTTTTGGGATAAGGCTACAGGGCTCAAGTGATAGTAGAGTCATTTCTGCAATTGATGACGATATCACTTCAATAAATAAAAGTCTCCAAGAAATTCGTACTGAGATTTCTTCTCATATCGAATCCACACAAGAGACTCAAAAAGCAACTTTTGATAAATCTCGTTGCAAGTCTATTAAATATAATATTGGGGATTTAGTAAGGGTTGAGCGGCAAATTCCCTCTACGGGTGGTAGTAAAAAGTTAATCCCAAAGTATCAGGGCCCATACAAAATTACTCATGTTTTCGATCATGACCGTTACCAAGTAGAGGACACGCCTCTTACAAGAAAGGGAAACAAAAAATATTCTAATATTATTGCTGTAGATAAGTTAAAGCCATGGATTTGTTTCAATAGACCACATGATGACGTCTTAAGCGAAAACTCGGATTACGGAAATTCTAATTGATTTAATTATTATTTTTTTATTATAGCTATGTAATTGTACCGACCAATGGGGTCAATACTTTTAGACCGATGGGGTCGATACTTTTAGACCGATGGGGTCAATATTTTAGACCAATGGGGTCAAATATATTGATAAGGACCAATGGGGTCCAATATATTGATACTGACCAATGGGGTCAAATTTATTGATAAGGGCCAATGGGGTCAAATCGATTGATTAACTAGTGAAGTATGCATATTAATTTGGACCAATGGGTCTATCTAATTTTTGGTATAAATATTGTTACATTTATATACATACATATTGTTGTTGTACTGAATATTGTTTTCATTTTTATTACTATTTGCTTGATTTGCAGCTAAGTACGGGGACGCACTTACAATTTGCTCGGATGGCCGACTGTAAGCACGTTTGCACACAAGTGCTCAGACACGTGTTCAAATACGCGTTGCAGGTTAGCCTCACGTGTCATTTTATGCCTCGTAATATTATGTTATTTTATATCACATTATTTGTTGTCAAATAATTACAGATTATTAATGACCTTAAATCGTAATTTAGCTGCAAAGAAATATTATAATAATTTTAAACTGTCAAACCCGCAATGATGGCGCCATCCCCACTTTTACTGTATAAAAGAGCGTGCCGCCACCATTGCGGGCACAGTTTGTGTGCGACGTTCGTGGAGTTACCATCACCCGATATTAGTAAGTTAAAACTTGTAATACTTTATTTTTGATGATTGTTATTGTATAAATTTATGCTGATTCTGATAATTATCGAATATGTTGTCATATAAAAATGTTTGTAATTTACTTCGCAATACCCTGAATTTTTGTAATTTTATTAATAAAAACATCATTTATATGAACCACTCTATTATTTTTACACAAAGGTATTGAAATAAAAGCGACACTATGATGAAAACTTAAAATTAAATTAAACTAATAATAACGAAATATACACAGTGCGGTGTGCGTCTCAAGGTTGCACCAAATGGGAGTCCAGCTCCATGTGTCAGGCAGATGTACCTGACGCTGATATTCTGCTAGATCCCTGTAGTGACACACGGACGTTGAGCAGACGAGATAAATTGGTGTTGTGACAGGTGTTAAGTGCAGAGTATATAGCTTCATGTGCGTACGCGAACCGCCTGGGAAGAGGAAGACCCCCGCTATATGTTGGTCCAGTATCGAGAGGGAGATGAAAGCGCAGAACCTAACTCCTATGTCAACCCAGGACAGATCGTCCTCAGTCGGGGTTTCCGGAAGGCAGTCGGGAGTTGCGGAAGGCCGATGGGAGTTGCGGAAGGCAGTCGGGTTTTGCGGAAGGACCGTACGTTCCCGCGACCCCCGGAGTAGGTGTAAGATGGAACACCGGGGTGGTTTTTAGTCAGTAAGAGTTTGCCAGACCTCTCCGCCCGCTCCAGGGCGGAGGACATTCATGAGGATTTTCCAGCCCAGAAAAGAAAAACGGACAGGTCTTCCTGGCTCCGCTGTACGCGAAGACCGCAGATAAAACTAGGATTAAGGGATAGAAGAAGGAAAAGAAGGTCTTTCTCGTATCGATTGCACGAAAATTTTATCTTGTTGGCCCAAAACTTCGCCACTTTAACGGCGTCGCCGGTGGCAGCGCAGAGGTCACTTTGCTGCGTTTTTTGAGGCACAGAAGGCAGGATAAAAGGTGGTCTACGTGATGGAGAGTGGTTACCATCGCTAATAGACACCAGTTAATCCAAGGCAATGCACAGCCTAAACCGCTGGTCCTAGAGACATGAAATTTGGAGGGTGTGTTCTTTGTGAAGAGTAGGTATCCACTACGAAAGGGTTTTTCGAAATTCCACCCCTAAGAGGGTAAATGGGGGGAGAGTGAAATTTGACGCGGACGAAGTCGCGGGCAGTAGCTAGTTATTTTTTATAAAAGCTTAACTGTCTGCAGTCCCATTTCAAAAACTGACTTTTTGTAAACAATGTTTTTGCCTCAAAATATCAGAAAATTTCATATTTTAATAATAGTGTTGCGCCCCGCTGCGTTTTCCGTAGTTTTCTCTTTATTACACGGTAGTAATTTACCGTGTTACCTCGGTAATATGTACATTATGGTGATTTAAGGGTACGCAACGTCTTCTTACCGTATATTGAAGTAAATAATGGTTTCCTTAGTGATGGCCTCGTTGGTCCAGTGGTCGCAAGTGCTACTGCTGAACATGAGGTCCTGGGTTCGAATCCCGGGTCAAACAATGTTTTATTAATGGGTTTTTTCATCTCGAATTTCTCAATAACAGCTCAGAGTATGACTTTGTGAGTGATTGTTAATTTGTTAGTATAGAGGTATGAGGAACAGGGTGTATAGTTCACTCATCCTGCATAGAAAAGGGAGGATCCTCCGACCAGTCTGATGTCGTTTTTGGTGGACAACTGCCCGACAATTGATGTCGGGACATTTTGTAGGTATGTATTCAGGGTTAGTTTTCAAAGACCAGCCAAATAACGGTATCTACATCGCCACGTACGATCTACGAATCATACTGACGTCACGCAGAATCCTGCGTCGAACAAGCAGAGTTTACCGCGCGACTAGCATACAGGGTTAGTTTTCAAAGACCAGCCAAATTTAAAGGTGTGGTACAGACCATCAAACTGAACAAATTTCTACATGGGACCAACATCGTTTTTTATAGAGAGCCTGGGCTTGTTGCTTCAGCGCCATGTCATTTACTTTCAATGAAATTGATAAATTCCCGTGTCGCCCATTAGTTAGAACATACAGGGGTATTGATTAGAGATACGCCACATAAATGTTTATCCATTGGTCGTTTTTTGTAAATATTTTATTTACTATGACGAATTTGAAAAGATCTAGTCTAGAAATGAAACATTATAGGTCGAATTAATTTGAAATAATGCCCTACACTAAAAATAACAAAAAAAACATTTGTTTAAAACAATTTGAACTGTTTGTTTTATAAAATTAAAAAAAAAAACTGGTTTTTTTTCCAACCCTGTCTGTATAGGTACTTACTTTAAGTTTTTATTTTTTTTTATTTTTTGGCCTTTTAAAGGATGTGTGTGAACTTAGCAGATCATTGTCCAGCAGATCAAAAATAAATATGAGTTCTTTTCGCATGCAGCTGAGTTCTACAGTTCCTGATACTTTTTAGAAATAGTTCTGGCGTTTTTACATTAAAAAAGTCAATTGGCAAAATGATCTGCTAACTTCCCGTAGCAGATCATTTGCAGCAGATCAAAAACGAATTTGAGTTCTTCTCGCATGCGGCTGAGTTCTACAGTTCCTGATACTTTTTACAAATAGTTCTGGGGTTTTTACATTAAAAAAGTCAATTGGCAAAATGATCTGCCAACTTCCCGTAGCAGATCATTTTGCAGCAGATCAAAAATAAATGTGAGTTCTTTCGCATGCGGCTGAGTTCTACAGTTCCTGATACTTTTTACAAATAGTTCTGGCGTTTTTACCTTAAAAAAAGTCAATTGGCAAAATGATCTGCCAACTTCCCGTAGCAGCAGATCAAAAACAAATGTGAGTTCTTCTGGCAATCGGCTGATTTCTACAGTTCCTAATACTTTTCAGGAATAGATCTGAACTCACGTCCACTTTTGTGAAAGGCTAGAACTCTTTCGTTTTTCACAGGTTCGCATCAGACCTGCAATCTAAAACTCGATTCGAATCCAGAACTCACGCAAGAGTGAACGTTCGAAAAGGCGAAAAATAATATTTTAATCCTTTCAAATCATAGTGAAAGGCTAGAACTCTTTCGTTTTTCACAGGTTCGCATCAGACCTGCAATCTAAAACTCGATTCGAATCCAGAACTCACGCTAGAGTGCCAGCAGATCATGGTTGAACGTCCGAAAAGGCGAAAAATAATATTTTAATCCTTTCAAATCATAGTGAAAGGCTAGAACTCTTTCGTTTTTCACAGGTTCGCATCAGACCTGCAATCTAAAACTCGATTCGAATCCAGAACTCACGCTAGAGTGCCAGCAGATCATGGTTGAACGTTCGAAAAAGCGAAAAATAATATTTTAATCCTTTCAAATCATAGTGAAAGGCTAGAACTCTTTCGTTTTTCACAGGTTCGCATCAGACCTGCAATCTAAAACTCGATTCGAATCCAGAACTCACGCTAGAGTGCCAGCAGATCATGGTTGAACGTTCGAAAAGGCGAAAAATAATATTTTAATCCTTTCAAATCATAGTGAAACTTTTCAAATCATAGTGAAAGGCTAGAACTCTTTCGTTTTTCACAGGTTCGCATCAGACCTGCAATCTAAAACTCGATTCGAATCCAGAACTCACGCTAGAGTGCCAGCAGATCATGGTTGAACGTTCGAAAAAGCGAAAAATAATATTTTAATCCTTTCAAATCATAGTGAAAGGCTAGAACTCTTTCGTTTTTCACAGGTTCGCATCAGACCTGCAATCTAAAACTCGATTCGAATCCAGAACTCACGCTAGAGTGCCAGCAGATCATGGTTGAACGTTCGAAAAGGCGAAAAATAATATTTTAATCCTTTCAAATCATAGTGAAACTTTTCAAATCATAGTGAAAGGCTAGAACTCTTTCGTTTTTCACAGATTCGCATCAGACCTGCAATCTAAAACTCGATTCGAATCCAGAACTCACGCTAGAGTGCCAGCAGATCATGGTTGAACGTTCGAAAAGGCGAAAAATAATATTTTAATCCTTTCAAATCATAGTGAAACTTTTCAAATCATAGTGAAAGGCTAGAACTCTTTCGTTTTTCACAGATTCGCATCAGACCTGCAATCTAAAACTCGATTCGAATCCAGAACTCACGCTAGAGTGCCAGCAGATCATGGTTGAACGTTCGAAAAGGCGAAAAATAATATTTTAATCCTTTCAAATCATAGTGAAATTTTTCAAATCATAGTGAAAGGCTAGAACTCTTTCGTTTTTCACAGATTCGCATCAGACCTGCAATCTAAAACTCGATTCGAATCCAGAACTCACGCTAGAGTGCCAGCAGATCATGGTTGAACGTTCGAAAAGGCGAAAAATAATATTTTAATCCTTTCAAATCATAGTGAAACCTTTCAAATCATAGTGAAAGGCTAGAACTCTTTCGTTTTTCACAGGTCCGCATCAGACCGTCAAATTTCAATCGTCAGCCTAAACACGAAACTTGAAGATCCTAACGTTAAAAGTGACGGACTTTCACATACACAACTTCATCGCCCTTTTAACCCTTCGGGGGTGGAATATTTAAAAACACTGAGACACGTATAAATTAATTTTTAATCATTAGCCTAAACACAAAATTTGAAGATCCTAACTTCAAAACTGACGGACTTTCATACACAACTCCATCCCCCTTTTTAACCCTTTTGGGGTGGAATTATCAAAATCGCTGCGACATGTGTAAATTAGTTTTCAATCGTCAGCCTAGAAACAAAATTTGAAGATCCTATCTTTAAAACTGACGGACTTTCATAGAAAACTTCATCCCCCTTTTTAACCCGTTGCGGGTGGAATATTCAAAAACACTGAGACACGTGTAAATTAATTTTTAATCTTCAGCCTAAACACAATATTTGAAGATCCTAACTTTAAAACTGACGGACTTTCATACACAACTTCATCCCCTTTTTAACCTTTTGGGGGTGGAATTATAAAAAACGCTGAGACACGTATAAATTAATTTTCAATCGTCAGCCTTAACACAAAATTTGAAGATCCTTACTTTAAAACTGACGGACTTTCACATACTCAACTTCATCCCCCTTTTTAACCCTTTGGGGGTGGAATATTCAAAAACGCTGAGACACGTGTAAATTAATTTTCAATCGTCAGCCTAAACACAAAACTTGAAGATCCTTACTTTAAAACTGACGGACTTTCACATACTCAACTTCATCCCCCTTTTTAACCCTTTGGGGGTGGAATATTCAAAAACGCTGAGACACGTTTAAATTAATTTTCAATTGTCAGCCTAAACGTGACATTTGAAGATCCTAACTTTAAAACTGACGGACTTTCAAACACAACTTTATCCCCCTTTTTAACCCTTTGGGGTGGAATATTCAAAAACACTGAAATACGTATAAATTAATTTTCAATCGTCAGCCTAAACACAAAATTTGAAGATCCTAACTTTAAAAGTGACGGACTTTCACGTACACTACTTCATCCCATTTTTTAACCCTTTGGGGGTGGAATTATCAAAAACGCTGAGACACGTATAAATTAATTTTCAATCATCAGCCTAAGCACAACATTTGAAGATCCTAACTTTAAAACTGACGGACTTTCATACAGAACTTCATCCCCCGTTTTAACCCTTTGGGGGTGGAATTATCAAAAACGCTGAGACACGTATAGATTAATTTTCAATCGTCAGCCTAAACACAAAATTTGAAGATCCTAACTTCAAAACTGACGGACTTTCACATACACAATTTCTTCCCCCTTTTTAAGCCTTTGGGGGTGGAGTTATTAAAAACGCTTAAACACGTATAAATTAATTTTCAATCGTCAGCCTAAACACAAAACTTGAAGATCCTTACTTTAAAACTGACGGACTTTCACATACTCAACTTCATCCCCCTTTTTAACCCTTTGGGGGTGGAATATTCAAAAACGCTGAGACATGTATAAATTAATTTTCAATTGTCGGCCTAAACGTGACATTTGAAGATCCTAACTTTAAAACTGACGGACTTTCAAACACAACTTTATCCCCCTTTTTAACCCTTTGGGGTGGAATATTCAAAAACACTGAAATACGTATAAATTAATTTTCAATCGTCAGCCTAAACACAAAATTTGAAGATCCTAACTTTAAAAGTGACGGACTTTCACGTACACTACTTCATCCCATTTTTTAACCCTTTGGGGGTGGAATTATCAAAAACGCTGAGACACGTATAAATTAATTTTCAATCATCAGCCTAAGCACAACATTTGAAGATCCTAACTTTAAAACTGACGGACTTTCATACAGAACTTCATCCCCCGTTTTAACCCTTTGGTGGTGGAATTATCAAAAACGCTGAGACACGTATAGATTATTTTTCAATTGTCAGCCTAAACACAAAATTTGAAGATCCTTACTTTAAAACTGACGGACTTTCACATACACAACTTCATCCCCCTTTTTAACCCTTTGGGGGTAGAATATTCAAGAACGCTGAGACACGTATAAATTAATTTTCAATCGTCAGCCTAAACACAAAATTTGAAGATCCTAACTTTAAAACTGACGGACTTTCTTACAAACTTTCATCCCCTATTTAACTCCCTTAGGGGTTGAATTTCGAAAAATCCTTTCTTATTCCTTGTCTACATTATAAAAGGAACCATTGTGTAAAATTTCAGCTTTCTAGATCTAAGGGTTTGGGCTGGGCGTTGATGAGTCAGTCAGTCAGTCAGTCAGGCCTTTTGTTTTTATTTATATATAATAATATATATATAGATATATATATATATGTAGATGACAATCCTGACACATATTCCAGAAAATACCTTACAAACTTACTTTAAGGTGAATGCGCAGTGGTAGACCGCGAAATTCACACACACAACAACAAATCTCTTATGGAAAACTGCTTAGTGGTACAAATCTAACTTAGAAAGATGTATTGATGATTCTAATGATTATAATTCTATAAATACGTACCTGTTATAGTCGCGAATCAAAAATTTTCATCAAGATACAACCTGACACTGACCTGCAAATTGCAAAAAACGTAAGAAAATTTGAATTTCGCGGTCTACCGCGGATGAAGTTGTGTATGTGAAAGTCCGTCAGTTTTAAAGTAAGGATCTTCAAATTTTGTGTTAAGGCTGACGATTGAAAATTAATTTATACGTGTCTCAGCGTTTTTGATAACTCCACTCCCAAAGGGTTAAAAAGGCGATGAAGTTGTGTATGTGAAAGTCCGTCACTTTTAACGTTAGGATCTTCAAGTTTCGTGTTAAGGCTGACGATTGAAAATTAATTTATACGTGTTTCAGCGTTTTTGATAACTCTCCCCCAAAGGGTTAAAAAGGGGGATGGATTTGTGAATGAAAGTCCGTCAGCTTTAAAGTTAGGATCTTCAAATTTAGTGTTAAGGCTGACGATTGAAAATTAATTTAAACGTGTCTCAGCGTTTTTGAAAACTCTCCCCCAAAGGGTTAAAAAGGGGGATGGATTTGTGAATGAAAGTCCGTCAGCTTTAAAGTTAGGATCTTCAAATTTAGTGTTAAGGCTGACGATTGAAAATTAATTTAAACGTGTCTCAGCGTTTTTGAAAACTCTCCCCCAAAGGGTTAAAAAGGGGGATGGATTTGTGAATGAAAGTCCGTCAGCTTTAAAGTTAGGATCTTCAAATTTTGTGTTTAGGCTGATGTTGAAAATTAATTTAAACGTGTCTCAGCGTTTTTGAAAACTCTCCCCCAAAGGGTTAAAAAGGGGGATGGATTTGTGAATGAAAGTCCGTCAGCTTTAAAGTTAGGATCTTCAAATTTTGTGTTTAGGCTGATGTTGAAAATTAATTTATACGTGTCTCAGTGTTTTCAAATATTCCACCCCCAAAGGGTTAAAAAAGGGGATGAAGTTAAGTATGTGAAAGTCCGTCAGTTTTAAAGTAAGGATCTTCAAATTTTGTGTTAAGGCTGACGATTGAAAATTAATTTATACGTGTCTCAGCGTTTTTTATAATTCCACCCCCTAAAGGTTAAAAAAGGGATGAACTTGTGTATGAAAGTCCGTCAGTTTTAAAGTTAGGATCTTCAAATATTGTATTTAGGCTGAAGATTAAAAATTAATTTACACGTGTCTCAGCGTTTTTTATAATTCTACCCCCAAAAGGTTAAAAAAGGGATGAAGTTGTGTATGAAAGTCCGTCAGTTTTAAAGTTAGGATCTTCAAATATTGTGTTTAGGCTGAAGATTAAAAAATAATGTACAGGTGTCTCAGCGTTTTTGAATATTCCAACCCAAAAGGGTTAAAAAGGGGGATGAAGTTGAGTATGTGAAAGTCCGTCAGTTTTAAAGTAAGGATCTTCAAGTTTTGTGTTTAGGCTGACGATTGAAAATTAATTTACACGTGTCTCAGCGTTTTTGAATATTCCACCCCCAAAGGGTTAAAAAGGGGGATGAAGTTGAGTATGTGAAAGTCCGTCAGTTTTAAAGTAAGGATCTTCAAATTTTGTGTTAAGGCTGACGATTGAAAATTAATTTATACGTGTCTCAGCGTTTTTTATAATTCCACCCCCAAAAGGTTAAAAAAGGGATGAAGTTGTGTATGAAAGTCCGTCAGTTTTAAAGTTAGGATCTTCAAATATTGTGTTTAGGCTGAAGATTAAAAATTAATTTACACGTGTCTCAGCGTTTTAGATTGCAGGTCTAATGCGAATCTGTGAAAAACGAAAGAGTTCTAGCCTTTCACTATGATTTGAAAAGTTTCACTATCATTTGAAAGGATTAAAATATTATTTTTCACCTTTTCGAACATTCAACCATGATCTGCTGGCACTCTAGCGTGAGTTCTGGATTCGAATCGGGTTTTAGATTGCAGGTCTATTGCGAATCTGTGAAAAACGAAAGAGTTCTAGCCTCTCACTATGATTTGAAAAGTTTCACTATCATTTGAAAGGATTAAAATATTATTTTTCGCCTTTTCGAACGTTCAACCATGATCTGCTGGCACTCTAGCGTGAGTTCTGGATTCGAATCGAAATTTAGATTGCAAGTCTGATGCGAATCTGTGAAAAACGAAAGAGTTCTAGCCTTTCACTATGATTTGAAAAGTTTCACTATGATTTGAAAGGATTAAAATATTATTTTTCGCCTTTTCGAACGTTCAACAATGATCTGCTGGCACTCTAGCGTGAGTTCTTGATTAGAATCGAGTTTTAGATTGCAGGTCTGATGCGAATCTGTGAAAAACGAAAGAGTTCTAGCCTTTCACTATGATTTGAAAAGTTTCACTATGATTTGAAAGGATTAAAATATTATTTTTCGCCTTTTCGAACGTTCAACCATGATCTGCTGGCACTCTAGCGTGAGTTCTTGATTCGAATCGGGTTTTAGATTGCAGGTCTAATGCGAATCTGTGAAAAACGAAAGAGTTCTAGCCTTTCACTATGATTTGAAAAGTTTCACTATCATTTGAAAGGATTAAAATATTATTTTTCGCCTTTTCGAACGTTCAACCATGATCTGCTGGCACTCTAGCGTGAGTTCTGGATTCGAATCGAGTTTTAGATTGCAAGTCTGATGCGAATCTGTGAAAAACGAAAGAGTTCTAGCCTTTCACTATGATTTGAAAAGTTTCACTATCATTTGAAAGGATTAAAATATTATTTTTCGCCTTTTCGAACGTTCAACCATGATCTGCTGGCACTTTAGCGTGAGTTCTGGATTCGAATCGAGTTTAAGATTGCAGGTCTGATGCGAACCTGTAAAAAACGAAAGAGTTCTAGCCTTTCACTATGATTTGAAAAGTTTCACTATGATTTGAAAGGATTAAAATATTATTTTTCGCCTTTTCAAACGTTCAACCATGATCTGCTGGCACTCTAGCGTGAGTTCTGGATTCGAATCGAGTTTTAGATTGCAGGTCTGATGCGAATCTGTGAAAAACGAAAGAGTTCTAGCCTTTCACTATGATTTGAAAAGTTTCACTATCATTTGAAAGGATTAAAATATTATTTTTCGCCTTTTCGAACATTCAACCATGATCTGCTGGCACTCTAGCGTGAGTTCTGGATTCGAATCGAGTTTTAGATTGCAGGTCTGATGCGAATCTGTGAAAAACGAAAGAGTTCTAGCCTTTCACTATGATTTGAAAAGTTTCACTATCATTTGAAAGGATTAAAATATTATTTTTCACCTTTTCGAACATTCAACCATGATCTGCTGGCACTCTAGCGTGAGTTCTGGATTCGAATCGGGTTTTAGATTGCAGGTCTAATGCGAATCTGTGAAAAACGAAAGAGTTCTAGCCTTTCACTATGATTTGAAAAGTTTCACTATCATTTGAAAGGATTAAAATATTATTTTTCGCCTTTTCGAACATTCAACCATGATCTGCTGGCACTCTAGCGTGAGTTCTGGATTCGAATCGGGTTTTAGATTGCAGGTCTAATGCGAATCTGTGAAAAACGAAAGAGTTCTAGCCTTTCACTATGATTTGAAAAGTTTCACTATCATTTGAAAGGATTAAATATTATTTTTCGCCTTTTTGAACATTCAACCATGATCTGCTGGCACTCTAGCGTGAGTTCTGGATTCGAATCGGGTTTTAGATTGCAGGTCTAATGCGAATCTGTGAAAAACGAAAGAGTTCTAGCCTTTCACTATGATTTGAAAAGTTTCACTATCATTTGAAAGGATTAAAATATTATTTTTCGCCTTTTCGAACGTTCAACCATGATCTGCTGGCACTTTAGCGTGAGTTCTGGATTCGAATCGAGTTTTAGATTGCAGGTCTGATTCGAATCTGTGAAAAACGAAAGAGTTCTAGCCTTTCACTATGATTTGAAAAGTTTCACTATCATTTGAAAGGATTAAAATATTATTTTTCGCCTTTTCGAACATTCAACCATGATCTGCTGGCACTCTAGCGTGAGTTCTGGATTCGAATCGGGTTTTAGATTGCAGGTCTAATGCGAATCTGTGAAAAACGAAAGAGTTCTAGCCTTTCACTATGATTTGAAAAGTTTCACTATCATTTGAAAGGATTAAAATATTATTTTTCGCCTTTTCGAACATTCAACCATGATCTGCTGGCACTCTAGCGTGAGTTCTGGATTCGAATCGGGTTTTAGATTGCAGGTCTAATGCGAATCTGTGAAAAACGAAAGAGTTCTAGCCTTTCACTATGATTTGAAAAGTTTCACTATCATTTGAAAGGATTAAAATATTATTTTTCGCCTTTTCGAACATTCAACCATGATCTGCTGGCACTCTAGCGTGAGTTCTGGATTCGAATCGGGTTTTAGATTGCAGGTCTAATGCAAATCTGTGAAAAACGAAAGAGTTCTAGCCTTTCACTATGATTTGAAAAGTTTCACTATCATTTGAAAGGATTAAAATATTATTTTTCGCCTTTTCGAACGTTCAACCATGATCTGCTGGCACTTTAGCGTGAGTTCTGGATTCGAATCGAGTTTTAGATTGCAGGTCTGATTCGAATCTGTGAAAAACGAAAGAGTTCTAGCCTTTCACTATGATTTGAAAAGTTTCACTATCATTTGAAAGGATTAAAATATTATTTTTCGCCTTTTCGAACATTCAACCATGATCTGCTGGCACTCTAGCGTGAGTTCTGGATTCGAATCGGGTTTTAGATTGCAGGTCTAATGCGAATCTGTGAAAAACGAAAAAGTTCTAGCCTTTCACTATGATTTGAAAAGTTTCACTATCATTTGAAAGGATTAAAATATTATTTTTCGCCTTTTCGAACATTCAACCATGATCTGCTGGCACTCTAGCGTGAGTTCTGGATTCGAATCGGGTTTTAGATTGCAGGTCTAATGCGAATCTGTGAAAAACGAAAGAGTTCTAGCCTTTCACTATGATTTGAAAAGTTTCACTATCATTTGAAAGGATTAAAATATTATTTTTCGCCTTTTCGAACATTCAACCATGATCTGCTGGCACTCTAGCGTGAGTAACGAAAGAGTTCTAGCCTTTCACAAAAGTGGACGTGAGTTCAGATCTATTCCTGAAAAGTATCAGGAACTGTAGAAATCAGCCGATTGCCAGAAGAACTCACATTTGTTTTTGATCTGCTGCTACGGGAAGTTGGCAGATCATTTTTCCAATTGACTTTTTTTAAGGTAAAAACGCCAGAACTATTTGTAAAAAGTATCAGGAACTGTAGAACTCAGCCGCATGCGAAAGAACTCACATTCATTTTTGATCTGCTGCAAAATGATCTGCTACGGGAAGTTGGCATATCATTTTGCCAATTGACTTTTTTAATGTAAAAACCCCAGAACTATTTGTAAAAAGTATCAGGAACTGTAGAACTCAGCCGCATGCGAGAAGAACTCAAATTTGTTTTTGATCTGCTGCAAATGATCTGCTACGGGAAGTTAGCAGATCATTTTGCCAATTGACTTTTTTAATGTAAAAACGCCAGAACTATTTCTAAAAAGTATCAGGAACTGTAGAACTCAGCTGCATGCGAAAAGAACTCATATTTATTTTTGATCTGCTGGACAATGATTTGCTAAGTTCACTCACATTTTTAAAGGTCGGTAGGTACTTACAGTAACGAATTTGTTAGACTCTCATCATCATCTGCCTAGCCTTTTCCCAACTATGTTGGGGTCGGCTTCCAGTCTAACCGGATGCAGCTGAATACCAGTATTAGTAGTAGTTAGACTCTATACCTAAATATTTTTCTTTAATCTTTTCCATACGACCTATATTTACGTACATATTAGTTACCGAAGATAAAAGACAAATATTCACTAACCCCGTTTTCCTAGAAGCCATCAATTGATATTTATATCCGCTGTCGAATCTCGGTTGTGATTGGCTGACCCAAAATAGTAACATCCAATCTCTTATCGAAATATTGGATGACAGATTACTTACATTGAATAGAATTCCAGGATTATAATCTCAGGGAAAGACTCCTTTAACCATGGACACACTCTCCTTAGTCCATCATAGATTTATGCCTAACAAGCCTATAATGTTCCCACTGCTGGGACGCAAACCTGCTCTCAGTGAGAGGGAGTGGGCCGTAATCCACCACGCGGGCCCAGTGCGGTCAGTGATGTCACACATGTCTTTGAATTTTCGGTTCAAGGACATGTTAGTTTCCTCACGATGTTTTCCTTCGCCGTTTTGAGAGTAGTGGTGATGAAAAAATTTATACAAAGTAAAGCGACTTGAACCTACAACCTACGACTCGTAGTCGCTGCCACTTCCACTGGGCCATCAGTGCGGTCAGTGGAAGTGCTCAGGTGCGGTTCGTCCAAGTGCGGTTGAAATAAATGCTTTGTGTTGAATACCTCACCACTCTTATGCATAGATGTATGCATGTTGAGGAAACAAACGACCTTGAAAGGTTCATAGCACGTGGTTCTGTCTTTTCTTCCTACTTTCAGTGGCTCTAATCATATATTTATAAATATTTTAGTCCTATGTAAAAGGGGTCGAGCCCAACGAGTCGAACCCATCGCATTAATTTTGTAAGTAGCAAATTAATGTATTAATGTATTGACTCACCACCTTTTTGATGGTAATTTTCCCAGGACCAAGAAACCGTCCAACTAAGAGACATCTTCCATTGTTTTATAATTAAAAAAAAAACGGTCAAGAGCGAGTCGGACTTGCGCACCGAGAGGGTTCTGTACAAAGTAGGTAGGTATGTAAATAGTTTACCACGGGGTTTTTTTTATGTTTCTACAAATTAACGGTTTTCGGATTTTTTCCTTTATTTGTGCTACATGAACTTGTTTCTTTTTATAATTCTAGGTCAACGGGAAGTACCCTATACATTTTGATTCCCTTGAGAGTGTCGAAATATACGTTTTTGGCGGCATAAATGGCCGTACCTTTTTTTTTACGTTATCTTATAAGTTTGATTTTTTCACAGCTTTATGGGACCGCAATCCTGAGTATACGGTTTTAATTTCAACTCGATACCTCCACGCGTTCCCGAGATCTTGACAGATAGACGGACGGACGGACAACAAAGTGATCCTATAAGGTTTCCGTTTTTTCCTTTTGAGGTACGGAACCCTAATAAACAATAAATTTGTCAAAACTAAAGATATAGTTTACACAACCAACAATAATCATCACGTAAAGCCGAGTCCTCACTTAAATCCGGTGATAAGAAGGCAGTGTGGACACCGCTTTATCTATGCTTGAGAGTAAATTATTAGTTTTTCTGTGTGGTCAAAATTTATATCTTTTTATGTAGATGTGTTACAGTAATAAATACTGGTTTGTTGTCTTAATTGAGGTAATTTTCTTTCTCTGAAGGTGAGAGAAACTGTGATGGTTAAATTACGTAATGTAGGTACTTTATCAAGTGTGGTCCTTAGCAGTAATTTCTACTTTGCAATCAAAAGTTAAAAACTATACCTACACTAATTCTTACAATGATTTATTGTTATATTTATTTACATAGTTTAAAAAGCTAAAAAAATTGAATTAATACTAAAAATAACAAAATTAAATTCTTACAATTAGGTATGAAATTAATGTTTAAAAGTTTCAAATGATTGTTGCTCAATCGAATTTCGTAAACTAAATATTTATGAAATTCGGTATTCAGATAAACTACATATTATGTCCCAAAACAGTGGAATAAGTATCTAAGTACACTCTTGTGATCCGGGTACAATATTAACCAAGGGCAATTTCTCTTCCTCGGGTACATGATAGGTATAAATAATAATACGCATCTGTATCATGCAAGATATTATATTATTGGGGTAACTTCGTTTGGAATTGTTCTTGTAGTGTGATCCGGCTTTACCATAGGGATGAAATCAATCATTTCATCCTCATACATATTCAAAGTACTTAGAGGAAAGTTGCACATCAAGCTACACGAAACTGTAAAATTTTCCCAATCAAATTTGAACCTTATTAGCGTTAAAGTTGAAAATCTATTAAAGAAATTTGACAGATTGTAGTAGCTTGATGTGCTGGCTTCTGTACATAATGCACATAGGTTTGTGTTTAATGCATATTAGGGCACATTAGGTCTGTGTGTTCCGGACAGGTACGTGACAGTGACAGCGATGGTTCCTGGCGGAGCCGCGCGCTCGGTGAGGCACCACTGACGCGTGCACTCCGCACTCTCAACCTCATAGCTAGTGACACGGACCTATTCTGTTGTTCTCTGAGTGGGTTTACAAAGAGCGCATTGTTTGTAATACGAGTAAGTTACAAAATTTTATGAGTTAGTAATAAGTTTAGATAAATTATGTACACTATCGCAATAGGTTTGCCTGTGATGATAGATGTAAGTTGGAAAATAAATAAATATAATTTTTCTTTTAGCAGTAATTTCAATACCTATTCAATGTAAGGTTTTCTAGTTATCAAATAACCCCGAAACACTTAAGTAAACCGTGATTGAAAAACCTAATTTTATTTGCCTAAGTAAAAATAGCCAGCAAACAGCCCAGCCCAGCTGTGGGACACAACATAGGCTAGCAAAAACAAACAACTTTCTTTGAAAACGCAAAATATTTAGAAAGACGCATGATAAAATTTCTAAACCGTAATTGCATAAGTTTCTAACAAAAATATTATGTTACTTCATTAACAATTTCGCGAAATGCTCACCAAACGCCGAAAGTTGTAATTTAATACTTTTAACAACAAAATACAAAATTGGCGAGTTTCAAAACCCAAAATTTGGACAAACCTAAATAATTGACATATCCGTTTACATTTTTTTTTGCCGCCATTTTTTTATACCGCCATGTTTTTTTTTCGTTACATTCAGAAATGACAATAGGCATTTTTGTTGATGGCTTGTGCACGTGGGTTTGGTTGAGTAAATCGATTATGTAGGTACCCATGTCGGTTTTTCGAGTACAAGGTTTGATTTTTGATGCCAGGTGTGTACGTAAATGGTACTTTAATGAAGTACCTGATAATAATAGAGTACGTTACAGTTATAGGTACATAAATATTTGACAGGTGCCTTGTATTCAGATGACTTTTTTTGGTAGTTGAATTGTGAATGGGAATGAAGATGGATTGTTGTGTTAAAAGTTTAAATTGTTTTCAGCAAACTGTTGTGAAATAGAAATTATTCTAAAATTAAGAAACCTTAATTGTAAATGATAGATGATTTTTGGGATGCATGAAGAAGCCTCCTCGTGTAGCGCAGTTTGTTCCGCCAGTTACTCAACTGAACCGAACGCTCGGCACATCCTGGACAGTCACACCCAACACCTTATTTGACTGTTCAATTTTTCCCTTGCAGTGGTAGGGCTAACGCCCGCCTGGTTTGCGACCACCCTCCTATCCGAGTCCGGCGTCAAGCAGCCTGCTGTGTTTCGTCGATGCATGGAAGTTTCAGTGCCTTAGGCATCTTCTGGGCACGCTAGTTTCATCATAGACCTCATCCATCGCTTTCCATCAGGCGTGATTGAGGTCAAGAGCGGGCCCATTCAGCAATAAAAAAAATTGTATTTTTATCTTTTCGTTTCGACTGTACAGCATCTATGTTGCATATACTGCTTAGGCCCAGTAGGTGGCTACGTTTATTGCGGCTTCAGATCAAGGGTGTATTTGAACGGATATTTGGGACACTCTGATAGGATATTCTGTTCAGACTAACATTAGGATAAATTGAGGTAAAAAAGGTTCACAAAAAATACAGTTATTCACAGCCAGTTTCTTCATCAATAGTTACAGCCAAAGTAACGTCACAAAAGTCAAAGTAACTGTTAAATTTGTTTCTTCACTATTTTAGCTGTTACTTGAATGAAGAAACACATTTGCCGTAGTATCAATAAAGGTCAAGTAAAAGTCAATACTTTTACTGATTACTTTGGTTGTTGATAAAGAAACTGGCCCTAAGACATCAAATTATTGAACTGTCAAAAGTTGCCAATGCTACTGTTTGTGTGTTAAGCAATTTTTTAGTGTTGAAGTTTTACTTTGTCACATAATAGGAATCTGTCATTCGGATGGGTAGAAATTACACAACGCCAAAAGCAACGATCTTATACTCTTCTTCAAAAGATATTTTCAGAAAAATGTCATAATTGATATCCCAAATTCACCTCTCAACCTCTTACAAGCATGAAAATACAAGACTACGTTCAGAAACTTTGCTAGTAATTTGGTGTTACGAAATTACCCCACTTTTTATCTTTTTTCTTTAAGTTAATTTGTAATTCTTTTGAGAAATGCCATTGTCCATCTTTTCTGCCCCAAAGAACATACGACATGTCGTGATCGATAGGTAAATACTAAAAGTCACTCCCCACACCGTCAAATCTACTCCAAATTCTTCCATTCAAAACAATTTATTACCTAAAAATCGAATCACATAACATACTTACATTCAAATAACAATATAGATTCCAACGGCATTTTTGCTTACCATAGATTAAGAATAGGCACCGTGAAAAAGCGAATTTTCTTTGTGTGCACGGTAGTGCAGTCAAAATAGTTACATAAACTGTGTTTGCAAAAGAGTTTCCAAAAATGTAAACGAACATGTGTTTATAGAAAACACCTACATTTATGGTTCAGTTTGCTCTTCAACTTCAACTATGCCTGTTCCATAGTACCTACCTACTCATTCTAATCATCATCCTAGCCTAGCCTTTACCCAACTATGTTGGGGTCGACTTCCAGTCTAACCGGATGCAGCTAATACCAGTATTTTACATGGAGCGACTGCCTATCTGACCTCCACAACCCAGTTAGTGGGTAATACGATACCCCTTGGCAAGACTGGTTGTCAGAGTTTCGGGCTTCTGACGACCTCTAACGAATGACAGCCGGGACCAACAGCTTAACGTGCTTTCCGAGCCACGGAGGGGATCGCACTTTACCTAGTCACTTCTGATCAACATAATATATACACTAGCGTAAAGTTGATATTTGTTAAAATGGAACTAACATCAAATGGAAAGTCTATTCAGATCCTTTATCTGAATAGATTTTACGTAACTGCTACCCACCTGGCTGTATCCAAAGGCTGCCATGACATGGTTACGGCCTCAAGATCGATTGCCTAAGAAGTTTGGAATGATTAGGTGTAGGTTAAAACGCCTCCAGTTAGTCCATTCTGGCGCAGCTTCGTCAGTTCATCGGATTGACTTCTCCTCTATGATACGCGCTCGCACAAGCAATAACACCTATTGTCAACTTATCAGTATTGTCCACGACCGACGAGCATGTCGGTAAAACTTGACTGTGTCGATGGTTTTCTGTGCCCCACAAGCTGTAGACATTTAGAATGCATTCGGAGCGAGAGTGTCGCATCTACACACAATATTCTATGAGATTACCTACCTACATCTCTCAATGAATAGCGATTTTAAAATGTCAAAGACGCCATTGAAATCTTAAGGGTCGGTTCGAGATCAAAATTTAACGCCTCAAGGAATCAATACAAGTGTCTTTTGTACAGTTTGGGGGCAAAAAATGGCAGATGCAAACAGTTCATTGTTGAAGCAAAGTCGAGGACTCTAGTAGTATAATAATTGACATTAAATGAAGTGTCTCGACTGTGGTTGACTTTTTTTTGGGGTTCCGTGAGCGAGGAGGTATAATTTTGTTGAAGACAAATCGACTATTTGGAGAAACATCATGTGTTTTTTTCCAAAAATGAGTAAAATATGACAAAGCACTTTGAAAGCGTATTTACATTAGGAAACCAAAGACTTAAAAAAAAAAGCAGTACGTCGATGTTTCTCCAAATGAGCGAAATATTATCAATCTTGCGAAATGGGGGATTATATTGTCCCAATTTATTTGGGGTAGCGCGACATTAATTTTTCATCCATACTTCTCTATTAGTCGTCATTTCAGCAGTCATCCCTTTTTCAAACCATATCATCAATCACACAGTCCATCCATCGTTTCTTTGGTCTTCCGCTGTTCTTAAAGCCATAGACATTCATATTCAAAACTTTCCGCATGATATTTTCCTCATTCTGTCAACAACTGATTAACGTTGAAAAATCAATCATCACCGCGAAGAGCAAAATAATTCTATACAGAACCCAAATCATACAACCTTTTTTTCAACAGGCAAAGACAAGGTGTCATCCTGCCTATAAACCATACAACACATGTTTCTTTTTACATTCAACAGTAACAAAATAACATAAGAAATGTAAAATTATCAACTTCGCAATGAAACTTTATATTTAAAAAATGCTATCGACGACACGATGGTCATTTATTTTGCAAAATCAATAAAATGATGAGAGTTTTTATGAGTGATTTTAATCTGCGTCTGTATTCGTTTGAAAGAGGATATTTTTTATCTGTTTCATTGGATCTTAATTTTTTTTTGGCAAAGATTATTGGTAAATGATTCATTACAAAAAAATGGGGGAGAAAAAATATGGTAGGTATGTTAGGTGCAAAGACATGCGTTCTTTTAATATTTTGCGGAGTTTTGTATTTTCCGGGGTAAAGATTACCCAATTTAGGCCTCTATTTACCAAGGGTATCTATGCAAATTTTTATCAAATTCAGTTTTGAGGTGAGCTGTGAAAATTTTCTAAACTGTCCCGACTGTCATTTGTCGTTACGGGTGGTCAGAAGCCCGAAAGTCTGACAACCAGTCTTACCAGGGGTATCGTATTACCCAGTAACTGAACTGGGTTGTGGAGATCAGATAGGCAGTCGCTCCCTGTAAAATACTGGTATTCAGCTGCATCTGGTTAGACTGGAAGCCGACCCCAAGATAGTTGGGAAAAGGCTAGGGAGATGATGAGTGAAGTTGGTAAAAAATTGGTTTCCCTGACTGCACCTACGGGCAATACTTATATGATTGCTAAAAACCCTCTATGCAACGGAATATACATTTACAACAATATGATGTAAAACATTAATGCGAATATTAAATACATAATAATAATTAGTTTTAATGAGACTACTAATTATTAAAGCCATGCGATAGATACCATCTCTACAAAGTTGATAAAACTGCAATGCAATATACCTACACAGACGGTTATGAACATGATTAAAAGACATGCAGGCCAATTCACTTAATTTAAAACGTTCAAAATCTAGTCGCAGTCTCAGGGCCAATTCTCGTAATTTTAAGAACGTTCACAGTCTCAATCTGTCAAAAATACCTATAATATCCCTACATTTTGACAAGTTTTTGTCATTTTTTCGTCGCTGAGATGAGACTGCGACTAGATTTTGAACGTTTTAAATTACGAGAATTGCCCCTCTGATATTATATTATATAGATCTGAACTAGTACTTAGATATAATTATCATTTGACAAAAAAAAATTGCAAAATCCAAAAGCGCACGACTCATTTGATTGTTTAAAAAACCATAGATATTATATTATTTAGTTTTTTATTAATTATAATTAAACTACTTTGAATAAAAGAGCCATTTTCAATAGGGTTCCTCCTATGGGTGAAACGAATCTATTAATAATAAAAATAACTCAATTAATTGATTTTTTCGCAAGCTCCAACGTTTTCAGGTTTCACCCTTGATTGACGGGATTTTTTTTAGATATATTTTGATGTATTTTTCGTTTCTACTGCTTTAAATCTATTTTTGAAAAGTACAGAATTAATCTCCATTAATATCTATACAATGGTATATAAATTAAGTAGGTTCTGTGTACTAGCAGGAGTATAACAATAGAAACATTGCAGTAAGGAGGGAAAAAAAATATCGATCGTAAAGCACTCTCTAATGCTTCGCATTATGAGTCGTGCAAAAGAGACACAATCAAGAAATACATAAAAAAAAAACACTATAAAAATTAAATTTAACAATGTTAAATTACAAAGGCGAAGGTGGCGTGACGATCTAAGTGTTGCCGCACACGGGCCACACGCGACAGCCACAAACGCCGCCACAAGAGGCAAGAAACTGCCACAAAAGTAGCTGAAGCGCGCGACAGCCACTTGTGGCCGATGGTTGCTACTTTTTTTAACCCAGGCATGCAGTATCATAATGGACTCGGACGAAGAAGGTTTACTGAGGTAAGGGAGAGAGGGGCGCGGAATCGCGCGAGTGGCTTGTGGCGGCTTTTTGTGTCGGCGTTTAGTGGCCGGTGCGGGCCACAAGAAGCAAGCTGCGACGATTTGTAGCGTGTGGCCGCCACCGGCGCCAACCGTGTGCGGCGAGTCCATATAAAATGTATGAAAATTACAGGAAATATGCCAGTGGCGGCGTTTTGTGGTTGTGGCCCGTGGCCCGTGTGCGGGAGCCCTTATATCTTTCGCAGGGCCAACATGGCCAGAGATCGCACAAGACAGGGAGGTTTGGAAGGGAAAAGGGGAGGTCATTGCCCAGCAGTGGGACACAAAACAGGCTAACAAAAAAAAAAAAAAAAAAAAATTACAAAGTCAGCTAATTTAACAAACAAAAAAAAAACTCTATTTCGTAATACCGCCGGATCACTCAAATAATAAATCATCGCCGAAATATTACGAGCTCGGTAATAATCGGACTGCGGTAAATAAACAGAGTCTAGATAACATCTCCAAGGTAATGGAAGGTTATGCTGGGAGTTATATTTTTTACTTATTTCTGCATGTTAAAATAAAGGATTTTTTGTTACGTTACTCCACTATCTTTGTGATCTTTTTGATGGTGTGGTCTTGTTTTGTGGAATGGAGGGAACGTCCTGTTTTCGCTTTGGTGTTTTTGACCAACTTGGTAAGAGATTGGACATTATTTCATGTTATCGGCTGCCATTGTGTGGGAAGACTTTGCGAGAATAACTGTTACCGTGATAAAAAGACAGTCGTCAAAATGGTACTACTCAACTGATAGTGTTCAGTAGCAAATTACTTCAATGTTACCACCAAAAAGTCTGCATACTTCGGTTAAAATATGGTGAATTCATAGATGAAGATGTTTATCCTGGCACTTAACTACATAGAACGAAAACAAAAGCACAACAACAACAACAACAAAACAACAATTAACCATAATAAAATTCTCTCGAGATTTCTTTCTTTTCTCTGTTACTTAGTCTGATCTTATTTCGGAAGAATCCACGTATCGACCAAAATGATGGTGGCCCCAAAAACTGAATTATTCGTTATAGCGTCGAAGTATTTATACGTCGGATTAATAAGACGTGATACATGAATACCTTACACTTAGAGTATTAATAGCACACTATAGAGAGCATATCTTGTTCTTGGAAGATAACGCAAAAATCAAACCGCTTTGTAAATAAAGTATTTGGGCATTATTATTTTTGACTGCCTCGTTGGTCTAGTGGTCGTACGCGCTACTGCTGATTATGAGGTCTGGGTTCGATTCTCAGGTCGGGCAGAGTTATTACGGGTTTTCCATCAGGAATTTCACAGTAGCACTCTGGAGTATACCAATATTTTTTTGTTTTTTTTTTATTTATGACATTCAATTAATTAACATCGATGGATATATATTTATTTATTTTTTCTAATGTGTAATACTTCTGACATTTATTGGAATTGGTGTATTTTTGACTTCTTTAAATTATTTAATGTTAATAACTATGTGATTGTTATTGTATGCCTAAGCGCCGGGACATAGCCGAACCTATTTTAACGTACCTACCTATGATCCACAATAAAGAATATGAATATGAGTATGGATTTGTGCCCGCTAATGCCAATAGGCTCGCTCCCTCTTTATCAGCCGGGCAACTGGTTTCGAACCGAAGCAGGCACTTTACTTTGTGCAAATTGCTTGTTATAAAACATTACAGTTGTTTGGAACATAATATTTGTTATTTCGTCTGCCACAACAACATAATATTAGTCGTAAACGAAATGTAAAATCATATTAATATATTTAATACTTTGTTGGTTGCTGTTACAGGGTTCATGTCAGAATCCCTTGAGTTTAAAGCTGCGTCTACGTTAGGCGAGCCGAGCACGAGTGGAGTACAAACGGAGCACGAATTCACATGGCGAGGCGTGCTCGTTTGAGGCTCGTAAGTCGGTCCACACTACACAAATTTGTGCTCGGCTCGTGCTTGGCTCGTCTAGTGTAGACGCAGCTTTACATCTACTTACCACATGAGAGCAAATACCGTCTGCCTTCAAAGCAAGAGTGAACAGGCATCTTCTGGGCACGCTTGTTCCATCATTGACCTCATCCATCTCTTTCCATCAGGCGTGATGGAGGCCAAGAGCAGGTCCATATTCAGCAATAAAAATATTAAAAAAAATTCGTTTGAGTTTCAGTGTAGATGTTACTGCTCGTCTCATTCATACGCAAACGTCTACACATTTTGTATAGGTAATACTTTTCGGTTTTGCGGTAAAACTGAAGATTACTGATATCATACCTATATATATTCAATGTTCGGTAATCAGAAACCGATTATAATTATTGAGAAATGAACTTTTTTTTGTTAAAATATTATTTATGGCTTGTTTGTTTATCTAAAATGTAAATCGAGTATAAACATTCCTTGCATCCTTTCTTTTACAAAGTGAATTTAATCCATAGTAATATTATAAATTCGAAAGTAACTCTGTCTCTGTCTGTCTGTCTGTATGTTACCTTTTCACGCCTAAACCACTGAACGGATTTCGATAAAATTTTGCAGAGAGATAGATTGCATCCCGCGGAAGGAGATAGGATAGTTTTAACCCCGATATTCCCACGGGATCGACACATATGCGGGTGAAACCGCGGGGCGCAGCTAGTAATATAATAATTGTGGCTTTCTTCTCTTTTTTAACTGAATAGGTACATACTAAAATACTAAAACTGAGCTTACCTACCTTCTTGATATATGTCAAAATGAAAGCCATTGCTGCTGTTAGTGTGTTACGTTATGCAATTACCCCTCGACATTACTAAGCAGTGTGACCCAGTGGCATCGGCCGCGACTTACGAGTTGTAGGTCGTAGGTTCGAACCCAGACTGGCGGTTTACTTTGTGTAAATTATTTCATCACCACTGTTCTCAAAATGGTGAAGAAAAACATCGTGAGGAAAGCGGCATGCCCTAGAACCAAAAATTCGAAGACATGTGACATCTACCAACCCACACTGGGCCCGCGTGGTGGATTACGGCCCACTCCCTCTCACTGAGAGGAGGCCTGTGTCCCAGCAGTGGGAACATTATAGGTTGATTACTAAACAGCGGTAGGATTAGTAATTAATAAAAAACTTAAAACATACCGTCAAGATCTCGCGAGTCTTATATTTTAGTATTTCAGTACTGTCATACTGCAAAAGCTTTACTGTTTTTAAATAACTTCCATAAAACGTCAGCTTAGAAGCCAAAATGTTAATTTCCTAAGTAGATTGAATTAAAAGTTGCGTGTAAGTTTAATAAAAAGGGTCATTTTATTAGATTACCGCAGTTTTGCAAACCGGTAATCCAACGCTTCCGTTAACTTTGACAGTGTCGCTGTCAAATGTCAACCTAACTCATAAACACCAAAAAAGTTTGAGGTGGGCACAATTGCAAAGGGTTCTGTATGTTGTGTAGACGAAAGTCTGGTTGTAATTACTTTCGTGTCAGTTCAATTCAAATTTATTTATAAATTTATTAATCCTTTTGCTATCCATAATGTATACGTACAGGTATCGTGGATGGGTGACCATCTTTACATACCAAGACCCCTCCGTCACTCGGAAAGCACGTTAAGCCGTTGATTCCGGCTCTCATTCGTGGATCTTTGACAGTCGTTACGGGTCGTCAGAAGCCCGAAAGTCTGACAACCAGTCTTCTTCTTTTTCTGTGGTTTCTTACTAAGGGTATCATATTACCCAGTTACTGGTTTGTGGAGGTCATATAGGCAATCGCTCCATGTAAAACACTGGTATTCAGCTGCATCCAGGCAGGCGACGGCGGCGGAGGAAGCCTGTGTCTTAGCAGTGGGAACATTATAGACTGAATATGCTATAGTAGGTATATATTTCGAATACATATGAAAATGGAAATCAAAGTTTCACATAAATAATAAAATAAATAGGCTAAGAATCAGCGATTTTTAAACGTCAAAATTACATAAGACATTCCCCCCAAAACGCTCGCCTTTCATCACTTCGGTGGGAAGAAGATATGGCGCAACAACTCCCCAGCCGATAAACAGATAGAAACCAAATGATTTCAAGAAGGATTTCTTCTACACCCATGGAACCCCGAAAAAACCACGACTACCTACCCATAAACAAACAAGCTCCACCACAAATCCTAACGCCCAAATGAACAATAAATGTTAGACTAAATAATTACGTAACACTGACAGCTATACGGCGGCCATTTTGTAACCTCAACAAAAACTTTCTCGCTTCAATTGTTTCGTTCACACTACATTGCTGTCTTCTGCCCGCGACTTCGACCGCGTGAAATCTCAGCCCTTGACACACCGCGTCGCATCGAATCGCCCGCCGCTCGCGCTGTTACTTCATTTTCACTTAGCTTTCTTTCTGACTTTTATCGTTTTGCTCGCCAGTTCCAGAGATTAGCTCATTAAAACGTACACAAACAAACTCTTCAGCTTTTTTTTTAATTATTAGTATAATCTAAATAGGTACCACGTGACAGCTATACGGCCGCCATTTTGTAACCTCAAGAAAAACATTCTCGCTTCAACTGTTTTGTTCACACAACGTTGCGTTGCTTGTAACTTGAGGAGTGTAGCTTCTAGTTATGACATGACATGTGGTAGCTTCTTAATTTACTGACGTGATATTCCCGGGAACATTATGAGCTACGAACTCACGGGTTTTGAGGTTCCAATTTAATCTTTCATTAGCTATTGATGTACGGCAAAGTTTACTAATAAGTACGCTAGCAGGAACGCTGAAATAGGAGCCTTTTTCGCCTTGCACAGCACCCTAATATAAATTGCGTACTTGACACACTATTTCAATCACGATCTGACTGAATCTTCATTATGTTCGAAAAAATTGTCTGCTCAACAACGTTATAACGCAATGACTGTTGTTGAACTGTCAAAATGAAAGCCATTGCTACTGATAGTGTGTTACGCATTTACCCCACAATTGACAATTTTTTAGCTGATTTTTGTGTTGCTTTTCGTTCCAGAAACCTCGTATAAATAATGTAGGTACTTGTAGGTTGGTAGTTTGTAAAACATTTTTAAAACAGTAACGGTGGAGTTTCTTGCCCATTCTTCTTCATACGAAAACTACCTTTTGGAATGGGCGACCAGAATCAATTAGTTTTATTATAATTTTTGACGTTCAAAAGTGCCTTTAGTGTGCCTATTTGGAATAAATGATTTGACTTTGACTTTGTATGAATGAAAGTTCAAAAAATTCAACAAAAAACAGGTGGCATTATCACCTAGCACCATCCAAATGTCACCACAAGCAAGAGAGCCAGAGAGAGTTGCCTTGGGTAACCTGGAAGTCTTTAAATAGACTTCTGACCCAGGTTGGCCGAAGCAAGGAAAACTTGATCAGGTGGAGATTCATAGGCGACTCCACCTTGGAGTGTAAATCAGGTGGTGTTCCACAAGCGATGATACACTTAATATGATGTCCTGCGTGTCCTGTCAGCTGCACGTTACAGGAACTGATGGAGGCTAGTGATGGGGCCAAACATGTCGCCGAATTCTGGGTCGAGTCCATTTAGCTAATAAGAGAATAAGACACGACTTTCCAGTCGTCTTGTTCTTCAACCGGTATAATATCCAATTCTGAGTGAAGACCTTCTCCATTGCATGCTTTTTGTCTACGGAACCCTGAAACAAAAGAAATTCTTACACCGATTGCAAAAAAAAAAAACCAAAACTTTCATCTCAAAAACATGACGTGTGAACTACATTTTACTGAGGAGTCAAAATAAACATAAATACGACGTCACCGCCACCTGGCGGCAATAATCGGTACGAAAATAAACAAAACAGCAAAAAATGGCTGAAGTGTCCCATTTGTACTGGAGCTGTCACTGACGTATTAACAAGTTAAGCTTTTTGTTCTGTGTTTGCTTAGATTAGAATCTACTACATAATTATTATAAATTTAAAGTTGCTTTTCGTACGTACCTATAAGTCTGTCTGACTGCGTTGTTCTTCTAAACTTTTTTACTTTTAGCCGTTAATGTCCCACTGCTGGGCAAAGGCTTCCCTACTGTGGGCAGCGGGATTGTCCGAAAGGGTTACCGCTGCCCGGAACATAAAGGGCTAAGGAAGGACCACGGGTGGGTTTTAGTCAGTAAGAGTCTGACACTCCCTTCCGCTAAACCCAGAGCGGGAGGAGTCATTAGATGACTTCCCATCCATAAAAAAAAAGGCTTCCCTACTCTCTTTCCCCCACTCTCTGTCCAGAGCAACCAAGGACCAATCTTTATTAAAGGAGTCCAGCTCATCCCGCCATCATCGTCTAGGTTTGCCGCGATGTCGCGGGCCCCACTGCAAACTTTCACTTTGGGACCAAATCTGAATTCGCGAAAAATAAATCAGCTAAAACCCCAGAGTGGTGGACGTCCAAGAAAATATCCACACGATAAAATAAAGGTACATAGAAGATGCACAAATCATTTTTTTCTTACAGTGTTGTGGGTAACCAAAAAAAGTGAGTGTGTCATTACATAACGTTTCTTGATGGTATCGTATTACCCAGTAACTGGGTTATGGAGGTTAAGGTAGGCAGTCGCTCCATGTAAAATACTGGTATTCAGCTGCATCCAGTTAGACTGGAAGCCGACCCCAACATAGTTGGGAAAAGGCTAGGCAGATAATGTCGATGATGGCACGTCAATAACAATTACCCATGTTAAATATTGCAGGCTATCAATATTTTTAATTTGAAATGATATGATTGTACCCAAATGTATTTTGTACCTTGGTATGTTTCTATTAACCCAAAACATCAAACTGACTTATTATTTTAACTATTAATAATAAAACAGAGGGACGCATTTCTCCCGTGACTTAATGACGGTTAGCAAAAAAAAACGTCGACAAAAACTCAAGTATTTAGACAACAGTTTGTGTCATGTTAACCGAACAGTTATGGGTTGAAAGTTAACTGATACGGTTAGTAGCGACAGCAAATAAGATAATAGATAAAAATATTGAAAAAAATTACTTCTGTCGCTTTGGCGTTTCGGTTTGAAAAGCTCTTTACTAACGAGATCAACAACAAACTTATAATGTTCCCTCTGCTGGCACACAGGCCTCCTCTCTGTGAGAGGAAGTGGGCCACCACGCGGGCCCAGGGCGGAGTGGTGGATGTCACATGTCTTCGATATTATGATTCTAAGCCTTGTCGGTTTCCTGTCGATGTTTTCCTTGAAAGCAGTGGCTATGAATGTCACTTATTTACTGTGGCAGGACACAATGATAACCACATTATAAATTTTGTAACACCTACCTTGTACCTGTCTGTACAAGTAAACGTATTTGAAATAACCAAAACTAAAAACATTATCTATATATATAAAAGAAAGTCGTGTTAGTTACACCACTTATAACTCAAGAACGGCAGAACAGATTTGGGTGAAAATTGGTAGGGAGGTAGCTTAGAGCCAGGAGACGGACATAAGATACTAAAAAAAAACAGAAAAAAAAAAAAAAAAAAAAAATCAGACTTGGAATAACAAAACGCAAATGACAGGGCTAGGAGTAGGCTCGGGGTAGGGCAGGAGTAGGGTAGGAGTAGGGGTAGAGTAGGAGTAGGGGTAGGGTAGGAGTAGGGTAGGGGTACGGTAGGAGTAGGGTAGGGGTAGGGGTACAGTAGGAGTAGGGAAGGGTTAGGGTAGGAGTAGGGTAGGGGTACGATAGGAGTAGGGAAGGGGTAGGGTAGGAGTAGGGTAGGGGTACGGTAGGAGTAGGTTAGGAGTAGGGAAGGGTTAGGGTAGGAGTAGGGTAGGGGTACGGTAGGAGTAGGGAAGGGGTAGGGTAGGAGTAGGGTAGGGGTACGGTAGGAGTAGGTTAGGAGTAGGGTAGGAGTAGGGTAGGAGTAAGGGGTAGGGAAGGGGTAGGAGTAAGGGGTAGGGAAGGGGTAGGAGTAAGGTAGGAGAAGGGCAGGGGTAGGATTGGTAGGAGTAGGGTAGGGGGTATTAGTAGGACACCACGCGAACGAAGTCGCGCCGGGCAGCTAGTTTCAAATAAACCAGCTTTTGAACAGTCAAGGAGCTAGTCAGTCAGTTTCATTGCTTGTAGGTACTAAATAGCACAAAGTGACAAACTCGAAAACTCGTAAGTTGGGTTATTACCGGTGGCCACCAATCCTCTCTTTTCCAGTTAATCACAAAACCTTATACAAGTTGTTTGGCGCATAGACCGACACGATTTTTTGGGGGGTTGGAAAGGTCATTTGCGAGGTTTTACTCAAAGACCCCATGACCTAAGTAATGAATGAATTAATTAATTTAGAAGTTGTATTTTTAAACACATAAAAAAATACTTTGGAAGCACATAAGTATTGTTTACACACCAATTGCATCAAATAATGATTTATTTCGAATAAAAATACATGGCAAAATACAATAAAAGTTATTTCGTGCAATTACAACCATAAACAAAACAGTAATGACGATTTAAAGGCGAGAGATTTCGGGTAATTTATGGAAAGAACTAAAAAATCATATCTCAATAACTGTGACACTTAGGACATGGGGTATTTGAGTGTAACCTCGCAAATGACCCAACCCCCCAAAAATAGTGTCGGTCCATGCGCTATCACCCTGTGGGCATTTTCACTTTTAAGTGTACCCTAAAAAAATAAAAGTGACTGAAAATAAATGGACATTGTAGTGAAAATAGTGGTCAGTTTTGTGACGTGTATTTTCAGCCAAATGTGTTTTAAACCTGTGTTATTGGAGTTTAAATTGTGCAAATTTAATTTTTGTGACGAGACAAACTATACACTATTGTTGCACCAACACTTTTAAATGTATTCGTAGTACTATTTTAGTAATTTTGGAAAATTCAATGTTGGTAAGGGGAGGGACATGCCAGAAACAGTTACTCTGAATATTTAAAATACTCATAAATTAATAATTCAAACGTATTTTACCAGGATTGCAGATGGATTCGTCAATTGAATATATATTTTACCGTTTTATTCCAAAAATTAGACAATATGTCCACTATTTATCTTGCTATAAAATTTTGAATAAGTGGGACATCCTCAAAATGGCGGGTACACTTAAAAGTGAAAATGCCCCTGTTTATTCAGCGATTTCCCATAATCGTCTTCGTAGGAAGCAACTGCGTGACTCAACCTTCAAAAGCTATAGGACTGCCACTGTGCCAGTTAGCAGTAATTCATGGGGTTGTTTTTTCCTATGTTACAAAAACTCAAGTGCCTAGAGCAGTTTGTGTCACGTTAAACCCCACAGTTATTGGTTAAAAGATAACTGATGGTATTAGTAGCGACAGAAAATAAGATAGTTGGGTTTTGGTCATATTTTAACCACTAGCAGCGGCCCGCGGTTTCATCCGCATAAGTTTCGATCTCGTAGGAATATCGAGATAAAAACTATCCTATGTCCTTTCCCGGGACTAAGACTATCTCTATACCAAACTTCATCTAACTCGGTTCAACGGTTTAAGCGTGAAGCAATGTTCAACAACATTCATTGCGTTATTTACGTGTTGAGCAGACAAATTTTTCGAACTTATGAAGCAATGGATGAGCAATTTGCTTCAAAATTATTCCGATTCCGATTGATAGTGTGTTACGCAATTAGGGTGCTGGGTTGCATCCCTAAATCGGTTATTGGAATTTATAATAATTCTTGGTTTTCTTAAAAAGCCTAAACCTCGATTTGTGCTCGGTTAATGGCAATAGGTATGTACTTACTTTATTTTTGTTGTTAACAAAATTATTTTCATTTTTAACTTTTTCTGCTAACCCTCACTCTGCGCGTGCACATGTCGCTGCACCACTACTATGCGCCACTCACTGTTAGTTCGTCTGTCGCTCATGTGTGGGGTTAAATGTCCCGAAGGTGTTATCTAGGATCACTGGGATCCAGACTGTGCTATGTCTCGCAAGGTCTTGGTGCTGACAAGACATACGTCACGATGTCTTGTCGTGATTTCTTGAAGGTGATATACACCGTTTAGTATTTACCAAAGGTACATGTGAAGGGAGTCTTCCGGGTACAGACGCCAGCACATCAAGCTACCCCAATTTGTCATATTTTCCCAATCAACTTTGAACCTTATGCTTCAGCGATAAAGTTGTAAATCTATTAAAGAAATTTGACAGATTGTAGTAACTTGATGTGCTGGCGTCTGTACATATAACATATTAAGCTTGTTCCCCGACCCCCGTCACATCGCATCGCCTGACCGCGCTATTACTTCGTTTTCAATTAGCGTTCTTTCTTATTTTTTTCTTTTTGCTCGGCACCTGAGAGTCCTAGCGTGATATTAAATAGCCTATAGCCTTCCTCAAGAATTGGGCTATGAAATGCAAATAGAATTTTTCAAATAATTATAGGTATACCTACAGGTTTGTACGGAACCCTCGGTGCGCGAGTCCGACTCGCTTGGCCGTTTTTTTTACTGTAGTCGATCATATATTATACTTTTATTGTTTCTAAAACTTGCGTTTTTTTTGCGTTTAGGTCCTGTAAGCCCCTTAAGATATTAGGTATTATATTGAAAGTGAAAATTGCAATTAAGTAGGTATAAGAAAGCACAAAATTCCTACCAAGCATTTAAGAATCATCCAAGTCACCGACATAAACCAATTCTCCAAGATTTGGGCTTGAACTCCGAAGCTATAAAGACGAAGATTAGGTTACGTCTATCTACACAAGGTGCTCCATCTACCCGCATCTGATTTTTCAGTGTCCGGAAAACTCCGAATGCAGTCCGAAGCAAAGCTGCTGAGACTTTTATCTGGCAGGAGGTGCAGTGCAGATTGGAGCAATTTAATGGGTAATTAATCACTGAAAAAAGTGAAAGATATCCTAACTTCCTAATCCTAACTAATATTATAAATGCGAAAGTAACTCTGTCTGTCTGTCTTTCTGTCTGTCTGTCTGTCTGTCTTTGCTTCACGCCTAAACTACTGAACCGATTTGTGTGAAATTTGGTACAGACATAGTTTGGAACTTGAGAAAGGACATAGGATAGTTTTTATTACAAAAAATAAAATAAAAAATAAAATTTATTCCGGACATACAGCGCCATCTATTGGTCAAGAGTCGGCATCAATTCAGTACTGAAAATTCATCGGAAAAATGTAAATAAATAGTAAAAAGGTATGAAAATATAATATAATACAACTTTTAGTACAAAGAAAATGCTCTAACGGAGTATAGATAATTCTATTAGTACTATATGTCGAGTTGGTAATCGCGCAATGGTGTCGATCGTTACACGAGTTCGGTTCATGTTATTGTTTTAATTCATCGGAAAACAGTAAATAAATAGTAAAAAGGTATGAAAAAAATAATATCAATATAATAAAACTTTTAGTACAAAGAAAATGCCCGAACGGAGTATAGATAAATAATCCGAGTTGTCACTATGCTCGATAGATGGCGTTGGGATCGAAATAGATCGCGCTATGGTTTCGTTACACGCATTTGGTTGGGTTCCACATTTCATTTTTGAAGAGATCCCGCGAGATCGGGAACTATGTGGGTAAAACTTCGATCAACAGCCCCGAAAACCAAAAATCTGCCGGAAGTCACTATTCCACGCGAACGAAGTCGCGGGCAAAAGCTAGTTATTAATAAAAATAAAATTCACCTGTTACACCTAGGCCATCACTGCTTTACAGTCATTACATACACTGCAAATGCTATCTACCTACGAGTAGCAATCTTTGAATGAGTGGTTATCTACCAATTCATCATCATCATCTCATCTAGCAAAATGCAAGCACTAGAATCGAACCCACAACGCATATTATATTATTATGACCATTCATACCCTCACATATTAATCTAAAAACCATAAACAAAACTATAGACCAAGAGACAAAGAAACATTACGAACAACATGTAAACAAAAAAAAAAACTAAATTCAAAAAAAGAAATGAACGGTTTGGGATCATAGCTATAATGAAATGTTACCGCGCATGCGTAGAATGACGTCTCTTAAAAAGTGTTTGACGGCCAAATTATAGGTTGGGAGAACGTACCGTACTCAATGTAGCTTAGTTTAGGAGCTAGAGTGTTTTGTTTTGTAAGTCATTTGCGATTAAAGTCGACTTTTGGCTGTGTGGAAAGACTGGTAAGTAAAATATAGGTTTGTCATTTATAATGGTGTAGATTTATTGAGTTTATAGGCATTATTGATTGTAAAGGTATGGAGGGCAGTATTACGTTTAAGTTTTTGGCTCAAAAATGAACGATATGTTATCTATTGTATAATTTTTGCATATTATTAACATATTTAAAAACAATTTATTTTTGTCTAATTTTGCTGACGTAATCACCATTCAGACAAACCAGCAATACTTGATTGTTCCCTAGGTATGTATACATTGAGTCAAAGTAACATATAAAAGAATATAGTGATAAATATGCGTGTACTGTATAATTACTGGTCAAATTTACCAAGCTGCTGACACAACACTGCGAAATAAACTTTAATAATATTAATTTACTTCAGACAATATTTTCTACTGTCGCTAAGTAAAATATGAAAATAACTTTTATAATTATTTGAGCCGTTTGGGGTCTCCTTTTTAAGGAAATTTCTCGCTGAGTGGTCGAAACTTCACGTGACCTGGCTGGCATGTTCTTTGGCCAAAGAATTAGTAGTGCCATTCAACGTGGCAACGCTGCCAGTCTTCTGGGCACGTTTCCGCATGACAGCGATGCGGACGAGTACGTCAACGCATTAGTGTCCTTTTGTATTTATTTGTATATTTAGTTAGATAGTCATTTACTTCGCTTTTATTTCACTTAGTGTGAATAGTTAGTTCTGTTCTAGTTTTTTTTTTGTTATTCTTCAGAAAGCTTACAGTCTAATGTATAGATAAATAATGTACAATTAGCACTTATAATTGTCATTTACAAGCTTCCAGAAATTAAAAAGTATGTATTTTATTTTTATTATGTTGCCTTCAACTTTGTAGGCTCATCTCTCTTACTCTATCTCCTAAACTACATCGACGAATTGTAGGAACAACGTTTTTTCATCACACAAAAAGCTTGGTTTCCCTTTCTTTAAAGTTATTTCATTGTGACGGGTTAAACACATGTTCCTCAAATATTTATGATAATATATTTAATTGTACGTTTCTTTATTCCTTTATCGATATAAATTAAAAGTAAAAATATTAGATAGTGGTTTGAAGTAAGTTTATTTGGTTGCCCTGTGTGTATATGTTTGTTAAATTATACACTACATTGCATTAAAATAACGGTTGTGTCAGTGATCCTTGACGGTGTAATTTTTAAATGTAAAGCGCCCTACTTCAAGTAAAATATTGCATATGGATCCTATTTATCTATACTTAATATTATTTTCTCAAGAAAGTATTATTAAGAAAGAAGAAAAGAAAGTTATTATTTTATCATTAATCGTTGAGCTCCTCAAGTTCTGAGTTGAGCTGCACGATTTTTGACAAATGCGTGCACTGACTGGACAGGTCCGCTCAATCTGTGTGGTTCTTACTTCAAAAGACCATTTTAGACACCAATCTACATGGTCTTCACATCTGACCAAGATTTTGTTTGGACTTTAAGAGTCCCTATCAATTTCGCTGTCTAAAAACAGAAAATTCCATTTTTTTCAGCGCAATTTTCTCAATATCCTTAAGTTATCTACTTTTTTTTTAAATGCACAGTTATTTATCATCTATTTATCTAGTAAGTCTACAAATTAAAATTTTGATAACTACTTAATATAAATTAAGAAAAATAAAAATCTAACACACGTTTTTACGTAAACACGAAACACCATGTTTTTCAATTGCTTTTTTAGCTTACTGGTAGCAAATAACAATCTGAAAAAAATCCCAAATATTGGGCACATAGTATATTAGTAAGTCTACAATTTATTTTTTAAAAGTTTAATGAATTAGTACTTGTAAAAAAATGTTGACTACGCTGAAAAACTCCAATAAAATCATGTGCAAAACCGTCGTCTATGTGTAAGACTTGATTGAAAATAACAATAAGTGTTAAATATTTTAAAATTTGAGGTGTTTATCTACCAAACTCAATTTTTATATTTTAATTTAGACTACTTATTTAATTGTAGTAAAATATTTAAATAATGCCTTATAAACCGATGCGCTCGCTCGATGCATTCAGTCGCGCCCGAGGGCTTCTCGACGACGGACCTGTGTCGCCTGTGACGTTCGCCGCTCCCGACGTAACTAGCGAATCGCGCATGATTTTGTACTACGCCTGACCAGTTTTGAGACTAAGTATATTTATTTTTTTATTTTAATAGTGTGACTTATTAATGTTTTGTATTGTACTATTAGTAATATGGTGAATATATTTTTAGAAAATGGGTCGAAAAAGTGAACTTTATTATCATGGAAAAATCAAAGGTAAAAAGAATAAAGTTGAAAAAACACGAAAGGCACGTGCAGTTCTTAGGTAAATAATAATTGTTGCAATCACCTTAATTAAGAAAATTGTAATAATTTACTATTATTTATATAGTCTAAAAATATTTTAATTGTATTTGTAGAGAATTACATGGCAGAAATCTACCAAAAATCAAATATTACTTGGAACATCATCAATGAGCAAAAACACAAATACAAACACACAAACAAGACAAATTATAAAGTAACAGTGTACTCATTGTTGAAAAGCCTAATAAATAAATAAAATAAATAAGACAAAATGGCTCGCTATACTATACTCTCATGGTATGCGGTCTTATAGCGAGGGAAATACTACAGACTCCTTCGTTCTGTATTAGGTAAACAATAACACGTGTAATTCGTTTCAGACGTACCTTGTATACGCTGGTCACACTTTGTAATTTGCTTTTACTATAGTGAATACTAGGTTAAGATGTTTTTATTTCAACGATATTAATTGTATTTAGGGGACCTAAACATAACATGTCATAATCACAATAAAATCCATCCAGTATTACGGAATCTTAGTAAGTAAAAATTATGGAGTACTAATAATAGCGGTTCCGGACCAAGATTATTTGTTCCCGCTTCATCGTACGCTTCAACGCACACTACGATTATCAGCTATAGTTCGAACGCACACAGACACATTGCGCTCCTATAATTACCTAATCTAGTAGCGCGCAGAAATTGATAGGGACTCTTAAAAGAGACTGTGACCTCTGAGTTTGTTTCGGCCTTTCTTCTCAGAGTAGTTAGATAGGAAACGTCGACCTCATCTAGCTTAAAAAAATATGATTGACGTGTAAAAGTGTTTGTACAAACCTACTTACAGAAATAAAATCATTAATCACTTATAGTTTCTTAATAAAAAATTCTATATAATAAATAGTACAGAATCTTCACTGGCATGAAAAATTCGTCCTATATAAATAAGCCTCTACTAAAAACTTTTGTGCAAGATTATGATTTAGAAAGTCCTAGAGAAAATTCTATAAGTACAGCATTACCAGAAAGGTGTGGTAGATAAAATGGTCAAAATTTAAGGATGTGGTATATACCAAGTTCAGAATCAAGACACTAGCTTGAGAAAAAATCACGCTGCATAAAAAAGCATCTTGCCAACTTTAGAGCAAGATTTTGACATCAATGTAAAATTAATATTTTTAGATGTTTGCCAGATCATTAGCACAAAATTATGGCCTTTTATTTCAGTCCTCATCGTCGAAAGACTCCGCTCAACTGTTGAAAAATCAATATTTGATTTATCACAATAGAAATTCAATTGTGTCTCATTAGCCACAGTTGAGCTACTGCACGTAATCAGAAGGCTATTCTCGTAATTTAAAACGTTCAAAATCTAGTCGCAGTCTCATCTCGGCGATAATCAAATGTCAAAATCTTGTCAAAATGTAGGGAAATTTGTAATCCAGCAAGATCTACATTGTACCTATCAACTGGATCAATCAAATAATTTTATTCGTTTAAAACTTTTTTTTTCTCTCATGCACACTCTTTCTTCCAGCTCACTTTAGACATTGGCAGAATAGTCGACATCGGCTTTGCTTGCCATTTATTAAAAATAGAATAGAGGGATTTTTGACAGATTGAGACAGATCAGACTTTGAACGTTCTTAAAATTACGAGAATTGCCCCTCAGGTTTCTTAGAGCACTCTACATTGTGTACCTACTTAGCCAATGAATTATCCAAAAATACAAGGTCTTACAGAACGTAAATAACAAACTATATTACCACAAAACATTCTTTTCCACAAATTCACGAAATCACGAAATAATTTAAGCAAACCTTTTTAGAAAATTAAACTCGAAATTGAATTTGGAAAATTCAACGAACGCGCCATTTTCGGGAATTCCGTTGACAGTTCAAAATGGCGGTGCTAACATTTGGGTGGTTAACATTTTTTAAATTATTTAGGTATTACTTAGTGATTTAAATTGTGAATGTATGGGCTATAATTTAATTGTGCTTAATTGTTTTTGAGTGATTATGTGCCCATATCATTCACAATCTTGAATTCATTCGCGCCTTTTCTCAGTGAAGCAATATAAGTAGCTATGGATGATTTTACCAAAGTCAGATTCTTTTATCTGTGTAATAAAATTGACGTCTGATAATTACGAAATCAAATGGTAGGCACGGTTATCAAAAAACACTATCATGAGAAAATTGCCAAAATAAGGAGCAAGCATCAAAACTTGTTTCAATGAATTTGACTACTGATATCCATATAAATGACTATGCATTTCATTCATACATGCATGCTAGTATGTAAATAAGTACCTAGTAAGTACAAGTACCTTTTCATTGATAAAGTATGTAAATTGACATCTAAATTAGTTCACCGTATTCAAAACTACCAAATTACTATTCAGAAATTACTTTTAATCACCGAAGAATTTTGTAGTTAAGGGGCATGCTAACACGGAGAGAAAAATCGACTTAAATCAGTTTGGACTATTTAAAAAAAAAAACAAAACTTACCAAGGACAAAAAATGCCAGCAAAACTTTGTTTACCTCCACTGTAACATAGTTTTTTTCCCCAAAAACAAAACAGTTTTCTTTTTATTTCGGACGGTGATTAGTCGCTCCATGTATTGTATGTACCAGTCTTGATCCATAAAAAATATTTGTAGAAGCTTTTCTTTTCTTTAATTTAGGTGTATATTTATTGCCTGATATCTCTCTTGTAGTGTCGGATTGCCGTCCCATCGGACTATGAGAGTGAGGGAAGAGAGAGTGCACCAGTGTCTGCGCACACACTTGGGCAGTATAATATCTCCCGCGCCGAAGGCTAGTCTCCGTTGAGATCAGCCGCCATGGCGGAAATCCGGTCTGGAGGACTTTATATTTATTTTTACGAGTAGAATAATTCTTGTTTGTTACGCCAGTAATTTTAAGTCCCATGTGAGTCTTTGATATGCAGAAACCAGCGGGCAATTGCGTAACACATTATCAATCGGAATCGGTTTCATTTTGACAGTTCAACAATATTAATATTCATTGCGTTATTTACGTGTTGAGCAGACAAATTTTTCGAACTTATGAAGCAATGGATTAGCAATTTGCTTTAAAATGATTCAGATTCCGATTGATAGTGTTTACGCAATTAGGGTGCAGACCACAACTGAGACCGAGAAATTCCTGATTAAAAAAATGCTATAATAATAATCATGTTCCTAACTTGAGGATCAAACTCAAACTCCATACAAAACACTCGCACTCGCGGGCACTAGTCGTCCAATTAAATAAGTAAATATAAATAATCAAATAAGTGTACTATGCATTTTTGTTAAAAATTACGTAAGCTACAGATAGTGAAATCCACGAAGACGCGCCCCACTCTTCTTCCTAATCGTAATATCGCCAGTTAATTCCGCTATTGTTTTGTTTTTTTCGATACACGCTAATTTCCCACTAAGTTATAAGTAATTAGTGTGTATCGAAAAACTAAAACACTATCGGAATGTTGCACACTTGTACTGTAAGATATTAGGAAGAAGAGTGGGGCGCGTCTTCGTGAATTGCACTACCTATACCTACAAATATTTATTTGAATAGTCTTTTTTGTCCCTATGCAGTTGAACCAAAACGCATCGCCTTAACTTAACCCGTCGGCTGCCAGCATCAGATACTGCATTGTTTCTTGTGGGCGACTGTAATATATATTTAATTGTAACGCCCTGCAACGCCCACTGGGTATTTAGTGCAGTTCGGACGGAACAGAGGTGCTGTGGAGTAGTTTTTTGCTAAAGATTTTGGTATGATGGTTTTATAGGTTTTGACGCGGCGGTGAGACAGACTGGGTGCAGAAGGCGGTGGACAGGGTGTTATCATATGCTGCACCGGTTGATGTAATTACGTCAGCGCCGGCTGTCGCTGAAAACCAGCGTTGGGGCTCTGTGTCGGATAGGGTCTTAGCATTATGCTGAGCGATGGCCGATTTGCGTGGATGTGACACACCCCCAAATTGTTTTTTTTTGTGATCTTTTTCTGCATCATGTTTACCTACCGCAAATAACGTATTATCTTTTTTTTCTTGCTTATGGAATAGCCTCGGACAGGCCTACGTCCAGCAGTGGACTGTAATAGGCTTAGTTGGTGCAGGGGTGGACACAATCGCTTCTTTGCTACATTGCGCAGGCTGTATTCGTCGTCGATTCAACGTCATACAGATGAAAACTAAGAACAACTATGACAAGATATAAAATACACTAATCTTATACAAAACACTAACCAGGTGTGTTTTTAATTTCTACAATATTTATCACATTTCGTATCAGCTGATTAAAATTCTTCTTCCTTCAACACAAACGTTTCAAAACCATAAATTACTGCACAGTCACATGACGCTAACGTCCAACGAAACTAAACTTATAAATCACATTCTAATCTTCTCTCGATGCGACATCTATGTTCCTCACTTGTAAAACTATTCAAAGGTTTAGACAAAGCTTTGTGCATGAGAACCGTTCTCTTTAAAAATCACTAAGGTAGATGAATCTGTCTAGATTCTAGCCTTTTTCCTACTATGTTGGGGTTGGCTTCCAGTCTAACCGGATGCAGCTGAATACCAGTATTTTACATGGAGCGACTGTCTATCTGACCTCCACAAACCAGTTACTGGATACTTCTTGGTAAGACTGGTTGTCTGACTTTTGGGCTTCTGACTACCCGTAACGACTGTCTATGATCTACGAATGACAGCCAGGACCAACGGCTAAGACTGCGTGTCCACCGGAGCGGAGCGAGGCTGCAGAGCGGATAAACGGAGATGGAAAAATTGGACAGAAGAGGAGCGGAGATTTTGTGCAATCGTATTAGTGTAACGTGCTTTCTTTAATCCACGAACCGACCGCGGCAAGCGTAGCTTAACCGTCGATAGACCCGAACGGCTGTTAATATTTAGCCTAGAGCCCTTCTAAGGCAGAACAAACAGCGAAATAAACTTTTTTTAACAAATAAAATTGAACACCAAGATACGAATGCAATCAATCTTGTTACCACTTGATAAATGCCCCAAAAAATAACAACAAAAAACGTTTTCCATAAAAAAAAACTTGTTTAGACAAAAATAAAAACATCTAAACTTTTGAAGTGCTAACATCTGCTCTACTCATTTCTCAGACAACAGTTATTCGGTATGTCCATTCCCACGTTTTCGATTCCTTTGCTAGCGGTGGGCAAGCGCAGTTTGGGGTTGAATAATAATTGTTGGGATATTTAAAACACTTGCATTTAATGCATTTTTTGTAAATTAAGTTTTTTAAGCAATTAGTGTTTTTGTGTTAGACGTTGAAAATACAAATGTCTTGTGTCTTACTGAAGACACAAATCTGAATCATTAATTCATAGAGTAAATGTGGAGTGTGTCTTGAAGGTTTATAGACAGCTCCAAAGCCCATCCTTCATCACTTCCTAGTGTTTTGACTATGTTGTGTTTGTCGTCAATAAGACGTTTTCAACGTCTAATACAAAAGTAAGAACCCCCTTCTACGTGAGTCGGTTTAAAATAGTTTTAACCAAACACGATTTCAAATGTAAGTAAGTAATAGGCATTGCGTTAATTAACATAAACAAAAAGTTGTCACACTGGTTTTTTAAATGTACGAGGAAACTTTCTTCTGTCCAATTTGAAAACAAAATCCCGTGCACGCGATGACCACATCTGTTAGCAAGCGTTCCTATAGCGGCCGAGCGCTGCAAGCAAGAATAGCCCTTACGGTGTATAATTGAAAGTTTCTTCGATGGTATAGACGCCAGCACATCCAGCTACTACAATCTGTCAAATTTCTTTAATAGATTTTCAACTTTATTGCTAAAACATAAGGTTCAAAGTTGATTGGGAAAATTTGACAGTTTCGAATAGCTTGATGTGCTGGTGTCTATACATTAGCATATTACATTTTTTTTGCCTTGTTAGTCTATTGGTGGCAAGTGCTAATACTAAGCAAGAGGTCCTGGGTTCGATTCCCAGGTTGGGCAGAGTAAAATTGGGTTTATCTACGTGGAATTTTTCAGTAATATATACTTAGCTCGGAGTCTGGATGTGCGCCCGGTTGATGGCAATAGGCTCGCCCCATGGGACTTGAACATAACTGAAGAAGTGTAGAGGTACTGGTACCTATCGATAGGTACCAGTACCTCTACACCTCTACCTAATAGCGTTATGTTTTTTATACACTCTTAAGATACGAGTTCGTAGCCGACCGCACACAGCAGCAGCAGACGACGTGTCGCTACGACACTACTGGTTTGTATGTATTTCTATGGAATACCTTCCACAGCTTCCACAGCGATACGTCGCACGACCGCAGACGTCGTGTCGCCCGACCGCAAATCATTAGTGCCACCGACGCTGGAGCAGTTGGGTTCGAAATCATAACTGCAGCGACATGACGCAGCGACGTGTTGCTACGACAAGTCGCAACGTCACGTCGTCTGCTGCTGCTGTCTGCGGTCGGCTACGAGCTCGTACCTTTATCGCAGGCCAATATTTGACAAAAAGTCGGGTGTCATGTGAAATGTCAAGCAATTTTGAGCCGTATGCGGCTTAACTGCTACTTTGACCTGTCCTAATCTTAAACTGATCTACAAACGGTCATGGTATGGACCCTGAAGGTAGCTTGGTACAAAAGGATGCCACAAAGGTGACCTTTCTGCAACACCCAAAACTAACCCTCAACTATCAAGGTGGTCTGAAAAACCAGTCTCCTCTTCAAAATCGTAGGTGATACATTAAATATAATTCTGCGCCATTTCTGACAAACGCGACGCCCGGGCAAAAAACTAAAAATTGTAAAGCCACTAAAACAGAATTTTAAAAGCGCCTAATTGGTCAAAGCGATTTGTGTGGTGACAAAAATGACATACCGACACGACCTTTGTATGGAAACATACGGGAGAATAGTTTGTACCGGACTGTCCTTGTACCGTTCAAAACAAACGATGACGGGTTATTTTTTTTTTTTTTATAATACCAATAAATGTTGACTGAACCATAATTGCCTTTTTTTATGGATGGGAAATCATCTAATGACTCCTCCCGCTCTGGGTGGAGCGGAAGGGAGTGTCAGACTCTTACTGACTAAACCCCACCCGTGTTCCTTCCTTAGCCCTTTATGTTCCGGGGCAGCAGTAACCCTTTCGGACAATCCCGCTACCCCCGCAGGCTTCGGCCCTGACGGGCCCCTTCCCTTATGCTGACATTTCTTGGAGGCGCGCTGTTAGGTGTTTTTCGTAATTGTTACACCAGACCATAATTGCTTGGTGTAAGAATTACGAAAAACACCTAACAGCGCGACAAAAAACAGAGCGTTTTACGGTGTCTACCTTTGGGCAGCGCCTTAATAAATTATCACGGTTAAAAATTGGATTATCGAATGACGCTATAAGAGAAAACCGAACGCCATTGTGGTAGCAGTATGGGTTTTGGTCTTCACGTCACATTTAATGAAATTAGACTAGGTCTTCTAAAGATAATTTTGCTCTCTTGCCGTAAAGCAAGCGGTGTTTTGTTGGGTGTGAAATTAGAGCATTTTATTTTCTCCTGTTACAGAGGCAAGAGCTAGGCTATGTATAATTGTATATACAAAGCCGCTGCTAGCTTTTGCCTCTGTTTTCATTCAAATTCCTACTTTATACACCCTGTTTGACCTACTCAGGGAATGTATTTCGAAAAACTGTAAGTAGGTATATTCGTAAACACTGCATTACGAACGAAATCGAAATTGCATATTTTACTAACCTTTCAAGTTGTTATTACATTATGTATGTACCTGAAATAATAAAGAAATCTGGAAGAAGAAAGACACATTCGGAATTATTTCTAAAGATTTTCAAGCAGTCCCTTCCCAAATTTACCTCAGTATAACTCCACCACTTCAGAAATATGTCACGTCATACGATAACATCTAGACATTTCTACAGATCAGCGTCTCATTATGATCTGCAAAAGGCAACATTGTTCTGCCTTGTTCCTTTTTTTACTGGCGTGAAGCTTCACTGAAAGTATTTTAGGCACGTTGTAACATGACTTCCATTTTGAGGACTTGTGAGGAGATGGAATGGGTTTTTTTTGGGACGCTTGTGTCAAATAATACCAAACGATTATAAATCTGGTTTATTTAAAAAAATATATCTTGATTTGTAATAGGTAACGTTAGGTATTATAAACATTGTTCCAATAAAGTTTATTCAGCTGGCAACATTTATGTAGAAATGTTTGTACGTTTATTCTAACGTGCCAACCCTAGTGGGGCAGAATCTAACAAGATTTTAAAGCAGTGGAATCTGCCCCACTACTTCGATTTAGTGGGGCAGATTCCACTACAAACTTTTAGGCATTTTTTTGGCCGGTGCGGTGGGGCAAAGTGGAATAATCCAATTAAAATGATTGTAAATAGATAAATAAAACATTATTCCATTTTTAATTTAGCTGGTAACATATCTGTACATTTGTATTTATTTTAGGCCAGTAAATTAAGTGTAAATAGAAAAAGAAAAGATTATTCCATAATTGATTTGGCTGACAGCATTTTCGGTCATTGCTTATTGTAAAAAAAAAAAACAACAAACAATAGACGGAGTCGTTTTTATGAAGTAAGTGGGTTCGCGCCTTTTTTTATGAAAAAAATGTACAACTAGCGCTGTGTTATGTGTTGTGAATTGTACTGTAGTTGCAGTGAAATAAACTAATTACCCGTAATACGTGGACTAATTTCAATAAGTGATCTAACACTTGATAGCAGGTTTGTTGGTAATGTGTGTTGGAGACAGTACGGGGCTCGTGGCTAAATGATGACAGCCACATGGGTCGATCTAAGGTTAAGCTATGCTTGCTGCGGTCGGTTTGTGGATGGGTGACCATCCATTACACTACTGCCGAGCATGAGGTCGTCGGTTCAATTCCCAGGTCGGACAGTGTTATTAGAATTTTCTATATAGAATTTCTCAAACTTGTTTTTTTTGTTGTGTTCAAAATAGTTGGGCAAACGTCATCTAAAACTATTCCAAATTTCAAGTTGATAGGATTAGTAGGTCTTGCGATATCCAGCTGTGACAGACGTACAGACAGACTGAGTCGCACCAAAGGGTTCCTTTTTACCATTTTGGTACAGAACCTTATAAAAAGAAAGAAAATACTTTTATTTGCGTTAAACATTACGCAGAGAAAGAACATATACATAGGTAGTTAGATGATTTATTCTTCGTTCGTCCCGAAGTTTTGTCCCACATTCCAAAAAATCCTGGTTCGCCCCAAACAATATGCTTATTTCGTCCCAAAATATATTTTTAATTATTTATTCCCGCTTCGTCTTATTTTATACTCCTTCTACGGCCCATATTTTCTTTGTATATGCCAAACTTACTTTTTTGTACAATCGGCAACAAAAGGGTTACGTATTACGTATTATTAAGGCTATAACGGTATAAAATATATAAAGTAGAGTATAAAATATCCCTCTAAAGGTAATAGAATGTAAATAGTGAGTATATTGAGTGGCTTGTCAAACCTCATAGTGACGTGGGTTAGTGCGCTATCTGATAAGAGGCGCAGACGAGCGGTTGTCGGGCGGTTGTGCAGCGTTTGTTTAGCGTTTTTTTTTATTATTATGTTTATTTTCTTTCACTTTTTCAGAGGTAGAATTGCAAATTTCACAAATGGGATACTCATAAGTGATTCGATTACTCTAATAAAGTTTCTGTAATAACCTGATCATCATCGCAAATATAGCGACAGAGATGAATGATGATGATATTACGTTGCAGTAAATTTACAAGCCTTGATCTTTTGTCCCTCATCAAAATAATAGATTTTTAATATAGGTACTACATTTTAAACGTGTTTTCCGATAGCTCAAACATTGGAGCTTCAAAATCTCGACCCTTTGATCTTCCTGTGCGAGTCTCAAAATAAATACCTTTTCTTCTTTTTTCTTTCGATTCGGGGGAATATGTTTCTATTCAAGCGCGCACCATCGTCGACTGCATCTTTACTTAGGTAGTATCGGTTGTGACGGTGACCAAACGTGACTCATTAACAAAAAAAATAAAAACGCCCGTCTATATCGCACAACCCAAAAGATATAGTCAAAACATGTCCAGTAAAGTAATTCGGGGGCTCGGACACTTATTAGTGGTGTTTTTTGTTGATCGTTATACATTTAGCTGTCACTCTGATTAAAATCATACAGATAGGTATGAACAGAAGGTTTACTCCACACTAACTTTCATTTCATTTCATCTTTTTATTATGTGATTTAACCTAATTTTATGATTGTATGACATGTGTAATTACTAATATTGACTAATAACTTGTATGTGTTGTGCAAACTGTCAATATAAGTTGGTTATTAATAAATAAATAAACTTTTGCCCACGACTTCGTTCGCGTGGTAGTCGTAGTCAGTGGCGGGCATTGGTTTTCAGAATAGGTAGGCACTAGGCCGGGTCTAGTCTAGGCAAACGCGGTCACTAATCAGAAAAAAAGTGAGGTCAAAAGTGTGGTTATTTGAGTAGGCATTCCTACTTAAGGGTTATAAATTGCGAAGGTCGAATGTCATGGTATTACGCATGAGACATACGTATTTTTAAATTTGTCGTATTAGCTTGAACGAGTAAAGAGCAATGACAATGTGCGAATAGTACGGGAGCCGAGTAGGCCATCCGGCAACTGCCTACTGCCGCGCGTGTTTGTATGAAGATTTTGTTTTTTGTTAGGTATGATAATTTAGTGAGTTTCTTAATTTTAGGGCACACACACCAAAATGTAATTGACAGACTTATGTTGATATATCGAGGTCGGCACTGCTTTTATGCCTATATGCAATGCACGCTACTGGTCGTAGTATACAAAATATACTAAAATAACAGCCATGTGTTTTATAAAACTCCTTCAGCCCCCGACCCACCGCGTCGTATCGCATCGCCCGCCCGCGTTATTACTTCCTTGTCCCTTAGCGTTCTTTCAGATTTTTTTCTTTTTGGTCGGCTCCTAAGGATCATAGCGTTATGTTAAATAAAGCCTATAATCTTCCTCAAGAACTGGGCTATCAAATACAAAAAAGATTTTGTCAACTGGTACAGACGCCAGCACATCAAGCTACCCGAAACTCTCAAATTTTCCCGATCAACTTTGAACCTTATACTTTAGCGATAAAGTTGAAAATCTATTAAAGTTTGACAGATTGTAGTAGCTTGATGTGCTGGCGTCTGTACTTCCAGAGATTAGCGAGTTCAAATAAACAACAAAGCTCTTTAGCTTTATTGTATGTATTAGAACTTGCGTCGCTGACATTTTTGAGATTGTCTTTTTACTAACTAAATAAAGAAAAACAGGTTTTTTTTTTAAATTACCCATGGAAAGGGAAATTAATTGTTTTTAGTAAAGTCGGGACAGTGAATTGTTCATTAAAATGACCAAAGAGATTGTCGTCCAAGTGCTGTTGAAATCAGTGCTCTGAGTGGAATACCTCATTTGATATTGATATACCTTCATTTGATATTGTTATGCACACCTGCAACATTCATTTGTTTATCAGATCGTCTTTAGTTCCAATTTCCCCCACCACTATTAAAGGTGGCGCTGCAATCGAGAATTTAACTGACAGAAAGATGAGACTGGAACTTCTGACATTTCTACTGGATGTTATCTGTCACTCTGTTTCTAAAAGTATATTAATGAGTCCTCTCAAACGGCAGTTGTTTTAATTTCTTACTGATCACTTGCTTGACATTTTTGTACTAGAATGTTGAACTTATCTGATGGACTGACAGTCTGGCTTGACATCATTGTTAAGTACCCATAAGGATGTGTGTGTTATTGAAGGCATTGGATGCTTTGATACTAGACCAGTGATAAAGCTCCTTCTGAATCCATTGGTGTAAGTAATTGCGAAACACACTATCAGTAGCAATGGGTTTCATTTTGACAGTTCAATAACATTCATTGCGTTATTTAATAATAATAATAATAATTTATTTCTTTATTCAGACAAAGTCCATAATTGTTAGTTACAAAAATTTTCTAAAAACTATGTTAGTACAGACATATTAAAAAAGGTAGGTACAAAAAAAAAATAAAAATGAAAAGGTAGTCATGAAAAACTCTCGCTCGGGTTAGGGTAGATTGCCGCGCTATCTGACCAGAATCCGAACGAAAGCCCTCATGACTGTCGAGTCATACTTCTCACCAATTACTCGAAGGATGCTGGATGGATGGATGTGTATTTACGTTGTTGAACAGACATTCGAACTTATGAAGCAATGGATTAGCAATATCCTTCTTAATGATTCAGACTGAGATTGATAGTGTGTTGCGCAATTAGGGTACCTATTGTTTCTTGCTTCTGGCGATTCCTGTTTGTATTGGCCGTGTCTATGCTCAACTAAAACTGTAAAACCATCTAACTACCTATAAGTGCCTGAAAAACGTGAAAAAAAATGTCGGGCAGACTTTAATTCATCATCATCATCATTTCAGCTGAAAGACGTCCACTGCTGGATATGAGTCTCCTCCAAGCACCTCCACTTCGACCGGTTCTGTGCTTCTCGCATCCAACGGGTTCCTGCGGCCTTCATAAGGTCCTTCCAACGCTACGTCTTCCGGTACGCGGTCGCCACTCCAGAACCTTTCGGCCCCACCGGCCATCTGTTCTGCGCAAAATATACGTACCTACAGTGCGAATCTATGTTCAACAAATGAATAAATGACTTAACAATATTGACCTATAATACGTTAATCATACCTACCCAAAGAAAAAAAATATTGCACGTGCTGACGTGCTACTTCGAATCTCTAGCCAAACTTATTGTAACAAAAAAAACACTTGCATACACGTTCTAAAACTGCGATCACAGATAACACCTCCCAAATCCAATAAAAACAAAGACACTAGATCTTCTACAAAAAAAAAAACCAAACACATTTGAAATTCGAAACAATCGGCGCTGTCAAACACTCAGACAGACGAACAGACGAAAAAAAAACAAGATTCAGAAGGCCCATACGACGTTACAAAGTTAAAATACAAAAAAATATAACACCATTGTTTCACGGCGAATAGAAAACTGTTAAAATATAAGAAAGAAATAAAAATGGCGAGGATAGAACTTGATGTACTTATAAGAAATAAAGAATATTTGACTAAATTATCATTAGGTATTTCTTTTGATCTAGCGTCTGCTTAGAGTCTCCTTGAGCGATCGATTCCGATATACAGGGTGTCCTAGAAATCGATTGACATACTGTAGGTAACTATAAGATTTTGCGGATCATATGTTTTGTTATTTGGGGAGGGCTTGACCAAAGCTATCACCACCTACAGTATGTTGGTCGATTTCTGTGCCACCCAGTATTTCCTTCAAATTCGTTTGGATTATGAATTTATGGTTGATTGTGTTAAGCATTGAGGTACACCCTTATGATGATCTAGCAAAGAGGCAAAATTCTCGTTTTGATTTTAGATTTTCCGAAAACGAACATTTGTTAAACTGATTGACACCGATTTCTGCTTGTCCCCTAATAGAATCCTGTCGTGAACCTACCATTAATCATATGATATCTATTAGCGTATTTAACTTAGTTTAAATTTAGACCAGACACCGACATCCGGCGTTAGATATTCTTAGTTTTAGCTACGTAGACATAGAAAGAGTTATTAGTTTGACTGCCCTGTTGGTCTCGTGGTCGCAAGCGCGACTGCTGTGCAAGGGGTCCTGGGTTTAGGCTGTGCGTTGATATATCAGTCAGTCAGGACTTTGAATTTTATATATATAGATGGCACCCCAATCATAGCGTTGCTTAATCCTGAAGATCGATCCGTGCGGGTATTATTATTTAGCCACCAGCCCCTCCGTTCCTAACCCCTTAAAAATATCAAAACATTCTATAAAAAGATTTTCCCGAGCAATGACGTATGGCACAGTTATATCCGTCAAATTGACACGTCAATCATTAAGCTATAATAAAAACAAATGACAAGCAATATAAACAGAAGTTGGTGTAATTAACCCAACAGGAAATGTAAGGCAGACGGCGAGGCACATCTGTGGTAGCGTTTATTTATATTAGGAAAACTAGTTACAGCACGCGAGTTTGCTTCGTGTTTACTTTTACATAATCAGCCTATAATGTTGCTGGGACACAGGCCTCCTCTCAGTGAGAGGGAGTGGGCCCTAATCCACCACGCGGGCCCAGTGCGGGTTGGCAGATGTCACATGTCTTCGAATTTTTGGTTCTAGGACATGCCGGTTTCCTCACGATGTTTTCCTTCACCGTTTTGAGACCAGTGGTTTTGAAAGAATTTACACAAAGTAAAGTGCCTGTCTGGGTTCGAACCTACGAGCTTACACCTCGTAAGTCGCGGCCGTTACCACTTGGCCACCACTGCTCTTGCTCTGAGTTTACTGTTAAGAGTAAAATACTGCATCGTTAGTGTAGTATTCACAAGCGCTGTTGCTGAAGACGTCCGCTGCTAGACATAGGCCTCCCCCAAGCACCGCCACTTCGATCTGTTCTGTGTTTCCCGCTTCCAGCAGATTCCTGCAGCCTTCGTAATTCATCGATATAAGTATCTCAAAATCAATCTGCCTAGCCTTTTCCCAACTATGTTGGTGTCGGCTTCCAGTCTAACCGGATGCAGCTGGATATTAGTATTTTACGTGGAGCGATTGCCTATCTGAGCTTCACAACCCAGTTACTGGTAACACGGCACCCCTTGGCAAGACTGGTTGTCAGGCTTTCGTGCATCTGACTACCCGTAACGTCTGTCAAAGATCTATAAATGGCAGCCGAGACAATCTGAAAGAAAGAAAAAGTATTTATTGCGACTCGTATAGGAAGATCACAAACTAAACTAAACATAGTAAAAAAAAAAAACAAGTTATATAAAAAAAAAGTAATAAAATGAAAAATGAAAAAGAAAGTCCTATACGAGGCCAAAAGGCTCCTATCTCAGCATGATGCTGCAACATTTAAAAAATAAATGTCACAGCGCTGGTATTCTGATAGGGCCCGCTGTGATGTCACGGGCAGTTACAGAAATAAATAAATAATAAAATAGGTATAATAATAATTATGTAAAATATTAGCAAATACAATTATACATATATTAATTTTTAATCTGCGCCAGACGTAACCTCATTACTTGTAGAGTGCCTCTGACACTCAAGGCATATACATATGCCTTGAGTGTCAGAGGCACTCTTGTGTGTCTGCTTAACGTGCTTTCAGAACCATGGATGAGTCTCGGTATGTTATGGATGGTCACCCATCCACGGACCAACCTCGCCAACCGTTGCTTAACCTTGAAGATCGACCCGTGCGACAGGTAATATTTTGCCACGAGCCCCTTCGGATATAAGTACCTACAATCTCAGAGTATACTTTCCGTCGACTCCAAAGAATCAAAAAACTTTTTACACACATCCTGAGAAAAAAACAACACAATCGAGTCCCTTATTAGGTCTACATTCAAAACGGTGTAAGTCATTTTTTTTCTTTTTTTTTGATCAAAAAATGTAATTCGCGTCGCATTCTAAAAGAGTGTTTGATAAAAATAAAAGTAGTGTGAGATAGTGTGATTTGAGTTAGTGTGAGTTGAGTCCTTTGTTTGGTAGCTACGTTACGTTTTTAGAATTTAATGTCGATATTTATTTTTGAGTTGTCGAGTTTGTTTTGTTAGGACGAGGCCGCGAGGTGAAGTATAAAAAGGTTTTACGTTTTTATTTAAAGGTTTCATTGAGAAATATGTAAAAATGGTTTCGTGAATCTTATCTCAAACTATTTTATCTGGAAAATTACATGACGTAACATCACGTTTTGTTTCTCCAAAGGGTAGGGCAGAGGTGTACCAATAGTGCACCCACATTGCACCAGTTATTTTGAAGTCCCATGTAATAGGAGGCGAGCCTAGTAACCGGGCATAACTGCAGGCCCCGGGCTGCTAACTGAGAAATTCCAGATAAAGAATCCAACGACCAACGAGACAGTAACACTAGCCCGACGAGGCAGTAACACTAGACCAACGAGGCAGTAACACTAGCCCAACGAGGCAGTAACACTAGACCAACGAGGCAGTAACACTAGCCCAACGAGGCAGTAACACTAGACCAACGAGGCAGTAACACTAGAACAACAAGGCAGTAACACCAGACAAACGAAGCAGTAACACTAGACCAACGAGGCAGTAACACTAGAACAACAAGGCAGTAACACCAGACAAACGAAGCAGTAACACTAGACCAACGAGGCAGTAAAAGTGTTTCTTCACCAGCACCCTATTTGCGCAACATACCTATCAATCGGAATCTGAATCATTTTGAAGCAAATTCCTAATCCATTGCTTCATAAGTTGGAAAAATTCGTCTGCTCAACACGTAAATAACGCAATGAATGTTGTTGAACCGTCAAAATGAAAACGATTCCGATTGATAATGTGTTACACAATTGTTCTAAAACCCTAAAAGGGCAATTTTATAACATTTGCAATATACATACAGGGTCAAATTTAATTACCTAGCGGAACTCCACAGACGTGATGGGAATCGATGTCTAAACACGATAAAAAAAACGGATCGCTGATAATTTATTTTGCTGGTAGTGTTATTGAGTAAATAAGAACATGAAGTTTAGTTGAGTAAATAACTTTCTTTTTGTGTTTAGATATCGATAAGTCTGTGAAGTGTAAATCTTTTGACTTCAAAATAAATTATCATCAAATTTTTTTTTTTTTTTTGTTTTATCACGTTTAAATTTCGATTCCCATCACGTCTGCGGAGTTCCGATAGCTAATTTCATTTGACCCTGTTTATTTTTACTATTTCTGGAAACCAGACTATAAAAAAAAACTGAAATGACAAAGGGCGAATTTTACCAATAATAAGCGTTTCATTAGTGAAGTTCGCTTCCAAGGGAAAATAAACATAATTAATACCGTTATCATAAAACCTCCCTTAATAATTAAGAATCGTTACAATGCTTCCTGAAGCCACTTCAATTATACAGATTTAAGCAGGAGTTTTCAACTTAGATTTGTAAAACTGGAAGTGTAGTTTGGGCAGCGTATTTGTATTGCAAAGTTTGGGACAATTTATTTATTTTATTATTTATGTCATCATGGGGGCCCGTGGCTAAATAAAAACAGCTGCACAGGTCGATCGATCAGGTTAAGCTACGCTTGCCGCGGTTGTTCTGTGGATGGATGACCATCTTTACATACCGAGACCCCTCCGTGCCTCGGAAAGCACGTTAAGCCGTTGGTCAAGGCTATCATTTGTGGATCTTTGACAGTCGTTACGGGTAGTCAGAAGCCCAAAAATCTGACAACCAGTCTTACTAAGGGGTATCGTATTACCCAGTAACTGGGTTGTGGGGGTCAGATAGGCAGTCACTCCATTTAAAATATTGGTATTCAGCTGCATCCGGTTAGACTGGAAGCCGACCCCAACAAAGTTGGGAAAAGGCTAGGCAGATGATGATTTATGTCATCATCATAAGCCTACAGCAGTCCACTGCTGGACATAGGCCTCTCCAATTGCACGCCATTTAACTCGATTCTCGGCAACTCTCATCCAGCTGCTACCAGCCATCCTGCGAAGATCGTCGCTCCACCTAGCCTGAGGGCGTCCTAACTTAGCTTAGCGATTCGCGGACTCCACTCTCTTGAGTGACCGTTGGGGTCATCGGTTACTGTATACTATATACTTTTCAATTGGTTGATTAATTTACCTACTTGACAGTGCCAATATAGTGGGTTATAATATCATTTCTTAGGTAAAGACAGACGTATAGGTATTTGTTCCATTTCATTTTGTCTTTTCATATCTATACCTATCAACCTCATACCAAATATTTACTAGAAAGAAAATACGTTTATCGGTAAACATGACGCAAAGAACGACCACAAACACAAAAAAAAAAATTAGGGACATGCGCTTGGTAAATTAAAAAAATCGTTTCTTTGGGAAAGTTGTTTGTTAGCATAATAGTACAATCATGTGTTTAAAGTATCAGTCACTAATTAACAGTCACATAAAATACTTCTATTCCTGCTCTGTATATTCTAACTAACTTAAGATTTTCGGGCTCTTGTTAAACCGTAGCGGAGAGAATTCCTTGCAACTTTCGTGTTACAGTAGGAGCCAGAATTGTATTGTAGTTAAGAAGTTCTGAACTATGGCAGGAGGTAAATTTCTTGGCTTGTTAGTCGGTTCGCACGAATTTAATCGCCCGAAACGGGCGAATCATCACTTTAAACATATATAATTTTTTCTATAGGCGACTCGCACGAAGTTAATTTATTTGTGAGCGAGTTGAGAACTTTGGCTAAATCATTTTGAATTTTATGCAATAAAGATGAAGAAAGGATACTAGAATACAGAAAGAAGTGATAAGAGTTAAATATTATAAAACGTGTCATCATTATCTTGTCCTTAGGTACCCCGATTTATTTGGGGGCGCAACATGTCGTTTTCTTCCATACTTCTCTATTAGTCGTCATCTCGGTAGTCACCCCCTTTCTAACCATATCATTATTCACACAGCCCATCCATTGTTTCTATATAAATAAAATAAAACGAGTACTTTTTCTTCTTTAATAAATTAACTTCGTGCGAGTCAACCGCATAAAAAAAACAATATTATTTGAAGGTAACGATTTGCCCGTTTCAGGCGAGTAAATTCGTGCGAATCGACTTATAAGCCCATTATTTACAACTACAAATATTTGAATTTACAAACTCTTTCCAAAGTATTAATCATAGAGAAATTGTCTCTATGATTCATGCTCTTTCTTTCTCTATGTGAGGCGCTCTTTACCTTGCCGTAGTAGAGTACCACTATATGCTGATTCCTCTTTTTCGCTTCGCTTTTGACAGAGCGGTCGAAGTAACGATGCAAATTCAGCCTATAATGTTCCCACTGCTGAACACAGGCTTCCTCTCTGTGAGAGGGAGCGCCAAATAATGCCCCACGCGAGCCCAGTGCGGGTTGGTAGATGTCACATGTCTGCGAATATTTGGTTCCGGGATATGCCGGTTTCTTCGCGATGTTTTCCTTCACCGTTTTGAGAGCAGTGGTGATGAAATAATTTACACAAAGTAAAGCGCCTATCAGGGTTCGAACCTACGACCTATATCTCGTAAGTCGCGGCCGTTACCACTGGGCCACCATTGCTCTTTTGTCTATATCAATTACAAATAAAAACTGCGGAGGACGAAAAACAATAATCAGAGTCAACAACCTTTTACCGCGTTACTCTAACCCCGAGTTAAGCACACAGATTCATTATAACGCCCACGGAACCCCAAAAATCATGCACCATCATACAGTTTGATCAGCGATTAGTCTAACACGCAATTACGGACAGATTAACTAGTAAACAGGTAACGGATTCATGTACTGTAACTGTTTTAGATGCTAGTTGTGCCTTGCGGGTACGCCTGAGTAAATAAACTTATTTTGTATGTTATTGGTTTGGTCTTTTTCTTAGACACTGGACCGCAATCCACTTTGTCTATTTGATTTCCATTGTTTTTTTTCTTTTTGTGGAAATTCCGAGTGATTTATCAACTCGTCCTACATGCCTACGGCCTATTTGCGACGACTTGACGAAAATCAAAATAAATTTCGCCAAGCCGTCCCAAATGGGCCGTAGGCATGTAGAACGAGTTGACGAATCACTCGAAACTCCAGATCCAGAATCAAATCCTGGACCCTACTCCCAGCAGTCATAAGCCCAACGAAGCACTCTGTATAACTGTACATATGTCTGTCTGTATAGTTTAGCGTTTGCTATTCGTACCCGACCGACCGACTCACTAATTTACGCACACAGTGACAATAACCCGTGTGTGTGGGATGTAAACCGAATAGATTTGCAGTGTGTACATAATAACAACAAACAAATGTACCGGGTTTTCTATTTCCGATATTTTGTTATCATTAGGATAGTTAAGATTAGTTAAACCATCGCATAACCGTTTAGCGCGAGTGAATTTATCGTAATTGATGTACAGACGTCAGCACATCAAGCTACCCGAAACTGTCAAATTTTCCCAATCAACTTTGAACCTTACACTTTAGCGATAAAGTTGAAAATCTATTAAATTAACTTGACACATTGTAGTAGCTTGATGTGCTGGCGTCTGTACCTAGCTGTTTGTTTAATTTACAATTTAACTAGCGACCCGTCCCTGCTTCGCACGGTTTTTACGACTTTACTAAAACATCGAGAGCACTGTGTGGTGGCCCAGTGGAAATGGCCGGGACTTATGAGTTGGAGGTTGTAAGTTTGAACCCAGGCAGGCATTTTAACTGTAAATTAATTTATGTAATGTAATGTAATGTTGGTTTCGTTAAAAGTTCTTACGGTAAGTACAGACGCCAGCACATAACTTACAATTCTGTAATAGATTTTCAACTTTATCGCTAAAGTGTAAGGTTCAAAGTTGATTGGGAAAATTTGACAGTTTCGGGTAGCTTGATATGGTGGCGACTGTAGTACGTAGGTGCAGTGATCGCAAGCGGTACTGCTGAGCGATTTTGGTCCTGGATTCGATTTCCAGGTTACTGCAACCGATCGCGATTTTTTGGTTGTAAGCGCGGCTGCTGATCATGAGGTCCATGTGTTCGACCTTTGGATCGGGTGAAGTGTTATTGGGGGTTTCCATAAGGAATTTGTCAGCAGCAAGCCGGAGTCTTGATTTCTGCCCGGTTGATGGCAAGAATTTACATCATTTCTCGAAAAATTTCGAGAGCATTCCGAAAAAGATTTTCCCATGCGAAACTATAAACCGTGAAACACAAGCAATTAATTACTTAAATTCCAAGAAAACTACACTAAATGTTACCCATGTAGTAATTAAGCAAATTTAAAGTATTCATCCAAAAACTGATGAATCAGTAACCTTATATACAGGCTGGGTAAAAAATCGTGGATCAAACGAAACAGGGCGACAGCGTTATTTGCAGAAAAAAAAAGTGTCATCACTACAAAAGTGCTTTTATGACAGTGGTACCATAATTTATGAGTGTTGACACTTTTTTCAATATCTTTTAAGTCACAGAAAAAATTAATTGTAATTTTAGAGCCAATCTGTAAAAATATGTACTACAAAAAAAAACACTCAAATTGTCATAAGTTTTAAGGAGATCAAGTTAGGGTTCTGCCACAGAGATATTTTTTACTGCAAATAACCCCAACTATCGCCCAGTTTCGTTTGATCCACGATTTTTTACCCACCCTGTATAAGCTTTTGCCTGCGACTTCGCCCGAATTGATGTCAGAAATTATCCCACGGGAACGTACTACCGGGATAAAAAGTATCCTAAGTTTTATTCTAGGTTATAAGCTACTTGTGTGCCAAATTTCATCAAAATCCGTGCAGCCGTTTTTGCGTGATTGAGGAACAAATATCCAAACATCGAAACGTATGTACATTAATAATTTCACTAAAACTTAATTTACGAATAAATTTTGTACGCGATAATAATCTTTTGTGAAGCAAGTTAACTAAATAATTACCAATTAAAGTTAAACGATTGATATCTGGTGATTAATAAAATATTTTTAACAATTTATCACCCCCTGATTGGATCGGTGTTTCTAAACGAAGCGACTATGAGGTGGCGGCGCATTTTTAAAATGGCCGCACAGAATTTTTTGCAGGGTAGTGTGGGGGTCAGAGACTTTTTGCATTACCGAAAGTAACGTATTTTTAACCGACTTCAGAAAAATAACAGCGAATTCGGCGACCTTTTATTATTGAAACCTATAACCCCCTTTTCAATTAATAAACGTTGTGTAATGAACGAAATCAGTCGCGAAAAAAAACATGTTGACGAGTTATACGAACATGTACAATGTATTGAACATCTGATGTTTTTTCGCGACCGATTTCATTCATTTTTTGTATGTCGTCAGAAAAGGCGTTAACAAGTATTTGGTATAATTTATTGCATATTAAGTGGTTTCTATACTGTAGATAATAATATTCATTATTTTGTACACCACAAAAATACATCATCTGCCTAGCCTTGTCCCAACTATGTTGGGATCGGCTTCCAGTCTAACTGACCAGACAGCTTATCTGACCTCCACAACCCAGGTACTGGGTAATAGGACACCCCTTGGTAAGACTGGTTGTCAGACATTCGGGCTACTGACGACCCGTAATGACGGCTTAAAACGTGCTTTCCGAGGTATGGAGGGGTCTTGGTATGTGAAGATAGCTTAACCTGATCGATCGACCCGTGCGGCTGTTATTACTTATCCACAAAAATATATAACGAATAAAAAAGATCGAATACTTAAAATATAGGTACTTACAATGGGCGTGGGCACTTGACCTAAGTTTTCACGCTGAGATTTTTACAGAATAAACTGGCATGTGGCAGCAGAACAACATTAAATTAGATCACAATATAGTATTAGCCACATTCACCATAAATTCCTCTGTCAAAAACTACTCTATGTTTATCGAAAAATTAATTGGCGCCCAAATCGTGCGAGCGTTCCGAAACAATGTCAAAATCTTTTTACGTTAACAGTTGCCAGTGCAAAATAAAAAAGTAAAACACAGATAAAGCAAAAACGTTCGGAGGACAAATTTCTTTCGCTTTTCTGCACCACACACTTGCCACACTGAAATACATCCAGTATAATTATCCTGATTTTATATTAGCTCGTATTCCAATGGGATAAAGCTGAGTTTTGAATGTTATTTTTTGTATTCAAGTTTTTTGGCGGTAAAATAACTTTGTTTGTGTTACAAGTTTTTATTCTCAAGTTTAATTGTGCGAAATTGTTGCATACGTGTTTTTTGATGTAGTAAAACTAAAAAACATTAATTCGCATTTCAACCCACACCAACTTCAACTTTGTGATCCTTGAAATAAAGTTGATAATTGAATTAATAATCATCTCCCACATGTTTGTTTTAAAAATATTTTTATCAGTAATTGGTCCAAGGCACGAAGTGTGACTTTTATTTTTGCGTTCATATAATTTGTTTTATGAGTCAAAACATTATTTATGCCGATGAAGTGTGAAGTTTACTGTGACTGGCAGGTATTTAAACACATTTACCTCAATAATTAACTCGAATAATTAGTAAAACTTACTTTTTACTTTCTACTCAGAGCAATTAAGTACTATTAGTACCTATATATGTTACGGCTAATAGCCGAAGTGCGGCTACACCTAGTTTTAGGCGGAACGTCGACGGCACAGAACAGATTAAAAAGGTCGACGGAGCCCCACTTCGCGGGACTCCTATTTCTGAGTAATCTAACTAAACCTAACCTCGGGGTGATCCTACGTCCGTCGCCTACCGGCCGACCGCAACCATGCAATCGATGTCACCCGAAGTACACACGAACCGCCTGTGGCCGGCTGCACCCAGTTGTACCCGACTAAAACTAGGTGTAGCACTTCGGCTATTAGCCGTGACAATATAAGACCCCATTTGACTACCGAGATGACAACTAATAGAGAAGTATGGAAGAAAAAGACATGTTGTTTCGACCCCTAATAAATTAGAATAAGGGCTAGAGAATGATGACATTAGACCTCATTTCTGCGTTCAATGTCCAAGTCAGGGCCCCAATAAAATTATGTATTATTCCCCGCGAAATCTTACCACGTGCAAACCACGTCAATACCGTGTTTTGTTCTCGGCAAGGAATCGAAAAGTCAACCGGTATACGGAAGTCGGTGTCGTTGGGTTCGCAATTTCGTCGTTTACCACCGACTTCCGAAATTAAAGTTATTTTTCACTTTGTGGTGTCTTTTCTGGAAGTCGGTTGTTTTTTTTTTGTAACAAAGTTTTTTATTTTACACTTTTAAGTTGTACTTACCCCACACAAATTCGTATAAGTAACACTACTTGCTATGTAAATATCAGTGACAGGAAGTCATTATAACATCATTAATATAAACTACGTGGCAAAAATACGTATTATTGATGCTAACTCAAAAACTACACATGATACTTATCGCGAAAAAAAAATCAGCTGTTCCCTAGATTTTGACAAGTTATGCGAACATAAATGTAGGGAACAGTACATTTTTTTTTTACGATATCAGTATTGGTCCCATAGTAAAAGTTGTTCATAATGATGAGTACAATGACCCCTTAAGAGGAAAATGGTGATTAAAATTTCACCGTAGACACATCGTTAAAGAATGGTTCCTGTAATCCGTCAAGTTAGGTTACCGAGCAAGTTACTGGCAAGTAAACCTAAGATACCGGCCCTTACTGGTCGTTTCGACTCTTTAGGTACCTACATAGGTACTCGCGAAGCCATAAGTACGTACACGCGATGGTTTAGGTTGGTTAGTATGGAGATGGATTGTGTTAATTTGGTGTTTTGTTTTTTTTTTTGAGAGGTAGAGAAAGAGGTCATAAAGGAGGAAAGGATTTTAATTGTTTTTCATTTAATTCGTTGTAGTTAGTTTAGGTGTTCGTAAATCTTTGACAGTCGCTACGGGTTGTCAGAAGCCCGGGAGTCTGACAACCAGTGTTACCAAGGGGTACAACAACAACATAGTTGGGAAAAGGGTAGGCAGATGTTGATGAGTTGTAGTTAGGTTAGGACAGACACATTAAAATAATATTAGTGAATTAAAGAGACTATACATTGTTTTTTTTTTGTTGTGGCACTAGTTGCACTATACATTGTTACAAGATAAATTTTAATGAGAAAAAAAAAGAACAGAAAGAAAAAAAGAAAGAAAAAGTATTTATTGCGACAGGAGGCGTTTATATTTATTTTTTATAGGTAGGTATCTTAATTATTGATTGCCTAACTTTGCAGGTAATCGCTGTAGCGGTATCATAACGCCACATGCAAAAATCCTGCATCTCACAAGCAGAGTTTACCGCGCGACTAGTATAAATACAATGGCCCAACATGTTTCGTCGGGCAGTTGCCAAACAGACACGACACCCGTCTGGTCGGAGGATCCTCCCTTTTCTATGGAGGTTCAGTGAACTTTACACCCTGTTCCTCATACCTCTTTATCGTTATTTCTTTCTCTTTTACTTTTTAACTGATTCTCTAGCTGCTTTTTAGCCTCTTTGGGCTTCTTTTAATCTTGCAATATATAATGCTTTGTTGAGAACAATTGCTATTTAAATGAATCTAAAGTTAAGAATTAATGCACCTGAGAATAAGCAGCATTTTCGAATGGCAAAATTACAAAAAGTTCACCCTAAGCCTGTCATCATCTGCCTATCCCTCTCAACTATGTTAGGGTCCGCCTTCAGTCTGAACGAATGCAGCTGAGTACCAGTATTTACTTATCTGACCTCCACAACCCAGGAACAGGGTAATATTATGAATCTGTATGACTAGGTAATTAGGTAGTCTACCCAAGTAGTATTAATTGTTTTTATTTATGTCAGTGTTTGTGAAGATAGAAGTTACTCAGTCGCACGCATTTATAAATGTAGATATGGCATTAGACTAATTGTAAGTTCTGAATTATCACAAATTAGTAAAACCATAATTTCAGCCGAAAGACGTCCACCTGCTGGACATAGGCCTCCCGCAAGCACCTCCACTTCGACCGGTTCTGTGCTTCTCGCATCCAACGGGTTCCTGCGACCTTCATAAGGTCAAATTTAATAATACCGAATGACCGAATTTCGGTCACGACGGCCAACCTCAACAGAGCTTAGCCAAGTGCGTAGGAGATATTATAGTGCACAAGTGTGTACGCAAACATACATATAGGTGTACTCCCTCCATCACTGTCATAGTCTGATGGGACGGCAAAAATATATATTACCCAGGTACATAAAGTACTTACGTTAGCTCCTAAGGATGCGATCATGCGAGTGAAACCGCTGACACCAACTTTACTAGTATATTTTTTATAAAAAAAGTCTTCTCCACACTATGCAAGCGGTGGCGTCTTGCTCAGCCCACAGGATACGTGGTGTAACCGGCACATTCTTTAAACACAGGCTGTTCAAAATAATTGCTACATTTTTATAAAACATTTTAATAACGTCTCATCTGTATTTCGCGTAGGGAGAAAATATTACAAGCTGTTTAATTACACTGTAATTATATATAATATAGCCTCGGGTCGATCCAAGGTTAAGTTACGTTTGCCGCGGTCAATTCATGGATGGGTGACCATTACATAGAGACACCCCTCCGTTCCGTAACTCGGAAGGCACGTTAAACGCAGTTGGTCCCGACTGTCATTCGCAGAACTTCGACATTCGTTACGGGTAATCAGAATCTCAAAAGTCTGACAACCAGCCTTTTCAAACGGTTTTGTGTTACCCAGTAAATGGGTTGTGGTGGTCAGATAGGCAGGCGCTCAATGTAAAACACTCGTATTCAGCTGTGTCCGGTTAGACTGAAAGCCGACTCCAACATACTTGGGAAAAGGCTAGAAAACAGGCAAAAATCCAGACTCCGGGATGTGACAGAATTTTCCAATAGAAAAACTCAATTTATATTTAATTATGTATATTTAATAAAAAAAATTGTATAACCTTTGTATTTTATTTCTCCACAAAGAATTTTCCTGTACCACCTATTAAGAAATGTCTGAAAGCTTCATTTCGGGAGACCGGATAAAAGTAATCACTGAATTAATAAAAATCGAAAACCCGTGTACTGACAAAAAAAAAACAAAGTTATGAATATGATGAAAACAAATCTGTATTCTGAAGTGGCAGTGGGCTGGCCATGTTTGTCGAAGGACCGATGGCTGGTGGAGAAGACGAGTCGAGTGCGACGCTCCCAGGACCGACGACCTAAAGAAGGTGGCTGGAACAGACTGGAAAGGCGGAGGAAGCCTATGTTCAGCAGTGGACTGTCTTCACAAGTGGATATAATTTTTTTTTTCTTTTTCGGGGGAAACCTTTGGGCGCCCGGCCTTTGACGATAAGACCGGGGAGTGTGGGAGTTTTAGCTCACTAAAACCACCCCGTTGGTCACCATCTGCACATGGATGGGGGGCACCGTTACCTCTCAAAACATAATTTTTATTTTTATTCAAGAGGAACAACAAACAGCTACAAACAGCTACAATATGAAACATAGAAACAAGAAATAAAACAAAACATATAGAAAATATTGCAGCCCACAACGCTGTTCACATGTTAACGATAGGATACAATACAGTGAAAATAAACATCAGGGTTACAATTTCATTTTTTTTTTTCTAACTTAATAATCAATCTATAATGTTCCCACTGCTGGGACACTCACACAAGCCTCCTCTCTATGAGAGGGAGGGGGACGTAATCCACCACTGCGGGTTGGTAGATGTCAGATGTCTACGAATTTTTGGTCCTAGTATTTACATATCGGTTTCCTCACGATGTTTTCCTTCACCGTTTTGAGAGCAGTGGTGATGAAATAATTTACACAAAGTAAAGCGCCTATCTGGGTTAGAACCTACGACTCGAAACTCGTAAATCGCAGCCGTTACCACTGTGCCACCACTGATCAACACTCATCACTGCTCGTTTGTATGATGCGATCAAAAAAGGTTTTTTTTACTTTTTTTACGGCTACCGTTTCGCCACCACCCTGTACACAACGCATCATGTTACTCGCATGCGTGTTTTGACAGGCGTTTACCGAACGCTCCGTGAAACCTTATCGTTACTATTACATGCTAATCACGACATGACTTAGTAGCGTGGTTCCCGTGGTGGGATAGACCACCGCCTCTCCTGATGTGGGTGTGCAAAGATTACTGCCAAACAGGGCTCTGAACCGGTTTAAAAAGAGCGGTTAATTTCGATTAAATACCGGTAAATATAAAATAGAATAGAATACTCTTTATTATGTACAGACGCCAGCACATCAACCTACCCCTAACTGTCAAATTTTCCCAATCAACATTGAACCTTATGCTTTGGCGATAAAGTTGAAAATCTATTACAGAAATCTGACAGATTGTAGTAGTTTGATGTGCTGGCGTCTGTACACCATATAAATTACAGACATAAATATAGAAACTTTACAATGGGTGATAATTATATCGTTCCTTCATTAACCGGTTAAACAAGGTGACCTGTTCTTATGTAACCCAAATGATAAAGGTTACCGGTTACATAAGCACAAACTGTTTTGACACCAAAATTAACCGGTTAATTCCGTAATTCGTAAATTTTTATCGTCTACTTTTTTAACACTTCCAACAAATTACGAGAGTGGCGGGGGCCGGGGGTTTATACTTGGTTTTAACCGGTTAATTTTCACTATCAAAACCAAAATTCATGAAAAACCGTTTTCCCGCATAAACCGGTAAAAACCGGTAGTGTCTAAATCGATTTCGGTTTGGGTAATGACCGTAACCGGTTAAGAATTTCAACCGGTTTCCGAGCCCTGGCCACAAGAACGGTCAGTTCAGTAGCTTTTGTATTTTTATTTAGAACTAGCTGACCCGGCGAACTTTGTACCGCATCAGAATTTTTTATAAGACACGTGGCGCCATCTTAATAACGTTATTGTTGTTTTCCTCGGGAAAATCACTTTTTTTCGGGATGAAAGGTACCCTATGTCCGTTTCTGTACACCTGATGACGTAAATGCAATATTTCAGGATGACTGGTTTTTTTTTTTAAATTAAAGGTCTTATAGTTACATACAAAGCATTTTTACTGACTGTACCTACCATCTTTGAACTTGTTTTGGTAAGTTTCAACAATGATATCCGTTCGGAATAGAAAATAAAATAAATATGAGTTGAAACAAATACCAGTGGTGGTATTAGTTCTTAGAATAAATCATCGATTCAGTGGTTTAAGCGTGAAAAGGTAACAAACAAACTTACTTTCGCATTTATAATAATAATATCATCATCATCATCATTTCAGCCGAAAGACGTCCGCTGCTGGACATAGGGATTATAATATTACTTAGAATAGAATAGAATATTCTTTAATATGTACAGTCAAAAAAAGAGATAAGTATGCAGGATCGTCAAATATAGTTAAAGTTTCGTAAGAAACTGATCGATGTTCTCGAATAAAATTTAATTTTATTAAAAGAAAACAAACAGCTCATTTATCAAATTAAATTTCGGTCGACAACATCCATCGGTTTCTTACTAAACTTCAACTATATTCGACGATCCTGCATACTTATCTCTTTTGTTGACTGTACACCATAAATATTACAGATGCATACGAGTGTAGAAATTTTACAATTGGTATATGAGCGTAGAAATGTTATATTCCCGTTTAGATTATACAAAATCAAACTAAAAAGATGTATGTCCTTAAGGGGCTTACAGGACCTAAACGCAAAAAAACGCAAGTTTTAGAAACAATAAAAGTATATGATCCACTACAGAAAACAAAATCAAAAAAATATATGATATTCTTCAGGATATATGCTAGGTAGATAGTGTGTTGAAAATGTAATACAACTTATTTGGTACGATAGAAAAAGATCATGAAGATACCTCTAAAAACTTTCTTTTTACAATAAAAACCATACTAATATACATACAACCATTCTGATTTATCAGAATGTTCTACAAGCAACATACTAAAGCACTAGTGTTTTAATTTTTTAGTCCAAACAATAGATTTTTTGTAAATAGATAATTGCTTCATATTTTGCAATAAATTACCAGCGTTTGTCATCGCGCTTCTTTCTTTTCTATGCAGTCCAACAAAGACCGCGCTTTAGGTCATGTAGTCGCCTTAACTGCACTTCACACTTCTATCACTAAAAATGCCGCTAAAAACCCCCAAAATAAGCAACAATCCTCCATCCACCTTTCTTAACTCTCATCCACCTTTTAGTGTGATAACCCTGTAGGTAGGTATAAAAGTGGATGGGTCAACACGGAGGCACTCGATGGACCACCTTCGGAGACGATGTGGCTGTCTAAATACATTTACGTGTGTATTTATATTGAGTAGCTGTGCGTGAGCGCAGGGCTAGGAAGTTTTAGAGTGGATTGTCTGCAATACCTGTTAGCATGTATAATTATTGGACTTATTATAACGTTACATTAAAGTATTGTAGACGCAAGCGAATGTTGTATCGGACATTATATTATCTACCTACAGGGTTTAATTAAATTAGCTAGCGAAACTTCGTAAACATGATGATTCTCTATATACAGGGTTATTGGAAAAACACCAACAACCTCTTAAGAGGTCATTGTACTCATCATTATGAACAACTTTTACTCTGGGACCTTATCTGAAATCGCGAAAAAAAAAAATCAGCTGCTCCCTACATTTGACTGTACCCTGTACCTATTTTATTGGTAATTATTTATGATATATTTTAATCGTTTTTTTTTAGCATTGTTCCTCTCAACCAAAGCTCCTGCCATCTTGTCTTTCACGAGTTTTGGTTGACTGCTAGAGAATACCTAAGGTATTAAGTCCGCCTTTGTACCTTTTTGTGTGCGAAAAGTTTAAATAAATAAAGGTACACGAATTGAATTTTATACATCGACAAATTGCAATTGGCTCATCCCTTAAAATGCAAATTGCGAATCTACCATACACCTCTAGCCTGTCAGGAAATATAAACGAGAACTTATGTATGCTCATTACACGACAAACTTATTCCCAACCAAAAAATCCTACACCCAATTAATACACCCCTAAAAACTAACCTGCCACCTCTACCATTACTGAGCTCTACAACTAGAGTGCTCAAGACTTGTGTTGACTCTACAGTAGTGCTCTATCGCCTGTGTACCGTCCAATACTGACAAATAATTTGACACCAACAATAATACCTTCTAAAAGGTTTTCCCTCACCTCATAGAGTCGGAAGAACATAAATTTTTAGGTAGTCTAGGTCCTGTTTAAATAAAGAGGCTATTTGGAAGGAACGAAGAACAGTGGTGGCCCAGTGGCAACGGCCTCGACTTACGAGTTGTAAGCCGCGAGTTCGAACCCAGGCAGGCGCTTTACTTTTTTTTTTTTTGCTGAATGGGGTTTTGACTTCGATCACGCCTGATGGAAAGCGATAGATGAGGTCTATGATGGAACGAGCGTGCCCAGATGATGCCTAAGGCACTGGAACTCCCACACATCGACGAAACACAGCAGACTGCTTGATGCCGGACTCCGGTGGGAGGGAGGTCGCAAACCAGGCGGGCGTTAGCCCTATCACCGCAAGGGAAGAATTGGCAGTCAGATAAGGTGTTGGGTGTGACTGTCCAGGATGCGCCGAGCGCTCGGTTCAGTTGAGTAATTGGCGGAACAAACTGCGCTACACGAGGAGGCTTCTTCATGCATCCCAAAAAATTTCATCACATTCACATCGTGAGGAAACCGGCATGTCCTAGAACCAAAAATTCGAAGACATGTCACATCTACCAACCCGCACTGGACTTGCGTGGTAGATTACAGCCCACTCCCTCTCTAAGAGAGGAGGCCTGTGTCCCAGCAGTGGAAACATTAGGCTGATGATGATGATGAATTTGGAAGGAACACATTTATTAACACCACAATTTTATTAATACAATACACAACGACTTTTTCTCATTGACGGAACAAAGTATGAAGGCTAATTCCCGTAATTAAAATCGTTCAAAATCTAGTCGCAATCTCATCTCAGCGACAATCCATGTCAAAAACTTGTCAAAAAACTTTTTTACAAAAAAAACAACCGACTTCAAAAAAAACTACAAAGTGATAAATAACTTTAATTTCGGAAGTCGGTGTCGTTCGTTCCGCATTTTCGTTTTTTGACACCGACTTCCGAAATTAAAGTTATTTATCACTTTGTAGTTTTTTTTGAAGTCGGTTGTTTTTTTTGTAAAAAAGTTTTTATTTTTCACTTTTTAGTTTTACCTACTCCACACAAATTCAAATGACACTAGTGCATTGAGGAATTGAAGACACCGACTAGAAGAATCATCAAAATTCGCATAGAAATGCCGGAGATGCAGTACATTTATGCATATAACATCGTACATAAGAATAATTATATAATGTATTATATACTAAAACCTTCCTGAAAGTATGTAGATCACATTAGTGAAAGAATGATCAAAATCGGTTCATTAGTTTTTGAGAAAATCGCGGACAAACAAACATACATACATACATACATACATACGGGTCGAATACAGAACCTCCTTTTTTGAAGTCGGTTAAAAAGTACGGAAATTAGAGGTATTTTTGACAGATTGAGACTTAGATCAGACTGTGAACGTTCTTAAAATTAAGGAAATTGCCCTACTGGTCTCAGTAGGCTTGCTCCTGACGGGCTGGCGATGATATATTCACTATAAGTCCAGTTTTCCTCACGATGTTTTTCCTTCACCAATGACCAATGTCCAAGATAAGCTCAGAAAGTACAGACGCCAGCACACCAAGCTACCCGAACTGTCAAATTTGCCCAATCAACTTTGAACCTTATACTTTAGCGATAAAGTTGAAAATCTATCAAAGAAATTTGACAGATTGTAGTAGCTTGATGTGCTGGCGTCTGTACAGATGAATTGAAAAAGTCACATTAATACTTCTCAGGATTAGAACCCACAAGTCGCACAACCCCGTGCATGAGAGGCGAGGTCTTAATCAATAAGCCATCACAACCACGCGAAATTACAAATTACAGATAAATATATACATAGTTACACTCAAACAGACATAGCTAAAATGCTATCATCACGCTATCATATCATGGTACGTGCAGCGATGTGCTATCACAACACACGGCGCGTAATTGTGACTAGATGTGCCTAGAAAGTGTATGCTCATTGCACGTAACGAGTTCAGAGCGTCATTTGGTTTATGTGCCACGGATGTAGAGGGCTTCCTGGATGTGGTACTGCTCTACTATCAGGGTATACTGTGATGTACTGGCCTGGAGGATTACTAATGCTCCCATATAGCAGGTAAATAAGTTACGTTAAGATTTTGTGATTCAAGGCTGTAGAAAAAACTAAATTTAAGCGAAGCTACCGCCAGCTCAGGCGCTTTACTTTGTGTAAATTATTTCATCACCACTGCTCTCAAAACGGTGAAGGAAAACATCGTGAGGAAACCGGCATGTCCTAGAGCCAAAAATTCGAAGACATGTGACATCCACCAACTCGCACTGGGCCCTCGTGGTGGATTACGGCCCACTCCCTCTCACAGAGAAGAGGCCTGTGTCCCAGCAGTGGGGACAATATAAGCTGATTATGTTATGCTATGTACCGCCAGCTGGGCCTTTTTTTGGGACTCCAGCCACATTTTTTTTGTACTAGCTTTCTCTGTCCCACTCGTGGGCAAAGGCCTCCCTCCACTCCTTCCATCTTTCGCGAGCCCGCGCGTCCTCCTTCCAGGTTTGACGGAAACTATCCAGCTCATCCCGCCGTCCCCTACGTGGTCTACCGCTTCTCCGCCTCATTGTCTCAGGGCACCAGTTCTGTGCTATTTGGGTCCACTCACATGTATTCGAAAAGATCCGTTCTGACATTTTTGGTTAACAAGTTGATCAATACTAGATTATTAAAAGTGTAGTGCCATGACATTTTGTACCATGTCCCGCACCAACTCTCAACTTCAACCTGCTCTGCCGGTAGAACGGACCTGAAACTCAAAATGATAAATAAATAATTTATACATATGACATAACATCATGGCTGAATTCGTCCGAAATATAGGCCTTCACCATACCATAAAAATGTGCGAACTTAAACTCACTTTTCGTTAGTTATAAGTTATACTCGTACCTAACAGTCCCATGGCACATTAGCGGTAACATTTATATACCACAATAAAAAAACTAAATGTAAGTACTAAATACCATGGACAGGGCTTGTGTCCTATCCAGATTCCTGGCTGCTATACTAAAATTTCCCAAACCGAGGCTACGTAGCCACGCTTACGAGCAATAGACAAAACAAAATCTAGGAAAACAGAGAAAAATAATACCCTGTCCCATGTCGCATCTAGCAAAGCCCACATCTTAGTAAGCAAATTACTGCTTTTACCGCGACTATGACGGCGCGATGTTATGCAAGTTTCCACTTAGCGCCGGCAGATGTCGCTTACGCGCACGAATTTATGTCTACCCTACACGCAACGGTGGATTAAAGGTTTTTAATATTGTACGCAGATAGGGTAGTTTAGAGTTTAGGTAGTAACTCACTGACTGGGAGGCAGATGGGGAGGGTAGTTTTAGTTTTGAAGTGAGGTATTATAGGGCTGTCAGAAAATAAGACAATGCAAAAATGCAGCACATTGCCATAATGATTATGTTTACTTCTTGTGGCTAAGTAATATCGGCCGCACGGGTCGATCGATCAGGTTAAGTTACTCAGCAGTATCGCTTGCAACCACTCGACCAACGAGGCGTCTGGCAAAATATGGGGTGTATTAATACCTAAACTTCTGCCTAACCAGACGGGAAATACAGGTGTTATAATTATAATCTTTTTTTTTTACAAGCTACGAGAGGTAAGTATAGGTAGATTGAAGGAAACATAAATTAATCTTACAGATACTCAACTCTTCCATAGATTTATTCACAAAGACACAACAATTACAATTTACAAGCTAACACTAAAATATAAGTAGGTACTAGCTGCGCCCCGCGGTTTCACCCGCATACGTTTCGATTCCGTGAAAATATCGGGATTAAAAGTAGCCTATGTGTTAACCCAGGGTGTCAGCTACTTCCATCCCAAATTTTATCGAAATTGGTCCAACCGATTGTGCGTGAAGAAGTCACAATCACACTCAAAAACTTTCGCCTTTATACTCGTAATATTAATATTAATTTAAAAAATTAAAGAAAAAGGCGGAGCTCATTTGGGCATCAAAAAATTCGTCCGCATCGCTGTCAATAGAATAAGTACCTAAAAGGCTGGCAGTATTACCACGTTGGATAGCAATGCTGATTCTTTAGGCTAAAAATAGGCCAGCCCTCTGGTCACGCGAAGAGTCAACCAACCGCTTGACGATGTCCCGAAATATTCGATAAGCACTCGGACCCCAAGGCCCTAGTGTTTCAACCCCAAACGGCTCAAACATATAGCTCTCAATAAGGTTGTTATTTTATACTCTTCCATCATCATCTGCCTAGCCTTTTCCCAACTATGTTGGAGTCGGCTTCCAGTCTAACCGGATGCAGCTGAATACCAGTATTTTACATGGAGCGACTGCCTATCTGACCTCCACAACCCAGTTACTGGGTAATACAATACCCCTTGGTAAGACTGGTTGTCAGACTTTCGGGCTTCTGATTACCCGTAACGACTGTCAAAGATCCACGAATGACAGCCGGGACCAACGGCTTAACGTGCTTTCCGAGGCACGGAAGGGTCTCAGTATGTAAAGATGGTCACCCATCCACAGACCAACCGCGGCAAGCGTAGCTTAACCTGATCGATCGACCTGTGCGGCTGTTATTATTTAGCCACGGACCCCTCTATATTTATTTTATACTCTTCCATTCTAGTCAAGTCAAAGACACAGAACCCTCCCTTCCTTTCGAATCGGTTAATCAACAACCCACATAGCCCATCCTTTCCAATCAATCTCCTGCCTTATCTATCTAAGCTGTACTTTATCGGCACCGCAAAGACTTATAGCCATCTCCTTATCAGCAGTGATAACGTTATCCTGCGTCTTCCTGTGTGCCTAGGTGACGTCATACGGATGATGGATGACGCAAATGGATGTTTGTTTTGAGCCTTTTTTGGATGATAATTGGGTGTCTGTGAGGGAAGGGTTGGGCTGAGATAAAAATAAGTAGAAATATTTTTTTAAGTGATTATGGAGTAACATCACGCCTATAACCGATAGGTTAGGCAGAGATGTACCTATCTGCAAACAGTAGATAGGTAGGTATCCATATTCTACAGTTCGCATATTTTTTTCAAGTCCCATAATAATATTAATTGCTAGTTGCTTCGCGCCGCCTGCGAATCAATAAGAACGAAAGTATGAGAAAATGAATTAGGTAGCTCCATTTTTTTTTTCGTGAGTTTTTCTCATGTTTTAATAGTTGTTCTGCTATTCGGGGCGAAGACAAATCCAACAAATAAAAGATCATTAAAATCGGTCCAGCCGTTCTTGAGTTATAAATGGTGTAACTAACCCGACCTTGTTTTATACAGTCATAGTGCAATCCACGAAGACGCGCCCCACTCTTTTTCCTAATCGTAATATCGCCAGTTAATTCCGCTATTGTTTTGTTTTTTTCGATACATGCTAATTACCCACTAAGTAATAAGTAATTAGTGTGTATCGAAAAAACTAAAACACTAGCGGAATATTGCACACTTGCAGTGTAAGAGATTAGGAAGAAGAGTGGGGCGCGTCTTCGTGGATTGCACTATCTATATTCGCTTACTTATTTGGAGAAACTCCGACGTAACTACTACTTTTTTTTTACTTAGTATATGCTTTCCTAACGTAAATACGCTTTCTAAGTGCTTTGGCATATTTACCTAATTTTTGGGAAAAAATAATTTACGTCGATGTTTCTCAGAACGAGCGATACAGGTAATAGGTACTTACGGGCTGGTGTCCGCAACTCCACGTCAATGCGCGTATTTTGCGTAAACGAGCGTTTGCAAATGTCTTTTATAATGCGCACAGCAAAAGAGTGGAACTCTCTACCTGAATCTGTTTTTCCGAGCACATACAACCCAAATCTCTTCAAAGTGAGAGTGAACAGGCTTCTTCTGGATAAGCTCGCTCCATCGTCGACTTTGTCTCTGTCACCTTTGACCTAGACTAGAGTCAAGAGCAAGTCCATTTCAAATAAAAAAAATAAAAAAAAAAATATTGCTATCAACCGGGCACAAAAAAAAAAAAAAAAAAAAAAAAAAAAAAAAAAAAAAAAAAAAAACCGGGCACAAATCCACACTGAGAAATTCCAGATGGAAAAACCCAATAACACTTTCCCCGACCCGGCAGTCGAACCGAGGACCACTTGCTCAGCAGAAGCTCATTTTTAACAGACTTCCAAAAAAGAGGAGGTTATTCAATCTTCTGTCGTGTAGGCACGAAGTTTATTAAAATAGCTCATACCGAATAAGTCTAATCAAAATGTTCCCACTACTGGGACACAGGCCTAATCCACAACGCGGGCCCAATGCGGGTTGGTAGATGTCACATGTCTTCGAATTTTTTGTTCTAGGACGTGCCGGTTTCCTCATGATGTCTTCCTTCACTGTTTTGAGAGTAGTAGTCCTGAAATAATTTACACAAAGTAAAGCGCCTGTCTGGATTCGAACCTACTACCTACAACTCGTAAGTCGCGGCCGTTACCACTGGGCCAGCACTGCTCCTAATTTTATAATAAATTTTATGTATTTGTATAGATTCACGGAGAGTAGGCCTGTATCCCAGCAGTGGGAACATTATAGGCTGATTATGCTTATGTATTTATTTGTATAGATTATTGAACTCAACCAAGTCCAATAAACCTATTGGTCAAAAATCAATCAAAATAGTTTCTAACAAATATTTTTCCCATGTGTCTTCGAATGCTAATGTTCTAATATAATTATAATGCACAGTAACTGTATCACGTTATAATTTATGATTGATAGCGGCAGACGCGTGTGGGACGCTGTCTTTATTTTTTGGACGATGGCTTGTACAGGCGGGTGCAGAAGTGTTTTTAAAATTAACGTACCGTAAAACGGGGTGAATAGGGATGCAGGGGTGAATCGGGACGAAACTTTAAAATGGATTTTAACATTGAAATAATTGTTTTTTCAAACTATCTCTATACTTACCAAATTTCATCTAAATCGGTTCAGCGGTTTTAGCGTGAAGAGGTAACAGACAGACAGACAGATAGACACACTTTCGTATTTATAATATTAAGTATGAACCACGGATATCTATGGTATGAACTGATGGATAAGTTAGCTGCAATATCCTATTCATCAACCACATTTTATGCAAATAAAGATAATTATGAGCTTGATATTGAAATATCATAATTATCATATAATATTGATATGAAATATCAAGCTCCAGAAAGACACTGTCACGCCAGAGTCAGTGGATTAGACAAAATTTTGGGATCAAGATTCTAGACCAATCTAGAAGCCGAAACAGACATACACGGTATGGATTTTGGTCGGGTCTGAATGTAGAACTGACCATGTTTTGAACAGCCTTTTTAGGGTACGGAATTTTCTGATTAAAATCAAAAGTCATTTATTCAAACTAGGCTGAGAATCAGCACTTCTCGAACGTCAAAATTAGATAAGACAGTCCCCCAAAACGCCCGCCGTTCACCACTTCCTAGTGCTTTCTCTCATTTATTAATGGTATTATAGTGGGAAACAAGACATTGATTTACTTATTTTTTTGAAGTGAAAACTTCTTTAGCGGCGTTGTACACTTTTTTTGTAATGGGTAAAAAATATTAAACTCGTGTCAGGACACGTGACCCTGATCGAAAATTCGTAAGACGGATGGAGAGTAGACAGCCGGCGCGGCTTAGGAGTATCCCCCTCTCTTTCTACGGCGCGGCGAAAATGTAATGTATAACCGACACCGCTTCGGATGTGTTCGGCTGTCCTCGAGATGTACTCGGTTTTAATGTATATCCGATATGTCAGTGAATGATGGCAAAGTATTCTGTTTGTGTTTTGTTTTCACTTCTGTCGGCACTCCCGGAGTGCCACTATTTTTTTTTAATAGAACCACTTTTATGAATGTTTTAAATCTTGATAATTCTTTCCTTAAAAGATCATTTCAGACATCAATCTTGGTCTTCACATGATCTGACCAAGATTATGTCTGGACTTTAAAAGAGACTGTGACCTCTGAGTTTGTTTCGGCCGTTCTTCTCAGATAAAATGATTCCGATACACAATAAATACATTTTATTTTACAGAATAAACGAATTTCATTTCAAAACTTTTGTCTTCGACTGTACATGCAAATCAGTGCTTATCTCAACCGTGGTCCGTTCGTTCTCGAATACATATTGTTTAACAATACATACATACATTATTAATTTTATGTAACCTGTCTATTGTTGAGTTGTTAATTAGGGAGCCAAAAGTAGTAGCATGTATGTATATTTTTTATGGTAACTATTGTTTTAATATTCATATAATTTTTTGAGACAGTTTTTTTAGTTCTGCTTAGCTAATTAGAAAGAAAAGAAAGAAAAAGTATTTATTGCGACTCGTATAGGATGATCACAAACTAAACTAAACACAGTAAAAAATATAAATAAAAAATCCAAAAAAAAAAAAAAAAATCCTAACTATATGTTGGGTTTGGCTTCCAGTCTAACCGGATGCAGCTGAATACCAGTATTTTACATGGAGCGACTGCTTATCTGACCTCCACAACCCAGTTGTTGGGTAATACGATACACCTTGGTAAGACTGGTTGTCAGACTTTCGGGCTACTGACGACCCGTAAGATACAGAATTATTTAAACTCCACAAAAAAAACCACAAGCCCTATTACCCTACTCTATACCGAAAACTGAAAAGCTCAATAATATTGACGCCAAAACCCCACATTTTTTCACTTAAACCAATTGCAGCAAATTCCAAATTCGAAACAGTTAACCTATATTTGAAGCAGCCATTTTTATTCGATACGTGCATTGTGGATCGGAATATAATAGCGGAGGGGGTGGGGGGTCATATATAGAGGAAACTATAAAGCATTAACATCGGGTCGGCCGAATTTTGGACCTGCTCTTCTGTGCATACTTAATGCTATAGTCGGGGTGACGTGGAGTGGCCGCTGTCGAATTTAAAAAAATAAACAGATAAATGCTGTCAGTCTTCTGGGTACGGTACCTTTCCGGACGACAGCGATGCGGATGAATACTTCGACGCCTAAGTGTCTTTTGTTTTTGTATTTATTTGTATTAGTAAGTTAGTCAGTCATTTAATTTAGTATCTAGTGTAAATAGTTAGTTATATTTTCTCTAAATAAATAAACAGACATTCAAATGAGAAGGATTCAAACAAAAGCACTGTTAAATTAAATCGAATTCATCGTCATCATCTGCCTAGCCTTTTCCCAACCATGTTGGGGTCGGCTTCCAGTCTAACCGAATGCAGCTGAATACCAGTATTTTACATGGAGTGACTGCCTATCTGACCTCCACAACCCAGTTACTGGGTAATACGATACCCCTAGGTAAGACTGGTTGTCAGAGTTTCAGTGGTGATACTTGGCACTATTAATCCGGATTCATACTACTGTATTGTGTCGTGTCGTGATGCCTTCTGACGCGGTGTTAGCCAATCAAAACTCGTTGTAATTTGACGTAGTCCTGAACAGATTCATTGATTGGTGTACCCCGAGTCATGACACAACACGACACAGTAATGTGTTTGTGGCTTTATTGGGCTATTCCTGGGCACTCAATCTTCCTCCTACCTTGCTGATTGGTTAATATTTTTACGTTGTCTCACTGCAGGGTAAAAGACACCCTTTCTCCTTTCCACTCCTCTGTCTTAAGCTGGTGTGGACCAATCCTGTCTGTAGGCATCAAGGTCGTCCCAACATCTCCTGGGTCTGCCTTTATATCGCCGGATGTTTTCTGGGACCTACGTTGTACAGGTGCCAGCACATCAAGCTACTACAATCTGTCAAATTTCTTTAATAGATTTTCAACTTTATCGCCAAAGCATAAGGTTCAAAGTTGATTGGGAAAATTTGACAGTTTCGGGTAGCTTGATGTGCTGGTGTCTGTACCAGATTTGGCCCATTTCTCATGTCCTCACATCAACGTGTCCGGACCAGCAGGGTAATTGCGTAACGCACTACCAGTAGCAATAGATTTCTTTTTGAGCAGACACATTTTTCGAACGTACGAAGCAATGCATTAGCAATATCCTTCAAAATTATTCAGATTGAGATTGATAGTTTGTTACGCAAATTAGGGTACCTACTGTCCCACTTAACGTTGGGATTTGAGATATGGAGCGCAGCATCCTTGGAGTCCGATTAACGAATCTCACTCCAAGAATGCTATGCTCCATTGCTCGCTGGCAAACCGCAAGCTTGAACTTCTGCTGAACTATTGAAGATTGATTTCCGAAAATACCTACAGCCCTTCCATACATTTGCTTAATTAGACACGAAAAACGTTTTGCACTGAATTAGACACTTCTTTTATTTCTTGAAGAATACTAAACAATTTCTAATAATATGATCGGCTGAGAGGGGCAATTCTCGTAATTTTAAGAAAGTTCACAGTCTGATCTCAGTCTCAATCTGTCAAAAATATATCTAATTTCCCTACAGTTTTGACAAGTTTTTTGACATTGATTGTCGCTGAGATGAGATTGCGACTAGATTTTGAACGTTTTAAATTGCAGGAATTGGCCTTCTGATCTCCAAGACACGCGCAATTCAAGAAAATGTACTTACAGCGGCCAGTACACACCATCCTCACTATACAACTAAAACCGGCAATACACTTAGCATATTAACTGCGCGGCTGCGACTGCGACTAGCTACTGCGCCTGCGACTGCCGCCACTAACCACTAAGTTACGCGCGTACGTGGGCACATCACTAGATGTTATCGAAATAACTATTTGCATGATTTTGGAAATAGTAAGATTTATTTTGGTTTGTTCTTTTTAATAAATAGTAATAAGTAATAATTGTCGACATGTGGGAGAGGGGCCCGTGGCTAAATAATAACAGCCGCACAGGTCGATCGATCAGGTTAAGCTACGCTTGCCGCGGTTGGTCTGTGGATGGGTGACCATCTTTACATACCGAGACCCCTCCGTGCCTCGGAAAGCACGTTAAGCCGTTGGTCCCGGCTGTCATTCGTGGATCTTTGACAGTCGTTAGGGGTCGTCAGAAGCCCGAAAGTCTGACAACCAGTCTTACCAAGGGGTATCGTATTACCCAGTAACTGGGTTGTGGAGGTCCGATAGGCAGTCGCTCCATGTAAAATACTGGTATTCAGCTGCATCCGGTTAGACTGGAAGCCGACCCCAACATAGTTGGGAAAAGGCTAGGCAGATGATGATGTCGACATGTGGGATGTGGATTCAGCGGTCATTGTGCCGATAGTCGTGACAGCCAATGGATTAATAGCCAAGAGCCTCGACCAACACCTGAGGAGGCTCTCGTTGGGCAGCTAGATCAAGGGCTTGATTCAGAAAGCAGTACTTCTGAGACGGCCCGCAGTGTAAAGAAGTTCCTCTCTCTGGAGCCCTGACCGCCGCCGGTAGCTTGGACCCTGTTCCCATACCGGTGGGCTACTATTTTTTATATTTTTAAATGTTTTTATATTCTAATATTAAAAAATATAAGATAAAATGTATATCCATACTATTATATTATAAATGCGAAAGTGTGTCTGTCTGTCTGCTACCTTTCACGCTTAAACCGCTGAACCGATTTAGATGAAATTTGGCATAGAGATAGTTTGAGTCCCGGGAAAGGACACAGGGTACTTTTTATCCCTATATTCCCACGGGATCGAGATTTATGCGGGTGAAACCGTGGAGTGCAGCTAGTATTATATAATACTTAGTAAAAAACCGGCCAAGTGCGAGTCAGACTCGCACTTGAAGGGTTCAGTAACACCGCTGCACCGTACAATATTTAACACTATCTACTTTTTCGTTTCCAGTAACGTTTTATTATTTTTTGTTAAAGCAGTCATAGATAGTACTAGTACACTGTAAAAAATTCAAGTGTCTATCTATTACGGTTCAAAATATACAGTCCTGTGACAGACGAACGAACGGACAGCGGAATCTTAGTAATAGGGTCCCATTGACCGTTGGGTACGGAACCATAAAAAAACTTTTTTACAAAAAAAACAACCGACTTCAAAAAAAAACTACAACTTGATAAATAACTTTAATTTCGGAAGTCGGTGTCGTTGGTTCGGCATTTTCGTTTTATGACACCGACTTCTGAAATTAAAGTATTATCACTTTGTAGTTTTTTTTTTGAAGTCGGTTGTTTTTTTTTTTGTAAAAAAGTTTTAATTTTTCACTTTTTAGTTGTACCTACTCCACACAAATTCAAATAATTGAAGACACCGACTAGAAGAATCATCACAATTCGCATAGAAATGCCGGAGATTCAGTACATTTATGCAAATAACATCGTACATAAGAATAATTTCATAATGTATTATATATTAAAACCTTCCTGAAAGTATATAGATGATCTATATACTTTCAGGAAGGTTTTAAATAGATCACATTACTGAAAGAATTATCAAAATTGGTTCATTCGTTTTTGAGAAAATCGCGGACATACTTGAAACATACATACATACATACATACGGGTCGAATACAGAACCTCCTTTTTTGAAGTCGGTTAAAAATACTACTGATTTGCCTGTACATAACACCAAATAAGCGAACATACGTCTACCCACAATTCGAAAATTTAAACCATTCGACATTTCAAACATGGAATGGAACGCAGGGCTGTAAAATAGAGTGGCAGCATAAAAACCGACAATGAATTTTACCGATTGCCGCGTCAGTGTACGGTTTTACGGTTTTTGAAGGTTCCACACAGTGAATGACGTAGTTATTGTCCAATGAAATTGCTTTTTTGATGTCCAATATGGTTGACGTTCGATTTTCGAAATTATACGTTAAATGTTTATTAACGTTCTTTTGTTGAAAATGCAGTTCTTTGCTTCTCGAAAATTATTTATATCGTTTTTGATTGGACGCGGGCAGAGCAAAGAAAGATTGTAAGGTCCGGCCGCGCTAAATTTGCCGAAGATGTAAACAACAATGGCCGCTAGAAATTTAATAAAATCGATATACAAGAACATTTATTTTAAATAAGGTTTGTTTTCGTCTAAATCTCCGAGCTAACTAGACAAAACCAAAACAAAACCTCTAAAGAGGTTTTACGTTAATTCAATAACATTCTGTATAAGTAGGATATTATTATGTGCGTAATAAATAGGTATTTAACCGTATCTGTGCTGCCTCGTTGGTCTCGTGGTCGCAAGCGCAACTGCTGAACGTGGGCCCTGGATTCGATTCCCAGGTCGGGTAAAAGTGTTATTGTGTTTTTTCCATTAGGATTACAACAACTTCTCAGTAACAGCCCAGAATTCGGAAATTGGCGCTGTGTCCTGTGAACTCTCTTCGGTCTTATCATCGGACTATGAGAGTGAGGAAAGACAGAGTACGCCTGTGTCTGCGCACACACTTGTGCACGATAATATTTCCCGCGCCAATGGCAAGTCTCCATTTACATTGGCCGCCATGAGTGAAATTCGGTCTGGAGGACTTTTATGAATATCTGTGTGAAGGCAGCGTGGCCGAGTGGTCTAAGGCGCTGGTTTTAGGCACCAGTCCGAAAGGGCGTGGGTTCGAATCCCACCGCTGTCATAAAACTTTTTACATTTAGATTCTATTTTTGAAGCTTCGTCAAGTTGATGGCGAGGGGACTTGAGAGAGAGAGTTAATCAATGAACTCAGCATATCGCAGTCCACTGCTGGACACAGGCCTCTCCCAGGCTGCGCCACAACACCCTGTCCGCCTTCCGCATCCAGTCCGTTCCATCTAGCTGGGGGGCGGGCGTCCCACACTACGCTTGCCGATACGCGGTCTCCACTCCAGGAGCCTACCACAAAGCTCGTAACGCGATCCATTTTAGGACCTAAACTGAACTGTTCTTCTAATTCGTACCATGATGTCAGTTTAACGATTCAGTTTAGGCCGTGCCATCTGCTGACAGCGATTGTCCCAAACTGAGTCGCAAGTTTTGGTTTCATTCATACTTGTTTGGTACCATGACGTCCATAGAGCAGCTCAAGCGATGCAGTTTAGGAACCTAAACTGAAATGTCTTGTTTTTGAATCGTTTTTAATTAGATCATGGTAGGCCACCAGGACTCGACTACCCCACCGGCCATCGGTCTTCCGAAAAACATGGCCAGCCCACTGCCTCCATACATTTCATACAAAAGTTTAACATAAAATAATCTTAATATACTCAAGAAACGACTTTAAAAGTCTGTATTAATCCACATTTTGTTCTAATAATTGCTACATAAAGTTTTTACTCCCATTTTTATAGTTAAACGACTTCCATTCCTATCATTATGGGAATAAGGTCGCCACTTAAAAAAAGTTAATAAAAAATAAATCTCTTAAACTTTGACGGTGTTTTTATTGCATTTTTTTTTTTGTAAAGTTAACACTTAAAAAGTTATGCCAAGTTACGGGTGATAAGGTTTTTGGGGTCCCGTGGGTCAATCATAGAACCATTTCAGGTCCATAAAAGACATTTCTAAAGCTTCAAACCAATAAATTATCAGCTTTCTGCCCTTTCCAATTTATTTAGTTTCGGCGCAGCATATTGTATTCTTCTTCAATTCAAGTTAAAAGCATTCATTTAAATAAAACTATTAACAGGCACTTTTGAACTGTCAAGGAGTTGGTCTGTCAAAAATATGAAGTTAGTTGCCTATTCTAAAGCGTACTAGGTACCTACCTATGGAGAAGAACGAACAAGAAACTCCAAGGACACTATCACGACCGGAGAGACAGCAGGCGCAGGACCCATGATTTAAGAGGAAATGCGGTCGGAGAGCCTTTTGAAAAAACCTAAGTAAAAAGTCATAATTCGAGGTTTGGCTCACGCCTATTTCCTCCTCCAATATTGTACCAATTTAAAAGATATTTCATAAACTGAATAAGAAGGATATATACCGTGTCCCCATGTTTTTCTTTTTTCATTAAAGTAATTAAAGTAATTGTCAAATTTGTGCACTAGGCCTCTGTTGATAGCGATTTAATTCGGCAATTTTGAGCAATTTTTAGGGTTCTAGTGCTTACAAAAATAATGTATCATCAAAAAGGAAAACATAGGGACATACAAGTAGTTAATGTTTATTATTCTGTAAAAACTCATTGCTTTATGGTCATTAACCAGAAAGAAAACAGGCGAGAGCGTTTCTATGGAGAAACGACACACGCATTTCTTCTTAACGTGCTTCCTATGCACGGGGGGGTATCACACCTCCAACTTCCATTGTTAAACCATTGCTTCATAAGTTCGAAAAATGTGTCCGCTCAACAACGTAAATAACGCAATGTATGTTGTTGAACTGTCAAAATGAAACCCATTGCTACTGATAGTGTGTTACGCAATTACCCCGCGGGTTGTCACTAAGAAATTCCTAATGGAAAAACCAAATAACACGCCGTTCAGTGGGTCGGCCCGACCCGGAATCCAATCCAGGACCCCGCGCTCAGCAGTCGCGCTTGCGACCACGACACCAACGAGATAGTCAGTCACATGCATACCATGACCACCGATTTCCTAGTGTCTAGCTACATAGATACGGAACTTCAAAATGAAATAAACCAAACCCAAACTACCCACTTTATACTAAAAAAAAACACGTTTTACGAACAATAAATTGTTGTAAGTGCGAGTTCATTCACAGGTTGGACAGTTGATTGTGTGGTCGTAAATAACGCAATGCCGCTGCAGTACCCAAGTGAGGCTTGGAATCTGATGGGTGAGCTTTTACGTTTATTAGTTTACGAATTACCAGTGCGTTTTATCATCAATATTTTTGGAACGACAAAGTTTTCATAGATGTACTGAATTGAATGACCAAAAGCAGAAAGAGCAATTCTTTTAGCTCCACCTACAAGTTCAAGACTATGTCAATCATCATCTGCCTAGCCTTTTCCCAAGTATGTTGGGGTTGGCTTCCAGTCTCACCGAATGCAGCCGAATACCAATATTTCACATGAAGCTACAGCCTATCTGATCTTCACAACCCAGTTACTGGATAATACGATACCCCTTGGTAAGACTGGTTGTCAGACTTTCGGACTTCTGACGAGCCGTAACGACTGTCAAATATCCACGAAAGACAGTGCAGGAATAATTAAATTAGACTATAGTTATATTATAGTAAAATATATCCGTACAAACCCCCAACCCCTTTTTGCTTCAAATCATCATCATCTGCCCAGCCTTTTCCCAACTATTTTGGGTTCGGTTTCCAGTCTAATCTGATGCAGCCGAACATCAGTAGGTTTACATAGATCGAAATGCATTACGACTCGATTAACTTCCGAACCATTACGAAACACGACATTATGACTTTGAACACATGGTCGTAAAGAACATAATATAACGCCTGTGCCCCGAAATTATAGGCAGAGAACCATATGTAACCTACACCCACATTTTCACAGTTATGTTAAAGTTTCGTGCTAAAGGAACCGAGGTTATTATCATCAACCGAGCACAAATTACGAAGAAATTCCTTATGGATAAACCAAATAACAGTTCAACCCAACATGAAAATCGCACCGAGAACCCCACGCTCAACAGTGGTGACGACTCCACCTTGGAGTGTAAATGTGGTGCTGTTCCACAAACGATGGGACACTTAATATCTTGTCCGCGTGTCCTGTTAGCTGCACGTTACAGGAACTGATGGACGCTGGTGATGGCGCCAAACAAGTAGCCGAATTTTCCATTTACATTGATACCTATCATTGCTATCGAAACGCTAAAACGAAGAAGAACAGTCACTCTAGCGACCACTTTAACCACTACGCAGTCAAAGATCAAGAATGGCCTTAATTTCACCATAACCCAACTTCAAAGATCCATTAACCTCACACCCACATTAATGCCAAAAACATCATAACTACACCATAATGCAGAATCTTGCCAACACTTCCACGGAGTACCCCCTAATTAGGGTTCCGTATACCACAATTAGGGTCCGTGTATACCAAAATCAGGGTCCCCATATACCACTTAATAACTCGTTAAGTCACCATAAAGTTCATGAGAACAGCGCAGGTAATTATTATACGATCTGTTGGATAATTGTTCGACTTAATTAGCAATTGTTTTGTAGTTATAACAATGTGTGGGTTTAGGTTGCTGCGGAGGTATGAGCGGAGCGGGGAGGGATTCGCACTGTGTCCGCTACGCGTTACGTCCGTTTATAGCCCTATATTGTATGTATTGGCAATATAATTGCGAGTATAGTGGCGGCTTTAGTCAGATGGTTAAAATGTTTAATTTGTTGCATTTTGCCCCCCTATCAGCTTCTGACGGATATACGTCGAATTACAAGTAACCCTGTAATATACGAAAGTAATATTATTTTTAAATAACACGTTGCGTTTTGACTGTACTGAACTGACGGACGCAGAGCGACTAATCGTAAAATATGAAGGTCGACGGCCGTGGTGCGATCGATTTGAAAAAAATGAATCTTCCAAATACAATAGGACCATAAAAGGACGCTACGCGTAGCGGACGTCGTGCGACTTCGTCGGAGCGGGGAGGTATTGGTTTTATATGTTACACTTGGTAAACACAAGTAAAGCTCAAATGGGGTGCTGTAAAATACTTACAGCGAAAACTTTTTACAAAAAAAAAAAAAACTACTTACTGCTGTGTACTTGTGTGCTGTGTGCTTTCCGAGGAACGGAGGGATCTTTATATGTAAAGAAGGTCACCAATCATCTCCCTCTCCATCTATCAACATTTACATATATTTATTATCACTCTTTTAGTTACCATGCATTTCATCCTACCTCTTCATATATCTATAACCCCCCGCCCCGCCGTTTCACCCGCTTAAGTGTTGATCCCATGGGAATATCGGGATAAAAAGTAGCCTATATGTTAATCCAGGGTGTCAGCTACATCCATACAACACACACTCACAAACTTTCGCCTTTATAGTATTAGTGTGATGTGATCGTTTCCTAACCTTCTTTTGGTTACATCGCTCCGCTCATAAAGTCGCTTCCGCCCATGATTGTACCCACACCCTTAAGTACTTATTTACATACCGGCCACATTAAAAGGTGGCAAACGCATATTCATGTGTCAGCCACCGTTTGAGGTGCGGGTTCGACTCCGGGTAATGACTTCATACAGCTAGGTGTATAGAAGTCTAGGTGTCTTGCTTAGCAAGTGGGTTTAAGGAGGCCACCCACTAAGAAGGATTTTATGTTATTTTTGTTATTACCTCCGAATTTTTAAATCACACTAAACGCTGTCTATAACAGAAGGCCATTCTCGTAATTAAAAACGTTCAAAATCTCAACGACAATCAATGTCAAAAACGTAGGGAAATTATAGGTATTTTTGACAGATTGAGACTGAGATCAGACTGTGAACGTTCTTAAAATTACGAGAATTGCCGAACGGAATGGAAACGAATTTTTGTAACGAAATTGTGTAGGTAAAGCATAATGAACTTATGTCGATTGTGTAACGTACAAACTAAATAGGAGCCTAAAAACAGGGCGCCCGTCTTCCAGAACATTCTCGCGCATTCCCGGGAATTCCCGTTGCTAACAGCACGTATCTAATTTGTATAATAGCTAATTTGTCAGACAGCAGCAACCCAACTACGACCTTATTGTAACGTGAATAGAGATCAGTGTGATTTTGGCAACAAGTCAGTTGCAACAACCCAACTACAATCCTAATGTAACATGAATAAAGATCGCTGTGATTTTGACAGACTAGTCAGTGGCAACAACTCAACAGTAACCTTATTGTAACGTGAATAAAGATCACTTTAATTTTGACACAGGTAAAATAACAGTCAAACTCTTATACAACTATGTAAGTAGGGTGTTCTCAATTGCAAACGATATTTAAAAATGCTTAAAAAAACAATCGAATATCAATTTCAACCAATTATAAAATCCAACGCCTTTATTAGCAGAGAGAACAATAAATAAAATTTTGAAAATGGAAACTGACTTTAAAAAAAAATGCAGGCTGCACCCAATGCTACAATAATCATAACTCAAATTCTTTAAAAAAAGAACGGCCTCCATTTTGTGCGTCCAAGTCGACACCTACAATTATATTTTCAAGATATTTTATTTCTCATGTCGTAAATTATGAAGGTGGTAGCTCCTACTACGGGTTTGAATATCGAACTCGATTTGGTTATTGTAGTAAATCGTATAATATTATTAGATGTATGAATCGATGGCCGTTAGGATAGACGTGTTTTGAATGGAGACCACGAAACGTAGGAGAGGACGCCCTCGGGGTAGGTTGGAGCAACGGTCTTCGTAGAGCTAGCAGCTGAATGAGTGTAGGTAGCTGGGGTTCGCGTGTCACGTATTGAAGATTTTAATGGCAAGAATAAGCTGGTGAAGATACTGGTTTCTTTAGATACTTAAGTTACAAAAATATTTTGACCAAATGTTACCACTATGCCATAATATTATGATTGGTTTCTTTAATGAATGTCTTTAAAATGTAGAGTAATTTGGAGAACTTTGATTTTGGAGTGGACTATTCTGCGAGTAAGTCACTATTTTCCAATGCCAAAAAATATTTCACTGTAAATAAATGCTATTTTTTTTTCGAATAATACTGTTTTCTGCAGATATCAGACACAACATTAGTTTACAAACTTTCAGGTTTCTGACTACCCATAGTACCTAATCCTTAATTTGCCAACCAAAGCCCACAAATCTCCTCACTTTTTTCTCACTCTGTACTCAAAATCGAGAGCCAAACGACTTACACAACCATAGTAGCACCCTTTCTAAGAATCCTTTAGTCCATCTGTTGAACTGACGTTTCATTCGACTCCGAATGTGCAAAACAATATAAGTCCGCGAAATAATGAGCTTTAGCATAAATTATTATGCGAACAATTATGAAAATTCTTCATTATGTGCGAGGTAGGGCATAGAGATAGAACTAAATGGGATATTAAGACATCACGCTTGTATATTCGAAGAGATAGGCAGTGGTACAATAATAGTAAGTACACTCACATTTCGCTAGTTATATTTACGTATGTTTGGGTTGTGGAGGTCAGATAAGTACTCATCATCTGCCTAGCCTTGTCCCAACTATGTTGGGGTCAGCTTCCAGTCTAACCGGACGCAGCTGAATACCAGTATTTTACATGGAGCGACTGCCTATCTGACCTCCACAACCCAGAGTTACTGGTTAATACGATACCCCTTGGTATGACTGGTTGTCAGATTTTCGGGCTTCTGACGACCCGTAACGACTGTCAAAGATCCACGGATGACAGCCGGGACCATCGGCTTAACTTGCTTTCAAAGGCACGCAGGGGTCTTGGTATGTAGAGATGTTCACCCATCCACGGACCAACCGCGGCATGTGTAGCTTAACCTGATCGATCGACCCGTGCGGCTGTTATTACTTAGCCACAAGCCTCTCTCTGTACTATATTATTAAAGCTGAAGAGTTTTTTTTATTTGAACGCGCTAATCTCTGCATCTACCAGTCGAAGATTCTCTGTGTATTTCATAGCCCAATTCTTGGTGAAGGCTATAGGCTATTTAACATCACGCTAGAGATCATAAGAGCCGAGCCAAAAGAAAAAAAACTAAACAAAAGTCAGAATGAAGTAATTGCGCGAGCAAAAACAATTGGATTACGGTCCACTCTCTAGGAGTCTTTGGTCAACTGGACCCAAAAAAGTTGGTAAAATCGGAAGGTGTCAACTCGCGCGCGCGTGTTGACACACGCGAGTTGACGAATAAGTCATTCGAACTGGACCCGCAGGTCCAGTTGACCAATCATTGATTTTCTGTATTTTTCTTTGGTCAACTGGACCCACATTCAAACTTAAATAAACATCTTTTGTTTAAAGCTACCGTGGATACAGTCAAAAAAAAATGACACAAAGACAGGGGCACGAATCTGGTAAAGAGGGAGTGTACCCAACACACGTCTCACAGTGTGTCCCAGCGGTGGGAAGACTGATTACGCTACGGTCGCTAATTTATAGAAACCGGTCATCATTGTGCAAAGAAGCTACCAGAGATATCCAAAAACTAAAAGGTGCAAATATACAAAGTACAAAAAATACAAAGAACATTTCTTCCTTAAAATCAGGGGGCGTTCCTTAAAAAATTTATGATCTGCGTATCATATTGGATTAATTCTGACTACCATGGCAAACACTGCTGTTTTATTTTGTAAAAAATAATTATAACTTGCGAAACAGTCTTTGGTTTGGAAGGTTAAGCAGTGCTTGTCATAGTTAGTTATTGGATGGGTGTGCATTTGTTATTTATGTAAGGTCCCATTAGAATAGATGGACAAACTTTTAGAAATCATTTAGACCACCAAAATAAGGACGGTGGTAAAAAAATATATATAACAACCTTATTGGGAGCTATAATTGTTTGAGCCTTTTGGGGTTGAAACACTAGGGCCTTGGGGTTCGAGTGCTCATCGAATATTTCGGGACATCGCCAAGTGGTTGACTCTTTACGTGACCGGAGGGCTGCTGGCCTATTTTTAGCCCAAAGAAACAGCATTGCCATCCAACGTGCCTTTTGGGCACTTATCCCATTGACAGCGATGTGGACGAATTTTTTGATGCCCTATGAGCTCCTCCCTTTTTCTTGTAATTTTTTATCGTACTTGTAATAAATATATTATATCGTCACTGGAAAGGAGAAAATGCTAAAGCGCTGTTTGGGCCAAAATGAGTTATATAATATATATATAAGTATAAGTTATATTATATCGCTCGATTAGATTTTTTTTAAACCATTTTCAACAATTTTTTTTAGACAATCTGGGTCAATTAAAATTGGCTCAGATTGTCTTGAAACCTAAACAGATCGACGCAGAAAAAAAAACTAATCCAACGATATATTATATAACTCATTTTCGACAAATGGCGCTTTAGCATTTTCTCCTTTTCAGTGACGGTATAAGTATGTATTTTAGTTTTAGCTTATAAATTGTAATTAAGTATTTTTGTTAGTAGTGTCGTCTTTGTGAATAAATAAAGCACTAACCACTTTTTCCAACAATTACTTAATGATTTTTTTTTATCGATTTTGGAGGTCTAATTTCAAGTCTACATAATATGCCTGCTATGACTTATCTTTACCCAAATCAAGAAATAATATCGCTCATTTGGAGAAATATCGACGTAAATGTATTTTTTCCCAAAAAATTGTTAAGTATGCCAAAGAACTAGAAAGCGTATTTACGTTAGGAAAACAGACTTTAAAAAAAAGTAGCAGTGTTTCTCCAAATGAGCGATATTATTACGTGTCAAAAACCTACAAAAAGGGCCAAAAACTTCGAAAATAGCATGTAGTCTTGTAAGTTAAATACGGCCGAGTCACTTTAGTGGAATGACCGAAATGTTTCCTCTTTATGAACTTAAAGAGATAGTAACTTACTATTATTTGGACTAACTTTGTGTGGTACAAGTTAGAGGATTCACGATTGTTATTGTTCTAATACGAAGATGACTCGGAGACATGCAGAACTGTGGACCTTACACGAACGCACGCGAACGAACGATTTTATAATTGAAACTATTCGTTTCGCACATAATATTTATTTACCCCCTTACTAATAAACGTATTATATCAGATGAATAGTTACACACCGATTTCTCTCTTTCAGTCGTCAGTAATTTGTCTTTCGAAAGAAGAAGACAAAGCGTTGTGTAACTATACAGACGCTATACAACGTTTATTGGTAAGGGGGTTAGGTTATAGACTTTATTCAAATCTATGATGGGTGATACTAATATTGTGCTTTTCGAAAAAAAAAAACAAAATGCCATAGCTATTTTCGATTCGAAAATCGTTTGAATTTACATTATTTTTACGTCACGTTCGTGCTAGGACCTCTGTACCTACCGTAATAGCGTAACACAGTTTCAAACACAATTCGAGGGTTTTGAAGGCGTAGCTCACCGTCCGAACAGGACCAGGCCCGTGCCGGACGGCGCGTATGTGTTCCACGCGCACCTCAAAGAGATGTCAGCATAAAGGAAGGGGCCCGTTAGGGCCAAAGCCTGCCGGGGTAGCGGGATCGTCCGAAAGGGTTACCGATGCCCCGGAACATAAAGGGCTAAGGAAGGAACACGGGTGGGTTTTAGTCAGTTAGAGTCTGACACTCCCTTCCGCTCCACCCAGAGCGGGAGGAGTCATTAGATGATTTCCCATCCAAAAAAAACAAAAAAAAGAGAAACTATCCCTTACAAATCGTCAGCTCAACAATGTAAATAACGAAATGAACGTGGCTGAACTGTCAAAATGAAAGGCAAGGCGATGGATTGTTATTTTATACTAGCTGCGCCCCGCGGTTTCACCCGCGTAAGTAACGATCCCGTGGAAATATCGGGATAAAAAGTAGCCTATATATTAATCCAGGTTGTCAGCTACCTCCATACAAAATTTTATCAAAATTGGTCCAGTCATTTGAGCGTGAAGAAGTAACAAACATATAAACAGACACACAAACTTTACGCAATTATCCCGCGCGCTGGTTTGTTTTACTTTTAGGATGATACTAGGATGATATTGATAAAATAAAGAAAGAAAAGAAAGAAAAAGTATTTATTGCGACTCGTATAGGAAGATCACAAACTAAACTAAACACAGTAAAAATTAAAAATCCAAGTTATATAAAAAAAAGAGTAATTAAAACAAAAATGAAACAGAACGTCCTATACGAGGCCAAAAGGCTCCTATCTCAGCATGATGCTGCAACATTTAAAAAATAAATGTGACAGCGCTGGTATGAATCCTTTACTAAATTTTTTTGGTTACTTACCTGAGTTCATACTGCTATTCCTTAACTGGAACACAGTGGTGAGTTTAATTAATTATTTTACACAGATTATTTTCGCACTACCATTTAGTTGTGCTGTCTGGAAGCCTTTATAGGTAAGACTCAGCATTTCTTACCAAGCCTAGCAAGGAGAGTTACCTACCTTGCTGATTGGCTAGATTATCGTTTTATCATTAATTACATCTATCATGACGTACATTTTATAATGTAGAAATGATTGTAACTGTCAGAAATCGCTTCCTCGTCTACTTTAGACCTCCTCCCAAACCGTGGCGTTGCCCACGCGTGGGAGTAACTCATTATAATGCGGCACCATTGTGCAGTTTATTATTATGTAAACACCGTCTATATTAGTGTGGACTAGACTAGGAAACACTCTGCTCTCGTGTCGGCACGGTCTATACGAGATAAGGTCATGTCGTGCCAACTATGTAGCGGAGTTGATTCTGCCCCTGACTGGCCAGGATACATAGGAACTACATCAGCATACTCCTTCTTCTTTTTAGCGTGTCGATGGCACAAATAACACGAACCATGTATAACGAAATATCGGAGTATTCCTCGAAACGCACCAACTTTGAAACGCACCAAAAACATTCGTCGAAAAAAAAAAAATATAATATTATTCCTCGAAATGCATCAGCGATGAAACATAGAAAAGAGCATAAAGGATTCGTAATAAATGATTTCGATAGACGGGTACGTTTCAAAGTTGGTGCGTTTCGAGAAATACCCCAAATATCGTTTTTAAAATTTATTTGTTTGGTCCAAAATTCAGCAACGTGGATACCGTTTGCTGACGCAGCTGTGTCCTCATATGTGCAGGTGACAGAGCATGCAGTATAAGATGGGAGGTCAGCCATTGCCTGTGGAGAGATGCTGCATAAAGACCGTTGATCTGACCCTCACCAGGTCATAGGTCCACCTTGTGAGAGGTTTACCAATGCTGCACCTTCCGGTACGGGGTCGCCACTTCAGAACCTTTCAACCCTGTCAGCCATCCTTTCTGCGAGCATTGTGCTATAAGGCCTTCGTAATACAGAATCTATCCAGAAATCGTGTAAAAGACAGACATTTTCAGCTTTGTAGATCATCACATCAGTTATCAATCTATAGTTGTTCCTGGAGGCCTACCACAAGCTCGTAACGCGATCCATTTTAGGACCTAAACTGAACTGTTCTTCTAATTCGTACCATGACGTCAGTTTAACGATTCAGTTTAGGCCGTGCCATCTGCTGACAGCGATTGTCCCAAACTGAGTCGCAGTTTAGGTTTCATTCATACTTGTTTGGTACCATGACGTCCATAGAGCAGCTCAAGCGATGCAGTTTAGGAACCTAAACTGAAATGTCTTGTTTTTGAATCGTTTTTAATTAGATCATGGTAGGCCACCTTCTCTGTTGAAGAAAAGGCTTTTGCCCTGTTAAGGTTGCGTTTCCTAGGAAAACGGTTCCTTCATATTATAACGGCATCATGAAATCACCTTCACCAGTATTTGACAATAAGGTGCCAAAAACGCTCTAAATTTCGACAGTTGTTTTTGTGTACCCGTTCACCGCTTTAGAAAACCAAAGCTTTAGAGGCTCAGTAAAAGGCTGATCACAAATTGCCTCGGCCCTCTTATCCACACTATTTAACTAAACTATGCGCGTACGCATGACAATACTAGCTTCCGATGCTGGCCGACCCACTCCGGCGCACCAATTGTATTGATCACTAATCAGTTTCCCTTCAAAACGTATGAAGATTTTTAGTTTAACATAATTTTACATTTCCAGTATGTTCTTTGTGACATCTTGGTTTTGTTTTGAGTAGGAGATCGCTTCTTTATTTAATTTTGTAAAACATGAAACGTTTATTTTCTCTTGACTGTACTTACCTGTCAAAAAGAGTAACCTAGCATAAAGTGGATAAGCCAGAGTTTAAAACAGAAGAAGAACTAGCAGGGGATCGAGGAGGGGGGTAGGGGGGTGGAGGGGAGCTCAGGGGATCAGACTGGAATAAATCGCAGAATGGCGCCTGAGCATTAAGTATTGCGGTTGTCATAAGAACTACACAGTCTAGGATGACATCAAAAATATGACTAGATCAGAACCAAGCATCATCTTCACATACATAACACATAATCAGCCTATAATGTTCCCACTGCTGGGCCACAGGCCTCCTCTTGGTGAGAGGGAGTGGGCCGTAATCCACCACGCGGGCCCAGTGCGGGTTGGCAGATGTCACATGTCTTTGAATGTTTGGTTCTAGGACATGCTGGTTTCGTCACGATGTTTTCCTTCACCGTTTTGAGAGCAGTGGATGATTCTGTTATTGATTGTTCGCTTAAGAGCCAACACTTCGCGAGCTCGAACTCGAAGGTGGGCGTGGCCAAAAAGCACGCTGTCTCACCCGGCATCGTGTCTGACAGAGATAGTATCAGTGAAGAGCAGTTAGACGATAGTCTACACACACAACATCTAGTTCACACTCACAAACACCGTTCCGAACTGAAACGACACGTTAGACGATGCACACATGCACAATAACGCTAGTGTTTACATTCTCTTTGACATGCACCGCCATTCATCGCTCCACACAATAAACAGTCATCGCTCGCCCGACGCGCAGCGCAGTCGGGCGAGTGATATTATTACCTACTGTTTATGTCGTACCTATTAGATAATAATAAAATTGTAATTATTATCATTATAGTTGACTACCTATATTGTTTTCAAAATTATTTACCTGTCTTATTTTTTTTATCAATACCCAAAATATTAGGTACCTAAACAATCTTGATTCTTGAGTTTGACACATAATTATTTTTATCTAAATAAACCGTTTAAAAATCTAGTGTTTTTTACAAACGAATTTATAATAATTTGAGTAAGTTCTAGAGTTTTATGAATTTCATGACAAGTAACACGGACAACGTAGTACCTACATAGATACCTACTCGCAGACGTACGCTAAGGTAGGTAGGTACTTACCTACATTTTAGTGCCCACGACACAAGACGGTTTGTTATTTTTGGTGGGGTAAGTAATTATAACAGTAGGTACCTAGTTACCTACTAGAGAGAGCAGTGGTGGCCCAGTGGTATCGGCCGCGACTTACGAGTTGTAGGTCGTATGTTCGAATCCAGACAGGAGCTTTACTTTGTGTAAATTGTTTCATCACCACTGCTCTCAAAAATGGTGAAGGAAAACATCGTGAGGAAATCGGCATGTCCTAGAACCAAAAATTCGAAGACATGTGACATCTACCAACCCGCACGGGGCCCGCGTGGTGGATTACGGCCCACTCCCTCTCACAGAAAGGAGGCCTTGTGTCCCAGCAGTGGGAACATTATACGCTGATTATGTATGTATTATGTACCTACTAGGTATGCAGATAAGTATAATAATATTCTATTGGGTAAACTATGATAATCCCACATGATGTTATGTTCATTTATTACGTAAGACGATTTGAGGGGGGAGGGGGTTATAACAAGTCTTATTTTTTCTTACGTGGGGGTGAGAGGGGTCTAGACTGTTCTTAGTAGATCACAAAAGTAAACAAAAATTATAAGTTTTTCATTTTTTGCTAGGTACTTTTCTATGCAATTTTGGTAGATACTGATCTTACGTAAGATTAAAAAGGGGGGAGGGGGTTCATCCAAGTCTTTTTTTTGTTACGTAGGGGAGGGGGACAGAAAGTGGTAAAATTGTATTACGTAATAAATGAACAGCCTAGGTACCTAACCTAGAACCTTTTTTTTTTTTTTTTTTTTTTTTTAACGTGGAGAAATGCTCATGCATTCTGCACTATCACGGGGAGATAGTGCAGTTATGTGGGACTCTAACCCACTAAAACTCCACGGTGTCCTCCTCTGCCGCTTACGGCGGGAACACGGGCACGCGTTTGCACTCATCCGTGAACCCACCGCGGCTGTCCGTCACCGGACCCCCCTCTGGGGAGTATTCCCCATCATCGGCGCACCAGAACACATAGCACGCCGTGACCACCTCTGGGACCAAACCAGCACATGGGTGCCAGACGACCCCGTATCTGGGCACCCTTGGTCCCCCTTTGACGGGTCAGGTAATTGGCCCCGCCACCTGCCAATTTTCGGCCGCAGAGGATAGGGAGAGCGGCCAACGTCATACCAACACTCCTCCTCCCCTGCGGCCCCACCGCGTCCGCCATCAGACGGTGGCGACCCCGTCAAGGCCGCGGAAGGTAGGGAGAGCGGCGCACCGCAATACCGGCACTCCTCTCCCGCCGCGGCCTCCAACCCTCAGCCGCGACGCCTCCCACACGACATCGCGGCCCGCCTCAGTTGCGATGTCGCCCAAGCGGCACCGCAACCTACTTGTTGGCCGCTACGCCGTCGGCTTACAGGCAAAAGCCCTGACGAGCGGCCCCTCCTCGGGTTCCTCTTCGCTTCACCGTGGGGGTCCAAGCCACGGCTACTGAGCCCCCCCGCCTCGACAATGCGGGAACCCACCGGGGGGGACCTAACCTAGAACCTACGTGAACCTATTACATCCGTGGCAAGTCGCCGACTCCGTACATCATGTAGGGACATACGTCTTTTTTGTTATCTAGGGACATCTACCTATTGTACAGACGCCAGCACATCAACCTACTACAATCTGTCAAATTTCTTTAATAAATTTTCAACTTTATTGCTGAAGGCTAAGGTTCAAAATTGATTGGGGAAATCTGACAGTTTCGGGTAGGTTGATGTGCTGGCGTCTGTTTACCTACCTACAGAAAATTGAATGAAATTATTTCGCAAGTAAATAGAATGAATCAATGAACCAAGTAGGTAATATACAGCAGGATTTTTTTTAGAAAATAATGTCGTCGGATGATGGGACATACTTTACGCACAAAACACCCACTGCCGCCGTTTTATGCTTTACGTGATGAAAGTATGCATCAATATAAACAACTTTTATTATGAGGCCCCTTGCCTGCCAGCTGACTTTTTTTCATATTTCAGGGTTGGTCCCATAATGAAAGTTGTTCGTATTCATGACTACTGTCAAATCACCTGGTAGGTATAAATTAATGATAAACCCTGAGCGTATGATTAGTGTACCTACGGTGTCGCGAGCGCACATCATAGGTAATAGGTATGTAGTATGTAGGTAGTAGGTATCAAACTCGTAACGTTGAGTGAGTAGCGGTAGATTGCTACAAGGATTGTCAGTTGCTTACTCCATTATTACGAGTATAAGGGTGATTTTGTAGTGTGTTAGGGTAGGTTTAGGTAGGTATACCGTATACCTATTAATGAAACACTACTATAAAATAAAATATAAATGTTTATTATCACTAATAATAACACTAGATTTAAAACACTAATAACTAAAATGCGCGGCGTGAAAGAAAGAAAGAAATGGCATGCATTTGGCTTTGAGGTTTGTAGCGGACTGGCGAGGGCGTCCGAGGGGCGCAATCCGTGCGCAGGGGACGCGCCGGCGCCGGCGCGGGCGGTGATATCCGATCGTCGTCCTCGCGTCGGTCTTCGCGGTAGGTATGCAGTAAGGCGGTATACAGGCACGTCAAATTATATTAGCTCGTGTACGCACGGTACTTGTAAGAAAATTATTCTTTTTCTCTTTTAGAACCGACAATTTATTGTGATTGTGCAACTTTAGAAAGAAATAGGATAGTGAGTATTGCTTATCTATTTCAACAATTGAAAAATATTAGACATGATCCATTTGAATGTAATTTTCAGCATTTAGAATTTATGAAAGAAAAAAGAATTAGGATTTACAATTTTATTTTCAAAAGCAATTTGTGCAACAAAATAGAAAAGATCGAATCTCAGGGAGTCTAATAAAGAATCTAAAGAGATCCCTATTAATTAAATGTGAGGGTAGAGGGTATTTCACTAACTGGCAATGGATGGAGCCAGCTTGATAAGGTTTGTGCTAGTTTAAATATGCCTAATATGAGCAAAATTTATTATGTAAAAAATAATCAAAGATTAGCCATTTCCAAAAAGACATAGCGTTACAGCTTATGTTGGAAGCAGGTGCAGAAGAAAGGCGACCTGCTTTGGAAAATAAAAATTTTAGTCAAGGTGTACCATGTATGACCGTCGTGGTGACAGACGCTCATGGACTAAACGTAGCTACGGACCAAATTTTAACTCACTTTCTGAAGTGGGTTGTATAATAGGGCACCGGACACAAAAAAATTGAGTTGGAATGACTCCGGAGCCAGTCTGTACGCAAGAATCATTTTCTACAAGTACATTTTTCCACCGTGAACTGGTTGTTTCATTGTACTTGTGCTTGAACGACGATTTGTTTAAATGACTCTCGAGGTGATCTAAAAACAACATGGGTAACATTAACGGAAATTATATTAAACATAACAAAAAGGGAATTAACCTAAGTGATAGCATAACTATGGTAGTAGATATACCTATGAAAATACTTACGATTAGGGTGTGGTCAGTACATGAGGAATACCGGAACTAATCTGTTCATTTACTCCAGGAACATTTTGAATTGTGCAGAGATTGCTTTATGTACAGACGCCAGCACATCAACCTACCCGAAACTGTAAAATTTTCCCAATCAATTTTGAACCTTATGCTTTAGCAATAAAGTTGAAATTTGATTAAAGAAATTTGACAGATTGTAGTAGGTTGATGTGCTGGCGTCTGTACTTCTGCTTGACAGATATTCTGCTCGAATGACTCTAGTGTCGATCTGAAAAAAATATAGATTATATAAGTGAAGACAATTACAAGACCAATCCAACCACACACCATCCCAGTACCCATCCTCACAATAACCTGACCCAGTTAAAAAACCACTTCAAAAATGTTTAATTTTGGTCTACGTGAATTTGAGGTAGTGGTCGTTATCAGTGTATAATTGACATATTAGGTCGTTACCTAATATGTCAATTATACACTCAAAATAATACTTACGGTTGGGACGTATCCAGTCCAGGAGGAATATTTTCTGTATTCAAGAAACATCCCCTCAATGTTCTTTTGAACTTCTTCTTGCGATGGGCACTTAGTTTTAGGCACCCTTTTCTTCCCGTTCGTCAATTCTCTTTTGGATCTGTTCCAAAAAAAAAAACAAAATTATATATATACAGTGTCAAATTAAATTAGCAAGCGAAACTCCGCAGACTTGATGGGTATCGATATCTAACCATGATAAAACAAAAAAAATATATTTGACTAGCTTCAGCCCGCGACTTCGTCCGCGTGAAATTTCTGTTTCCCCCAACCCACTCGTCGCATCGCATCGCCTGACCGCACTACTACTTCGTTTTCGCTTTCGTTCTGACTTTTTTTCATTTTGCTCGGCTCCTAAGGATGCTAGCGTGATGTTAAATATCCTTCCTCAAAAATTGGGCTATCAAACGCAAAAAGAATTTTTGAAATCCGACTGGTAGTTCCAGAGATTACCCCCTACATACAAACTTACAAACAAATTTTACCTCTTTATAATATTAGTATAGATGACTTTTTAGTGGAGTCAACGACCGCACTACCGCACAGTGTAGGAGGCACTTGTAAATATAAGTTTAAATATACAGTTTTTTTTATGTAAACTTCACAGACGTGATTGGTATCGATTACTCAATACGATAAAACAAAAGAAAACAGATTTTCTATCTTATACTTCAAGTAACAACTCTAGAAGCGGTCGTTGACCCTCAAAAAATACATCAAATATTTTTGATTTTTATTTTATCATGTTTAGATAACGATACCCATCACGTCGGCAGAGTTTCGCTGGCTAATTTAATTTGACCCTGTAATAATAAAGTAAATACCTACACACTATTATTTATTTATTTTATAAAAGTAATGTATTTATACATATACCTTTTTTTGTACTAGCTTTTGCCTGCGATTCAGTGGGTTTAGGATAGCACAAAAAGTTTTTTTCGTCTTTATAATAATTATTAATAAAGAATTACTAAACTATAAACAGTCACATAATAATTTGTGCCTATGATAGGGTACCTCCTTGTGTAGGTACCTACCTACCTACACAAAACACCGCGCCGCGCCGCGCCGCACGCTTGTGTTTACATTCTCATTGCCGCCGGCCGCGCGCCGCGCCCCGCGCCTGTCGCCAAACCCCGAGCACCAAGTCTTAGCTAGCTATAGGCTACTAGGACCCTTAGGAGTTGAGTAGTAATAGCGCAGACAGGCGATGCGATGCGACGCGGTGGTTCGGGGGAACAAAAAATTTCACACGGACGAAGTCGCGGGCAGAAGCTAGTTATATTATAACAAAAAATATGCTCGAGGAGGTCCCTACCGAAATAGGTTAGTTCTAAGAAATTGTACGACTTACCCTTTGTTTAGTTGTAGTCCTTCAATCAACCAACACAACTTCACTGACACAGCGTCCACTCAAACCAACAATTCCGATTTCAAATGAAAATACAGAGTCCAAATTGTAGTGCGAAGTCAAACAGATAATGTAGGTAGTATCGAAATCCAAAGTTCAAGCCAGGGGTCAATGTAGTGTTTACGTGCGAATGATAAGTATGATCACGTCTCCAACTTTCGCAAGATACTCAAGTGGCTCCCCATTCGACTTCGCAGGAACTCTCGGATATTGTGTCTGCTATTCAATCTCCTTCACAATCCCAAAACACCATCCTATCTACGGGAGCGTTTTTCCTACGCCCGTCCTTCAGATGCGCCTTGCAGGTCGCATCTTAACCTTTTGAACGCCACGGACGTTTATAGACGTCTAACGAAATCGTGCCAAACACGCCACCGACGTCTATAGACGTCAAGAAAACGACATTTTTTAAATACAAAATAAATATACTAAATTAAGTTTTCTGTGTTTCTTTTTCCTATTATTTCAAACTACTTTAGTGAAATATTGTAAATTGACACAAAGATATATTCATTATTTGAATTCACAAGAAAAAACAATCGTCAAATATTGCTAATCGAAATCCGTAAAATTGTGTATTTCCCCACGCCACAGACGTCAAGACACGTCAGCTAGTGATGGGTAGGTAAGGTAACTTATATTCCAAATTTATGAAATATTTTATTGAAAGTAGCTTACTATTACTTTGACAATTACTTTTTACTGACAAATATTCGTATCTGAATATTCCTAATGTATAATATTTAAAAAAATGTGGAAAAGAACTTATAATTGATATCCTTAAATCGATAGTTTACTGTCCACTCTCGCGCATCCCTATGTAAGAGCTCATAGACAGTTACCTGTACGCCACAGACGGGAATGGACGTCAAGCGGTGACGTCATTAGCGCTACGGGAGTCTGCTAGTGCTTTACTACATTTATTATTATGATCGGTGGTAATATTAAAATTTGAAGCATTATTATTGTGCGAGGCTATATTAAAAATGTCAATATACTGAACGTAATAAGAAAAGTAAGACAGCAAAAGGACTTGGATGACATAAGTTTGCCAAGTTTCGAAGAATCCGACTAATAATTATATGTAAAATGATTAAATTGTTTTAAATAATAAAATATTATTATTTTTTATGTACCACAATATCACATGATCACATCCCTACTCGCATGCGAGAAAGTTGTCAAAAGTCGTGCCAGCCACGCCAGAGACGTGTCTTCACGTCGGCGGATGACGTCACGAACCAGATTAGTGATGTACCTTATTATTGATTTATTCGTTTGTAGTTCTAATGTTTGCTTTTAGGTTGCTTAGAACTTAGTAACTGCTGTTTAATGATAGTATGATACTATGATACTATAGTATGATATACCTATTAATGAAACACTACTATAAAATAAAATATAAATGTTTATTATCACTAATAATAACAATAGATTTAAAACACTAATAACTAAAATGCGCGGCGTGAAAGAAAGAAAGAAATGGCATGCATTTGGCGTTGAGGTTTGTAGCGGACTGGCGAGGGCGTCCGAGGGGCGCAATCCGTGCGCAGGGGACGCGCCGGCGCCGGCGCGGGCGGTGATATCCGATCGTCGTCCTCGCGTCGGTCTTCGCGGTAGGTATGCAGTAAGGCGGTATACAGGCACGTCAAATTATATTAGCTCGTGTACGCACGGTACTTGTAAGAAAAGTACACGGTACTTGTAAGAAAATCTGTTTTCTTTTGTTTTATCGTATTGAGTAATCGATACCAATCACGTCTGTGAAGTTTACATAAAAAAAACTGTATATTTAAACTTATATTTACAAGTGCCTCCTACACTGTGCGGTAGTGCGGTCGTTGACTCCACTAAAAAGTCATCTATACTAATATTATAAAGAGGTAAAATTTGTTTGTAAGTTTGTATGTAGGGGGTAATCTCTGGAACTACCAGTCGGATTTCAAAAATTCTTTTTGCGTTTGATAGCCCAATTTTTGAGGAAGGCTATTTAACATCACGCTAGCACCCTTAGGAGCCGAGCAAAATGAAAAAAAGTCAGAACGAAAGCGAAAACGAAGTAGTAGTGCGGTCAGGCGATGCGATGCGACGAGTGGGTTGGGGGAAACAGAAATTTCACGCGGACGAAGTCGCGGGCTGAAGCTAGTCAAATATATTTTTTTTGTTTTATCATGGTTAGATATCGATACCCATCAAGTCTGCGGAGTTTCGCTTGCTAATTTAATTTGACACTGTATATATATAATTTTGTTTTTTTTTTTTTTGGAACAGATCCAAAAGAGAATTGACGAACGGGAAGAAAAGGGTGCCTAAAACTAAGTGCCCATCGCAAGAAGAAGTTCAAAAGAACATTGAGGGGATGTTTCTTGAATACAGAAAATATTCCTCCTGGACTGGATACGTCCCAACCGTAAGTATTATTTTGAGTGTATAATTGACATATTAGGTAACGACCTAATATGTCAATTATACACTGATAACGACCACTACCTCAAATTCACGTAGACCAAAATTAAACATTTTTGAAGTGGTTTTTTAACTGGGTCAGGTTATTGTGAGGATGGGTACTGGGATGGTGTGTGGTTGGATTGGTCTTGTAATTGTCTTCACTTATATAATCTATATTTTTTTCAGATCGACACTAGAGTCATTCGAGCAGAATATCTGTCAAGCAGAAGTACAGACGCCAGCACATCAACCTACTACAATCTGTCAAATTTCTTTAATCAAATTTCAACTTTATTGCTAATGCATAAGGTTCAAAATTGATTGGGAAAATTTTACAGTTTCGGCTAGTTTGATGTGCTGGCGTCTGTACATAAAGCAATCTCTGCACAATTCAAAATGTTCCTGGAGTAAATGAACAGATTAGTTCCGGTATTCCTCATGTACTGACCACACCCTAATCGTAAGTATTTTCATAGGTATATCTACTACCATAGTTATGCTATCACTTAGGTTAATTCCCTTTTTGTTATAATTTCTGTTAATGTTACCCATGTTGTTTTTAGATCACCTCGAGAGTCATTTAAACAAATCGTCGTTCAAGCACAAGTACAATGAAACAACCAGTTCACGGTGGAAAAATGTACTTGTAGAAAATGATTCTTGCGTACAGACTGGCTCCGGAGTCATTCCAACTCAATTTTTTTGTGTCCGGTGCCCTATTATACAACCCACTTCAGAAAGTGAGTTAAAATTTGGTCCGTAGCTACGTTTAGTCCATGAGCGTCTGTCACCACGACGGTCATACATGGTACACCTTGACTAAAATTTTTATTTTCCAAAGCAGGTCGCCTTTCTTCTGCACCTGCTTCCAACATAAGCTGTAACGCTAAGTATGTCTTTTTGGAAATGGCTAATCTTTGATTATTTTTTACATAATAAATTTTGCTCATATTAGGCATATTTAAACTAGCACAAACCTTATCAAGCTGGCTCCATCCATTGCCAGTTAGTGAAATACCCTCTACCCTCACATTTAATTAATAGGGATCTCTTTAGATTCTTTATTAGACTCCCTGAGATTCGATCTTTTCTATTTTGTTGCACAAATTGCTTTTGAAAATAAAATTGTAAATCCTAATTCTTTTTTCTTTCATAAATTCTAAATGCTGAAAATTACATTCAAATGGATCATGTCTAATATTTTTCAATTGTTGAAATAGATAAGCAATATTCACTATCCTATTTCTTTCTAAAGTTGCACAATCACAATAAATTGTCGGTTCTAAAAGAGAAAAAGAATAATTTTCTTACAAGTACCGTGCGTACACGAGCTAATATAATTTGACGTGCCTGTATACCGCCTTACTGCATACCTACCGCGAAGACCGACGCGAGGACGACGATCGGATATCACCGCCCGCGCCGGCGCCGGCGCGTCCCCTGCGCACGGATTGCGCCCCTCGGACGCCCTCGCCAGTCCGCTACAAACCTCAAAGCCAAATGCATGCCATTTCTTTCTTTCTTTCACGCCGCGCATTTTAGTTATTAGTGTTTTAAATCTAGTGTTATTATTAGTGATAATAAACATTTATATTTTATTTTATAGTAGTGTTTCATTAATAGGTATACGGTATACCTACCTAAACCTACCCTAACACACTACAAAATCACCCTTATACTCGTAATAATGGAGTAAGCAACTGACAATCCTTGTAGCAATCTACCGCTACTCACTCAACGTTACGAGTTTGATACCTACTACCTACATACTACATACCTATTACCTACCTATGATGTGCGCTCGCGACACCGTAGGTACACTAATCATACGCTCAGGGTTTATCATTAATTTATACCTACCAGGTGATTTGACAGTAGTCATGAATACGAACAACTTTCATTATGGGACCAACCCTGAAATATGAAAAAAAGTCAGCTGGCAGGCAAGGTTGGCCTCATAATAAAAGTTGTTTATATTGATGCATACTTTCATCACGTAAAGCATAAAACGGCGGCAGTGGGTGTTTTGTGCGTAAAGTATGTCCCATCATCCGACGACATTATTTTCTAAAAAAAATCCTGCTGTATATTACCTACTTGGTTCATTGATTCATTCTATTTACTTGCGAAATAATTTCATTCAATTTTCTGTAGGTAGGTAAACAGACGCCAGCACATCAACCTACCCGAAACTGTCAGATTTCCCCAATCAATTTTGAACCTTAGCCTTCAGCAATAAAGTTGAAAATTTATTAAAGAAATTTGACAGATTGTAGTAGGTTGATGTGCTGGCGTCTGTACAATAGGTAGATGTCCCTAGATAACAAAAAAGACGTATGTCCCTACATGATGTACGGAGTCGGCGACTTGCCACTGATGTAATAGGTTCACGTAGGTTCTAGGTTAGGTACCTAGGCTGTTCATTTATTACGTAATACAATTTTACCACTTTCTGTCCCCCTCCCCTACGTAACAAAAAAAAGACTTGGATGAACCCCCTCCCCCCTTTTTAATCTTACGTAAGATCAGTATCTACCAAAATTGCATAGAAAAGTACCTAGCAAAAAATGAAAAACTTATAATTTTTGTTTACTTTTGTGATCTACTAAGAACAGTCTAGACCCCTCTCACCCCCACGTAAGAAAAAATAAGACTTGTTATAACCCCCTCCCCCCTCAAATCGTCTTACGTAATAAATGAACATAACATCATGTGGGATTATCATAGTTTACCCAATAGAATATTATTATACTTATCTGCATACCTAGTAGGTACATAATACATACATAATCAGCGTATAATGTTCCCACTGCTGGGACACAAGGCCTCCTTTCTGTGAGAGGGAGTGGGCCGTAATCCACCACGCGGGCCCCGTGCGGGTTGGTAGATGTCACATGTCTTCGAATTTTTGGTTCTAGGACATGCCGATTTCCTCACGATGTTTTCCTTCACCATTTTTGAGAGCAGTGGTGATGAAACAATTTACACAAAGTAAAGCTCCTGTCTGGATTCGAACATACGACCTACAACTCGTAAGTCGCGGCCGATACCACTGGGCCACCACTGCTCTCTCTAGTAGGTAACTAGGTACCTACTGTTATAATTACTTACCCCACCAAAAATAACAAACCGTCTTGTGTCGTGGGCACTAAAATGTAGGTAAGTACCTACCTACCTTAGCGTACGTCTGCGAGTAGGTATCTATGTAGGTACTACGTTGTCCGTGTTACTTGTCATGAAATTCATAAAACTCTAGAACTTACTCAAATTATTATAAATTCGTTTGTAAAAAACACTAGATTTTTAAACGGTTTATTTAGATAAAAATAATTATGTGTCAAACTCAAGAATCAAGATTGTTTAGGTACCTAATATTTTGGGTATTGATAAAAAAAATAAGACAGGTAAATAATTTTGAAAACAATATAGGTAGTCAACTATAATGATAATAATTACAATTTTATTATTATCTAATAGGTACGACATAAACAGTAGGTAATAATATCACTCGCCCGACCGTCTGCGCTGCGCGTCGGGCGAGCGATGTGACTGTTTGTGTGGAGCGATGAATGGCGGTGCATGTCAAAGAGAATGTAAACACTAGCGTTATTGTGCATGTGTGCATCGTCTAACGTGTCGTTTCAGTTCGGAACGGTGTTTGTGAGTGTGAACTAGATGTTGTGTGTGTAGACTATCGTCTAACTGCTCTTCACTGATACTATCTCTGTCAGACACGATGCCGGGTGAGACAGCGTGCTTTTTGGCCACGCCCACCTTCGAGTTCGAGCTCGCGAAGTGTTGGCTCTTAAAGCTTTCCGCAAAACAATTAGCAAGCAATATCAACATCTTGTACATAGCAATCAACATAAAATCAAGAACAACTACAGTATTTAATTACCAAATAAAATCAACAACAATTTATTATAAAAGGGATTAATTTAATAACATTTATTATCCAAAAGATTTGGGAGTTGATAATAAAATGTTTGTTAACGAAATACAATTAGGATTGGCTTCCTGAGGCAGAAAGAAAGCCCTTTTGATTACTCGAAAAATATCTTGTGAGAAAATAAAAGGAATTTTGGATTTGTTCAGTGTTGTGGGTTCTGTAGGTATGAGTCATTCTCGTTGTAGGTGTTGGTGGTGGTGGTGGTGGTGGTGGGGAGTGGTGGTGGTGAGTGATGGTGGTGAGTAGTGGTGGTGAGTGGTGAATAGTAGTGGTGAGTAGTGAGTGGTGGTGGTGGTGAGTGGTGGTGGTGGTGGTGGTTAGTGGTGGTGGTGGTGGTGAGTGGTGGTGGTGGTGGTGGTGGTTAGTGGTGGTGGTGGTGGTGGTGGTGGTGAGTGGTGAATAGTGGTGGTGGGTGGTGGTGGTGATGGGTGGTGGTGGTTTGAGTGGTGGTGGTAGTGAGTGGTGGTGGTGAGTGGTGAATAGTGGTGGTGGTGAGTGGTGAATAGTGGTGGTGGTGGTGATGAGTGGTGAGTGGTGGTGGTGGTGAGTGGTGAATAGTGGTGGTGATGAGTGGTGATGGTTTGAGTGGTGGTGGTAGTGAGTGGTGGTGGTGAGTGCTGAATAGTGGTAGTGGGTGGTGGTGGTGATGAGTGGTGAGTGGTGGTGGTGATAAGTGGTGGTGGTGGTAGTTTGTGATTTTCCTGTACAAGTCACAATAAATACTTTTTTCTTTCTTTCATTCATTCTTAGGTATGCAAGAGATATTATAGCGCAAACACAGGTGTACTCTATCATTCCCTCAGTGTCATAGTCCAAGCTTCGTGATTAAAGCAATGTTTCTTCTTATTGAATTCAATTCAGACTACCACACTGATCGAATGGTAGCAAGCGCGACGGCTCTTGGATTCCCAGATGGAGCAAGGCATTTTGGCTAAGAATTTCTTAGTAGCAGCCCGGAGTATTAGAACCCCAAGTGTTTGGCCAGACCGGCGCGCGGGCGCAAGCGGGCGCGGGTGCGGGAATGCGCGCGGTCTACCTGTCCGCAGTGGAGCGCGGCTGCGTTCTGCATGTTGTCGTGTCCAGTGTTTGTCAAAATATAATATGGATGAAGAAAACTTATTTTTAATAGATAAAAGCCCGAACTAGTTTCAGAACCCCGCCCCGGTCCCAGCGCGGGCTACCCTCGTCCGCGCACCCACTGCGGCCAGTTGTATGAACGAGCTATGGCGTAAGTTGCCCGCGCGCTCCCCATTATTTCCAATGGTCAGTCCTAAATGTTTGCGGAACCCTAACCAAAAAAATCTACACGCATAAACACGAAACGAAAACCAATTAAGTTGGCAGTCGCCACCGTACGGAACCATCAATACGAATCAACTCGTTGCTTGCTATTAACTGCCAGGTTAGATCAGGAGACGGATTGCAGGTTTGTAATGTGATTTGAGATTAATTTGAAATAATTAACCGACTCAGAATACCAAAAGGAAATACTTGAAAACCTTCAATATAATATTAAACACTTTTTTAAAATTAATGATCCTCTTAAATATTTTTGAGCTTTTAATGTTGTACACTTTTTTTTAATAGTTGAGCTGGGGTAGTAAATAAGCTTGCCCGACCAAATGGGTTAGGTTAGGTTAGAACTGTGACCTACCGTTACTACCATGTTTGTCGCAGTACCTATTTGGCTATTTAGTATTTTTGAAACGCCAACATAGGAATTATATGAGGTTCACAAAAAGAGGCTCAGTCATTATATTACAGTATTAAATACATTTTCTAAGTGCGCAAAATGAGAATTATTAGAGGATCGATTCAATAAAACCATATTCCAATAATGAAGAAAGAAATCAAACGCATAGAATGAAAACGCGTCAATTTTAGAAAGATAAAATAATATACTTATGCTTTTGCAAATATAAAATAAATCTATATAGTTAGATTCTTAAATCAATCAGAGAAAGATATGTAAGAAATTGCGTATGGTGTGTGCCTCACTTAGTTGATCCACAACTGGCAAAAATATCCATTTTCTATTTACCAATAATCTGGCCTACATTTTACCGGTTTCCTGGAAAATACTTCGAGTAGGTAACCTCGGATTTTAAACAATATTAATCCTAACAGGAAGGATTAATATTCTGAGTAACTTGAAATAGGATACGATGAATTTCAGATTTCATGCACTGAACTAAAACCAGTATTTGTCCGTTGTATTTCGCAATATCTCCTCCACCCTAGCTCTGATACTACATTCGTGATCACTGCTTATATTTCAGCGGCCGGCCCGCCCAAAATTTAGATTGGATTCATCACCAATCAACCTCTTTATCTCAATCAGATAAGGTCGAAATTCGCTCAACACTTGTTTGGTAGAAAATTATTAAAACAAACGGGTGATTTCTTTCGCGATCTTTTATCTTTGAAACGTCAAAATGAATATCTTTAATCAGTTTTGGAGTAACGAGTGTAAATATTTAAAACGGACCTTTCATCGGGTTGAATGAGTTCAATTTTTTTAATGTTAAGATGAAATGCGGTTAGGTAGGCTACCATGATCTAATTATAAACGATTCAAAAGCAAGACATTTCAGTTTAGGTTCCTAAACTGCATCGCTCAAAGTCGTACCATGACGTCCATTATGCTCAGCGGCGTTTACTTTTAACCCAAAACATGCGACTTAATTTGGGACAATCGCTGTCAGATGGCATGGCCTAAATTGAATCGTTAAACTGACGTCATGGTACGAACTAGAAGAACAGTTCAGTTTAGGTCCTAAAATGGATCGCGTTAAGAGCTTGTGGTAGGCCTCCTGGGGCTCTGGGCGTAATGTTGCTTGCTTGTCGGTCTTCTACAGACTGTACTTCGTAGAGTATGCGCAGGAGCTCCTGGACGTGATCCCACCATCGCCCTTCTACTACCGGATTACCAGATGTGCTGCAGGATAACATCCGCACTTGGTACATATCCCGACAACTAGCTTCAGCTTTCTGACAATTTTAAAAGTGCCAATAATTTATTCATCTTACTAATATTATAAAGGCGAAAGTTTGTGAGTGTGTGTGTGTGTGTGTTATGTATACCGTACCGTGTATGTGTGTTGTGTGTGTGTGTGTGGTATGTGTGTAACCGTACTGGGCCCGCGTGGTGGATGATGGCCCACTCCCTCTAACAGAGAGGAAGCCTGTGTCCCAGCAGTGGGAACAATATAGGCTGATTATGTAAATTCATTCTGTACATCTTCTTCAGGCTGTACCTACAATCTACACATCGTCAATAATCCTTTTTTGGTACTTATTTAAAAACTCAAAATCTAAAACACACTCATAGTTCGAACTCAAAAAGGCTCAAACAAACAAAGTGATGCTTACATTAAACAATGAACACAATAAAATCAATTATTCCCCATAATACTTTAATAAACGTAAAAAAACGTGTCGCTATAGATATAATAACAAATAAATATGCATGCCTGCCTGTCTGCAACCAATCAACTCCTGTTTGGATAGCAAATATCATTCGGAAGCTCAAATAAAAAATTTGTATGGCAAACAGACATTTCGTGAAAATATTAAAAGTAAAATGGGACTGCGACCAGTGTTCAGTTTTCAATTTATGAGTCGCTGTTAAAGTGAATAATTTATATAGGATTTTTGTGAAAATATTTGGCACTGCTACGCTGGTCTAGTGGTCGCAAGCGCCTCAGCATGAGGGTTCGAATCCCGGGTCGGGAAAACTGTTATTGGGTTTTGCCATTTGGAGGGGTCCGTGGCTAAATAATAACAGCCGCACAGGTCGATCGATCAGGTTAAGCTACGCTTGCCGCGGTTGGTCTGTAGATGGGTGACCATCTTTACATACTGAGACCCCTCCGTGCCTCGGAAAGCACGTTAAGCCGTTGGTCCCGGCTGTCATTCGTGGATCTTTGACAGTCGTTACGGGTAGTCAGAAGCCCGAAAGTCTGACAACCAGTCTTACCAAGGGGTATCGTATTACCCAGTAACTGGGTTGTGGAGGTCAGATAGGCAGTCGCTCCATGTAAAATACTGGTATTCAGCTGCATCCGGTTAGACTGGAAGCCGACCCCAACTAGTTGGGAAAAGGCTAGGCAGATGAGATGATGGGTTTTGCCATTTGGAATTTCTCAGTAGCAGCCGGATGTTTTCCTTCACTGTTTGGAGAGCAGTGGCGTTGAAATAATTTACGCAAAGTAAAGCGCCTGTCATGTTACAGTAAAGTTCCAACATCGTGAGGAAACCGGCATGTCCTAGAATCAAAAATTCGAAGACATGTGACATCTACCAACCCGCACTGGGCCCGCGTGGTGGATTACGGCCCACTTCCTCTAACAGAGAGGAGGCCTGTGTCCCAGCAGTGGGAACATTATATGCTGATTATGATTAAAGCGCCTGTCTGGGTTCGAACCTACGACCTAATAACAGAGATGATGCCACAGGCATTTTCTACTAATGAACCCTTAGATGATGCATGGACAAAATATTATAAGGACAAGCGACTAGGTGAAATTTCTCAAACCGATCCAGCCTGTCACTTGCTGCCGTCTCTCAGCGGCGCCCTAAGCCGAGGTCCATACCCCACAGGGAGTGCCCTTAGCGTCTAGTCGCTTAGATCTTTTAAGCCCTGGCTAGAGGCCTTAATTTATTGAAGCATCCACAGGTAGCATTTTTTTTTTCATAAAAAATAATATTGATAAAAATCTTTTTTTTTTTATTGTTGAATGGACACGCTCTTGACCTCGATCACGCCTGATGGAAAGCAATGGATGAGGTTTATGATGGAACGAGCGTGCCCGAAAGATGCTTAAGGCACAGGTGCCTTTTTTTTGTCACTACGAATTTATTGATAATTTCTGCGCGTAGAGAAACCTGCCTTTGAGTTGATTTTTTATATTATTTATCGAATTATTCGTATTTATTTTTGTGAAAAAAAAGAAATTTCTCTTCCGTAGCCTTCTAATCTAATCCGTTCACATTTTATACCCTGTTTTCGTGCGACGGTAAAAAAGTCAACCAGTACTTACATAAAAAAAATATGTGTGAAATTTCTATGCTTGTGGAACACAAATATAGTTTGTTTTTCTACGTAATACGTATATATATTATTATGTCATTTATCAATCACCATAAAATTATCACACGAGTGACTAGAATAAAAGAATACAATTTCAATAGGTCTACAAAAAATATCACAAAAATCCTCTTCGTTGTTGGTTTTCAAGGTCGATTTTTACGATTTCCCATAGATTCCGTCAGAGACGGATATATTATTTGCATAGAGACGGCGCCACAGATCCTAACCTCTTTTATTATGTGCTAATCACTACAGGATTATAGGTTGTGTATACAGGATGTTGCGTGATTCATTTATATTGTTTTTTTTTAGAGTTCCGTACCCAAAGGGTATAAACGGAACCCGTGCCTCGGAAAGCACGTTGAGCCGTTGGCCCCGGCTGTCATTTGTGGATTTATGACAGTCGTTACGGGTTGTCAGAAGCCCCGAAGGTCTGACAACCACACATACCAAGGGTTATCGTAAGGGGTATCCTATAGGCAGTCGCTCCATGTAAAATACTGGTATTCAGACGCATCCGGTTTGACTGGAAGCCGACCTCAACAGAGTAGGGAAAAGATTTGGCAGATGATGTAAAGAAATGCAATGAAACTAACATTAAACTCAAAACTACACTCCATAATTTTGCGATGACTTTCTTTACATACATACATACATAATCAGCCTATAATGTTCCCACTGCTGGGGCACAGGCCTCCTCTCTGTGAGAGGGATTGGGCTGTAATCCACCATGCGGGCCCAGTGCGGGTTGGTAGATGTCACATGTCTTCGAATATTTGGTTCTAGGATATGCCGGTTTCCTCACGATGTTTTCCTTCACCGTTTTGCGAGCAGTGATGATGAAATAATTTACACAAAGTAAAGCGCCTGTCTGGGTTCCAACCTACGACCTACAACTCGTAAGTCGCACACTTTACCACTGGGCCACCACTGCTCTTATTCATACTGTGATCACTTTCCTTAAAATAACATAAATGTATGAAGCAAAATCTTTATTCCATCGTCATTCTCATCGCACTGTCAAGATGTCATACAAAAACTGAGACAACATAATATTGGGGTTCCGTAATCATTGCGGCAGCGGTGAAGCCAACCGCAAACGTTTGCGGTTCCGCACTCGCAATAATTCATGACGTTGTTAAGAAAATGAGCAAGGATATTTTGTGAGGGCGTAATTTTGCGTTATATTTTGTAAAAGCCGTATTTTATGCTGGTTTTCTTTGGAAGCGTATTCGTGGATGATTGATAGGTACCGAGGTTTTGTTTGTTATTGAGAGCAGCGGTAACGGCCCCGACTTACGAATTGTAGGTCGTGGGTTCGAACCCAGACTGGCGCTTTACGTGGTGTAAATAATTTCATCACCACTGCTCTCAAAACGGTGAAGGTAAACATCGTGAGGAAACCCGCTGGCTAAACTCCAGAGACGCGATGGATATTGATATCCTAAACACGATAATAATTAAAAGTAAAATGACAATATTTATAAGAACATCATCCTATATCTTCAAATATTGCCTGACGTAACAACATAAACACTGCATACTAATTCGAAGTCCCGGGTTCGTTTCCTGAGTCGCGTCGGGCACATAAAAATGAACAAAAAATCTTTTGTTGTTTTACGTTCAAGGTTTTGTGTGGAAGAGGTGTTAAGCAGAGGTCATTCTCTTGTATTACAGATCTACTAAGATGTTATAATGTCGTGTTTTGCAAAAAAAAAAAAACAGTGGCACTCCGGAGTGCCGACAGAAATGAAAACAAAACACAAACAGAATACTCTGCCATCACTCACTGACATATCGGATATACATTAAAACCGAGTACATCCCGAGGACAGCCGAACACATCCGAAGCGGTGTCGATTACGGTAACAATGGCGCAAGTTCAATAGTTTTTTCCCGTCTCAGAAAATGCCCAACGCGCCTAAAGACGTTTTCACTTCAAAATATGCTGACTGTCTCGCTGGTATGGTATTAGATTCAGTCACGCTGGCACCCTAATTGCGTAAAATACCTACTCGTACTATCAATCTCAATCTGAATGATTTTGAAGGTATTGCTAATCCATTGTTTCATAATTATGTTCGAAAAATGTGTCTGCTCAACAACGTAAATAACGCAATGTATGTTGTTGAACTGTCAAAATGAAACCCATTGCTACTGATAGTGTGTTACGCAATTACCCTGATGGTCAGTGTTTTTCGTTAGGATTTTTTCAAGAGCAGCCAGAAGGGCAATTTTCGTAATTTGAAAAGTTCAAAATCTGGTCGCATTTCAGTTTTATGTCGGCGACAATCAAATGTCAAAAACTTGTCAAAAATGTAGGGAAATTAGAGATATTTTTGACAGATTGACACAGAGATCAGACTGTGAACGTTCTTAAAATTACGAGAATTGCCCATTTGATGTCTAGTTTTGTGCCTGGTTGCTAACAATATATGGTTGGCAGTACACTCTCTATTAAATGTTTGGCGAAATGTGACTGAACTAGATACACCTCTGCCGTCTGCGTGATTCAGCGTGATAAGAGATTTTGTTACCGTTGTCTCAAATTAAATCTATGTCATATCTACGAGTAGGTATATACTTACTAATAATAAAGCTAAACTATGTGCTAGCGACCGTTTCCGGGGGCCCATTATTGAGTGTGCAAGTCACCCCCTGCCATTTATCCGTGTATATATAAAACATTGATCAGGCAGGGGTCATAGTTCTTCCATAGTTCTTGGTAACCAGTCCACTTCAGCCACCCAAACCCATAGTCCATCTTTTTATTTTTCCTATCCTACAATAGTCCTACACCAACCGGGGGTTATCCTTGGGTGCACTTGCATAGTGCATACAGGGATAAACGTCGGCATTTCATTAAAGGAGATTGTTCAAAACCAGTCTAGAAAAGTTGCACGTATGAAAACCAAATTAATATACAAATTATTTGCTCATTTTTTACAAGCTTTTCACTTCAGGAATTTTGTTTTCGTATCCGGAATTATGATTTTAAGATAAACAGTAAATTAACGATTGCTAGGTACATTTCCGTAGTCATGACGGACGTTTCGTTCTCTTCATTTGTACGAGTTACGTAAGTATGAGCCTTTACATAAAAACATCACAAAAATGATATTACATTCATAAATAGCTAAATAATTAGTAATATCATAATCATAACGTAGGTACCTAATGTATATGTATTTCATAGTTCCGTTGTGAAAATATTTATGTTTGTGTTTCGTCTCACGCAGGTGCAACTGTCAAGGCAGATGACAGACGTACCGCGGTAGGGATGACGATTATTCCTAAACATGATCGATTTTTAAATATATCCGAATCGCAGGAAAGTTATTCGTTATTCACGATTATTCACGTTTTTTTTCAATTAGCAGCTGTTCTCTTATTTTGTTTTTAACTATCTTTGTTGTTTTGTACCTATATGAGTGATCTGTGGTCATTTTATAAGTTGCGAGTATTTTAGACATCATTTTTAGGTTATCTCAGAATTAGTTTAATTACTTTAAAACTCGGATACTTGTGTGAAAATGAACACTTTTATTTAATAGTATATAAAGCGTAGTCTATAATAAATAAAGATTTATTGTGTTTCAACTTAAGACGGATTTCCATACATCATCGGTCATGATCCTTTCCTAAGGGGCTTCTGCGAGTTGGCTTCGGCCCCTCGTACGCCTTCCAAAGGACCGGGACCCCATGGTCCCGAGATATATAAATTCGAAAAAAAAAAAAAAACTAAAAAGTTTGTTTGTTTGAAAGCCGTAATCTCTGGAACTACCAGTCGCATTTAAAAAATAGTTTTCCATTCGATAGCCCAATTCTTCACGAAGGCTATTTGTTACTTAACATCACGCTAGGACCCCTAAGAACCGAGAAAAAGCAAATAAAAATGTCACAAAGAACGCTAAGCAAAACGAAGTAATAGCGCGGGTATGCGATGCGATGCGACGGGGTGGGGAGGGCCAACAAGACACGCGGACGAAGTCATGGGCAGAAGCTTGTTATAATGGGCGAAAACATTGTGAGGAACCCAGAACATCCTAGAACCAAAAGTTCGAAGACATGTGACATCCACTAACCCACACTGAACCCGCTTGGTGGATTACACCCCACTCCCTCTCACAGAGAGGAGGCCTGTGTCCCAGCAGTGGGAACATTCTAGGCTGATTATGTAAAATAAGTTGAAAGGCCAAAGAAAACTTAATAATGAACTTCCTAAATAAAGAAAGAATAGCTATCGTCTTCCATCGTTAATTATAACTTCTTGCTAAAACTAATTTAACTACAGGAAAGACGTAGTTTAACTAATCAACATTCAAACAGCGTTGAAACATTATTGATAATCCAAAATGGCTAGAAGTTTTGGGTGGGCCAAATTATCTATAACAACTGATCGACGAGACATGAATTTTAATTGCGTTGAATCATTGTTAAAGTGATGGATTGACTGTCAATGATTTTGGATTTTGCATTTTGATACTAAATCTTTGTCTTTTGACCTGCATGGCTTATGGCTGAGGGGCTCGTGGCTAAATGAAAACAGTCATACGAGTCGATCGCAGGTTACTCTTGCCGGTCCGTAGATGGGTGACTGTCCTTTACATATCGAGACCTCTCCGTGCGTCCGGGCTGCCATTCATAGATTTTCGTTACGGGTAGTCATAAGCCCAAAAGTCGGATAACCAGTCTTACTTAGGGGTTTCGTGTTACCCAGTAACTGGGTGTGGAGGTTAGTTAAGCAGTCGTTCCATGTAAAATACTGGTATTCAGCTGCATCTGGTTAGACTGGAAGGCGAACCCAACATAGTTGGGAAAAGGTCCGCGATTTTCTCAAAAACTAATGATAGTTTTTGAGAAAATCGCGGACATACAAACATACATACATACGGGACGAATGCAGAACCTCCTTTTTTGAAGTCGGTTAAAAATCCCACCAAAAAACACAAAACCCTTGACCGAAGCTAACCTAGCTTTAGCCACACCAAATTCCATCCACTTTCTAACTTTTTTTCTACAAAACCCATCTATCCTAACCAAACGTAGCGGCATAGTCGTTTGAGTAGCTTTTTTCGAGGTGTTGAAGTGCGGCGCCCGGATTCTGTTTGACAAATAAAGACGACATAACAAAAAACCCATTTGCATGTGTTAATAGTACTGGCATTGTTTTACAAGCACTTTTGAGGTCTATGTCGGATGGAGATGTTGTTTTAAAGTCTTTTTGGAAGACCGGTTTTAATTTTTTGTTGTTTTTTTTTTGTGCTAAAATTTGTTTGGTTTGTTTATGAGAATTTGAGGGGCTCGCGGCCATTTGTAGGTCATTATGGGTAGTTAGGTTGAGGAGCAATGGTGGTCCAGTGGTAGCGGTCGCAACTTACGAATTGTAGGTCGTAGGTGCGAACCCAGACAGGCGCTTTACTTTGTGTAAATTATTTCACCACCACTGCTCTCAAAACAGTGAAGGAAAACATCGTGACCCCATCACGATTCATGACCTACTAAAACTATTAAAAAACTAAAAATCGCGAACGTAGATTCTCTGTAGGCATAAGAAGAGGCTTTTGCCTTGCAATTGGAAAATCACTATATCAGCAGGCCAATTTTCGTCATTTAAAACGTTCAAAATCAAGTCGCAGTCTCATCTCAGCGACAAACAAATGTCAAAAACTTGTCAAAATGTAGGGAAATTAGAGGTATTTTTGACAGATTGAGACTGAGATCAGACCGTGAACGTTCTTAAAATTACGCCCCTCTGTTTGTATCTGCCTAGTCACCACGACTTCTGAATCATAACTACCTATATTTACTTACATACTCGTATATACAGGTTTATACCATACAGGTAGGTACCTATTGATCCAATCCAATATAAGATTATGTTGCAAAGGCGTTTTTCGTTGGCATTTTTAATCTTGATGCGATCTTTCTGAGTGGTTTAAGTTATAAACTTAATCTGGCGTTTGTGATTTACTAGCTGCGCCCCGCGATTTCACCCGCGTAAATGTCGATCACGTGGGAATATCGGGATAAAAAGTAGCCTATATGTTAAACCAGGGTGTCAGCTACCTCCATACCAAATTTAATCAAAATTGGTCCAGTCGTTTGAACGTGAAGAAGTAAAAACATATAAACACACACACACACGCTCACAAACTTTCGCCTTTATAATATTAGTGTGATTTAAGATGTACCAACTTAGTAGATGTGTCCAATTTAGTTGTGAGAGCAGTGTTGGCTCAGTGACGAACGCGAATTACGAGTTGTAGGTCGTGGGTTCGAACCTTGACAGGCGCTTTACTTTGTACAAATTATTTCATCACCCCTGCTCTTAAAACGATGAAGGAAAACACCGTGAGGAAAACGGCTTGTCTTAGAATCAACTAATTCGAAGACATGTGACATCTACCAAACCCACAAAAGTCTCGCTTGCGATCACTAGACGAACGAGGCAGTTTCCTTTATCAGCTAGAAACATTATCTTGGAGATTCTCTCATATATTCGACTACCCACCAAGCATACGTTTTTAAATGATATAGCGACGAGTATGTGCGTGATATTAAAGTGAACTTTTAATATTTGCGCCTTGTCGGACGCGCGTTAATAATCATTTCATACTTGTAGCATACCGGCTTGTGTGGTGGATGCACCTGTTGTCGGCTGTCACTTAAAAAATTAAAAGATTTTCGTCTTAAAAGTAAAACAAATCCCTCCTTCCATTTCTTCCGTCGAAAATTCTGTACGGAGAACAGAAAGCTATTCTCGTAATTTAAAACGTTAAAAATCTAGTTGCAGTCCCATCTCGGCGACGAACAAATGTCAAAAACTTGTCAAAATGTAGGGGGGGGGGAGGTATTTTTGATAGATTGAGACTGAGATCAGACTGTGAACGTTCTTAAAATTACGAAAATTACCCCTCTGATCTTACATAATTCTAAACATTCCTTTATATTCTACTAACTGTTGTCCGTGACTTCCGTCTGCGATCCAGAATGAAAAGAAGCCTCTGTCTTTCTGCAGGTCATGGTATTTTTTCATCCAAATCCATTCAGCCGACTTCTGTGCGGCTTTTAGCGTGAAAGCGTAACAAAAAACAAACAAACAAACTCACTTTCGCATTTACAATATTAGTTAAGATATTTAGGATTAAGATATAACATTGTAGGCCTTTAAACAAAAAATGGTTGTTGTTTGTAAATCGTATTTGTGGAACGCCTTCTCAGAAAATTATAATATGTAGAAGTATATTACGTTAACTAATGAGGATATTTCAATATTTGCAATCGGTATACAAGGATATAAATTAAACGAATGAATACTGCGGTATATAAATCCGTAAGAGGCAATAAAACTGCACCGACAACCGGTGCATTTACCTCACTTAATAACTGTGCAAAATTCTTAATGTCAGCGTATTGTATGGTGTTAATTTATAACTGGCACAGAGGTCGATATAACTGGTTGCGCAGTTTTGTGCAAAACGCTTGTAATGTGCAGTTTTTGTGCAAAATGGTGATTGAGCGCAAAATTATATAGCCCAATGGCTGAGGCACTTCGTGAGTTCGAATCCCTCCTGCCGCACTTTTGATGTGAACTCACTTAGGCAGGTTTTCATGATGCACGTCGTTGAAGTGCATTAAAATAGTCTTTATTAGTTATCATCATTATCATTTCAGCCGAAGGACGTCCACAGCTGGACATAGGACTCCTCCAAGCGTCGCCACATCGACTGGATCTGTGCTTCTCTTCACAAAGTCATTAGTCTACCAGCTACTGTGCTAATGTCAGGACTTTGTAAGCCTTGTAGACTTTAGATCTGTAGACCATTTTTTATTTTATCAAGTACCTGGTACTTGTTGACAGGCCTACGCTGTCCTCCCATACCTACTGTAATTTGAAAACATTGTAAAAGCCAATAATTTTTTATAAAAGTAACCGTGGAGTTTCTTGCCGGCTCTTCTCCATAGGAAACGACCAATTGGAACCGTGCACCTAGCTTCTGACGTTTCATAAGTGCCCATGTCGGTTTATGTGAAATAAAATATTTTGATTTTGACTGTTACCTACATGGTTTTGAAGAGTGCAGGTTGTAAGAGACAAAGCTTCTACAAGTTGGTACTTCATCATCATTTCAGACGAAAGACGTCCGCTAAAAAGGAACAACTGTAAGTAATTATAGACACAATGAGTCGTTTTAGCTTTGTCTTTCGGATGGTAACGCAGTTGCAATGATTCTGGTCAATCAATCAACTTAATCGCAGTCTACTGGTGGACATAACAATAATATGTTTCTCCCAGGCTACGCCACAACACCCTGTCCTCTGATCTGTCACTGCCACCTCCTTAAGGCTTGTAATCATGCCAATAACCTTGAGCATTGGACGAGTGCGGGGGTGATTTAGACGCAGTCTTTAATCGGACGCATTTTTAATTTATTGTAAAAAAAATAATACATATTTGTAAAAAGTAACAAAACCGAATCATTTTCCTTTGTATTGCAAAGCAGTAGATATATTTTTTTTTTATACTTAACTCAAAGCATTTATTTCAATTAAACCATTTACAGGCACTTTTGAATTGTCAAGAAGTCGGTCAGTCAAAAATAAAATGAAGCTAGTTGCCCATTCCAAAGCGTAGGTACCTATGGAGAAGAACGGGCAAGAAACTCCATGGACACTCTTTTAAATTATATTTTTTATAATTTTACACGCACGCCGGTTGCGTCTATTATTATTATTTAGTTTTATGTTTTTACATATCTCGGGATCATGGGGTCCCGGTCCTTTGGAAGGCGTACGAGGGGCCGAAGCCAACTCGCAGAGGCCCCTTAGGAAATTTGAATGAAATTGCGGCACCAACCGACGATTATCCCTGTAAGCACTATGCAAGTGCACCCAAGGACAACCCCCGGTTGGTGTAGGACTATTGCAGGATATGGAAACAAAGATACTTATTGGATTATGGGTTTGGGTTATTTAGGACTATGTAAATTCTATAGCCCCTGCCTGACCAATGTTTTATATAAATTACACAGATAAAATGGCAGGGGGTGACTTGCACACTCAACAATGGGCCCCCGAAAACGGTCGCCATTTATATTATTAGACACACTAGCAGCTGATGCGTGTGTATCGTATAGTTTGGAGATAATAGTCTGTCCAGTCGATTCTTGAAGCAGTTCAGTGTGAGAGCCGTCACAACATTTTCCTTTTGAAGAACAACACCAATAAGGTGCTTTAAAAAAATGATTATTATGACGCAAAAGATCGAGAACCTGAGAGGCGTTTGCCCTGCGTTAGGACAAATTCCAGGCCGATATTATAATTTCTGTACAAAGTTATGTTACGGTACATTATACCCAAATTAACAACGAAGGAAGGGTTAACAGTTAACCTGTCAAAACCGGGTCGGGAACCTTTTAAATCTGACTTTAACACCTGTCATCTCAAATTATTTAAATTGTCCGAGAATTTTGAAAGTTAAATGTGTGACTACTGCGTTTACATTCGTGAATGTAATTAAGGATATTAAAATTACATATTTATATTCAGAATCTTGTCATTCGTGATTTTCGTGTTGATTTTTTGGCAAAATGGGTTATTCAGGCTTTCAATCAGGAATTTCTCAGTAGCAGCCTGAAGAGACGTTAAAAATCTAGTCGCATTCTCATCTCAGCGACAATCAATCTCAAAAATTTAGGGAAATTAGACGTATTATTGACAGACTGAGACTAAGATCAGACTGTGAACGTTCTTAAAATTACGAGAATTGCGCCACTGGAATCTGGATTTGTGCCCGATGATGGAAATAGGGTCGCCCCCTATTACTTGGGACTTATAGACATAACTTGCGAATGAGGTACAGACTCCAGCACATCAAGCTACCCGAAACTGTCAAATTTTCCCAATCAACTTTGAACCTTATGCTTTAGCGATAAAGTTGAAAATTGAAATTTGACAGATTGTAGTAGCTTGATGTGCTGGCGTCTGTAGGTACCTACTGTTGGTACACTTCTGCCTAACCATTCGGGGAATAGGGGTGATATTATGTTATGTTATGTTTTTAGCAAATAGGCCGTTTGTTTTTGCCACCGAGTACGTAGTTGTCAATGTCAAAGTAGGTATAACAAGCAAATAGGCAAGTCAACTCGCTTACTAGAACGCAGCATGGAAATTAACACAAAACTTCTTGTCAACGACGTCCTCTGTTGGACATACAGTATTGTCTGAAGCTTTATGTCCAACACTGAACAAAGAATCGCTAAAAAGACCAAAATAAATTACTTAAAATAAATGTTCTTGTAAGTATATCGATTTTATTCAATTTCGAGCGGCCATTGTTGTTTACATCTTTGGCAAATTTAGCGCGGCCGGACCTTAGGTAAATTATTAAACAAAAACCGCATCATAAACGGTCCATTCATTAAGAAGCTTTACGATGCCACAGATAGACACAAAGACATGTCAAACTTATAACACCCCTCTTTTTGCGTCTGGGGAGGCGCACCTTTAAACTGCTTATTCTACCATCTGAAACCCCAAATAGTAAGAATTTTTAACAATAACAACCTGACAACTTCAATCGAACCTAGTACATCAAAAACCCTTCACCACTACCAGACCATAGTGACAAAAAAATGCCATTACAAAAAAAAAATATGTAAAGCCGCGATAAACTTATGCCGATAGTCTTCGGAGGAACAAGGAGCGTGAGAGCGAGAGGTCCGAGTGTGAAGAAGACAGAGGATTGCATCATGGAAGGTGTAAAAGATGAAACACGAAAGTGACGCGTGTTTTAGTGATGGGGTCTTTTTGCAAATTGGATTTGTCGATAAAACTATATTTTTGGTTTTGTTAAGTATTTTTCATATTTTTCTATGTACTTGGGCATTTGCTGGTCTTATGCCATTATTGAATTGATTTTAAGACAGGTTTTTGGATGGAATTTTAATTTTAGACCACCTGGGCGCCCAAGTAGGTACATCAATGACCAATAGCCATGTTTATTATTATTAAAACTAAATGAAAATTTAGTTTTAAATTATGAGACATTTATAGTTGCGCTAAAAGAATTACTCTTCGTAGTTATTGCCGAAGGCAGATGTCATGATCATACCGAATTTAGCATGACATTCTAGTATTTTATTTATGTAAAGTTCTAATTATCAGCCTATTTTTGTAAAACCTGCAGAAATTAAAATAATTATTCAAAATAATGAGAAATTATTTACAAGCTATAAGCGTCTTGTAATATCTATAATACTTTATGGAACGCAATAAATTAATGAATATGAGTATTTATTTACTAAGAGTAATCTTTTTCGTCTAAAATGGGTCAATAACTCCACCTATCTACACCTTACTCTTTGTCCACAATAAGCAATCATCACTCGATTAAACTAACAACCACAAAAAATCCGAAACTATCGATATCGACACCCAAACTATGTCCCAATCCCGTCCCCAGAGGTCACGGCCTAAAGCCGTCTTGAAACGAGTTCCCCGCGGTACCGTCGACGACTAAATAATAATAATATACACACACAACACACACACACAACTGACACCCACACACGCGACCTTTGGAAGCAAAGGAGCGATGAAGGGGGCAAATTCCGCACTTTTTGACCCCAACACAGGAATAAAAGGGGTATTGTTTTGGTTGTATTTAGATTTATTTGTCATCGCTTCGACTGTTGCATGTAGTACTAAGAATCAGGTAGGTTATCTTTCGACTCCTGAAGACCAATTTCCGTAATTAATTAAAGACGTCCAAAATCTTTTCGCAATCTCATCTCAGCGACAATCAACGTCAAAAACTTACCAAAAATGTAGAGATTTTAGAGGTATTTTTGACCGATTGAGACTGAGATCAGAGTGTGGAAATGCCCTTCAGAGGACCTGTCAAAATTATTTACTGGGCAGGTGATGTACAGGGCAGGTCAAAATGACAGTTAACAGTTCATGAACACATGGTACAAAATTGCATGACAACTTTATCGTCGAATATTGACCTGCAAATGTTAAGACTGTATGGTGAGGCCCGTGTAGGCGTCTTTTTGTTGTTGTTGTTATCTAACTTTTGTCTCGTGGTCGCAAGTGCGACTGCTGAGCGTAGGGTGAAGTGGGTTCGATTCCCAGGTCAGGCAGTATTATTAGGAATTTCTTATTAACAGCCCAGAGTTTGGAACTTGGCGGTATGATACCCCCGTGCCTCGGAAAGCACGTTAAACCGTTGGTCCTGCACCTGATCTCTCTCCGGTCGTGTCAGATTGCCGTCCCATCGGACTATGAGAGTGAGGGAATAGAGAGTGCACCTGTTTCTGCGCACACACTTGTGCACCAGCTAATTAATTTACAAAGTGTCTTAAAGTATGGTTAGGGGAAAAAATGTTCTGCTCGGTAAACAACAATTATTTAAAAACAGGTATTAAATAATAATTATTATAACTATTTATTTTATTTATTTATTTTACCATTTATGTACACACATATATAAACAATAAACAGACAAGAAAAAACAGAACAGGAAAATCCTCATATCACTCCCGTACAAAGGTGATGCTTATTTCATAAGAAATCTCTTCCAGCATACCTGCGATAGGACAAGAAATAGAGAGATGTAGACAGCGCGCAGCGTGTAAAAGAGTAAAGGAGACAAAAAAAACATAAAATCTAAAAACAATTCACTTAATAAAACTAAACAAATAATATGAGAATATACTTACATACATACAAATAAACATACATACTTCTATAATAAATATAAGGTAATCAAAATAATAAAGTGGAAAGATAGTGTTCTTTTACTCCTTTTTTAAAAGCTGCAACAGTTTGGCAGTCCCTAATATTGCTACCTAGTCAATTATAATTGTAATTTTAATTGAACAATTATACAGTAAAATTATGACTAAATGTTTGCATGTCACATTATTATGACTAAGTGTTATGGATCTGTATAATTACTTGAGGCCGGCGGAGCATGCGTAGTTCATACAAACGTAATACCAAAATAATTTGTAAATCAAACAAATTCTTAATGTAGTGTGTATTTATTCCGATTGGATTACAGAATATCTAGGTTCTCAAATATATAGGGTGACTGGTAATTAGTGACCGATACTTAAACATGTGATTGTACGACTCATGATAACAAACAACTTTTACTACGGGACCAAAGTACCAAAACTGAAATCGCGAAAAAAAAAACCAACTGTTTCCTACATTTTGACGAGTTATACGAACATAATGCTGGGCAAAGGTCTCCCATATAATTTTTCAAGTTTTATTTTTTATTTTATTTTTGTTTTTACAATTTTAAGAATGCTTTTACAGACTTCAAAATCATAATCAAAATATTTTATTTCACATAAACCGACATGGGCACTTATAAAACGTCAGAAGCTAGGTGCACGGTTCCAATTGGTCGTTTCCTATGGAGAAGAACCGGCAAGAAACTCCACGGTTACTCTTTTAAAAAAAAATTGGCTTTAACAATGTTTTCAAATTACAGTAGGTATGGGAGGACAGCGTAGGCCTGTCAACAAGTACCAGGTACTTGATAAAATAAAAAATAGTCTACAGATCTAAAGTCTACAAGGCTTACAAAGTCCTCACATTTACAAAGTAAGAATCTATCAAAAGGATAAATAAAATACAAAAGTGATTATATGAAAATGGTAACGAAAAGTAAACAACTGACAATTGCTAATTACAAGCTTCCAAGTGCTTGTGTGGGTTTCTTTGTGTTTTTCCCGCTCCAATCAGGAACGACGATTTGGACTCACCAAATTGTCGTTGTCTTAAAGGCAATAAAGTTATCAACAGATGCGAATAACTGGTCAACAATCTTTAACTTTATTTTATCTGTTTTGCAAAGTTGTCACACTAATATTATAAAGGCGAAAGTTTGTGAGGGTGTGTGTGTGTGTGTGTGTGTTTATATGTTTGTTACTTCTTCACGCTCAAACGGCTGGACTAATTTTGATAGAATTTTGTATGGAGGTAGATGACACCCTGGTTTAACATATAGGCTACTTTTTATCTCGATATTCCCACGGGGTCGACATTTACGCGGGTGAAACCGCGGGGCGCAGCTAGTAAGATAATAAAAGTCGACGTACTCCTTTCTCCTACATACGTACCAACAAACTGCGATCTTTGAGAGAATTTGTATGCTAAGCCTGGTAATAAAATTATTATCATCTGTTTCATACATTTTGAGCCGCTTATCATCATCTGTGTAGCCTTTTCCCAACTATGTTGGGGTCGGCTTCTAGTCTGACCAGATGCAGCTGAATAAGTACCATTTTACATGTACTGACTGCCTACCTGATCTCCACAACCCAGTTACTGGGTAATACGATTCGATACCCCTTGGTAAGACTGGTTGTCAGACTTTCGGGCTTCTAACGCCCCGTAACGACTGTCAAAGATCCAACGACTTAACATGCATTCTGAGGCACGGAGATAGATCTCGCTCGGTATTTAAAGATGGTCACCCATCCACGGACTGACCGCGGCAAGCGTAGCATACGTAGTGTTTCGTACCGTTTAATAAATGAGCTGTTTGTTTCATATTAATAAAATTAAATTTTATTCGAGAACATCCATCGGTTTCTTACTAAACTTCAACTATATCCGACGATCCTGCATACTTATCTCTTTTGTTGGCTGTACAAATGGGATTTTTCAGATATCGCCGCAAAGCCACGGTGAACTGCTAGTAATTAATACAAGACAGACAAAGCAAGAGTAAACAGTAGAATATTTGCCTAATCTCGCAACCTAATAGTTCCAATGGCCGGAGATTGGCGCTGCCAACATAACAATAGCGGCCGGGATTTGGAATAAATTAGTCATTTCCTACTGGTATATATTCGTTACGGAATTTCGTTATAGAGTAAGTAGTTTGCAGAGTGGATAAATCGTTTCATACCATCACGTGAGGGGGATAAAAGCAAAAATGCCACCGTCCAAAAACAATATTTAGCCAAAATGAAGAAAAATGTCTGGCCTATATGGGTATAGAGTACCTAAACTAAATTAAAATATTGTTTTAATTCTGAATTTTAAATAACCAAATAATAATAAGGAAACTTTAGCTATTAGCTAATTCTTGTCGTATACAAGAATTGGCTAATAACTAAAAATTTCGACTGGACAGTGTCAATTTTGCATCTCACTCCAAACTACAAACTTAATTTTCTATGGGACAGTGTGAACATTGCTTCTGAACTAGTTAATACACCAAAATGATTACAATAAAACCTATCATTCATAGTTCAATTTGGACGAAAATGGACAGTGGCCTTTTTCCCCTCATAATATTCTCCGAGGGGTTAGGCAGAGGTGGGACTCGTGGCTAAGTAATACCAGACGCACAGGTCGATCGATCAGGTAAAGCTAGGCTTGCCGTGGTTGGTCCGTGGATGGGTGACCCATCCGATGGATGGATAATGGAATGGTCTCATTGGTCACCCATCTACGGACCGACCTCGGCAAGCGATGCTTAACCTTGATGACGATCGTGGCGGTTATTAATATTTAGCCACGAGCCCCCTATATTCAGCAAAAAGCTAGTTTCTAAGTTCAATTCAAATGTTACTACATTTAAATTCTTCGTATACATTTTTTTTATCCATTAGGCTTAATGCAATGTGACTTTGAAATAGTGTATATTTAATATTTTATAGGTCACAAAATAAAACAATGTCACCTACAAAACTAAAGCAAAGTCACCTACGAGTGTCAATGTCATATAAATTCTTACAAAATGCCAATTTTTCTTCTGTTTATTGACCTTTTCAAGTACCTATTTTAAAAGAAATATGATAGTATTTTAAAATATGATGATAGTATTTTAAAATATGATGATAGTATTTTATAACGGCCGCGACTTACGAGTTGTAGGTCGTAGGTTCGAATCCAGACAGGCGCTTTACTTTGTGTAAATTATTTCATCACCACTGCTCTCAAAACGGTGAAGGAAACATCGTGAGGAAACCGGCATGTCCTAGAACCAAAAAATCGAAGACATGTGACATCTGCCATCCCGCACTGGGCCCGCGTGGCGGATTATGGCCCACTCCCTCTGACTGAGAGGAGGCCTGTGTCCCAGTAGTGGGAACATTATAGGCTGATTATGTATGTATGTATTTTATGACACAGCTGAAATAGAAAGTGACACAAAGGCAGAAATTACAAAACGCTACCTTTTATAAGCTAAAACACTTCAGTGAATTTCAAGATTCTACGAATGTCAAAATATACGAATACAAACCAGCTTTTGCCTGGGTTGCGTTAACGAAATAATAACAATTGTCTTTAGGAGCCCTTACTATTTTTAACAGCCATTTTAGAATAATAATAATTATACTCCGTGCCTCGGAAACCACGTTAAGCCTTTGGCCTCGGCTGTCATTTGTGGATCTTTAACAGTCGTTACGGGTCATCAGAAGCCTGACAATCTGACAACCAGTCTTACCAAGGGGTATCGTATTACCCAGTAACTAGGTTGTGGAGGTCAGATAGGCAGTCGCTCCATGTTAAATACTGGTATACGGATAGACTGGAAGCCGACCCCAACATGGGAAAAGCATAGACAGATGATGATATAAGTCGTATCTGCAAATATAACTCTATGACCCGCCATCATAGTTTAAGGATCTTCTCGACGGTTGACCTATGCAAATAAGACCGTACTTCTCTCACTAATGCCACTATTAAAATAATATAACCTTACTATCTACTAAATAAAATTAATAAATTAAAATAGTACACTGTTATTTTTCAGTTTACTGTTTCTTTTAGTAGAGGGCGGGACGAGCTGGAGAAAACAAACGAGCTGTGGTCCACTTGACTCTAGCCCCTGATCGAACGAGCTGGAAGTCATACATCCGTCACCTCACACATCAGAGGGCAACTCTCGTAATTTTAAAAACGTTCACAGTCTGATCTCAGTCTCAATCTGTCAAAAATACCTCTAATTTCCCTAAATTTTGACAAGATTTTGACATTTGTTTTTCGCCGAGATGAGACTGCTGCGACTAGATTTTGAACGTTTTAAATTACGAGAATTGGCCTTCAGGTCCAGTTGAAAATCAGCGTCAGGCACTAGTTGTCTGGCATTTTTTGCTGAACTGGGGCTTTTTGGCGCAGCCGTGAGTCACACTTTCCTGCTTATTTCTTACATCGGGCTTTGTGCATTTTATTTTTATTTTTGTTATGTAAGACTATGTATGATCTGTATTGTGTGTCTTTTAGTCTGTACTAAATAAATGCATTTTCATTTTCTTTCTTTCTTTGCTTTCATGTGGAGAGGTCTTTGCCCAGCAGTGGGGTGATCCAGACTAACAGTAACTGTTTTAAATCTAAGGTAGAGGTTTCTGTGAAAAGGGTGGTCTAGGGAAGTACAGAAGCCAGCACATCAAGCTACCCGAAAATGTCAAATTTTCCCAATCAACTTTGAACCTTATGCTTCAGGGATAAAGTAGAAAATCTTATAAAAAAATTTGACAGATTGTAGTAGCTTGATCTGCTGGCGTCTGTACTACCCCTACTTTTACCTAGACGGGTGGCAGGGACATTGAAATGGATGTAATTGCGTAACACACTATCAGTAGCAATGGGTTTCATTTTGACAGTTCAAAAACATTCATTGCTTTGTTTACTTACGTTGTTACTATATCGGACGACCCTGCATACTTATCTCTTTTGTTGACTGTACCTGATCAATCGCTCTCCGGGACATTTTGCACACGCAAACTTATTCTTTGTTCAGTCAAATTCATTGTGTTGTAATAACACAAAGTATAGCATGCAAATAACTGATACAACATAAATATAACGGGTGTTACAAGAAAGGCATTCTGTATATGGAAACGTAGGCGCATGCGCCGCATATTTTGTTCTACACCTATGGGGCAGGTCTGAAGTATAACGTCGTATGTGCAAATGTTTTGAAGACCGCGGATCGGCAAACGTAAGGCAGGACGTCAGTCTAGGTGGAGCGACGATCTTCGCAAAGATGCTGGTAGCAGCTGGATGAGAGTTGCTGAAAATCCAGTTGAATGGCGTGCAATAGGAGAGGCCTATGTCCAGCAATGAACTGGTGGTGATGATGATTCAAATGTTTTAATTAGTGACGTAAGGCAGATAAATTAGAAGCTACGTTTTTAAAAAAAAAAAAACAATTGGGCATTTGTTTTTTGTACTAAGTATGATTTATTTATGAGCTCAACTGTCACTATTACTTTTTCTATTGTTACCGGACTTAATTAGCTTGCCTAAAAACGAGGGGCTATAAAAAATGGCATAACTGTATCACTTCATATGTGTATCTGCCTAGCCTTTTCCAAATTATGTTGGATTCAGCTTACAGTTTAACCGGATGCAGTTGAATACTTCAACCTATAATGTTCCCACTGCTGGGACACAGGCTTCCTCTCTGTGAGCCACCGGGCCGTAACCCACCACGCAGGCCCAGTGCGGGTTGGCAGATGTCACATGTCTGGCTGATTATGTTGTTGTGTCACCCATTGTAAAGTTTCTATATTTATGTCTGTAATTTATATGTTACATAATAAAGAGTATTCTATTCTATTCTATTATGAGGTGTGTGATGAGTTGAATACTTTACACGGAGTGACTGCCTATCTGACCTCCTCCTATTGGTAAGACTGGTTGTCAAACTTAAAGAAGAAGAAGAATTGTGTATAGTTTTTCGCAGCAAATAAATCAAAAATACAGATACGCCCTTTTAGCTCACAGCAGTACCATTATTCAAGTCCACAACTTTATAAAATATATGCGTTTTTATCGTTAAAATAAGTTTAATTAACCAGAAAAGTATGCATGCAAATATCAGCTAGCCGGAGAATGTATTGAAATAACATGAACATAACTCACTGCTCGTCTTTCCTAAATAGGTGATCTTTATTCTGAGTATTTCTGAGTATATGTTGCCTATCAGTAGTTTTGGTGGCATTTCAAGATCTTTAAGAATTTGTTGAGGATTGTTGAAGATCGATTTCTCGGTAAAATTTTTTGTAATTCACTTTTTCATGTACAGACAGAAAAATTTAAGTTTTGCAGATGACGACAGTTGGTACATATTTTATAGCCATTTCATACGTCTGCGGGTCAGAGGGTCGTCTTAGGGGCTTATATTGAGCGTTTTATATAAAATTAAATTCGGAGGCCCACCATTCGGAAACGGTGCGTCGTATGGCCGTGCTTCTCAGAACCTAAATAGTTTCTATGGTCAAGGTTAACCCGAAACTGTAATTAAATTGGAATATTTCCGAAAAAAAAAAATTGTCTTGTGAAGGCCGCAGGAACCCGTTGGATGCGAGAAGCACAGAACCGGTCGAGGTGGAGGTGCTTGGGGGAGGCCTATGTCCAGCAGTTGACGTCTTTCGGCTGAAATGTGCCCGTGCCCCTAAGGCTACACTCCAACCCGTCAGCGTCAAATCCTATTTTTAATATGGACAATTTTCGTCGACGGCAATCCCACAGGATCGGAGGGACATCAGGTGCAGGACCAACGACTTTCCGAGGCACGAGGGTATCACACAACCAACTTCCAAACTCCGGACTGTTACTAAGAAATTCCCAATGGAAGAACCCAATAACACTTTTACCCGACCCGGGAATCGTGCTGGCGACCACGAGGCCAACAGGGCAGTAAAAAAATATATACATAAGTTAGACGCTTGCTGGACAGTCAGCCTAACACTTGCTGACTCACCACTCCTTTCACGAACGACGTGTGCTATTCTCTCTCAACTTAAACCGACTAAAGAACTCAAGAAAAGTATATTTATTATCAGGACCCCACTTTTAACACTCCTTTGCACTTATTTTAGCATAATCCTGCCACACAATATATTTTGGCACACGACTTAGCATTCAAATGTCCAAAATGAACGCCTAAGGTGTTCGAAAACCCACGACAGTTAAAAAAAAGCGAACAAGTGAGAGTGGGACTCGCACACGAAGGGTTCCGTATACAATATTTAAAACTACATCATCATCTGCTTGGCCTTTTCTCCAACGATGCTGGGTTTCGCTTTCAGTCTAACTGGATGCAGCTGATTAGCAGTATTTTACATGGAGCGATTGACTATCTGACCTTCACAATCCAGTTACTGGGTAATATGCCCTTTATATTTAACACTACATTTTTTAACGCCGAAAAAATCACGTTTCATTTATGGATCCTCCTCAATTCAATAAGTATATTATTTTTATTATATTTTGTTGTTATAGCGGCTATAGACAGACTCTGTGAAAATTTCAAGTGTCTACCTATTATGGTTCAAGAGATACAACCCTGTGACAGACGGACGGACAGCGGAGCCTTAGTAATAGGGTCCCGTTGGCATCCTTAAGTACGGAACCCCAAAAAGGTAAAAAAAATCTCTTCTGATTACCATATAATAGTCTATAAAGTGATAAAAAGTTGTAATCATATTATTTACAAGGTATTCCCGCCGAGCCGGCCGCCATTTTAAAAAATGGCGTAATGAAATGAGGGAAATAACAATGTTTTTACCTTCTTATTTATTGTTAAGGAAGTTATTAAATATGTCTGTTTGTTGATTGAGATTTTTCACCGTTTACTTTACTTCATAATAATAAATAACATTTATTTTTCTTCAGGGAATTTTTCTGTAGTAGCCCAGAGACTGGATTTGTACCTGCGTAATGGCAATAGGCTCGCCCCCTGTTACATGGAGCTTAAACATAACTGGCGAAATGTGGGTGTACTAAAGTTAAACCTCTGCCTACCCTTTCAGGGACCACAGGCGTGAAGTTATGTTATGTTATGTATTTTTCTTCAAGAACCTTTATGTACAGACGTCAGCACATCGCAAGCTACCCGAAACTGTCAAATTTTCCCAATCAACTTTGAACCTTACACTTTAGCGATAAAGTTGAAAATCTATTAAAGTTTGACAGATTGTAGTAGCTTGATGTGCTGGCGTCTGTACCTACTAGTAGGGAGTTAGGGAGCACGTTAGAGTTAACACTTTGACCTTGAGCTGGCCTAGTATAGTACGGAGTTTCAATACATTATTATGATGCCAGCTTGGTCTGGTTTTGTACCACGGACGAGCAGTCGACTGTACTTGTTTGTCTATTAAACCTAAGCATCTTTTTTGTTAGATGGAGTATCATCTGCCTAGCCTTTTCCCAACTATGTTGGGGTCGACTTCCAGTCTAACCAGATGCAGCAGAATACCAGTATTTTACATGGAACGACTGCCTATCGGACATTCACAACCCAGTTACTGGGTAATACGATACCTCTTGGTAAGACTGGTTGTCAGACTTTCGGGGTTCTGACGACCCGTAATGACTGTCAAAGATCCACGAATGACAGCCGGGACCAACGGCTTAATGTGCTTTCCGAGGCACGGAGGGGTCTCGGTATGTAAAGATGGTCACCCATCCACCTGTTCTATTGACCTGTGCGGCTGTTATTATTTAACCACGAGCCCCTCCATTGTTAGATGGAGCACTATTACTAATTGCGGAACACACTATCAATCTCAATCTGAATCATTTTGAAGTAGGTATATTGCTTCACATCTTCGATAAATTTGTCTGCTCAACAACGCAATTAATGTTGTTGAACTGTCAAAAGTAAAGCCATTGCTACTGATAGTGTGTTATGCAATTAGGGAACGGAGGCATACCACAAAAGGGAGAAGGCGATAGTCAGAAGTGAGTGGAACCAGGCCACCAATGATGACGATAACAAAATTGTTACCTTTTAATTACATTTGTGGCGACTGGACGGGTGTCGTGTCTAGTGAGCTACTGCCCGACGATTGATAACCGAACATCGTCGGAACGTTGTATTTATGCTAGTTGCGCGGTAAACTCTGTTTGCGCGATGCAGGATGTTGCGTGACGTCAGAGTTCTGTGTAGTTCGCATGTAGCGCTGTAGATGCCTTTTGTGATAATTCTTATTAGATTAAAGCCATGTCACAGTATTTTGCTTGTAAAGTTTCTCATCTTTAATACACCAAGCAAAGCCACGTCCAAAACTAGTACTTAACGAAAAAAAAATACCACTTTTTATAATGTATCATAAAAAACTCTCCGAAACAGATAAGTATGGTAAAAAGAGTATCAAAAAATATTATATATTCTTTAAAAGAAAATAAAAAAATGTAGCACGCTACAAGCCTTACACGGGTAGCCACCGCAAAAGGGCTAGGGTTGTCCCAAACTGCAGTTTATATTAAAATACGCTAAATAATAAGGAAATTGCCGGTCTATCCTGTAAAAATGTCACCATTAAAACTTAGGTGAAGTGAGCTGTCATTCCATCTGAAGAATAGAATAGAATAGAATACTCTTTAAGCTAGGGATTGACACTGAGGGGCATTGCCACAGAGGGGCCCGTGGCTAAATAATAACAGCCGCACAGGTCAATCGATCAGGTTAAGCTACACTTGCTGCGAATGGACTATGTGAAAGATAATATGGCTATGGGAAATAAAATCTGCCTTTGACACTAAAGCGAAAACTTATGGACATGTGCATCCTTCCCATTCTGACCTATGGATCCCAGACTTGGTCTTTGACAAATATTTGACAAGGTTTGCCAACGTGCAATGTAGCGCAGTATTCTAGGCGTCAAATTGACTGGCCATATTCGCAACACCACACTGCGCTCCAAAACACAGATTACTGACGTTGCTTAAAAAGCAGCTAATCTCAAGTGGGACTGGGTTGGCCACGTCTGCAACCACCACGTGGAGCCCTGAAGAAGAACGTGTAGAAGGCGTCGCGGCAGACCCTATTGAAGATGGCGGGACGAGCTGGACAAAACAAACGACCAGTGGTCCACTTGAGCCCTGGATCGAAAGAGCTGGAAGCCATGGCGAGAGGCCTTTGCCCAGTAGTGGGTGGATGCAAGCTAACAGTAACAGTATCATCCTTCGAAAGAATGCAGCCACTGCTGATAAATGATTTTATTTCTGTAAGTAGGTTTGCACAAACACTTTTACACGTCAATCATATTTTTGAAAACTAGACGAGGTCGGCGTTTCCTATCTGCCTACTCTGAGAAGAAAGGCCGAAACAAACTCAGAGGTCACAGTCTCTTTTAAAGTCCAGACATAATCTTGGTCAGGTTATATGAAGACCATGTAGATCGATGTCTGAGATGGTCTTTTGAGGAAAGAACCACACAGATTGAGTGGACCTGTCCAGTCAGTGCTGTTAGTCGCAAACGCATTTCATCACCTCGAATCACCATAAATATTTAAACTATCGGTTGTCTGTAAAAATATACATATTGTCTACCAAATAAAACGCCTTTAACTGCTGCGCACTCCACAATAGTTACCCAAGACTTATGCGAACCCATGATCGAATAAAAATGCACATGAAAAAATATATTTAACTATTTATAAATAAAATATTTTTTTATGAATAATTCAACAGTGCCACCCCTGCCGATCGCGCGGATATCGCACAGCATGGCGACTCTTGCGCAGTTTTCAACACAATGCCAAGAAGTTATTATGTTTGTATGTATGTTTGGAGAGGCAGAGCGACAGGTATCGACGGAGAGGTAAATAAACGATTTACATAGTTGGTGCATTACAATAACCTTCAGTTAATGTACTGTCAACAAAACAGGTAAGTATGTAGGATCGTCGGATATAGTTGAAGTTTATAGTAAGAAACCGATGGATGTTGTCGGCTGAAATTTAATTTGTTATTTATGAGCTGTTTGTTTTCATCCAAATCCCTTCAGCCGTTTCAGCGTGAAAGCGTAACAAACAAACATAAAAAATCAAATATTTATAGTTAACTAGCTGCACCCCGCGGTTTCACCCGCGTAAATGTCGATCCCGTGGGAATATCGGGATAAAAAGCTGCCTATATGTTAATCTAGGGTGTCAGCTACCTCCATTCACAATTTTATCAAAATTGGTCCAGCCGTTTGAGCGTGAAGAAGTAGATACTAGCTGTGCCCGCGACTTGACTTGTGCATGTCGGAAAACAAATTGGATTTCAAGTTTTTTTACGCGGGGCCCTAATTCTGTTTCTAAAATAAAAGTAACTTACTCCTTATGACGTCAGCTATCACTACCGTCAGTTATAACTTACGTTTACGTTTTTTTTTTACTGTGTTTAGTATAGTTTGTGATCTTCCTATACGAGTCGCAATAAATACTTTTTCTTTCTTTCTTTCTATCTATCTGCTAGTAAAAGTCCCGTCAAAATTGCTCCAGCCGTTTCGGAGATTAGCCGGAACACACAGACAAAATTAAAAAAAAAATGTGATAAGTAACGTACTTACTTTCTTATGCATATAGTAAAAAGCTGTTATTTTGATATTACAAACAGCCACTTCAATTTTATTTATTTTTATGTATATTATTACCAAAAAAAAGAACCTCTCATACAAATATTTCGTATCACATACCACAAACAAACAACGTTGTGAATGAAATTCGCTGAGTCACGGTGTAAAATGATTTTTAAGAGACTTTGACAAATTGCTCGGAGATATTCTAAATATTCAAGGGCTATGCGGCTATAAATGGGTATTGTTCTAATAATAATAGAGGCAGCACAACGGTATTATAAAGCAGTAGCGTTATGAATTTACCCCTTATTAATGAAAGGTTGCATTGTCTTACGGTATGGTGACGTCATTGATTGTGAACCTCATCTTTAAAAAAAAATTACGTGTTAACACTGTTCACATAATAACACATGAACAAAGTGTTTATACATATACCCCCTTACTAATAAACGTATTAATATCTGATCAGATGTATAGTTACACACCGATTTCTCTCTTTCAGTAGTCAGTAATTTGACTTACGAAAGAAGAAGACAAAGCGTTATGTGACTATACAGACGCTATACAACGTTTATTAGTAAGGGGGACAAAGTGTATCATTATAATATCAGACTCTTAGAAAGTGGAACGAACTTGTATAAACTACAATCAACACTATTGTAAGTGTTAAAATAATAATCACGTAAAAAAAATTAGTTAGATTAAAATTGCTTATTAGTCTGATAGGCTACATAACATAATCAGCCTATAATGTTCCCACTGCTGGGACACAGGCCTCCTCTCAATGAGAGGGAGTGGGCCGTAATCCACCAAGCGGGCCCTGTGCGGGATGGCAGATGTCAGATGGCTAGATTGTAATGAATTATTAAGAACCTGGATCTTTTTATAAAAGGAAAAAAATAAAAATACTTAACAAAAATAATGAATTAATGAATGTAGAAATCATCATTGTCGCTATTATTCTACACTTTTTATAATACACTAACTCAAAAGGTTTTGTTCGTTTTAGTCTTCGCACATCCTCGATGCCTGATCCTGATTCATATGTCGGTGAAGTCGGTGTCCATAGGCCTCATCATTTTTTTGGATAATAGTATTGACGGCTTGTTGACGGATTCAAAAGAGTAAAAATGATTTATACAATAATATAATCACAGTTTTCAGGAAAAACATTCACGTGACGCACACATTCAAACAATGTGAACGCACACACGCCGTGATTTATAGGCACGAGCCAGTGTTGTCGTGTTATGAAAATATTTAATTATTACACTGCCGCGGTGTTGCCAGACTAAAGGTGACGATTACCCACACGGTAACTTTAATAAGAGGAGGGGTATAGGACCAAAAAACCTGGGGTTTTTGTTTAATATTTTTGTTGTGAGTACTTTGGTTTTTGTGGCGTACTTATAATACGTTAGCCCTATGGACCAGCACCCTAATTGCGTAACACATTATCAATCACAATCTCAATAATTTTGAAGGATATTGCTATCCATTGCTTCATATGTTCGAAAAATTTGTCAGCTCAACAGTGTAAATAACGCAATGAATGTTGTTGAACTGTCAAAATGAAAGCCATTGCTACTGATAGTGTGTTACGCAATTACCCCGCTGGTCTTCTGAATGTTGTCGATCTGACTGATGTTCTGCCAACACTCAATCTACAAGACTTTTTCAGACTTGTAAAAAGTATCATCTCATAATCAGCCTATAATGTTCCCACTGCTGGGACACAGGACACAGGCCAGCGGGGCAATTGCGTAACACATTATCAATCGGAATTTGTTTCATTTTGACAGTTCAACAACATTCATTGCGTTATTTACGTTTTGAGCAGGCCAATTTTTCGAACTTATGATGCAATGGATTAACAATTTGCTTCAAAATGATTCAGATTTCGATTGATAGTGTATTACGCAATTAGGGTGCTGCTCTCAATGAGAGGGAGGGTGCTGTAATACACCACACGGGCTCAGTGTGGGTTGATAGATGTCACATGTCTTCGAATTTTTGGTTCTACGACTTGTCGGTTTCCTCGCGATATTTTCCTCCACCGTTTCGAGAGCTGTAGTGATGAAATAATTTACATTAAAAAAGCACCTGTCTGAGTTCGAACCTACGACCTACAACTGTACTGGGCCACCACTGCTCATACCACTGCGGCAATTGCATGTTGGTCTGCCCCCTCATCTCATCATCTCCTCACCCTCATCTACAAGATTTTTTAAATATTGTTTGTGAAGTGAAGACATCTTTAGGCGCGTTGGGCATTTTTTGAGATGGGAAAAACCATTAAACTCGCGACACTGTTACCGTAACCGACACCAAATAAATATTTGGAAATATTTCCTGACGATTAAAAAAATTCACACGTAATTGTTTAAGTTTTCACTTTTGTCGGCACTCCCAGAGTGTTTTTCAGTTGCCTTTTAACTAACTACTACTTAACAAAAAAGATCATCTGTTACGCCATAAATCAAAAGAATTTCGAGTGAAATAATTATCTTCAGCCATTATCTCTTTTTTATTATTTTATTTAAGTAAGCCACGATTTATTGGAGACCTAATTTTTTCGACAAACGATCGGCTCGATGCATTGTGCTGGACGCTAACTATTCGACAGAGAAATTACCGCAGACCAGCCAAATAGTTAATTGAGTGGAAATTTAAGTATTGGGAAGGCATGGAGTCGATATTTAATAGATTTTATGGAACGAAACCTCAGTAATAATGGTCCAGGAAAATAAAATAAATTAAAGAAAAATAGTTAACAGGCAGTTGGACATGCAGGGTCAAATTAAATTAGCTAACGAAACTCTGCAGACGTGATGGGTCGATAACACGATAAAAAAAAATATGATGTTTTTTTTTGGGTCAACTACTGCTGGTAGAGTTGTTACTCGTAAATACACTAATATTTATTTAGAGAAAATGTAACTAACTATTTACACTAGATACTAAATTAAATGATATAAATAACTTACGATACAAATAAATACAAAAACAATGGACACTTAGGCGTCGAAGTACTTGTTACTTGAATTATAAGTTGAGAAAATATGTTATCTTTTGTTTTATCGATATCGTCGATACCTTATCTACACCCATTACATATATGTGAAGTTAACCAAAAAAACTAATTTTTTAAACTAATATTTTATGTGACTACTTACATGAACTGTGGTCGATGACCCCACCAAAAAACATCTTTTTTTTATCCAAATTAAGATACCAATACCCATAACGTCTGTGAAGTTTCGCTGGCTAATTTAATTTGACCCTGTATAGAGCAATGGTGGTCTAGTGGTATCGGAACCGACTTAGGAGTTGTAGGTCATGGATTTGAACCTATGAATATACTTTGTGTAATGTATTTCATCACCTATGCTGTCCAAACGGTGAAGAAAAATATGGTGACAAAACAGAAATTCGAAGAAAGTTTTGACCGTCAACCCACACTGGGCCCGCATGGTGGATTACGGCCCACTCTCTCTCACAGAGCTGAGGCATGTGTCCCAGCAGTGGGAACTTTATGGGCTCCTGATTAGGATAGTTGACAGACACCATACTATGAACTATAAAGTACGAAGACCACCTCCTAGATGAAAAAGACTTGGGTTTTTTTAAGAAATGTTAAATGATGCAGGTTTATCTAAAAACAAAACAGATCACAACCAAAAAATTGTTTATTTGATCATTATAAATTATACCTATAGTTTTGTTGTTTCGTAGTCAATTATTATTTATCCAAAGAACGGGGGTGGGGGTGGTGGAGGTCCAAATCCAGGTCCATATACTGGTCCAAATCCAGGCCCAAATCCTGGTCCGAAGCCGAAGCCGTAGCCTGGACCGTAGCCTGGTCCGTAACCACCAAAACCTGGTCTATAACCACCAAATACAGGACCCCAGAAGTGATGGCTTTCAATGATCTGCAAAAATTAAAAAAAAAGAACAATCTTAATTCAAATTTATAGTTCTATAGGATATCGGAATAACTTTTAAAAGACAAAGAAAAAAATAATTGGCTAGATGAGGTCGGCGTTTCCTATCTGACTACTCTGGGAAAAAAGGCAGAAACAAACTCAGAGGTCACAGTATCTTTTAAAGTCCAGACATAATCTTGGTCAGATCATGTAAAGAGCATGAAGATTGATGACTACATAATTCAGTCATCAGTCTTCGGTTTTTTTTTATTTCTTCATAGACCAATTATTAGTCTGAGGAAAGTATCACAGAGATTTGAGTGGACCACTTCAGAGTGGACTTCGGAGTGGAGTGGAGTGACATTAATTAAATGTTGCCAGAATATTACTGCCAGAATCATCAATCAATCTGCCTAGCCTTTTCACAAATATGTTGGGGTGAGCTTCCAGTCTAAACGGATGCAGCTGAATACCCGTATTTTACATGGAGCGACTGCCTATCTGACCTCCACAACCCACTTACTGGTAAACACCATACGCATTGATAAGACTGTTTGTCAGACTTTTGGGCTTCAGCCTAATCGTAACGACTGTCAAAGATCTACGAATGACAGCCGGGACTAACGGCTTTTCGTGCTTTCCGAGGCAGGGAAGGGTCTAGATATATAATCCCATGCCGTAGTCTCCAAGCCTGGCAAAATGAATAGTGATCGCCGTTTACTGTTAGGTATAATATCCTAAATAATCTATACTTAATATTATAAATGCGAAAGTGTGTCTGTCTGTCTTTTACCTCTTCACGCTTAAACCGCTAAACCGATTTAGATGAAATTTGGTATAGAGATAGTTTGAGTCCCAGGAAAGGACATAGGATAGTTTTTATCCCGATATTCCCACGGGATCGAATCTTATGCGGGTGAAACCGCAGGGCGCTGCGAGTATTATAGATGCGAAAGTATTTTTTTTTGTTTGTTACAATTTCTTGCTAAAACGGCTGAACGGATTCGGTTGAAAATTGTCATATGGATAGACTATGACCTTAGCTAGGATATAGAATATTTTTCATCTTTGATCGCAGACGAAATCGCAGGCATCAGCTAGTCTTACATAATGATAAGCAATAAGTATATTTTTCCTTCTTTCTATTTAGGCAAGGTGTAGTAACGGGTCATTAACCTGTTAATTAATATTATCATTAGGTACCTAATCACTTGGTTAACATTTTAATTAAGAAAAACGACGGTAAAATCAGAAAGCTAAGGATACTAGTTGCTTTGCAAAATTACATCAGTCTACTTAGCCTTTTTCCAACTATGTTGAAGTAGGACTCCAGTTAGTTACACCATTTATAACTCAAGAACGGCTGGACCGATTTTTATGATCTTTGAATTGTTGGATTTGTCTCCGCCCCGAATAGCAGAATAACTCTGTGTGGTTCTTTCCTCAAAAGACCATCTCGGACATCGATCTACATGGTCTTCGTATAACCTGACCAAGATTATGTCTGGACTTTAAAAGAGACTGTGACCTCTGAGTTTATTTCGGCCTTTCTTCTCAGAGTAGTCAGATAGGAAACGCCGACCTCATCTAGTTTTTAAAATATGATTGACGTGTAAAAGTGTTTGTGCAAACCTATTTACAGAAATAAAATCATTTATCATTTAACTATTAAAACATGGGAAAAATTCACGTTTTTTTTTTTTTAAAGTTTTTCATTTTCTCATACATTCGTTCTTATTGATTCTGGGTCAGCTAGTTATTTAAATAAAATGTAATTATATAGACTTACGCACCTGTGTCAAAGCCAAAACCACAGTTAAAACCAATAATAATGTCGTAACAAAAGACATTTTCAAACAACACCACTTTTCTTCTCCACTTCAAAATAAAGATTTAACAATATTGCGTAAAATGTATCGATTTATACTTTAAAAAACAAATTTCATTTTACCATCACAAAATACATCTGTGATTTTTATACCAATGGCATAAGGTTAAAATATGCTGTAATTTTAGTTTTTCAAGCTATTGTCTAAACTTCATATAGGTAGTAGGTATGCAAATTTTATTTTGCCACCAACAAAAATGTCAGTAGCTTTTATGCAAATGGCTTAAGGTTCAAATTTCTTTGGCTTTAGATTTTCAAGCTGTTGTTTATACTTCATGATTTTTGCGCTAAACAGGTATTTGATTTAGCATATAAGTGAAAAATGATAGATCTATATAAGGAGATAGTTTTCCGTGACTAACAATGACAGAGGTGTTATTCCCCCCTTGCTAAAAAAAATACCTTTATGATGCTATTATTTGATCGATTAATTCACACAGTATTACGAGAAATACCTATGAATCATATGTACGAACATAATACTCCCCAGAGGAGGGTCCGGTGACGGACAGCCGCGGCGGGTTCACGGATGAGTGCTAACGCGTGCCCGTGTTCCCGCCGTAAGCGGCAGAGGAGGACACCGTGGAGTTTTAGTGGGTTAGAGTCCCACATAACTGCACTATCTCCCCGTGGTAGTGCAGAATGTAACTATGAGCATTTCTCCAAGATAAAAAAAGGTACGAACATAATAGCTATTACGCGACAAATTTTGATGTAGTGTTCAGTGGCGAAGGGTGAATTTATGACAGAGGTAGGCCGGAGCAAAACAAAAATACCAAAAGAAAATTTCAATGATGAATTGACTATAGAGTGGTTATATTCTGAATTTTCGAAGGGAAGCCGGCGGGAATCGAGTAGTATGGTACCTTCGCCACTGGTAGCGTTTCAATCTGCTCAACAATTAAGAGGCACTGTGGTGGCGTTACTTTATGTAAATTATTTTATCACGACTGATGCTCTCAAAACGGTGACGAAAAACATCGTGAGGAAACCGGCATGTTCTAGAATGAATGAATGAATTGCACCGATCCCAGCCTGGTTAAACCAGACTATTATTTCTATCGATATATCAGTTAGCCAATCACATCAGTTTAACATGAACTAGTAAAATATGACACTGTCATCATCTGCCTAGCCTTTTCCCAAATAGGTATGTTAGGATCGGCTTCCAGTTTAACCGGATGCAGCTGAATACCAGTATTTTACATGGAGCGACTGCCTATCTGACCTCCAAAACCCAGTTACTGGGTAATACGATACCTCATGGTAAGACTGGTTGTCAGACTTTCGAGCTTTTGATTACCCGTAACGACTGTCAAAGTTCCACGAATGACAGCCGGGACCATCGGCTTAACGTGCTTTCCGAGGCCCGGAGGGGCCCAGTATGTAAAGATAGTCACCCATCCACAGACCAAGCGCAGCAAGCGTAGCTTAACCTGATCGATCGACTTGTGTGACTGTTATTATTTAGCCACGGGCTCCTCTAAAAAATCACAGTATATTTTAAGTAAATGTCGACTCCACCCCACTCTTATGCAAAACCAAACGAAAATAAATATAAATAAGTAATTAATAATATTTTATTGGACTTTCACCACCCACAATGTGGGTAGACAGACATATCGGTGAACCCATCCATCAGCATCCACCCTTACGGAAAGGGGTTGAATTGAAAATTTTTGCTGTTCCAATATTTTGAGGGGGTTGAAATTTTATATCTTGTTTTTTTTATTGTCATCTATTTTAAAGTTGTCAGGTTGAGTAATAGATGTTAAAAAGCAAAACTACATAGATACTACACCCCCTTACTAATAAATGTATTATATCAGACTATAGCTTCCCTATTCACCGTCTTAGGGATGGAATTTCGAAAAACCCTTTATTTGTGGATACCTACCCTTCACAAAGAACACAGCCTCCAAATTTCATGTCTCTAGGACCAGCGGTTTAGGCTGTGCGTTCATCATTATCATCATCATCAGCCTATAGCAGTCCACTGCTGGACATAGGCCTCTCCTATTGCACGCCATTCAACTCGATTTTCGGCAACTCTCATCCAGCTGCTACCAGCCAGCCTGCGAAGATCGTCGCTCCACCTAGCCTGAGGATACTCGTTGATACTCGTATATCAGTCGGACAGGACTTTGAATTGTATATATTATATAGGTCAATAGTTAAATATTGAATTAATACTAAAAATAACAAAATTAAATCCTAACTTAACTAAAACTACACAGAAACTAAAATATAGCGTCGAAAAATTCATCCGCATCGCTGTCGACTGGTAATGTACCCAAGAGACTGGCTACTATTATTTATTGTATTTAGTATTAATTCAATATATAATAATATGTTGTTTATTAACGAATAAAGTTCCTTCGGAATTTGAAATAATAGTTACACACCGATTTCTCTCATTCAGTCGTCAGTCATTTGACTTTCGAAAGGAGAACGACAAAGCGTTGTGTAACTATACAGGCGCCATACAACGTTTATTAGTAAGGGGGTACTAGTTCATACTACAAGGGGGGGGGGGGGTTAAAAAAAGACACATCGCATAGCCGTCAACTGCACATTCTGTACATCAAACTAAGTAACATTGCACAAAAATAATTGCTGGGAAACGACTTGGTTTTGGTGTGAAAATTTGTTGTTTGCGGTAGGTAATGCGCAAACTAACACCCCCTCCCCCCTAGCGTAGAAATTTTTCGTCGACTATAGAAAAGACATATTAGTTGTTCCTTTTGACCGCGTAGGTATTGCACTATTCAATGATTCAGCAGATTTTTTTTTTTTGAAAACCGTTTTAAACTTTCTACCCTTGGGGGTCTAGGAATCATAATAGTTATGCTGAATTCATGGTTACAGCTTGAGTACTGGTTAATTTTTTTTCCTGTACAGACTACAAGACTTTTCACTTACAAACTTCTGTATGTGGTCACCACCCCTCAAAATAAATAATCTGCATAAACTTTTGTACCCCAAAATCGGTTAAAATCGAACCAAACCCATTGTTTTAAACGCCCAAACCTTTGTAATACAACCGCTAAACCACTATTATTAAAAGAAAGCCACAAAAAAAATAATTTGAAGTACACTCACCCCCAAAATGCGTGGTCTAAGCATATTAACATGAACCTCTAACTAGCCGTAATTGACCTACATAAAGCACATAGCTGAGTATCACGCGAAAAAAAACCAGCCTAACCTGACCTGCCTTTACAAAGAACTTTTGAAGTAAGAGAGGTCTGGTTACGCTGGTGTCCAAGTATTGAATTCACCGATTTGAATAAAAAGGAGTTATGTAATGTGTCGCTTTCTTGTGTTATGTTTTTATTAATTTTATGTTTTTTTTTTGTTCTTAAAATAAAGGAATCACAGGGCTGCGCTGTGGGGGGCTTGTGGCTAAGTAATATCTGCCGCACGGGTCGAATGATCAGGTTAAGCTACGCTTGCCGCGGTTGGTCCGTGGATGGGTGACCATCTTTACATACCAAGACCCCTCCATGCCTCGGAAAGCACTTTAAGCCGTTGGTCCCAGCTGTCATTCTTGGATTTTTGACAGTCGTTATGGGTCGTCAGAAGCCCGAAAATCTGACAACCAGTCTTACCAAAGGGTATCGTATTACCCACAACGAGAATCGTTCATCCACAACGTTTCCATAAACAAAATCAATAGAATACCATGTTTATGTTTCTGCCAAAACTATTCGGCAGTGAGTGTACCCAACTTTTGTTCATAGGTAGAAAACGGTAGCGCCCTTACTTGCAAAACTTTCTATGATTGATCATGATGAACTAGCTTCCCCCCTCATACCTTCCCTCTTTCATTCTCTCACAACATATTGATTACCTACTTAGACTTCTTTACCCAACGGGGCACTACTGTGAGAAATCAAACAACGCTATAATTATGATTTCTCTACGTTTATTCCAAGCGAACGTCAGATAAACAATCTTATATTCAGTGAAAAATCGTTGCCGACAAGTTTTAAACAACAAAGGCGACCTCACTCTTGTATTGAATTACCAAATAATTAAAAAAAAAATCCTTCCTTAGGTATTTAATTTTGCAAAACATGAAAGTTTATTTTCTCTTGACTTTATTAAAAAAGAGTAAGGGGATCAGACCCTAGTGGATAAGACAGAAATTAAAACATAAGAATAACTAGCAGGGGATCGTCTTTACGTGGTCTTTACAACCGGCCCGGCTATATCACTGTTTTCTTCCAAACAAAAACCTAGGTAATGGAAAAAATTTAAAGCTCATTCTTAACTCGCTTGACTGTTCGAATGAAATCAGAGTTATTTTATAGCCAGCCTGCACATCATAAGGTCGACTTTAGCAGACAACCTTTACACTTTTTAGGTATTACTCGTTTGTCTTTTTCTAAATAATAACAGCCGTACAGGTCGATCGAAGACATGTGACATCCACCAACCCGCACTGGGCCCGCGTGGTAGACAATGGACTACTCCCTCTCACAGAGAGGAGGCCTGTGTCCCAGCAGTAGGAACATTAAAAACTTTACTCTATGCACAGGTCGATAGAATGCTAAGCTACGTTTGCCGCGGTCGATTCTTGGATGGATGATCGTCTATTACATATCGAGACCCCTCCGTGCCTCGGAAAGCACGTTAAGCCGTTGTTCCCAGTAATTCGTAGAGAATTGACAGTCGTTACTGGTAGATAGAAGCCCAAAAGTCTGGAAACCAGTCTTGCCAAGTGGTAGGTATCGTGTTACCCAGTAACTGGGTTGTGGAGATCAGATAGGCAGTCTAGTTAGCTCGAAGATTTAGACGAAAACTAACATTACTTTAAATAAAAACTCTTGTTTATCGATTTTATTCAATTTCGAGCGGCCATTGTTGTTTACATCTTTGGCAAATCTGCCGCGGTCGGACAATAGATAAGGTGGTGGCGACTCGAAGAATCATACCAAAGATAGGACATTCGGGTAGGCCATATAAATGCGTTTATATGGTTATGGTAGGTAATCAATATGGTGAACAAAAAAAAAACTTACCGCAAAACATATCTAGTCGTTCGAGGTAGGCGCCAACTGCTCCATCACAAAAAGCCACAGTCATTTTTATTTTACTTTATTGGCATAATTTCTATAAACGTTGACTTCTTATTTTGCAATATTAAAAAATATTGCCGAAGATTTTTTTCTTAAATACGACTTCAAAGTAGCAATATGGTAAAGCGAACGTTTATGTTGGGGCCACGAAATGAAAGATGTCGATACGCTTATTACGAAATCGTCGTCGACTTGAATTAGGGTAGGAAAAATGTAGTACAAATTGTACAGAAAACATTTATAAATCAAAATCAAAATATTTTTATTTCACATAAACCGACATGAGCACTTATGAAACGTCAGAAGCTAGGTGCACGGTTCCAATTGGTCGTTTCCTATGGAGAAGAACCGGCAAGAAACTCCACGGTTACTCTTTTAAAAATAATAAGTAGGAATCCCATTAATTTTAGCCGTAGCCTTGTTGGAAAAAGTTAGTATCATCTATTCTGGACTAGGTTTACCAAGTAGCGATGCGCCGCCATTTTGGGTTTTTTCTTCAGGTGTTATTATTTAGTATTTTTGGCACTATTAGTGCTTATACACGAGTGGCACACGTCAACGGCAGAGAACTTGTAAACTTTTCTAAACTTAATTTTTGCAGGAACCAGTTGGATGCGAGAAGCACAGAATCTATATATATAAAAGGAGAACTGACTGACTGACATATCAACGCACAGCCCAAACCGCTGGGTCTAGAGATTCCAAATTTGGCACGTACGTTCCTTATGAGGTCTAGGGGTGCACTAAGAAAGGATTTTTCAAAATTCATCCCCTAAGGGGTTGAATGGGGGGGGTGAAATTTCACGCGGACGAAGTCGCGGGAAGAAGCTAGTTATGTCATAAATCCCCATGTATTTTACTGTGTGTGCATAAATAATAAAATAAACAAATAAACCGGTCGATGTGGAGGTGCTTGGGGGAGGCCTATGTCCAGAAGTGGACGTCTTTTTACTGAAATGAATGATGATGAAACTTAATACTAAATCTGAAAACAAAAATAAAATCTACGGCCTTTTAAACCTACTGACCAAACCCGCTGACTTAGTGGCCCGACCATACGTTATTATTAATCCTTATTTACAACCTGCCGTGTCAAATAATTTCAACCAGAAACTTGTCCTCACGACGAAATAAAAAACTACGCCTCGTATGGCTTAAAATATCTTTGATGTGTGAAGGTTTTATTAAAGAACCTAATTATTTAGCCTTCAGGGCTATCATCCTCAAGAGGGGCTCGTGGCTAAATAATAACAGTTGCACGGGTCGATACGTTTGTCGAGGACTGTCCGTGGATGAGTGACCATCTATTACAAGACGAGTCCTCTCCGTGTCTTGGAAAAAACCATTGGTCCCGGCTGTCATTTATAGATCTTTGACAGTCTGCGACCAAGGGAAATCGTATTACCCAGTCACTGGGTTGTGGAGGTCAGATAGGCAGTCGCTCCATTAAAGTACTGATATTTGACTGCATCTGGTTAGACTGGAAACCGACCCTAACATAGTTTGGAAAAGGCGACGCAGGTGATGATAGTTGTCATCCTCAAAATGAACGTGAACCTGAAGTTTTTTAGCCTACCTAAAACCGCAGTGTCTTGTTTAGCATCCTAACCCTTAATCCTATAGGAGTATGTTATCTATTCCTATGAGTCTTTGGTCAACTGGATCCACTCGAACTGGACACGCGGGTCCAGTTAACCAAATCGTTGATTTTCTGTCGAAAATTTGTCTGCTCGACCACCAAATTTTTTTATTTTATTGTACAAATTTGGCAGTCGTTACGGGTAGTTAGAAGCCCGAAAGTCTGAAAACCAATCTTACCAAGGGGTATCGTATTACCCAGTATCTGGGTTGTGGAGTTTAGGCAGTCGTTCTATGTAAAATACTGGTATTCAGCTGCATCCGGTTAGACTGGAAGCCGACCGATAGTTGGGAAAAGGCTAGGCAGAGATGATGATGATATTCTCATAGCATGTACTGTTTCTGTTTCTGTTTTCTGTTTAGTATAATATTATCTTTAAGTACGCTACACCGACCTAGTGTGTAATAATTGTAGGCTGCATTGGACGACGTCATCACGTCAGCGCCGGCTGTCGCTGAAAACCAGCGCTGGGGCTCTGTCTTGCATAGGGTCGCAGCATAATGCTGAGCGATAGCCGTTTTGCGTGGATGTGACGCTTGTTACCCTTATCTTCTTTTTATTTATTTTTTACTTTGTGTCATGTGTATTTTTGCGTCATGTTCACCGCAAATAAACGTATTTTCTTTCTTTCTTTCTTTCATGATGATTTGGTAAGGGCAAAAAAACAGTACTATAATAAAAATAAACATTTTTTAATTTTTTTATTTAGCCTACACTGTCCCACTCCTGACCAAAGGCCTCCTCTAAATCCTTCAAGGCATCCTTTACTGCGACACCCCGATCCAACCCTTGCGGAACGCGTCTATACCTACTGCGTTAGCGATTTGTTTGTCAAAAATGTAAACAAGTATGAATTAATGGAAAAATAACTTTAACTCCTACAAAATAAAGTTCAGTTTACGCTACAACTTCAAACATTTTTATAACTTTTTCAATAGTGCTAGTCACTCTGAAGTCAACTTAATTGTCACTGAAATAAAGTTGATATTTGTTTAATTTGAAATTGGGTGGGAGTGTGCAGCATTGCGCACTTTTGCTAAGCATAGGTCGTCTGGCCACGTCTTCCTGAGCCGGCTTTGGCGGCGCCGTTCCTCTTCAGGCACCCACCGTGTGGAGACTGTTGCCCAGCGGTCACTGTGCATGCGGAAAATATAACATAACAAATACTATCTACTACATTTTTCACGGATTACAACTTAAGAGGAAATGCGGGTGGTTTTTTCTCCATAGATACGCTCTCGTCTGTTTTCTTTCTGGTTAATGACCATAAAGCAATGATTTTTTACAGAATAATAAATATTAGCTACTTGTATGTTCCTATGTTTTCCTTTTGGATGATATATTATTTGTATAAGCAATAGAACCCTCAAAAAATGCAGATTTAAACCGCCTGTCAACAGAGGCCTAGTTAAGTGTACAAAGACAACTATTAATGAAAAAAGAAAAACATAGGGACACAGTATATATCCTTCTTATTCAGTTTATGAAATATCTTTTAAATTGGTCCAATATTGGAGGAGGAAATAGGCGAGTGCCAAACCTCGAATTATGACTTTTTACTTAGGCTTTTTCAAAATTCTCTCCAACCGCATTTCCTCTTAAGGCCATACGGAATAACTAACATTCCAGCTCAAATTCTTCAAGTCGTTGTATATTGTGTTTAGGTGAACCTTAACGCCATCATCATTAACCATTATTATGTCTAAACTGTTATTCCCGTTTCACTAATGCTAAGCGACACCTAAAATAATGCCGAAATAAAAACGTGTTCTTGGATTTTCAACTTTCGGCTTTGAACCGACCGTTGAAAATCCAACAGCGCATTTGACTAGTCTTCTTGAGTCGATGCCTAGTCCTTAGGCTCGCCCATGACGACCATCCATTACAATCGGCTTGTCAGTAAAGACTGATGAAAACCCGCTTACCGTTCAAATCACGTTATTTATATAAATCTATTGAATAATTCGCCGATAACTCGGCGCGTATGTTTGTGAGTTTGTCATACTTTGAATAATTTAATGAATTTATTATTATTGCTTAAACTTATGTTAATTGTGTTGTGACGTAGAGCTTTTAGAGCTTTTCGATTTTTTTAGGGGTCCGTATAAACATTTTCTTTGTAGTTTGATACAATAGCTCCCATTTTATAAACGCCTGCGCGGGGTAATTGCGTGTCACACTATCAGTAGCAACGGCATTCATTTTGACAGTTCAACAACATTCATTGCGTTATTTACGTTGTTGAGCAGACAAATTTTTCGGACATATGAAGCAATGGATTAGTCTCCTTCAAAGTTATTCAGAGACATTGATAGTGTTATGCAATTGGGAAAATCTTCTTCATGCTGCAAAATAAAAGCTTTTGTGATAAAATAGGTCTTCTGACACTTTGGTACTTAGCAGGACTTACTGTCCAGGATGCGCCGGATGCGAAATGAAAGGTTTTTTAATTAATTTTCTTGAGTTTCTAATTTTCTTTTTAATGTCGAAAGAAAATAAGTAGGTTAAAGATTTTTTTAAATCGGTTAAGCATTTTTTTAGTTTATCGATTACAAACAACAATACAAAAAAATTAAATCTTTTTTCTTTATAATATTACTAAGTAGTTTCTGCCCGCGACTTCGTCCGTGTGAAATTTCACCCCCCATTCACCCTCTCAGGGGTGGAATTTCGAAAAACCCTTTCTTAATGGATACCTACTCTTCACAAAGAACACGCCCTCCAAATTTCATGTCTCTAGGACCAGCGGTTTAGGCTGTGCGTTGATATATCAGTCAGTCAGGACTTTGAATTTTATATATATAGATAGATATTTTAGACGGAACCACCAAAAACTTTGTCTAAACCAATTAATTTATACATTTTGATCTGTAATATTGAACTTCTATGATATAATTCTGGTCTCCCTGGACCGCCCGTCGCGTATCGCCTAATAACGCTAATCATGTTCATTTCATAATACCATATAATATTTTAGTTGTAAGATAGATTCTGTTTCTTAAGAGCGTTTACGACGCACGGCATTTCATACAAACTTTCAAGCCCTTGTTTTTAGAAATGAATGAACAGATTTTAATGAAACTTCATACGCATAAGAAGAATACAAAGGTCTAAAAATGTAGTAAAGAATATTTTCGAAATGTCTTATTTAGATAAATATAACTGGAAATCTCTATTTCTATGGAAAATTTAAAATCGGTCTAATTTGGCTGTAACACCATTTTTCTAAAATGTTCTTAACTATTTAGACCTTTGTATCCTGCTTATGCGTACGAAGTTTACAGCGGTTTATATCGGCATTTTTAGAGGGTTCTAGTACTTATAAAAATAATGTATCATCAAAAAGGAAAACATAGGGACACAGAAGTAGTTAAAATTTATTATTCTGTAAAAAATCATTGCTTTATGGTCATTAACCAGGAAGAAAACGGGGCGAGAGCGTTTCTATGGAGAATAAACCACCCGCATATCCTCTTAAGCTTTTAAAAAGAAAAATTATTTTTATACCAGTGTCACAATAAGAACATAAGCATAATCAGCCTATAGTGTTCTCACTGCTGGGACACAGGCCTCCTCTCTTCCAGAGGGAGTGGGCTGTATTTAACCACGCGGGCCCAGTGCGGGTTGGTAGATGTCGTTTCGTTTCTTTGGTTCAAGGATAGGTACGCCGGTCTCCTCACAATATTTTCCTTCACCGTTTTGAGAACAGTGGTGATAAAATTAAAATACACAAAGCAAAGTGACTGGCTGGGTTCGAACTCACGACCAACTCGGTAAGTCGGGGTCGATACCACTGGGCCACCACTGCTCTTATTTTTTTTTTTTTTTGAAGTGAAAACTTCTTTAGGCGCGTTGGGCATTTTTTGAGATGGGAAAAGACCATTGAATTTGCGCCACTGTTACCGTAACCGACACCGCCTCGGATGTGTTCGGCTGTCCTCGGGATGTACTCGGTTTTAATGTATTTCCGATATGTCAGTGAGTGATGGCAAAGTATTCTGTATGTGTTTTGTTTATAATGACGATTCAAAAAATACACACGTAATTGTTCAAGTTTTCACTTCTGTCGGCACTCCCGGAGTTCCACTTTTTCTCTTGACCTCCCATGGAAAGCGATGGATGAGGTCTATGATGGAACGAGCATGCCCAGAAGATGCCTGTTCACTCTTGCCTTGAAGGCAGACGGGTTAAATGTGGGAGGAAACTCAGAACACACGCGCAGACCGTAAAATGATGGAAAATAATAAAAAATCAATATAATATGTCTCACTAATACATTACGGTATAAAAGTAGTGTTCTGACAACAGACCACAGTGACTGATCGGCCAATAGCCTTTCAGTTATAAAACCAACGCGTTCACCGCCTTTATTCTCAGGGGTGACTAAGTTGTCGCTGTTTGAAACAAATTGTCCGAGGAACGATATTTTATTTTTTTAATTCTGTGATATGATTCGATTCGATGACAAAAAAATATCTATTTACTCACGTCGTTTTGGGCCAGGAGGCCTACCACAAGCTCTTAACGCGATCCAATTTAGGACCTAAACTGAACTGTTCTTCTAATTCGTACCATGACGTCAGTTTAACGATTCAGTTTAGGCCGTGCCATCTGCTGACAGCGATTGTCCTAAACTGAGTCGCAGGTTTTGGTTTCATTCATACTTGTTTGGTACCATGACGTCAATATAGCAGCTCAAGCGACGCAGTTTAGGAACCTAAACTGAAATGTCTTGTTTTTGAATCGTTTTTAATTAGATCATGATAGTCCACCTGAATTCAGCAATGTTTACTGCCGCAGTGATTAGGTCTGATACAAGTGCATGCGCGTAAGATGGAAGCACACTTTGTAAATACATTGAAGATCTGTGACATCTAAGATCTTCCATTTACGGACATTGTCTTTACTAGGTAACTGCCTCGACTTACGAGTTGTACGTCGAGGGTTCGAACCCAGACAGGCACTTTACTTTGTATAAATAATTTCATCACCACTGCTCTCAAAACGGTGAAGGAAAACATCGTGAGGAAACCGGAATGGCCTAGAACCAAAAAAATCGAAGACTTGTGACATCTAACAACCCGCACTGGACCCGCGTGGTGGAATACGGCCCACTCCTTCTCACATAGAGGAAACCCGTGTTCCAGGAGTGAGAACCGTATAGGCTGATTATGACATGTGTCTTTACTGGGCAAAACCTGTCAGGAAAAATCACAAGATGGTTTACCTCTTTGCCTAGCCTAGGAACTTCATAATCAGCAGTCATGCTTATCACCACAAGACCAACGAGGCAGTCTATACACCCAACTCAATATAAACCTATCAAATCCACACAAAACTTTTACAAAACGCCCTACATTAGTAACAGCGTCATTTTAGCGGCTCTAGTCCGTGAGTCACATGTAAATATTTACCGAAAGCGATGCCCCGCGCCAAATGTTACCGGCCACAGAGCGAGGTGTGGTTAGAACTGATAAGATTCTTCTTCGTCGTGTTGAAGGCATGATAGCAGTGGCGAAGGGTGAATTTATGACAGAGGTAGGCCGGAAAAAAAAATACCAAAAGAAAATTTCAATGATGATTTGACTAATAGAGTGGTTATGTTCTGAATTTTCGAAGGGAAGCCGGTGGGAATCGAGTTGTATGGTACCTGTGTATTAAATTTTGTTGACCCAAAACTTCGCCACTTCTTCGGCATCGTCGAAGTTGCAAGTGCAGTGGAAAAACACAAACAGGATTCCACATAATCAGCCTAACATATTCCTACATCTGGGACACAGGCCTCCCCAGTGAGAGGAAGTAGGCCGTAATCCAACATTTGGGCCCAGTGCGGGTTGGTAGATGTCACATGTCTTCAAATTTTTGGTTCTTGGATATGCCGGTTTCCTCACGATGTTTTCCTTCACCGTTTTGGGAGCAGTGGTGATGAAATACACAAATAAAAGCGCCTGCCTGGATTCTAACCTACGACGTGTGTTTGTCCTCGTAAATCTGTGTCTAAATGGTGAAAAAAAAGCATTCCACTTTTGCCGGAAAGCTGTCGATCATACAAGAAAGGTGTCTTGTCATGTTCTCTTATTTGGGCCACTTTACTAACGACACCTATTACTTTTTCTAACAAACAAATTGTAGTGCTTCCTTTCGCTTGCACTTCATGTAAACCTTTTTGGTACCCAATATCCATAATATAACATATCCATTGAAATTAAATACCCTACTGGAAACTGATATAAATTAAATTTATTCAAGCACAATATTCTTGAAGTTATTGGCATTAGCTTTCCCTAACTGAGCATTTCTCAAAATTTTTGACCATAGTTTTCACTCATTTCCAAGTAACAAAATAAGAACTTTTATTTCGACCTTAACTAATTTACAGGTTTTTTGTATAAAAACTCTACCAAAACAAAAAACCAATCAGAAATTCAGAATCTGTCTAGATTTAGCTAGCTGTATTTAACATAATATGTCCTAAATATAAATAAAAGTTCTTATTTTGTTACTTGGAAATGAGTGAAAACTATGGTCAAAAATTTTGAGAAATGCTCAACTAACTAAAATCTGAGCTCGTTTGTACCATCGTAGACCTCATCCATTGCTTTTTATTTTCTTTGCTTTCATCCTGCTCTTGACAGCAGGACCATTCAGCAAAAAAAAAAACTAAATAAGAAATAGGTACCTATAGCGCTATGTAAACTATGTAGCAAGTTACATAGTTTTAAAAGACCTACAAAAATGCCCGTCGTTTTCTGTGGGTGTTATAAAACCACCAGATTGTAATCTTGGGCCGCGCGGCATCATACACACAATACTGTGATTATGATAACATCATAACGCGAATTGTTTGTTTCCCTAGAAATGCGGAGTTTTGATGGCATTCGCTTGATAATGATGACTGGTCGGTTTATGTACAGACGCCAGCACATCAAGCTACCCGAAACTGACAAATTTTCCCAATCAACTTTGAATCTAACGCCTTGATAATAAAGTTGAAAATCTATTGAAGAAATTTGAGAGATTGTAATAGCTTGATGTGCTGGCGTCTGTACATCTAGAAGTGTGTACGTGTGTGTGTCTTTTGTTTTTTTTTTATTCCCAAAATTTTACACAATATGTCGCAGTCAACTGGATACATTAGCCGTTTAGTTATTGGCCTTTGGAAGTAGGTAGTGCTCGCCTCGCTTCGCTCTCTTGGCTCGCACGCGGTTGATCACAGTTGTAACCTCGGGGTGGAAAATCCTCATGGATGTCCGCCGCCCTGCGGCGGGCGGCGGGGTCTGTCAGACTCTTACTGACTAAAAACCACCCCGGTGTTCCATCTCACACCTACGCCGGGGGTCGCGGGAACGTACGATCCTTCCGCAACCCCCGGCTAGATCACAGTTCTAACCTAACCTAACCCATTTGGTCGGGGGGCTGGCTTAGTTACTGCGACCAATTCGGCTCTCGCGTGATTGGTTACAGTTCCAACCTAAACTATAATTGATATCATCAGGCCATTAGTTGAACGGCCGCCGTTTAGTTGAAAGGCTAGGCGGTTAACTAAAGGGCTAATTAAACCAGTTGGCTGCGACATATAAACAGTTATCAGGATTCTTCCTTCACTTCCTTCCAACTTTTTTTTTGTTTTTTTTAATTGATGAATATGCTCGCTCTTGACCTCGATCGCGCCCGTTGGAAAGCGATGGACGAAGGTCTCTGATGGAACAAGCATGCCCAGAAGATGCCTACGGCACTGGAACTCCCACGCATCGGCGAAACACAGCAGGCTGCTTGACGCCGGACTCTGGTGGGATGGTCGCGTTAGCCCTTCCACCGCATCAGAAGAATTGGCCAGTCAAATAAGGTGTTGGGTGTGACTGGCCAGGATGCGCCGAGAGCGAGCATTCAGTTGAGTAACTGGCGGAACAAACTGCGCTACATGAGGAGGCTTCTTCCTACTAGTCCTAATAATGAAACTTTGCAGTAATATTAGCTTATAAATTAGAATAACACAAAGATATTTTTTATCCCGATATAGATATTCCCATATGATCGACATTTATGCGGGTGAAACCGCGGGGCGCTGCTAGTCCATTTACGTATTTACAAAACCCATTCTATCACATTCCTAACTCTTCATGATCATCATAAAATGCATTACGGTGTTCAAATTAGCGCCTCTAACAATGTTCCAGGGTCGGTGCCGGGCTGCAAACAAGTAATTTAATTACTGAGCCATCGTGACTTGTGACGACGTTGTTTGTAGGGGGTAGGCAGGGTTCAGTTAAGGGTTGTGTATTATGATAGTGGTGAGAGGGACCCGTGGCTAAATAATAACAGCCGCACAGGTCGATCGATCAGGTTAAGCTACGCATGTCGCGGTTGGTCTGTGGATAGGTGACCATCTTTACATACCGAGACCCCTCCGTGCCTCGGAAAGCGCGTTAAGCCGTTGGTCCCGGCTGTCATTCTTGGATCTTTGACAGTCATTACGGGTCGTCAGAAGCCCGAAAGTCTGATCGTTTCGAGATCGAAATCAATCGTTTTGAGCGCAGCGGTGATGAAATAATTTACACAAAGTAAAGCGTCTGTCTGGGTTCGAACCTACGACCTAAAATTCTTAAGTCGCGTCCGTTACCACTGGGCCATCACTGCTCGCCTGGACTGGGCTTATGCACATAATTGCAATGTCAATAAAAGTCCGAAACACAATATTCTGGCAATTTCATATAACGTCCTGTGGTCAAATTTTTGAGAAGCAACGACCACACACATGAATTTCTCTGATGAGTAATCCAAAATATGTACTTTGCGGTTATTTCTGATATGCTGAATTGCATTCTGAGGAAAATAACGCACGTGTTTTTAGGGTTCAGTGCTTAATACCTGCGCTGTCTATCTGGTGCGGAACCGTAATAAAGAATCTGCCCCGGATTGTTCCGAACCAACTTTTAGTCACGATTTTGGATACATTAGTCGGTTGGTTAGTTTTAGACAACGGAGGTGAAGCTGCCTAGACTTGTAAGTAAAAATAATCGCCCCCGGGTGGGCTCGAACCACCAACCTTTCGGTTAACAGCCGAACGCGCTAGCCATTGCGCCACGGAGGCTCTGGAGATGTCACTGGAAACCATACGTCATATTTCCATTCCGGCACGAAAGCTTGTCAATACTGTTCGTGTATGATTCTAAAAAGAATCGCCCCCGGGTGGGCTCGAACCACCAACCTTTCGGTTAACAGCCGAACGCGCTAGCCATTGCGCCACGGAGGCTGTGGAGATGTCACTGAATTACGTAGATCATGTTAATTTTAGGATACGTTTCTTGAGAAACGTATTTATTATTATTTTATAACTTTTCTTGTTTTCAGTGGATACCTTCAAAAGACGCTTGGCCTATGATATAAGACTGTTCTTGCCTCCCTAGCTTTAGACTGGTGGTCACCATCAGCACATGGAGGGGGACATCCCTAGATGGAGATCTCTGCTCTCAAAACGGTGAATGGAAACCAGTATGTTCTAATACTCAATAGGTTTAGGTAGTTAAATAAAAAAACCACGTGACTTAGTTAACCGACTAAATTTAATACCAGTCTATTCAGTTATCATGCTACGTCACAGTTGTACTCTTCAATTTAGCAACGTTATAATTCATTAAAAAAGTTACTAAATTGAAGAGTATAACTGTGACGTAGCATGACACCTGAATAGACTGGTATTACGTTTAGTCGGTTAACTAAGTCACGTGGTTTTTTCGTTTACCTTTATTTAACTACCTAAACCTATGGAGTATAAAAACAATAATTCGAAGACATGTGACATTCTACCAACCCGTGCCGGGCCCACGTGGTAGATTACGGCCCACTCCCTCTCGTTGAGAGGAAGCCTGTGTCCCAGCAGTGGGAACATTATAGGCTATGTTATGCCTAGACGGAGAGCAGAGAAAAAATCCTAAATATTGCGTTCTCCTAAGACATAAATACAAATAACCAGATGACAAACCTCAAATTAAAAAAGCAAATTAAAAATAAATGACCGCCATTTTCTATTTCTATAAAATGATATAGCACGACAACTCCACCCCCAGCCCTTACCGCGCGGCCTAATAGACAACTATAAATTACACATTTTGCAGAAAACCAATTCTGTTTAATAGCTCTATAACTTTGCTGGTCAATAATTAAGAGAATTGCTTCGTGTAACGTGTTTGAGTTAAAATGGACGCTTGGAGTTGCGTTATTGGAGTGAATTTTGATATTTACAAATTTTGAGGTTTTAGATACGTTTTTGGTGACAGCTATTTGACAGGGTAGGCTATAAAAAGTAATTTAGTTCTGTTTTTCGTCAAAGAATGAGCTCTTCATAGATCTTTTAGTGGAATTATAAGTATTTATTATAGTAAATAGTATGTATGTGTATAGGTATAACTTATTTATGTATTTGTGTACCTAATTTTAAGTTTTTTTTTTATCATTGTTCCTCTCAACCACTAATCTCTTCAACACCCTTGGTTGACTGGTAAACTGAAATGCCTAAGGCATTAAGTCCGCCTTTGTACCTTTTTGTGCGAAAAGTTTAAATAAATAGGTAATAAATTACCAATATTTTTTGGTGTTTACTAAATATTTTAAGGCATTGGTTAATTAGTCGAGGATGACGCTATTATTCAACGGAAAAAATAAATAGACCAAAATACAATGGATTTTTATTTAAACATTATAAAGAGAAAAGACAAATTTACTTATAGCGAAATTAGTTCAGCTGGGCCCTATCAGTTACAATCAGATTATTAGTTAACTAATATTATGTCTTAACAATTAAGTTTCTTTGATTTAATATTGTCGCCTCCTTAATGAACTTTGACTGAAATATCAGGCAGTAAGTAGTTGGCTTAACGAGATATTTTATAATTTTATTAATAAAGAGACTAATACAGGCTCAATCAAAGGTTAGGAAATCTCGTGGAAAAAGGTTACTTGAAACGTGAAAATACCCATGCCATAAAATATTCCTATAAGTAGCCTTTTTTGAGTCATAAAAAGTAGTTTTCGATAGCTGACAGTCAAAAACTTTTGGGTTTTTTTTATAATAATAATAATACCTGTTCCCGATACCGGTGGGCTACTATTTTTTATATTTTTAAATGTTTTTATATATTCTTTTTTATATTCTAATATTTAAAAATATAATTTATATGTAAATAATGAAATAAAGGAAATAATAATAACCCCATCGCCGTATCTCTACGTTGACGTCGTGGTGGGGCTTGCGCGCTCCGAACTCTGGGCCTGTGCCGGGAGAGTTTACTCTCCGGAATGGGTCTAAGGTGAGGAGCCAGACCAAGAGAGATACAGAAACCCGCAGGGCAGCATGTGGCGAGCTGTTGGGCAGTAGCGACCCCACGGACCCTATCTCCCGGGAGAAGTCTTGTTCCTCATCTCTGGCTTGCCTTTATTGGCCGGCTGGAGTGAAAAATGACGAGGAACAGAGCTCCCACCTCATTCTTGCCTTTATTGGCCGGCTTGAGTGGAGATTCGCAAGAGCAAATGTGCTCGGAGGAAGGAAGTATTCCAGTAAGATGCTGGTAGGGATCTTGACCGTACTTCCGGGATTGTCCTGATAGCCGTGGAATACCTCTCCACTCCTCATAAGCACCTCAGGACATGTTGCCCCCTTGTCGCTACGTCACTATGTGCTAGCGACCGTTTCCGGGGGCCCATTATTGAGTGTGCAAGTCACCCCCTGCCATTTTTTCCGTGTATAAATAAAACATTGATCAGGCAGGGGTCATAGTTCTTCCATAGTTCTTAGTAACCAGTCCACTTCAGCCACCCAAACCCATAGTCCAACTTTTTATTTTTTCCTATCCTACAATAGTCCTACACCAACCGGGGGTTATCCTTGGGTGCACTTGCATAGTGCATACAGGGATAATCGTCGGACGGTGCCGCATTTCATTAAAATTTCCTAAGGGGCCTCTGCGAGTTGGCTTCGGCCCCTCGTACGCCTTCCAAAGGACCGGGACCCCATGGTCCCGAGATATATAAATTCAATAATAATAATATTCCACAACTATCACACAACGCCATCTAGTCCCAAGCTAAGCAGAGCTTGTGTTATGGGTACTAGACAACTGATAAACAACATACATACATATCTCGTAAAAATCGTTTAAAAAACAATTTAGGTTCATGTCAAAATATTATTATAGTTTTGTTGACTATGATATTAATAGGATCAAAGGTGGATAAAGTTACGGATTTGCGTGACCCATGGAATCAATAAGTCTAATATATGGGTAAAAAAATGAACAACGTCTCGCATGGTTCCGTAGTTCCTACATTTCATAATATGTTTCATTTAATTTTATTCTTCCCAGCTCAAGCACTAGGAAGTGGTGAAGGGCGGGCGTTTTGGGGAACTATCTCATGTAAATAATTTTTATGTTTAAAAAGTGCTAATTCTCAGCTTAATTTGAATGAATCATTTTATGTTTTTCCCCAGTTTCTGCTATTTTATAACATTAAGGATAGGAAACAATCTATTCAAAAGATCATACGAGACCAAGCTAAAATGTCTTATATTATTATAACTAAATATTTCACTACCTTTGGTTTAGTGGTCGCAAGCGCTGAGCCTGGCCCTGGGTTCAATTCCCAGGTCGGACAGTGATATTGGCTTTTTCCACCAGCAATTTCTCAATAACAGCCCAGCTGCCTAACCCTCTGGGTATAACAGGCGTGTTATTATGTTTGTTATGTTATGTATGACTAGCTGCGCCCCGCGGTTTCACCCACGTAAGTGTCGATCCCGTGGGAATATCGAGACAAAAAGTAGTCTATGTGTTAATCCTGGTTATAAACTATCTGTGTGCCAAATTTCATCCAAATCCGTTCAGGCGTTTGTGCGTGAAGAAGTAACGAACATATAAACATACACACACACTCATAAAATTTCGCCTTTATAATATTTGTATGATAGTTAACACTGAAATCTAGTTCAAACCGCAATACAGTAATGCTGCTAAAAATAGGTTACTTGGGTTGGGTTTCGTTGTTACAATCGATACGGAACCCTTAAAACTATAACCTCGATACCTAAAGTTGTATCAATATAAATATTTAATAGATTTACCATGAATTATTGTAATTTACACGACCTGTTAGTGCTATTGTGAAAATCTATTCCGACGTTACAAGCTTATCATCATTTTCATCGTTTTTTTGGAGACTTCATTGAATGCCTATAACACCGCTTCGTCGGGTGATAAGTGGCTATACCCATGGTCAAATATTGAACTTCGGCTAGTATTTTTACCCAACTACGAACAGTGAATAGTTAACAATCTCAGTCATTTATGTTCGATCGCAGCTAAAAAACGACTGAATTATCCATTTTTAATAAGGCTTCGTTTTTTTAAGACAATAAAACAATATGAAGAATTCCTCGAGGCATTTAGTACACCTATGTACCACTTTTGTAAATGATGTTTAAATGAATAATTAATCAGAGCAATTAATCTGCCTAGCCCCTTCCCAACTACGTTGGGGTCGGCTTCCAGTCTAACCGAATGCAACTGAACCACCAGTATTTTACATGCAGCGATTACCTACATTTATCTGACCTCCACAACCGTTACTAGGTCACACGATATCCCTAGGTGACACTAGTTGTCAGACTTTTGGAAAAAAAAGTACATAAAAAAATATTCCTAGTCCCAGTCCCGAAACGGTCGTAACAAAACTCGTCACGCTATAGATAGAAATGACGTTAATTTGTTCGCGAATCGTCGTCAAAAAAACACTTTTTGTGGGTTGTTTTATTTTTTTATTATGTTGTTATTTTTTATGTTTTTTAATTTCACTCCTATTATCTACAACTGTCCACATCTGTGTAGTTAAAAAAATATTTTAACTTTTATTAACCTCTGTTTTTTTTTTTAATTGTTTAATTTTAGTAAAAGCATGACTGGTCTGGCAACTTTGAAATTTTAATTGCGATAAGTATAAATTATTCGTTTTGTTCGATTATTTTGCATCAAATCTTACATATTGGACGCAGAAATGTCATAATCAGACTTAATCCTAATGTATGTATGTACTGACAAGGAAATTAATTGCTAAACAAATTGACACCCTACGTCAATTTGCAGTGTTATAGCCACCTTGTACAACTGTCAGAAATCGACAGTTGTGATTAGAATATAGGCAGACAATTCTAGTTGTTCGTCATCATCTGCCTAGCCTTTTCCCAACTATGTTGGGGTTGGCTTTCAGTCTAACAGGATGCAGCTGAATACTAGTATTTTTCATGAAGCGACTGCCTATCTGACAAAGCCCAGTTGCTGGATAACATGATACACCTTCGCAAGACGGGTTGTCAGACTTTCGAGCTTCTGACGAACCGTAACGACTGTCAAAGATCTACAAATGACAGCCGGGTCTGCTTAACGTGCTTTCCGAGGGACGAGATCCCCCTCTGTAATGTAATGAATTTTCACCCATCCACAGACCAACCTCGGCAAGCGTTGCTTAACCTTGAAGATCGACTCGTGCAGCTGTTGATATTTAGCCTCTCTCTATCTTAATAAACATATCCTAAAACATTCAGGCCAAAATGAGGTATGGTTTCCAGTGCCATCTCCACAGCCTCCGTGGCGCAATGGCTAGCGCGTTCGGCTGTTAACCGAAAGGTTGGTGGTTCGAGCCCACCCGGGGGCGATTACTTTTTACCCACGACTGCCATGCAAAAGGTGAACGGAGTAAAAGCAAATGGCACAAAAAAATTTTTTCAATAAAAACTTTTTTACAAAAAGAAACAACCGACTTTAAAAAAAATGCAGTGATAAATAACTTTAATTTCGGAAGTCGGTGTCGTTGGTTCCGCATTTTCTTTTTTGACACCGACTTCCGAAATTAAAGTTATTTATCACTTTGTAGTTTTTTTTTGAAGACCGTTAATTTTTTTTGTAAAAAAGTTTTTATTTTTTTATTATTCACTTTTTGGTTGTACATAGGTACCTACTCCATACAAATTCAATTATCACTAGTGCATTGAAGAATTGAAGACACTGACTAGAATCACCAAAAATCGCATTTATGCATATAACAGCTTCGTACATAAGAATATACTTAATATATTATATACTAAAACCATCCTCAAAGTATGTAGATCACATTAATGAAAGAAATATCAAAATTGCTTCATTAGTTTTTGAGAAAATCGCGGACATACACTCATACATACATATACATACATACGGGTCTAATACAGAACCACCTTTATTGAAGTCAGTTAAAAATCCAACTTTTAGGCGACCCTACTCTACGCGCGGTAATTATCAATGAATTCGTAGTGACATCCAATTTTTTTTTTTTTTTTTTATGAACTTAGAAGGTTTCTGTGCTATTATTGTTTTATTTGTTTTTCGATTAGTCTTTTTTGTAGCTGCCAGTTTATCGATGGTACAAATGTAAGTTGGAGTCTCATTCCCCACGAATTGTATGGGAAAAGTTTTTTTCCATTTTTGACTTTTCTAGTACCTACTCAAACCTCAATTGATCCAATAGACGCGTTTGATTCTTATAAGGAACAAGAAATGAGCAATATTAAATGTAATTAAATAAATATTAAATAAATAGATAGACCTGATATTAATAGAATGAATGGAAATATAAATACATAGGTAATAGGATAGCAAATAATTCTAGATAGAAAAACTTTATAACAAGGAAATAATAAAGCGCTCTTCCTCTCTCTACTTACTTATTCAAAAATTTGCTGTACCCGACAGGGTCCATAATTGTTTCTTTTATTTTTATTTACCACTTGTAATTGTACATTATGGATTGCAATAAACGATTTGAAATTTGAGGATCGGTTGGCATAAAAAAACCTTGGCACTCCGGGAGTGTCGACACAAGTAAAAACAAAACACAAACAGAATACTTTGTCATCACTCACTGACATATCGGATATACATTAAAACCGAGTACATCCCGAGCACAGCCGAACACATCTGAAGTAGTGCCGGTTACGGTAACAGTGGCGCGAATTAAATGATTTTTTTCCATCTCAAAAAACGCCCAACGCGCCTAAACAAGTTTTCACTTCAAAAAGTTTTTGTAAAAATTGCCCATTTTCCTGCTGACTATTTTTTTTTTTTTTCAAAATCTGTGAGAGCTAATCAAAATTTCTCAAAAAGTTAAGGAAAGTCTCCTAAGACCATTTCCCTGTAGCTAGGGCAGCTACCTTAGTGCCCATCTCAATGCAGATGAGACCATACTATCAATGCAGTTTCGTTTGCCCCATTATCAATGTGCAGATGAGACCATACTATCAATGCAGTTTCGTTTGCCCCATTATCAATGTGCAGATGAGACCATACTATCAACGCAGTTTCGTTTGCCCCATTATCAATGTGCAGATGAGATCATACTATCAATGCAGTTTCGTTTGCCCCATTATCAATGTGCAGATGAGACCATACTATCAATGCAGTTTCGTTTGCCCCATTATCAATGTGCAGATGAGACCATACTATCAATGCAGTTTCGTTTGCCCCATTATCAATGTGCAGATGAGACCATACTATCAATGCAGTTTCGTTTGCCCCATTATCAATGTGCAGATGAGACCATACTATCAATGCAGTTTCGTTTGCCTCATTATCAATGTGCAGATGAGACCATACTATCAATGCAGTTTCGTTTGCCCCATTATCAATGTGCAGATGAGACCATACTATCAATGCAGTTTCGTTTGCCCCATTATCAATGTGCAGATGAGACCATACTATCAATGCAGTTTCGTTTGCCCCATTATCAATGTGCAGATGAGACCATACTATCAATGCAGTTTCGTTTGCCCCATTATCAATGTGCAGATGAGACCATACTATCAATGCAGTTTCGTTTGCCCCATTATCAATGTGCAGATGAGACCATACTATCAATGCAGTTTCGTTTGCCCCATTATCAATGTGCAGATGAGACCATACTATCAATGCAGTTTCGTTTGCCCCATTATCAATGTGCAGATGAGACCATACTATCAATGCAGTTTCGTTTGCCCCATTATCAATGTGCAGATGAGACCATACTATCAATGCAGTTTCGTTTGCCCCATTATCTCTGTGCAGATGAGACCATACTATCAATGCAGTTTCGTTTGCCCCATTATCAATGTGCAGATGAGACCATACTATCAATGCAGTTTCGTTTGCCCCATTATCAATGTGCAGATGAGACCATACTATCAACGCAGTTTCGTTTGCCCCATTATCAATGTGCAGATGAGACCATACTATCAATGCAGTTTCGTTTGCCCCATTATCAATGTGCAGATGAGACCATACTATCAATGCAGTTTCGTTTGCCCCATTATCAATGTGCAGATGAGACCGCTTTTAGCGATAAGACCGCCCATTGTGTCACCCATTGTAAAATTTCTATATTTATGTCTGTAATTTATATGGTGTACATAATAAAGAGTATTCTATTCTATGAGACCATACTATCAATGCGGTTTCATTTGCACCACTAATGGTGCAAACGAAACTAATTAGTCTCCTCCAGGTCAATGGTGCATACGATACAACGGGAAAAATCCATCCTGTATACCAAATTAAGTCTGAAATCGCCAATCGCTTGAGAGCTTGATCAATGCTCATGCTTTGTCTATATGAGAAGAAACCTTTTCCCAGCAGTGGGACAGTAATAACCTGCACCCTAATTGCGAAACACACACTGAATCATGTTGACGGATATTCCTAATCCATTGCTTCATAACATATTCGAAAAAATTGTCTGCTCAACAACGTAAATAACGCAATGAATATTGTTGAACTGTCAAAATGAAAACCATTGCTACTGATATTACCCCGCTAGTATTATTTTAGTTTTAGTCTATTGAGTTAGGAAGACATTCACAGTCCGCCTATAGTAAATAGTTTGTCGGCTTCCAGAGAGAGCACAGGAATTTGGCCTGTTTTGAAGATTTATGACGAACCGTTATCGTAGTTAACATAAATAATATTAAGAGCGACTATTGCATACCCGGGCCGAGGTACTAGCCTATCACGTGGTAAAGCTTGCCATTCGTGGTGCGACAGTTTCTTGAACAAACGATCTGTTTGCGGACGAAGATTTTTTCGGCATGTCAGAACTCCTGATGTGAGAGGGATTAATGAAAGTGTTGTTAACTTTTTACTTGACAATTTTATATTTTCTCTTATGTGTATGTGTTTTGTAATTAGTTTTAAACCGTTTTCATTAAAGAAATAAATTAATTGGGGTAGGTGGGGCAGCCCCATTTTTTATATCCACGCAGTCACTGTCCATTCCAAGGTTGCCTGGAAGAGATCGCAGAAAGCGATAAGGCCGCCCATTGTATGTTTTGTAGTAGTATTTTTTTTTTATGTATTTTCTGGTGTACATAAAAGGATATAATTATATATAAATGTCCTTTATAATGCGCACAGCAAAAGAGTGCAACTCTCTACCTGCGTCTGTTTTTCCGAGCGCATACAACCCAAATCTCTTCAAAGTGAGAGTGAACAGGCTTCTTCTGGATAAGCTCGCTCTATCGTCGACTTTGTCTCTGTCACCTTTGACCTAGACTAGAGTCAAGAGCAAGTCCATTTCAAATAAAAAAAAAAAAGTATAAGGAAATTGAGTTACAAAATTGGTTTTGCAGTGTATGAATCGTGTTGCGGTCTGTTTATGATATTAAAAGAAGCGATCTGTTTCATTTTTCTTTTTTTTATATAACTTGTTTTTTTTTTACTGTGTTTAGTTTAGTTTGTGATCTTCCTATACGAGTCGCAATAAATACCTTTTCATTCTTTCTTTATATATTTTTTTGTAATAAGTACCGAAATAATTTATTTGAAACTAGTTTCTGTCTGCGACTTCGTCCTCGTCAAATTTCTTGTTCCCTGACTCACCGCGTTGCATCGCATCGCCTGCCTGCGCTATTACTTCGTTTCTCTTAGCGTTTTTTCTGACATTTTTTTCTTTTTGCTCGGCACGTAAGGGTCCTAGCTTGATGTTTAAGTCTATTAAAAGAATTGAGCTATCAATTACAAAAATATTTTTTCAAATCCGACTGTTAGTTCCAGAGTAGCGAGTTCAAACAAACAAACAAAAAATTATTACATAGATAGAAGATAATTGTCAAAATAGAATATTTTTGAAGGATATTGCTAATCCACTGCTTCATATGTTCGAAAAATGTGTCTGCTCAACAACGTAGATAACGCAATGAATGTTGGTGAATTGTCAAAATGAAGCCCATTGCTACTGATAGTGTGTCACGCAATTACCCCGCTGTATGTGTACATTATGAATGCAATAAAGGTTGAATTGACTTAAATTGACCAACGGCTTAACGTGCTTTCCGAGGCATGGATCAACCGCGGCAAGCGTAGCTTAACCTCTCTAGCTTTTTACAAAATAATCTATTATGCGACAAAAAAATCGCATCAAAAAGTCGTCCTGTGAATGCCGACCCTTATCAAGCCATTACGTTACCTTAGTGTAACGCATGAATAAGCTATGAGGTTTGAAAAGCGATCCACGGCACGGCCTGAAGGTGTTTGAGCCATCTTGTGCCGTATCGAGATGAGATAGCGCAAATTATAAGACGGGGGCTGAAAAATATTTTACCAAGCGGATTTTTAGGATTAAATGTCAACAGGTTTTGTTTTAGGAAGGTTTTCACTGGGGTATCGCGACAATGTTTTCGGCTGAATAAAATAGTGGGTGATTCGTGGTTCCATAAAGATATTTTTTAAATACAGTCAGGGGATAATATGAAATACAATACCTCTTGAGCATTTTTTTACTATTACAACATAATTATGTCTACAATTAACCCCCGGCTGCTATTTGAGATTGAAAGTGCCAAAAATCATATTTTTATAACAAGTTTATAGTTAAAAAAAATCTTCAGTATGTTAAATTCAACTAAAAGTTGGTATTTTTTAATGTTATGCTTAAAACACTTGTTATAAAAATACGACTTTTGGCATTTTCAATCTCAAATAGCAGCCGGGGGGTTAATTGTAGACTGTCGCTGTAATAGTAAAAAATGCTCAAGATGTTATTTCCCATAAGAAAATTGTATTTTTTTATTCTGGCCGGCACTTAAATTTTTTGGGTCATATAAAATGTTCGACACTTGAATGATGTCCTTACGAGAATTGACCCTCTGGTTAACTACACAAACAAAAAAACGACAATAATATATTTTTTCCTGCTGGCAACACAGCCAAGAACTTAAATTCCCTTCAAAAAATCTTCATCTCATTTTGACAGAACAAAAATCGTGACCATTTTAAATGGAAGACTTTATAATTATAATTATTTGAAACACAATGCTTTTTAAGGCGGGTTACAAGATCATCAATCTTGTACTAAAAACCGTTTGTCTTTAATTACTTTTAACTCAATTATAACGGCCTGGTATGTGTGAAGGACGTTATAATTTTGAAATAGGGTTAAAGGTGTTTTGTTTTTTTCGTTTGGCCTATTATTAGAGCAGTGGTGGCCTAGTGGTAACGGCCATGAATTACGAGGTGTAGGTCGTAGGTTCGAACCCAGACAGGCGCTTTACTTTGTGGAAATTATTTCATCACAACTGCTCTCAAAACGGTGAAGGAAAACATCGTGAGGAAACCGGCACGTCCTAGAACCAAAAATTCGAAGACATGTGACATCTACCAATCCGCACTGGGCCCGCGTGGTGGATTACGGCCCACTCCCTCTCACCGAGAGGAGGCCTGTGTCCCAGTAGTGGGAATATTATAGGCTGATTATGTATGTGTGTAACAATGATGGTGAACTTAAAATCGATTCTCAAATTGAACCGAAAGGTACTCAACCAAATACCGTATCACGTATATTTTAAATACTCGAAACCGAAACAGATGCAACAATTTTTTTTTTATCGTTTTCCATACGCGTAGGTAATAGAAAAGTATGTTCCACGCTCGTTCGGAAACTCATGTCCAGTTCACCACTCTTTTGTTCCTTTTATCGTTCAGAAATGCGAGGGTTGCCAGTGTAAAAATATATTTTTACAACCTTTTGTTTATTGTTGTTTATAGTCTGTGAATGATTGAATGGCGCTTTGAAAGTTTTGTATTTCGAATTCGGAACGGTTTATTTAGAAAATCGTTTGTTGCATAGGCGTTTCTTTGTAGAAGAATGGTTTTTGTTGTAAAGGTTTAAGATTTTTGCTGGATGATGTGGTCTTTGACTAAGTATAAGGTAAGTTTTAAGGATGAGACTTCCATGCCTTCATCTTAAGGAAAAATATGCGTCAGTCAATATGAGAATGTGAAAGTATGAATGAGAAATAAGAACACTGATGAACATCTTCTTCAAGATCAGGTTACACTGTTTAGTATTTTCGATGTTATATACCTTAATAGAAATACTTACTATCAAGGACGCCTTTGCTGTTAAAAATAAACGTAAAAGTCAATGTCAGGCTGCATAAATGGCTAATGATTGATATTAAATTTATTCCACGCCATGAGTTATTCCAATAAAATACCGTGTCCTTGAGACTAGAGACGAAAAACTAGAAAAGAGAAAGAAAATACATTTATTTTGCACTGACTAAAAGACACACAATACACCAGATACATACATCAGATCTGATAACAACAAATATAAATCAAATAGAAATTGAAAAAAAAAATAGCAGGAGAATGTGCCTCACGGCTGCACCAAACAGGCCCAGTTCAGCAAAAATGCCAGACATATAGTACCTGACGCTGGTTTTCAACTGGACCTTGAACTATTTCAATTTATTCCAAATTTTAAAACAGGTACAACCCTACACACATTTCGGATCATAACGCTTCCACCGGCCACAATGTGCGGTGCGAAAATGTTGTCTTTTTTCAACAAAGAGACTAAATACAATGTACAGAGAAAATGTTCCGATACGTATGCACGGTGATGTCATACGGCGTACGTTTTGTTGCTTTGTTAATATGTGGAATCGGGGCATATCGTGCGCATTCGTGTGTTTCCGTATCGGTTCGGTTGTAGTTGTAAAAAAATAAAACTCCTTGTGAAAGAGTACGCTTTATTTTTTAACATCATACCTGTCTGTATTCCTCAAAATGATAGGCAGAAATCCAGATTTCGCTAGTTTAAGTTATAATTATTATCTGCCTACGCAAATCTCCTGCAGATCTGGTAGCGTCGTGAGACGGGTCTTTGAGCTAAAATAGGCATGAGCTACACGATAAGCAATGGCCCTTTCTTTAAAAGGAGTTTCCAGATAATATGGTCCTGCATTGTTAGACTTACATTAAATCTTAATAATGTAATGTTTGGACTTTAAAAAAGATCCCCTCTCAGAGGTTTTTGAGAGAGACCTCTGAGTTTGATTCGGCATTTCTCAGGGATCAGTCAGCCAGAAAATGGCGTCGCCATCTGGTTTAAAAAAATGACAAATGAACGTGCGTGTAAAATAAAAGTGTTTTAAACATTTCGTACCAACCCGCACTGGGCCCGCGTTGTGGATTACGCTCCACTCCCTCTCACAAAGAGGAGGCCTGTGTCTCAGCAGTGGGAACATTATAGGCTGATTATGTTATGTTATGTAAAGATTTCGTATCTGCCTAGCCTTTCCCCAACTATGTTGGGGTCGACTTTTAGTTTAACCGCAATCGCTATAAGTAAACCACTGGTCTTCAACTGCTGAAGATCAGTGTTTTATTTATAGCGATTGCCTATCTGACCACCAAAACTCAGTTACATGTTAACACGATACCCTCTTGGCAAGACTAGATTAATTATTAATTAGATTTAAAGATCTTCTTACAAATTACATTTCATTTCGTTTCGTTAGACACCAACTATGACTCATGAACTCGCATTCTGGGTATGACTTTGTTTTATTTGTTTTTTTTTTGTCGGAAGCCGCTCATGTATCTGCTGTCTGATCTAAACTGTGATCTCTGAGCCTGCCATTCTCATTGAAGGCTGTTTGCTTTGATGCCGCAAAATAATATAGTGCATTCCACGAATAGACTTTAGATCTGTAGAGCATTTTTTATTTTATTAAGTATCTGGTACTTGTTGACAGGCCTACGCTGTCCTCCCATACCTACTGTAATTTGAAAACGTTGTGAAAGACAATTACCTAATTGTAAAGGAGTAACCGTGGAGTGTCTTGCCGACTCTTCTCCATAGGAAACGACCAATTGGAACCGTGCACCTAGCTTCTGACATTTCATAAGTGCCCATGTAGGTTTATGTGAAATAAAATATTTTGATTTTGCTCGGCTACTTAGAATCCTATTGTGATATTAAATTAAAGTTTAGGAGTTCCAGAGGTTAGCACGTTCAAACAAACAAACAAACTCTTTAGCTTTATTATGAACTAGCTGCGCTCTGCGGTGTCACCCGCATAAATGTCGATCCCGTGGGAATACCGGGATAAAAAGTAGCCTATGTTAATCCAGGGTGTCAGCTAACTCCATACAAAATTTTATCAAAATTGCTCCAACTGTTTGAGCGTGAAGAAGTAACAAACATAATTATAAATACACCCTCACACACACTCACAAACTTTCGCCTTTATAATATTAGTGTGATACTAATATGATGATGTATGAGACATCATATTAGTGTGATACTAATATGATGATGTATGAGACATCAATTGGTATCCCCAAAAGAGGTCTAACTACGCTCATACTGTTTTTTTTTTAAGTTTCCTCTTATAGAAGGTCAAGTAACCACACTTTGTCTTTTCGAACATCGGTGTTACAATACGCAAGTAAGAATATAACTCAAGATAAGACATAAAGGCATTACAAGCAAAAACAAAACCACAAAAGAAAAGAACCGCACAAAAAACTCCACCAGTACATTACTCAACAATAAATACACGTATAAACTTAATTTAAGAGCAAACCATCTTAGCACTCACGAAATAACATATTAACCACCGCTCACATCAAAAATCCTTACTTCAAAAGATCTCCATTGAAGGCAATCCAAAAAAACATAAGCACGCCTTTTTTTACAATTAATCAAACGTGCCAGTACAAAAAAAAACTCTCTAAGAGTTTAAAAAGTTTGCACCGATGCATTGACGGACCTCCTTTCAACGAATATCAAAATGACAGTTGATTTATGATTTTCCATTGTGGCAACACAGCGTTCGTTATGGCGCGAATCTCATTTATATTGCTAATGACATTTCGAGATGTTTAAAATGGCGGCTAATAATTCGCGGCAAAAAGTTTATTTTATTTTATAGTTTTTTAAGATTATCTCGTGTATTATTGTGTTTTGTGATTAATTTTTAACGGTTGGCCTTTGACATTATTGCAATTACTTGGGCGTTGGTTAATTACGTGTTTAGTTGATGTATTGTGCGGAGGTTTATTTCAATGATTAATCCTACATGTCTTTGAAAGAAGATTAAAGAAACGCAGGCTTAATAGCCTGCATATTCAAAGCAGTTCACGGAAGTGTTTTAACTGTAAGTACCTACATACATTCACTCACATTGCACACAACGATGACGATATTCAGGGGGTCTAAACAGGGGGATACATGATTCGGTCGGGGCCCGAACTCTTAGAGTAAGTAATGTTCATTATATCTAAGAAGAGACGGGAGTCCCATAGAAAAAGATGAAAAACGGCGCTTGTATGAAACTTGCACTAAAACTGAATACCAACATTGCAAAAAATGACACAGACTATGCACAGACTGCAGGTGTTAAAGCGAGACAGCGATAGCCGCCATTATGTTTAGTGCACGTTTCATAGTTTCTTTTTTTATTAGACAGTTGCGTCAATTCCAATTCCAATTTTATAGTAATGGCTCCATCGTTTTATCGATGATTCTGCCAATGTCAAGGTTGAAGAAAACAAAGTTTATTCGTTGAGGTTGACCGACTGCCCGAACTGAGAATGAATGACATTGACAACATACTGTTTGACAGTTGTACCTATTAGAACGGTTACGCAGTACATCCGATCCGTATCCGAGAAATGCCGGGTCCGAAGTAACCATTGCCCTATTTGTATGAGGGGTTGCACACTAAATCCGAACAAATGGGACTATGGACTATTTCTCGGATTCGGATCGGACGTAGTGCGAAGCTGCCCTTACTGTATAGATATGTATTTGTCCATATCTTCGTTGCCACTGTTGCCAGACATAGATAGTAAACCTCAAGGGTCTACCAGAGTCATACCATAGACAAAAGCATCCGCTTATGTACCAAGCTACCCAAAACTGTAAAATTTTCCCAATCAACTTTGAACCTTGTGCTTTAGCGATAAAGTTGTAAATCTATTAAAGAAATTTGACAGATTGTAGTAGCTTGATGTGCTGGCGTCTGCACAAAAACTGACTAAAGATGAACTAAAGACGTTAACAAACCTGTTTTTCATATTGCAGTCAAAATTGTTCAGACTCCGGTGTGCGCCAGTCTTACAGGACAATCCCAAAAACATTTTAGCTAGCCTAGAAATCGCACCTCAAAAGCTGCGCTAGCGATAGAGATCAATGCATTGATAGACTACTGTTGTATTAGAATGTTTTAAGATGATTAATACTGCACGTGTTTAATAACAAAATAATCGTCTATTAATAACGAATCTTCTACTAGAATGTTACTCTCGTCAATACTAGAGGATGAATTTTCAATAAATATTGGCAATGAGATTAAGGATATTCGACTATCTAGCTTATCTTATTTACTATAATAGGCTTTAATGATATTTAAGCAGCGCTGTTTATAACGAGTGGAGTCCTGCGTTTGATTCCCTGGTCGAGGAAGATGTTATTAACTCATTCCGTCAAGAATTTCTTGGTCAGGTTTGTTCGCGGTTAATGGCAACTGGCTTGACCCCACACAACCTCAGATTTTGTTTAAGGAGTCATCGTGTACTCGTCATTAGGTACGAACAACTTTTACAATGGTACCTATCTACCAAAGATGAAATCGAAAACAAATGTTAGCTGTTCAGTCGGCAGGCGCACAGAGTGGGGACTCTGTCCGTCCACCCAGTGACTCCAGGGAAGACGGTGGCACAGTGGTCACGTGCTGCCGTGCATCGCGAGGCTCAGGGGAGGCCCCTTTAGAGTCTCCCCAGGGATGTGCCTTACAGGTGTTGCACGGGGGGGTTCCGGAATTGGTCTTTTAAGAGGAACCGGGACCACCCCTATGTGCTGATGGTGATCACCGGGGCGGTTTTAGTGAGGTAAAAATCCCACACTCCCCGAATCTCCCTACTCGGAGGTCGGGTGCCTTTTGAAGGTTTTCCCCCGAAAACAAAAAAAAGGTACTGCATTTGCGAAAAAGCATACCTCTTACATTAAAATGTTTGTTCACTTCTTAGATCGACAAAATGTTTAACAAAAATTAAGGTTGTGTAACTATACACAACTGATTACCACGTCCAGAAATACAGGCTGATAAGTTACCAACCTACGACATCTACCTGTTCTATACTTAACAATAAGAATCTTTGTTGATCCCATCATCAATTCTAGCAAAGAAACAATTAACATCAGAGTATCCATTCACCTCACACTTACATCGTAACTCTTTGAATAGAAATCCTATTCAAAAGTACGTCAATACAGAATCAAAGAGACAGTCAAAACGACCCAATCTTTACGTTCAAAACCACACCTTATTTACAGCTGAAAAATTGCTTAGCATTCAATTTTCAACCATACCTCTTGGTACCAAGCGTGAGAAAGTCGATTTAGAGGTGCAAGTAAAAGTTTGTGATCAAGGAATGGTCTACGTAGTGCATACGGACCGATTTTCGATTCGAATGTTTTTTTGTGCAATCGAGGACGGGTGCATCGGTTAATCGAATAGTCGGAATCAAGTATCGATGGAGTTTTCCATCGATTTGAGTAAGGATTGGCAGGCTTGGGAACTTGAGGGTTTTCAGATTTGATTTTAGGAGGAATGTGAGTGCTGTTGTGACTATGTCGAATGGAGTTCGTTCTGTGTTGAGCGTGATAGCCCATAGAATGACGTGTTTCTTCTATGGTCCCAAGCCACAAAATTATGTAAAGATCACGTAAAAAACCGGCTAAGTGCGAGTCGGACTCGCACACGAAAGGTTCCGTACCACCGTAAAATATTTAACACTACATATTAAAAAATCACGTTTGTTGTATGGGAGCCCCCCTTAAATATTTATTTTATTCTGTTCTTAGTACCTATTTGTTGTTATAGCGCCAACAGAAATACATTATCTGTGGAAATTTTAACTGTCTAGCTATCACGGTTCATGAGATACAGCCTGGTAACAGACAGACGGACAGTGGAGTCTTAGTAATAGGGTCCCCGAAGCGAGGCGAGCACAACTTCCAAAGGGCAGGCGGTTAACTAAACGGCTAGTTAAACCAGTTGGCTGTGTCATCTATTTAAAGTGTTTATAAAAAACAGAATTCTTCACTTCAGTTTTTTAAACCTTAATTAGGTATTGAGCTTTCTATTTAGTTAAAAAAAAACCAGATGCAGTGGGGGCTCAGTGGTAACGGCCGCGACTTACGAGTTTTAGTTTTAGTTCAGGCAGACACTTTGCTTCGTGTAAATTATTTCATCATACTGCTCTCAAAACGAGGAATTCATGAGGAAACCGGCATATCCTAGAACCCAAAATTCAAAGACATGTGACATCAAACAACCCCCATTGGGCCCTCGTGCTAGTTCCTCTCACAGAGAGGAGGCCTGTGTCCCAGCACACACACACGCACGCACATTATAGGCTGATTATGCTTATACTTACGAGGTACAGATGTTGAACTAAAAGAATATTAACTCATAGACCAAAAGTACAATTCTCGTAATTTAAAACGTTCAAAATCTAATCGCAGTCTCATCTCGGCGACAAACAAATGTCAAAAACGTAGGGAAATTAGAGGTATTTTTGACAGATTGAGACTGAGATCAGACTGTGAACGTTCTTAAAATTACGAGAATTGCCCCTCTGTTATACAATGAAATGCTGAAAACCATTTTGTGTCAGTTTAGATGACGTACCAGTGTTTTCTGTGGGGTTTACAATAAAACAATTGCATCGCACTTTTAAACTGTCAGTCGCACCACGTGTTACCAAAAAAAATTTGTAATTATATCCTTGATTTGCGGTATTTAAAAAACATTTTCGTTACAATCTGAAATCGTGCGGCAAATACATATTGTTTTTGATAACAGAAGGAAATAATTCTCACATTGTGACGACAATTTAATATTAATATGTAACTTTGTAATGATGTAACTTCTATGTAATTTATATGTAAATACAATTATTCTATTATATTATAATTAGATGTATGAATACATTATCTACCTGAAATAATTAACTGTTCAAAACAAATCGACCGGCTCGTGGCTAAGTAATAACAGCCGCACGGGTCGATCGATCAGGTTAAGCTACGCTTGCCGCGGTCGGTCCGTGGATGGGTGACCATCTTTACATACCAAGACCCCTCTGTGGTTGGGTAAGGACTTTAAGCCGTTGGTCCCGGCTGTCATTGTTGGATCTTTGACAGTCGTTACGGGTAGTCAGAAGCCCTAAAGCCTGATCAGTCTTGCTAAGTAAGGAGTATCGTATTACCCAGTAACTGGGTTGTGGAAGACAGATAGGCAGTCGCTCCATGTAAAATACTGTTATTTAACTGCATCTGGTTAGATGAAGCTGAACCCAACATAGTTGGGATAAAAGCCTAAGCAAATCAATCAGAGAATCATGACATGAGAACAAGGTTTTTTAAATGAACGAGCACTTTTCCAGCGTCTTCATCCATTCTATAAATCCGGCATTTTTCATTGTCTGCATCACAAAGGGAACCTCTGTGCAAATTTTCAGCTTTCTAGGTCCAGGGGTTTAGGCTTGGCGTTGATGAGTCAGTCATTTAGTGAGTCAGGACTTTTCTTTATTATGGACTAGCTTTAGCCCGCGGCTTAGTTCCACCTGCCCGTACTGTTACGTCACTTTCGCTTAGCGTTCCTTCTGACTGATTTTCTTTTTGCTCGGATCCTAAGGGTCCTAGCGCGATAAAAGAATTAAGCTATCAAATGCAATCATAGTTTTTCAAATCTGACCGGTAGTTCCAGAGATTAACGCGTTCAGCTTTATTGAAGTGAAAACTTCTTTAGGCGCGTTGGGCATTTTTTGAGATGGGGAAAAAACCATTGAACTCGCGACACTGTTACCGACACCGCGCTACATTCGGGTGTGTTCGGCTGTCCTCGGAATGTACTCGTTTTTAATGTTTTTCCGATATGTCAGTGAGTGATGGCAAAGTATTCTGTTTGTGTTTTGTTTATATGACGATTCAAAAAATACACACGTAATTGTTCAAGTTTTTACTTCTGTCGGCGCTCCCGGAGTGCCATTTTTTTTTATCACTATGATAAGTCCAGGTTTCTTCACGATGTTTTCCTTCACTGATGTCAGTAGTGTCTAAGATAAACTCAGAAAGTAGGTATATAAATGCAGTGAAAAATTCACATTAGCACTTGCCCAGGTTTGAACCCACAACCTCAAGTATTAGAGGCGAGGCCTGAACCGGACAATACAACACAATTTTTATTTTGTGGCGGCATCTAATCACACTGACGTCACGTAAAATTCTGCATCGCGCAAGCAGAGTTTACCGAGCAACTAGCGTAATAAAACGTCCCGACATCAATCTTCGGGCAGTTGCCCACCAAACACGACACCCGTCTGGGGAAGGACCCTTCCTTTTCTATGGAGGATGAGTGAAGTTTACACCCTGTTCCTCATACCTATATAGTAGTAACCATACTCCATAAAGTGGGTCTCCAACTTCTAGCACAAAAAACTAACTACAAGTACAGACGCCAGCACATCGAGCTACCCGAAACTGTCAAATTTTCGCAATCAACTTTGAACCTTATACTTTAGCGATAAAGTTGAAAATCTATTAAAGAAGTTTGACAGATTGTAGTAACTTTATGTGCTGGCGTCTGTACAAGATAATAAGCCCCTACCATATCGACCAACTCATTTTCTTCTACAAAATTTTGGCACTTTGCCAGATGCTATTTTGGTAAGTGAGCTACACTCATTAGCGGTAAAGTAATTAGGTTTTTCATCTATGAAGTGACGAGATTCGATATTTCGACGTTTTCGAAGCTTCATGCAGCAGCTTGTGTCCAGGAACCCTTCCATAATAATTAGCAGACGTGGTGGTGTGCAAGACAGCACCCTAATTGCGTAACACACTATCAATCATAATCTGAATAATTTTGAAGGATATTGCTAATCCATTGCTTATTATGTTCGAAAAATATATCTACTCAACAACGTAAATAACGCAATGAATGTTGTTGAACTGTCAAAATAAAAAACATTGCTACTAAGCTAAGCGCCCTGTAAACGATTAAATTGATTGTCAATAGTTTACGTGTTTGTCAAATTATTTGGTAGTGTGCAGCTGTGTTTGACGCGTTTGTCAAACGTAGACTGTTTGACAAACGCGCAGAGAAAACGTGAAGTTTGACCAACAAATTTTTCAAGAAAATTTTATCGTATGTCAAGGTGATAGTTGGTGCAAATATGGCACAAAATCACTTGACACTGTTTATTTAATATTAGATTGACCACCTGTGCAGTGTATAATGAACCCACTGATCTTTGCTATTTTGCAGTATGAGAAAAGCTGGGGGTGCAATAGAAGCCTCTATAAGAGGCGATAATTGAATGTATGTGGGGCGCAACCCGCGCAACCTGGGCCCTCATTCACTATACGTAGAAACTTCGTCAATTCCTTAGTTAATCACGACATCTGCTATTAACGTAGGTATTCTCTATGATATAATGGCGTGGTTTGAACTGTCAAAATACATGTTGTTGACGTTTGACATTTCGATTCCTTGCCGTGTGCAAGACACGATATTGACGTGGTTTGCACGTAGTTAGATTTCGCGGGGAAATATAGAATAATCCTAACTAATGTTATAAATGCGAAAGTACTTAAGTTTGTTTGTTACCTTTTCACGCCTAAACCACTGAACCGGTCATCCTGATAATTTGCATATACGTTGTCAGGTGTACAGAAACGGACATAAGGTTTCATCCCGAAAAAAAGTGCTGTTCCCGAGGAAAACAACAATAACTTTATTATGATAATAGATGGCGCCACATGTCTATTGAACTTTGTCACCTTATTTAATTCTGAGGCGGTACGAAGTTCGCCGGGTCAGTTAGTAATAATATAGTACACAATTTGGGCCCCTGGACAGTCATCCCTGCTACCATCTTGCTGACTAAATAATAATTATGTTTTACCATCCACTGTCTATGGCTATCAACTAATACCAACATTCAGTAACATCTCCAGCGCCTCCGTGGCGCAATGGCTAGCGCGTTCGGCTGTTAACCGAAAGGTTGGTGGTTCGAGCCCACCCGGGGGCGATCCTTTTTAGAACCATATACGAACAGTTTTGACAAGCTTCTGTGGCTGAATGGAACCATGACATGTTTCAATGACATCTCCAGAGCCCCCGTGGCACAATGGCTAGCGCGTTCGGCTGTTAACCGAAAGGTTGGTGGTTCGAGCCCACCCGGGGGCGATTCATTTCTATAACATGTTTACTTTTCTGACTCTAGTCCTTACTCTCTCACTGCTTGGTAAAAACCTCCCCAAGAAAAGACTATTTGGAATGCTAAGTATTACTCTTTTGTAAATAGGGTACCGGAGTCACTTTTCCACGTGATATAAAAAAGCGAAACAAACTCAGGGGTCAAAGTCCCTTTTGAAGTCAAAACATAATCTTGGTCGGATCAACTCTCTATCAACGCGACATGGGTCTTTTAAGGAAAGAACCACACATATTTGAGTGGACCAGCATAGCTATTCACAACCACACGATACGCTTCCGTACAGTACCGAACATCAATCAATGTTATCGTAGGAGTCCTCTAAACGCTGTTCACAAGTCCAAAACACAAAAATCTTGTCAGTTTCAATGAAATAGAAGACCGCTATTCTTCCGGCAGCTGTTTGCTGTCAGAGGCAAGGTAAATCAGGTTATCGAAATGTGTCATTTTCGATACGATAGCCTGTCGGATCGTTGTGAATAGCTATGCAGGTTCAGTCAGTGCAAGTATTTGCCAGTAATCGTGTAGCCTTACTTAAACTCGACGAACAATAAGTACCAGCGAAAGGACATTTTGGTAAGCCGTATAAAGTGCTCAAACTGCCAGACCATCATTAATATGATGATGATAGTAATAGCAACCACTCTTTACTCTCTCTCTTTTCGTTGTTTGAAGTACCTACCTACGAGGCCTTACAAAAAAAAAACAACAAACAAAAAACGACAGAAGTGAAAACAAAACACAAACAGAATATTTTGCCATCACTCACTGACATATCGGATACCTATACATTAAAACCGAGTACATCCCGAGGACAGCCGAACACATCCAAAGCGGTGTCGGTTACAGTAACAGTGGCGCGAATTCAATGGTTTTTTCTCATCTCAAAAAATGCCCAACGCGCCTACAGAAGTTTTCACTTCAACAAACGTTTTGATTCTCAAGAAGAAGTGAAGAACACATAAAATAAACATAAAGAACACAATATAAGCACATACACACGTTAATTTATGTAGCAACACACTTTTACTTGTAGACTTGTACCAATAAAATGTTATCGCAAGATAAGAACGATGCGATGACGTCACTGTTCCGGTTACAACCGGTTAAATATGTTAGGGATAGCGCGCAGGAATGAGCGGAGCGACCCAAAGAAAAAAAATGTGTAGATATTCCAAAAATCCCTAGTGACACAATGAGTGTCTAAAGATGGACGTTACCACAGAGACCAGGAGGCCTACCACAAGCTCTTAACGCGATCCATTTTAGGACCTAAACTGAACTGTTCTTCTAATTCGTACCATGACGTCAGTTTAACGATTCAGTTTAGGCCGTGCCATCTGCTGACAGCGATTGTCCCAAACTGAGTCGCAAGTTTTGGTTTCATTCATACTTGTTTGGTACCATGACGTCCATAGAGCAGCTCAAGCGATGTAGTTTAGGAACCTAAACTGAAATGTCTTGTTTTTGAATCGTTTTTAATTAGATCATGGTAGGCCACCTGTTCAAAAAGTGGTGACGAAAACACTGACGTGTAGCTACCAAAATCAAGTCATTTATTCAAAGTTTCAAACTAGGCTGAGAACCAACACATTATGAACGTCAAAACTACATAAGACAGTCCCCCAAAACACTCGCTCTGAACCACTTCCTAGTGCTTTAGCTGGGAAGAAGTAGTGATGCAATAAACTCTCCAGTCCCCAGCCTCGCCACCTCGAACCAGCCCCCTACTATGAGAGCTAGATCGAGGTGGCACAGGAAAAGAATACTTGGCTTTCCAAGTACTCCTTTCTTGGGGAGATTTTCGCCCAGCAGTGGGACAGTATGGCTAGAGTCAAAAAAGTAAACATGTTGCAGAAATAAATCGCCCCCGGGTGGGCTCGAACCACCAACCTTTCGGTTAACAGCCGAACGCGCTAGCCATTGCGCCACGGAGGCTGTGGAGATGTCGCTGCAATACATACGTCATGTTTCCATTCAGGCACGGGAGCTTGTCAATACTGTTCGTGTATGGTTCTAAAAAGAATCGCCCCCGGGTGGGCTCGAACCACCAACCTTTCGGTTAACAGCCGAACGCGCTAGCCATTGCGCCACGGAGGCTGTGGAGATGTCACATGAAATACATTACTATACCCTGAGCGTGGTAATAGCGATCATTGACCCACGAACATTTTGTAGCATTCTTTATATCAAAGACTGATATGAAGTCCGTTAAAACAACAACATAATATAAAGTTAAAAATTTCATCACCTCTGCTCTCAGAACGGTGAACCAAAACATCGTAGAACCAAAAAATTTGGAAAATCCAAAAGTGGGTGTGTTCCCAACCAGTCACACTGTAACATGTCACAGTGTGACTCGTTGGGAACAATCGGTTAGGTTAGGTTAAAACTGAGACCCCTCTACGCACGAGCCGAGCGAGCGAAGCGAGCGGTGCCGCGGCAGCGGCCGGCGAGTGCCAGAAACGACTTGCGCAAATAGAAAAAAAAGAGCTAAAAAGAGAAAATTGCGATTGTTCCCAACGAGTTACACTGCGATTGTTCCCAACGAGTCACACTGTGACATGTTACAGTGTGACTGGTTGGGAACAAATCCAAAAGTGCACGACTCTTATTCAGCTCATTTGATCATAATCAGCCTATAATGTTCCCACTGCTGGTACACAGGCCTCCTCTCGGTGAGAGGGAGTGGGCCGTAATCCACCACGCGGGCCCAGTGCGGGTTGGCAGATGTCACATGTCTTCGAATATTTGGTTCTAGGACATGCCGGTTTCCTTACGATGTTTTCCTTCACCGTTTTTGTGAGCAGTGGTGATGAAATAATTTACACAAAGTAAAGCGCCTGTCTGGGTTCGAACCTACGACCTACAACTCGTAAGTCGCGGCCGTTACCACTTGGCCACCACACACAACCTCACCACGAATATGAACGTCCACACATTTCGAAGCATGCGATGAGCGCCGCGCCGTGCGCATGCCTCGCAATGTCTGTATCCGCCTTTAGACGCGGTAGGGCGAATCTAACGATTTACATCTTTGACGTTGTCATCATTTTCTTGACAGCCGTCACTATACGGCCATTAAGTGCGGTCACCCCACTTCTAGGAAAGGTAGACTACAGAACGGTGATACAAACATAATACATAAAGTCAAACCTTCTTCCCATGGGGATAGACAGAGACTACTAAAAACATTTTGCTTCGTTTACGTTCAATACACACGATATCTAAACTAAAAAAATATTATAAATCAATCTAATCTGATCTAATCTCGGATATTGTGTCTGCTATTCAATCTCCTTCACAATCCCAAAACACCATCCTATCTACGGGAGCGTTTTTCCTACGCCCGTCCTTCAGATGCGCCTTGCAGGTCGCATCTTAAAAACCTTCTCAAGTCCCCTCCCCATTCCACTGACTTCTACTCCTACTCCTTCACAGTGCACGCGGTGCGGCTGTGGAATTCACTACCGCCTGCTCTTAGGGACTGCCAAACTGTTGCAGCTTTTAAAAGAGGAGTAAAAGAACACTATCTTTCCACTTTATCATAGTTGTGTATGTATTTATTATTTTGATTACTTTATATGTATTTTAGAAGTATGTATGTTTATTTGTATGTATGTAAGTATATTCTCATATTATTTGTGTAGTTTTATTTAGTGAATTGTTTTTAGATTTTATGTATTTTTTTTTTGTCTCCTTTACTCTTTTACACGCTGTCTACATCTCTTTATTTCTTGTCCTATCGCAGGTATGCTGGAAGAGATTTCTTATGAAATAAGCATCACCTTTGTACCTATTTTTCTGTTCTGTTCTTTCTTGTCTGTTTATATATGTGTGTACATAAATAGTAAAATAAATAAAAATAAAAAAATAAATACAAAATATACAGGGTGTAATTTTAATCACCGTTATCCTTATCTTAAGGGGTCATTGTACTCATCATTATGAACAACTTTTACTATGGAGCCAAACCCGAAATCTTGAAAAAAAAATCAGCTGTTCCCTACATTTATTTATGTTCGCATAACTCGTCAAAATGTAGGGAACAGCGGATTTTTTTTTCGTGATTTCAGGTTTGGTCCCATAGTAAAAGTTGTCCAAAATGATGAGTACAATGACCCCTTAAGAGGATAACGGTGATTAAAATTACACCCTGTATATTTTTGTATTTTTTTGTAAGTATGTTTGTTTGTTGCGTTTCGAAGTATGTATTTCAGCGACATCTTCACAGCCTCCGTGGCGCAATGGCTAGCGCGTTCGGCTGTTAACCGAAAGGTTGGTGGTTCGAGCCCACCCGGGGGCGATTCTTTTTACAAGACTCATCTGCTACATGCTATCTTTGTCTTTAGACTAGCTAAAACATGCTTATGTCAGCAAAATACTCATCTACTGCTGGGAACCACTTGACGAGTTATGGAACTTGGGACAATAGATAGGTACCCTCTTTTTATTATTTCTTGTAATCTATACTATATCTACACTAATAATAAAGGTAAAGAGTTCGTTTATGTTTTTGTTTGTTTGAACGTGCTAATCTCTAGAACTACCCAGTCGGATTGAAAAAGTATTTTTGCATTTGATAGCCTACTTCTTGAGGAAAGCTATAGGCTACTTAACATCACGCCAGGACCCTTAGGCACCGAATAAGAAGTCATAAAGAATGCTAAGCCCAAACGAAATTATAGCAGGCGATGCGATGCGACGAGCTGGTTCTGGGGAACAAGAAATTTTACGCAGACGAAGTCGCGGGCAGGAGCTAGTACCTAGTAATATAATATGTGGGATGTTTAAATATTTTGCAGTGGGTTCCAATAGACAGCACTGTATGTAAATATGACGTAATTTCCACAATAGCACAGCTGTTTTATGACAAAAATGTAAGTGCTACCAAAAGCATTATTATGACTACGTTTACTGCTTACCCCGTTAAGGATAAAGGCGTGAGAGTTACATGTTAATAATTCCAAAAAAATAATGTCACAAATAAAAATTGATCAGAAGTTCCATTTCAAAAGTTAACGTTTAAAAGTACAAATTCACTAAAACTTATTAATGTTCTTGCAATGCGAGACGACTGTATTTACTGGTCTGTACAAGTAAATCTGTATCAGATCAGCATAGCTATTCACAACGATACGACAGGCTATCGTATCGAAAATGACACATTTGGAATAACCTGATTTACCTTGCCTCCGACAGCGAACAGCTGTCGGAAGAATAGCGGTCGTCATTTTCATTGAAACTGACAAAATTTTCGTGTTTTGGACTTGTGAACAGCGTTTAGAGGACTCCTACGACAACATTAATTGATGTTCGATACGATACGGAAGCGTATCGAGTGGTTGTGAATAGCTATGCTGTGGTAAAATACCTAACTGTAAAACGACTGTAACTGCTTACAGTCGTTTTACAGTTAGGTATTTTACCTCGGATTTTCCATCACTGTCCAAATCACAAACTCAAACTCAAAGTATTTATTTCAATAAAACCAATTGCAGGAACTTTTGAATTGTCAAGGGGTTGGTCAGTCAGAAAGATGAAGCTAGTTGTTCATTCCAAAGCCTAGCAGGTTCCTATAGAGAAGAACGGGCAAGAAACTCCTATACGATGATATTTATTCTTGTTAACATATTGCTGTTTCCTTACAGCTACTGACATTAATGATTCTCTTTACAAAAGAATAAAGGTCACTGTGATTTTGACAGACTTGTAATGAGAATAAAGATTTATTCTCTTTGCAATAAGGTTGTGTTTGGGTTACAGTCAGAGATAAAATATCTGTGAAAGCACTGTATTGTAAAAACATTCAGCTTTGGGACCCTTACCACATGATGACAAGCGTAAACATTTTGAAGGATACTGCTAATCCATTGCTTTCTATGTTCGAAAAATGTGTCTACTCAACAAAGTAAATAACGCAATGAAATGAATGAATGTTGTTGAACTGTCAAAATGAAAGCCATTGCTACTGTTTGTCGACGTTCGCACGGACGAAAAAATCCCGCGGCGGGATTTTATCGCGAACTGGATTTTCAACTCTCCGTGTTGAGCCGAGCATTCAGAATCCAGCAGAACGGATCCCAGCGCGTCAAAAAAACACACTGTTAGATATTCGACTTTCGGCGGTAAGCAGTGCGTCGAAAATCCATTGCGCGAAAAGAAATAGCCGCGGGATAAACTTAAACCACAGAATTACTGTGTCGTGTTGTGTCGTGATACTCGTGACTCAGGATACACCAATCAAACGAATCTGTTCAGGACTACTTCAAATCACAACCAGTTTTGATTAGTTAACACTGCGTCACAAGGCGTCACGTCTCGACACAACACAGTAATATAAATCAGGCTTTACTCCGCAGGTGGCCTACCATGATCTAATTAAAAACGATTCAAAAGCAAGACATTTCAGTTTAGGTTCCTAAACTGCATCGCTTGAGCTGCTCTATGGACGTCATGGTACCAAACAAGTATGAATGAAACTAAAACTTGCGACTCAATTTGGGACAATCGCTGTCAGCAGATGGCACGGCCTAAACTGAATCGTTAAACTGACGTCATGGTACGAATTAGAAGAACAGTTCAGCACCCTAATTGCGTAACACACTATTACTCTCAATTTGAATCATTTTGAAGCTTATTGCTAATCCATTGCTCCAAATGTTCGAAAAATGCGTCTGCTCAACAACGTAAATAACGCAATGAATGTTGTTGAACTGTCAAAATGAAACCCATTGCTACTGATAGTGTGTTACGCAATTGCCCTGCAGTTTAGGTCCTAAAATGGATCGCGTTAAGAGCTTGTGGTAGGCCTGCAGGTCTGTCAAAGTGGGCCTTCTTTAACTATGTTACGTTAAGACAAAGGTCCTCAAACACAGAGATCTTAATACCGTAAGGTCGTGGGTAAGTAATAAAATGCATTTAATGTTCAAAAGTTAAACATGAACAACTATAATGACTCAGTTCCTGGAACCACTTGGTTCTGTGGTTAAAGTAAGCATTTTCGTAAGTTTTTGGTATGATTCATAAAAACATTATAATAAAGACATGTAGTTAAGCCGTTGGTCCCGGCTGTCATTCGTGGATCTTTGACAGTCGTTACGGGTAGTCAGAAGCCCGAAAGTTTGACAACCAGTCTTACCAAGGGGTATCGTATTACCCAGTAACTGGGTTGTGGAGGTCAGATAGGCAGTCGCTCCATGTAAAATACTGGTATTCAGCTGCATCCGGTTAGACTGGAAGCCGACCCCAACATAGTTGGGAAAAGGCTAGGCAGATGATGATGAAGGAAATAAATATTATCCTGTTTTATAGAAGCCCTCACAATGTTTTATAAAGATAATGAGCAGCTGAGAGGGCCGAGAGCGTGTGGCTAAAGTAATATCAGCCGCACGGGTCGATCGATCAGGTTAATCTACGATTGCCGCGGTTGGTCCGTGGATGGGTGACCATCTTTACATACCAAGACCCCTCCGTGACTCGGAAAGCACGTTAAGTCGTTGGTCCCGGCTGTCATTCCTGGATCTTTAACAGTCGTTACGGGTCGTCAGAAGCCCGAAAATCTGACAACCAGTCTTACCAAGGGGTATCGTATTTCCCAGTAACTGGGTTGTGGTGGTCAGGTAGGCAGTCGCTCCATGTAAAATACTGGTATTCAGCTGCACGCGATTAGACTAGAAGCCGGCTGGAAGGCTAGCCTTTTTTCCCAACTATGTTGACCTCCTTACATATATGAAACTTCATAACCAACCTCTTCAACAATCCAACACAGATTATCTGCCAAAAAGTCAAGTCTGAAACGAAAACGTCATTGTCAAATTTTTTGTAAACAAACAGCTCCACATTAAACCGATATAAAATGCAAAATTCTCAAATAGAAGAGGGTTTAGGTATAGATAAACAAGATGAAGGCGCAATATTTCAATCAAAGGAACACTTCCAAAAAGAAATCGCAATGCTATGTCATGGAGACCTTTACGTCATTGGCAGGCTATGGATCCATACTCTTAGAACTGTCCTAGTAGGTGCAAACTTATCTCTCATTCCTGTTGTCAATGCTGCGCAAGTAGAAAATAAACCTCCACAAAGACCACCCAAGATGAAATACAAGGATCTCCCAATCTACGAAAGTCCGCACTATGAATACAAAGACTATATAGAGGACGAAAAAAAATGTCCAAAAAGGAACGTGAAGATTCTGCACACCTATCTTTTCCCAAAGGTGGTGAGGTGGAGAAAAGAATGGACTGATAGCATTACTGAATTTAATAAAGATGCAGGAGAGATGAAGGATGATGGCTGTGCCTTCTTATGCAAAAAGAAAAAAGACTTCGTAAGTTACATGAGGTGTTGCAAAAATCTTGCACTTAGACAAGCGGTCGTGGCCTCAGGAATAGCGACTGGGTTTTACATTGGCAGAGGAGCAGGTTTTCTGAAAAGATTATTCTGCACTACTTTAGGGGCACTGGCTACAGGTGCCTTATGCTTCCCGCAGCAAACTGATGAAATATTCAGAGAAGGTTCTTATAATGTCGGCAAAGCCTCGGTTGCCTTATTCAATAGTCTTTGCGGCAGGAACTTAGTTATGCGGGAAAGAGTGCCTTGTTGTGATGATATGCCCCCGCCACCGCCTCCCCGGCCTGCGGACCAGAAAAACAAATGCAATGCCAAAAAGTAGCAGTAAAAGGGTTCGCCATAAACTATAAGCCTTCATATATTATTAACCTAAGTTCAATATCCCATACCAATTTTATTATCAAGAGTATATTTTATTTATTAAAAATCCCTACGATGGTTTTATTTTGTCAGATTTAAGCTTGTCAAAGTCAAAGTCAAATCATTTATTTCAATTAGGCACACTAAAGGCACTTTTGAACGTCAAAAATTATAGTAAAACGAATTGATTCTAGTCGCCCATTCCAAAAGGTAGTTTTCGTATGGAGAAGAATGGGCAAGAAACTCCACCGTTACTCTTTTAAAATGTTTTACAAGTTCTGTATCAGGTACAATCTAGGGACATAAGTGGAGTAGCACGGTAAGGATTGTTTTGCTGTGAACGCGCAGTACAAGCCGTACCCGTACCTAATATGTATGTATAAGTGTATTTAACACAGAACGCACACCTCAGAATTTATACACTGGTGTCGAGCGAAACAAAAACATATACAGTCCGTCAAATCTAAGAAGTACCGTTTGACGTTTCATATTTTTCAACTTTGTTCATACGAATTCATCATAAAACCATGAATTTAGAAAGATTTCATTATTGTATCTAAAAATGTACAATTCTTAATATCTAAATGTAATTGAAAACTTTCAAACAAAGCAAAATAACACATATTTATAACTGTCAAACGGTACTTCTTAGATTTGACGGACTGTAGGTAGCTTTTTCACACACGCAGCGTATAATTACGTATGACCTTGGGCGGTTCATACGATTGCTAAAATTGACAGTGTTCTAATAAGTTCAAATAGCTCATAGTGTAACGTATAGGATAAAGAAACACTAGGGTCTAGCTAGGTTCTAATCTCGATATGGGATTTTTTTTTCTTTTCAACAATTTTATCTTCATCTGTTCTTTTATTATTCGATAAATTAATAAACGAGAATAATAATGTAATAATTGTTTTTATTATTATATAGTTAGTGAAATATGGGGTTAAGAATAAAAATCTTTTAAAAATGTTTATTCGTTATAATTTTATAAAGTATAAATAAACTTCTAGTTTAGGACTTATTGTGGTTATAGCTTAAGTATTCATTTTCATTACGAAAAGAAGATTGAAACTAAACCTCAAAATAATCCTTATTACGAATATGCTACAATATAATTTTATTATTATTTACTATTTTTTATTTAATATATATTTTTTTATTTTCTAATTCCTTGCTTTCCATCGCTGTATCGCAAAATATAAACGTTCTTGTTTATGATTTTCAATCAACTATGGTTTTTGAGCTGGTTTTCGTTTGCACGGCGAACGGTTCGTAAAGACGTGTCGAATAATAATTCGGCAAAATATCTCGTTGGTATATAACCAGTCGCTTTCGACTGGCAAGGCTACCCTCTTCCTTATTTAGTGACCCTCCGACTCACAGAAGGTAATTTCTCTAAAACAAAAAAGAAGTACTGTTAGGCTACTAGCAAAATACGAATAAGTATTACCTACGATTTAGAAACAAAATTATAATGAAAAAAGAAATGTTAATACAGATAATCATCACTTAAAATCTAGGACTTCGAAATTATAATTTTTTTATCTATTTAGACCTTATAATACGTTTCAAAAAATAACTACAAGGATCAGCAGTTCTATTTTAATAAAATAAATGTTTGAAAAAATAATTAACTCATATTCATAATACTCACATTAAGTTCGGTTTCATAAGATATTTGTGTTATATTAAGTCCACTTTTACGCAGCGCAATCATATTCGCTTTAATTTCAATATTCTGCATTTTAAAAGGAACTACAACACGGCTAATAGATAGAACACAGACACACGTCGCCAATAAACAACCAACCAACAACGTTATAATATTTAATCGCGGTGAATGACTCGTATAACTTAACTGTCTACCTTATAATTTATTTATTTAGATATCTGTGGGTATAATCATAAAGTTTTACGAATTAAGCGCACAAGACGAACATGACAAGGAAATATAATTATAGTCAAAAGCGTGATTATTCGAAGTAATTATTAAAACATTAAAAAAACTATCATCGCGCGTGAGATTCGAACTCACGGATCGCTACGCAGAACGCACTTACCCAAATATGATAACCGCTAGGCTATCATGCCATATACCGTAGCGGGTGAATTTATGAAATACAATCAGTTGCAAATTAATGTGAGTGTGTGTGTCTATAGTAAAGAAATGACTCATTAAAAGAAGGTCGTAAGTAAAACCAAAGTGTCAATCTATTGCTTTGTGAATTTGCTACTCCACTTATGTCCCTTACTGTACATTAATTATATAATTATATGTGAAGACGATGCATCTAGAATAAAAATTAGTCTGCCAACAAAAGGTAAAAAGAATTAAAAATAAAGCAATGACAGGTAAATCAATTATGTGATAGATACATGGTGCTCACATATTTACAACTATTGTTAAAGTAGATTATTTTTATATAATTTTAACAAGTGTGTGAGTTACTGTAGCCACAAAAAGTAAAACTAATGTCATAAAAAAATATATAAATTAAATTAGCGACCAGTTTGATTTTGTCTAGACTCTAGATTGTCCTATGGAGCAGGACCAGCATGTTTCCAAGCATTCTTATCTTGGATGTAATCTTCTAATTTGTAATATCCTTGTTTACAAAGTGTACTTTTAATATGAGTTTTAAATTTTCTTTCATTTAATTGCAATATGTCACAAGATATTTTGTTGTAGCATTTAACACAGTACCCCGTAAAAGATGTCTGTACTTTAGATAATCTGAAAAAAGGTTGATCTAATTTATCTTTATTTCTAGTATTAAAATTATGTCTATCACTTATTTTATTAAAAAGATGTTGATTTTTTCTAACATACATAATATAAACTTGGTTGCTGCTGTTGTTTATTGTTGCCGCGGTCGGTCCGTGGATGGGTGTCCATCTTTAAGGCGACTACATGACCCAAAGCGCGGTCACTGTCGGACTGCATAGAAAAGAAAGAGAAGCGCGATGACACAACGGTGGTAATTTATTGCAAATATGAAGAAATTATCTATTTACAAAAACTATTTAATAATAAATAATCCATCACCGAATGCAGTTTGGCATTAGACATTTAATGGTATATTTTTAATTGTAATTAAAATTGTTAATGAAGGGATAAACTGCTTTTAAAGAAAATTAAGAGGTGTATTTGAACATTATTTTGATGCATTAATGTATATTTATTTATGATTTCAGTTCCATCACTGTATTAAAGTAAGACTTGAAAATATCATCATTTTTTCTTTGGTCAAAAGTATTTACGGTTTAAGAGATACACTGCTTTAAAAAATCAACTTTTTGACCGTTTTCGGAAACCTCCGCCTTAAATACCGAGATCCGAGACCTCTCCGTGCCGTTGAAAGCACGTTAAAGGACACACATATCAACACTGAAAGGGATCGTCACCGTATCGCCTTTCGCCTCGGCGTCAAACAGGCGTCAACCTAACGTAAGCACGTAACCAAAGCGGATCAGAAGCTCCGATACGTCGACTCGGCTTACGGCTAGGCGACGCCGCGCTTACGGCTCGCCAACCGCTGCCGCTGGTTGATGGTGCTGCAGGCAGGCCGCGTGAGGGGTGAGAGGGGTAAGGGTGGACGAAGAGGCGTAAGCTCGGGACGTAAGTACGGGGACGCCAAGGATGATGCAGAGACAATTCACAGCAGGTGCAATATCATCTGCCTAGCCTTTTCCCAACTATGTTGGGGTCGGCTTCCAGTCTAACCGGATGCAGCTGAATACCAGTATTTTACATGGAGCGACTGCCTATCTGACCTCCAAAACCCAGTTACTGGGTAATACGATACCCATTGGTAAGATTGGTTGTCAGACTTTCGGGCTTCTGACGACCCGTAACGACTGTCAAAGATCCACGAATGACAGCCGGGACCAACGGCTTAACGTGCTTTCCGAGGCACGGAGGGGTCTCGGTATGTAAAGATGGTCACCCATCCACAGACCAACCGCGGTAAGCGTAGCTTAACCTGATCGATCGACCTGTGCGGCTGTTATTATTTAGTCACGGCCACAGCAGGTGCAATAACAGAAAAAAAATTAGAAAATATTTATAAAAGATATAAGAATAAATACATATAGGTACCTATAGGTACATACTACAACAAAATATTTTAAAAAAAGTTATGAGACATAAACAAGAAACCCTACAACAACTCAAATTTGAGACGAATCTATATACCTATATAGTGCTTTAGTATGTTGCTTGTAGAATAATCTGACAAAAATCAGAATTATAGTATGTATATTAGTATGGTTTTTATTGTGAAAACAAAGGTTTTAGAGGTATCTTCATGATTTTTTCTATCGTATCAAATTAGTTGTATTATGTTTTCAACACACTATCTAACTAGCATATATCCCGAAGAATATCATATATTTTTCTGATTTTGTTTACTGTAGTCGATCATATACTTTTAGGCATTATAAAACTTGCGTATTTTGCGTTTAGGTCTTGTAGTCCCCCTATATCTACAAAATTGTCCTAAGGCTGTTCAAAAGCCTATTGCAGTCATTGCAGGGCCATACACATATCATTTGCACAACTTACAAAGGAAACTACGTAAACTTACGCATTGATGTAAATAATAACAATTTGTCTGTCTGTTTGTATGCGCCCGAGTGGAACGCTTAAGTCAACGGAATTAAGGCAAAGCCAATTCCGAATTAACAATATATTAGATTTGTAGTGCAAAGGCGTATTTGACGCAGATAGGACAACGTATGGACAAACGAATGCGAAATAAGTAAGTAACGTATTTTTTTAAAGAAAGAAAAGAAAGAAGAAGCAGAAAGAACAGATGTTTCTATGCTGTAAACATAACGCAAAGATATGACGTGTGGCTGTGTCATGGACAGGGCCGTGTGATGTACAGACGCCAGCACATCAACCTACACCTAACTGTCAAATTTTCCCAATCAACATTGAACCTTATGCTTTAGCAATAAAGTTGAAAATCTATTACAGAAATCTGACAGATTGTAGTAGGTTGATGTGCTGGCGTCTGTACGTGGATACGTTTACGTAACGGGGTTGATCCGCTCGGCCGCATTCATTCTTTTACGTTCCCGGTACTGCTTAACTCGGTCATAATAAGCCGACATTATATATTTTTGTTTGTTATTATTTTTCTTTTTATTTTAACATATTATATTCAGTCACTATTTTACCAATTTTTATTTTGCAAATTTAGCGCGGCCGGACCTTTCATACCAACTTAAATACCACTTATCAGAACATAATAATTAAAATGTTCTGAGGTAACAAACAAAAACAAAATACGACCGGATTGAGAGCCTCCTCTTTTTTTGAAATCGGTTAAAAAGTAGAAGAAACTACTCCTTATCAAGTGAGTAGTTACGTCACCACTTACTTACCCAAACGGATACGGTATTTAGCTACCCACTCGACTAAAAAATCGTATCCCTAGATATCCCTATTACAACATCTCGAGTCGTGACTACCGACCCACCGCAGCAGGGCCTTGTGAATGGCCAGTCTACCGGAAAGTTTTGGGAGACAAAGATAAGAATGAAACAAAAATTATGTTTGTTTTTGTCGAAATGACGACGATCAGGAAGAGTTTACAAATACGAATTATTAAAAAAAACATAACACTATTCACTCGGTTCTAACAGGAGAAACTCGTACCTAATTTTAAGAACGTTCATAGTCTGATCTCAGTCTCAATCTGTCAAAAAAAACCTCTAATCTTCCTACATTTTTTACACGTTTTTGACATTTGTTTGTCGCCGAGATGAGACTGCGACTAGATTTTGAACGTTTTAAATTACGAGAATAATTGGCCTAATAATTCTGGTAATGATAAATTATGATTTTATTTCTGTAAGTTGGTTTGCACAAACAATTTTACACCTCAATAATTTATTGTTTTAAAAACTAGATGAGGTCGGCGTTTCCTATTCTGACTACTCCGAGAAGAAAGATCGAAACTAACTCAGATGTACAATGTACCAAAAGTAGTAGAAACTACACATAAAAATGTTAGAAGACTTTTACTGTAGTTGATTTTACAACTTTTTTATTACTCTTGAAACTGGGGTAGCTTAAACGACGCAGTTCTTTGCTAGATTTACTATAGAGATCCGCTGCCAAAACGCGTTTTCCTACTTTAGGTAGTTCGCTCTTCAAGTTTTATAATTCCCCGGAAAGGCATAGACCACTTTTATTTTTAACCGACTTCAAACAAAGGAGGAGTTTCTCAATTCGGTTGATTTTTATATATTATATATTTTTTTTTGTTAGTTCATAACTCCGTTATTTGTAACACGATTTGCAAAATTATTTTTGTAATGGATAAGGTATGCCTCAGTGGTGGTCTCATCGGGCCTGCGGACGGAGAGTAATGGGTAGCTCACCGTTCGATCAGGACCGGGCCCGTGCCGGACGGTGCGTATGTGTTCCACGCGCGCCTCAAAGAGATGTCAGCATAAGGGAAGGCGCCCATAAGGGCCGAAGCCTGTCGGGGTAGCGGGATTGTCCGAAAAGGTTACCGCTGCCCGGAACATAAAGGGCTAAGGAAGGAACACGGGTGGGTTTTAGTCAGTAAGAGTCTGACACTCCCTTCCGCTCCACCCAGAGCGGGAGGGGGAGGAGTCATTAGATGATTTCCCATCCATAAAAAAAGGGGTGGTCTCATATACATTTTATTAACTTTGTTTGGGTAATTTTTGAGTTAGCTTCAATAATACTAATTTTTACCACTATTGATGATGTTTTAATAGCTTCCTGTCATTGATATTTACATAGCATGTAGTGTTATATGAATTTGTGTGGGGTAAATACAACTGAAAAGTGAAAAATAAAATAAAAACTTTTCACAAATAAGTCAGACTTCCGAAATTAAAGTTATTTTTCACTTTGTAGGTAGTGTTTAGTATTGGAAGTTGGTTCCCTATTTTTTTTGGAAAAAAGTTCATAGAAATAAAGAAAATGCCTTTTATTGAGTAGCATACAAGCAATAGTGGCCCGGTGGAAGACTCCCCAGACTTACAAGATGTAGGTCATAGGTTCGAACCTAAGCTTCCCTGACCAATTCTTCCCTTGCGGTGGTAGGGCTAACGCCCGCCTGGTTTGCGACCACCCTCCCACCGGAGTCCGGCGTCAAGCAGCCTGCTGTGTTTCGTCGATGCGTGGGAGTTCCAGTGCCTAAGTCATCTTCTGGGCACGCTCGTTCCATCATAGACCTCATCCATCGCTTTCCATCAGGCGTGATCGAGGTCAAGAGCGAACCCATTCAAACCAAAAAAAAATAATATAAAAACCTCTCATCGTTTCTCTTTTGTTTTTTCCTTCTGCCAACCTTGCTTGCCCACCCCGGAAGCCGACACGCGAGTTTAGCAGGCAACACCGCGGGGCAGCCTTGTAGTACAATCGGTGCATCAGTGAAAGTCGCGCTTCCTTGCGCTGGTATTGTTTTTATATAATATACGCGGGTTATCGAACATTGTGCGCAGATCTAGAGGTGATGGAAGTGGCTTCTGATTTTGAGCGTGGTTAACTGGTTAATTTGCAGTCACTTGAGTCAGAACTTATTTAGGATTTATTTTTATGTTAAAGGTTGAAATTAGTTATTAATTATCAAAGAAATTATTATGGTTTACACGGTTTAGATCAATTAGGAATAGAATAGACACATTTTTTAATTAATTTTTTTATGGTTTATTCTAAGCCAAAAATATGTTGTTTTGTACGCCATAAATGGCAAAACATGCAGATCTACCTGTTATTTTAAGACCTTGCACATATTATTTGATGTATACTCATGTTTTACAATAAATATTATTCTATTCTATTCTATTCTACATTATGAATGAAAAAAAATATATATTTGTGGTAAACATGACGCAAAGAATAAATACAAACCCAAAACAAAAACCGGGTGAATTTATACAGGGGACTCGAATAATAAACGCACGGAAGTACATAGGGGCAATTCTCGTAATATTAAAAACGTTTACAGTCTGATCCAGTCTCAATCTGTCAAAAATACCTCAAACTTCACTACATTTTTTGACAAGTTTTTGACATTTGTTTGCCGCCGAGATTCGATTTGTTTGCTGCGACTAGATTTTATGTCTTGATTAACTGCGACTAGATTTCCGAGAATTGGCCTTGTGAGTAGGTAAATAATATATCATCATTCATATTATTTTTTACCCGACTGCGCCAGAAGGAGGTTTATGTTTTTCGAGTGTATGTATGTATATTTCTTTGGTACGCTCTGTAAAATTAAAAAAACCTGACTGCAACCTTAAAAAACTAAAACTAACTGAAAAGCAAAAAAAAGGCCCATTTTAAATTAAATAAAAGTTGGAAGCAGGCGGGATACCCATAACCATTATTATATTTTCAAACTCTAATGGGTCCCGCTTGTTTCCAACTTTTATTTAATTTAAAATGGGCTTGTTTTTAGCTTTTCACTTAGTTTTAGTTTTTTAAGGTTGCAGTCGGGTTTTTTTTATTACTTTTTTTACCATTGAGATACCAAGAGCCCTTAGGCCCATCCAGTCTCCTAACTCCGCACCAATACGTCGGGCCCTCTAGCTCAGTGAACAATGCCTCATTATTTTTACGACGTATTGTTACACGAATACTCTTGTTAAGGCTGTCCGGTTATTGGGCGTACCTTGACGTCATTGGCATGTCTTATATTCGGATTATCTTGGTATAAAAGGGCTTATCGGTCAAGGCTATGTGGAATTATTTATACAACATTTCCCGGAATTAACGTTTACCACCAAACTCCCCAATTAGAATTATTATGCTATAATATCTATCTTAACTATTGAGGGGCTGGTGGCTAAGTAATAACAGCCGCAAGGGTCGATCGATCAGGTTAAGCTACGCTTGCCGCGGTTGGTACGTGGATGGGTGACCATCTTTACATACTAAGACCCCTCCGTGCCTCGGAAAGCATGGTCCCGGCTGTCATTCGTAGATCTTTGACTGTCGTTACCTACGGGTCGTCAGAAGCCCGAAAGTCTGACAACTTGTCTTACCAAGAGGTATATTGCCCAGTAACTGGGTTGTGGAGGTCAGATAGGCAGTCGCTCCATGGAAAATACTGGTATTCAGCTGCATCCGGTTAGACTGGAAGCCGACCCCAACATAGTTGGGAAAAGCCTAGGCAGATGATGATCTATCTTAACTATTTTATGGCATTTTGCGGGGTAATTGCGTAACACACTAACAGTAACAACGGCTTTCATTTTAACAGTTCAACAACATTCATTGCGTTATTTACGTTAGTTGCGTTATGTGCGTTATTGTACGTTAATGAAAGGCAACTGCATGCAGCAGAGATGAGAATGCTAAGAGGGATGTGTGGTGTTACACGAATGGATAGAATAAGAAATGAGTACATAAGAGGAAGTTTGAAAGTGGCACCGGTAACGGAAAAGTTGTGTGGAAATCGGTTGTCATGGTATGCGCATGTGATGCGGAGGAATGAGGAAAATGTCGTGAGGAGAGTTTTGAGTATGAATGTCGATGGCTATAAGCGTAAGGGAAGACCAAAAAAACGATGGATGGAATGTGTGAATGATGATATGATTAGAAAGGGGGTGACTACCGAGATGACGTCTAATAGAGAAGTATGGAAGAAAAAGATATGTTGCGCCGACCCCAAATAAATTGGGATAAGGGCAGGAGAATGATGATGATTTACGTTGTTGAGCAGACAAAGTTTTCGAGCATACGAAGCAATGGATTAGCAATATCCTTCAAAATGATTCAGATTGAGATTGAAAGTGAGTTTACGCAATTAGGGTGCTGCTTTGAATTTAGTATTTTCATATACGCTAGTGATTGACTAAATCGGAAAGTTATCGATTCTTCCATTCATTATTGTACTAAAAAAAATGTAGGGGGATGAAAATAAAATACTTAAATAAAAAACGATATGTACATTTCTATGGTCAAACTAGTATTAAAACTGCGACCTATTCTCGTGTAACTCATTTCGCACGGAAAAATAAATGATTTATTTTTAACAAGAGATTCTCACACCACCCCTATACTATATCTAATGTTTATTGGATTATAATTAATCTCCCTTGCATAGATTACTCTAAATTAGTATCACATTGATACATATTGGATTTCGAGCCATGCGGGCTGGTATCCCATTAACTTAAATACCCGATTATATTGATGTGATTTTGGCATAACATGTAATAGAAAAAAATCTGGTAACAAGTCAAAAATGTTGGTCGTAGAGCTGACAAAGGCTGATTAATATCAAAATAATGACGACAATTAGTAGTTTGTGACGTCATCAGATAGTTTGTGACGTTGTCCCGAATTCATTTTTAAATTATCTATAAATTCAGTTAATTTTGTCAACCCGTCCTATAATTTATTCCTAGCTTATATGAATGAAATATTAATAAATTAATTATATTATAAATTATATTATTAACCATACCTACTTAATTCGTTTAATGAAGCCGTGATTTTGGAGGTATTTTAAGTATATGTAAAATGATAAATTCCTCGAATTTGCGAGATTTTAATACCTACCTAGTTTGTTAATGGGTATACTGAATACTCCTAGAATATAAAAATAAATATATTTTTAACCCCCGACAAAAACAGAGGAGCGTTATAAGTTAAACGTGTGTATATGTGTGTTTGTCTGCGCCATCGTAGCTCCCAAATGGCTGAACTGATTTTGTTAAAAGGACATCATTTTAAGTGTCGAACATTTTACACCCAGATATTAAAGTACTGTTTTCTTATGGGAAATAAAATAACATCTCGAGCATGTTTGCTATTACAGCGACAGTCTACAATTAAACCCCCGGCTGCTGTTTGAGATTTAAAACGCCAAAAATCATATTTTTATAACAACCAATCTTACCAAGGGGTATCGTATTACCCAGTAACAGATAGGCAGTCGCTCCATGTAAAATACTGGTATTCAGCTGCATCCGGTTAGACTGGAAGCCGACCTCACCATAGTTGGGAAAAGGCTAGACAGATGGCGCCGACAGCTCCTGCACTTACACACACATTCACAATGTGTTTGTACGCTTGGTTACTACCACGGATATCTATGGTTACTACAAATAATGCGCGCGTCGCTTCGTGAGATAAATATATTGCATCGCATCGTATCGTATCTACAGTTCGACGCGGGCTGCGTCAGCTCATTCTCCTCTTTATGGTCACTTTTTCTTGCGTCCTAAATATTATGCGGTATATCGTCGTTGTCAAACCAAAATCTGCTGTGCCCTTTTTTGAGATTTCAAGATTTTGACCACAGCTTAAGGTCACTGCCTTATTTCTCATATAAAAGAACTGCTACCTATGTGTTTATGACTTTTTGCACATACTCGTAGCAGGTTTTGGTTTGACAACAACGATACGCAGTTCTAACGTTTTCAATGTTTTGAAACAGTAGCCATTGAGGATCCCTTGTACCTATAGAGGCGGGTTCTGCAATAGGAAACCAGAGCGCTCACTTCCCTATGGATAACATTAAAAAAAGCGGCCAAGTGCGAGTCGGACTCGCTCATGGAGGGTTCCGTATATTAACACGTCAAAAATAATTTTGTAAAAAAAAAACATGTTTCTTGTTTTTATCTCGTATTTTCTTTCTTCTTCCTTTATTATTTTGTTGTTATAGCGGCGGCCATATAATCTAAAGATACAGTCCTGTGACAGACAGACGAACAGCGGAGCCTTAGCAATAGGGTCCCCGTTGGCACCCTTTTGGGTACGGAATCCTAAAAAACATAGTAGGTTCAGTAACAATAGTTAAGAAATCTATTGTCCCCAAATCTACTGGGTCCATTGAATTTATACAAAAGGTCTTAAATACAGTGTGAAAGATTAATATGATGACAAAAAGTTAGGGTGGCAATGTTTGTGACTACCTGAGATTATGGAATCAAGTACCTAATTTTGACTTGGCAATATTTTGGCATACATTGATAAGTTTGGTTGAGTGCATTAAGCTCCAAGAGTGGCAACATTAAAAATCGCGGCTAAATTATAACAGCCGCACAGGTCGATCGATCAGGTTAAGCTACGCTTGCCGCAGTTGGTCGATGGATGGGTGACCATCTTTAGGTATATACCGAGACCCGGCCCTCCGTGCCTCAGAAAGCACGTTAAGCCGTTGGTCCCGGCTATCATTCCTGGATCTTTGACAGTCGTTACGGGTAGTCAGAAGCCCGAAAGTCTGACAACCAGTCTTACCAAGGGGTATCGTATTAATCCAGTAACTGGGTTGTGGAGGTCAGATAGGCAGTCGCTCCATGTGAGATACTGGTATTCAGCTGCATCTGGTTAGACTCGAAGCCAACCCCAACATAGTTGGGAAAAGGTTAGGCAGATAAGTGGCAATTTCAAAATGTATAAGTTCCTAGGTAGGTATATTTATAATCGACCAAGCTATTTGGTACGGGTGGGTCGTTTGCAGTGGTAGCAAAACCTGGATAATAAGCAGGTCCCCTTTCTAATAAACGTATTATATCCCATGAATAGTTACACACCAATTTTTCTCTTTCAGTAATGACTGTTCATTTATTAATTAAGACAATTTTGACTACTTTCTCACAAAGTAAGAAAAAATAAGACTAAGAAGAACCCCCTCCGCCCCTTTCAATCTTACGTACGGTCAGTATCTACCAACATTGCAAAGAAAAAGTAGCAAAAAAAATAAATAAGTGATATTTTTTTTGGTTCTGGGACATGCCGGTTTCCTCACAATGTTTTCCTTCACCGTTTTGAGAGCAGTGGTGATGAAATAATTTACACAAAGTAAAGCGCCTGTCAGGGTTCGAACCTACGACCTGTATCTCGTAAGTCGGGGTCGTTACCACTAGGCCACCACTGCTCTCCCATCATACATCCATATGCATTTAGTAAAAAGCGGTTATTTTAATATTACTGCAAAGAATGTTAATGTAGTTATAAAATCTATGAAAAGAGGAAAATCTCCAGGCCATGATGGCCTCAGCATTGAGCACCGACGGTTTGCTGGGGTACACTTGCCTAGAGTTTTGGCCCTATTGTTTAATCTCTGTGTTAACCACTCCTACCTGCCTGATGATCTCATGTATACCATTATTGTCCCTATTGTAAAAAATAAGACCGGAAATGTCTCGGACAGGTCTAACTACAGGCCTATCTCCTTAGCCACGGTTATAGCAAAGGTATTGGACAGTCTGCTTGACGGCCATTTAACAAAACATATAAAACTGCACGATGGCCAGTTCGGTTTTCGAAATGGTCTATCTACTGAAAGTGCGATTTTGTGCCTCAAACAGACTGTGCAATACTACACCGCTCGTAAAACCCCTGTATACGCATGTTTTCTGGACCTGTCCAGGGCATTCGACCTGGTCTCATACGACCTGTTGTGGACTAAAATGTACCAAGACACTAGTCTGCCCCCTGAAATTGTGTCTATATTTGAGTACTGGTACAAAAATCAGAAAAATGCTGTTAGGTGGGCGGCTAGTAAGTCGGACGATTACGTATTGGAGTGTGGTGTGAGCCAGGGGGGGCTGACCTCACCGAAATTATTTAATTTATATATGGACCGCCTGATTGGAGAGCTGAGCAGCACTGGCATCGGATGTCACATAGAAGGAATTTGCGTAAATAATATAAGCTATGCAGATGACATGGTTCTGCTCAGCCCTTCAATCGGTGCGCTGCGCAAGTTACTCCGTATATGTGAAGATTATGCGGCGGCCCATGGGCTCAGATACAATGTGAAAAAGAGTGAGGTTATGGTATTTAAACCACCTAAAAAAGAGGTCACAGTGGTACCTCCCGTTTCACTCTATGGTACACCATTAAACCAAGTCACTCATTTCAAGTATCTGGGCCACTGGGTCGCCGAGGACCTTAAAGACGATATGGATATGGAGAGGGAACGCAGGGCGTTGTCTGTTCGCTGTAACATGTTGGCTCGTAGATTCGCACGGTGTACTGGACAAGTTAAGGTCACGCTATTTAGAGCTTTCTGCCAGACCTTTTACACCTGCAGTTTGTGGGTCAATTACACGCGGAGGACATACGACGCCCTGCGTGTGCAATATAATAATGCGTTCAGGGTGATGATGGGGCTGCCGCGGTACTGCAGCGCGAGTGGTATGTTCGCGGAGGCGCGTGTGGACGGCTTTCACGCAGTCATACGCAAGCGAAGTGCGTCTTTAATGGCGCGGGTGCGCGGCGGCCCCAGCGCCATCCTGACCACGTGCGCCAGCCGGTGGGACTCATTACTGATGAGGCATTGGATAGGCCTACACGCGAAAGCAAGTGCCTGATACGATCGTTTGTGACTGTTATTATTAAATTTATAAATGTTTTTACTAACACTAGGTTAAGAACATTGTAACTAACAAAATATGGAAGCAATTCTGAAATAAAAATTTATTATTATTTATTTTTGAATTTATATATCTCGGGACCATGGGGTCCCGGTCCTTTGGAAGGCGTACGAGGGGCCGAAGCCAACTCGCAGAGGCCCCTTAGGAAATTTTAAGGAAATGCGGCACCGTCCGACGATTATCCCTGTATGCACTATGCAAGTGCACCCAAGGATAAACCCCGGTTGGTGTAGGACTATTGTAGGATAGGAAAAATAAAAAGTTGGACTATGGGTTTGGGTGGCTGAAGTGGACTGGTTACCAAGAACTATGGAAGAACTATGACCCCTGCCTGATCAATGTTTTATATATACACGGATAAAATGGCAGGGGGTGACTTGCACACTCAATAATGGGCCCCCGGAAACGGTCGCTAGCACATAGTGACGTAGCGACAAGGGGGCAACATGTCCTGAGGTGCTTATGAGGAGTGGAGAGGTATTCCACGGCTATCAGGACAATCCCGGAAGTACGGTCAAGATCCCTACCAGCATCTTACTGGAATACTTCCTTCCTCCGAGCACGTTTATTATTATTACATACAGACACTACAATTTTATTTATTTGTATAGAGTATGTATAGAGTAGGTACAGATGGATGAGCTGTTCTATAAAACTCAATGTGCCTCGATGTTAACGCGCAGGTTCTGTACAGACGCCAGCACATCAAGCTACCCGAAACTGTCAAATTTTCCCAAACAACTTTGAACCTTATGCTTTAGCGATAAAGTTGAAAATCGATTCAAGAAATTTGACAGATTGTAGTAACTTGATGTGCTGGCGTCCGTACCTGCGTTCAATATTGATTTATGACAGTAGTGTCGTCACTCGTCATATATTATTGTTATAGAATTGTTTGTGTTTGTAGAACTTTTGAGGCGTATCTATTATTGATACAATATATTTCTAGCGGGTTTCCGATATCGGGAAGATTTTGTTATGAGTAGAGGTCAACTAGCCCTATTTCCAACTATGTTGGGGTCGGCTTCCAATCTAACAGGGTTCAACTTGATACTAGTATTTTACATGGAGCGACTGCCTATCTGACCTCCACAACCCAGTTACTGGGTAATATGGTACCCCTTGGTAAGGCTGGTGGTCAGACTTTCGGGCTTCTGACTACCCGTAACGACTTTCAAAGATCCACGAATGACAGCCGGGACCAACGGCCGTGTTTTCCGAGACACGGAGGGGTCTCGGTATGTAAAGATGGTCACCCATCCACGGATCGACCTCGGCAAGCGTTACTTAAATGTATACAGGGTGGGCAATAAATCGTGGATCAAACGAAACAGGGCGATAGTTGGGGTTATTTGTAGTAAAAAATATGTTTGTGCGAGAGCCCTAACTTGATCTCCTTAAAAGTCATGACAATTTGAGTGTTTACAGTAAGGTTCTAAAGTTACAAATAATTTTTCGTGAGCCTTAAAATATATTGAAAAAAGTGCCAATACTGATAAATCATGGTACCCAGACCCACTGTCGTAAAAGCACTGTTATAGTGATGATACTTTTTGTTTTTTTTTTTTTACTGTAAATAACCTCAACTATCGCCCTGTTTCGTTTGATCCACGAGTTTTTGCCCACCCTGTAAGTATAATAATATCATGATTTATAGGTAAGGCATCCATGTTTCGTACTTAGGTCCATGCAAAAAATTGCCAATAGTAACACAGGCGCCGTGGCTTAGTTGGTTAAAGCGCCTGTCTAGTAAACAGGAGATCGTGAGTTCGAATCTCGCCGGGGCCTTTGTGTACTTTTTGCATTAGGTAGGCTGATAGCCCTGTATTTAATTCTTAGCTAAACAGGTGTTAAGGTCTGTACTAGAATAAGGCGGCCAACTTTCCGAAAACTGAATGCGGGACTTAACCTTTCGTGAATGGGGGGGGGGGGGGGTTAGGGATTAGTAGATGTAATTACCAAAAAGTTTTTGGCAAAAACATTTACATACTAAAAACACAAAACTAATTTTCAAAATCAAAACAATTCCATTACTCGTGCGCCCCTTTCCCGCTCTTACGCCTCATGAGTTCAGTAGAGAGAAAGAGAACGAGATTAGCGCGTGCGCGATACGCTTGTCGCTATTATAGGTAATCTGTGTTCCTACGCTGTTGACCGTGCGCGCGTGTGGGTGTTGTGTAGAAGACGTGTGGTAGAAAAATAGGGATGCGGGACATGCGGGACGCATACAACGTTTTACGGGACTATTTTACTAATAATTTCAAAGCGGGATTTCGTCTAGCATTACGGGACGGTCCCGCAAAATGCGGGACGGTTGGCCGCCTTACACTAGAATTACACGGGCATATTTTCCCCTTCAAACTGGAATACTGGCTGCAATGTTGCTTCGCGGGTAAAATATACTATTTCTAGGACGAGCTATTTAATACAGGGCAACATTTATAAAAAAAGACTAGGTTTTGGACGCGGCTTCGCATGTGTGGATGTTGAAAATTATTCCATGGGAACGTGCTACCAGTATTTTACATGGTGTGACTGTCTATCTGACCTCCACAACCCAGTTACTGGGTAATATGATAAGTACCCCTTTGTAAAACTGGTCGTCAGACTTTCAGAATTCTGACGATCCGTAACGGGTTTCAAAGATCCATGACAGCCGGGACCAATGCTTTCCGAGACACGGAGGGGTCTTGGTATGTAAAGATGGTCACCCATCCACGGACCGACCGCGGCAAGCGTAGGTTAACCTGATCGATCGACCCGTGCAGCTTTTATTACTTAGCTACAAGCCCCTCCGATACATATTTAAGTATACCATTATTCTATTTTTGACGTAGCCTATCATATTAATTTCTCTAAAGAAATAAAACTATAATTCAACGAGATTTTTTGACACAATACCCTCTTTCTTCTAAAAGCGTCCATCTTTTGTTAAAACAAGCTTACAGTCATCACTTCATACAAAAACGTTTTGGATAACACCATAGAATATATCTATGGATAACACCTTAAAAAATACGACAAAGTCGACAACATCTAAAAATACAACATTCATTGCTTGTTTTGAATCACAAAACTAACCTTAATCCTAACAAAAACAGAACTGACAGTCAAACAAAATGGTGCTAACGTAAATTTTCAAATTTCCGAATAAAGAACGCAAAATCGTGTGTCGAAAATCGTGACTGTTCGAAGCTTAAAATGCTACGTCATGTAGACTAGTGATGACATGAACCAAAGATTACTCGAGATGTTTACTTTGAAAATGATTCATGATTCTATGCGATTAATCGTATTTAATATTTTTGGAGAAATTGGGACTAATAGGTGTCAATATTTAGAGGGGCCCGTGGCTTGGTAATCACAGCCGCACGGGTCGATCGATCAGGTTAAGCTACGCTTGCCGCGGTTGGTCCGTGGATGAGTGACTATCTTTACATACCAAGACCCCTCCGTGCCTCGAAAACACCTTAAGCCGGTGGTCCCAGCTGTTATTCATGGATCTTTGATAGTTGTTACTGGTCGTCAGAAGCCCGAAAGACTAACAACGAGTCTTGCCAAGGGGTATCGTATTACCATGGGGTTGTGGAGGTCAGATAGACAGTCGCTCCATGTAAAATACTGATATTCAGCTGCATCCGTCATGGAAGCCGTCCCAAACATAGATGGGAAAAGCTAGGCAGATGATGTGGTGTTAATATTTAGTACAACCAAGTACCTAGACTATCAAGAGTTCGTTTTTATTGAATTGTAAAAATATACCTACTACATTATTTAGCTTGTTCGTCAGAAACAAGTATAATTTTATTCAAGACTAGCTTTTGCCTGCGACTTCGTCCGCGTGGAATAATGACTTCCGGAAAAAAACAATTTATCCCCCTTTTCTCCCCTTTGGGAGGGAATTTCCAAAAATCCTCTCTTAGTGGTAGCCTAATCCTCCCAACAAACACATGCCTCCACTCTACTGCCAGTAGTTTCGGCTGTGCGTGTCTGTCAGTCACTCAGTAACGGAAGAGTTTTATATTTATATAGATATAGATCAGTGGCGAAGGTACCATACAACTCGATTCCCGCCGGCTTCCCTTCGAAAATTCAGAGCATAACCACTCTATAGTCAATTCATCATTGTAATTTTCTTTGGGTTTTTTTTTTGTTACGGCCTACCTCTGTCATAAATTCACCCTTCGCCACTGATATAGATAGCTGTGCCCGCAACTCCGTCAGTGTGTAATTCCTTGTGTGTTATTAACTTAATGTATTGGTAATATTGTTTAGATCACGTTCACATGAAGCTTAAGTACCTATACAACGAAATCACTACTTCACCTAAAAAGAAATAAAATGTAAACTATTAATAATTTGTAATTTGAACGAATATAATACACTATCAAAATAACTAATACCTATTTTATAAAATAACAACAAAAGAAAACTAAATAAACTAAATTAATTTAAAGACTAAAAGTCGCGCTGATAAACAATATTGTCTGTCAATAAGGTCGAATGCTCGGAACGTGTACTCGCATCAACAGCCAAATATTGTATGAAGTTCGCATTTTTTTTTTGGGAATGGCATCTCGCAGTTTAACCTATGAGGTTGTCGTCTGCTTAACCGGGCTTGCCTGTGGATGCCTCAAAATTAAGGCCTCCAGCCAGGGCTTAAAAAACACTTAAAAACTAAGCGACTACACGCTAAGGGCACCCCCTGTGGGGTACGGACCTCGGCTTAGGGCGTCGCTGGGGAGGGGGGGGGGGGCAGCAAGGGACAGGCTGCATCGGAATTATTTAGGGGCGAATTTAATACTACAGGCTCGAGGCCGCCGTAATCAGGGCAATTGGGGTGCTTTATAGCAGAGTCGAAGAAACGCTTGGCGAGGCGCTTCATGAACTGCTGGACGGTGTGAAGTTCGCGTTTGGATCCCCCGCCCTTTTATACCTCCCGCCGCGAGCCGCGTCGAGCGCGGCGACCGTTACACAAAAATAATCCTTATAGCATGATTCAGTATTCACGCGCGATGGCTTATTAGCGTATTTCATGTATAACTTTGGTGTTTCTGTACCGATTTCTATGATTATTTTTTTATTAAATAGGTAATAATGTTAACATTTTTTAATTAGGGATAAGTGAGAGTGTTATAAACGTAAGAGTAGACAAATATAATCAGAAAGCTCCGAACTGCTAAGCTATCGGGAGTTACACGTATTATTGTGAGTCAACCATAAAAGATAGACATTTGCTGTCGTGGAATATTTTTGTATAATTTTAAGGAGAACATTTCCGTCATACATAATTTCTGTGTAGCTTTAACCATTAAGGCTGCACACGCGACGGAAGCTTAAAAAATGGAGTAAGTTCTCCGTTTTTCCCAACATTTCCCTTCACTGCTCTGCTCCTATTGATCGTAGCGCGATGAAAAGTATACTATAACCTGCCCAGGAGTATGAAGAACAATTGTACCAAGTTTCGTTGAAATCTGTCGAGTGGTTTTTGTTTCTATAAAGAACATACAGACAGACAGACAGACAGACAGACAGACAGACAAAAATTTTACTGATTGCATTTTTGGCGTCAGTATCGATCACTAATCACCCGCTGATAGTTATTTTGGAAATATATTTCATGTACAGAATTGACCTCTCTACAGATTTATTATAAGTATAGAAGAAGATATAGAAGAAGATAATATTTACATAACATAAGCTAACACTTTTATTAACTATAATTACAATGTAACTATATGCACTAGATCCTAAAATAAAAGACTAACTATACTATACAAATAAATAAAAAAAAAAAAAAAACCAAAGGACTCTTAGGCGTCGAATTACTCCTCCGCATCGCTGTCATCCGGAAACGTGCCCAGAAGACTGGCAGCATTGCCACGTTGAATGGCAATGCTGGTAATTATATTACCAACTTACTAACGGGAAATATTTAACTGTTCCTCTAAAAAACTTATTGATATTCTATTTATTTATTTATTTTATTATTTATGTACACACAGTAAAATACATAAAGAAATGACATAATTAATATTTGAGTACAAAGGAACTGCTTATTTCTTAAGAAATTTCTTCCAGCAGACCTGCGAAAGGAGAAGAGAGTTCTATGAGAGTTGGCCTAATTTCCCAGCTTATGCTAATGTCCCAGCAGTGGGAACATAGGCATCAGCCTATAATGTTCCCACTGCTGGGAAATTAGCATAATCATATGCTAACTATGAGCAAATTTTTTTTTCTGTTATCTATAAGTACCTACTGTCCCACTGCTGGGCAAAGGCCTCCCCCAAATCCTTCCAGGAACTCTTTTCCCGCGCTACTATCCCAAACAAATGGGTTAGAATAGTGACCATGCAGCTGCTAAACCCAAGTTGGTTACTTGGCAGGACCCCAAAATAGTAATTATTTGAGCATTATAAAAAAGAGGCGTTATCATTATAATAGGTTGTTGGAGATATTTTTAGGTACGTCGCCCTTCCTAGTAACTCCGCCCCTAAGACGACCCACTGACCCAAAATGTTTTTTTTTTTCTAATAAATACTTAGGTACCTACTTACTTAAATTTTTATTTCTGTAAAATAATAGAGAAGCAAATAATAACTAATAGGTACCTAATTAATTAATAAAAATAACAAAATTATATACAAAGCCTTACGTAAGTTGTAGGTAACCAAAGTAGGTAGCATACAATGCATGCTTTGAGCATCTTATCAAAATCCCTTAATTTACCTCCCTTACAAAATAAAGCCAAAAACACCCTTCCAAATCATTACCACCCGCTCAATAACTTATAGAACAACAAAAATATGGCATCGTAAACGCTTTTCAATGGCTAAAGGTCGATATTCGCGTTAATTACGGCGTATTTCTTATCTGTTCGCCATTGATACTCCATTAGTGCCGAGACATTTAACCCAAATGAACGCTAAAGCGAACGCGCCTAAAATACGCAAATTCACGAACACAGAACGGAGCGCGAAATTGTGTTCGACGTTTGAATTTTTAAAATGGCCGCCGCTGCGATGACATTTGGAAAATATTAATTTATTGATGGATATGGGTGGCCGTTAATTGATGTCTGGGCTGTTATGTATTGATTTAGATATACTCGTACGTTTAAATTGATGGTGTTATGTTTGAAAAAAATGCTTGATTTGTGGGCCTACCTTCCATTATTACCTATTTTTCTTTATTGGAACGTATGGGAGCTTTTGGCTAAGTAATAACAGCTGCACGGGTCGAACGATCAGGTATAGTTAGCTAAAGAGTTTTTGCCAGATTGAGACTGAGATCAGACTGTGAAAGTTCTTAAAATTACGCGAATTGCCACTCCGATCACAGAAATGGTAGTCTTTTCTTTAGATTCTTCTTCTTGAGGGGAGTGTTGGGAGACATTGGCTCAACTCCAAAGACACATTTTTTATTTAAATAGTTACCTACATAGTTAGGTATGAACAAAGCCAGTGACGGACTCGAGTTGGTCTAGGGGTCGCAAGCGCTCCCGAGGAGGCCCGCAGTGGCAGGCCGGCACCAGCCGGGGGTTGCGGAAGGATCGTTCCCGCGACCCCCAGCGAACACCGGGGAACACCGGGGTGGTTTTTAGTCAGTAAAAGTCTGACAGACCGCGCCGCCCACCCCAGGGCGGTGGACATCCATGAGGATTTTCCACACCGGAAAAAAAAAAAAAAAAGTGGTCGCAAGCGCTACGTTGAGCATGAGGTCCTGGGTTCGACTCCCAAGTCGAGCACTGTTTTTCCATCAGAAATTTTTCAGTAGCAGCCCGGGGTCTAGATTTGTGCCCGATTGATGGTAATAGACTCGCTCCCATTTACATGGGAGTTACACATACCTAACTGGCGAAATGTGGGTGTTGTTACTATAGGTACACCTCTGCTACCCCTTCGGATATTACAGGCGTGATGTTATGTTATGACTAAATCAGTAACATCAATTTATTTCACGTTCCCAGCAAAAATCTGCGCACCTTTACATCGCTTTTATATAATTTGTTCCAATAACAATTTGATTCCATTAGTAATTACTAATTATTAACAACCTCGACCATGCAATCAGATATTTTCCCACTAAACGTTATTATACATGAATCGAACACACATTTAAATTAAACGGTCAAATCTGAAATACTACGAACTGGCCGCAAACAAAACTCAAATCATTCAAATCGAACAATAAATAAAAATTCAAATCGTTCCATAAAACAGTAGTCTATAATAATGTCAACAACTTTTATTTCTTTTCCAATAAAATATAAGAAATTAAGAAACGGAACGAAATCTCAAAATAGTAGCTAATCTGCATAAATACTTTAAGGCGGGTTCATATTGGTAGATCATAAACTTTTTTACATACGGTAATGACTGTGATCTACAAAGGGGATTACTTAATGATTTTTATATGGATACTGGCAAACCACTAATGTCGCGCCATTTTGTTGTATGTTTCAAAGTTGATATGGATGACAAGTGAAAGTGATCAACTTTGAACGTTAATATCTCGGAAATGTGACCCTTTGCCGGGTTTTCTGTTTTCATTAATGTCAGCTATCGATTTATACAGGTTACATGCGTGGCCGTCATTTTGAAAAAAAAAAGCAAAATGGCGTGAAAGTATGTATGCCACGGATCTTCGAAGCCCTTTATTTATTAATTAATACAAAGCAGTTATTTACTAACTGCTACTGCGGGGTAATTTCGTAACACACTTGATAGTGTGTGTGACTGCTGATGCAGGAATCGCTTTCATTTTGACATTTCAACAACATTCATTGCGGTATTTACGTTGTTTAGCAGACGAATTTTACGAACAAATGAAGCAATGGACTAGCAATATCTTTCAATATGATTCAAATTGGTATTCAATTATATAGCTATGAAAAGGTAAAGTTTAAAGGTTAATCACATTTTTCGCATGCAGAAAAAATCACTTTATTATAATTATGGTATTTAATTTACGCTGCCCTTGTCAACATTGTTTAGTTTTCCAAATATCTGTAACAGGAAAATGTCACGAATACCTACTGAGTGCAATATAAAAACGCTAATTCCATTAATAAGGACATAATATTATTCCATAAAACATGTACGAATAAATCTGCCAATACAAAAATTCGTTTAACATACTCAATGTGACCGAGGCTCAATAAATTCAGCTTAGTCCGATAATCATTAAAAAGTTAGCATATTAAAAAATTGATACGTTCCTAATTCGAGATCATTTGGAACGTTCAAATAAATTCGACGCCCGCTGGCTAAACGCACGTTACAATAAACGGAATGCGAATTCGAAATTCGAAAAATTGTTCATTGTGTTTTGTTTCTTTTTTTAGCGTTTAGGTTGAGTTTTGTGCGTCATTTTAAGTCAAATAAAAAGGTGAATAAAGATACGTTACTGGTGGCATACCATGGACTTGTAGCTTCTGTGCTGCGATATGGCGTAATTTTTTGGGGGCAGTCGACTGACCGTGAGCTTGTATTTAGGATGCAAAAAAGATGTGTCAGAGCAATGTGTAATATAAAAACAACGGATAGCTGTAGACCCTATTTTAAGTCCTTAAAAATACTTACCCTTCCAGCATTATACATATTGGAAACTGCATTGTTTGTGAAAAGAAACACACAACTGTTTACAAAAATATCTTCCACTAAAAAAACTCCATTGCGTGCCCAATACGTGAATAAACTATGTAATCAAAAATGTAAGACCGCATTGATGCGAAAAAGTTTTTTTGGTGTGGCACCTAAAGTGTTTAATAAAATTCCTAATGACATAAAAAACTTGACATTGTATAAATTTAAAAAAGCTCTTATCAAATTATTAATTGACAAATGTTATTATAATGTAGACGAATTTTTGAACGACCAAATATTAGAATAATGCATTTTTTTTTCTTTTTTTCCTTTTTTATTTTTATGACATAATGTAATGACTCCTAATGGGTCCCTTATAAATTTGTATGTCTTAATTATGACAAAACATAGCGCATGCCCTATTTATGTAAACACCTATGTATACACCTATGTTTCACAAATAAACTGATTGATTGATTGATTGATTGATTGAAGTCTGGAACGAATTATTTTGATTCGATTTATTTTGCAAATTTGTATTTTACTTTTTTTGATAGGCACGTTTCGGTATTTTCTTATGTAACATTGGCTGAATATTTTGATATAGGTACCTAAGTAGATCTATTAGTACCTAGGTAGTTAGTGTGAGCTTGGGCTAGTTGAATTTAATTAAGGTCATCATTTTATGGGATACTTAACTTATTAAATGGTAGTTCCATTGTTTCAAACAATATTTACTTACATACGTAGTTTTAAAGTCTTAAACCGCACGGACGCAAAGCTATCGCGGTGTGATTTTATCGCGCACTGGATTTTCAACTCTCTGTGTTGAGCCGAGTGTTGAGAATGCAACAGAGCGCATCCCACAGCGCGTCAAAAAGCACACTCTTGGATTTTCAACTCTAGGCGCTAAACAGTGCGCGAAGAAAAATCGCCGCGGGAAAAACGCGATGGAGCGTTTTTCCCTGGGCTTAATGTTTTGCTGCTTCGGATTCATTTATTATAACTATCGATAAATTGTATTCTGTCTAACTTTAAAACCACAGCTTATAAAACAGCGAAATTCAAGAAACGAATAAGTAGTATTCATGAATATTATGATTGTTGCTTGTACCTATCTACTAGTCGGCACAAGCGACTCCCACATTCATCCTATTTTTTCACCAATACAAACTCTAAACCTCGCTCCCACATTTTCCACCTAAACGCAACTAAGTATGTACTTAATAAATTCTTGAATCGAAACATGTTTTGGGCAACATTTTTTATTATGTCCTATCAACGTCCATTACCGCTTATTATGTTTAGTTCGCTGTGTGGTATCCCTTGGATCGATATCCCGCTGTTACAAAGATTTTTTATTCCGGCCGCTGACTGGCCAGGTAGAATAATGCGTTCGAAATTCAAAGTCAAGTCATGTCAGTTGAAAAAAAAATGGTGATGATTTAATAAAATGTGGGCAGTGTAATGTTATTTTTTTTAATGAGTTTTACTTATTAGTCATTGTGAATTATGATGGAGGTTTGTTATTATTAAAACATATTGGAATGAGATGGTAATATCCTTCGATCATTGTTAAAAGTTAGTTACGAATTTCGTTACGAGCTAAAATACAGTAAGGGAAATTAGTTTTCGAGCAAATTGACACTCCACGTCCGTCAATTTACCGTAATATAGACATTTCAAATAACTGTCAAAGAATGACAGAGTTGTAATTTAAATAAACGGATAAGTAATTTAAGTTGGTAGTAAATCTGCTTAACAGTTCATTTCCTTAACTTACTCCCCGATAAATGGCGGCGGAGCTCCTTCACCGTGAACCATGTAAAGGAAATTAACACTAAATACCCTGAAATACCGCACCACATTCCGCAGTCTCAAGACGAAAGTCGTTGACCAGCACCCTAATTGCGTAACACACTATCAATCGGAATCTGAATCATTTTGAAGCAAATTGCTAATCCATTGCTTCATAATTTCGAAAAATCTGTCCGCTTAACAACGTAAATAACGCAATGAATGTTGGTGAACTGTCAAAATGAAACTCATTCCGATTGATAATGTGTTACGCAATTGCCCCGCAGTGCGTGTTGCCAGTGATGACATAATATGGCACTGAAACGTGGTCGCTCACAATGGGCCTTATTAGAAGGCTAAAAGTCACCCAAAGGGCAATGGAGAGGGCTATGCTTGGAGATTCCTTACGTGATCGAATCAGAAATGAAGAGATCCGCAGAAGAACTAATGTAGGTAACAGACATAGCCCGAAGAATTGCCAAACTTAAGTGGCAGTGGGCAGGGCACATTGCTCGCAGAACAGATGGCCGATGGGGCCGAAAGGTTCTGGAGTGGCGACCGCGTACCGGAAGACGTAGCGTTGGAAGGCCTCCCACAAGGTGGACCGACGACCTTGTGAAGGCTGCAGGAACCCGTTGGATGCGAAAAGCACAGAACCGGTCGAAGTGGAGTTGCTATTGGGAGAGGCTTATGTCCAGCAGTGGACGTCTTTCGGCTGAAATGATAATGATGATGATGACTCTGAAATAGTTTATATAGGTTAAGTATATGCGTGACCGCCATTTTGAAAAAAAAACAAAATGGCGCATCAGTAGGATACAACGGATCTTCAAAGCCCTTTATTAATTAATTAATACAAAGCAATTGTTTACTAACTGCTACTACGGGGTAATAAGTAACTATTAAAATAAAGCATTCTCGAAAAATAAAATAAATATACCTACTTCATTTTCTCATACATTTTTTATGGAACGGCTTATTGATTCCGACGCGGTATGAAGTTCGCCGGGTCAGCTAGTTGCTTATAAAATCGACTGTCAACAACTGTAATTTCTGACAGTTATATAAAATGGCTATAACACAGCAAATTGACGTAGTGTATCAATTTGATACACAATTAATTTCCTTGTCTTTACCTACTACTTAACCTTCAAAGAGTAAAGTAACTATAGAGGGAAAGAGTGACAACTCTGTGGTAAAATTTGCATGTATGGAAAGTGCTGCCACCTTGAGTTTTGTGGGTGACCTAAGGCTCTAATAAATATACACATACCTATAGTTAAGCATACTTACTATAAGTAGCGAATCTTTATTATAATGTTTAGGGTCACAATCAGGGTTTAACAAATAACAGTAACAATTTTAACATAATTAGCTGAGATAAAAAGTCGGGAAAGCCGGAGTTGCGGAGTTGCAAATTTTACCACAGAGTTGTTACTCTTTCCCTCTATAGTTACTTTACTCTTTGACAATGATAATGGCGGATGGCCGGCGGCGACAATGACATTTGTTTGACAATTTGACAAACAAGAAAATGGCTGCCAAGTTTTTTTAACCCACCAAACTGCAGATGTCGCTGCCGTCTATGGAAATTGATGACAGTGCTAAGTGTGCCCCCCCCGCTAACCTTCCTTAACACTGTTTAATACGAGTTCACAAAAAAATAAAACCTAAACTTGAAGTAAATTCTCATCATAGTCTTTACCCAACTATGTGGTACTGGTCACCACCACCAGTCTAACCAGATATGCCTGAATACATCTGACTTGAACTATGCCCATCTTTAAAAGGTAAAAACTCGACCAGTGGAACATCCTGCAATACGCATGCGTCAAGTTTTTATTTCTGTGATAATTAAAACAATTTTAGTACTGTTAAAACTAATTAAAACATTCCTTTTTAAATGTCCTATGTGGGCACAGTCAGAGCAATGGTTGCCCAGTGGTAACGGTCGTGACTTACCAGTTGTAGGTCGTAAGTTCGAGCCCAGACAGGCGCTTTACTTTGTGTAAATTATTTCATCACCACTGCACTGGATGTCAGACTTTCGGGCTTCTGATGACCCGTAACGACTGTCAAAGATCCAAGAAAGACAGCCGGGACAAATTGCTTAACGTACTTTCCGAGGCACGAAGGGGTCTCGGTATATAAAGATGGTCACCCATCCACGGACTGACCGCGGCAAGTGTAGCTTAACCTGATCGATCGACCCGTGCGGCTGTTATTACTTAGCCACGAGCAACATCCCGTAGTCAGTATTTGTGCCCGGTTGACGGTAATAGGCTCTCCCCCTGATATTTGGCACTTTAAAAACGCAACTGACAAAGCGAATAAAATCATACATCCTTAGAGTATAAAACGTAGGTACAACTCAGCTTACCCCTTCGGACCAACAAGCGTGATATTATATTTGCAATCAAACACCTACAATCACTTAAAAAAAAAAACAAAAGACAAACGCAAGTAACGCCCGGAGGCAAGAGCTAGCTCACGATTAAAACAATAGATGTCAGTTGCGGTCCATGCCATGTACTATTAATTGTTAAATGTCGCAATTTGAAAGGAAGGTCATAATAATAATTATTATTAGTATGGTTTCTGTGGGTCTATTAATCTGTGGGGTTATTATTAGTTTAGAATGAAAAACACGAGTTTGAAAAATGACGAGCATTTTTTAAAATACATTCAAATCAAATCAAATCAAATCATTTATTTCAATTAAACCATGTACAGGCACTTTTGAATTGTCAAAATTAAATAGTCAGTCAGTTAGTCAGAAAGTTGAAGCTAGTTGCCCATTCCAAAACGTAGATCTCTATGGAGAAGAACGGGCAAGAAACTCCATGGACACTCTTTTAAATCAAGATATTACAAAATCCTGTGTACATTATTCTTGATGCTTCTATATGTGAGAACAATGTAAGAAAAAAAAAAACACAAGTGAAGAAACAATTCAAAATATAAGATTAAAAATAAGCCTTGGCAGCTAAGAGATGACCAGTCTCAACCGACGGCGCCCGTTCACGAACATGACGCGTGGATCAGCACCGTCCAGCTCAACCATTTTGTAGGGAACCGAACGATCCAACACACGCGCCACCATCAGTGAGACATTTAAGTGAGCATGACACATTCTCAACTGCCATGCTCTTTCAAGTCAACATCAAAAAATCATAATAAACGGATCCATGGTTCTTACATTTACAAAATTTAAAAAAAAAATGCATCTAAATTATACATAACTATAGATTGCAATTTATTTAAAAGATGATTAAAATTGTTTACTACCAAACAGCAAAAGGTGTTTAGTATTCATGTATTAAACAAATTAAACTTGATTGAATAAAAAATAAAAAATAAAATTTTTATTCATAACATAACATACATTTTCGTTAGCTTATGTATTGTTTAATTAAGTATTTACATAACATAGGCTATACAAATATAATATCTATGTATATCTAATACTAAAAATAACAAAATTAAATCCTAACTTAACTAAAACTAAGTATACAGAAACTAAAATACATACATAATCAGCCTATAATGTTACCACTGCTGGGATACAGGCCTCCTCTCTGTGAGAGGGAGTGGGCCGTAATCCACCACGCGGGCCCAGTGCGGGTTGGTAGATGTCACATGTCTTCGAACTTTTGGTTGTAGGACATGCCGGTTTCCTCACGATGTTTTCATTCACCGTTTTGAGAGCAGTGGTCGTTTTAATATACAGTGCCCACCAAAAGTTTGTTGATATTGCTACACTTAGCAGTGATGCCACATTGTGATTTATAAAAAAACAGGTAATCTTAAAGGATTAAGTACTTGATTATTTTTTATGATAATTCATAAGTAGTTGAATTAGGGCTGATTTTTCAATCGACAGATAATTTTTATTCGTCGAATTTGACGTCTGACAGTTTGTATAGACGAACTGTCAAAAATTCAAAATTATTCCTCGGATAAAATTATCTGCTCGACGCAATAGCAACCCGTATGTTTCCACATACCATCAAGCGATTGACCAGTCAATAATGAGCAATAACCGAATGACTGACCGAATGAGTAATGAACTATACTCGACCTAGTTTCATGTCATTGGACATCCCTAAAGAGCATAAGGCTTTATTATGACGGTCAGGATTCAGGAATAACAGACTGCTTAGTTATGTCAAGCCTTATTATAATTTAGATTCAAAAGGGTTTGAAGGTCCATACCATACCTACCTGTCCGCCATTTTTAGGGTCCCGTAGTCATCATCTACCTAGCCTTTTCCCAACTATGTTGGGGTCGGCTTCCAGTCTAACCAGATGCAGCCGAATACCAGTATTTTACATGGAGCGACTGCCTATCTGACCTCCACAACCCAGTTACTGGGTAATACGATACCCCTTGGTAAGACTGGTTGTCAGACTTTCGGGCTTTTGACTACCCGTAACGACTGTCAAAGATCCACGAATGACAGCCGGGACCTAGACTAGAGTCAAGAGCAAGTCCATTTCAAATAAAAAAAAAAAAAAGACCAACGGCTTAACGTGCTTTCCGAGGCACGGAGGGGTCTCAGTATGTAAAGATGGTCACCCATCCACAGACCAACCGCGGCAAGCGTAGCTTAACCTGATCGATCGACCTGTGCGGCTGTTAAGGAAAATTATAGTTTCGCCATGTCCGTCTGTCCGTCCGTCCGTCCGTCCGCAGCTTATCTCAGAGACTCTTAGTACTAGAAAGCTATAAATTGGCATGGATATACTTATTAATCACGCCGAAAAAGTGGTAAAATAAAATCTTGAAAAATATTTTTTTTGGGGTACCTCCTCTACACGTAAACTGGGGATGGTTTTTTTTTCCTCGTCTAACCCATGGTGTGGATATCGTTGGATAGGTCTTTCAAAAATATTGCGAGTTGGTTAAAACTAAAAAATGGCTTTTCGAAATTCCACCCCATAATACGGGCTGATGTCCGCAACTCCACATCAATGCGCGTATTCAAGCGTACAGTCTCAATATTAAGAATGGTCACCCATCCACGAACCAACCTCGGCAAACGTTGCTTAACCGTCAACCGACCCGTGTGACTGTTATTATTTAGCCACAAGCCCCTCTCCCAGGATAGGTACTTATACAAGACAAATTAAAGTAAGACCATAATATCTTCAAACCACTATTTTATAAAGAAGGTCCATTTTTAAATGGTCTTGTCTGCACGAACTCAACAAGGTCCAATTAAGGTTGAACCGGCTCTTAGCACATATTCTTTAACCAGAAGGCTCAATTTAAATTGGTCTACATCAACAAATATGGTGCCAAACGCACTAATCAAATCACGCTTGTTGCTCAATTGGCCTGTTTTTTTACTGACAACATTGTATTATCTTCACGCCCTTCTTCCGTTACGAGGTAAGCAGATTTATTGGCTTTCTCAATACTGTTAAATAAGTAGGTGATTATAGTATGTAGCTCGTATTTTAATGGGACTTCGAGTTTTATGAAAAAAAATGGCTTTGACTGCCTCGTTGCATTGGTCCAGTTGCCCTAGCGTTACTGCTAATCATGAGGTCTTGGGTTCAATTTTCGGGTCGGGGTTGGTATTGGGTTTTTTCAATAGGATTTTTTAGTAGCGACCTGAAGACCAATTTTATTTCAAAATCTAGTCGCAGTCTCATCTCAGCGACAAACAAATGTCAAAAACTTGTCAAAATGTAGGGACATTAGAGGTATATTTGAGAGATTGAGACTGAGATCAGACTGTGAACGTTCTTAAAATTACGAGAATTGCCCATCTGGGGTCTGGGTTTAGCCCGGTTGATGGCAATAGGCTCGCCCCCCGTTAACTGGGACTTATTTAACTGGCGAAATATGGGTGTACAGACGCCAGCACATCCAGCTACCCCAATCTGTCAAATTTCTTTTATAGATTTTCAACTTTATCACATAAGCATAAGGATCACTTTCAATTGGAGAAATTTGACAGATTGGGGTAGCTTGATGTGCTGGCGTCTGTATACTATAGTCTATACTTAATACACAAACATTTCGCCAGTTTTGTTTAAGTGTATATACCTACACCATATATACCTATATATTTTTTTTTTGGGTGGGAAATCATCTAATGACTCCTCCCGCTCTGGGTAGAGTGGAAGGAAGTGTCAGACTCTTACTGACTAAAACCCACCCGTGTTCCTTCCTTAGCCCTTTATGTTCCGGGGCAGCGGTAACCCTTTCGGACGATCCCGCTACCTACACCTCTATCTAAACCTTTGGAGAAAGCGGGCATGAAGTTAAAGTATGTTATATTTGGCTTTGTAGAGTGTCGTCTCTCTCTAGCAATCCTAGGTCTCTTTCTAAATATCGATGTGTGGTAGGTATTACCGGGAACTGTATCTATTATTCAATGATGCCAAACACCACAAGCCCCAAAACTTTCAAGCTAACTAAATTATGTATTTCAATGACATCTCCATAGCCTCCGTGGCGCAATGGCTAGCGCGTTCGGCTGTTAACCGAAAGGTTGGTGGTTCGAGCCCACCCGGGGGCGATTCTTTTTACAACTGAAACACAAGAGCAACTGTACTGAAATCAATATCAAGACTGAGGAGACGAAAACACAACGAAAATAAGTGCGACAATATCAAGGTATTGTCATAAACAAGGCTAATCAAAATCTCTTTTTTTATTATTTCGCCATTTTAGGTCGTTCCAAATCGTAATAATCTGCTTATTCTAAATATCTAAGCACAGTAAATATGCGAATAATGCGATCTTACAGACGCTAGACGCTAGCACATCAAGCTACCCGAAACTGTCAAATTTTCCCAATCAACTTTGAACTTTATGCTGTGTCGATAAAGTTGAAAATCTATTAAAGAAATTTGACAGATTGTAGTAGCTTGATGTGCTGGCGTCTGTACATAAATCACATAAAGTTTTAGAAACGGCTAAATTTTGTGTAGTGTCGTCACTATCATTCATCCCGATGTGACGATGTCTTTTTTTAAAGTCGAAGTGCCGCGTATAAAAATAGATGTTGGCATAATTATATGACATTGATAAACTACAACACCGTTTGACCGACCACCATGACAGTTGGCACATATAATTATGTATTTTTGCATGGAGAAGGCTTTTATAAAGGATTTCTTTTCGACTTCCAAGCGGGTGAAGCCAAAAGCTAGTAATATAAATAATAGGTAATATAAATAAATCAAACTACAATAATAGGTAATAAAAACAAAACACAATTGCACAAAACAGTTACAATCTCATGCATCGCTCTCGTAACTTTACACCACTCCAGAGAATTCGACGATACGTTCATTCAATTTCATTCATTCATCTAGGGTTGAACGGTTGTAAAGTTGGCATTAAAAATGTTGACGCTTTTTTATTTTAAGGCGAGTACATGACCTAAAGCGCGGTCTTTGTCGGACTGCATAGAAAAGAAAGAGAAGTGCGATGACACAACGCTGGTAATGAAGCAATTATCTGTTTACAAAAAATGTATTGTTTGGACTAAAAAATTAAAACACTAGTGCTTTAATATGTTGCTTGTAGAATAATCTGACAAAAAATCAGAATGATTATATATGTACGGTATCATATTAGGATGGTTATTATTGTAAAAAGAAAGTTTTTAGAGGTATCTTCATGATTTTTTTCTATCGTATCAAATTATTTGTATTATGTTTTCAACACACTATCTACCTAGCATATATCCTGAAGAATATCATATATTTTTCTGTTAAAATATTATGATTCACGTTCGTAACCCTACTCATAATTATAAGAAACTTGTGCAAAATTTCAACCGGCTAGACCCAGGCGTTATCTGTCAGTGAGTAAAAGGATAAGCTTCCATATTTCGGAGACAGACGTTTCGTTGACGTGGTCATCTATAATTCCGACAATAGCACCTGCAACTGTCAGTACTATGGACTGAGTATTAATTGCATGCTCCCAGGAATTACGTGCAATATACCCAAAACAATAAGCTAGTTTGCAGAACACGTATAACAAGCGGATGTACAGACGCCAGCACATCAAGCTACTACAATCTGTCAAGTTTCTTTAATAGATTTTCCACTTTATCGCTAAAGCATAAGGTTCAAAGTTTATTGGGAAAATTTGACAGTTTCGGGTAGCTTGATGTGCTACCTTTGGACACCGAACCCTAAAAATTAAAGCAGTAAAGTTTGCACTTGAATCAAGTCGCGGGCAATGGCTAGTATATCCTTTCAACCCACGTAATCTGTAGGTGGTAGGCATATAAGTTGACACATTATCACCGTCATAGGCTGATGCATCCGATAGCTATGAGTAACATGACCTTAGAGCTTCCCGTGATTGTTCGCGAGACAACATGGCGGCGTGGGTTAAGTTCAAGCTTGTGGTTTAGGTGTATCGTGGTTAAATTATATAAAAATCATCTAGGTACTTTTACTATATTTGTATCTAAATATGTGAGCACCATGTATCTATCACACAATTGATTTACCTGTCATTGCTTAATTTTTAATTCTTTTTACCTTTTGTTGGTAGACTAATTTTTATTCTAGATGCATCGTCTTCACATATAATTATATAATGAATTTATACAAAAACTTGTAAAACATTTTAAAAGAGTAACGGTGGAGTTTCTTGCCCATTCTTCTCCATACGAAGAACTACCTTTTGGAAGGGGCGACTAGAATCAATTTTGTTTTATTATAATTTTTGACGTTCAAAAGTGCCTTTAGTGTGCCCATTTGAAATAAATGATTTGACTTTGACTTTATGATTAAATAGTCAGTTATTACCGGAGTTACCGATATAGCTTGCAGAGTAAGCAAACTGAAGTGGCATTGGGATAGCCATGTCTGCCGAAAGACCGATGGCCGGTGGAGCAGACGAGTCCTGGAGTGGAGACCGCGTATCGGCAAGCGTAGTGTGGGACGCCCCCCAGCTAGATGGACGGACGACCTTAAGAAGGTGGATGGGGTAGACTGGATGCGGAAGGCGGAGGAGAGGGTGCTGTGGCGTAGTCTGGGAGAGGCCTATGTCCAGCAGTGGACTGCGATAGGCTGAGTTGATTGAGTCAGTTATTTGTTGTGCAACAAAATGTATATTTTTATATGGCCTACGCAAATCTGTCTGCGTCGTGTGACGGGTCGTTGAGCTCCTTAAAATAATAGGGTTGAGCTACACGCTAAACTTAGGAGAAATGAGCTTACCAGTCGGGGTGCGGCGAATGTTCAAGTATCTCCCGGATCCCCAATTCGTGGTAGTGGGAGGAACAGTGGGATTTTAGTAATAGTCCGACATCACCCTCCGTTCTTCCCGGACGGAGCGTCTCCACGAGAATTTCCCAACGGAAAATAAATACTTATATTATGGAATCAGGCGTTACTTTACGGAAATCCATGACATTAAGATGTTATGTGTAATATCTAGTTTTAATTCCGTGTAATAAAAAACCCAGGCTTGGATGCTGGAAGCAATCTCACCTTCCCACGCTCATGCATATGCTGATGCAAGAAAGCCCTACCTTTCTTGCATCAGCATACGCATGAGCGTGGGAAGGTGAGATTGCTTCCAGCATCCAAGCCTGGGTTTTTTATTACACGGAATTAAAACTAGATATTACACATAACATCTTAATAAATACTTAGGTGAAGTGAGCCTTCATTCCACCTGATGCCAGAGATTGACACTATTAATTGACAGCTCACTTCATCTATTCTAAAGTATTCATGGCGAGATTTTTACAGAATAGATCGGATAGTCAATATCAGACGAAACGTGAAGTGTCATTTTTTATCACAGTGTATGCTACCAACTGTTAACTGTCAACTTGACTTGCATTACACGCTAACTACAGTAGCCATGGCTTTCATTTTGACAGTTCAACAACTTTCATTGCGTTATTTACGCTGCTAAACAGACAAATGTTTCGAACATATGGAGCAATGGATTAGCAATATCCTTCAAAATGATTCAGATTGTGATTGATAGATAGTGTGTTACAATTAGGATGCTGCTTTGTCTGCAAAAATGATAATAGTAGACGGGGCGAGAATTTTCTCGAGTCCTAAAAATATACAGGGTGATTGGAAGCTGGGTGCAAAGCTTTAAGGCGAAGATAGTACAGACAATTTAGAACCATTTAAGCCATGGTTGTCTTCAACGAAGTCTTACCAATTTTTTTTTACCTACTTTTTATGTTTTTTATGTCTAATGACACAGAGGCCTAAAACATGTTTTGCTAGATTGTTTACACCTTACTTTAATTAAATAAATTATAAATTAGTTCAGTTATCATTCAATTTGTCCATAAATAAGCAGTTTACTTAAAATTTTGGAAAAAAACAAAAATTTGGTAAAAAAAATTGGTAAGACTTCGTCTAAGACAACAGTGGCTAAAATGGTTCTAAATTGTCTGTACTATCTTCACTTTAAAGCTTTGCACTCATCTTCCAATCACCCTGTATATAAATAAAATATTCAACCCAAAAACTCGTCCGACCCAACCCTAAGCGAGTGACCCTTCAAATAAAATTTTATACACATCGTACGAAAAGATAAATTAATTCGCTACAACTGCCAGGGGTGACACAAGGGTACAGGATCTGATAACAACCCTTCATTGAGTACCCCTGACAGACAGGTGTATGTGTGTATATGTAATTGATTTGTCATAAATACGGGGGTAGTTAGAATTTATTCAAAAATATATCTGACTGGGGTAGATTATCTTGTTTTTAGATGTTGAATTTGATAATGTGTTTGGGTACTTAATGAATTTAATATGATTGTCTAGAACTTCTAGACAATCATATTAAATTCATTACCCAAACACAGCATATCTGCAGATTTAGACAATTAGAAAAATGCTATCCAGAAGCTTGCAAGTATATTATATTTGCAGTAAATACAGGTGTTACCAAATATAAATTAATACCGAATAGGTCTGTACTTATAATATTGGTATTTATTTACATAATTTAAAAAGCTAACAGTTTTTAAAGAAGTTTTAAGCTTGTAAGCTAAATAAAATTTTGATCTTGTTTTCACAGTCATTATAGATTGTCCTTCGTAAAGTCGTTACGTGTAGTAAGAAACCTGAAAGTCTGACTACCAGTCTTGCCAATTAATAAATTAATTAAGGAGTATCGTTGTTACCCAGTAACTGGGTTGTGGAGGCCAGATAAGCTGTGACTCCATGTAAAATACTGGTATTCAGCTGCATCCAGTAGGACTGGAAGCTGACCTTGAAAAGGCTAGGCAGATGATGTTTTCACAGTCCACACGAAACCATTATATTTTTTGTTTCATTTCTACATTGGTTTTTAACACTGACGGTTCCATTGAACACTAAACACTACCCGACCTGGGAATCAAACGCAGCAGTCAGCGCTTGCGAGTTGCGACCAGTAAACCATTGAAGCGTCACGTATTGGATAATATTCAGACTATCCATACTATCCTATCCTACTTCCTACTATCCTACTAATATTATAAATGCGAAAGTTTGTGAGGATGGATGGATGTTTGTTACTCTTTCACGCAAAAATTACTAAACGGATTTGGATGAAATTTGGCACACAGATAGTTTATAACCAGGATTAACACATAAAATACTTTTATCCCGATATTCTCATGGTATCGAAACATACCCGTGAAACCGTGGGGCACTGCTAGTATATTAATATTATAAATGCGAAAGTGTGTCTGTCTGTTACCTCTTCACGCTTAAACCGCTGAACCGATTTAGATGAAATTTGGTATAAAGCTAGTTTGAGTCCCGGAAAAAGACATAGGCTACTTTTTATCACGATATTCTCACGGGATCGAGACTTATGCGGGTAAACCGCGGAGCGCTGCTAGTTCAGATATAAATACTTGTTCTAATTTTGGTGCCCGGTAAATGGCCTTTTGTCCCTATCTCTGTATAATGGGCAATCGTGGGTGAATTGACATTACACCCCCTCACGATTATGTAATAAATTGTGACATTTATTGCAATATTATGCATTAACCCTATAAGCCGGACATGAGCCTCCCGTATAGACAGCGAACGGTATTAGGGGATTGCCACAATTATATATATATGTATACTATGTATATATACTACAATACTATATATATAATTATGTCACGGCTAATAACAGAAGTGCGGCTACACCTAGGTTTAGCCGGCCGAAGTGCGGATACATCTAGGTTTAGCCGGTTACAACTAGGTGTAGCCGGCCACATGCGGTTCGTGTGTAGTTCTGGTGACATCGGTTGCATGGTTGCGGTCGATCGATAGGCGACGTAGGATGCAAGAGCGAGCGAAGGGCACCCCGAGGTTAGGTTTGGTTAGGTTAGACCCCCCCCCGGTGGGTTCCCGCATTGTCGAGGCGGGGGGGCTCAGTAGCCGTGGCTTGGACCCCCACGGTGAAGCGAAGAGGAACCCGAGGAGGGGCCGCTCGTCAGGGCTTTTGCCTGTAAGCCGACGGCGTAGCGGCCAACAAGTGGGTTGCGGTGCCGCTTGGGCGACATCGCAGCTGAGGCGGGCCGCGATGTCGTGTGGGAGGCGTCGCGGCTGAGGGTTGGAGGCCGCGGCGGGAGAGGAGTGCCGGTATTGCGGTGCGCCGCTCTCCCTACCTTCCGCGGCCTTGACGGGGTCGCCACCGTCTGATGGCGGACGCGGTGGGGCCGCAGGGGAGGAGGAGTGTTGGTATGACGTTGGCCGCTCTCCCTATCCTCTGCGGCCGAAAATTGGCAGGTGACGGGGCCAATTACCTGACCCGTCAAAGGGGGACCAAGGGTGCCCAGACACGGGGTCGTCTGGCACCCATGTGCTGGTTTGGTCCCAGAGGTGGTCACGGCGTGCTATGTGTTCTGGTGCGCCGATGATGGGGAATACTCCCCAGAGGGGGGTCCGGTGACGGACAGCCGCGGTGGGTTCACGGATGAGTGCAAACGCGTGCCCGTGTTCCCGCCGTAAGCGGCAGAGGAGGACACCGTGGAGTTTTAGTGGGTTAGAGTCCCACATAACTGCACTATCTCCCCGTGATAGTGCAGAATGCATGAGCATTTCTCCACGTTAAAAAAAAAAAAAAAAAAAAAAAAAAAAAAAAAAAAAAAAAAAAAAAAAAAATGGTTAGGTTAGACCCCCGGCGTAGGTGTGAGATGGAACACCGGGGTGGTTTTTAGTCAGTAAGAGTCTGACAGACCCCGCCGCCCGCCCCAGGGCGGCGGACATCCATGAGGATTTTCCACCCCGGAAACAAAAAAAAAAAAAAAGGTTAGGTTACCCTTTACACAGAAATAGGAGCCTCGCCAAGCGGAGCTTCGTCGACGTAGGATGCACCTAGTTGTACCCGGCTAAACCTAGGTGTAGCCGCTCTTCGGTTATTAGCCGTAACATATATAGGTACTACAAAATATATGTAGGGTCATGTGTTCAACAATGAAACACTAAAAATTCAAAGTCTCATACACCTTTTGTTTTTACAGATAGAAGTCTAATTTTTTACAGGTATATAGGCAATTTTATTGGTTATAGGATGTCATTTATGGTTTTTTAAATTGATGTGTAATCAATCAGCAAAAAAATGAAAACAAAAAAATTGGAAATGTTTCATTGTGTCCACAGTGGTGTACACAATGAAACACCACAAATTCAACAATGAAACATAATAATTAATAGTGTGTTCAACAATGAAACACTAAAAATTCAATGTCTCGTACACCTTTTGTTTTTACAGATATAAGTCTAATTTTTTACAGGTATATAGGCAATTTTATTGGTTATAGGATGTCATTTATGGTTTTTTAAATTGATGTGTAATCAATCAGCAAAAAAATGAAAACAAAAAAATTGGAAATGTTTCATTGTGTCCACAGTGGTGTACACAATGAAACACCACAAATTCAACAATGAAACATAATAATTAATAGTGTGTTCAACAATGAAACACTAAAAATTCAATGTCTCGTACACCTTTTGTTTTTACAGATATAAGTCTAATTTTTTGAAGGTATATAGGCAATTTTATTGGGTAGGTATCGGATGTCATTTATGTTTTTTTTTAATTAATGTGTAATCAATCAGCAAAAAAATAAAAACGAAAAAATTGGAAATGTTTCGTTGTGTCCACAGTGGTGTACACAATGGAACACCATTAATTCAACAATGAGACATAATAATTAAGTGTTTGTCTCATGTTTTGTGAAATTTATGGAGTAGGTGAATGATAAAAAATGCTTGAGTTCAATCAAAAAAGGTTTTATTACTAATTTCACTTTAATCAGACTCTTCAGGTTGCCTTTAATAGGTAGATAACGCCTTACAATTTATAATAAACTAGGTAGCACATTGCTACAGTGTTTCATTGTGTCCATTGTGCAACTGTTTCATTGTTGACTAAATAGGGTTTATTTTACTAACCTCAAAAAAAAAAACACTAAATTGAAACACTTTTAACATAATGATCTATTCCATTTAATCTACGAAATATGTTTAATGCTAGGTAATCATGAAAAATACGAATTTTTCAACCATAATTTAATAAAAAATCTTTAAAGAATGACGAAAATACTTAAATTTTTGTCAAAAAACTTTAAAATGCTCCACAGACACGTCTACTCCCACGTGGCGCCGACGCAAACTGGGGTGGGGCGGGGGGTTCTCGAGAGTGTCCTTACGCGATATAATGCACGATCTGGCAACGCAGCATTTTAGAAATATTACAGTGTTTTATTGTGTACCACTGTTTCATTGTTGGACATCTGACCATATATAGATGCAAATTATTGCTAGTCTGTAATTGTCTCCCAGCAACGCAAAGGCCGGCCCCTAATCACGTAACAGACTATCAAACACAGTCTGAATCATTTTGAAGGATATTGCTAATCCACTGCTCCATATGTTCGAAAAATTGTCTGCTTAACAACGTAAATAACGCAATGAATGTTGTTGAACTGTCAAAATGACAGTCTTTCCTAATGTGTGTTACGCATTTGCTCCGCTGTTCTCATATAGAGACGAAATGAGCTTTAATCACCACGCTTACGTAACATACATAATCAGCCTATAATGTTACCACTTTTGGGACACAGGCCTCCTCTCTGCGAGAGGGAGCGGGCTGTGGAAGTGATAGTGCGGGCAGGCGATGCGTTGCGACGAGGTAGGTCGGGGGAGCAAGAAATTACACAGATAGAAGCTAGTCTGGTGATATAAAGGCCGGATTTTGTAAAATAATATTCTAGCCTACACAGTGAAGATTTGCGTGCAGAGAAACGTCTTTGGGATAGTAAGATTTATTCACCTCCAGTTGTAAACTAAGACATACGGTCTAACGTTAGAATGTAACCTATTTGGTAGACTCGCAGTTTGTCAGTTTATCATCAGAATGGCTATCAGACAGAAGTACTTGGTCAGACTGCAAATGCGGGCGCGGGGCGGGCGTGGCGCGGCGTGCTCAAACTTTGCAGGGAAACATAATTTTATGTTTTAGTAACGGGGTTAAAGTCTCGTTCGTAGAATATAAAAAACCATTCAAGAAAGTCAAAATTCAATGTCCTGACTGACTGATATATCAACGCACAGCCTAAACATCTGGTCCTAGAGACATGAAACTTGGAGGGTCTGTCTTTGTGAAGAGTAGGTATCCACTAAGAAAGGGTTTTTCGAAATTCCACCCCTAAGAGGGTGAATGGGGGTGAAATTTCACGCGGGCAGAAGCTAGTCTTTCACGAAACATAAATCCACTGTAAATCCAACGTTTACTTTTACAGCTTATAGATTCAATCGAGTCCCGGGAGAAGTATTGCTATCAAAGAAAAAATGCCAAGACTAATAACAAAAACAACGAAACATCGAGTCCCTCAGAAGATAACAATTTGGGACGCTCCAAAGAATTTTGATTTCTTCGAATTCTTTAAAAAATATTTTTTAGACAAAAGCATTCGACCTCCTCCGAACGTTCGTGACAATGAACCTATGACGTCTGACCCGTGTGAATCTGACATCGTGACGGGTCGCGTTCGATTTTCGAATTTAAAAAAAGGAACTGCGTCACGGGCCGCTGATTGGACAGAATGTGTTCCGCCGTTTGAAGGTAGTCACGAGTTGACTAATTTGTTAAATTGAATTTTTGGGGAATGCACGAGTTTTTTATAATGGTTTGTCTCTCGAATTATCTGTGGTGTACTGAGTTTCGTTCACGACTGTCGATATAACGCATTTAGCCAGTTTCTTCTCACAATTTCGTTGGACACCATCGGTTATGGTTTTCTATGATTACAGCATGAAATTTTTTATTTTTATTTTTTTTAATGGATCGATGCTCTCTAATGCGGCTTGCAGTAGGAGTAAATGGCGGAGTAATTGCGTAACACACTATCAATCACAATCTGAATCATTTTGAAGGATATTGCTAATCCATTGCTTCATATGTTCGAAAAATTTGTCTGCTCAACAACGTAAATGCCGCAATGAATGTTGTTGAACTGTCAATATGAAAGCCATTGCTACTAATAGCAACGCAATTTGGAGTTGTCTTCAAGACGTTACTTAATGTGATTGCTTTTTTAAAGTGTATTATTAATAATAGGTACGCCTGTTCCGTTGGGCTTTATTAATGTTATTATTGTTATCGGATATACAAACATACAGGCACGATTTCCACAACTATTGTCAACGATTTCGGCACTTAAACCACAGAATAAATAGTACAAATACAACTGGTATTTTTTGTATAAATTATTGTTTTATAATGGTGTGTTTGTAAGCTTTGCTTGTATTAAATCAGTTGAACAGTGTAAAGATTGTGGATAAACCAAAAAATTAAATAAATAATTCACATTATTTGAAAGAAGGGGCTCGTGGCTAAATAATAACAGTCGCACGGATCGATCTTCAAGGTTATGCAAGGCTTGCTGAGGTTGGTTCGTGGATGGGTGACCATCCATAACATGCCGAGACCCCTCCGTACCTCGAAAAGCACGTTAAGCCGTTGGTCCCGGCTGTCATTCATGGATCTTTGACAGCCATTACGGGTCGTCAGAAGCCCGAAAGTCTGACAAGCAGTCTTACCAACGGGGTATTGACCAGTAACTGGGTTGTGGAGGTCGGACAGGGAGTCGCTCCATGTAAAATACTGGTACTCAGCTGCATCTGGTTAGACTGGAAGCCGACCCCAACATAGTTAGGGAAAAGGCTAGGCAGATGATGAGATATCGATACCCATCACGTCTGCAGAGTTTCGCTGGCTAATTTAGTTTGACCCTGTATAGAGATTTATTACCAGATACGTAATACACACTATATTTTTATATGTAGTTGGGTATTTTTTATGACACATGTCTGGGGTCATAAAATGGCATTTTTTTTACTTATTATAGCTTTATATTTCCGTCATAATGTTCCTATGTGCGGGTCAGTGGTTTTATTTGTATCATCAAGCTTTATAGTGCTAGGGAGGTGAGCAAAATTTTAAGTGGTAATGTGAGATGAAATAGTACCGCATGACTATTGTGATTTCAATAAGAAAAGGAAGTGTATCTATACACGGTGTACCAGGAAACCTGTACCAGCGAAGGTCTGTGGTCAGGGGACACTAATACCCATCGATTGGACCCCTAATCCCTATGTATGTTCCGCGATATTTTGTAGTTTTCGAGAAATTATAAATTTCTCTCCAACAAAAATTTTAACCTTGTGATCAAATTCTGAGCTACCTACTAGTAGTTAGAATTTGGGTGTTTCGTGTTTTACAACATGTGAATACACATTCTAGCCATAATATTAACAAAAAAAATCTCAAAGAAACGTCACCACTCAGAAAAAGTTATGACTAAAATCGCCTACAGTTTAAAAAATCTAGAAATAAAACAAAAAAAAAAAACATTTCTCGAAAACTACAAAATATCGCGGAACATACATAGAGGTTCAATAGATTGGTATTAGTGTCTCCTGACCACAGATCTTTGCTGGTACAGGTTTCCTGGGACACCGTGTTTATGTATAGAGTTACTTTTCTTATTAAGGGGCTTTAAAGCGTCATGGTAGCCCGCGACATTCAAATTTTCTTTTTTTTTTTTCAAGTAACATTATTTATTTATTATATAAATTTAATTATATACACTAGATACTAAAATAAAAGACTAACTAACTTACTATACAAATAAATAAAAACAAAATAAAAAACCAAAGGACACTTAGGCGTCGACGAACTCGTCCGCATCGCTGTCATCCGGAAACGTGCCCAGAAGACTGGCAGCATTGCCACGTTGAATGGCAATGCTAATTCTTTGAGCCCTCTGGTCAAGTGAAGTATCGACCAGCCGGCGAGAAATTTCCTTAAAAAGGAGACGCGCGCTCGGGTCCCAATTTTCTTACGTTTTTTGCAATTTGCAGGTCGGTCTAAATATGATTCACGGTACCTACTTACAAACTATGTATTTTTTCGCTTACAAGAATTAAAACAATGAATGACAAACACTGAGATTACTCATAATGTTTTTTCCACTTCATTTATTTTACACAAGCACGTATGAGTCTGTGGTTTCATTTTAACTAATCTACATAGGGACCTGCGTCCTACTTAATTTATATTCATAGTTGGTTGACTAATACGCTGTCCTCCCATACCTACTGTAACTTGAAAACATTGTAAAATCCAGTTATTTTTTAAAAGAGTAACCGTGGAGTTCCTTGCCGGTTCTTCTCCATAGGAAACGACCAATTGGAACCGTGCACCTAGCTTCTGACGTTTCATAAGTGCCCATGAAGGTTTATGAGAAATAAAATATTTTGATTTGATTTGAATAATGTAAAACAATATTAGTCATAACTGGGACACAGCTTTAGTATTTTCCATTGTTTTGGTTACTTAAGTATTTGACAGTGACAATAGTTTAACGGTTGGTACAATGTCTAATAAATATACCTAAATTATACCACGGGAACGTACAGACAGACGCCAGCACATCAAGCTACCCGAAACTGTCAAATTTTCCCAATCAACTTTGAACCTAATGCTTTAGCGATAAAGTTGAAAATCTATTAAAAAAAATTGATAGATTGTAGTAGTTTGATGTGCTGGCGTCTGTACAACCGAGATAAAAGTATCCTTTGTGTTACAATATTCAGCCGATAATGCTCCTGGGACACAAGCCTCCTCTCTGTGAAAGGGAGTGGGCCGTAAACCACCACGTTGGCTCAGTGCGGGTTGGTGAATGGATGTCACATGTCTCCGAATTTTTGGTTCTAGGACATGCCGGTTTCCTCACGATGTTCTCCTTCACCGTTTTGAGAGCAGTGGTGATGAAATTAAATACATAAAGTTCAATCCCATGTGTTAATTCAGGTTAAAAACTATGTGTGTGCCAAATTTCATCCAAATCCGTTCAGCCGTTTTTGCGTGATTCAGTAACAAACATCCAAATATACAAACTTTTACATTTAGATTATTACTAGTTTCTGCTCGCGACTCCGTCCGGGTGAAGTTTCTTGTTCCCCCGACCCACCTGCCCACGATATTACCTCTTTTACGCTTAGTGTTCTTTCCGACTTTTTTTTCATTTCTTTGTGCTCGGCTTCTAAGGGAGCTAGCGTGATGTTAAATATACTATAGCCTTCCTCAAAAATTGGGCTATCAAATGTAAAAATAATTTTTCAATTCCAACTGGTAGTTCCAGAAATAAGCGCGGTCAAACAAAAAAACAAATTCTTCAGCGACTGAACGGACGGACAGTAGAGCCTCTTATACCCGGTTTCTGAGGAACTTTTAAACGGAGTTTAAACTTTCAATATGCTATTTATTCAACATAATTATCTATATTTAAGCGAATTCCTTCCTTATGCTCGGTTTTTGAGGTTCTCAGATAAACCCGCGATAATAATTCACTCGACTTTTAAGCTAAATTCTTCCTTAATGACGTGTTCAGAAACACGATATCGAATCAATAATCACTATCGAAAGGATAAACTCCGTTTTAAAACCTCAGAAACCGGGCATTAGTTCCATAATCCTATTGGCACCCGTGCAGAACACCCTTTTAAATGAGAAGAAAACATTTAGTTTAAATTCCTCCTAAAACATGACGATGTTACTAATACCTGAGATCTGGAGGTCAATTCTCGTAATTAAAAACGTTCAAAATCTATTAGCAATCTCATCTCAGCGACAATCAATGTCAAAAACTTGTCAAAAATGTAGGGAAATTTGAGGTATTCTTGACAGATTGAGACTGAGATCAGGTGGCCTACCATGATCTAATTAAAAACGATTCAAAAACAAGACATTTCAGTTTAGGTTCCTAAACTGCATCGCTTGAGCTGCTCTATGGAAATCATGGTACCAAACAAGTATGAATGAAACCAAAACTTGCGACTCAGTTTGGGACAATCGCTGTCAGCAGATGGCACGGCCTAAACTGAATCGTTAAACGGACGTCATGATACGAATTAGAAGAACAGTTCAGTTTAGGTCCTAAAATGGATCGCGTTAAAAGCTTGTGGTAGGCCGAATGGTCTTAAAATTACTGGAATTGCCCCTCTGGTCTCAGCGTGTTTCGTGCTTAACAATGAAACATCTCAGTGCTGATTCTGTGAATGGACATGACTGTGTGGATGTATGTAACTATGGATGTGTCATGCAGTGCGTGTGTGGGTACACGCGGTAATTTCGGTGTGTTGGACGCTTTGCTTTATACTTACAATAGCTTTTATCCGCAGCTTCGCTTGGTCTGTCTCATAGGAACGGTTATTTTTTTTACGCCTAAAAAGTAGCACAGACTCCGGTCCATCGATACTAATATTATAAATGCGAAAGTGTGTCTGTCTGTCTATCTGTCTGTTACCTTGAGTCCTGGGAATGGACATAGGGTAGTATTTATTCCGATATTCCTACGGGATCGACACTGATGTGGGTGAAACCGCGGGGTACTGCTAGTTAACTATATAAGCACGTATTCGTCGCCGACTCTTTAGCAAGGGCGCTCGCGAACCGCAGCGCTGTAATGCTGACAAGAACACACAATATTGCGATTTAAAAGTTTTAATCATTTTAGTTTGTGATGCTTTTCCGAATTTGTATTTACATAAACCTGTCTGTAAGATTTCGCATTTTTAATACCATCGATCTAATAACCAATTATTTAGATATAAGTCATTTAAACGAAAATATTTTAGTGTTTTTGTTTCATTACATATAATATATTGAACTACAAGGTCACTTCATAATAATGCACACGTTCGGGCAGCTCCGTCGTCGTTCGGTTCACCTGACGAAAATCGCTTTCCGCGCCATTTTTTACGCTACGTACGACAGCCAACCCTACTAGAGTTCACGCACACATTTGCACGTGTACAAACGTCATTTGGTTATGTAGTAGTAATAGGTAATTATTGTGCGAGCGTTGTATGGTGTGTCCGAGGTGTGATATGAGGTAAGCCTATAGACATTGTTGGTGGACCAGGTGGTAACAGCTGTGACTTACGAGTTGTAGGGCGGAGGTTCGAACCCTGACCGGAGCTTTATTTTGTGTAAATTATGTCATCACCACAGCACCCTAATTGCATAACACACTATTAATCTAAATCTGAAACATTTTGAAGGATATTGCTAATCCATTGCTTCATATGTTCGAAAAATGTGTCTGCTAAACAACGTAAACAACGCAATGTATGTTGTTGAACTGTCAAAATGAAACCCATTGCTACTGATAGTGTGTTATGCAATTAGCCCGCTGGTCTCGAAACGGTAAGGGAAAACATCGTGAGGAAACCAGCATGCCCTAGAACCAAAAAATCGAAGACATGACGTTACATCTGCCAACCCGCACTGGACCCGCGTGGTTAGAGTACAGGCCACTCCCTCTCGCAGAGAAGAGGCCTGTGTCCCAGTAGTGGGAACATTATAGGCAGACTATACTTTTTAGAAAACTTAATGACTCTCTGCCCGGCCTGGAAATCTCTCAGCAGCCGTGCTTGCAACCAACGTCAAGACAACGAACTCACAAAAATACCTTTACCTATAGAAAAAATATTTTAAAACCAGTATCAAACGCTCCAACATTACCGGATGAACCACCATACCGACGCGTGTCCGAACCGCACCGATATCCTCTCAAATATTGATTATTTGTTTAAAATAATGTTACAAGCGCACACGACGTCAAACAGACCGCCAGCCTGGGAACTCAACGTAGTCACTTAGTTAGAATAAATAGAGGAGTTAAGTTCATGTTGCCGAGGTATGGAATTGGATGGGTGACCATTTCCGTTTAAAAACACATTTTAAAAGTTGTAAAGTTGTGTTTTTAATGGGGATCTTAATCCTTGTATAGTGCTTTGTTAGGCTAAGTTACGTTAAAATATCCAAGGTATGGAATTAGACGGGTGACAACGCTTAAGTAAAGGGTAGGGGTTTTTTTTTAATTTATCATGTAGTATTTTTTTTAAGTCAAGTTACATCGCCAAGCCAGCCCCTCCGTGCCTCGGAAAGCACGTCAAGCCGTTGGTCCCGGCTGTCATTCGTGGATCTTTGACAGTCGTTAGGGGTCGTCAGAAGCACGAACGTCAGACAACCAGTCTTACCAAGGGATATCGTATTATCCAGTATCTGGGTTGTGGAGGTCAGATAGGCAGTCGCTCTATGTAAAATACTGGTATTCAGCTGCATTCGGTTAGACTGGTAGCAGACCCCAACATAGTCGGGAAAAGGCTAGGCACATAATGATGTATATAAATAAATGAATCTATACATAAATACATCTTCACAGGAAAGATTTATATACCAATTAATTACTATTATTATTATTTTTTACTAAATATCCGAGTTAGTTACAGGTCTTCCCAGAAAACCTTCGTTAATTAAGCCGTGTCATCAATGGCGTCCTACGCTTTCCAAAAACAGTCGTTCCATAGTAAAATATTGATAGAACACATAACAATAAAATATACATTTATAATTAAATAAAAATAATTAACAACCCACACGACATCAAACAACGCGGCGTCCCCAGACCTTCATTAGGTTAATATAAATGATTTGACTAATTAATTTTTATTAATAAGGTTTTGTTCTTATGTTTTTGTTATTTGAATAACATAAAGAATTATCAGAAGAATAGGCAGAGGTAGAACCGGAATTATCGAAATATGTAGCTAGCTAAGTAAGCAAGCTGAAGTGGCAGTGGGCTGGCCATGTTTTTTGAACGTCCGAAGGCCGGTGGAGCAGACGAGTCCCGAAGTGGAGACCGCGTATCGTAGTGTGGGACGCCACGTAGCTAGATGGACTGACGACCTTATAAAGCAAGAAGGCTGAGACAAACTGTGATGCGAAAGGTTGAGGACAGGGTGTCGGACTAGGGGAGTCCGTCGTCCGACCAGACAGGCCCAAGTTGGCGCCACAGTGTTCCACGCGCGCCACTCGAGAGTGGGTGCGACCATTATAGGAATGGGCGTACAAGGAGGTGGGACCCGCTGAGGAACAGCGGGTCGAGGCCTGTCGGGGGAGCGGTGAATGCTTATGCGAATCCCGCACCCCCGGCCATAGGTAGAGGTGGAATACCACGGTGGTTTTAGCCGGTAAGAGTCCGGCATGCCCCTCTGTCACCCTCACGATGGAGGAAGTCCATGAGGATTTCCACCGCGCACCAAAAAAAAGGGTGTTGCGACGCAGTCTGGGAGAGGCCTATGTCCCGCAGTGGAATGCGATATGCTGAGTTGAAGGCAGAGGTGTATCTATAGTCCCTACAGTAACATTCAGTTATGTCTTATTCCCATATCATAGGGGGCGAGCCCCTTATTAATATTTTCTTGAAAAGCAATAGAGTATCGACCTTTTAAAGGCTGCAGGAATCCGCTGGATGAGGCAAGCACGGAACCGGTCGATGTGGCGACGCTTAGGGGAGGCCTTTGTTCAGCAGTGGATGTTTTTCGGCTGAAATAATGATGATGATCATGGAAGGAGTATCATAGCTTCGTCATTGAATGTGTATATTGAGATGAATGTAATTATGTAAGTATACATAATCAGCCTATAATGTTCCCACCGCTGGGACACAGGCCTCTCTCTGTGAGAGGGAGTGGGCCGTAATCCACCACGCGGGCCCAGTGCGGGTTCGTAGATGTCACATGTCTTCGAATTTTTGGTTCTAGGACATGCCGGTTTCCTCACGATGTTTTCCTTCACCGTTTTGAGAGCAGTGGTGATGAAATAATTTACACAACGTACAGCGCCTGTCAGGGTTCTAACCTATGACCAATATCTCGTGAGTCGCGGTCGTTACCACTGGGCCACCACTGCTCCCACTATGAAAGGAAGAAGAAAACCGGTCACTGCGTGTCAAATATTTACCAATCTTGAGGATATAAAAAGAATCGCCCCCGGGTGGGCTCGAACCACCAACCTTTCGGTTAACAGCCGAACGCGCTAGCCATTGCGCCACGGAGGCTGTGGAGATGTCACTGAAATTCATAAGTCATAATCTGAAGATGTTTAGGACACTTTTAAATCGCTTTTCACCATAATTTAGACAATTTATTCAGAAAAGTTTATGTGCATTATTATTAAACTTACTTGATAATAAAGGAATCTGGACGTTTTGTCAAGTCGTTAAAATTGTGCGGATCTGGGGCGGGGTCTCTAGTTATAAATAACATTTAAAATAAACATCTTGTGGTTTTCGAGCACACAATTACAGACCATTGATATATTGGTTTATGTAATTGGCTTTTTTCTTAAGTTTTTTTAAGATATTTCTCAAACAACCGATCACTGCTTTTAAATTCTCAACAATTTATATTATCATAGACAAACTCTTTAAGTAGTGATGTTCCAAAGTTCCAACACTAATAAAATTGATGTTCAACAACTTTTTTTTTAACTCATAGACATTATAAAGAACCGGTTCCACTCAATAAGAGTTGAAATATGATAATTATACATTTTATTTATTACATGTGTCATTTTAATAGGTACATTTCAGAACGTAGCAAAAAAATATTTATAAAGAAATATTGCAATAGAAAATAATCTATTATTTTCTTGTGGGTTTTTTTTAAACATCTGTTGTTAAGATTATGGCATATTTTTAATTAGGTATAGATAAAAATCGTTTAATGTACAGTCAACAAAAGAGTTAAGTATGCAGGATCGTCGGATATAGTTGAAGTTTAGTAAAAACCCAATGGATGTTGTCGATTGAAATTTATTTTGATAAATGAGCTGTTTGTTTTCTATTAATAAAATTAAATTTTATTGGAGAACATCCATCGGTTTCTTACTAAACTTCAACTATATCCGACGATCCCTTATCTCTTTTGTTGGCTGTAGGTACATAATTAGTATCAATGTCTGCTTACTGCCATGTGCCACATTGGTAAAAGTCTAGTGGTAGCAAGCGCGATTACTGAGCATGGGGTCAAGGGTTCGATTCCAAGTCGGGCAGTGTTGTTAAGTTTTGTTAATTCATTTCTCAGTAACTAGTCCAGAATCTGGACTTGTGCCCGATTAGAGTCCAAAGTATTACATGGGACTTAAACATAACTGGCGAAATGTGGCTGTACAATTATTACACAATACCTACAACCTCTGTCTAATTACCATATACAAGATAACTCTGAAATATATACATGAATTAATATATTATATTTTCTACAAGTTAGTATATAATAAAAAAATTAAACAAAAAAAAAGGGAGGAGTTCATTGGGCATCAAAAAATTCGTCCGCATCGCTGTCAATGGGATAAGTTCCCAAAAGCTGCTGCCCGAATGCTGATTCTTTCGGCTAAAAATATGCCAGCCCTCTGCTTAACACTTTGGGGAATATAAGCGTGATGTGTAAGTACAGAATGCCAGTACATCAAGCTACTACAATCTGTCAAATTTCTTTAATAGATTTTCAACTTTATCGCTAAGGCATAAGATTCAAAGTTGATTGGGAAAATTTTACAGTTTCGGGTAACTTGATGAGCTGGTGTCTGTACATATGCGATCACCAATTCGTCTGTCAATTATGGTCATTAAGACCACGTGACCATTTCATCGAAAGACGTCCACTGCTGGACATAGGCCTCCCCCAAGCACCTTCCACTTCGACCGGTTCTCTGCTTCTCGCATCCAACGGGTTCCTGCGGCCTTCACAAGGTCGTCGGTCCAATTTGTGGGAGGCCTTCCAACGCTACGTCTTCTGGTACGCGGTCGCCACTCCAGAACCTTTCAGCCATCTGTTCTGCGAGCAATGTGCCCTGCCCGTTTGGCAATTCTTCGGGCTATGTCGGTTACCTTGGTTCTCCTGCGGATCTCTTCTTTTCTGATTCGATCACACAGGGCCATTTCCCATAAATTTACAAGTTGATAATTATAATAAAAACACTCTAAAAAAGATATGTCATAGCCAATTACATTAAATTAATAACTCTATATTCCATATTAGGCTAGGTAATATAAAAAACCTGTTTCCATAGACCATTTCGAACGGTTTGACATACAGCTGATCTATAATATCTCGTTCTTTATGTATCAGTTTTTACAAAATTAATAAATCAACTTACTTAAATGGTTCTTAAATATAATATTCTGCGGTAGCTGGAAATCTGATATCGTTTGAAAAAATATGGGAAATATAATTAAAACTGGGTAGGCAGCTACCTTATATAATTATAAAAAAACGGAGTAAAAAATACACAAACTTTTTTGTCACAAAGGTAACGGTGCTATGGGTACAACAATATTTTAGATTTTTATTCTACATGGCTAAACGCAAAATAAATATTTTATTGCTTAGATAAAACGTAGGTACTGTGTGAATGAGTTTTTATCAAAGATAAGAATTGCCTAATTTAAAAAAAATACGTGTGGCACTCGGGGACTGCCGCGGTAAAGCTATTGCATAATGACTGTGCCTTCTCAGTACATTTATGATAATCTTTTGTATGCACATAAAAATATTAATCTGTTTAAAAAATACAGTGATATCCATAACATAAATACTAGGAACAAACACAAATTTGTTGTTCCTACAACAAGGCTCAAGAAAATAGGTTGCTCGTTTAGATGCCAATGTATACGTTTTTATAATAAACTTCCTAGCCACATTCAAGAACTAAGCCTTAATAAATTCAAATCTTTTATAAAGCGAAAACTATGCCAGAAAGCTTATTATACTGTAAAAGACTATATTGAGGACAAAAAGGCTTGGGATTGAGCTGCTCCAATATGTTTAGACAGTGAATGTAGTTTTTATTTTTTTGCTATTTTACACTTTATTTTTCTTAATATCTATGTACTTAAACAATGACATGTACATTTACTGTATCAAATATTATATATTTTAATTATTTTGAATGTGAGGACTATGTGGGTCATTGTTTCCGTTTTAATCATGGTTTGGCAGTTTGAGTAGTTTATGCGGCCTACCCGAATGTCCGGTCTTTGGTATTGTTCGTCAAATCGTTGAGCTCCTTAAGTTCTGAGTTGAGCTGCACGGTTACTGACAAATGCGTGCACTGACTGGACAGGTTCACTCAATCTGTGTGGTTCTTTCCTCAAAAGACCATTTCAGACACCAATCTACATGGTCCTCAAAGATTATGTCTGGATTTTTATATACACATTGACATTTATTCATTTTATATATACAATGACATGAATATTTACTTTGTAAAGTATTTTTATTTTATTTAATTATTGTGAATGTGAAGACTATGTGGGTCATTTCTTTTTTCTGTTTTCCTTCTTAGTTAGTTTTAATCATGATCTGGCAGTTTGAGTAATTTACGCGGCCTACCCAAATGTCCTTTCTCTGGTATTGTTCGTCGAATCGTTGAGCTCCTCAAGTTCTGAGTTGAGCTGCACGATTTTTGACAAATGCGTGCACTGACTGGACAGGTCCGCTCAATCTGTGTGGTTCTTTCCTCAAAAGACCATTTCAGACACCGATCTACATGGTCTTCACATGATCTGACCAAGATTTTGTCTGGACTTTAAAAGAGACTGTGACCTCTGAGTTTGTTTCGGCCTTTCTTCTCAGAGTAGTCAGATAGGAAACGCCGACCTCATCTAGCTTTAAAAAAATATGATTGACATGTAAAAGTGTTTGTACAAACCTACTTACAGAAATAAAATCATTTATCATTTATCATAGCGCACGCACACAAACACCGTGCCGAAGTCTGCCGAACTGATACGACGTTAGACGATGCACGGCTTTCAACGCTGCACCGCTGTGCCGGTCGGAGTGGGGGGTGTTAGGTTTATTTTCGTTACGAAATTTCTTCATTCGGTCGCCGCGCTCAAAGCCCAAGATAAAAGCTATGCAATAGCTTAAAAAAAAAATTCTGGATGATGGCTCTGGCTTTTGATTAATAATAAAAGGTTGTCGACATTTGTGGGAAGTTGACTCAACAATCATTATGCCGATAGTCCTGACAGCCAATGGGCTAATAGCCAAGAGCCTCGACCAACACCTGAAAAGACTCTCGTTGGGCAGCTGGATCAAGGGCTTGATTCAGAAAGCAGTACTTCTGGACACGGCTCGCATTGTCAGGAGGTTCCTCTCTCTGGAGCCCTGACCGCCGGTAGCTTGGACCCTGGTCCCGATACTGGTGGGCTACTATTTCTTATATTTTCAAATGTTTTTATATTTTTTTATATTCAAATATTTAAAAATATAATTTATGTGTATTTATTGAAATAAAGGTAATAATAATATAAATTTTGCATACCGAATGGTGAAATATGGCTGATTTTTAATTAATTAACCATATTTGCAAAATAAATGTCTATTCTGTTCAATTCTATGGCACCAACAAAGATGTAAAGAAACTAGTTATTTAGACACAGTCACAATTAATTGCAAAAGTATTGAACCCAGTACTCGTTAAGCGCATGCAAAACTATTAACTTTTTTACCTTAAAACTTTTAACGGTCTGTAAATGCAACTTGGATTAAAGAAATGTGGAAATGCAATCATAATTTTCTGGTCAATTTGTTTTGAATTTTGACATTTGTTTTTATTACTTAGTTAAACATTTGAAATGTTTTTAGAGTTCCGTACCAAAATATTTACAATATTTAAAAGCGGTCTTAAAATAATAATATGTACAAGTACATAAAAAGGGAGGGGAAATAATCAAAGGGCATCAAAAAATTCGTCCGCATCGCTGTCAATAGGAAACGTGCCCAAAAGGCTGGCAGCATTGCCACGTTGTATGGCAATACTGATTCTTTGGCCAAAAAATAGGCCCTAGCCCTCTGGTCACGTGAAGAGTCGACCAACCGCTTGGCGATGTCTCGAAATACTAAGTGGGCACTCGGGCCCCATGGCCCTAGTGTTTCAACCCCAAACGGCTCAAATATATAAGTTCCAAAGAGATTGGAGTATTTGCGCCGTTTGAGGTTTTAGTTCCGTACTAAAAACATCATTTCCTTTATACTAAGGCTCCATTGTCCGTCTGTCACAGGATCCATCTTTTGAACCGTAATTGGTACACACTTGAAATATTTACAGAGTGCGTACTACTACGGCTTCTATAACATAAAATAATATAATATAATTTATTCATCATTCATTATCATTCATTTATTTAAAATGGTGGGTGAGGTGCTGTATTCCGGGTAGCGGGATTGTCCGAAAGGGTTACCGCTGCCCCGGAACATAAAGGGCTAAGGAAGGAACACGGGTGGGTTTTAGTCAGTAAGAGTCTGACACTACCTTCCGCTCCACCCAGAGCGCGAGGGGTCATTTGATGATTTCCCATACACAAAAAAAAAAAATAAACATAAAGGTGCTGTATTCCTAGCTAGGTTAATAGATAACCAATAAAAAAAAGATAACTAAACCAAAAAACCAAAACCAAAGATAACCAAAGAAGCGTGTAATGAACAATATTGTACGGTGGTACCCTTCGTATGCAAGTCCACCGCGCTCTTTACACCTTTTTTTGACCTTACAGATACTAAAAATGAAAATATTGTAAGTGATAACAATTTTTAAGTGAGAGGCTTTCAATAAATAAAACAACAAATGCTACGAGACGTTCATAATTGATTCAATGTCAAAGCTTTTACAGTGTATTATTTTAATCAGTCCAACAAGCAGTCTTACCAAGGGGTATCGTGTTACCCAGTAACTGGGTTGTGGAGGTCAGATAGGCAGTTGCTCCATGTAAAATACCGTTAGACTGCAAGCCGACCCCCACATAGTTGGTAAAAGGCTAGGCAGATTGTTTTTTTTTTTTTAATTTTAATTGAAGGTTTTTCTTAATCATTTTAGTTATGACGTAAAATTGTGTCATTGCCAGCCTTTAGATTGCCAAATGGTCTAGTACATGACCAGAAAGAATTGATTAGAAAGGCGAATTCGAGTGGTTCAATGTGTAATTGATTTGGTAACAATTTATTCCACTTCAAAACAATACTAAGCATTGTCTCTAGCTTTTTTTAACCGACTTAAAAAAAGGAGAATCTGTATTCGACCCGTATGTATGTATGTTTGTATGTCCGCAATTAAAAAAAATAAAATGAACCAATTTTGATAATTCTTTCACTAATGTGATCTACATACTTTCAGGAAGGTTTTAGTATATAATACATTATGTAATTATTCTTACGATGTTATATGCATAAATGTACTGCAGCTCCGGCATTTCTATGCGAATTTTGATGATCCTTTTAGTCGGTGTCTTCAATTCTTCAATGCACTAGTGTTATTTGAATTTGTGTCGAGTAGGTATAACTAAAATGTGAAAAACAAAAAAGGAACCTAGATATTCTGTAATACAATCGGAATAAATACACACTACATTAAGAATATGTTTGATTTACAAATTATTTTGGTATTACGTTTGTATGAACTACGCATGCTCCGACGGCTCCTTAAGACACCAATCAGTTTTGTATAAAAAATCATACTTGAGCATCATTCCAGAAAAAGTATCAAAAAGTTTCATATCCTACTTCACAGATCCAAGCTCATTACCTTACATCGCGATTCAAGAAAACCAGTCGCAGCTCCTCTTTTTAACCGACTTTCAAAAAAGGATATTGTTAATTTGATGATTATTCTATGATTTTTTACCTGTACACAGACTTAAATGATCATGCTAATTACTGAGGAGCATGTAGCATTTCCATGTTGACATGAGAATGTAAGAAAAAGTTACAATTTATTAGGTGATATAAGCACTGTTTGTAAGAATTGGCGTGAGAGCCCATTGGTCGTTTACAAGAAATAATAAGGTAGTTAGGTACTAGCTAGGACTTATGGTGAAGGAAAACATCGTGGAAAAATCTGGAATCATTAATGACCAAATCACAGTGATAAATGATTTATTTCTGTAAGTAGATTTGTACAAACACTTTTACACGTCAATCATATTTTTTTTAAGCTAGATGAGGTCGGCGTTTCCTATCTAACTACTCTGAGAAGAAAGGCCGAAACAAACTCAGAGGCCACAGTCTCTTTTAAAGTCCAGACAAAATCTTGGTCAGATGTGAAGACCATGTAGATTGGTGTCTGAAAGGTCTTTTGAGGAAAGAACCACACAGATTGAGCGGACCTGTCCAGGCAGTGCACGCATTTGTCAAGTGAGCATTGGAAGTATTTGTGAGCAAGCATAGTGTTCACTTCTCATTTTTTTGCTGTAAGAAAAAAAAAAACCTTTGCTGTGGGTAAATAAAAAAGGCTGTCAAGGGTATTTCCTTTATTTTATTTTTTATTGCTGAATGCAAAGCGATGGATGAGGTCTATGATGGAACGAGCGCGCCCAAGGCACTGGAACTTCCACGCATCGACGAAACACAGCAGGCTGCTTGACGCCGGACTCCGGTGGGAGGGTGATCGCAAACCAGGCTAGCGTTAGCTCTACGACCGCACTTAGACCGCATGGTTTCCGCACTTAGACCTTCAAGTGGACCATGTGCGTTGGCCATGGTGGCCCTCGGTGGTTATTCCAACCAGCCCACCTCCCCCAGAAGTTGATTACATCTCCTGGTCTGTTAAAAACATCTGTGAAAGATCTGGTTGCCCAGAGGGTTTCTGTCCTAATCTAGGTGACGCCTGTGCATCCAAAGAGCATATGTGCAACGGTTTCCTCATCCTCCATCGCTCAAGACTGCCCTGGACTATCCGTTATAAAAAAAGTATTTATAGGAGAAAATTACATAATTGTGGAAAAAAAAGGATCCGGTTCAGGAACAGGGTCAAAGTTACCGGTGGTCATGGCTCCAGGATAGGAACCTCCACCATCAACCGGGCACAAATCTAGACTCCGGGCTGCTACTGAGAAATTCCTGATTGAAAAATCCAATAACAAAGTCAATATTTTCAGTGAAACGATTATTTTTAATTTTAAAATAGTTCGAATTTACGACGAGTTTACTCCGCGCGTTCATGCCAGGCCTGCGGGACATGTACGGTCAACAAAAGAGATCAGCATGCAGGATCGTCGGATATAGTTGAAGTTTAGTAAGAAACCGATGTATGTTATCGACTGAAATTTAATTTGATAAATGAGCTGTTTGTTTTCTATTAATAAAATTAACTTTTATTCGAGAACATCCATCGGTTTCTTACTAAACTTCAACTATATCCGACGATCCTGCATACTTATCTCTTTTGTTGACTGCACCATCGAGGAAACTTACATCTGCCCAATTTGAAAACAAAATCCCTTGCACACGATAAGCGTTACTATAGCGGCCGAGCGCTGCAAGCAAGAATAGCCCTTACGGTGTATAGATGTAGTACTTACTACCAGAGTATGGCAAAATTGGCCTTAAACATTTGATTAGGTACAAGACTGATACTCGAAAGTACACAATGGACAAGACATTTACTTACCTACCCGTGTAAACAATACTAATGCGCCCAGCGTATCTAGACACGCAACTAAATAATGAACTGGGTCTAATTGTTCTGTTCTCATTGTAAGTAACTACTTAGTATTTGATAAAGATTTACCTACATCGTTAGATTCGCCATACCGCGTCAAAAGATGCCCGTGGACGTTCCTGTTTCGTTAACTTTTATAGTATTGTCCCGCTCACTCATACTTTTCTTTGAATACAGAATTACAATCATTAGAATCATTAATACTTCTTTCTAAGTTACATTTCTACCATAAGAACAAATCGCGTATGGAAAAGTGATTATGGTAGAAATCTAACTTAGAGAGATATATTAATGATTCTAATGACTATAATTCTGTAAATACATATCTATTATTGTCGCGAATCATATTTTGATTAAGATAAAACATGACACTGACCTGCAAATTGCAAAAAAACGTAAGAAAATTTGAATTTCGCGGTCTACCACTGCGCATTCACCTTAAATCGTTGGTATTCGATCGCTCTCTATGCAAGCAGTCCCACCCTGATAGATATAACATAACTTAACGCTTGTAATCCCCATAAGTTATAGGTAGAGCTGTACCTATAGCACACGCACATTTTGCTAGTTATGTTTTTAAAGTCCCATGCCATAAAACGGACACTAATCCAGACTCCGGGCTGCTACTGAAAAATTCCTTATGAAAAATACAATTAAACTTTACCTGACCCGTGAATCGAACGCAAGACCTCCAAGCTCAGTCACCTCCTTCTGCGAAGCAGTCATGCTAGCGAAGGAGGTGGCGGGACGGCTGAGGGAGAGAGCCTCACGTCTCAGCCGCCGCGGGAGACGCTCCGGGCGTCGGGAGCCGCGTGACAACTCCCGGCTACCGTAGACGTGGGCCTGCGGACGGAGAGTAATGGGTAGCTCTCCGTCCGATCAGGACCAGGCCCGTGCCGGACGGCGCGTATGTGTTCCACGCGCGCCTCAAAGGGATGGCAGCATAAGGAAAGGCCCGTTAGGGCCGAAACCTGCCGGGGTAGCGGGATTGTCCGAAAGGGTTACCCACAGACATAGATGTAGATCTATGTCTGTGGGGTTACCGCTGTCCGGATCATAAAGGGCTAAGGAAGGAACACGGGTTGGTTTTAGTCAGTAAGAGTCTGACACTCCCTTCCGCTCCACCCAGAGCGGGAGGAGTCATTAGATGATTTCCCATCCATAAAAAAAAGACCTCCAAGCTTAGAAAGAAAGAAAGAAAGAAAGAAAATACGTTTATTTGCGGTGAACATGACGCAAAAATACATATGACACAAAAGTAAAAAAATAAAATAAAAAGAAGACAAGGGTAACATGCGTCACATCCACGCAAAACGGCTATCGCTCAGCATTATGCTGCGACCCTATGCAAGACAGAGCCCCAGCGCTGGTTTTCAGCGACAGCCGGCGCTGACGTGATGACGTCGTCCGATGCAGCCCACAATTATTACACACTAGGCTTTATATTATACTAAACATTATACTAAACAGAAAACAGAAAACAGACACAGATACAGTACATGCTATGAGAATATCATCCTCAATAATCATTTTACACTTTATGTAGTGGCAACATTTCGCACTTAGCAGTAGCGCTTGCGAGCACTAAACCATCGAGGCAGTCTACCCGATATGTCATGGTGTAATGGTCGCGGTAGTTGCACAATGGTCGTTACAGAACAACTGGAAACACTTTCTAATACCCTTGGTTAGATCACAGTCGTTTGTTTTTGTGATTGCAGTTGATTGTGATGCTGATCGATTGTTTAAAATTTAAATTGTAACAACGTTTGGTAGGGAGAGGCTACGTTGGAGGCCATAGGTAGAGGTGGAACACCGCGGTGGTTTTAGCTGGTAAGAGTCCGGCATGCCCCTCTGTCCCCCGCACGATGAAGAACGAAGAAGGAGGTAGTCCATGAAAAAAAAAAAAAAAAAAAATGGTAGGAGGCTATGTTGGTCGAGTGGTCCCAAGCGCTACTGCTGCGGTCTTGGATTAGATCGCACAGTTGGGCAGGTTATTGGGTGAAAAACCAAATTATCCATCCATATACAGGATGTCCGGTAATTAATGGATAACCTCTTAAGGGGTCATTGTAGTTATTATTGCAGGTGTTTTTGCGCACACGGCACGACAAAGGGTGAGGCATCTTTTGTGATGTGGCTCCACCAGTCGCACTGAGGCTCATCGGAGTACCCCTACCTGACTTAGTTGTACCTGCAGCGACCCACCTGGCTTCTTAGTCGATTAATTTCCAGGTGGATCATGATAGTTGGTGGCGCGCTGAGAGCTCAATACTATACTAGTACTAATCATCATCATTTCAGCCGAAAGACGTCCACTGCTGGACATAGGCCTCCCCCAAGCACCTGCACTTTGACCGGTTCTGTGCTTCTCGCATCCAACGGGTTCCTGTGGCCTTCACAAGGTCGTGGGTCCACCTTGTGGGAGGCCTTCCAACGCTACGTCTACCGGTACGCGTTTGCCACTCCAACACCTTTCGGCCCCATCGGCCATCTGTTCTGCGAGCAATGTGCCCTGCCCACTGCCACTTAACTACTATTAATAATAAATAATTCCAGAGAATATGAATAATTAGGTAGCTACTACTGAATGATGGCTCCCCAAATCCCAAGAACCAAAGTACTGAAATACGACCTAGATGACTCATTAGATTCGGTCTAGATTTTCAGATTTACGACTGACGTAAATACAGGCAAGTATTGTTCTAATACTTGTAATTACGCTGGAATTTATAAGATAATGTAACCGCAGCTGCAGGGTAAGAGCCTATTATAATAAACTAGCTGCGCCCCGCGCTTTCACCCGCATAAGTGTCGATCCCGTGGGAATATCGGGATAAAAAAATATCCTATATGTTAATCCTGGTTATAAACTATCTGTCTGCCAAATTTCATTCAAATCCGTTCAGCCGTTTGAGCGTGAAGAAGTAACAAACATATAAACACACACACACACACTCACTCGCAAACTTTCGCCTTTATAATATTACTAGCTGCGCCCCGCGGTTTCACCCGCGTAAATGTCGATGCCGTGAGAATATCAGGATAAAAAGTAGCATATATGTTAATCCAGGATTTCAGCTACCTCCATACAAAATTTTATGAAAATTGGTCCAGCCGTTTGAGCGTGAAGAAGTAACAAACATATAAATCCAGTCAAACCACGCTGGGGTCGGTGCATTTCATTCATTCATTTTATTTTAAAGCATTTTTTTTAATGATAAATGACATTTATTTATTTCTGTAAATTGGTCCCCAAAACCACTTTTAGTAAGTCAAAAATAACTTTTCGTTTTAAAACTGGATGAGTTCGGTGCTGACTACTCTGAGAAGAAAGCCCAAAACAAACTCAGAGGTCACAGTCTCTTTTAAACTCCGGACTTAATCTTGGTCAGGCCATATAAGGAACATCTAGAATTCTAGATGAATGACTGTGCCTTTTGTGAAAAAAAAAACACATTTGAGTGGACCTGTCCAGTCAGTGCACGGGTAGAAGATTAAATTCAACCTTTTAGTTAACATACTTAGGCAACACACAAACAATTTAAATGAAACAAAAAAAATAGTTCTCTCCAACATTTATTGGTCGAAAAATAAATTAAAAACTTTGGATTTCAACAAAGGCCCGAAATCGTACAAATAAATACCTACAGGGACTACACTTATTTTAACAACATATTTACAAGTTATTCATTACCAAATACTTAGTAGGTACATTTATTTTTCGAACCTCCAGTACTATTTTTACAAATCTCATTTGAGGCCACGGACTCTAAAACAAAGCGCTCGAAAGGCCCACGAACTCTAAAACCCAGCACATTTTCTATAATAGTCCAAGTGCTTTTTGGCCTCACGGCTATACACTTCGAGTGATAAATACCTACATTTAATAATATCGAGTCGTAATATCTACAGAGTGGACTGGTCCTACCAATACTGCAAGCCAAATATTCAGTCAAAAAGAGATGACATTAGATTCTATCTTTTTCTAGCCTGTGAATATTTGACGTGTAGTGCAATCGAGGCCATTTTCTACGGCATTGTTCTAGCTTCTGTGGCCTGACTTTTTCCACGAGGCCTCAACTCATTTATACCAATTGAATGTGCTCATTTTTTACAATAGTACTAAAATATTGCATTATAAAGCATTGAGCTTAATATTATTACAGTGGAAAGCGCAAATAAAACGCATTTTTTTTTTCAATATGGCGACGTGGTTTTGACAGCTCATTCAATTGACAGAATGTGTTGGCCTGGCGAAACTTTTTTAAACCAATTTCGATAACAATTTTCTGTTATTACTATTCGTCCCATAATTCAGGCAGAAAGGCAGAGATATTGTTCAATAAAATATCTAACATTTTTACAAAATGTTTTGAAACATAAAATATATTTTTTTACAGAATTGCCTATGTAAGATTTATGAACATATTTTGAGAAAAATTTAATTACATCATTTAGTAATACTTTTTACAAATTAAATATTTAATTAAAATTAAGTACACGAAAAGATAAAACAAACCTCTGCCCCTACCGAGAAATTTACATCTTTTTTTCCAAATCAAACCAGAGACATTAATTATGGCCGCGTATTTTTAATAATTACAGCATTAACTAACAATACAGCTGCAAAATATATTGTACAGTACACTAACGGCTTTTACCGTCGTCCTACAACCTATTAAGTATCTTCAAATCTTTAGGGTCCCGTAGGTATTGAAGGAACAAATAAAAAACATACTCCAATATAATACAATTTCATTTCAGGGTTATCTTTTTTGAGCAAAAAAATATTACGGCTTTTTTTAACTTTTTCGATGAGAAAAATGTTTGTTCCAATAATATCTACAGAACCCTCTTTCGCGTGACAATTCACGCACTCATTTTATTAATATCCATTTTTAGGAAAAGTGTGGATTTTGAATCTTTTTTTTCGTTTTAGGAAATCGCAATGACCGTTCTAGTGACCCAAGATTTTAAGCTTATTTCACTAATGCTAAGATTAGTTATTTTATACAAAAATACCTTTAGAACAGTTTAAAGAGGTAGCTGAAGCTTTTTCATATTTCTAGAATTTTCTCGCTAATAAAAACGTTAAAAAAAATTAAGTACATCGAAAAAAGTCTATAAAAAAAGTGAAATAAGTACAAAAGTATCAATAAATTAAAATGTAAAACCTAGGTATATATTAGCGATCGCTAGTAGCACCAATGCGAATATCTCTTAATAAAAGTGGAACTTTATTTCATTAAAAATAGTAAAAAGTAAAAAAATAGTAAGAGCAATGAACTACAGTTGAAATATAATACCTTATAAATTTAGTTTTGATATAATTAATCGTGTAGTATAAAAAATATTTTACATAAAACACAGAAATAATAATATCGTTAATCCATTTTTTCCAGACTTCGATCAAAATTAACTCACCTATTTGAACGTATTAATAGAAAACGGCTAGTTATAGTTCATTGCTCTTGCTTTTCAAGTAAAGCAAGATTATAAATACAGAAATGGGTCATGAAACATTTAGATTTTACAACCTTTACTGAGCAAACAAACGTTTTACCGACACACTTCGTTGAAGCTTTAAGTTTTTAAGAAAAAAAGATTGAAAAAAAAGAAAAAAGATAGGTTATCTTTTTTTGCAAAAAATCTTTTAAAGCTTCAACGATAATTCGATAAAACCAGGCACAAGTTATAGGATTGTTGCTCTCGACTTGAGTTACTAGAACGATCATTTTTTTAGTATGAACTAACAATTAGCGTTAAAGGAAATTTGTCACAGACAATTAATTTTAGGCTTACAAAATATCAATTATTTTTTAAATATTTCCCAGACAGAAATCTGTTAACATCCTACGTCATAAGATTTGAACTGGTTGGTCAATCTTTTTATTGATATTTTTGTTACATAAATATGACATTTCGGTAGCGAAGGAAAAAATAGAAATTCTTAGGCCGTTGCACTTCTTTTAATTTTTTTAAGGAAATCGAGGTTTGCATCGTTTTGATCAAAATTGAGGTTGTTCCGTTTTCACAAAGATACTTAGTATTTAAGTTTCACAAAAATTATTTTTGTCGTGGAGGTAGTATTTTTTTTTAAACAAAATTAAGAGGTTACTAAGGTTATATTCGACTGTAAAATTAATTTTAAGATACGAGTAGATAACAACAATTAAGACTGACAGATATTGCCTAAATAGCCATTATAATGATAAACGTAGTTGTAAACAAAATAAATATATACGTACACGTAGGATTGGCTAGCACGAGCGAGATTTTTCGACATATTTCTTTTGTTACTACTTATATTTATATTATAGCACTGTGTGACCTAAACCCGCACTTAAGTCACGCTTTTCTTTGACTTAGTAGTCCATTATTACACAGAAAAGTGTGCGATTGGGTCACACGTGCTATAAAATAGTATACGTGTGACTTAAGTAGTGCATTAAGTCACACGTATACTATTTTTATAGCACACGATAAAAATTAAATTATACAGATTTTCGTAAGTGAAACGAAATTATTCAGGTCTTAAATGTTACAAAAAAAAAAAGAATATCGTATTTTTGAATTCTTCGATGCAAATACCAATATTTCTGTCTGGGAAACATTTCAGCGTTAAATATAAAAATTATGTTTTTTTTTTTTTCATTATAAACTAGCGGACTGATTTTCTTTCGAGATTCTGAAAATGAGGTCATCATTTTTAATTAATAACAATAATCAGGCAATAATTATTATTTCTAAGTACACAGCACAACTAATCAAAACTAATTAGAGAGATTACTAAGAAAAAATGTTTGTTCGTCACGTTTGAGTTTCAAATTGTATTGAGATTTTTAAATGCATTGTCAATGTCATTCTGCTCCATTACTCCCTTTATGGCATTATTATTCAGTGTTACAAATAAATAAAAATCCACCTAAATTATTAATATGACACTTCTGTATCATATTATTATTATAATACAAAGACGAATAGGAGTGATAAATATAAAAGACAATTAATGCTTCTTTTTAAAATCTTTGCTTTTTTTCAGTTGTATTTATATTGCTTGGTCACCAGGTTAACGAGAAAGCTGGTATACACGCTTGGCTGGTACATATATATATTAGTTCTTTGAGCTGGTGACCAATGTGTAGAATATTACTGTAAGGTATCCCAACTGTCAGTGTTGTCATTGCAAAACGCTATTGTATCGAAAATGACATATTTCAATAACCTGATATGAATAACCCCTACAACAAACAGCTGTCAGAAGAAAAGCGGTTCTCTTTTTGATTTAAAATGACAATATTTTCGGGCTTTGTACTTCTGAATATCTTTTAGAGGACTCCTACGATAACATTGATTGAAGTTCGATACGGTATGGAAGCGTATCGAGTGGTTTTGATAGCTAAGTATGCTAGTGCCTTTAATTGGAACTAATGAAATCACTATGGAAAGTGACAAGGTCTGGCATTGTATGTTCACCACCAACAACAACGTCACCAGGCCGGTCTTGTGGGACTATAATTATGTTCCATAAAGACATCTATATATATAAAAGAAAGTCGTGTTAGTTACACCACTTATAACTCAAGAACGGCAGAACAGATTTGGGTGAAAATTGGTAGGGAGGTAGCTTAGAGCCAGGAGACGGACATAAGATACTAAAAAAAATCAGAAAAAAAAAAAAAAGAATCAGACTTGGAATAACAAAACGCAAATGACAGGGTTAGGAGTAGGCTCGGGGTAGGGCAGGAGTAGGGTAGGAGTAGGGGTAGAGTAGGAGTAGGGGTAGGGTAGGAGTAGGGTAGGGGTACGGTAGGAGTAGGGTAGGGGTAGGGGTACAGTAGGAGTAGGGAAGGGTTAGGGTAGGAGTAGGGTAGGGGTACGGTAGGAGTAGGGAAGGGGTAGGGTAGGAGTAGAGTAGGGGTACGGTAGGAGTAGGGTAGGGGTAGGGGTACAGTAGGAGTAGGAAAGGGGTAGGGTAGGAGTAGGGTAGGGGTACGGTAGGAGTAGGGAAGGAGTAGGGTAGGAGTAGGGTAGGGGTACGGTAGGAGTAGGGTAGGAGTAGGGTAGGAGTAAGGGGTAGGGAAGGGGTAGTAGTAAGGTAGGAGAAGGGCAGGGGTAGGATTGGTAGGAGTAGGGTAGGGGGTATTAGTAGGACACCACGCGAACGAAGTCGCGCCGAGCAGCTAGTAATATATAAAATTCAAAGTCCTGACTGACTGATATAACAACGTACAGCCTAAACTGCTGGTCCTAGAGACATGAAATTTGGAGGATGTGTTCTTTGTGAAGAGTAGGTAACCACTAAGAAAGGGTTTTTCGAAATTCCACCCCTATGAGGGTGAATGGGGGAGGGTAAAATTTCACGCGGACGAATTCGCGGGCAGAAGCTAGTGTTCTATAAAGACATTTATGCGAAATTTTGCTGTCTTTAACCTTCTTCTTAAAAGAAAAGTAACTTGACAGTAACCATGTAGGTTGTCGGAGCGACATCAAAGCTGTCTTTAATGTTTAATTGATAATGTTAATGAAGGGTCTTCAAAGGAGCGTCGCGCTACCGCCTTGAATAACTTTAGCGTTTTTGTACTTTCAGCGTATAGTATCTACTCGTGAATGATCTGTGGCATTTGTTGTAGTTGTAAAGAATGACGGCCATCGCTGTATACACTAGGTATTTGTTTGAATCGACCCCTTAATAGATTCTCATTTTGCGCACCTAAAAATTATGGAACACCTTAATATAATGATTGAGCCTCTTTTTGTGAACCTAAAAAAAAAAGAAATTATTCCTGTTTTGGGGTCCCAAAAATACTAAATAGCTAAGTGACTGCGACCAACTTGGTTCGTGCGGTCACAGTTCTACTTCTAACCTAACCGAACCCGTTTGGTTGGGGTGCCCTAGCTTGGTTACTGCGGCCAACTGTGAGAAAAGGACAGAAAGTTAAAACGAGGCTCAATTACTGAAAAAAAGTGTGCAGCATTAGAAGCGCAAAAAGTTTTTAAGAGATTCATTAACACTTTTGAGAGACATTAAACGCCTGCAGGCGTAATAGCAATAAAACTTCTATTGTATCTCGTTCAGTGTCCGACAACCGATTAATTTTAAAAAGTATTCATCATTAGGAGGTCGATATACATATATTTTAAAGGATCAGATAATTATTTTCCATCAACTAAAGACATAATAATACATCTAAAACGGCTAACAGTAACAAATGAAAAAACTATAGCAATAGATTTGATTTGACAAGAGAAACAAATGAATTACGTTCACTTTTTGATTTCGAAAGACTGCATCCCATATAAAAAAGAATGACAATAGGCTGGTATGCACAAGAAGTAGATATGTCGCAGGACATTTTTTTAAACCAATTTCATAATACGCTTAATATGCATCACCCCTAAACTGACATAGACCCACTAAATCAAATACAAATATACACATAATTGCTATAAATGTTGGTACACCTATTAGTACTGCCAATCATCGTTTAGAAAGAGAAGTTCTTACTAGTCATGCAGCAGAAAGAGACGCCACTAATACATTTAGACCGTCGTCAACGAAGGTATGAACTCATACTATATAGGTTTTGGTATGTATTGGGATTTCAACCCTTTGAAACCCAATTCATAGGGTTTATCTCCTCATTATGGGGCATTAGCCTTTCCCCTCTTTCCATGGCATTCATTCATTAATTAGCTTGCTAGACGTAACCATTTTAGTACTAAATTTTGATATTCGTTTTAAAAATTGTTTTGAATCGTCGCCAAAATATAATGACGGAATTTATGAAACGGCAAATGGCGAATTAAAATGAGACTTTTGAGAATGGCGATGGTCTAGTTGTGAAAAGAACGGTAATTAATGTTAATGAGGAATAAAGTAATTGAGAATAAGAAAGCTGTACTTAACGATATAGCTTTAACCAGTCAATCAAAAATAGTAAAATATGAACCTGTACTATGTTTATAGCAATACAGTAATTGATGTTAACATGTGTTTTATATAAACTGCAAAAGATGGAGAAAAACAAGTGAAGATACACCAAATTCTCACAAACTCCATTATTAAAATCTACACAATAACCATAAAGAATCATTTAGCGAACAAAAACTATCAAGAAAAAGACTATCTCAGATATCTAAAAGATAAACCATCGAAGCAATGCAACGATTTTACGCTCATACTGGGAATGAACTCAATCAAGGTCGGCCATTTTTTATTCAACGAGATAAAAACATTTCAAAATGTTGTCGTGTAATGGATTACCCGGAAAACTTTAACACATTCAGAATGTGAATTGAATTGTGTGAGATTGTAAAAGAAGAATGAATTAGAAATTTTAACGGAGCTTGCAGATATTGATGCTTGTATGACTCATAAAAGTATTAATTGATTTGCCATATAACGGATAAATCGATTTGATACGTAGAAAACTATTGGGTATGATTCATCTGGGAGACTGGCTAGATGGATGTTCTGTAGAGGATCAGGGTCGATTCGATACAAAAGATTGTGAGTTGAATATTTTGAGGAAACTTTGTGAAAGGTTCCATGATTAATATTTACCAGAAAAATATTATGATAAGTTAACGAGGGGTATCTTATTACCCAGTAACTGGGTTTTGGAGGTCAGATAGGCAGTCGCTCACTGTAAAGTACTGGTATTCAGTTGCATCCGGCTAGACTGGAAATCGACACCAACATAGTTGGAAAAAGGCTAGGCAAATGGTGATGATTATGTACGGTTTAAAAATTACTGGAAGAAAAAAAAGAAACGTGATAATGCCATGAATAAGAAGGAATTTAATGTAAGCGAGAGATGTGTAATTACAAAGGCCAGTTCAGTTGCCAAATGAGGTGATTAAAGTAATATATCAAGGCTTTAGACTTTTACTGGCTGTCGTGAAATTAAATAATCTACATTGTGTTAAGCCCACAATCCCAGATCCACCGCAGCTCAAAAATAGACCTTTTGTTTTGAAACGGCTCCAATAAATAAATCCACGTTAGAGTCAAAGACTTGAAATACAGTAACATTATGAAATAAAAATAGCTTGGCCCACCATATTTTCTTGACAAACTGACGCGGGCATCAATCGTTTGCTTTGATGTCAGTAGTCAGTGAATCGGCTCATTTCTTTTCAGAAATGTCCGTTATAATTTAAAAATGGTGTCCTCTTAACGGTTACTTTAAAACGGTGAACCTAAAAATATTATTATAGCGCCAAAGGATGAGCCCTTGAACGAGAAATATAGATTTCGTTGTCAAGAGATGCTTAGGAAACCTGATGATTAGGATAATATCATGAGAGATGGGCCAGAAAATTGAACACAGAAAGATAACTATGAGGAAGATCCAGGCCTCTTCACTGTGAGAGGGGATGGACCATAATCCATCTCGTGGGCCCTGTGTGGATTGGTAGATGTCACATGTGTTCGAATTTTTGGTGGTAAGACATACCGGTTTCCTAACGATGTTTTCCTTCACCGTTTTAAGAGCAGTGGTGATGTTATAATTAACACGGTAAGGACAAAAATGTAAGTAAGTAGGCCTTATATTTAAATTTTTAATAGGAATTTGTACCTAAATTCCTATTAAAATTTTAAATATGCGGCTAGCTTTTATATATGTTTGATCTATCTTAAACAAAATGATGTAGTTTCACAGCGAAAACTTCTTTGATAGACTTCATTCATGGATAAAGTTAAAGACAAAAAATTGGCAAGTGACCACAAAAGTTTATGTCCTACCACGAACAAAAAAAGTATTTTTACTGTTGCCAGAACAAAAAAGCATCAATTATAATCCGCCATAGCAGAATTAGTTCCAAAAATAAAAGAAATGAAAGCTATAAACTAAGGCCAAGCTGCACAAAAGCGCGCTTTAAAAAAAATAAGTTTTTAATTGCCATCTTTATTAGAAGCGTTTATAATTATAATTTTTTATCTTTTGGCAAGCTATTGATGTTTATCGCTATCTTAATTGTATACTTACATTAAGTTTTTATGACTTAATTATTAGTTAATTTTCGAAACAAATTAGCCAGCGGATCTAAAATTATTTATGGTTTTACTAATGTTTAAATTTTTGTAGTTAAATTATTTTTTTTGTTAAATGGTTTCTATGATATGGCCAAAATTCATTATTTTTGTAGACAGGAACAGTATCAACATTTATTTTGATGTAATTTACGCTTTTAAATAAAATTGGGCCTTTTGGAATTCGGTAATGACGAGTTGATTAGAATTTGATAAGGGGTATCGAGTTAGCCAGTAACTGGGTTGTGGAGGCAGGAAGCCGACTTGGGATCGGCTTCGACGGATGCAGCAGAATACCAGTATTTTACTTGGAGCTACTGCCTATCTGATCTCCACAACACGGTGACTAGGTAACACAACACACTTATAAAATTCTAAGCAACTCGTCATTAGCAAATTCCATCCTACAATAATTAATGAACCTCATCGAGATTTGTATTTCACACCGTTCACAATTCAAAATCCGTCGCCATTTTGTTTTACTTAAAGGGGCGTTCAACGCGAAATTTTGAGCATCGCTGTTCGAAAAATAACAAACGAACGAATGAGGCCGTTTGATTCACATGATTAATGCGTTCTTATGATTTATCTTCTAGTTTCGCGTGTAATTTAGTGCTATTTCTTGCTGATCCTCTTTTTATAATAACGGACTGTTTTTTGTTATGTTTTGTATTCAAACAATGCTGTCTACAACTTTGTGATGGCTATGTTTTAGTAAGTTGGTTTACTTATGTGTGTTTTTTTTAAGATATCTATGCCTTCATAATACCCATACGTATAATATGATACTAGCGACTCGGCCCAGCTTTGCACGATTTTTACGACTTGCCAAAACCTCGAGATTTTTATTTTAGATAAGTTTAATATTAATGTTTTATACACATAAACCTTCCGGGATAAATTCTCTAAATGATGGTAAAAACAGCATCAAAATCCGTTGCGTAGTTTTGAGGCAAAACGCGGTCACGCAGAGAGACAAAAAGCGAATTCAATCTAGAATTTATGTATATGGATAAACGTAAGTAACTCTGTCTAGATCGTTATGAAATTTGACAGATGGGTTGGGTACTTTGGGACCTAGAGAAGAACGTAAATAATTACTTTTCAACCTGGGATAAAAAATATGAAATACTAAATGCAAGCAGATGAATTCGCGGGCAACAGCTAGTGTCAGCTAGTGTAATATATATAAAACAAAGTTACCTTTCGTCTATCTGTGTGTGCGCTTAGTTCGAATTGATTTTGATGGGGTTTTCACCATCATTCACATAATTTATTCCGGAAGATTTATGTGTATCTATATATCAGCTGTCAAAAAATTACAGTTGTGATTTGAATACACGGACAATTTAAGTACCTAAGTACTCAATTTAATCTATCTATATAAATAAAAATGAATCGCCGAAATGTATGTACGCGCATAACTTCCGAACGACTACACCAAATTGGATCATTCTGTTTTTGTTGTGTTCGGTATTGCCAGGACAAGGTTTGTATGAAAGGTTTCGGAAATTCGAAAAAAAAAATTGCACCCGTTCGAAGCTGGGATGGGCCGCTAGTAAATATTATATTGAATATTTAACTTAGATATTATAAGCACAAGAATCTCAAATGTTTTTATCGCCATATCAGTAGATCATTCCCGAGCGAACCAGAGGCGCGTCGCTAGTCCGAACTATATTAATATTATAAATGCGAAATAAGTTTGTTTGTTACCTTTTCACAGCTAAACAACTGAACCGATCATCCTGAAATTTTGCATATACGTTGTCAGGTGTACAGAAACGGACATAGGGTACCTTTCATCCCGAAAAAAATGCTGTTCACGAGGAAAACAACAATAACGTTATTATGTTAATAGATGGCGCCACGTGTCTATTGAACTTTGTCACATTATTTAATTCTGAGGCGGTACGAAGTTCGCCGGGTCAGGTAGTAAAAGAATAGTTTTAATGCCCGTGCTTCGAATTTACTACTTTTTTGTACAAGCTTTTATCATGAATGAGAGATAATTGATATACTCGTACAGAAAAGTAACTTTTTATATTATAATTAATACTGTATTAATGTAGACTGGCAATTATATTATCTGTAATTGCTGCTTCAATATGTCTGACATAATTTATTATTAATCTTCGCAGGCTGTATGTACCTACGTTTAATGATAGCTTCGGAGTCTGATAAGTTATTATATAATAATCAGTGTCACTAGAGTCAGCCGGGTAATAGCGTAACACACTAACAGTAGCAATGGCTTTCATTTTGATAGTTCAACAACATTCATTGCGTTATTTACGTTTTTGAGCATGTAATTTTTTAGAACATATTATGAAGCAATGGATTAGCAATATCCTTCAAAATTATTCAGATTATGATTGATAGTGTATTACGGAATAAGGGTGCAGATTTAATCATAGAATCAAAACAAGATGGGTAGATATATTGGTAACCTACCTAACTTCGAAATTAGAAAATGTACAAAAATACAGAAAGATTTTCATTAGCATCCTGAAGTCTGGAATTACACAACATGTATGATCCCTTGCTAGACCATACATTACTTTTAGATGAAGGATGAATGGAATAAAAGAAGATATGTACTGAAACACTACTGTATTGTTCCAAAGGTACTTTAAAGGTAAAAAGAGCTTAATGGACTGATGGTGTGGAAATGAAGTGAGTGATGCCCTTGTTGGCTGTAACGAGAACACCTGGCTGATTTGATATCCCAACGTGAACAGGAGGCCTACCACAAGCTCTTAACGCGGTCCATTTTAGGACCTAAGCTGAACTGTTCTTCTAATTCGTACCATGACGTCCATAGAGCAGCTCAAGCGATGCAGTTTAGGAACCTAAACTGAAATGTCTTGTTTTTGAATCGTTTTTAATTAGGTCATGGTAGGCCACCTGAACTAATTATTAAGAGTTGAAATGAATGTGTGGCGGTAACTGCTGAATCGCAGAATGTGCGGTTGCACCGTACACAACATAACATCATGTATGTAATCCCTAATCCCTAAAAGGTTACGCAGAGGTGTAGCTTTAATACATACAAATTTCACCAGTTATACTTTCGTCCCATGTAACAGGAAGCAAGACTATTGCCATCAACCGGGCAAAAGACCCAATAACACTTTGCCCGACCAGGGAATCGAACCCAGGACCTTATGCACAGAACTGGCGCTTGCGACAACTAGACCAAGGAGGCAGTCTGGAGTTGTACCATTTGAAATAATATTAGAAAAAAACCTTTTTACCGTCCGTTCAACCGATTTTGATTTCTATTCTGTAGGCATAAGGATAACATTAAAAGCAAAAACGAGGTTATTATACCAACTGTTTACTGCATCTGCCATTTTTCATGCCACCAACACAATATAAGTCAAAATCGGTTGAACGGACGGCAAAAAAGGTTTATTTAAACGTCTACTCTTATTCTAAATGTATACTTCATAGAAATGTAAAAAATGTATCTATGGTATACTCAGTTAACGACAAAAAGCTTAGACCTATTACAAATAAGTATTTGAATGGTTATATATACAGTTCTGCAGAGCCCTTTGGTGAAAACGAGCGTGATGATAAGAAAAGTTATGCAATAACAATCAATATGGCTGCACCAGTTACTGCACACGTTATGCAACTCAATCAGAGATCAATTTATAATGCATTCGCTGACGGCTGTGGTATTTCAAAGGAAATGCTGTCCGACGTTCTAAATGAGGACATCAGTACAAAATTAATACATGAACGCAAAATCATTATCATTAATCGGAAGAGAAATACGTAGAAAAGACACCAAAGGACGGAAATTGTCTCAAAAGATATCAAAATTAAAAATGGAGTTGAGAAAACTAGAGCTAATCGTAGATAAGAGCTTATTACTTATTCGTAGGAGCATTCATCATTATAAACCAACAGGAAAAACAAAAGTAGACGATGAAGGAAAACAAAAGCTAGCATCAGTAATAAATCATCATCTGTCTAGCTTTTTTCAAACTATGTTGGGGTCGGCTTCCAGTCTAACCGAATCTAGCTCAATACCAGTATTTTACATGGAGTGACTGCCTCTACAATCCAGTCACCGGGTAACACTGTACTCCTTAGCAACACTGATTGTCAGACTTTCGGGATTCTGACTACACGAAATACGCTGATTCTGACTACACGAAATCCCCCCATCCAGCGTTCGTTGGTCTATTATAAAATCTAATACGTGATATTGGCAAAATTGTAGTGTCTCTTCCACCAAAAGCCATAAAGAATTGAATTTAAAGCTACTCGTAAAGGCTGTCAAAGATCTACGAATGACAGCTGGGCGACACCAGTAACAATAATAAATGCTCACACAAAAAGCTCCAATAAAATGAGACGAACAAACTAAAAAACAAAACACCGACGAAATATTAGAGAACATTAGTAGTAAAACAAATATTTTCAAATAGATATCGAATCCGATAAATCATTATGAGAAGACGTGTCTGTGTTGGTACAAGATTCATTTGCATTAATGTTGTTCGAGATTCGAGCTACAAGAAAAATGGCCGACGTTTGAGCGAATATATCAGAGGAGATAGATCGTTCTTTATTTTCCTTCAACTAGACGCGGTCAACAACCCGTTTGGCCTGCGAGGTGGCTATGGATATAACTTTCCTTTTTAGGAGAGGGCCGTGTCTGCCATTAAGTTAAAAATTGCTCTAGCGAAGGCTTTTGACCCTTTTGGAACATTTATAGTAATATAGAAAGAACAATATTAATTGTTTAACAAATTGAGACTCTACGACAATTTGCCGTGTGCCAAAAGATGACAGTAGGTAAGTAATTGTGATTAGAATATACGGACATTTTAAAGTTGGTAAACAATTTTTATTGCTGAATGGGCCTGTTTTTGCCTCGATAACGCCTGATGGAAAGCAATGGATCAGGTCTATGATGGAATGAGCGTGCCCAGAAGACGCCTGTTCACTCTAATCTTGTTTTGAATTAATTTCCCTAAATATCTTCGACTAGTAGTTTATTATTTTGAAACCAAATATTTTGTACAAAAGTCGACGCTTGCTATTTTAAGTATAGGTAATAAAACAAACGGCCCATCATCAGATTAAAAAAAAGATTTAATAGACCGCGTTATCTCCATTGATTCGTATTATAATTATTGGCAAAATAGATAGTGTTTAAATAAACAACATAATTTGAAAGGAAAGACCAATTTCTAATTGTGAAGTAAAATATAATTACAGTAGAGAGATTTATGAACATTGTTTTCTTCAAACGTCTTTGTACAGTTTAATAGACAATTAACATAAAAATAACTCCAAAGCAGAGAGAAAGGAGTCTTGTACGGACACACAAAAACTAACAGAAGTGTATGAAATAAAAATGAATGAGAAATAATTAAATTTTATTGCAACAAGACTGGTCGCATAAACATTTTTAGATAAAACGTTTGGAACTTGTAGCAAAAGTAGTTGTACACGACGTAAAATTAAAACCAGTTCAAATATTGTAAGAATTTCTTGGAAATAACAACGACATTAATGGTAAATGGGTTGTGGAGGTAAGATAGGCAGTTGCTCCATGTCAAATATTGATACTCAGCTGAATCCGATTAAACAGGAAACCGATCCCAACATAATAAAGAAAAGGCTGGAGGGGGATGATGAACAACGATATTAATGGAAAATCTGCGTTGTGATGGTGGAAGGCATTTTGGTACATATATGGTACACGAGTCATCGTAATAACAATTTGAGTTGTGCAAGATATGACATTTACATAAAAACAGTCAGAATATAAGTACCTATAGATTTGGGTTTTTGCGGTTGTTGATAAGAAATATACCGAATCGTTTTGGAACAGAGCGTGTAGGTTTTAACTTGTTTATCTCGTCATGGGTTTTATTGCAAAATGGCAGGAAGACAGCGATAATAAAAAAGACTATTTTGGAAGGATAGTCCAAATTATCATAATATAATACCATATTTTACACCAGATATTGAAAAATATAAATATAATTATAAACGATGACCTGGTGAAGGCCGCAGAATCAGTTTGAAACGAGAAGCACAAAACCAGTCGAAGTGGCGGTGCTTGGGGGAGGTCTATATCCAGTAGTGGACGTCTTTCGGCTGAAAAGCCGCTTTTGGCTGATGATGATGACACCAAATAAAGGAACAGCATTGACCAATGACAAAATCAATGATGCAATTCATCCGAAAGGAGTAACATAACCAATTGAAACTAACATTACCAAGAAAATACTTCCAAATGATGAAATAAGACCAACAACTATTTCCACACCTATAGCAGTCACTAAGATAGATACTGACAATTACTACAACATGATTTTGGACTAAGCAAGCAGCGCCGCGGGCCAGAACAATAACCTAGTACAATATCTTTGGCACACAATTTGAAATAGGTGCGCCGTTAGACACGCCTAGTAATTGATATAACATAAGTTTATAATGTTAAGGTTGAGTAAAATCTAGATATTGAAACTAGACTAAAACCTAGACAGACTGAAATTGAGGGAAAGTAGTTGGAACATAATAAAAATGTAATACCTATATGACACAATGCTCCTAGGATTTTGTAATAATCTTGATTTAAAAGAGTGTCCTTGGAGTATCATTGCCGTTCTTCTCTATAGAGATCAACGTTTTGGAATGGGCAACGAACCTCAACTATCTGACTAACTGACCGACTCTTTGACGGTTCAACAGTGTATGTAAGTGGTTTAATCGAAAGCTAGCTAGCAAGGTTTAATCGAAATAAATGCTTTGAGTTTGAGTTTGAACGCAGGGCAAAGGCCTCTTAGAGAAGGCACGAGCATTGATCACCACGCTTGCTCAAGACGAATTGGCGATTTCAGACTTATATTAATATTTAAGTCTAGGTTTTAGTTATGTCCAAGATAAACTTAGAAAGAATATATGAATAGAAAAAGTCATATCAGTAACATAACATAGTATAACGCGTATATCCCCCAATGTTGAAAAATTTAGAAAAAAATCTTGAAAAGTTAAAATCTTGAAAAAGAGACTCACATATGAGTAAAAGAGATGGCCGCTCACAAGGCCGAACTTATTCTCAAACTCAATATATACCACATTTGGCTCTTGCAGAAATAACATTTAAGAGCAAAGAATACTTCATGCTGAAGAATCAACATCAGAAGAACTTTTGTAATTGACATAACACGTTCCAAATTTTACTAGCATGAATTCTCATTTCAAAAAGTTTTGTAATAATATTAAAAGCTTATTTCGTTTATTATTTATCTATAGATTGAGAATTTACTGTCTTATTTTTTTGTGTGTTTAAGAACATCTTTTGTTTTATGTGTTACTGGATATTTTGTACTTTCATAATTTATCTTGAACATTACTGACATCGCATCGGTGATAGAAAACATATCAAGGAAACCTGGACTTATAGTTAATATAAGTCTAAAACCGCCTACCCATCTTAAGCAAGCGTGGTCAATTCCCTTGCCTTCTCTGTATGATAAGAGGCTTTTACCCTGCAGTGGAACAATAACAGGCTGGTATTATTATTATGTTCCAAGTTCTACTTTCCCTCAATTTCAGTCTGTCTAGCTTCAAGTCTACTTACAATAATAATAATAATAATAATAATTTTTATTTTCTCACCACAATATCCTTATAAAATAATAACAAAAAGAAAAACAATATTGTCCAGTCATGGGCTTAAAGAAAAATATTGTGGGAGACTGGTGCCTAAGCTAAGCCGAAGCCTGTATTTCAGGCCACCAGGTCTCCGCCCCAAGTACATAATTTTAATATGGTTTCCCGTATACTAAAACTAGACAATGATTTCAGTTTTACTTATAGGAAGGAGTGCACGTGTGGAGTGTGTGAGTGTGTGGGAGGGTGAGTGTGTAGGTGTGTGAGTGCGTGTGCGTGTGTGTGTGTGATGAAAAAGTTGGTGTGTTAAACTGTTTGCTGAATGTAGTCGTATGTGCTTGTGGTAGTTAAACATAAGCGGAATGTGTTGTCTATTTTGGGATAGATAGAAGATTTTCGGTTGAGTCATAGTCAAGAGTCATAAGCCATCCATTAAGTTTTTTCTTACACAGGTGTTTTGTGAGTGGGAAGATGTTGTGAACTTTGTTTATTTTGTTATATAGGTAGCCTCCAAGAAAACAGAAGAATCGTTCGGAGAAACAAGTTGTAAATCTACCAACGGACCGGTCAACGGGGTCGTAGCGCCTTTTACCGAGCATTGGTGTGGGACTATAAGAAAGAAGTGCGTGTTGTTTCAGGATGGTCTGTTGTATGAATAGTTGGCGAACAGTGAGAACTCCACTTTCCCGGTATAGGTCGGTTGTGGGGTAGCGGAATGGTCGAAAAGACGATACTTTTAAGATTGCTCTCTGCGCCCTTTCAAGTTGGATTATAATCGATTTAGATGCGCCACCCCATGTTGTTATGCAATAGGTTAACAAAGACTGACACAGCGCGTAATAGACCGTCTTCCTAAGGCCTTCACCCGCCACATGTCTTAGGTTCTTAAATACATAAATTAATTTACGAACTCTGGAGGTAAGTGTGTCGATGTGTGGATGGAAGCCCAGGCAAGGATCCAGCAACACCCCAAGGTATTTTATAGAGTTTGTTCTCTCTAGGCAGGTGCACGTGCAAGTCGTGCTGTAGGGGATGGGGCAATTATGCGCTGTGATAGAAAAAAGTGGCGCCAGACTCTGAGATTCCTTTCGCATAGCAAAATTAATATATTTTGTTTTGTCTGCATTCAGGGTGAGGACGTTGTCATGTAACCATTTTGACACCTTATTCAGGCCAGATTGAGCACTTTCGAAAACGCTTTGCCACGAGGTAGAATTAAATATTAGGGCAGTGTCGTCAGCAAATGTGAAGATTTTGCCTTTGTCGAGATTGAGCGCACACAGATCATTAATATAAATTAAAAATAAAGTAGGCGCGATCACGCTGCCTTGTGGAACGCCGTGTGTAACAAATTTCTCTGCACTTATGTGATTGTTTATCTTAACGGTCTGTGTACGGTCTTTGAGATAGTCTTCGAAAAGCTTTAATTGCATTCCCCTTATACCCATGCTCTCCATCTTCTCTATAAGGATGGAAGTAGAGACGGTGTCAAAGGCTTTTGCCAAATCGAGGAAAATACCTAGGACCTTCTGCCCACCATCCAAGTTCCTAACTATGTGGTCTGTTAAGTCATGGACTGCATTGGAAGTTGATTTACCGGCACGAAAACCATATTGGTATGGAGATAGGAGCTTTTTGCTTTCCAGATAAGTTATTAGCCTATTGTTCATAATGCGCTCGAGGATCTTGGATAACGCAGGCAGAATAGCAATGGGTCTATAATTAGTTACTCGGTCTCTATTCCCACCCTTATATACAGGAATAATTACAGATCTCTTGAAAACCTTCGGGAATTTACCAGTTGCGAGGGCCAGATTGCAGATGTGTGTCAGGGGCGGAACTATTATATTTTTGTGCTGTTTAATTATCCTAGCAGATATACCATCCCAACCCACAGCACAACCGGCACGTAGGGACAATATTAGTCCTTCAACCTCATCCACGTCAGTAGGAAGCAGCACCATTGAGTGTGGGCACAAGTAACCGTCGGTGTAGCTTTTGTGTGTACCTGGTTGAGTACCTTGTATTTTTTCAGCTAGGCTTTTGCCAATTGTAACAAAATAGTTATTCACTACTTCGACTGCTTGTTCTGGCGTGGGTGAAAGTGTGAGCAACTGTGTTGGGGGTTCTTTAGTTTTAGTTCTATTCGTGATTTTGTTGATTGCCTCCCAAAGTTCTTTACTATTTTGGCCGGCGTTTTTTAACTCGTTCTGTTCGTGTTCGTTTTTTATTTTTTTTAGAAGAGAGTTACAGAAATTTCTGTAGCGAGTGTATGATGCTAAAAGAATAGTGTCATCTGGAAGCGATTTGACCCTCTTGTGCATATTATCTCTATGTGTCATGCAGCGGAGAAGTCCTGGTGTGATCCACGGCTTTATAATTTTTTTGCGGTTAGGGGTTTTGACATTTTGGGTGTTCCGCTGCATGATCTGCCTAATGGAATTTACGAGGAATTCTGCTGCCGTGTTAGGATCCTGCATTTCATAAATCGTATGTAAATCGAGTGTATTTAGGTCTAAAGATAGTTGATCATAATTTATTCGCGTTACACATCTAGATATTATTATATTCATTCAGTAGCAGCCCGGACTCCCGGAGTCTAGATTTTTGCCCTGTTTATTGGCAATAAGCTCACCCGTTATTATAGGTATGGGACTTAAACATATAACAGAACTGGTGAAATGTGTGTGTTTCTATACCTCTGCCTACCTCTTCGAGAGAATCAAGCGTGATGTTATGTTTAGGTATATGTAAGGAATATACCTCTAGTAACATTGTGTTCTCGCAATGAACTAGCAAACTATCATTTAGCTCGTGCTATTTTTAAAACCGGCACGTTATTTACTGAACCGGTTACAGCGGGCCTTTGAGAAGTACAATCAACTTATAACAGACTCACAGAGCCGTTCTCAAGTTTTTATTGACCGTAAGAAAGATATTTTAATTCTGTAGGCCTAAGGGCGTGAACATCTGCTCAGTAAAAATCTTAAAATCATTCATTCACTCACAGACAACGCACAGTCTAAACCACAGGGTTAATTAAAGAAGCAAGAAGTTTTGCACACAAGTGTTCCTATATATAGCCAAAATGAGCACTGAGGATTTTTGAATATTCCTAAAGGGGATCAAAGTTAGTATGTAAGTTCGTCATTTTGATGATCAACAATAAACCAAAAGAGATAAAGAATTTAAAAATGAATCTAGCATTGATTCCAATTTCTATGATCCTCCTAGCGAGAGAGATCTTTGGCCGTCGGTACGGGCAAAAGAAGCCCAAAAGTCTGGCAACCAAGTCTTGCAAGGGGAATTTTGTTACCCAGTAACTGGATTGTGGAGTCGTTCCATGTAAAATACTGTTATTCAGCTGCATCCTGTTAGACTGGAAGCCGACCCCAACATAGTTGATAAAAAGGCTAGGCAGATGATGGTTCTATCTGGAGTGCTCTCGCAGTTTTATAGTTACTCTAAAGGCAACTCTAAAAATCTTCTATAATTATGTTCCCCTATACATAATTATACCAGCATTTAAAATATATTTCATACTTCATAAATATGTCCACGATAATATTACATATTTATCATACGTCCATTTTTCAAACCATATAATATTTAAAATAATTTAATTAGCTATATTGCTGAACATAAAATTTAATGAGTTGATATATTTATTGTTATTATGTTGTAAGACAGCCACAGCATGGATGAGGTATGATTTTGGGCTTATTAATAAATAAATGGTTAGTGGCTACCGAGATGACGACTAATAGAGAAGTATGGAAGAAAAAAACATGTTGCGTGGACCCCATAGAAATGTAAAAACTTTCTTTCATATATCTATGGTGGACCCCAAATAAATTGGGATAAGGACAGGAGAATGATGATGATATAGTTAATGGAATTTTCTTTTGCTGAAGCTGCTGTAACTGATTATAAAATTGATTTTTTCAAAGATTTAGAGTATAAAAAAATGGTTGATTTGATTTTTGGCAGTAGCAAGTCCAAGTTATTGCCGTTTTAATAATTCACTTCAACATTTAAATATGTAAGTGAAAAAGAGGAAAAAAATATCAATGATTTTAAAGATTCTATTGGCCAGTAATTTTGGCAATTTGCAATGTAAATAGTAAATGATTTGCTTGCGGCCTCTTCATAGGAACCAAAGGTAATTATTTCATTAAATACAGCTACAATACGATTTGGCAAGGTACATTAAGTTTATTTCATAGTAATTGTAGAAACAAGTTAAGAAAAATTGAAATCATCTATATACGTTCGCTGTTTTTGCGCTACAACATTCATCAATGAGGTTGATCATATCGGTTTATTCAAAAGCAGTGTGCTGTTAACTACTTTAATTCCTTTTGTGACAAATGACAAAGAATGTATTCATTGATAGGATAAGCAACATTATTAACCAACTTAAAATAAAGAATATCATTGATAGTCTTATCAATCCGACTTCCCAAAGTGCTGACTCTAACATTTTAATCATTCTTTGTCCCAGACTATCCGATAATACCATAATGAATGAACTATTTGTTTACAAAAAGCCTTTGTTAGACATTAACGTACTAATGACTAACGAACCCTATTCCAAAAACATCTCTATAAGCAACCAAAAAGACAAACCATTACTACAGTTTAAAAAAAGAGAGAAACACGACGTTTTAACAAGTCCCGAAACATCAAAAAGGTGTGTACAAAAAAAAAACTACACGTCTAAATTATTACAAACATGCCAGGGAGATTGGTTCGTTCACAATCCCTTCAGACACTGAAAATAGCTTAAGACAAGTTTAAACAAACGAGCTGTACCCAGAAATGCTAAGTAGACGTTTAACTGTTTGGTTTAAAATAAAAATAGAAGCACTCAACGTCAGTCGAGGCTTGGTTACTTCATATACCTGTGCGAGTGATTATATTCTCGCCTTTAACAACTTTCGGAGTGATAAATACGATGGGAATTGATACGTTAAAAGAATTGGTCCTAAGAGACCACCCACCCTGTGGAACCCCAAAGAAACATTTCATGTTGCGAAAATTACGAATAATAATTTTCAAAGCAATTTAAGCCTAGTCTTATATCCAAAACGCTTGATTATTTACAAGCAGTCTTATTTAGTCAAACTTAGGCCAGGTCTACCCGGTGCTATTTAATTTCCAGTGGCATACCCATCGGACATACTAGAAGGCTAATTCTCGTAATTTAAAACATTCAACATCTAGATGCAGTCTCATCTCGGCGACAAACAAATGTCAAAAACATGAAAAGTAGAGGCATTTTTGACAGATTGAGACTGAGATCAGACATTGTGAACGTTCTTAAAATTACGAGAATTGCCCCTCCGAAGTTGAAGTAACAATAAAAGATGCACCGTCTAAACAGCGTTTTGAAGATGGAAGTCATTCGCTGGTTTAGTTTTGTATGCCAAAGCGAAGACACTTACTTCGTATAAATGTAGCTTTAGGTTATTCAACTAGAAAACGGTTTCAAACGTTGAAATGGCTACTATAGTAAACTGTATGGACTACGCTTCATTATTGGCAAAGATACGGCTCTTAGTTCCAACTAAGACATATGTTGGAATCAGGTATAGAGCTATTGTTCTCCATAATTTATTGCTTCACGCTTTCTCTTAAAGGGTTGAGCAATACTCCAGACGCTCTAATGTTAATTGCGTTAGCACAACTCTGAACTATGCTTTGAATTGTGTATTTGGAAGTAAATGTGAATATTAAGAAGGTGATATAAAAAGAAGGCAGGATATTTGAAGAAAATAATATAAAGCACATGAAAAGCGACTTTATACTCAACAGTCTTCATGAACATACATGGGACGAGCTATGAACTTGCAAAACAAGATTTTAAAACGAAACAGAGGAAAATATTTCTTCTTAATCTGGAATAATCTACAACAGCCGACATCAATGACATTATAAAGTTAGTTTGAAATTATTGTAGGACAGCATTTCCAAACAATATTAGTATAGGCTTTCTACACAACTGTAAATCAGTAACTCAGATAATAGCAACTGTGTTAGAAGACCCTGGTAAAAGCCAAGTTTAATAACTTCAAGCAAAAGTAGACTCAGAACTCCTACAATTGAGACCACACAAGGAAATGATAAGATTTTTATTACCACAGCATATAGCACGCCAAATCTACCAGTCTATCGGCAGAACTCTCACATGCTTCTCAAGTTTTTAAGTCGTCGCTAGGTCTCATGCAGTCCTTACTGTTATTCCTTACTATTGTAGCGACAGAAAGACTTTTTAAATTATTGATAGGCTTGCATTTGACCACTGTCTCATTTGATGGTAAGCAATGATAATTATGGTCAATGACGGAGCACGCTTGCCTAGAAGAAACCTATTCACTCTCACAGACACTATAGCTATCGGGAACAGGGAATTGCATTTTTCAGCTTTGCGAATATCTAAGTCATATAATATGTAGTTCATCTTATCGATTTCGATAACGGTGACCCTTAGAAATCACTTCCTTGCATATGCCAATAGAATTTAGTTTTGAACACCCGGTCACAACTAAAACAATAAAGTTGGCCTGCAGTGTTGTATGTATACGTGTAGAAGGGTCAAGTTATAGTAAGAATTCGGGGGTATATGAATGTTTGCAGTAACTAACACCTTCCAAGTTTTCAGTATTGTGACGCATTGAGTATTTGCGTCAGGTGTGTACGCATTTTTCCTGGACCGAGGTGTGTTAAGGCGTATTGTTTAAACCATCGAAGTGTTTGGGGCGTATCTTCCGGTAATAACGTGTGAAATGTACACATAAGGAGATTTGTAACGATACCAGTATCCGTCGACCGAATGTCGAATTGTTTTGTATGGGTCTTCTTGTTCTACCTCTCACAGAGAGGTGACCTGTGTCCCAGCAATGGGAATATTATAGACTGATTAAGATCTTTATGTTTCTAAATAGGATTAGGACTGTCTAAACTGTACGAGATGAATATTTCGCCAGTCGTGGGAGGCTAAGCTCATTGAAGTAGGTACTTAATAAGGTTGATAAGAGTGTATTTTCCTTTCGAAGGATTTGCTTTTAACGGTCTCTGCTAAAGCAGCGACAATTAAATAATGAGGAAGATGAAACATATTTGCCTAAAATTCGCCATATTTATCTTTCAACACGCCAAACAAGTATTAGTGCTAAGAGAAATGGGCACATTTATCAAGGTTTCCAATTTAGGAGAAATTCAATATTCATATATTCTTTTTCTAGTTGCGCATAGCTTTCGAGAACAGAAATTTTACAAGTCACGACTGATTGAGGCCTGCTGTTTATTTTTACGCTCAAATATGCATAGTCTATAATCGATTTTCCATTACAAGTTTAGTTTCATGGTCATCATAAAACTGGGTGACAGCAACTGGGAACCAGATCTTACTGTAGTATTGACATTACACAAATAGCCGGTTTAATATTCAGTCTTGGGACAAATATAGGTACAGAGTTATAATATGTTGGGACGTATCGTAAAAAAAGTTTTGAATAAGAATGTGGATGGTTATAAGAGTAGTAAAAGATCAAAATAATCAATGGATGAATTTTCTAAAGATGATGGCGGTGATGACGTACAAAGATAGCTATAGTGTCATATCGTAGAACATATCGTAAGAAAATTTTTGAGTATGAATGTACATCAACATATTCGTATCGATTATTTTCCCTCAACTTGTTCGTTTTTGTGTTAGTGTTTTTTTCTTTGCGTCATGTTTTACCGGTAGTAAACGAATTTTCTTTCTTTCTGAATCAGTTACACAGTTATGTAGCTGTGTTAGATCGTGGTAAAAGCCAAGTTGAATAACTTCAGGCAAAATAACTATAAAAGGCAAAGATAAAAGAGTAGCAAAAGACCAAAGAAACAATGGATAGATTTTCGAAAGATGACACCGAGATGACAGCGGATAAAGATCTATGAAAGAAGTAATTCTGTACCGACCCCAAAATAGATTGGGATCGGCACGAGGATAATCATGAATATCGTCTATGTAAAATTAAGTTAGTCAACTATGTGTGTGTGTCCAACTTAAGGCGACTCCGTGACCTAAAGTGCGGTCACTGTCGGACTGCATAGAAAAGAAAGAGAAGCGCGATGACACAACGGTGATAATTTATTGCAAATATGAAGCAATTATCTATTTACAAAAACTATTTAATAATAAATAATCCATCATTGAATGCAGTTTGGCATTAGACATTTAATGGTATATTTTTAATTGTAATTAAAATTGTTAATGAAGGGATAAACTGCTTTTAAAGAAAATTAAGAGGTGTATTTGAACATTATTTTGATGCATTAATGTATATTTATTTATGATTTCAGTTCCATCACTGTATTAAAATAAGACTTGAAAATATCATAATTTTTTCTTTGGTCAAAAGTATTTACGGTTTAAGAGATACACTGCTTTAAAAAACCAACTTTTTGACCGTTTTCGGGAACCTCCGCCTTAACATCATAAATGCTCATACACGACCGGATTCTATATTTAAACACACATTTGTTTAGAAAACAATGCATGACCAAAGTCACTGTTAAAACCGTTTTGTTTTTAAAAGATAATGAAACCTTTTTATGTGTCACGTTCTTTTTATCTTTAATTAACCCTATTTTTGGAACGATAAAAAGATTTTCTTGTCTCTTGTGGCCAGATGTTACCATGATTCTTTAGAGTCTATTTTCCTAGAAACGTTTTTGTTTTTGTAATTACCGTTGCTATGTAAATGATTCCTGCCATTATTCTTATTACTTCATACAGTTATTTATTGTGTATAAATCTCTGAGAATTGAGACAGATAGCTTCGTCTGTCACATTCTGAATGAATTATAGGCTCATCTTAGCTAGGTCGAATATCATTTCTATGACTACTCATTATAATGAGCTCTCTGCTCAAACCCTTGGAATATGCAAGTTGATACTTATTTTGTTGTATAAATAGAACCGTTATTAGCATCTATTTCTCGTACAATTCCTTTATCTTATCCAGTTTCCCTAAAAGACTTATCACTTATCTGAGAGATTGCGTTGTGTCTCAGCTTCACAAAAAATTGCGTCACGTTTTGTGGATAATGCTTAAGCTTTTCCGACGTTTTTTTCACGTAAATATGTATCTCGTTTACGTGTTTTCTCAATACAATTTGAAACTCATTCGTTTTGTTCTTAAAAACTACCTAAAATATATCAACTGTCACTATTGAGTTATGGCTAACAGAAAACCGGTCTATTTCGTCTACTATTTAACTATTTGACTATTTCGTTATTATGATAAACATGTTTTTCACACGTTTTAGTAATGGCACCATAGTGCTTAATCCTTATCTTGGTAAAAAATGAAATTTTCATTGTCATCAAACATCTATGAAAATTCCATCTTTTCTAATAGGTGTAGGTCTCAGAATTATTATTTATTTAGCTAAAAAAGCCTGTTACTATCTTTGTTACTTCATTTTGCTATTTTTTTATAAAAAAAATGACGGAGTTTTTGACATTTCATTGACTTTTTACCGCCATTCCCAAAGATAGTGACGCGCTTATTATTCGAGCAATTTATTTTCGTTAAATAAAAGAAAAAAGCTGAAATGCAAAAATCAGTCAAGAAAAATGAGGTGAAAAGGCTTCACTTTTAATACATAAAAGGTAAATATATCACATAATAAAAGCATATTATAAAGAGAACAAATACTAAAACCAAAATCACAGTTTTCTAGACAAGATTCATAACTTGTCCAAAGTTTTTCATTTATAGTATAAATAAATTCTAATTAATGCATTATCCGTTGTGAAAGTAATAAAAAAAAACTTGTCTTTTGAACTAAAAATTAAAAAAGCTACCTAATTTTTATATACGTTTTCCTATATCTGCATTTTGATCCATTAAGAACCCTAAGTCTTATTCAAATATCCTTTGCATAATGAAAAATATAAAAAATCGTTAACTCCTAAATGGTTTAAGAAACCTAATTTTATCATACACGTTAACATTTCTTTATATATAAATATATTTAACTGATCGTAGACTACAGTTTGATGTCCTCTAATGAAATTTACTTCACATATTAGTTCGATTTATCAGTAGGCCCATTATAATTAGATAAAAATTAGGCTTTCGTGTTCCTTAAGACTAAACTTTTGTCAAATTGGAACTTGTTCGGAACTTCAGTTTTTCACATCCCTAAATCACCATTCGATTACTTACAACTCGATAAGATCCACAATCCTTAGGGCACATCACTAATGCAGTACACCACTTTAGTTTTATATCACACAACGCACAAATTCACGTGTAAATAAGAGTGTCAGGGCGTAAATGCAGTGTGTGTAAAGTTTGTGTGGTGGCTGGGCCTGGTTTGTCGGCGAGGTCGGGACGCGGTGGTCGCGCTGCCCGGGCGCACATTCACCGAGCCAGCGGAGCTAGCACAGCACTCGCTGCCAGTGCCAAAGCGAGCGACGAAGCCAGCGCTGCCCCGCGAGAGTGAGACAACTCCTCACTCTTGATCACCTCATTTGGCGTCTTGTCGTACTTGTGCGTCTTTTTAGTCACAGGCTTCATTGTTGTGGTCGTTGTGGTGGTCGCTGGGGTCGTTGGCGGCGGTGGGGGCGGCGGGGGTGTTGGCTGAGGTATGGGCGCCGGAGACTGCTCCTCCGGCTTGCAACACACCCGGAACACTAGCTTCATATTATGACTCAAACATCGACCCCCGATACGTCTGTGCAAGTCATCTTTACTGGACGTCGATATGAAATAGTAGTCCTTTCCGGGGAGGAACTCTAGACCGCCCGGCTGGGGAGTGAACGGTCGAAACGTAATGGTGAAAAACATCAATTTGTGCGGTTTATCGCATATAGCGATTATTCTGGGGTTCGGATTAGTTATTCTACACGTATCATATTCTTCTTTGCTCACATTATAAATTATATATTTTTCCGTGTCCTCCTCAAAAGTCCCCGGGGTATACACTGGACAGATTATGTTCACTTGGTCGTATTCAAACTGAGCGTTTCCTTTATTCAAGTCAAATACATGATCCGTGTTGTCTATTCTGAATATGCTGTTTGTGGTGTTCCAATGTATGTAAAAGGACTTTGCATAGTTCCCCATCACGCTCTCGATGAAGAAAATAAGCACAAGGACGGTCCACGGCGTGTGACGAAGCCCAAAGTAAGTTAGCGACACCATCCTGACTGGTTTACTCGACTAGCATTATTCGACGAAGATGCTACGAAGTTGCTGTTAGCTACACACTATCACACATACACCAATCCATATTTATATTCCACGATCACTATACATCACTGAACGTCCACAATTTCACATATAAAACACGATCAATCCATTCAGAGGCGACGCGATAGGTCCTCCATGTTCTCCGTCCGCTAGATTCTATTCAACGATAAATGTGGAATTCCATAGGACGTGGCCCGTTCAAAACGCGTTGAAAACGACGCTTTCCTTGGTTTAAACACTGGTTTGAACTTCACGGTTGTGTTACACGGCTATTAGTGTGAGGATAAAGTTGAAATTAATCAATACATCACAGATTTTTTACAATACAGAGGTGTTCTTTGTATTGGGAACGGGCGACGCGGACTGGGACGGGCACGTAAGCGCCGCGCGGTGGTCGGCCGAACTACTGGAATGCGACCTGCGGGCTCGGTACGCATGCTCGCCCCTCCCGCGCCCCTGCACCTCCAGTGTTACCGACGCGTTCCGAGCTTTGCCGAGCTTTCGCTCCGTCGCCATTTTAGTTGTTGCCCTGTACGAAAATATAAAACGTTGTTGAACCCGTAAATTAACTAACCAAACTATATTTTTTACTATAAATCTAATTATTTTCCTTCATAATTTTGGAATAATAAATAATTTTTATTCTAAAGTTTAAGTTAAGAGCTTTTTGGTCCGACACGAACGCATCCATTAGCGGCCATTGAAAAAAGTCCACAACTGGTTTATACAATCGTAAAAGGGTATGACGCCGTACAGCGGACGATATTGCACACAATAATAATTTTAATTTTATGCTAATTATGCCAAATGATTTTATTTCTCATAAAAAATTTCTTTTTTTGTCTGTCGATGTTATTAATGAAGCTCTTAGTATTCGAGTTGAGGATTCCATTGACAATTAAGAATCGATTATTATGGCCGAAAAGAATAATGATTACAATTTGTATTTTTTTTTATTGGTTGGTATAAGATTTAGGATTTGATTGATTATTAATTAAATTCTTATTATGATTAGATTATAGGGTTTTATTATCACGATTTAGTTTGAATTTTATTTTAGGCTTATTTTTTTTGACATTATCTACCTACGTGTTTCCTTTAGATATTATCTACAGTCAATATTTATGATTAACTGTATCATTGCATTGTTTACCATAGAGAGGAACGAATTAGCCTACTCGTACTTAAATAGACTAAATAGACAGTGGCCTCTAGTACATTAATTTGAAAGTAGCCAGTAGGTACAATACTTACTGAAGGGAAAAAATCTGCTGTTTCATACATTTTGGTCAAGTACCTATTAACTTTTGTATTAAACAGCTGATTTTTTTTTTTCAGTGATTAATTACAGAGTTGGTCCCATAGTGAAAGTTGTTCATATTCATGGGTACCGTAAAATTTTGGAACGGTAAAAAAAATCATTCTGTATTCAAAAGCAATAATAGATTAGCAATGTCCTTCAAATTGATTCAGATTATGATTGACAGTGACTTACGCAATTATGGTGCCGGACAAACTCCGATTGTAACAAAATAGTTATAAACAATTTTTGGAGGCGTAAGCCAGTAATTGATGTCATTATAAAATCATCACTCTAAAGTCTAAAATGACATAAAAGCAGTAAATGTGTCATTAACAAACTCTGTAATTGGCTATTACGAGTTGCCGTAAGGGTCTGAGGCAGATTTTATGGCTTTTGTAGACAATAGACTTATAGGAAGACGTAATAAGGTAGTTTGGGCTTGAGTTCATAATTATATTTAAAGGAAAATACATCAATGGTGGTATTGTAATAAAATAATATTATCTTAGCCAAAATGAACGGTTATTTTTATTTGATACTAGCAGCGCCCCGCAGTTTCATCAGCATAAGTGTCGATCCCGTGGGAATATTGGGTTAAAAAATATCCTATGCGTTAATCCTGGTTATAAACTATCTGTGTGCCAAATTTTATCAAAATCCGTCCAGCCGTTTGTGCGTGAAGAAGTAATAAACATACAAACACACAAACTTTCGCCTTTATTATATTAGTGTGAAGTGTGATTACATACTTAATGCCTGAATCCTCCGAAGGGTAGGACACCCTTAATTCGCCAGTTATGTACCTATTGATGGCAATAGGCTCCAAATCCTCTGCTGGGACACAGGGCAGACCTAGTGCGGGTTGGCAGAATAGATGTCACTGTCTTCGATTTTTTAGTTCTAGGCCTAGGACATACCGGTTTCCTCACGATGTTTTCCTTCACCGTTTCGAGAGCAGTGGTGATGAAATAATTTACACAAAGTGAGGTGCCTGCCTGGGTTCGAACCCCTACAACGTGGTAAATCGCGGCCGTTACCACTGGGCCACAATTTACTATGGGCGTGACGATATTTATGTCATCGTATCATAATACTAAAGTATGTTTTCAAAGAGTCCAAGGTTCGGTTCCCGACACAGAGACTCGTTAGCATTATGCAACAAATCCTACTTAATTAGAGATGATACGGTTTCTGGTGGGTGTAGGGAGTGTGTAAGTTGAGGATTACGTGGGACAGAATTTTTCTTGAAAGAAAAGGTGATATAACTGAACTGGCATGTCATGCTTTGTGTGCAACTTTTCTCAAATCATGCCATAATTAGTTTTATTTATTTTTAGAGTTGGTATATCTTGACCTATTTTATAATTTATTATAAACGTGAAAGTTTGTGAGGATGGCTGGATGATTGTTTGTTACTCTTTCACGCAAAAACTACTAAACGGATTTGGATGAAATTTGGTACACAGATTGTTTATCACCAGGATTAACACATATGATTGTTTTTATCCTGATATTACCACGCGATCGAAACTTATGCGGGTGAAACCGCGGGGCGCTGCTATTCTATTGATATGGCTTTTCCAAGAGTTTCTTTACCTATAGATGATTGAGAAATCACCCTTTTCTCGAAAACAGTAAAATCTGTACTAATGTAATACTATAATCTGCTGAAGAATGTGTTTGTTTGTTTGAGCGCCCTAATCTCAGAAACGACTAGTCAGATTTGAAAAATTCTTCGAATTTTGTCAATACCAACCAATAGCTTTTATTTGTGCCCAGTTAGTGAAAGAAAGAAAGAAAAAGTATTTATTGCGACTCGTACAGGAAGATCACAATCTAAACTAAAAACAGTAAAAAATAAAATACTAAGTTATATTAAAAAAAAAGATAAATTAAACAGAAAATCCTATACGAGGCCAAATGGCTCCTATCTCAGCATGATGCTGCGACATTTAAAAAAATTATGTCGCAGCGCTGGTATTCACTATAGGCTTTCTCTCTAGTGACTATAGGCCACAGTATACATATATTCTCACTTGGCGAAATGTTTGTATGGTAGGTATGAAGCCTTCCATCACTTTCCTTCTAGAAATACTGACATTCAAAGCCCTTCCAAAAGGTCGTTTTGTATGGAGAACAATGGCAAAGGAATAATTCCTTTGCCTCATTCCCAAAAAAGGACTAAGTATCCCAGTTCCCCATGAACCCATGGCCACCTAAACATTCCGCCCCAGTTCTTCAGCGTCACCTAATGCGTATTATACGTACGTTTGACAAATCCTATTAACGAGTATAGGTACTAGCCATTTAGCCATCCGAACGGAATAGGATTGGCTAAAGACCGGATTTGTGATTCCGTCAAACAAAAGTGGTTAATTGTTGGTGAATATTCATTATTTTGTCGAGCTGTTTTAATTTTGCGGAGTCTATGGCAATTGATAGTTTTGTTAACAAAAGTTCGTGGACCTTGATCATTACCATCCACAATTGTTAAAATAATAATTATTATCATTCGCCCTTATCCCAACAACATGTATTTTTCTTCCATACTTCTCTATTAGTCGTCATCTCGGTAGTCACCCCCTTTCTAACCATACCATCATTCACATAGTCCATCCATCGTTTCTTTGGTCTTCCCTTACTCTTATAGCCATCGACATTCATACTTTAAACTGTTAAATAATATAAATTAAGTCCTCCAGACTGTATTTCAGCCACGGCGGCCAATCTCAACGGAGACTAGCCTTCGGCGCGGGAGATATTGTAGTACACAAGCGTGCGAGCAGACACAGGTGCACTCCCTCTTCCCTCACTCTCATAGTCCGATGGGACGGCACGACCGGAGAGAGATCAGGCGCACAAAACAAGTGTACAATAATTTTATAATGTACTAGCTGTGCCCCGCGGTTTCAACCGCGATAAAAGTCTTATAGACCTTTTTTATTGATTCCCTTTACAAATCTCCACCCCCTTTTTACACCCCTAAGTGATAATTTCGGGGATAAAAACTATTCTATACCCTTCCCCCCACAACTCAAACTATACCAAATTTCATCTAAATCGGTTCAGCGGTTATTAATTCCCCATACAAACTTCCACCCCCCTTTTCACCCCCTTAAAGAATGATTTCTGGGATAAAATCTATCCTATGTCCTTCCTCGGGATGCAATCTATCTCTCTGCCAAATTTCATCTAAATCCGTTCAGTGGTTTAGGCGTGAAAAGGTAACATACAGACAGACAGAGTTACTTTCGAATTTATAATACTAGTACGGATTTAAAGGGTCTTTTCTCTAGTAATTTTTGTGCTAATTGAACCAAATAACGCGATAATTGAAGGATTGGCCCCTCAGACGGTTCTAAAGCCTTCATTTGGGAACTTAGGTCCATTTTAGGGGTCTAAGGATTGAAGGTTTTATGTCACTGATTTGAATTCTATAAGGGACATTGAATAGCAATGGTTTCCAAGTAGCAACCTGAGGGGCAATTCTCGTAATTTTATTTTAAGAATGTTCACAGTCTGATCTGTCTCAATCTGTCAAAAATAACTTTAACTTCCCTACATTTTTGACAAGTTTTTGACATTAATTGCTTGTCGTTGAGATGAGACTGCGACTAGATTTTGAACGTTTGAAATTACGGGAATTGGATTTCTGGCGTCTGGATTTAGGACTAGTTAAAGACAATAGGGTCATCCCCTATTAGATGGGCCAAACTAGTGAAAGGTGAGTGCCTGACCCCTCTAGGAAAAAAACAGTCGTGATGTTATGTAAGTACCTGATGTTTATTTATGTCATGTCAAACATGTACCTAAGCATTAGATAAGCTTCCTATATTTGTTACGTAAGTAACTTGTTAATAAAAAATAATAATTTACTACCGGCGTCCCGCGATTTTACCCGCATAAGTCTCGATCCCGTGCGAATATCGGGATAAAAAGCATCCTATGTCCTAATCCAGATCATGGTCTACCCATGTGCCAAATTTCATCCAAATCTGTTCAGCCGTTTTAGCGTGAAAGCAAAACACAAACATTCAAAAAAAAAATTTTTCTCTTTGTAATATTAGTTTTTTAGATTAGATTTTAATCTCTTCTTCGTGTCTCTGGCACGACTGTATTTTAGATCTTGTTGGTCCAAAACTTTGCCACTTCCACGGCATCGTCGGTGGCAGCGCAGAACGTCACTTTGACTGCATGTTTTGAGACACAGAGGGCAGGAGAGGAGGTGGAGCATGGTTTGCGAAATATCTCCACAATTACACCTTACTGCTGTTCCGTCGAGGTAGCCCCACTTAACCAGATTGGACTTACATCTTCCCACTTATGTCTGGAGATGCTTCAGAGACTTCCAAGTGGACCACGGAAGGTTACATTCAAATAAAATAACTGGTGAAATGTGAGGGACCACCTCTTCTTATCCCCTCTTGGATTACACGCATGATGTTATGTTGAAGCCTACCTATGTGTTTATTTATGTCATGTCGAACATGTGGACTTACGTAGCAGATAAGCTTCTATGTTTGTTACGTAGGTAAATATTATAACTTGTCCGGACGATAAGTAGCCCTATCTTGTAATGTGTCAGTTTGTTTGGCTCTCCCGATATCGGGAACTACCGATTTTGTTTGTCAACAGAGTTTTATATTGAAAAAGTTTCAATTCGATACGAAAATTAAAATTAGGCTTAGTAATAACATTTTTTCAGCAATTACATTATTGTGCCAGCTATGTTTGGCTATAATTGAATTTGCATGTTGTGTAAATTTTATGAGCATTTTTATCATTCACCATTCGTTAGCAATCCTGTAATGCTATTCTGTAAAAATCTCACCGTGAAAACTTAGGTGAAGTGAGCTTAAAGTGAGCTGTCAATAATGTCAAAACCTAGCATCAGGTGCAATGACAGCTCACTTGAAGCTCACTTCACCTAAGTTATCACGGTGATCTTTTTACAGAATAGCACTGCTGAAATAAACAAAATAAAATAAATAACAACCATAAAGTTAGATAGGTACCTACCACTAGCGCCATCTAGCGCCGTAGACGTGCTCATCATAAAGTGCAAGTTTAAAGTTTCACAATACATTAGTAACTTAATATCTTCTGTTTGTTTGTTTGCTTTATTGATAGTCTGCACCTTAAGGTCGTGGGACACTGCAGTGTAATAATAATAATAATTCTTTATTTCAGATAACTAAGATCCAAAGTGTTAGTAATTACAATAATGACTTAAGACTATTGTTAGTAAAGTGACACAATATTGGTGATTCTTATTTATTGATCACCATCCTTACCATTTTTTTGAAAATTGGAGAGGTAACATCCTCCCCTATTATTTTGAGGATGCTGTTGCTAGTTCCTCGTACTCTGCTTAGTAGAGATGCAGTTTTTTTGCGAATCACCTCATGAAAACCATCAGTTCGATTCTGCACAAACATCTCTGAAGCACTACAAAAGCGAGGCCTTCGCAACAGCATCCTAAAAATATTATTATACTGGACGCGCAGCGCGTCCATCGCTCTTTTGGCATACGCGACCCACAGGTTTCCCGTGTAGAAACTTTGGCAGTATGCCTTAAAAAGGGTGATTTTGACATCTACACTACATCGGGAGAACCTGCGTGCCAGCATATTACCTCGGACCGATAGCGCCCTGCGCTCCCTTTCAATGTCTACATTGTCCTTAAGGTCGGCGGTGAGGAAGTGCCCGAGGTAATGCCTTGCAAACAGCAGTTAGGTACCTTACGGTCGTCCTCAAACGCAAATCTGTTTTGCGCAGCTAATAAGAGAGAGTATTAAGAACTTCTTAAAGTTAGGTTTAGGCTGTGTAACCAGTACAGTCGACCACATCTAAATGTTAACACTTGGACCTTGAACTGGCCTTACGTAGTAGTTAGTACTGAGTTTCGATTGAATACGAGGTCAGATTATACTGGTTTTTCTTTTCGGTCATAGGTTTTTTACGGTTGTGTGTGTGTGTTTATATGTTTGTTACTACTTCACGCTCAAACGGCTGAACCAATTTTGATAAAATTTTGTATGAAGGTAGCTGACACCCTGGATTAACATACAGGCTACTTTCTATCCTAAGATTCCCACGGGATCGACATTTACGCGGGTGAAACCGCGGGGCGCAGCTAGCCATAAATAAAACTACTTAACTTCATATTTCCGAGTGTTGAGCAAATTTTTTTTTAAGTTAGCAATAAAGAGAGGGTATTGTTACATCTCAAGACAGTATTCTATAGGTATCCGTATATAACATAACATAACACACAATGTAACATCACGCCTGTAGTCTCCGTTATATACCGTTGGGCGCCAACTGTAACTCGGTTTTTTGTAGTTAATTTGTTTATTTATTATTTAGTTATCCAATAAACTTGCAATTAATTAACTAAACAAAAGGCATCAACGCCATCTGTGTCAACGTAGAACAGCGTTGACAACCAAGGCGTTAGTCCGCCGTTAATTACAGCAGGTGTCGCTACTAGACACGATTAATATTTAATTTTTTGCAACGTCACAAAGGGTTAGGCAGATATGTAACTATAGTAGGTACAGACGCCAGCACATCAAGCTACCCGAAACTGTCAAATTTTTCCAATCAACTTTGAACCTTATACTTTAGCAATAAAGTTGAAAATCTATTTAAAAAAATTGACAGATTGTAGTAGGTTGATGTGCTGGCGTCTGTACACCCACATTTCGCCAGTTATGTTTTTGTCCCATTAATAGGCGACAAGTCTATTGCCATCAGCCGGCACAAGTTCAGACTCCGGGCTGCTTCTGATATTGTACTGCACCTATGAATTTCAGATAAAACCCAATTTATAACATTTTACCCGATCCGTGAATATCTATAAACCAGCGGTGCTATTCTGTAAAAAGATCACCGTGATAACTTCGGTGAAGTGAGCTTAAAGTGAGCTGTCATTCCAACTAATGCTAGGGATTAACACTTTTGACAGCTCACTTCACCTAAGTTTTCACGGTGAGATTTCTACAGAATAGCATGGCAGGACCTCATGCTCAGCAGTAATTTCTCACTGCTGGACAAAAGCTTTTAAATTGTAAAGAGAGAGAGAGAGCAAGTATCTAGTGTTATATCTCAAGACGATCCAAAAACAGTTTTACAAATGTTACGCCATAACAGACTGCCACGGTAACATTTAGCCTCCAGTACTTAGCGCGGTAATATTACGTGTTTGCGCAACGTGTCAAGTACTCTGCTAAAACATAGTCTTAGTCCCTGAGTCCCAGAGGACAAAGGGCTTTTATTCGTTACCGAGTAAATTTTAAGAAAAATTGTGGATATATTTTGTTGTGTAAATGATAAATGACGTGTAAGCAAAGGCTACGAGTATAAGCAAGATTTCAGAAAAAAAATATTTTTATTTTATACTACAGTGCCCCGCGGTTTCACCCGCATAGGTATCGATCCCGTGGGAATATCGGGATAAAAATTATCCTAAGTGTTAATCCTGGTTATAAACTATCTGTGTGCCAAATTTCATCCAAATCCGTTACGTAGTTTTTACGTGAAAGAGTAACAAACATCCATCCATCCTCAAAAATTTAGTAGGATTCATAGGTGTCTAAGTACTAGTAAAAGTTATTAGGTAGGTTCCTGATAACTTTTACGAGGTAAGCTATTCATGAAATGAATGTTGTCAAACGTTGTTCTGCTAACAAAATGTATTAGCTGATGGTCATTTTATCTATCAATACTTCTATACTAATAATATATAAGGTGCTATAAAAATATCTGCCACGGCTTCAATGGGAGACAGTATTCTGTATATAGATTACAATAGTAAAGATACATTATTGATCTTATGTCATAAATGTTTTTATGCAAAAAATGTGCGGTATTTGAATTGATTTAGTTGTATGAAACCGTCCGATAGTAATTAGCTGTTGCCGCACCGTCAATTTATTTCGCAAAATGTGACGAAGCGACACATCGCGCGTAGTTTGTGAATTGTGAACCACGGTATGCAGAATAGAGTAGATGTTTATTTAATTACTGCATTTTCTCAAATTGATTTAACTATTCCGGGGTACAAAATTTCTTCACTAGTGTAATCTATACAAAAAATACTGTCTCCCATTAAAGCCGTGGCATATATTTTATGAGGTAAAACTTGTGATTTTTGAACTAGATTATACTGATTCGGTTCCGAAAATTCTTTCACTAATGCTAAGCTATAACATTGCTGAGTGTCTTAAGCATAGATATCCGTGGTCTTAATAAATATTAGTGAAAACAAAAATATTCTACTAAAACGTAGCCTAAGTCCCTGACTCCCAGAGGACTAAGGGCTTTTATTCGTTACCGAGAAAATTTTAAGAAAAAAAAATGTGGATATTTGTTGTGTTAATGAAAAAACTTTTTACAAAAAAAACAACCGACTTCCAAAAACAAACACTACAAATTGAAAAATAACTTTAATTTCGGAAGTCGGTGTCGTTGGTTCCACATTTTCGTTTTTTTGACACCGACTTCCGAAATTAAAGTTATTTTTCAATTTGTAGTGTTTGTTTTTGGAAGTCGGTTGTTTTTTTTGTAAAAAGTTTTTATTTTTTGCTTTTTAGTTGTACCTACCCCATACAAATTCATATAACACTACTTGCTAGTGACAGGAAGATAAACATCATCAATATAAACTAAGTGGAAAACAAACGTATTGTTGACGCTAATTCCAAAACTACCCAAGCAAAGTTCATAAAATTTATATGGGACCACCTCTGAAGCATACCTTATTCATTAATTAGACAAGATGCTGATAATCCTGGCTGCAGCATCAGGCCAAACTTATGTCAACTTTGCATTGAACTTAAAATTTAGTCCTGTTTAAAATGAGCCCAAACACGACTACGGTGCTGTAATTTCAAGGTTTGTAGGTACTTTTTCTGATGCTCCTGGCTTCAGCATCAGGTCTCTATGTACTTCGGTGTTCCTCATTAACATTACGTTTATCCACACATCGAGCCCTTTCCAATGAGCCTAAACACGATATATCTGCTGTTAGTTGTCGAGGAGTTAGGTACTCTGCAGACTATCCTGACTGCAGCATCAGGTCATGACTTGATGATCATGAGACCAAATGTGGCAAATGCCCAATCAAACATCAAAACAATTTACTAAAACAGTCCTTGCCTGTTCGAGTAACTTCTTACTGTTAAGGAGTTGTACCTTCCATCATCAGCCCAGCTACCTGAGATGGTGACAACCATACGCAAATACACAAGATACTTCATAAAATATGCGAAAAACCACAAGTAGGCCTATAAAATTTGAGGGTTGCCCTCGATTTCTCTAAGATCCCATCATCAGATCCTAACTTGGTGACAATGGGACCACCTCAGAACTATCTACTTTCGAACAAAAAAAGAATTTTGAAAATCTGACGACAATTGGCGGAGTATTCGATGAACAAACATACAAAAAAAAAAAAAAAAAAAAAAAAAAAAAAAATACAAACAGCCGAACATAGTACCTCCTCCTTTTTGTGAAGTCGGTAAAAAATGACGCGTCGCAAAGGCTGTAAGTAAGGTTTTAGAAAAGTTTTATTTTCAAGAGTTTATGTAATAGGTACTTACCAGCAGTGCGATTCTGTAACCATCTCACCGTGAAAACTTCTATTCTATTTTTAATAAATGGCAAGCAAAGCCGATGTCGACTACCGTGAAAACTTATGTGAAGTGTCAGACGCAAAAAAAAAGAATAATAAAAATAATAAAAAAAGAAACTATGAAACGTGCACTAAACATAATGGCGGCGCTGTCTCGCTTTAACATCTGCAGTTTGTGCATAGTCTGCGTCATTTTTGCTATGTTGGTATTCAGTTTTAGTGCAGATTTCATACAAGCGCCGATTTACATCTTTTTCTATGGGACTCCCGTCTCTACTTACATTATAATGAACATTACTTACTCTATGGTAAAGTGAGCGTGGAGTGAGCTGTCAGTGTCATCCCACCTGATACTAGGGATTGACCAAGCATACATTAATTACAACCATAATCGAGATTGTAATAATATTCTTTGTGCTAATTCTATTGATCATTTTAGGTATATAATTTCAAAGCTAGAATTTTAGTTGTCAAAATTGTTTGGAGAGCAAAACAGAAACTTTGTCAGAACGTCAATGTTGTTATTTTTCTTTTTTTTTTCCTAGACTAGTTCTTATATAGATTGAGGCGCGAGCGCGTCCTGCTTATTCTGTAAGCTATGATGAAAACTTTGGTTTTCTGCCGGATAACCTTATTCCGGACTCTATCCCTCGGAGAGACTCCAAGCATAGCTCGTTCCATAGCTCGCTGAGCGACCTTAAAAAGAAGTTCCAAACCGTATTATTTTTAACAATTTTAACAACCGTATGCCCCCGACTGTACTTACTTAAAGTTTCGTATGTCAGTACAGTTCGCTTCATTCGTTTACTTAGTCTTATGTACCTATGTCAGACTAGCAACCCACCCGTGGTTTGCATGGTATTTACCACAGAACAGTTAATATCTGTCCTGGAGTGGAGACCGCGTATCGGCAAGCGTAGTGTGGGACGCCCCCCAGCTAGATGGACGGACGACCTAAAGAAGGTGGCTGGGGTAGACTGGATGCTGTAGGCGGAGGACATAGGGTATTGTGGCGCAGTCTGGGGGAGGCCTATGTCCAACAGTGGACTGCGATAGGCTGAGTTGATTGATTGATTGATTGGTAGTTCCAGAGATTAGTTCGTTCAAACAAAAAAACAAACTAATTCTTCAACCTTATTATTAGTGTAGATTACTAGTTTCTGTTCCTTGTTGATGAAATAAACTTGACAATGTATAATCGACAATAATAATTAAGACTCGGCCACCACTGCTCTCAAAACGGTGAAGGCAAAAAAAAAAAATACTCAAAAACCTCGTGAGGAAGCCGGCATGTCCGAAAGCCAATATTTCTTTAAAAAAAAATTCTCATTTTGTCACACTAGACAGACAAGGAACTTTCTCTTATAATTAGTTTCCAGAACCAATTACAACAACAGTCATAATAAATTGGAATATTTAAAAGGACATAACAGTCCCTATTTACCGATAATTTTATGACAAGGAAACCCTTTTAGAAAGGGTAGAGGTACCGGTTAACAGTCCGACAAACAATTGTTTTATTATTTTATTCGTTCATTATGAACCGTTAGAAGAAAGTTGGGAAAGGATACAAAAGATAAATAAAAATTTATTTCTCAAACAATTGCTGATGAGTAATAAATAGTAATAAAAGCAACCCTTATTTTGCTAAGCGGTAAAAGATAAAGATACAGTAATATTTGACGGTATTTAGGTACCCCTTACCGATTGCCGAAATATTTTTAAGAGATGATTCGTAATCACGGTTTTAAAATGGTGTATTTTTAATGTTTGTAATGACGAGGACTTTCTTGTCAAAACACGCCAACAATCTGCTAGCCTTTTCCCAACTATGTTGGGGTCGACGTCCAGCCTATCTGACCTCTACAACCCAGTTACTGGTTAACAAGATATACTCCTTGGGACTTGTTTCAAGACCTTTGGGCTTCTGACGACCCGTAACGACTGTCAAAGATGTACTAATGACAGTCGGGACCAACGGTTTAATTTGCTTTCCTAAGCACGGATGGGTCTCGTATGATGAGATGCGTACGCATCCGTTCAGCCGCGGAAAGCTGAACGGACTCCATACAAAATCATTGTTTTCTATGGACAAAAGCTCAATAGAGCTGAATAAGTGTGGTTAGTTCTTAATGCCGAACGAGTTTTGCCGATCGGCACAAGCCGAATGAAAGCCGAAAGTGCGTAGTTATTAATTCGGGTCGAATCTGTTGTTTAGCAAATACTTTAGAATCTTTATTTATTTATTAATAACCAACTTATATTAACAGTTTGCACCACACATAAAAGTTATTAGTCAATATTAGTAATTACACATGTCATACAATCATAAAATTAGGTTAAATTTATATTACATAATAAAAGATGAAATGAAATAAAGTGAAACAAAATTGGTCAAAAATTAGATAAAAATTAGATAAAATTAGATAGAAATTAGGATAAATTGGAATATAATTATTAATAACAGATAACCATTTTATATAAATTTAATCGAATGTGTGTTTAGCACCTCGTACAGAGTATTAAAGATGTGGTTAGAATTTCTAAACGATTTAGTTTTAACAACGAAATTACCAATAATGTACAGACGCCAGCACATCAAGCTACCCGAAACTGTCAAATTATCCCAATCAACTTTGAACCTTATGCTTTAGCGATAAAGTTAAAAATCTATTGCAGAAATTTGACATATTGTAGTAGCTTGATGTGCTGGCGTCTGAGTCTGTACTTACCTTTAAAAACATCCTCCCTTTATCAATCAATTTATCGTGACATTATCAATCATAAACTAACAATCATGCATCAGGATTATAAGATTTATCAATATAATGTATACAAAATTCTTCTCGAAAATCGATTTCAAACTTTGCCCCATTTAAAATAAAGCACAATTTTGATGTGAACTGGTACAAATGTACAAATTCGTACAAATGTCTTTACAAAGCGTATTTTGAATATTAGGATGTAGGTATTAAGGTACAATTTCGAGGTGAAGTGAGTTTCGACCAGTAAAATACACAAGTAAATAGGTCAAAATGTCGTGTTTTACAAGGTTGGTATTAAGTTTGAACCCTTGTGGTTATTTGAAGGACGATAATTATGGGTATATTGTAAGTGCTTAGATGTAAAATAAATCTTCAGTAATCTATGGAAAAAGCTGCAGCACATAACATTACAATTCACATTTGCCTATTTATACTAATAATAACGCTGTAGAGTTTGTTTGTTTGCACGCGCTTAACTCTGGAAAAATCTGGAGAAGCCCGAAAGTCTGAAAACCAGTCTTACCAAGGGGTATCGTATTACCCAGTAACTGGGTTGTGGAGGTCCAATAGGCACTCGCTTCATGTAAAATACTGGTATTCAGCTGCATCCGGTGAGACTTGAAGCTGACCCCAACTTAGTTGGGAAGAAGGCTAGGAAAATGATTATCAATTGGACACAAATTCTGAATTCCTGATTCTGACAAAAGCACGTTTCAAAATAAATTACGATAACATGAATACCTTCTATAGAAAGGACAAAAACAATAGTCATAAGCTCTCATTGTTTCAAAACTTTACAAAAGACTTCTGCAATTTATAAATCCCGTTCTTCGATACTTGCACTGAGTTGCAACACTAACTCGTTACACAACTAAAAGACAGATTTTAACAGCCCTCAGTCACAAAACAATAAAATCACCCTTTCTCCAAAAAAAACACGGTTTTTATTCTTAAAAAATTATACCCTCTTTTTAGCAAAAAAAAAAAAAATTTGAAAAGAAAGTTTTTGAAAAGATACACGTAATCGTGTAACAATAACAAAAATATTGAAATGTCATTGCGCAGTTAAAGAGATTGCCCAATTTTTTTCTTTGTTCGCGTAAAAAGTGGTCTAGGGATGTGCTTAGCTAATATTATCGATAAAAATTAACCATTAATAATATCCCAGATGTTGGGTGGACTTTGCAAAAGTTTCATTCCATGAAGTCGTCTTTAGTTAAAGTTATCACAATATTGTATTTTAAGTGCAAACTGGTTACTATTTCACCCGCATGAGTTTCCCGTGGGAATATCGGGATTAAAACTATTCTATGTCCTTTCCCGGGACTCAAACTATCTCTATATCAAATTTCATCTAAATCGGTTCAGCGGTTTAAGCGTGAAGAGGTAACAGACAGACACACTTTCGCATTTATAATATTAGTATGGATTAGCCGTTAATGACCCACTGCTTGGAAAAGACCTCCCTACGCTCATTCCACCTCTCTCTCTCTCTTCCAGAGCTGCCAAGGACCAATCTTCATGAAAAAAGTACAAGTCATCCCGCCATCTCCGTCTGGGCATGCCGAGATGTCGTTTGCCATTAAGCGGGGTCCCGGTCGTAAGTTTGGCCCATTGGTCGTCTGACAAGCGACAGATGTGTCCAGGCTAATAATTCCATTTAAGCGTGGCAACGTTCCGAGTGACATCTGTTATTTTAGTAATGGAACTGAGGTCTGATGTCATTCATAGTCATGTATAACCGTGAGTTTGCACTGGCGAAACATAGTTCGTCTTTATTAGAATATGTATTGTAAGTACTGCACTTGCAATTATCGTATACCCCTCTGTAAGACTGGTTGTCAGACTTCCGGACTTCTGACGATCCGTAACGACTGTCAAAGATCCACGAATGACAGCCGGGACCAACGGCACGTGCTTTCCGAGACACGGAGGTACAAGCCTCTCAATTCATCATTCATCATCAACATAATTATTTAGTGCACAACTGTACCTAAAAGTGTATCTAAGAAGAATAACTGTTCAGGATTTTTAAAAGTGTAGGTATCTATAAGGAACAGAAGCGAGATTTTTTCAAAAGTGTCTCTACGAGGAAAGTGTATCTACGAGGAATAATTCGGATTTTTGTATTCTTAACCCGGTCCACTAGTTTAATACCCAGAATACTCCGTTCCATAGCTCTCTGGCAAACCTCGAGCGTGGACCTTTGCACGAGATTGCGCGTTGAAATTGGGTCAAGTACCAATGTGACTTTTTCATTTCATAATATTACTATGTACTTCCTAAGTTTATCTTGGACGTTACTAACATCGGTGTAGGAAAACATTGTAAGAAAACCTGAACTCTAGTCCGCGCGGAACTAGTTGGCCGCGCCTTAGGTATGTGAGCGGTGGGACGGAGGGGCGGGGGCGCATTACTCAGTACGTGCATTGCAGTGCATTGCGAACCGCCGCCTCACCCATGCCCCCATCTCAGCGGCCAACTAGTTCCGCGCGGACTATAATGGCTAATGTGTCTGAAATCGCCAACCCATCTTGCTTGAGCAAGCGAGGTGTAATGAGAGTGAGTTAGTTTTCTCAGTATAAGAAAAGGCCTATTTCCTGCAGTGGGATAATAAGAGGCTGGTATTATTATCATTAATAACTACTATACTACTTTGTAATTGAAGACTAGCCTCTTGTCATGCAAAAAAGAACTAGCATTGCTCTTGCTGCTTGCTTAGTCCGACTGGTAATTATAATTATAAGCCCCAGTATATATGTAATAGCCAAATAGGTTTAATATTAGTTATAGCGTAAATTATACAGGTTGTCCCTGGAAGTATGAATCAAATCGAATAGGGGCGTGGCCGTGGTCATTTCCAAACTTTTCAACTGCTGGGACTCAGGCCTCCTCTCTGTGAGAGGGATTGGGTCGTCGTAATCTACCACGCGGGCCCAGTGCGGGTTGGTAGATGTCACGTGTTTTTGAATTTTTGGTTCTAGGACAGTATCGATTTCCTCACGATGTTTTCCTTCACAGTTTTGAGAACAGTGGTGATGAAATTATTTACACTAAGTAAAGCGCCTGCCTATGTTTGAACCCACGATCCAGACCTCGTAAAATAGGGCCGTTACCATTGTGCCACCGCTGCTCAAATCCTAGACTCAGCAATTATTGTAGTTGCGACTAACGGGATAGTCAATCAAGTCGCACCCAAAATAATTTTACATTCTTTCTGTCAAAATCAAACTTATCGATACTTTTTCCACATCCCTACGCCAAAGCCATTAGCGACGCGATATCCCTGTCAACTGACATAGATCAATCATAATCATCTTTTGTTATCCGAGCCATCGGGGAAGCGGGCAGCGAGCAACTTGCCCGGACGAACTAATATATTGCCAGGATGATTTTCAGATGTAAAGATTATTGCTTCTGCGATTATTACCTTCATGAATGGAAGAGGTTCTCAATTTGAAATGTCGTGTTAGTCTATCTATTTTTTTTATTGCAGAATGGCTTGCTCTTTACCTCGATCGTGCCTGATGGAAAGCGATGAATACCCAATAGGATTGCACAAAATCTCCGCTCCTCTTCTGTCTAATTTTTCGATTGGTTAATGGGCGTTTTTCAAATTTGTTGACCATTGCCAAAACATAATGTCCACTGACTTATCAATTAACTTATTAAATAATTATTAGTCAAAATATCATGTTTAAAATGGCAATCGATAGCACATTTCAAGAAAAGTAAATTAAAACAGAAAAATAATTTAAAATATACACTCAATTTAAAAAAAAAATAATATGTAGCATTAGTTACCCCAATTTCACGATGTCCCATGCATACTTTCCTAACTTTGAAGTGTATAATCCCCAAATATATAATTAAAATCACTAGGCTCGTGGTAAAACAATATGAAATTATGTTTTTTATGTCTTTTAACTGGTTGTTATATCAAAATAATAAAATTATATAATAAAAGTGTTACTAACTGGAACTACAGTGCTCTATACAAACTCATTTTTTGGCTCAACTACTTGTTCAATTACAAAACAATTGATATTTTCAAAAAGCTCATTTAATAAGCTATCCAAAAATTAAAAAATTAAATACAAAATTATTAAAAAAAAATTGTGTTCCGGTTAGTAACGGTCAACAAATTTGAAAAACGCCCTAATATTTCTCCGTTTCTCCGCTCCGCAGCCTCGCTCCGTTCCGGTAGACAGGCAGCCTTAGGCTGAGGTGTATTTATGGTATACCCACTTTTTGCAGTTATGTTTAGGTTGACGACAACAGGCTAATAGGGACAGGGGGGGTGATAGGGAACGAGCCTGTTGCCTTCAACCAGCCACAAATCCAGTCTCAGGGCTGCTAATGAGAAATTCCTGATGAAAAACTAACAATTTCCCCGACCTAGGAATCGAACTCAGGACCTCATGCTCATGGTCGCAAGCGCTACTGCTGTAGCGCTTGCAACCATTAGACCGACGATGCAGACACCCACAAAACACGTCAAAATCCAGATTATTCTAGAAGCACAGGACCGGTTGATGCGGCAACGCTTGGAGGAGGCCTATGTCCAACAGTCGGACGTCTTTCGGCTGAAATGATGATTATGATGAGTGTAGTACTGTTTAGAAACATAAACTGTTGACGATAGGTCCGTCCAAAGTCACAGATTTTTGCTGAAAAACGACCTGTTCTTGCACAGGTGCGAACCACGGCTTCGTTGTTGTTTGTTTGTTACAAAAGTAGTAATTTTCTACTCTACAATCGGCATTTTGTTTTGATTGTTGTCATTTGCCAGTGTCGCAAACTCGCAACACAGATTGATGTGCATTGTCTTTGGTTCCTGGCCCTGACATCAAGCAATGGACAGAATGGTCAAACTTTTATTGCTTGAATACGAGGCTTTTGGCCACTTCGTCTGTGTTCTATGTAGTAATGTGTGTTTTGTTTGTGCAAAGTAATTTCATAGTTTATTTTGGTCATATAAAATTAGGCGTTAGTTTACTATAGGTAGATGACAATCGGTTTTATTTCACACTAATTAAGACACTCGCTCTACTATTGGTGATCTAGTTAATCATTGTCTTCGTCATGCATTACCTACTTATTCTAAGCCTGAGGTGTTCACATTCAATGCTTTGTTGCTTCAATCTAGCATTCGATTGAAAGGCTCTAAAGTAATACAATGATCTAGAGTTTCTCTCCAAACATAGATTTATTCTTGATAACTTTACCTGGAGTTCTTGGAGGGTTTATGTCGCGTGCACCAATTGGATTTTGGTCGTTAAAAAATGAGTCTTGCGAAAAATCAGATTTCATTGCAATTCCGTTAACTTTTCTGGTAAATTTTATGTCCGTTTTCTCCTTATCTATCACTTCGTTTGTATCAGAATATTGTTGTTTCATTGTATCATCAAATTCGTCGGCAAAAGAAAACTGGTCAAGGTATCGAATATTTTCCAAATCTGTTAAGCCTGATGATAATGATCCTCCTGGGCCTGATTTACACCGTTTTACGCGGTTTACAACATCATCAGAAAGACAGTCTTGTTCTCTTGGAATAAAATTACAAACTGGTAAATGACTTTCACTTGCCTGTTTGGTTGGTAATTCACACTTCGAGTACAATTCATAACTTGATATATTTGCTAGATCTAAAAAGGCTTCAGTTTTGGATTGTAACGTTGCCGTTTCAAACCATTCGCCTGTTTCAAACTCTTCTCCATTTTCTTCTCCTGTTTCTTCTGCGTCTAATTCTTCGATCTTTAGTATATTCGTGTTTATAGCAAACCCCTTATGGGCAACTGGGGGAATGAACTCATCATTATAGTCTGATTCATCTGGTAGTTTTAAGACTACTAGGTCATTTTCCTCAGATTCTTTTGACAGCAGTTCTTCAAATTGAACTTTAGACGATACTTTTTCTGGAATTTCTGCTTTTGAGGTCTCATTAAGTTGAATCATTTGAACCTGTTGCCTTGAAGTTTCCTCCACTTCTGTATCTATTTTTGCACATTTAATCTCATCCTTCGTCTTGCTCTCATCTTCTTCCTTCTGTGTTAGTTTTATTTCTGGTGTAGTTTGTTGATTCAGAATATTTTTTAGAGAAACGGATGTCAAGTTTATGACATGGTGGGTGTTCTGTTGTTCTGATTGTTGGTCTTTTTCTGATATATGTTGAATTTTTGATGCCGTTTGTAGATTCTCTGAAGCTGCTGAGTTCACTTGAGGTGCTGTTTCTTGCATTTCTTTGAATTGTTGACGTACATTAAGAGAATTAGTTTCTTTTGGATTAATACTTTCTTTTTTTGGTTTTTCACTAACACTTGGTGCTGAGTCTTGATCCATGATAAATACTTTTTGACTTTGTGTTGGAAATGGAGGTTCGATATCTTTCATTGCAGATACTCGCTCTAGTTGACTAGGCAGAAGTTCATCATCATGTAACGAGATTTTCTTTACTAAATTCTTGCCTTTATCCACTAATTCTTGCTTGGATATCTTTGAAGGCAAATGCTTAGTTATTGGTTGAGTTTTTGCAACACTTTTTGATGAAGACTGCATTTTCTTATGTGAAAACTTACGTGGAAATGTCGCACTGTATGCAGCAACTAGTTGACCTCTTTGTTGCTGTTGTTTGACAGTTTCTTGCTGAGTGATACGACTGTTTATCATGCAAGTTTCAGGAGTGTTATTTGGTATACCTGCTTTTCTGTTTTTACCATGTATTTCACGATACTCAGCTACTGATTCTGCTACAATTTTTTTCAAAATTTTATCAATTGTTTTTTCAGTTTTCTTCTCATATATAAATAAAAATTGTTTTTCTCTTTGTTTCTTTTTTAAGTCTGCTGACATTTCATCTGTTGTCCTGATGAGCCGTGGTATGATTTCTTTTGACAATTTGATATAATCCCTGTAAATGTATTTATATGATTAGTTATTTATATTATTTTTTTATATATTTGGTCAATGCCGATCAACTCACTCTTCACAACATTGGATAATATAAATGAAATAAAATAATTAATTAAATAACTAATAATGGCAATGAGGGCGTTCACATAGGGCAGTACTGACTGTCGAGAGACAGTGGTCCGTGCACCAAGACGCATCCGTTGGAAATGCGTGCAGACTCAACCGCGCAGCTCCTTATAAAGGCTGATCGCTAGTGGGGGGGAAACGTTACAATATTTTACTGGATTGGATACCAAGTCCTTAGGCCAAATGATCGATAGAGTGAATGATTTGTCTATGATGCGTCCGGTGCACGTTCCACTAGCGCCACCTAATCGCCGTCTCTCGAAGCTGCTAGACAATATGGCTGCCGTCATATTTTATATTACTAAGCCTCCTCTGTCCGTCTGTTTGTCCACAGATACAGCCCGCTGGCAGACAGACGGACAGAGGAGGCTTAGTAATAGGTAAATAAACTATTAATTTTCCTGACTACTTATGTACGTACAGTACATCGTCATAATCAGCCTACGTCTGGCCAGACATCGGGCAAAATTCAGAAACTGCACTGTGATCTGTGAGTTTACTTTGCTAAATAAAATATGATTGTCTCATACGAATATGAACTCTATTAATATGAAGTTAATGTTCATATTCATTTGGCAAGCTTGTTTACTTTCTTTCAAACTAATAAGAAGAGTATAAGTAAAAGCATAAGGTTTATATTCGTATGAATAGCTTACTTTACTAATAACTTCGGATCGGGAGTCACATCTGACCATTTTAGTCTATGGCATCACTAATAGGTCTGTCTGTCTGACTGTCCATTTGAACCTAAATGACGGTAATAGGAACTATTTTAAAACGGTTACAATGATTTTTAAAACGCTTTTAACTGGTGCAGAAGTATACCTAAGTCTTTTTGCCTTTTTGAATCGGTAGTACTTTAGCTCGTTTTGTCATGTATGTAGGAACTGTAGGTTTCATAATTATTATCCATTGTTTTCTTGGGTTTTGTACAGACGCCAGCAGATCGAGCTACCCGAAACTGTCAAATTTTCCCAATCAACTTTGAACCTTATATTTTAGCGATAAAGTTGAAAATCTATTAAAGAAATTTGATAGAATAGTAGCTTGATGTGCGGGCGTCTGTACGTTAACCATGACCATCACGATATGTCCCAAAGGGGAAGGCAGAGTTCACCCTCAGCAGCCGCAAACGGCTACCATTCCTTTAGAGAGAGGCGTGCGGGCCTTTCACTGTTCAGGCAACAAACTCCCAACCTATCCAGTTTTACCTAAAAAAAATCTGAACTCAAAGCCCTATAAAATTCTAAAACGTAAACCCGCATTTTTACATTAAAACCAAATAAAAAATATGGGGTAATCAGTATAATATTAAAACGCATCGCCCTTAACCACGCCTCTTCATCGTTTGCCACGCCCCTTTCGGTTATTTACGGCTAACCAAGGTTATTTGTACCCGCACTCTTTAATTTTATTCCTTCAGATATATTGAGCATCTTAGATCTACATAATTGTGGTTAAATATCTCAGAAATTGCTAAAACGATTAAGGGCTAACTAAATTGTCTTTTCAGACTTAGGTTGTGCACACACCAAGTCAAGATTATGTATGGACATACATACATAACTTCCGAAGCAGCCATGTCCGGTGAGGACCTGCGTTAGGCAGAAGACGAGGACGCCGTGGCGCCTCTCCAGCCACTCCTCAAAGAGGGGACTTATCGCCGCAATAGGGGTGACGACTAATTTTTTTTTCTTCGTCTATCAGGTAGATTATTAAAAAGTATTGGGCACGTATTTTTTCTTTTTTCACATAAACAAAACATTACAGAGATATATTGATTTGAAATGTCGCATGACGTCACGTGTTGGTACAATTTTTACCTACAAGTGACGTCACGAGCCCCCACTCCCAAACTTTGACACGCTTTATCTTTGTAATTTTTTGGTTGATTGACACAAGAAAAAATATGTGTACATTATTTTTTGATAATCTAACTGACGGACTAAATAGAATTTCGTTTACTTTACCCCGTCTTCATCCCTATTGTAGCGTGCCCACATCTACCAACCCTGTGTGGTGGATTACGGCCCACTCCCTGTCACCCAGCTGAGGCCTGTGCCCAGCAGGGAACATTACAGGTTGATTATACTTATAACTTGGTAGTCAATTAGATAGAGTAGGACCAGTGCCGGATTAAGACCTTGATGCCCTAAGCAATCCACGCCTGTGGACCGCCCTACCCACTAGTAAACTAGTATAAGTCTTAAATTATCAAAATTGCTTCATTAGTTTTTGTGAAAATCGCGGGAAAACATACATACATACGGGTCAAATACAGAACCTCCTTTTTTCAAGTCGGTTAAAAATAAGTCAACTATACCTGACTTATTTTAAGCCATAACTGGACAGCAAATGACAAATTCAAAGCAAAAAGCCATTTTAATTACTGACTTGACTAATAATACCGTATTTCCCCGTAATTGGTATAAAATCGATACCGGGACCGATATAATATTCATAATCGAGTCGCCGAGATTGTCCAGGCAAAGGAATAGTTGGAAACAGGCTAATTTTAGTTATACGACACGATTCCGATACGATTGATAGAATAGCGTAGTCACCTATAATTTTCCCACTGCTGGGACACAGGTCTCCTCTCGGTGGGAAGGAGTGGGTTGTAATCCGCCACGTGGGTCCAGTGCGGGTTGCTAGACGTCACATGTCTTCAAATTTTTGGTCCTAGGACATCGCCGGCTTCCTCGCAATGCTTTCCTCTACCGTTTTTGAGAGCAATGGTGATGAAATAATTTACACAAAGTAAAGCGTCTGTCTGGGTTCGAACCTACGACCTAAAAACTCGTTAGTCGCGACTGTTAGCACTAGGCCACCACTGCTTTAATAAATTAATCAAGAAATAGATTGGGATAAGGGCAGGAAGAAAGGCTGAAAAGCCGAAACAGTTTTTTTACTGTGTGTCATCCCGCTCACTGGCAAACCATCACAAGAAAGACTGAAGCTGTGGGGAGACAGTGCTTCCATACCTAAACCGTTCGTTCCACCCGCTGAAGACCTTCCACCTGCACATGAGTTACCGTGGGTAACCTGGAAGTCTTTAAACAGACTCCGGACCCATGTCGGCCGAAGCAAGGAAAACCTGTTCCGGTGGAGATTCATAGACGTCTCCGCCTTGGAGTATAAATGTCCACAAACTATGGGACACTTAATATCGTGTCATGCGTGTCCCGTCAGCTGCACGTTACAGGAACTGATGGACGCTGGTGATGGCGCGAAATAAGTAGCCGAATTCTGGGCCGAGTCTATTTAGATTGCTATCGACAAGCTAAGAAGAAGAAGAAGGGCAGGAAAATGATAAATATGGTTTCAGATAAATGACAGTCGTCGATGTTAAAATTAAAATGGCGTATAGTCAGTTCCTTATGAATAGTTATTTCATTGCAGGGTTGGCAATGTTCTAATAAGAGAAAATAATTAAATATAATATAGAGGTATGAGGAACAGAGTGTAAAGTTCACTCATACATACTCTATAGAAAAGGGAGGATCCTCCGACCAGACGGGTGTTGTGTCTGGCGGACAACTGCCGGATGATTCATGTCGGGCTGTTGTATATCTAGTTGCGCGGTAAACTCTGCTTGCGTGATGCAGGATTTTGCGTGACGTCAGTATGACGCGTTGTTCGCATGTGGCGTTGTAGATACCGTTACAATTAAATAACTTATCATCGTCTTGTCTCGTTTTGAAATAAGATTTGAGTAGAGATTTCTTAATTAGAAGCTAAATGTTAACAAGCCGGCTCAGCGGGGGCCGCCACATAGCGTCCGCAATTCACCGGCGAATGACATCATTGAAACGGTATTTATGAAAGAATGTTGGTGTGTTTTCCAAGAGACCGTTTTTTGACACTGTAAAGTCAAACCCTGCTGTCATAATTTTCATGACAGCTGTCTCTGCGGCTATTAGGTGGCGGTCACCGCTCTTCTAGGAGACCGGAGCCAATGGCCATCGCCACCACATCTGCAATGTACCAGAGGCATCGCAGCTGCGTTGACATTTTTGAGACAAAACTCAAATGTGTTATGTACCTGTGGTTACGTCTCAGATGGATTGTCGAATCCGCTGTTTTACATAACCGGTAGTTGTTTTTCAAAACAGCTCCATTTTATAAAACTGCAAAGAGACGTTTTGCTATTTTCCATAATTACTGAACATTAACACGCAGAATGGCATAGACGAGTTGCATTTATAAATGTAGAGCAAGTCAACGATTAGAGGCTATGTAAAACACATAAATTTTGTCGCTCGTGGCTCTGTCATAACTCATAACAACAATAATGGTGTCCGAAACAGAAATAAATAAAACGAGTAATAATATGAGTGAAAATTACCCTACTCGAGTGAACATTGTGATTTTAAGGACAATTTTAATTTAAAGTTTTTAGAGTTTTATGAAAGTTCGCCGCGGCACCGCGCCGCTTGCTTCGCTCGCTCGGCTCGCACGCGGTTGGTCACAGTTCTGACCTCACTGAAATCATTTGGTCAGGGTGCCCTAGCTTAATAACTGCGACTGATTCTGTATTAGAAGCCACACCAAATTCTTATTGTGACTGCAGATAAGCCATTTTTACATGCAAACGTGTGTAGCAGTTTTGTTAAACGTAACGCAACGACAATCCAGCTGAACATTGTTCAGCTGTTTTACATAACGGAGCTGTTTTGTAAAGCAGCTAGCGATTATGTAAAACAGCGGATTTGACAATTCATCTGCGACAGTTACACCTGCACCCATACCCTTCAAAGCGGAACACAGCAACGCTGCTTGGCGGCAGAAATAAGTATGATGGCAGAACTTACTATGATGAGCTGTTTTACAAAATAATACTACCAGAAAAAGTAATTATTAGTTCTATTAAGCCAAGTTTGGTACCAGCCCTAGAAAATCATAAATAATAGATCTTAGGGTACGCCATAATGAAAATGATATGTACTACTTTTTAATTACTACCCAGAAATTATAGTTACGTGAGTTAAGTATTAAGTAGCAGTTTTATTGAAATATATAATTATATTAATTACCACTAATAATTAGCTGGAATTATTTTAATTATGTGGGTATAATATAATTATGAGCGGTGGTGGCCAAGAGGTGACGGCCGCGACTTACGAGTTGTAGGTCGTAGGTTCGAACCCAGACAGGCGCTTTACTTTGTGTAAATTATTTCATCACCAATGCTCTCAAAACGGTAAAGGAAAACATCGTGAGGAAACCGGCATGTCCTAGAACCAAAAATTCGAAGACATGTGACATCTGCCAACCCGCACTGGGCCGCGTGGTGGATTACGGCCCACTCCCTCTTACTGAGAGGAGGCCTGTGTCCCAGCAGTGGGAACGTTATAGGCTGATTATGATTATTTATGTCGGTTTTGGTTTTGCCCTACTTCTGAGAAACTAATAATATTACTTTCTTATGACCCTGAGGGGTAATATACACACTAACAGTAGCAATGGCTTTAATTTTGAACAACATTCATTGCGCTATTTACATTGTTGAACAGACAAATGTTTCAAGCATATGAAGCAATGGATTGGCAATATTTTTTAACTAGGTATAAGGTGTAGATTTAGGATTTAGTTAGTAAGGCCAATCTGTCGCATTGGATCACAGATCTGTAATGATAGTGTAGGTAAGATTGTTATAAATAAATAAATAAATAAATATCCGTCAAAATGATTCAGTATGTGATGGATAGTGTGTTACGCAATTATGGTGCTAGTTTGAATAAATAACCTTTGATTATAATGACGTCTAATAGAGATGGAAAAAGACATGCTGCGCCGGCTACAAATAAATTTACATAAGGACAGGACGATAATGGAGTGCCCTTTATAGAATGCAAGCAAAACCTCGGGCAACAGCTATACAAATTAAACAGTTTCACAATAAACGCTGACCAGTGACAAAACTGACTTCAATTTATAGACTTTCCACGAACGTCTGAGTTAGTAAAACTTTTAATGCAAAACTGTCATCGTTGGCCTTAATCAAGGAGTATAGAATGTTGAACAATCTGATCGATTGAAAAGCCGTCTTGGCTTTTCTATCTTTTAAATGGATTTTTATATTACAGCTACTGACCTATCATGGCTCATTTTCTTTAGTTGATAACTTAAACATTATACAGCATTTGACGGATGAATGATGTAAGTATTGAAAGTAATGACTAATGAAAGTCATAAATTGGTACACCGTCTGCGAGGAAACCTTTGGCCTGGTCATATAAGGACCATGCAGATTAATGTCCGAGATGGCCTTTGAGAAAAGAACCAAAGAACCATACAAAGGAGAAGGGAAAGACTCCATAGTTTCCTGTGCCCAGGTGTTACCTCAATCAACCTAGACTTATTTGTAAGAGGATATAATAACAAGGCCTCACTGAAAATTTGGTGAAATTTGGCTATCCAGGAATCAAGTTATATGAATATAGTTATATGAAGTAGCAATGTTACAATTCACACAGCGATCCATGTCGTCAATATCCGATCGATAGGTGTAATCAGTGGTCCAAAATAGAGAGCCAGGTAATTCAAAGTAGCAAGATCCGTCGAATAGTCCTTTATAATATCCAAAGCCGAGGTCGTGGGGCTATTCAATATAACATGGAAAATACGCGCGTACTCACAACGAAAGAAAACCAACGAGTGTCTGATTTTTTCTGCCTGTCATCTGTCAGTTGGTGACCTGCACAGAGTATTTTAGACTATACTGGTGACCAGTGTTGCTAACTGAAGAAAAATTAAAGGAACTCGATTCGCTATAAATCGATTCCACGAAACGATTGATAAGCATTTGTCACTCGGTTTTCATACATTATTCTGATATTTTACCGATTTATTCATTACTAAGAATTTAGGCATGTATTTAATCGATTATTTAGTTTCATAACTTAATTTAACTTTTCTCGCTTCCTAGATAGAAACATGGTACTGTATTTTGTGATTTCCTTTAGAAAAATATAACGGTTTTTTTAATAGCCATTTCAACTAGTTAACTGCTGGGCCCAGGATTTTCCATCTCCTTTGAGTGGACCTAGAACCTATAAAGGACCGTGGACCTATATATATATAATGAAGGGATCCGCAGGAGAACCAAGGTAACCGACATAGCCCGAAGAATTGCCAAAATCCGAATCGGCTGGACAGCGTTCGGGAAGCAACGTAATATCTTCTCGTCCCACATACCGCAGTGTCTGTAGACGAAAGTGCGTGTTGCCAGTGATGACATATGAAACGTGGTCGCTCACAATGGGCCTTATTAGAAGGCTAAAAGTCACCCAAAGATCAATGGAGAGGGCTATGCTTGGATTTTCCCTGCGTGATGGAATCAGAAATGAGGAGATCCGCAGGAGAACCAAGGTAACCGACATAGCCCGAAGAATTGCCAAAATTATGAGGCAGTGGGCATGGCAATGGTACATTGCTCGCAGAACAGATGGCCGATGGGGCCGAAAGGTTCTGGAGTGCGACCGCGTACCGGAAGACGTAGCGTTGGAAGGCCTCCCACAAGGTGGACCGACGACCTTGTGAAGGCCGCAGGAACTCGTTGGATGCGAGAGGCACAAAACCGGTCGAAGTGGAGGTGCTTAGGGGAGGTCTATGTCCAACAGTGGACGTCTTTCAGCTGAAATGATGATGATATAGATACAAATGGTTAGCGATGGTTTGGATACCATGCCATTTTAATATGAGTCATTTCGGGTTCCGCACCATCATTGCCTATGTATATCTGCAATATAGCAAACATAGCTGATGTTCATAGACGACTGTGTCCACTTATTAACATCAAGCCACAGACCTATCCATTTTTCTTCCTAAATCTACGTCTAAATCGTAGCTCGATAACCCAGCTAGGTAATTTTCTTTGTAGTGCGCCGCAACTCAGAACTGCCTGGCAATTTTCTTTTTAATAATTCATAGGGATCAAATTAGGGCGTTTCCGAGCTCACAGTTTAGTTTTAAATTCACTTTAAGTGAAGTTCTATAAGCTTTGTCGTCAAAGTGGATGACAATAGATTATTTAAAAGGTCACTGGACTGTGATTATTGAAGTTGTTTATTACGGGAATCGGTAGCATTAGCAAGAATCTTAGGATATAACGACCGGCAGACGACCTTGTGAAGGCCGCAGGAACCCGTTGGATGCGAGAAGCACGGAACCGGTCGAAGTGGAGGTGCTTGGGGAGGCCTATGTCCAGCAGTGGACGTCTTTCGGCTGAAATGACGATGATGAAGGATCTAACGTAGGTATTATAAAAACACCTGTGACCCGGGCAATTCATATTTAACGAACTTCATGTCAAAATTTATGTGATCACGTGTCATTGAACTAGCTGCGCACCGCGGTTTCACTATCGGGATAAAAAGTATCCTATGTCCTTTCCCGGGACTTAAACTATCTCTATACTAAATTTTGTCTAAATTGGTTCAGCGGTTTAGGCGTGAAAAGGTAACATACAGACAGACAGACAGAGTTACTTTCGAATTTATATTAGTATGGATGGATATAATATGGATATGGATATGGATGGATGGATGGATGGATATGGATATGGATGGATGGATGGATTAGCATAATATTTAGCATTCTGTATACAAGGTATTATGTGTTAAAGTTCCTTCCTATTACTTTGTAGATTATTATTAATCTTATTTAAATATTATTTAAATCGTAAATATTAAGTTAGTACCTATAGATTTGTAAAATGATCACACTGTCGAATTGGGTACATACACCTGTAACGATGAGGGGCCCGTGGCTAAACAATAACAGCCGCACAGGTCGATCGATCAGGTTAAACTATGCTTGCCGCGGTTGGTCTGTGGATGGGTGACCATCTTTACATACCGAGACCCCTCCGTGCCTCGAAAAGCACGATAAGCCGTTGGTCCCGGCTGTCATTCGTAGATCTTTGACAGTCGTTACGGGTAGTCAGAAGCCCGAAGGTCTGACAACCAGTCTTACCAAGGGGTATCGTATTACCCAGTAACTGGGTTGTGGAGGTCAGATAGGCAGTCGCTCCATGTAAAATAATGGTATTCAGCTGCATCCGGTTAGACTGGAAGCCGACCCCAACATAGTTGGGAAAAGTGGTTTTTAAATTACTGTATTTTTTAATTTATTCATCTTTATGTTTTTATATTGTTTTGTATGTAATATATTTTTATTATCTGCAATAAATTGAATTGAATTGAATTGAAAAGGCTAGGCTGATGATGATGAATGGTACAGTGGAACTCTTCTTCGATATTTTATATTGTTTGAGCCCAGTTAAGGTGGCCAAGTTGATTGCGGCATCAGTTGGATTCATTAAGTAATCCAAGGTGCAGGTGAACGGGCACTCAGGGCACTCCAGCAAGCAGTGGGATGGGGTTTTATTTGGTCATGGACTGATTTCTCAAAAGTCCGGTAACTTTTATCTGAAGAATAAAAATGACAGTTTGACATATTTTCCTTAGAAAAGCTGTCAAACCGCCATATTTATTTCTCAGAGGAAAATTATCTGACTATCAAAAATCAGTCCTCAATCTAATTTTGTGGATCAAGGTAATTATAATTTTAAATCAATTTATTTTATTCAAAAGATTATTTACAAAGACAAAACTTTTATTTGTTTTGATTCATGTTACCAAGAGAAAAAGTATAAAAAAAGATATATCGGATAGACATTAAAACCGAGTACATCCCGAGGACAGCCGAACAAATCCGAAGCGGTGTCGGTTACGGTAACAGTGAAGCGAATTCAATGGTTTATTCCCATCTCAAAAAATGCCCAACGCGCCTAAAGAAGTTTTCACTACAAAAATGATTCGTTTTTCCAACCAAATGATTCCCAAGGTCGACATCATCTTCGTTTGACCCAACTCTGACCTGATTAAATTCTTCCATTGCGGGACAAAACACGAGAACATTACATTAGCATAGCAAAAAGATGTTTTCATTGAAGTTTATTCATAAAAAAAAAACCGGTGCGAAGTGCGACTAACTCGCGCACTACGGGTTCCGTACACAATTATTTTTGGTATTCGTAAATTGAAAAGATAGCTAATCACCGTTCGCGATTTATTTATGCCAAACATGTAAACAAATATGAGTATTTGGAAAAATTACTTTAATGCCCACACAATAAAATTCAGTTTACGCTTACTATTTCAAACATTTTTTATAAATTTTTAAATAGTGCTAGTCACTGAAATCAACTGAATTGCCACTATAATAAAGTTGTTGAAATAATAACAATTGGAAACATACATAATGAAATTTGACAGTTTGTAGTAGCTTGATGTGCTGGGGTCTGTACGTTGAAAAAATGCGTTTTATTTCGTTGTCTCTTGTATGTACTTCAATTCAGTTTATTTATACATTAACAATTTTATTCACTTTGCGTTCGATTATAATGCATGAAACATAGTCTTCAGAGAACGATCCCTGTTTATTTGCTTATTTTAACAGACTTCCAAAAAGGAGGAGTTTATATGTTCCACGTTATGTACGTTTTTTTTTTATGTTTGTTCACCGATTCCTCCGTCAATTGTGGACCTATTTTAAAACCTTTTTTTTAATCTAAGTAATTATTATGAACCATGATAGCAGCCTTAAATTATGTAATTTTTTTCTGCAAAAATTCTAATTAGCTTGATATTATATTTGTATTAGCAGCGCCCCGCGATTTCACTCGCATAAATCTGGACCCCGTAGATAAAAAGTATCCTATGTGTTAATCCTGGTTATAAGCTATAATATGTGTGCCAAATTTCATTCAAATCCGTTCAGTAGTTTTAGCGTGAAAGAGTAACAAACATACAAACACACTCACAAACTTTCGCCTTTATAATATTTGTGTGATAGTGTGATGTGATATTGGCGTGTGCTAGCTAACATATGGCCACTTTTTTTTCTTTCGTATAGGTAATTACTTAGCATACTATTTTATATGATCATGTTGTTCTAACTTAACAGGCAACTGTGCCACTGAGGAGTTTGTTGCAGAAATCTTTTTTTTTTCATCTAAAGCACTAGAAAGTGGTGAAGGGCGAGCGTTTTGGAGGACTATCTTATGTAATTTTGACGTTTGAAAAGTGCTGCGCCCTAATCGCGAAACACACCATATCTGAATCATTTTGAAGGATATTGCTAATCCATTGCTTCATATATTCGAAAAATTTGTCTGCTCAAGAACGTAAATAACGCAATGAATGTTGGTTTAACTGTCAAAATGAAAGCCATTGCTACTGTTATTGTGTTACGCAATGACCTCGCTGATTCTCAACCTAGTTTGAATTAATGGATTTTGATTACGGTTTTTAAAGATAAAGCTCCGTAAGAACAGACACATAGACAGGCGGCGTAGGCTTAGAAACAAGGTCCCGTTGGAACCCCTTGGTTGCGGAACCCTAAAAAACGAACAAAATAATGATGGAGGACTTGTATAACAAAAATATTCGTTGGACTGTTCATCTCAAGGGTCGGGACGTACTTGAATAATATCCATTTGTATTCACAATAAGACATGAAATCATTTTTTCCTGTAACTGTGGTAGTTTGTATTCAAATATACTTATTTCACGATGTTTTGTAACAAATACAGGGTTAGATGGGGCGTAGGCCTGCGATTTCTTGACGGGATATCTTTGAAATTAAATAGATAAGTGAGAAGCATGAAAGTAGAGCAGTGGTGGCCAAGTGGTAACGGCCGCGACTTACGAGGTACGAGGGACGTAGGTTCGAATCCAGACAGGCGCTTTACTTTATAGCGGTATGAGGAACAGGGTGTAAAGTTCACTCATACTCTATAGAAAAGGGAGGATCCTCCGACCAGACGGGTGTTGTGTCTGGCGGACAACTGCCCGATGATTCATGTCGGTCGGGCCGTTGTATCTATGCTAGTTGCGCGGTAAACTCTGCTTGCGAGATGCAGGATTTGCGTGACGTCAGTATGACGCGTTGTTCGCATGTGGCGTTGTAGATACCGCTACAACTTTTTGTAAATTATTTCATCATCACTGCTCTCAAAACGGTGAAGGAAAACATCGTGAGGAAACCGGCATGTCCTAGAACCAGAAATTAGAAGACATGTGACATCTGCTAACCCGCACTGGGCCCGCGTGGTAGATTACGACCCACTCCCTTTCATTGAGAGGAGGCCTGTGTCCCAGCAGTGGGAAAATTATAGGCTGATTATGTGATGTATGTGTGATGAAAGTAGAATAAATGCAGTGGAAATGCGTTCCTTGCGATGCATGTGTGGTGTGACTATGAATGATAGGCAGAGAAATGATGTCATAAGGCAACAGTGCGGATTATAACAAGATATAGTGACAAAGATTAAAAAGAGCATGCTTAGATGGTTTGGTCATGTTCAGAGGATGAATGAAAGGAGTCTAACAAAAGGTATTTAAGGTGAATGCGCAGTGGTAACCCGTGAAATTCAATTTATCTTACGTTTTTTGCAATTTTCAGGTCAGTGTCAGGTTTTATCTTGTTCAATATTTGATTATCGCGACTATAACAGGTACATATTTACAGAATTATAATCATTAGAATCATTAATACATCTTTCTAAGTTAGATTTGTACAATAACAACAAATCTCTTATGGAAAAGTGCTTATGGTCTTCACACACACGCTCTTCATTCGTGAGATAAAAATACTGTTTTTGAAAACGATTTTAGCAAGCGTCTGTGATACAAGATACAAGTATCAACGACTAAAAATCGCAACATAAAGTCGCAAAGTCGCCTGAAACTTATTACGCCGCTCGGGGAACGAGTTTCATTGCAATACCTTCATTCAGGAAATTGAGTTGGAGTAAACTTGTGTTAAATTTCAGTCGAGAGCGATTCACTTGTTTTATTTACTGTAGTTATGAGCTACGACTCTGCTGAGACCGTTTTCGATGGGTGTGAATAAACAGGGTGGTCAAAAAGTCGTGGTTCAAACGAAATAGGGAGATAGAGGAGGTCATTTCCAACGCTTTTAAAGTGAGAAATAATTTTTGGTAACGCTTCAAAATTTTTGGCAAAAAAATGAACTGCTCTTGTTTGGTACCCACTACCCAGAGCCACAATACAACTTTTGTAGTACCGATACATTGTCTAGTAATAATACAACACCGTTTGTTTTATTGTTTTATATCACATTTTTTTAATCAGTCTAATTGTAAAAGAACTTGGTATACAAAAATATTCATAACTTTTAGGGCAATTGAATTATGGCCATGCTGTAGAAAGATTTTTTGTTGAAAATGACCTCCTTTATCTCCCTATTTCGTTTGATCCACGACTTTTTGACCACCCTGTCTAGTAGGTGTATGAGATTCATCATCTGCTAAGTCGTTTTAGAGTCAAAATACTCTTAGCTTGAAACAAACGCGTTGGGCGATAGGTACTTCTAACCTAGCCTTTCCCCAACTATGTTGGGGTCAGCTTCTAGTCTAACCGGATGCAGCTGAATTCCAGTATTTTACACGGAGCGACTATCTGACCTGCACAACCCAGTTACTGAGTAAGAGCGGTTTCGCACTACCTCCGATCCGTATCCGAGAAATGCCGATCTGAAGTGACTAGAGTCCTATTTGTATGAGGGGTCGCGCACTAGATCCGAACTCTATTCGTCCGAATTTAGAACATTCCCAATTCGGATTGAAGTCCGATCTTTAATTCGGATTCGGATCGAATGTAATGCGAAACCGCTCTAACACTTATACCCCTAAGACTGGTTGTCAGACTTCCACACTTCTGACTACCCGTAACAACGGCTTAACATGCTTTTCGAGGCACGGAGGAGTCTCGGCATGGAATCCCAACTAGCACACTAGTGGAAATAGCAGCCTATTTTGCAACTTGTAGCTGTACAGTATCGCTTTAGGGGTTCAGAAAGTGGTTTTAAGTTCTACTATTGCTTCCGTAACTGCTCATAGCTGCAAATATCACTAGGGGTAGCAGAAACTGAACCAAATGCCACTCTAGGTTTTATAAGAGTTCATTTTACAACCCATTTGCCGTCTATAGCTTTAAAAGAGAGTTAAAACATGTATGTTAAAGCTTAAAGCTGCTAAAAAGTTTCTATTGCCGCTGCTGTACGCTTCAGAACTGCATAAAGACTTTAATTGCAGACTTTTTAACGGAACTGTATAAAAGATATATTTATCACTGTTCTGCCACTGAAAGTTTCATTGCGGAAGTGATTTGTTCTTTTGCGCAGACTTAAGTAGGAATTGGATCGACTGTTTTACTAATAGCGACATTAAGGCTTCACAATAGAAGCAGGAGAGTAACGGACATTGCCTACTCATTTGGATACATTCTGCTATTTTATTTGCTATTCAACAAACACAAGCGAGGGTCCCGTAGATTTTGTTTTCTCAATTACTGATAACGGACCAGTTACAGAGGAAAAGTAAGTTATATTACAAAAATAAAGTAAAATAACCTTCTTTGCGTAATTTATTGTTTCTTTTTCTAGACTGGACTCGGACAGCGAACTGAATATAAACTAGAGTATGTCGAATGTGAAAGAAAATGGAGCTATCGCGAGCAAATACGAATTTGGGCGCTGAAACACAAATGTAAACATGTAGCTTTAAAAGACTTATTTCAAATTTTAAACCAAATTACTCCTAACGCTATGCCTAAAGATCCACGCTCACTACTTGGTACACCAAGAGAAATTACAATAAACTTTGTCGATCCAGGTGAATACTGGCACAATAATTTGAAAAATAGTATTATAAAAAGTTTAGAAAATTCTAAAGTTATACTGAAAAATATATCGATTTTAGTAAACATAGACGGATTACCTATTTACAAAAGCTCCAAACAACAATTTTAGCCTGTATTGTGCAGTATTTTTGAAATGCCTCACATAAGTCCTATTATTTGTGGAATTTAGTTAGGTTCAGCTAAACCAAAAGATTTGCATGATTTTTTAAAAGTTTTTATTGAAGAAATGGGCAGTATGCTTCACGATGGCATTAACATACGAAATAGGAAAAAATCAGTGTCATTGAGATGCAGTGTATGCGATTCTATAATATAATAATAATAATATAATATATAGTATAATGTTGAAATTTTCAAGTTGGTTGGTTGGTCCGATAAGGTGTGGCGAGAGCGCTGGAAAGAGTTCTGTGGCTTCTTGTTCTGTTGTCGAACAATCTAACATTTCTGTCAACTGCTTGTCAGCAATTTCGTGCGACATAATATTGTTCCTTTTAACAATGCAGTTTATTTTAGTCCAGTTTGGTTGTGGAGTTGAATCTTCTATTTTACATTATTTTTTTATTTTTTTTGTTCAGCCAGTGTAACACTCCATGTTTTTCCCACTTAGATGGACAAATGCAAAGTTCTTGTTTATTTTGTTGTTCATTATAAGTTTGAATTATTTTGAAAGGCATTCTGAAAACATGGTAAGACATAGTAAGTGTTAAACAATTGAAAGAGCGAAAAATATAGAAGCAGCTACAAATGATCATCGTATTTTAGGGTTTTCAACGAGTTCTACGGATCTCTAAACAAATAACCATTAGTGTGGTTCGATATCTGCAGTAAGTACGAAATAAAAGTGATTGTAAAGACTTGAACTGCATTAGTGGTACAGGTATTACTTGGACCTTCAGAAGAGCGAAACTTAGCGCTTTGACGCTCAGAGAGGAAGTATTAAGGTTGAAGTTTCAAGTTAAAGCTGCTTCTCATAGACGACATGTTTACAAGACAATTATTTATCATTACTTGAGAAATTTATAGGTTTTTATCGCAATTTGTAGTAAAATATAACTAAATATAGAACCAGCAACTTACTAAATACAAATGTAGTCAAGTATGTGATTTCAATATCGTGTAGGTATGCGATATAATAATATTTATATAATAATATTTTACATATTTTACGATATTCTGAGGTAATTATAAAGGCGCGTTAAAAATACTCCAATAATATAAACTATATGCACGATAAACTGATCTGCGTTTGTAGCCACTTGCATATAATACAAAATATAGCTCAAAAACACTTACCTTCACTTAACTTATTATTTATTTGTATTCAGTAATGTCTGACTCAGGAACAACAGATGTATTTAATAAATGAGAGACAAGGTGAATGATCAGTGATCCTTTATTCGTTCAGTTAAACCTGTCATTCATTCAATAAGCACCACAAGAGCTTTAGTGTGGTGTTAATTATTAGTTGCAGCTCCTGTAGCGCTTTTATGCCACTATTATGAAGTTCTAATGGAACTATAGATTGCAAAAAGTTGTGCCCCTTTGGCTCCAAAGCGGCTGCATAAGGTCTGCAGTGCACGCTCTGGCGCTTGAGCTTGGCGCCTTTGGTAATAATCGGATTAGCTCCAAAGCTCTTAAGCAACATTTTGTGCTAGTTGGGATGGATGGTCACCCATCCATGGACCTCGGAAGCGTTACTTAACCATAAAGATCGACCCGTGCGGCTGTTATTAATTAGCCTCGAGCCCCCGTTGGCCGTTAAGCGATACTGTGGGTCAAAAATAGCTAAGTTTGTAGCATCTTAGTTTTTTTCATTTTTACCCGACTTCAAAAAGGAGCTTATATTTACTCGCCGATCACTTCACTTCACATATTCAGTAATTCTAAGCACACATTCAGCTCGATGTTTACACGCCAGGTATATACTGAAAAACCGGCTAAAGAGCGAGTCGGACTCGCGCACCGAGGGTTCCGTACCATCATAATAATATGTTAATAAGTTTTCACCGGCGAGGCCTATACTGCCGTCATAAGGAAAAAGGGCATAACTAACATTTTTTCCGAAATTGTGCAAATAATATTAGCAGATGGGCCTTTTTTTTCTGATTCCGAATATGTATAGAACTCAATTTCGGAAAAAATTTTAGTTATGCCCTTTTTCCTTATGACGGCAGTATATTCGTCAGAGAATTTTAACACTGCGCGCTGTGGTGTAGAATATTGCAGTTTTAGGTCAGCGCCATCTATAGACCGCCAGTGGAACTAATGTAAAAATGTATTTCTTATTTGCAAAATAGTTGGGCAAACGTCATCTAAAACTATTCCTTTCAAGTTGATAGCGTTAGTAGTTCTTGAGATATCCAGCTGTGACAGACGGACAGACAGACAGACAGACTGAGTCGCACCATAAGGGTTCCTTTTTACTATTTTTGTACGGAACCCTAAAAATAGTCAGCTGACCCATAATTTGGATCGAGTAGGAATTTAAGTTTTATATGGGACAGTTCATAATTTTTTCGCAATTACGATGTTGGTCCCATGGAGATAGTGGTTCAGTTTTATGGTCTACTAGCTTCTGCCCGCGACTTCGTCCGCATGAAATTTCACCCTCCCCCCCATTCACCCTCTTAGGGGTGGAATTTCGAAAAACCCTTTCTTAGTGCACCCCTAGACCTCATAAGGAACCTACATGCCAAGTTTGGAATCTCTAGACCCAGGTGGTTTGGGCTGTGCGTTGATATGTCAGTCAGTCAGTTCTCCTTTTATATATATAGATAGATAAAAGATATCACACGCTTAATATGACTACACCTTTCTGGTACAACCTGTATAGCATAATATAGTAGTTTGTGCCAGCTTACATTAATCACTATAATATTGGCAAAGGCACTTTGTAACACTTGGTCTTAAATCGTATCATATAACTCAAACGTTCAACATGTTCGATATTAATGATATTAAATACAGAATCGCGATCAGACGGAGTTGCATCTCTAATAACCCGGTACATACTGCTCGGTGTATCGCAAGATTCATCTGAAGATTTCGTGAGAAACTCCGGAGGTTACTTATAACTTATAAGCGATTCAAAATCATGCTGAGGAAGTAACATGGTTGATGAGAGACCGACCTTTTCAATTTTTATTTCATTTTAAAACAAGAGGTTATGTCAGTTAACATTTTTTAGGCATTTTTTTTCAATCAGCACCGCAATGATTTTTATTTTGACAGCTGAACAATATTCATTGCCTTGTTAACGTTGTCGAGCTGTCAAATTTTTCTTACTTTAGAAGTAATGGTTTTTGAATTTCCGTCAAAATCTTTCGGATTCTGATTGTTACGCATTTGGGGTGCCCGGTTCAATCGTTCTTTGCTAGATTTGGCGTATCCATTAAGTAGAGACCTACCTATTAACATGCAAAACATCGGATTACCTATAATCTCAAAAAAGTCACAACACGTGAACTAACGTTAGTGCCACAAATATAACTGACATTTGACATAAAAATGTAGGTTACAGCAAAGTGTTTTCATAAACATTCTGCTGCTCCTAATTTTTAAATTCATAACTGAATAATGAAAACTCGCCAGCCTGTCCGTCAAATTGTTACATAAATACTCGTAGCATTTTGGCTGGCACCGAAGAATATTATTATACCGTGGCTGGAACTACGTAGTGGCGTTTACCACCCCGGTGGTCAATGGCACTTATTTAGTGTCATCTGCCCCCTTCATGATTATAGTAAGGTGGTCGATTCTCATTACGTACTGGACATTATCAATAGAAATTGATTTTTAATTTAAGAATAGAATACTCTTTATTATGTACACCATAAAGATAAGAAAAAAAATAGATAAGAAAAGATTTTTAAAAAGAAAAGGTAAAAAAAAAGGAAAAGGTTTAAGATTCTTTATTAAGAAGATAAAGACGCTGGTACATGTTTGAAATCTAAATGATATCATAAAGTATTGATACGCAAGTGACAAAAATCTCCATTCCATTTTTTAGACACTATCCTAATTTGGCCAGTGCGTATTTAAAAAAAATCCCTACTCCCGCGCAAATGTGAAAACATCCCCATTTCATTTTCATACACTATTCTAATTTCTTTTCAACAAACGCCATCTACCTTCTCAACGGGGAACCGATCCAGGACCAACCCCTCTCTAGCAGATCGATGTTGTTATAAATAAACCGTCTAGCCGGGGTGGGGCTACCCCATGGCACTGAGTAGGTGATCGTACAGAAGGACGAACGAAAACAAGGGCACACATAGACACGCTTCATGTACAGTCACGAGCATAAGTATGTATACACTTGGCTTTATTCAATGGCGATTTTCTCTTTTATTTTTTAATGAAATTTTATGTTATTACGTACGAACATAGTATTTTCGAACCTATAGGTTTATATAAAGTGTTATATAAAAGTTCCCGGCACGTAACTTGGCAAAAATCGTTAGATGTGTTTTTCCTTTCTTTAGCTTTCTTGTAAACAGACATGTTTAAAAATAATCTAGGCAATAACCATAGTATAATGACAAACGATAAAAGTGACCATTTTCTTGTTGGACTAAGTGTACATGCGCTAACTTACTCCCAATACGCCAAAAACTTATCAAGTTACGTGCCGGCGACTATATTTCAACGTTGCATTCGTTATTTCACGAAAAAAATCGCAATTGAAAGTTGCCAAGTGTTGAGATATTAGTGCTCGTGACTGTACGGCGAATGGAAGCGCACTCGCTTTTCGCGACTGGCATGCGTTTGATACGGCTGACTTTCCACTTTCAACGATTTTAATAGCGTAGTTTGGCTTAGCTCTGGTGGAAAAGGGTTCAACGATGCTAAGTTTTTGACAAACACAGTACATCTTACCCGCTCCGCTGCTCTTTAGCTCTGGCGGCAGTGGACACATACTTTCGTAGTTTAGCTTCACCGTTTATCTACCTCGCACATCTCTCGTTAAGAGGTCTGAATTACACGGTGCAATTTAGTTGCCTGTGGCATAACATAACGTCGTTGTCAAACCAAAATCTGCTATGTGCCGTTTTTAGAGATTTCAAGATTTTGACCACAGCTTATAGGTCACTGCCTTATTTCTCATATAAAAGAACTGCTATGTTTATGACTTTTTGATAAAGTTTCTTACTAAACTTCAACTATATCCGACGATCCTGCATACTTATCTCTTTTGTTGACTGTACGTAAAGTGTATGTATTGTCTTTGTGCGTTTTCACTCGTTCGTCATCATTCTGCTGCCCTTATACCAATTCATTTGTGGTCGGCGTAACATGTATTTCTCTTCCATACTTCTCTATTCGTCTGGGTTGTGGAGGTCAGATAGGCAGTCGCTCCATGTAAAATACTGGTATTCAGCTGCATCCGGTTAGACTGGAAGCCGACCCCAACATAGTTGGGAAAAGGCTAGGCAGATGATGACTTCTCTATTCGTCGTCATCTCGGTAGCGACCCCCTTTCTAGTGATATCATCTTTCACACAGTCCATTCATCGTTCCTTTGGTTTTCCACCACTTTTACTCTTCTTGTGCCTTTTCGCTAGTTGTATGGAGCTGACCTTCTGCACCTATCTACTCTGTGTCATAGAGGTCGATGACCTCAATGCATGGCTCTTTGATTCCTGCTCTATACTTTATGGGGTGACTTTTGCTTTAGTATAGAAACCGGTCAAGTGTGAGTTGTGTTTGCGGTGATTTTTATTTTCATGATGAAACTTTATGTTATAAAAAATAAGGATGATACTGCCTTCAGTATCATATATACTTACCATATATACTTGTTTCTACCATAATGGTAAGATTTGATAAGATACCTGCGAGAAACATTTATTTACTCGCAACAATAATACCTAAAATTTTATTTCTTTTCTACTTTAACTTAAAACATACAGGCTATAAGTACATAATTAAGATAATATTTAAAATATAAGCTTACAGACTTAAAATAATAATATAATTGTATACTTAGTCAACAAAAGAGATAAGTATATGAAAAAAGAAGCAAAAGAATCTTAGTGCATCAACAAATTCGTCCGCATCGCTGTCAACAGGAACAGAGCCCAAAAGGCTGGCAGCATTGCCAAGTTGCATGGCGATGCTGATTCTTTGGCCAACAAATAGGCCAGCCCTCTGGTACAGACGCCAGCACATAAAGCTACCCGAAACTGTCAAATTTTCCCAATCAACTTTGAGCCCTATACTTTAGCGATAAAGTTGAAAATCTATTAAAGAAATTTGACAGATTGTAGTAGCTTGATGCTGGCGTCTGTACATAATTAAATTGAATTATTTACAAGGAAATACTTTCAACCTTATTCTGTAAAAAGAAAGTTATAGAAGATGAAGTTTTTCGTTCAACTTTATTTATAACTAGCTACGGCCCGCGGTTTCACCCGAGTAATTGTTGTACCCGTGGAAATATCGGGATAAAAAGTAGCCTATATGTCAATCCAGGGTGTCAGCTACCTCCATACAAAATTGTATCAAAATACACACACGCTGAAAACCAGCGCTGGGGCTCTGTCTTGCATAGGGTCGCAGCATAATGCTGAGCGGTAGCCGTTTTGCGTGGATGTGACGCATGTTTCCCTTACCTTCTTTTTTATTTTAATTTTGTGTTTATGCTCATTTTTCGTCATGTTCACCGCAAATAAACGTTTTTTCTTTCTTTCTTTTTTTTACATACCCTCACAAACTTTCGCCTTTATAATATTAGTGTGGTTATGAATGTGAATAGAAAATCTTTATTTCGAGCACAAAAATAATCAGCCTATAGGTAATGTTCAGCTGCTGAGACACAGGCCTCCTCTCTGTGAGCGAGTGGGCCATAATCTACCACGCGGGCCCAGTGCGGGTTGGTGGATGTCACATGTCTTCGAATTTTTGGTTCTAGGATATGTCGGCTTCCTCACGATGTTTTCCTTCACCGGTTTGAGATCAGTGGTGATGAAATTATTTACACAAAGTTATTTACAAAAAGCGACCTGCTTGGGTTCGAACCTACGACCTCGTAAGTCTCGGCCGTTACCACTGGGCCACCACTGCTATAGCTACACCTGTCTATCCTTTCGAGATATGTAGGCATGATGTTACATTGTTAGATTAAAATTTGTTATTATGTGCAGACGATTATTTTACTATCTTTCTAAGATAGAAATGCTGGCAAAATATGTTTGACACTAATTCGTATTTCAAAGGATACCTTCAGGTAACTATAAACTATTATGTAGTTTAAACTAACCGTAAAAACATTTTCAGGACAAATCTCCTTTCTTGAGGAACTCCTTTGAGGAAATTTTCTTTAACACCAGGATTTTTAACAAAAGTATTACCTTTTTAGGGCTCCGTACCCAAACGTGACAAGGCCTTTTCTGCTGTTCGTCCGTCCGTCCGTCACAGCTCTGTATCTTTTAAACCGTTACAGATAAATACTTGAAATTTTCAGTACTATGGCCGCTATAATAACAACAAATAATATAAATAAAATAAAGTTAAAATTAAAAAGGGGGTGTCCATACTCCCCATACAAGCCACGTATTAAAGAAATATGTAGTATTAAATATTGTACATCATCATTTCAGCCGAAAAACGTCCACTGCTGGACATAGGCCTCCCCTAAGCATCACTTCGACCGGTTCTGTGCTTCTCGCATCCAACGGGATCCTGCGGCCTTCACAAGATCGTCGGTCCACCTTGTAGGAGGCTTTCCAATGCTATGTTTTCCGGTTGGCGAAATATGGTAAAAAAAATATTGAATTATTGTACGGTGGCACGAAACCATTCGCTATAGAGTCCGACTCGCACTTGGCCGTTTCTTAACAGTAACTAAAAAGCCTAGCCAAGTGAAATAATTTAATTTACTTAATTGAATTATTTTTCGAAGGAGATTTGCTAAATGTCCTCGGATTAGGGCAATTAGGGCATTCGTTAATTGGAACCTATTTTGAAAAGGTTGAATAGACAGCAAAAGTGGGAAATGACTTTTAGAACATCATCATCCTCACCTCACTGTCATCATCTGCCTAGCCTTTTCCCAACTACGTTGGGGTCGGCTTCCAGTCTATCGGATGCAGCTGAATACCAGTATTTTACATGGAGCTACTGGCTATCCGACCTCCACAACCCAGTAACTGGGTAATACCATAACCCTTGGTAAGACGCTATCAGACTTTCGGGCTTCTGACGACCCGTAACGACTGTCAAAGATCCACGAATGACAGCCGGGACCAACGGGTTAACGTGCTTTCCGAGACACGGACCGATCTGAGATGGTCACCCATCCACAGACCAACCGCGGCAAGCGTAGCTTAACCTGATCGATCGACCCGTGCGGCTGTTATTACTTAGCCACGAGCCCCCTGTGATTGATAGTGTTTTACGCAATCAGGGTGCAGCTTAACCGCATTCACAGATTTTTGAAAAATAGTACAGACAGCTAAAAAATTATGAGATTAAAAAAAACCTATGTTTTCGTTTAATGCCTTGTAAAAATTAAACAGTGATACCAATTTGCAGGGGCTTCAACGCTAAAAAAAGTCCTTTTGGTTTAAATTAATCCGTTTTCATTTGCGTTTGAAGTGGCGTAATTAGGGGACATGGCTGTTTGCAAGGAAACATAATTTTATGTTTTGGCCTTTTTCGTGGACAAATTAATTTCGCCAAAAAATAAATACTTTTGTAACATTTATAGAAACAACTTTAGTGTTTGGCCAGACTGGCAGCGAGGGCGCGGGGGTGCACCCGCGCCGCTCCCCGCCCCGCGCTGCCTGTCTGGCCAAGCCGCTTCGATGGTCTAGTGATCGCAAGCGCTACTGCTGAGGTTCTGGGTTCGATTCCCGGGTCGGGCAAATTGTTTCTGGATTATTCCATCTGGAATTTCTCAGCAGCATCCCGGTGCCGGTGTCTGGATGCCCGGTTGATGGTAATAGGCTCGCCCCCTATTACATAGGACTTAAACATAACTGGCGAAATGTGGGTGTACTATTGGTACAGTCGCCATCAGATATATTGTAGCAGACAAGGTGACCAAATACTTCTGAACAATTTAAAATGTCAATAAGTTCCATACACTACAAGTTACCATTAATATCTGAACATTCATTACTTCATTCATATCTGAGCAGATGCTTGTCAATAATTTCTATACAAACAACTAACCAAAAATATCTGAACACTTACAACGTCAAGTGTATCTACGCAGATGGGGTAGTCTTAGATATCTGAGCAGTTGAGGAAAAATTGCAGTAGGAAATGCTTCCAACTTTACTATAAATACAATATACAGGGTGTGTCGTAAATAGTGGTCGTACCGTTAAGGATTCGATATACCAGATAATTTACTATAATATATTATAATTTTAAACATTTTAGTTGTATACTATGATGACCCTGGCAGTTTATAACATTTTGTAGTTTTGAGTCTTGTCATGAATTTTTTCCGGGAGTTTTGAAAATTGGTTATTTTATTGAGTTCGACGTGTTCTCTTCGAATTTTCACTTTGTCGCTCATTGTTTTATCTTTGCCGCTCGCACCGCCATATTGGAAAAATGGCGCCTAATAGCAGTTTTTTGACAATTCATTTTACGATAACACATTAATCAACAAAATGAAACTAGAGAAAATTTCCTTCAATTTATGTCTTCACAATTTTTTGGTAAAATCAATAGTCATTTATGCCTTTGCGGTAGAACTCTGGGGAAAATGTGAAAATTCGAAGAGAATACGTCGAAAATTCGAAGACAACACGTCAATAAAATCACCAGTTTAAAAACTTTCCAGGTAAAACTACCAAATGACTAGACTAACCACAGATTGTCAAGTCGATAGTCCTTTTTGGTTCGTCCTTTATTTCACGCAGTAACGAATTAGGTAAGCTCAGTGTTTGTCTGCGTAGATACACTTGACGTTGTAAGTGTTCAGATATTTTTGGTTAGTTGTTTGTATAGAAATTATTGACAAGCATCTGCTCAGATATTAATGAAGTAATGAATGTTCAGATATTAATGGTAACTTGTAGTGTATGGAACTTATTGACATTTTAAATTGTTCAGAAGTATTTGGTCACCTTGTCTGCTACAATATATCTGATGGCGACTGTACAACTCTGTCTAACCCTTTGGGGTTTACAAGCGTGATGTTATGTTGTGAACTTTTGAGTCATCGGCTTTCAATTATCACTTTAACTTCTTACATTTTTAACTGCTGCAAGAAATAAGTTCCATATGAGCCTAACGTTCAAAACAGTATTTTTTACTGACCCGAAAACAGTTAAAGCTTGAGGCAAAATGTTACCGTCATGACAGTAAACTGTAACGTTTTAAGTACTTAGCTAAAAGGTCACAAAATTAACTATTTTGTTCATTTGGTGATATCGTTCAAATTACATTACAGTAATGGTGGTTTTCCTTTTTTTTTGTTGTTGTTTTTAAGCTATTGCATAGCTTTTATCTTGGGCTTTGAGCGCGGCGACCGAATGAAGAAATTCTGTAACGAAAATAAACCTAACACCCTCCACTCCGAGCGGCACAGCGGTGCAGCGTTGAAAGCCGTGCATCGTCTAACGTCGTATCAGTTCGGCAGACTTCGGCACGGTGTTTGTGTGCGTGCGACTAGACGTATGCTATGCAATAGCTTTACCGCGGCAGTCCCCGAGTGCCACACGTGTTTTTTTTTTTTATTGTTTTCACATAAAGAAGCAACAAAAATAATGTATTATACCCAGGATTTTGTAATTATCTTGATTTAAAAGAGTGTCCTTGGAGTTTCTTACCTGTTCTTCTCCATAGAAATCTACGTTTTGGAATGGGGAATTAGCTTCAACTTTCCGACTAACTGACCGACTATTTAATTTAAAATTGAAGTAAATGCTTTGAGTTTATAAAACGCATTTGTTTTTTTTTTATTCGTAGATGGTCACTGGCGATTAGGTATAATCGCCAGTACTTTTAGATAGAACGGCTGTATCGCGACTGATCCGAGAAAAATCACCTTCAAGAATACAATAGAGTCATAAACGGACGCTACGCGTAACGGACGTAACGCGACTCCGTCAAATGGAATAAATAAAATAAAACCAGGTTCATCTTTAGACCCAGATTTAAACCTTCGAGCCATTTTTTAAGTCGATCTTTAATCCGACAATGTTAAAGTTCGAATTATAAAATTTACGATAAAACCGAGTCTAAGTTGTCAATTTTGCATGAAGAACTTGATGTTCGTCGGGATAAAGTTCAAAAATATAGTAACTGGCTCGAAGGTTTATGCTAGGTCTAAACTTAGGATTAGTTTTGTAATAAGACGGTTAGAGTTTAATAAACAGCTAGTCTACCTATAACAAAAATAATCGAAGTCACCAGCTTCAAAATCAAGTTTCAAAATGACATCGAATTCTACGAAACACATCGTACATCGTTTGGTTTGCGACCTAAATCGGGTCGTGTGGTTGCCTGGTTGCCGTCGCCGCTCGGTTGGCTGGTTGCTCCCGGTTATTCGGTTACAGTCACACTGATTAGCACCTGACGCTCAGCTTTTTGGGGTGTGGAGTAAAGAGAGGCGGGGAGCGGTCTGGGGAAATTTTTGGTCAAAAATATCTGTTTTAATTCGCCTATTACCTTACACAATCAGCTTATAATGTTCCCACTGCTGGGACACGCCACACGGGCCTCCTCTCTGTGAGAGGGAGTGGCCGTAATCCACCACGCGGGCCCAGTGCGGGATGGTATATGTCACATATCTTTCTGACTTACTGAACGGATTTAGATGAAATTTGGCACACAGATAGTTTGAACGGATTTAGATGAAATTTGGCACACAGATAAGTAGTTTATAACCAGGATTAACACTTAGGATACTTTTTGTCCCGATATTCCACGGGATCCAGACTTATGCGGGTGAAACCTCAGGGCGCAGCTAGTAAATTATAAGTGGTACACAGAGGTGGATAGTATACCTACATTTAGTTACGTTTAAGTCCCATGTCCACACATGCCAAAAATTTCACTGGATTCTGGACCCCGATGGGTCAGGAATCTTGTTGCTTTTCTGATGAGAAACCCCAACAAAACTTTTGCCAACTTAAGTCCTCACACTCCTTTTTTTTTTTTTTTGTTTCCGGGGTGGAAAATCCTCATGGATGTCCGCCGCCCTGGGGCGGGCGGCGGGGTCTGTCAGACTCTTACTGACTAAAAACCACCCCGGTGTTCCGTCTCACACCTACGCCGGGGGTCGCGGGAACGTACGATCCTTCCGCAACCCCCGGCTGAAGTCCTCACACTCCTCACTTATCCTACCCTTTATGCCCCAATATATGCAGCCAAAGTGACATCTGTGCTGCCAGCGATAACACCGTGGAAGTGGCGAAGCTTTGAGCCAACAAAATTTGAATAACTGTCGTGACATGATGAAGAAGAAGTGCTCATATACACGAACGGCGACGTGGTGACGACATCTGTCGACGAGTGACGACATCCGTCGACGAGTGTCGACGGCTGCAGTTGCCTCTAACGTTGACGCGTGCCGCTCGTGTATACTAGCACTAAGAATCGAAACGGGGACCTACCTTACGTTTGTTTATGTGGGAAAAAATCCTAATGTTAATGTTGTATAACGTTGTAACCCCGTAGTTTTAAGAAAAAACGTCTGCTTAGTAGAATAGAAGTATGAGGAACAGGGCGTAAAGTTCACTTATCTTCCATAGAAAGAGGAGGATCCTCCAACTAGACGAGTGTTGTGTCTGGCGGGCAACTGCGCGACGATTGATGTCAGGACGTTGTATAGTATAATATTAAATTATGCTAGTTACGCGGTAAACTCCGCTTGCGCGATGCAGGATTTTGCGTGACGTCAGTGTAAATGCGTAGTTTACATGTGGCGTTGCAGATGCCGCCACAGTAGAGCGTTGTCTCTGTCACTCCGGGTGATAGTCTCTTTCTAAATCTCGATATGTCATATTAACGGCCGAAGGAAAATCGCTATCCTGTCCTACCTTGTTCCCGACAAGTAGACATGTTCGCGTGACATGACAGGGAGCGGCGATTTTCTCACAGGATTGATTAATTTATTAAGTTTCATATCATTACGGCGTCTTGTTTGATCGGTACCTCGTAACTTGTAGCTTTTGAAGCGATTTGATACTAAATTGGTATAATATAAGTTATTAACGATACACTCATATTTCAATGCATTACCAGTATTGAAGTTCCCCCATGTAATGGGGGCCGAGTCACCTCTGCCTAACCTTTCGGGTATTAAAGGCATGATGTTACGAAATGTGTATTAATAACGACACATTTCAGTTAGTCATCATCATCTGCCTAGACTTTTTCCAACTAAGTATGTTGGGGTCGGCTTCCTGTCTAACCGAATTCAGCCGAACACCATTATTACCCGATTACGGCGAAGCAAAAAGGAGGGTTATGATTTTGACCACTATGTATGTATGAATGTTCATCTGTTCTCTCATAACTTCTAAACTACTTGTCATAATTAGACAAATGAGGTATCGTTGGAAGTGTCTTGATCGTCCGCTGGTTATGTGACGTTACATTAAATTGAATATGACGCCCTCTAGCGGACATAAAGTCATGATCTAAAAATCACTTTTATGTCAAATACAATTAAGTACTTTTCAAAATCAATGACGAACAATGAACAACAATATTTTTTTCCCGCGTTAAAGTGTTCATTTGTTTTTTTTTTTTTCAATAAACAGCTTTCTTTGCAAGCCAGCTCGAAATTTAAATAAAACCTTTGATAAGTTACCTTCTTGCTTGCCAGTTTTCGGAGTAAGAGATCGTTCCATTTTTAAATTACACGACAGATATGAGTTTACTATGTAATTTATTTGGCCGCTAAACCACGAAGGATATGGATTTTCATACAACTTTTGCCGGCCGCTGCTCGCATGTATTTGGCCAGTACAGCAATTTCAATTTATCTCGAAGAAGGTTGTCAAAATGCTAAAATTTCCAAGCATGGAGAAAACTAAAGTTTCAAGCTACTTATTTTGAATATATGCGGTGAAAGTACCTATTATCTAACTGACGCCCAGCTTATCACTGCCTTGCAAATGATTACGGTATGGCACCTGAAAAAATACTGCCCCAGATCGAATCCTTAGGAAAAGTTTCTTAATGTTGACTGACATATTGGATGGGTCTGTCAGGAACTCAGGAACTGTCTGTCTTGATTAGGGAGATAACAAACTTTTACTGATGTTACGAATCAAAGATAGCGGATTGCTGATCTGCGAATTTGTATCAGAGCGTTGATTTGTTGAAATGAAAGGAAATTGTTTGTAGCGGTATCTACAACGCCACATGCGAACAACGCGTCATACTGACGTCACGCAAAATCCTGCATCTCGCAAGCAGAGTTTACCACGCAACTAGCATTGATACAAACGGCCCGATATGAATCATCGGGCAGTTGCCCGCCAGACACAACACCCGTATGGTCGGAGGATCCTCCCTTTTCTATAGAGTATGAGTGAACTTTACATCCTGTTCCTCATATCTCTATATGTTAATTCTGTAAATAGAATATCGGAATCACTTTTTTTTTAAATAAATAATTACTTACTTACACGTCATATTAATAAAAAAAAAGCTAGATGAATTCGACATTTTCATCTAGTCAGATATATTACAGATCATGTGAAGACAATGTAGATGAGTGCCTGAAATGGTCTTTTGAGGAAAGTACCACACAGGGTTGAGTGGACCCGTCCAGTCAGTGCAAGCATTTGTTGGTAAGAGGATTTATTTAATCCTCTTACCAACAAATGCTTGCATAATAAATAAATAAAATTCATTTATTTCAGATAACTAATTGATCCATAATTCCATATAGTCCGATTTAAAATAAATTAAATTAAGAATTAAAAAATTAAAATAAATAAAACGAAATTAAATTAAAAATTAAAATTAAATTAAATATTAAAATAAAATGTGTTTTAAATGTCATTGTACTCATCATTATGAACAACTTTTACTATGGGCCCAAACCAGAAATCGCGAAAACAAACAGCTGTTCCCTACATTTATGTTCGTTTAACTCGTCAAAATGTAGGGACCAGCAGTTTTTTTTTCGCGATTTCTGGTTTGGGCCTATAGTAAAAGTTGTTCATAATGATGAGTACAATGATCTCTTAAGAGGTTGTTGGTGTTTTTCCAATAACCTTGTATAGTATAGATAGATAGATAGATACGAATAACTTCCCAGTTAACCTACATATTCCTTGGTGTGAAATCACTTTAAAATATCCACCGACTTTTAATCTACTGCGATTCCAGCACGGTCCACGAATTCGGACTAGTGCCAGAATTTGGTTTTTAGTGCACTGTTTATCAAATATCATGTGGAATCGTTAACCTGATTTCGTTGCGCACCTATCAAAAGAACCTTTTTTTTTTTTTTGTTTTTGAAGTGAAAACATCTTTCGCCATTTAAAAAAAATACAAAATGGGGGACACTATGAGTACCTATGCCGCCAGGCTTCATATAAAAATCTTTTTCACTTCCCATGCTCTACAAGTTCGTCTTTATGTTGTGCATAGGCGACATAAATCGCTTTTTATGTTCTAGTGCATAAAGTTTTTTTTTTTTTTCTAAGACTATGATAATCAGGACGCACAATAAAACTTCGCAGATTAAAGTCGTGATTTATTTCATTTTCTTTATTTTATACCACTTCCGTACTTTCTATCGTTAATTTAATAAAATCAGATAAAATAGTTGTCATTTATTATTTAAAAACGCAAAGAAACGTTTTTATGACTTGGCAGTATGAAGTACCCAAGTCGAATGGCACATGTTGAAAATAAAAAAAATAACTTTTAAAAAGTTTAGTGGCGGGAATTAGCTGTGCTTTGCAACATTTTTGATTAATTATGTACGAGTACTGTTATATACTTTATGCCTGTTTCATTTTCTCGTAATCGAAGTGAAAAGCAGAGTGTATAACTCAGGCATAAACGGCCATTTTATGCACTAGTTGTACAATCTACTATAATCCCCTTACTAAATCATTTGTATGAAAACGACATTAACAGAGAAACGAAAACATCTATTAATATTATGTATTACCTTTGACAATTTTCGTTCCCTAATTAATGGATAGTAATTTAGTTTTTCCCTGTCAAGGGACTAAACCCGAGTAACCCAGAAAGCCTCAGAAATCTTATTAGTCGTATTCCGTGGTCGAATTAACTTGTGACGAGTAAATACCAGTAATACCTACATACACCTACATCCATAGATATCCAATCTCAAATTGTTTATTGCAATCCATAATGTACAATTGCAGGTGGTAAATAAAAAATAATAGAAGCAATTATGGACCCTGTCGGGCACAGCAAATTTTTAAATAAGTAGAGAGAGCAAAATCTGCATCTACATTGTAATGGATAAACTAAAAAAAATACCAAACCGATTTTAAAAATTCTTTCACCCACAGAAAGTAAAATTATCAGCGAGGAACATGGGCTATATTTTGAGTTGTCTAAGAAAATAGCAAAGATAAGTATAACCCAAGGTATTAATGCATTGCCTATAAAAGTACCTACTCATCATTAGCCACATTAAAGCCCGTAAGGCTATTAAAGTCACAATAACCGTTTTTAGGTTAGGGTTCCGTTTTTACCCTTTGGGTACGGAACCCTATTACTAAGACTCCACTGTCCGTCTGTCTGTCTGTCACCAGGCTGTTCCTCATGAACCGTGCAAGCTAGACAGGTGAAATCACAAAAGATGTATTTCTGTTGCCGCTATAACAACAAATACTAAAAACAGAATAAAATAAATATTTAAGGGGGCTCCCATACCACAAACGTGATTTTTTGCCGTTATTTACTCGATATTAATAACGGCAACAGGTAGACGCTTGAAATATTCACAGAATATTTAGTTGTATATTCACTTTAAAAATAAATAATTAAAGTAAATACTTATTTAAGGGGGATCCCATACAACAGACATGATTTTTTTGCCGTTTTTGCTCGATACTAATAACGGCAACAGGTAGACGCTTGAAATATTTACAGAATAGGTACTTAGTTGTATATTCACTTTAATAATAAATAATTAAATTAAAATAAAATAAATTAAGGGGGGCTCCCATACAACAAACGTGATTTTTTTATATAGTACGGTGGTACGTAACCTGTGTGCGAGTCCGACCCGCACTTGGCCGGTTTTTTTTAATTTCGATCATCATCTGCCTAGCCTTTTCCCAACTATGTTGGGGTTGGTTTCCAATCTAACCGGATGCAGCTGAATACCAGTATTTTAACTGGAGCGACTGTCTATCTGACCTCCACAACCCAGATACTGGGTAATACGATACCCCTTGGTAAGACTGATTGTCAGACTTTCGGGCTTCTGACTACCCGTAACGACTGTCAAAGATCCACGAATGACAGCCGGGACCAACGGCTTAACGTGTTCCAAGGCACGGAGGGGTCTCGGTATGTAAAGATGGTCACCCATCCACTGACCAGCCGAGGCTAGCGTAGCTTAACCCGATCGATCGACCTGTGCGGCTGTTATTATTTAGCCACGGGCCCTCCTTTTTTTAATTTCGATGCAATGTTATATGGCCATGCATCAGTATTGGCAGTGTTTTCATTTATTGTCGTGTTGTCATCTCCACATTGCATAGATAGATTTATTAACCGCTTATTAACCAATCTCTCATTAAAGCCACACTCGACAAAACATGTCAGTTTTCATCCAGCGTCCCTGTTGACGACTCAATGCGTCTCGCGTTCACCTACGTACTCTGTGGCAGACAGTAGTGTATTACAAGTAACTCGACACGATCTGTGCATACTATCACGCTATGGCAGCTGCGCAATATTGTGGTGTAATGTGGTAGTTATTGCGCCTATAGTTTTCGACGGTATCGGCAGAGGTGGTAGTTTAGCGACAAATCGCAACTTTTTTTTTGACGTGAAATCTTCTTTAGGCGCGTTTGGCATTTTTTGAGATGATAAAAAACCATTGAACTCGCGACACTGTTACTGACACCGCGCTACATTCGGGTGTGTTCGGCTGTCCTCGGGATGTAATCGGTTTTGATGTATTTCCGATATGTCAGTGAGTCATGGCAAAGTATTCTGTTTGTGTTTTGTTTATATGACGATTCTAAAAATAGAAACGTAATTGTTCAAGTTTTCACTTCTGTCGGCACTCCCGGAGTGCCAGTTTTTTTTTATTGCGATTGGGCACCCTCTTGACCTCGATCACGCCTGATGGAAAGCGATTGATGAGGTCTATGATGGAATGAGCGTGTCCAGAAGATGCAAAGATACTTAGATACCTTTACAAGTTATTTCAAAGTTAAATCAAACTGCTTATTTTACAACAAGCCCTAGAAAAAAAAAGCAAATTCTTTCATACCTTCACGCTATCCACTTTATAAGCTAGACATATATCATGTTACTAAGCACGCGATTCGAAAATATAGCAGCCGCCATATTTGATTCTTTGACATAATGATTATTGACAGGTTACTGAGATGTGGTAGGACAGACTGACACGCCAGTTTGGGCAGTCAGCTGTGATGGTAACTTAATGTAAAGATCGTAGGTACTATTGATACTCGAATAATATACGCCTTAACTACGAGCCTTTCTTTCCTCATTTGAATATGATTGAGCCACACGGGCGTTGCCAATGCGTTGCGTTGACGCTGCGACGCCTGAGCAGTGACGCTCCGTCGCGTACCTACATAACAATTTGAGCGTCATGTCACAGGTCACGTTACCCCCAGACCCTTGCTCGAGCCAGCCCGCGTCGCTGAGCCTGTAGTTTTAAATTCGTCCCTAAATAATTCCGATCCAGCCTGTCCCTTGCTGTCCTATCCCAGTGACGCCCTAATCCGAGGTCCGTACCCCTCAGCACAGCCAACACAAAAACTGACGTTAAACCCGAGTGTAAGTTATCAATTTTGCATTAAGAACTTTACGTTTATCGGAATAAAGTTCAAAATACAGTAACTGGCCCTAAGGTTTAGGCTAGGTCTAAAGTTAGAACTCTTTTTATAATTAGACGGTTTGTAACTGTGGTGGGGGGGAAAACATGCAACTCGATTGTTCATGACAAAACTGACGTGACGAAATAGACACGATTAAAACAAGTAAATACAAATACTGCATTCTTTTATACAACATATCATTAGGCCTGGAGGCCTTTTTTTTTTTTTTTGTTTTTTTTTAACGTGGAGAAATGCTCATGCATTCTGCACTATCACGGGGAGATAGTGCAGTTATGTGGGACTCTAACCCACTAAAACTCCACGGTGTCCTCCTCTGCCGCTTACGGCGGGAACACGGGCACGCGTTTGCACTCATCCGTGAACCCGCCGCGGCTGTCCGGACCCCCCTCTGGGGAGTATTCCCCATCATCGGCGCACCAGAACACATAGCACGCCGTGACCACCTCTGGGACCAAACCAGCACATGGGTGCCAGACGACCCCGTGTCTGGGCACCCTTGGTCCCCCTTTGACGGGTCAGGTAATTGGCCCCGCCACCTGCCAATTTTCGGCCGCAGAGGATAGGGAGAGCGGCCAACGTCATACCAACACTCCTCCTCCCCTGCGGCCCCACCGCGTCCGCCATCAGACGGTGGCGACCCCGTCAAGGCCGCGGAAGGTAGGGAGAGCGGCGCACCGCAATACCGGCACTCCTCTCCCGCCGCGGCCTCCAACCCTCAGCCGCGACGCCTCCCACACGACATCGCGGCCCGCCTCAGTTGCGATGTCGCCCAAGCGGCACCGCAACCTACTTGTTGGCCGCTACGCCGTCGGCTTACAGTCAAAAGCCCTGACGAGCGGCCCCTCCTCGGGTTCCTCTTCGCTTCACCGTGGGGGTCCAAGCCACGGCTACTGAGCCCCCCCGCCTCGACAATGCGGGAACCCACCGGGGGGGAGGCCTGGAGGCCTACCACAAGCTCTTAACGCGATCCATTTTAGGACCTAAACTGAACTGTTCTTCTAATTCGTACCATGACGTCAGTTTAACGATTCAGTTTAGGCCGTGCCATCTGCTGACAGCGATTGTCTCAAACTGAGTCGCAAGTTTTGGTTTCATTCATACTTGTTTGGTACCATGACGTCCATAGAGCAGCTCAAGCGATGCAGTTTAGGAACCTAAACTGAGAACCCCCAAATACCGGTATTTTGGAACCGTTTTCAATCCCTGTAGGAAATTGCTTGATGTTATTGTGACGTCATAAATTTTACCAATATTTCTCAAAATCGAGCAAATAAGCTAGCCCACATGCAGGCTAGCTATAGCTAGTGAGTTTTATACAACTCTCAAACCCATAATAACTTCATGTAGGTATGACCTAACGTTCTGCCTACACCATAAAATAATACAGGGCGTGATACAGATCATATCAACTACATTATATTGGCGCGTCAGAATAAATATTTAACTTTTTAATGGCTATAGATAATTGATATTTCATCGAAGTAACCCACACAATATGTTTAAGGCGAAGTTATTTGAACACAACGCGAGCATTTTTATTGAGAACTATGTAGCTGTTACCCGCGATTTCGTCCGCTTGGAATTTAACAATACTGGGTGAAATTTTAATGATTGTTTTCCTCTTAAGGGGTCATTGTACTCATCATTATGAACAACTTTTACTATGGGTACAAACCTGAAATCGCGAAAAAAATATCAGCTGTTCCCTACATTTTTACGAGTTATACGAACATAAATGTAGGGAACAACTGATTTTTTTTTCGCCATTTCAGGTTTCGTCCCATAGTAAAAGTTGTTCATAATGATGAGTACAATGACCCCTTAAGAGGAAAACAACCATTAAAATTTCACCCAGTATAGAGGTATGAAGAACAGGGTGTAAAGTTCATTCATACTCTATAGAAAAGGGAGGATCCTCCGACCAGACGGGTGTTGTGTCTGGCGGACAACTGCCCAATGATTCATGTCGGGCCATTGTATCTATGCTAGTTGCGCGGTAAACTCTGCTTGCGAGATGCAGGATTTGCGTGACGTCAGTATGACGCGTTGTTCGCATGTGGCGTTGTAGATACCGCTACAACAAAAAAAAAATATTGTTCAGTTCGTAGGTGAGACCCTATTCTATATTTTTTATTCTAAAATTAAAGTAGCCGAAGTTACTCCTTATTACATCAGCTATCTGCCAGTGAAAGTCCCGTCAAAATCGGTCCAGCCGTTTCAGAGATTAGCCGGAACAAACAGACAGAAAAATTGTAAAAAATGTTATTTTGGTATATGTACCGTGTATACACCCATATGCATTTAGTAAAAAGCGGTTATTTTAATATTACAAACAAATTTTATTTATTTGTATTGTATTTGGACCCATTGTGTGTCCAATAGGTCCCAAACAGCAGCAAACGGCAACGCGGCAGGCCCAGGAGATCAATTCTACTAATATCTAACAATAATCTAACTGTTTCGTTTATGTTTCGATTCAGTTTCGACCATTAGGGTTTTTGGTATTCTACTATTTTAAAACTAAAACTGATAAGGAACCGCAACGCAACTACAACGCTATTGTAACGTGAACACGGCGCCTCAGTATATTCAATGTACTCTGTGACGGCGCCTAATCAGCGAAACGAAATTGTGCCAAGAATTGTATTGCACAGATTAAAAAGTACGTATGCGAGATACCATAAGAAAAAAGGAAAAAACTTCTAAAATATAAAATTACGTTTTTGGAAAGCCTATAGGTTTTCACAAACTCACGATCGGTTAAGTCAAAGGCGAAATTACGTAGCCTTGACGACAAAGAACATGGCCAGTTTTTATAAGGACGTCGGCATAGTTATCAACTTTAAAGTACACCAATGATTTTTGGTGTTTTATATTCGTGAATATTGGCCTATTAAATTGCTATAAATAAAAAACTCTGAGAACTTGTCATCACAACATACTAGACAAAAAACAATTTCATTAAATCTTTTAATCAAAACGCTAGCAATAAGGTATATACTTATATTAGATTATAATTTCGCTATTAAAAAACTTAAAGACGCTTTAAAGTAGCGAACAGTTGTGAATTATTACGTATAACTGATATGGTTTTAGTATTATTAAGCATTTAAACAAAGTAATGGCCACCTAAATGAAGGATTTTAAACTGTGTATTGATTTACATTTATTAAACTGGGTAATAGTCTCAAAAAATGTGACAATAATAACAAACATAACATCGCGCCTATATTCCCCGAAGGCATGGGCAGAGGTGTACCTATAGTACCTACACCCACATTTCACCAGTTATGTTTAAGTCCCATGTATTAGGGGGACAAATCCAGATTCCGGGCTCCTACTGAGAAATTCCTGATGAATAACCCCAATATCACTTTGCTCGACCTGGGAATCGAACTCAGGACAGTAAACCAACGAGGCAGTCATAATAACAATATTAACAAAGCATATTCAAAACTAATATTTTTCTTTAAAGTACATTTTTACAGGTTGCCCTTATATTTTTTTAAATAGTTCAATTAACAATAAACAAGGGAAGCACAAAATAAAACAAAAGAGTAAAAAAAAATATTTATTTATTAAATAAAAATATTTTGCTATATTATAATTATTATATCTTAAATGCCTACCTAGGTAACATACATTACAGCAATGCAGCAATAGTGTTAATAAAGAGACCGAGGGAGGTCAATCAACCAGCTTTGATAAAACAGAGCATTTTTATTTCACAAATACACTAACCTGGATAAAGTGTAAGTATAGGGCTTTTTTTTTGGATGGGAAATCATCTAATGACTCCTCCCGCTCTAGGTGGAGCGGAAGGGAGTGTCAGACTCTTACTGACTAAAACCCACCCGTATTCCTTCCTTAGCCCTTTATGTTCCGGGGCAGCGGTAACCCTTTTGGACGATCCCGCTATAAGTATAGGGCTTCAGTAATTACATAAATAACAAATGTAACAATCTGTTTCTGCATTGTTGAAATATACAGTGAACAGATGTGATTGAAGCTGGCTTATAATTAGGTAATGATATCGTATTACTATCCCCTTGAAGTGGCCCTCTTTGAACAGGCGGCAACGGTGATGGCTCTGGTGGGCTAACAACTTGAACATTAGGGGCTGCTGCATCATTGTTCAAAGTCAATTCCTGCATGTCTCGTGATGAGTCATGCACTGCCTGTCTATTTGCTCGCATCCAACACACATGGCAAACATAGTTGTTTCTTGAGGGCTGAAAATAAACCAGTTAGAATAAACACAGATAAATGCTTATGTTTATATAATTTTTAGTAACAAGAGTATCTTTTGTATACAACTCTTTATGTTTTCAAGTATTATGTTATTGTTACACTTGCCTTCTTTAGGCAAGTATATGTTAAAGATGGAAAATATATAAAACGCAGATATTACAATCACAGAAACATAGTATGAAAACTCCTTTTTTTATAGATTAATACAACTAGGTATTTATAATAATGAAAAACAAAATGCTTATATCACATAATTAGTATTTTGTGATAAGGACAGCCAGCAATGGACACTCCATACTGACAGTATGGTGTCTTATTTTCCTCACAGATTTGCCACAACCAAGGCAAACCATGTTATTCCCCAGTAGTCTCTCGTGTTCACCAGCTTCGGTATTTAATAATAATAAGCATGGATGACAAATAAATGTATCCATAGGCAACTGAAAATAAGATGCACTGTAAGTTAATTTCGCATACCAGAATTATAACAACAAAAACATTGAGGTAATAATATGTACTTACATATTACCTCAATGTATAAAAATAAATCAGAAGTTTTTTCTAGTCCAACTTCTTACCTGGGTTTGAGCATTGGTTATCCAACGCGAAAGTCTTGTTTGATGGTGTGCAGAAAGCGAGGTTATTAGATGCCTCTGCAACCTTTGCATGGCTATTCCCACAGAGTACACTATAATATTTATACTGAAAGCTATTCCGGAGTTGATGCACCTCATATTGATCCACAAAACAAATCCAAAACGCAATGCAAATCAGAATCCAGTGTTAATAGCAAGGTAATCGAGTGGTAGACGGTATCAGTCCGTAGAAATAAGCAGGGGTAAAAAATATTAGAAAATAATCGCAGAAACAAACACAATAAATACGCAATGAAGAATCTGCAATAACATTACATTGACATAGACAATGACACATTGTCAAACTTGTAAACGCGTTCCGTTTTAAGTTTTTTTTTGTGTGAAATATAAAAAAAACTATCTTACGCATCAACATTATGGAAAGATAAGTTTATTAAATGCGACAAATACCGATGAAGCCAGTTTTGTATGAATAAAATGTTCCTAATAAAAACATTTTGTCGTCCATACCACATGTCTACAAGTAGTATGCATGGTGTGGAACGCCCATTATTATATTTATCTTTCTCTATGGTCCATTATGGCAGACGTTGACAAATGATACTTTGAATTCATCTTTCATTACTAATTATTTTGAAATAAAAACTGACGAGTCCAGAGAGGTTAAAAACTACGTATCAATTCATTTTTCTATTTTTAATATCCAATGTTATTTACTATGTATGTGTAAATGGAATGTACTTTTTTGTCCATGTCTTTTCGTCTTCTTACTTTTTCGATGTCTACTTGATCGGCGAGACTAAGATATTCATTGTAGAACATCATCTTAATTAAAGGATAAATGCGAACAGTCAAGAAAAAGTTATACAAAGCCAACTTTCCCGTAGCGACTAATTTTGACAGATGAGACGCTTTAGTTTCGTTCAAGTTTCGTTTTGGTTCGAGTGACGCTTGCGTCAAAACATACTAGTAGAATAGCGATTATAACAAGTTAACGTTTCGTTCGGGATCGGTTGTGTTAGTAGAATCGAGTTTTTAACTTCAACTTAACTAGAACTAAACTTATATCGTTGTTATTTTAGCAGAATAGAAAAACGCTCAATAGCTGTCGTTTAGTTACGGTTCTGTTGCGATTTCGTTGTAAATTTATTAGTGGAATTGACCTCCAGAATGAGACAGCGGAACGAACTCGACTCTTTCCAAAAGGATTGGCGTGTAACAGCACTGGATAGAGATAAATGGAAGGAAGGAAGGGAGGCCTCTGCCCTGCAGTGGGACAGATATGGCTGATAATAAAAAAAGTATTGTATTGTATAGATTCGAAAGCGTCTGAAAAAAATGTCTGGACGAGCTACTACGGGGTAATTTCATTTATCAGTAGCAATAGCTTTCAGTTTAACAGTTGAACAACATTCATTGCGTTATTTACGTTGTTGAGCAAACAAATTTTTCGAACATATGAAGCAATGGATTAGCAATATCCTTCAAAATGATTCAGATTGTGATTTGATTGTGTTTTACGCAATTAGGGTGCGGATCCATGAAAGAGCATATATATAAAGGAAACCTTCCTTTGTCACTCAAGCGAAAAATGATGGGTATGTGCATCCTTCCCGTTTAGGCCTATGGATCCCAGACTTGGTCTTTGACAAACATTCAAAAGTCTCCAAGCTAAAGGTTTGTCAACGTGCAATGGAACGCAGTATTAGTCCATAGTAGTAGACCATATTCGCAACACCACACTGCGCTCCAAACACAGATTACTGACGTTCCTCAAAAATCCACAAAGCCTCGTGTGCGGTATGCCCAGTTAGATCCTATCCGTAGTTAAGAATATACCTTCATATTTCATTGAAACACTGGCATTTGGCCTCTGTTCCACCTGATGGCATAACCAGCCTATAATGTTCCCACTGCACAGGCCTCCTCTCGGTGAGCTAGGGAGTTGGCGGTAATCCACCACGCGGGCCCAGTGCGAGTTGAACTGTCTTAGAATGTTTGGTTCGAGGTCTATGCCGGTTTCCTCACGATGTCTTTTGTATTGTTTTGAGAGCAGTTGTAACGAAATAATTTACACAAAGTAAAGCGCCTGTCTGGGTTCGAACCTACGACCTACAACTCGTAAGTCGCGGCCGTTACCACTTGGCCACCACTACTCAGCGAATGTTTATTAAAGACTTGGCGATAAACGTAGAACATTCGCCTTAACACCGAAGTGTGCAAAAAAAAGTCCGACCACGCCCTTTTCAACCGCGATGCTATCAGCATATTGGATATTGTACTCATCGACATTAAGTAAGCCAATGAACCATCAATGTTTATTAAAAACAAAACTATTAACTTCACTGTGTTTTAAATAACGAGATAAAAGAAAGAAATATAGAAAGAATAATGTTTATTTGTCACAGAAACACGTGCATACAAAAAGATAATTAATTCTAATATTAAGGAAAAAAGAATATATAAAAAAGAAACAAATCGAAAAAACAACAAAACAAAACTATTAAACATTTATATACAGGGTTATTGGAAAAACACCAACAATTGTAGGTACTCATCATTATGAACAACTTTTACTATGGGACCAAACCTGAAATCGCGAAAAAAATATCAGCTGTTCCCTACATTTTATGTTCGTATAACTCGGTCAAAATGTAGGGAACAGCTGATTTTTTTTCGCGATTTCAGGTTTGGCCCTATAGTAACAGTTGCTCATAATGATGAATACAATGACCTCTTTGTTGGTGTTTTTCCAATAACCCTGTATATTTTTTTTTTATAAATCTCTTCGGAGAAAGAAAGAACAAGATATATTATGTACCTACTGTAGGCTGCACGTCTGTATTAACCTTTTGACCTTGAGCTGACCTAGTGTAGTACGGAGTTTCAATCAGAATTCAATAGTTTTTGGGACGCATGAAAGAAGCCTCCTCGTGTAGCGCAGATTGTTTCGCCAGTTACTCAACTGAACTGAGCGCTCGGCGCATCCTAGACAGTCACACCCAAAACCTTATTTGACTGGCCAATTCTTCCCTTGCGGTGGTAGGGCTAACGCCCGCCTGGTTTGCGACCACCCTCCCACCGGAGTACGGCGTTAAGCAGCCTGCTGTGTTTCGTCGATCCGTGGGAGTTCCAGTGCCTTAGGCATCTTCTGGGCACGCTCGTTCCATCATAAACCTCATCCATCGCTTTCCATCAGGCGTAATCGAGGTCAAAAGCTGGCCCATTCACCAATAAAAAAATAGAACACGAGGCCAACTTACAGAAAAATAAAAACAAAAAGAAGATAAAATCAGGAATGAAATTATCCGGAAAAGAACAGGAGTTACCGACATAGCTTGCAGAGTAAGCAAACTGAAGTGGCATTGGGCTGGCCATGTTTGTAAGACGCCAGCACATCATAGCCACCCGAAACTGTCAAATTTTTCCAATCAACTTTTAACCTTATGCTTTAGCGATAAAGTTAAAAATCTATTAAATAAATTTGACAGGTTGTAGTAGCTTGATGTGCTGGCGTCTGTAACACCGTCACGTCATCGTGGGCCGTCTGCTTCTTGGCCATTCCATTATCACCTGCTTAGCCTTTTCCCAACTATGTTGAGGTTGACTTCCAGTCTAATCGTATGCAGCTGAAGACCAGTATTTTACATGGAGCGACTGCCTATCTGCCCTCCACAACCCAGTTACTGGGTAATACGATACCCCTTGGTTAGACTGGTTGTCAGACTTTCGGCCTTCTGACTACCCGTAACGACTGTCAAAGAGCTATTATACATTCCGATTGCATAAAACACAACAAAGCATGACACACAATAATTACCGAAAAGTGAAACGGATTGCCCAAACAACATAATATCTAATAATAGGTGACAAACAGTCGATCCGTGACCGGCTTTAGGCACATAATGGCTTGAAATGCGGCCGGCATTGCGCCACGGACGGACATACGAATGGTATTGTGACAATTCTATTATTTCTGATCACTTGTGATAAGAACTTGGGTACATTTTTGTTAAGTGACGAATCTTAGGTGTTTTTGTTATGCCAAGTCACGAGTTTTCTATCTTTTGTTCTTTCTGATGTGCACGAAGAGTAAGAAACTAGAAAATATAGATACGTTTGGCAATACAGGGTTATTGGAAAAACACCAACAACCTCTTAAGAGGTCATTGTACTCATCATTATGAACAACTTTTACTGAAATCGGGAAAAAAAATCAGCTGCTCCCTACATTTATGTTCGTATAACTCGTCAAAATGTAGGGAACAGCCGATTTTTTTCCCGCTATGTCTTTGTTCCATGTTGTTTAGCATCAGCACAAAGTGTAAATCTCTTCCATTCTACACGTTAGTCACGGCATCATTCACCAAGTACCTACTTTTTGTGAAATTCCTTGCTTTTATTATTTTGAATGTGACGATATTAGAGCGAGGCCACACGATGCGTTAACGGTGCGGTGCGGCTCCGGCTTAACGTGCCTCGGAAAGCACGTTAAGCCGTTGGTCCCGGCTGTCATTCGTGGATCTTTGACAGTCGTTACGGGTCGTCAGAAGCCCGAAAGTCTGACAACCAGTCTTACCAAGGGGTATCGTATTACCCAATAACTGGGTTGTGGAGGTCAGATAGGCAGTCGCTCCATGTAAAATACTGGTATTCAGCTGCATCCGCTTAGACCCCAACTGTCCCTAACATAGTTGGAAAAAGGCTAGGCAGATGATGATGATATTGTAATTGATTGGCGCTAATAGTGAAAACGTTCTAAGTTTTCGTGGTGACCCTGTCGGTATCTGTGACCAATACTTATCGTTGAGACAACAATCGCGTTGCAGAGTTGATTATTGCATTTGGTTACTGGATGGTTAAGACGAAGGCAGCACTCAGCAGGAGTTTATCTAACTATCATAGCCGACATTTCAATTGACATTGTAGGAGAGATACTTCTTGTATACCTATTATTGTATATTCCACAGACCAACCGCGGCAAGCGTAGCTTAACCTGATCGATCGACCTGTGCGGCCGTTATTATTTAGCCACGGGCCCCTCACCGTTTTGAGAGCAGTGGTGATGAAATTATTTAGACTAAGTAAAGCGCCTGCCTGGGTTCGAACCCACGACCTACACGTATGTCGTATGTATGCACTCGTATGTCGGGACCACTGGGCCACCTCTGCTTCCACACGTTCTCTTCATAATTAAGCAACGTAGATTAGTCCGGATTTTTATATACACAATGACATTTATTCATTTTATACATACAATGACATGAATATTTACTTTGTAAAGTATATTTACTTTGTAAAGTATTTTTATTTTATTTAATTATTGTGAATGTGAGGACTATGTGGGTAATTTCTTTTTTGTGTTTTCCTTCTTAGTTAGTATTAATCATGATCTGGCAGTTTGAGTAATTTACGCGGCCTACCCAAGTGTCCTTTCTTTGGTATTGTTCGTCGAATCGTTGAGCTCCTCAAGTTCTGAGTTGAGCTGCACGATTTTTGACAAATGCGTGCACTGACTGGACAGGTCCGCTCAGTCTGTGTGGTTCTTTCCTCAAAAGACCATTTCAGACACCAATCTACATGGTCTTCACATGATCTGACCAAGATTTTTTCTGGACTTTAAGAGACTGTGACCTCTGAGTTTGTTTCGGCCTTTCTTCTCAGAGTAGTCAGATAGGAAACGCCGACCTCATCTAGCTTAAAAAAAATGTGATTGACGTGTAAAAGTGTTTGTACAATCCTACTTACAGAAATAAATCATTTATCATGTAAAGTGGACGTCGCCTTAACTGGGCTAGTTTAAGATCACGACTTGACCGCTATAGCTTGGAGCTAACAAAACATTGCAACATTTAACTCAACTCATTATGTTCAGGGATTCCTTTAAATAGTTACAATCAAAGATATTATTTAACTAGCTTATGCCCGTGACTGCGTCTGCGTGAGAAATTTGGTTCCCTATCCATTTGCATAAAATTTTAAGACCTAATATAACTTGGTAGACTTTTGTTTCTCCTAATTATATTTCGCATAACATTACTTTCACTTCTCATGCTCTAAAAAATCGTCTTTATGTTGTGCGTAGGCGACATAAAGTCGCTTTTTATGCTCTAGTGAACAAAGTAATTTTTTTTCTAAGATAATCAGGCCCAACAGCCACATGCACAATAAAACGTCGCAAATTAAAGTCATTATTTTATTTCATTTACTTTAATTTATATATAACTTCCGTGTTTTCTATCGTTAATTTAATAAAACCAGATAAAATAATTGTCATTTATTATTTAAAAATGCAAAGAAACGTTTTATGACTTGGCAGTATGAAGTACCCAAGTCAAATGACACAAATGATGAAAATAAAACATAAAACTTTTAAAAAGTTTCGTGGCGGGAGTTAGCTATTTCTTCTTCAATTTTGCTACATTTTTAAACAGTGAAAATACAGACAGCTATATTTTCACTATGCCTATGTATGATACTTTGTGCCTGTTTCATTTGCTCGCAATCGAAGTGAAAATCAGAGTGTATAACTCGGGCATAAACGAATCATTTTACTCCTCGACTTACTCGTAACTATCCACCCTCGCCTGCAGCTCGGATGGATATAAACGTCTCGGGGTAAAATGGCTTCTTTTATACACTAGTTGTACAATCTACTATTACGCATAACAGCTTACTCATAATTTTTTAAGGATTATTTCTCTAATCATAATAATGATTAAGCATATCATTTTAAAGCATAAACTTAGCTTGCTCGTTTTATTTCTAACGACGTCAGGTCGACGGAGCCCCGCTGCGAGACTACTATTTCTGTCTGCAGGGTTTAAAAGAATCTAACCAAACCGAACCTGGAGGGCCCAGACGTCGTTTAGTATTATGCGAATTAATTTATGCTAAAAGAAATCAGCCTTCAAGATAATTATGCCAACATACAACTGTATGCCAAAAAAAATATGTATTATTATGGCATAACAAATTATACCAAAATAGTTATGCCAAAGTATATTAGAAAAAAGAACATTATGCGAAAAGAAGGGATCCCGAGCAATTTCTTGTTTTTACATAAAATATATCATATAGCTCGAAACCGGCATGTCCTAGAACCGAAAATTCGAAGTCATGTGACATCTATCAACCCGCACTGGGCCCGCGTAGTGGATTATAGCCCACTCTCTCTCACAGAGGGGAGGCCTGTGTCCCAGCAGTGGGAAAATTATAGGCGGATTATAATGATAGTACATCAGATTATAGAATAACATAATAATCTGAGGATAGTACGTACAAAAACTTAATAATTTGCCTCAAGGTAGACGCCGCGCAATTTCACAGGCCGAACAAATACATCACCTTTGGAGTATTTCAGTCCAACGCTCCGCGATTCCACGTCGGATCAGACGAAGATATTTGATAGTAGGTATAATTATACAGTTCGTCGGTAGGTGTCGTAGGAATGCCCTGTGACGTCACGGACAGTCTGCGTACTATGTCGTGGACGTGCGCCAAAAGTCGTCTAGGGCTGTCCGTTGAAAAGAAGTGCAGAAAAAAAGACTCCTCGAAACCGGATTTGGTTAAAATTATTCGTGACATACATTAAAATATAAACAACTAGCTGCGCCTCGCGGTTTCACCCGCGTAAACGTCAATCCCGTGAGAATGTCGGGATAAAAAGTATCCTATGTGTTATTCTGATGTATAAGCTATATTACTGTAAAGTTTCATCAAAATCCGTTCATTACTTTTGCCGTGAAAGAGTAACAAACATCCTCACAAACTTTCGCATTTATAATATTAGTAGGATAATAATAGCCTCCTCCTCCTCAACAATACATTAAATTTCGTATATCCAATGCAGATCCCCGCCTTCATAACAAAAAAACAGTGGCACTCCGGGAGAGCCGACAGCAGTGAAAACAAAACACAAACAGAATACTTTGCCATCACTCACCGACATATCGGATATACATTAAAACCGAGTACATCCCGAGGACAGCCGAACACATTCGAAGCAGTGTCGGTTACGGTAACAGTGGCGCGAATTCAATGGTTTTTTCCCCATCTCAAAAAATGCCCAACGCGCCTAAAGAAGTTTTCACATCAAAAACCCTTATTTAATTTCAATATTAGGATTTTATTGATAATTCCTAAATATTCGCAGGATCTTTAGTGGCCCAGTGGTAAAAATCAACTATTATAGAATTAATTTAGTTACATTACAATTTTATTATTTTATTTAATATTAATTATGATGGCTTCAGTCTGTGTTGGCAACCCTACACTACAAATGCGTATGCTGCGCAGACGCAGAACAAAACGTATCCATTACTTTGTCGTTTTATCTCCAACTAATTATCCGTACCCAATGCCAAACACTAAGACAATGCTAACTATTTAGTTTTATTTAGTCGCTTTTAGTCTATTTAGTTTTACATAACGTCTAGACTGAGAGTGACGGGCTAAAATTAGTCGCTCATCTGGACGCATTCCTTAGCCCAGTTTTAGACCACCCTGTAGAACTTTTAGTGATTTAGCCGACTTCAAAAAGGGGGAGGTTCCCAATACGTATTCGGTAAATTTGTTTGTATGCATGTTTGGGTTATATTATTATTATTACCTTTACTTAGATTTTTTTTGTTTGTGTAGATCAACCATCATCGTCATCCGGCTAGCCGTTGGGGTCGACTTCCAGTCTATCCGGATGCAGCTGAATACCAGTATTTTACATGGAGCGACTGCCTAACTGACCTCCTCAACCCAGTTACTGGGTAACACGATACGCCTTGGTAAGACTGGTTGTTAATTCTGACGACCCATAACAACTGTCAAAGACCCAAAAATGACAGCCGAGATAAAAGGTTAATCTTGCGCTGTCTTGTATACAGGGTGAAATTTTAATCACCGTTTTCCTCTTAAGGGGTCACTGTACTCATCATTATGAACAACTTTTACTATGGGACCTAACATGAAATGAAATGAAACGAAATTGCGAAAAAAAAATCAGCCGTTGCCTACAGTTTTACGAGTTATGCGAACATAAATGTAGGGAACAGCAGATTTTTTTATTCACGATTTCAGGTTTGGTCCCATAGTAAAATGATGAGTACAATGATCGATTAAGAGGAAAACGGTGATTAAAACACTTATTTATTATGGCTCTAGTGATGCGGAGAAAGTCGCTCATGAGACATGGATATAGAATTTAATAAAGTCAAAGTCAAAGTCAAATCATTTATTTCAATTAGGCACACTAAAGGCACTTTTGAACGTCAAAAATTATAATAAAAATAATTGATTCTAGTCAAAAGGTAAAGATGGTTTTTATTCCAAAAGGTAGTTTTATACGAAAACTTTTCTAGATACACCAACTGCATAAATAACTTTGTAATCCCATATACCTACCCACCACTGAACCACTTAACCGATCATCCTGAAAATTTTGCTTATACATTGTCAGGAGTACAGAAACGGACATAATACCTTTCATCCCGAAAAAAGTGCTGTTCCCGAGGGAAACAACAATACACGTGGCGCCATCTATTATCATTATAACGTTATTGTGGGCGTGGAGGGCCAAATCCGAAACTATGAGGAATAGCAAAAAGTACTCAAAGGAGTCACGGGCTCGATTTTGATGAAAACTAAAACTGCATCATTGGATTTTTGAAAAATCAATGTTTCTAGCCAGGAATCGAACATGTTGATTTTGAAAACTTGATATTTTCCGGTAGCTTGATGTACTGGCGTCTGTACTTACCTATACAGGGTGGCAGAAATCCTGTTTTTTTTTTGTTTTCGTGTCTGTCAGACTCTTACTGACTAAAAACCACCCCGTTGTTCCATCTTACACCTACGTCGGGGGTCGCGGGAAGGTTACGAACCTTCCGCAACCCCGACTGGTGCCAGCACCGGCCGGACTGCCTCGATGGTGACGAGGCCAGCGGTAGGGCGTGAAAGCCTATCCCGCCATGCCGCCACCAGGACCTCGCGAAGCTGAGACCGACGCAGCTCCATATGGCGCTGCATCAGCCGCTCGCCTCGCGCCACCGTTACAGCGACGCGAGTACTTTCGCCTCCAGGTCCCAGGGCGGGGATCCAGCCAGTACGTAGGCTGCCTCGAAGGAGACCGTGCGATACCCCTGGACGACTCTGACGGCCATCGCTCTCTGCGGCTATCGCAGAACTGCGATGCTACCGGCCGTTAGGTCAGTAGCCCAGATCGGGGCCTCATACAGGGCCATCGATCACACAATCCCCACGTAGAACCGCCTACAGGCGGCGCTTGGGCCCCCCAGATTGGGAAGCAACGTTGACAGCGCCCCAGCCGCGCCCAACAACTTGGACGCCAGCCGCCGGAACCCCACCGGCTGTCGAGCACCAATCCCAGGTACGGTAGAGACATCCTCGCACAACCTGTTATTACCATAATTGTTTGTGGATAGTGGATTCAGTACATGATTCTGAACGTTCGTAGAAATTTTTCTTCGGTCATTAAAAAAAATAGCTTTTCAATACATTTTGACCGCGTAGGTGTTGCACTTATATATGAAACAGCAGATTCTTTTTTTTTTTTGATAACCCACGAAAAAGTTTTGTGCTAGGGGTCTTGGTGCTGAATTCATGGTTTCAGTTTGTTGGGCGACATCTCACTGAGAATCTCAGAGATTATGTAAAACCAAACCCTGTGCCCGATGGAATATCCCTTCGGTAAAAAAGATACACTTCCATACAAACTACATCCCCTATTTAAACCCTTTAGGGGATGAATTTTCAAAAACTCTTCGTTCATGCGTAGCTTTGTTATAAACGCGGTCAGTAAGATATAGATTTTTTTTAATGTAAAAATAATTCTAAAATTTAGTACCTTCACAAAATTCTATTTTAAATAAAATTATAGAATATGGATAAACATGCAAGTATATTTCATTTATATTAAATATAAATTTCCTAATTTGATGCAAAAATCCATTACAGCTTTATACCTAATATTTTTCAGATACAGTATCAATCATTGACAAAAAAATAATATGTTTTCGTTGATTTTTCTAGTACTAGATACTTGATGAGTTTACTTTGTGTACCAAATCACATTGATCATATTCATTTACAAGAAGAGTATCAATACTGCTCGATCATGGCCGCTGACGAACCGTTTCACGATCTTCATCGTTGTAAAGTGCCTCGAATGGGTTCAAATCATTCCGATCTTGTGGCGTAGTTGATGTCGTGGCGTCCGTAAAATGTTTGGGCGTTCCAAGTGTAGGATACCAAATATCGCTTACACTAGGAGAAAATGATCCTGCATTTTTAATCTGTTCAGCTAAAGCAGCAACAGCAGCCTTGCATTCAGCTAAGGCAGCACATGATGTTGGTTCATGATGTTGGTTTGTTAGTTCTGGTGTAATTTTAAGCGAATCTGACTGGGAGCCATAAGAACGCATGCCTTGTGTACAGTATATGTCAGCCTCTACCTCTGATTCTTTAGTCATTAGACACGTTAAACATTTTGGATTTAGTTGAAACGAAGTTTGACAGGTCTTGATTGATGATGCCGAAGTCTGCTGAGAAGGTGTAGGTAGAAATTTGTACGACGACAAGTCCGAGACTGAAGGGATACCTCTAACATGACAATCCATCGAATTAACTGATGACGAAATCATCTTTCTTAGTTCATTTGGCCCCCTACCACTATCAACTATAGTACTATCAATGCTGGCTTCTATTGCGCTTGATGATGTTCTTGTGCAATCTGACTGGCAAGCTTTTGCACGCTGTAAAGAATTGCTTGTGGTACTTGGAGAAGGGCTTGCAATTGCATTTTTAACCGACTTAAAAAAAGGAGGTTCTTTATCTATCCAAATGGCACCGCAATTCGGAATGCAGTAAGTACTTTTATCTCTTGAATACTTTTCTGCAGGATTTCGGAAGTTTTTCTGAGAGATTTTGCAAACATGAATGCGCGGATGTTGATTCAGATTTGAATGTGAGTTTTGTCTTTATCCATTCTAGTAATTGTGGAGTCAGACATTCGCTAACAGACGTGGTTGACCCCAATAACGAGCACCCAGTGAGTGTCGATGAACATGTATTTATCATGAGTTTTTTAGGAGAACCGACGCATGAAGACTGTTCATTTCTCGGAAGGTGATAACTTGTTGGCATAATGTAAGACGTAGATGTGCTGTCATATGACGATCTAAAGGTACAGGTATCACTGGACTGACGGCTTGTAGTGGCTTTACAGAGCACAGGTTTAGGGCATCCACAGGGATTCAGCGTGTCACTAGGCGTCGGGGCCCCACTGGGCTTAGTGGTCACACTGGGCGCAAGGCATCCACAGGGCTTAAAGGATTCAATAGTCTTTACGGCCCCCCCACATGGCATAGAGGTATCACTAGGGTTTGGGGTCCCATAGGGCTTAGAGGTTTCACTAAGCGTTGAGGCCACACAGATCTGACAGGGCTTACAGGTCTCGCTAGGCTTTGGGGTCCCAGAGGGCTTAACGGTTTCACTGGGCGTTGAGGCTTCACAGATCTGAAAAGGCTTACAGGTCTCGTTTGGCTTTGGGGCCCCATAGGTCTTAAGAGATACAATAGACTTTGTGATTCCACTAGGCGCTGCGCTCAGTGTGGCCACTATCACACTGCGCGTAGGGCATCCACAGGGTTTACAGGTTACACTAGGCTTTGGGGTCCAACTGGGCTTAGTGGTCACACTAGGTGCAGGGCATCCACAGGGCTTAAAGTGTTCACTAGCCTTTGCGGCCCAACATAGCATCGAGGTATCACTCGAGGCCCCACTCAGCTCAGAGGTCACACTAGACTTTGAGGCTCCACAGGGCTTAGGGCTTTCACTAGGCTTTGGAGCCCCACATGGTTTCGACGTGTCACTAGGCTTCGTGGTCCCACATGGTTTTGAGGTGTCATAAGGCTTCGGGGCCCCACAGGGCGTAGCGGTTTTACTGGGCGTTGAGGCCCCATAGATCTTACAACGCTTAGAGATTTCACTTTGCTTTGGGGTCCACACACGGCTTAAAGAAGTTTGTTTCGAAGCCTGCCATTCCTTTGTTATTTGTAAGACTTCATTTAAGCGTTTCTTAAGATGATCCAAATGTTTCTGACTCGCAGTTGGTGAAGCTTTTTCCTCTTTAGGTGGCGGCATTTCTGTGAAACAACTACATGGGTCGACTTTAGGCGGTGGCGGGATAATTGGTTCGACTTCAGATGGTGGCGGCATTTCTGTGAAACAACTACATGGGTCGACTTCAGGTGGGGGCGGCATTTCGGTTTTACGGGGCGTTGAGGCCCCACAGATCTTACAACGCTTAGAGATTTCACTTTGCTTTGGGGTCCACACACGGCTTAAAGGTTCAATAGGTTTTGAGGCCACTTGGTTCCAACAGGTGTCACTGGTGCTTAAATCTTCATTGGTAACACGGCTGACGTTACAGTTACAGCTAGAAATAGGAGATCGGGATTCACTGGTTTTATAGATGTAAATGGGCATTTGGAACCCACTGGTTATAGAGGTGCAACTGGGCGATCGGGTTCCACCGCGTCTTTTGTCCCAACCGCTCCCATCATCTCTTTTGCCATGACTGTACAGACCTCCACAACCACATGGGCTCTTGGCTCCATCGCCATCTTTCTCAGAGCGAGGTGTTCGTGTTTCAGTTTGATACCTCGTTCTCGTCGAGCGTAAGTCCTTGATTTTACCCTTGACTTCATCACAACACTTGATAAAATTTTCTATTCTTAGAGTTTGTTTCCAAGCCTGCAATTCCTTCGCTATTTGTAAGACTTCATTTAAGTGTTTCTGAAGATGATCCAAACGTTTCTGACTCGCAGTTGGTGAAGCTTTTTCCTCTTTAGGTGGCGGCATTTCTGTGAAACAACTACATGGGTCGACTTCAGGTGGGGGCGGCATTTCGGTTTTACGGGGCGTTGAGACCCCACAGATCTTACAAAGCTTAGAGATTTCACTTTGCTTTGGGGTCCACACACGGCTTAAAGGTTCAACAGGTTTTGAGGCCACTTGGTTCCAACAGGTGTCACTGGGTACACGACTCATACCGGAGCTTAAATCTTCATTGGTAACACGGCTGACGTTACAGTTACAGCTAGAAATGGGAGATTGGGATTCACTGGTTTTAGAGGTGCAACTGGGCGATCGGGTTCCACCGCGTCGTTTGTCCCAACCGCTCCCATCATCTCTTTTGCCACAACTGTACAGACCTCCACAACCACATGGGCTCTTAGCTCCATCGCCAACTTTCTCAAGGCGAGGCGTTCGTGTTTCAGTTTGATTCCTCGTTCTCGTCGAGCGTAAGTCCTTGATTTTACCCTTGACTTCATCACAACACTTGATAAAACTTTCTATTCTTAGAGTTTGTTTCCAAGCCTGCAATTCCTTTGCCTTTGCTATCTGTAAGACTTCATTTAAGTGTTTCATAAGATAATCCAAACGTTTCTGAGTTGCAGTTGGTGAAGCTTTTTCCTCTTTAGGTGGCGGCATTTCTGTGATACAACTACAAGGGTCGACTTCAGGTGGTAGCGGGATAATTGGTTCGACTTTAAGTGGTGGCGGCATTTCTGTGAAACAACTACATGGGTCGACTTTAGGTGGTGGCGGCATTTCTGTGAAACAACTACATGGGTCGACTTTAGGTGGTGGTGGCATTTCTGTGAAACAACTACATGGGTCGACTTTAGGTGGTGGCGGCTTTTCTGTGAAACAACTACATGGGTCGACTTTAGGTGGTGGCGGCATTTCTGTGAAACAACTACATGGGTCGACTTTAGGTAGTGGCGGCATTTCGGTTTTACGGGGCGTTGAGTCCCCACAGATCTTACATCGCTTAGCGATTTCACTTTGCTTTGGGGTCCACACACGGCTTAAAGGTTCAACAGGTTTTGAGGCCACTTGGTTCCAACAGGTGTCACTGGGTACACGACTCATACCGGAGCTTAAATCTTCATTGGTAACACGGCTGACGTTACAGTTACAGCTGGAAATAGGAGATCGGGATTCACTGGGCGATCGGGTTCCACCGCGTCTTTTGTCCCAACCGCTCCCATCACCACTTTTGCCACGACTGTACAGATCTCCATTACCACATGGGCTCTTGGCTCCATCGCCATCTTTCTCAGGGCGAGAAGTTCGTGTTTCAGTTTGATTCCTCGTTCTCGTCGACTGTAAGTCTTTGATTTTACCCTTGATTTCATCACAACATTTGATAAAACTTTCTATTCTTGGAGTTTGTTCCAAAGCTTGCAATTCCTTTGCTATTTGCAAGACTTCATGTAAGCGTTTCATAAGATGATCCATACGTTTCTGAGTCGCAGTTGGCGAAGCTTTTTCCTCTTTAGGTGGCGGCATTTCTGTGAAACAACTACATGGGTCGACTTCAGGTGGTGGCAGTACTTTTGTAAGACAACTAAATGGGTCGACTTTAGGTGTTGGCGGGATAATTGGATCGACTTTAGGTGTTGGCGGGATAATTGGGTCGACTTTAGGTGTTGGCGGGATAATTGGTTCAACTTTAGGTGGTGGCGGTACTTCTGGGACACCGCTATATGGTGGTATTATTTCTTCCGGTTTCCCTTTTTTGAAAGAACCACAAGGTTCTTCTTCAGACTTTTCAGTATCTTTCGATTTTGGTTTTACGTTTTTATACTTCAGTTGTTTGAATCGTTTCAATCTGAATGACTCTTCTCTCTCTTGTTCATCCAGCTCAGACGTAATGTACCTCATTGTAATAATAATCCTTGGTATAACGCACTTCGCTAGTACATTCTGTTTCCTGCGAATTTCATAAAAACCTTTTGTTGATATTCTGAATTATTTTATAAATCCGCTGAACTCACCCTTCCTTATTTAAATTTCGTTTATCATTTATTCAATGTAATAATACTGATATGTTGAAACAGATATTTTAAAATAAAAACTTGTAAAGTAATTGTCATGTTTGCAATTGCGTTGTCCCTTTTTTTAATACCGTTAAGATACACCCATCGTATTATTAAAAAATAAATGAAATGGTGAAAACATACATTGATTTTATGTGTCACAAATATTACATCGCTTTGCAGTGTTTAATTTCTACCAAGTAAAGAAATCTATCTGTAAGACCTGACAGGTTATTTTTGTTTTTAACCGACTTCAAAAAAAGGAGGAGTAAGTATATCAATTCGGTTGAATATATATTTTTTTTATGTTTGTTACCTCAGAACTCCGTTATTTATAAGCCGATTTGCAAAATTCTGTTTTATTTGAAAGGATCTCCTTTCAAATGGGTTCCATAGAAATTTCATCAAAATCGGTTCAGTAGTTTGGTTCTCAAACCAACATTACTGGTAAAAATTCAAGTAAACAAAATTGTTTTTTGATCAACTTCCCCGATTAGTTATTTGGTTACGTATTTTAATATCTAAAGTTATTTTATTTATTTATTAAAACTTTATGCACAACTAAAAACTGTACAAAGGCGGACTTAATGGCTTGGGAATTTTGTACCAGTCTACCTTAGGGTGATGCAGAGACAATACACAGTAAGTGCAATAACAGAAAAAAATATATATATAAGAAAATATTTATAACTAAGATATAAGAATATATACATATAATATACATACATACAACAAAATATAGAAAAAAAAAAAAGTTATGAGACATAAACAAGAAACCCTACAACAACTTAATTCTGAGACGAATCTGCCAACTTCTTGTGTATATGTTCTCGAGCTTTCACTTTAAACGTGAATTGATTAGTTACCGTCCTGATATTCTGAGGGAGCGCATTCCAGAGGAAAACCGCCTGGACAGAAAAAGAAGATTTTATAAAACCAGAGCGATGAGAAGGACAAGGAAGAAGACGATTATTCTCGGACCGAAGATTCTTGCTGTGTGCAAAGCATAAATATTGACAAAGAGAAGCCAGATAAGAAGGAGAAGTGGGTTTGTGAAGAAGAGAAAACAGGGTTGTCAAAGCCCTCAACGCTCTGCGCTGCCGGATAGGTAACCACTTTAAAAGCGATCGATGTGCGGATACATGATCATATTTGCGAAGATTGAAAATGAATCGAATGCAGCTATTAAGAAGTCGGTCAAGTTTATTGAGGAGATCTGCATTCAGGTCATAGTAGCACACATCACCATAATCAATTATGGGGAAGATAAGGGACTGTACAAGCATTGCCTTAATATGCGATTGGAGAATATTTTTCAGCCGATAGAGCGACCGCAACGTTCCAGTGACCTTCCTGCTCACAATCGCGACCTGCGACTAACTATTTTCGATATAACTACGGTTGATTCACATAATTATGTTCATAACACATATTGGTCGACCGAACTACTGTTTTACTTACATAATTTTTATAAAACTAAAATTAATTGCACTAACGAACGATTAATCTAATGTTTTTTTTTTTAAGATATTGGGTATATGTATGAAATACCTAATGGACGACTCGTCTATGGCTTATTAATACTTATATAATAAGCCATAGACGAGTCGAGTCGTATAATACTTTTATTTCTAAAACGTCCTATTTCTGTCTGCAGGGTTTAACGGAACCTAACCAAACATAACCTCGGGGTGCCCCTGATGTCGATCGTCTTCTTCTGGTTCAAAAGCACAAAAGCAGACAAAATCAGGTTTTTGTTCAAAAACCAACAGTAAGTGAATCTTCCGTTAGTTCAATTAACCTTAGGTTTATTAATTGTTGCTGAATTAAACGTAGGTGAATTCTCCTTTGTGTATTTCGTACATTAGTTATTGCTAAAATCTGTGAAACGATCTTTAGGTATTTTAAACTGTTCACGCAGACAAGGTGTGATTCTTAATCCGCACCAGAGGACGCGTGAAGGACACGGCGCGGCGCGGGACGACACCGCGGCAGCGGGCGGCTGCCGCGACGCCGCCGCCCGCACCACACTCCAATATCGAATTCGGTCGTCGACGCGCGCGCATACTTGTTGTCCAAGAGTCCCAACATTATACTGTTTGTTCTAGAACCATATTATAAGTTTTACAGTCCACTCCTACTTTCATTTTAGAACCTTTAGTTAGGTCCTTAACATTTTGATTTCTGCCGCCAAGAGGCCAATACATATTGTTGAATCGCACCAAAACCGGCATCTAGTTACAGACAAAGTAATAGAACTCTGAACCTTAACACACAGCCTTGTTGACTAGCAACGCTCCACAAAGCTCGAGACGTGGAATGATAGTGGGCTTTATTGGTGCTACACGATTTTTCGATGCAAGAAGTTGTAAATTAACTGAACCTTGCCTATTCACCGACCGGAGATACACGCAACAACCGAAAGCTCTCTCAGATGCGTCTGTAAAAACATGAATATTAGGTCTTTTGACCGTAGTTATCTCGAAAATAGTTAGAATAACATTAGATATTATTATACGTAACCAGTTATTTATGGATGTCGAGCATCAGCTGAGAGAATATACCCCAAAGAATTGAAAAAATAAAGGTTGCCTACTTTCTCCTCTGCGCAACTATATAGTTGTCAGGTATAGGTAAACACTGTAAACAGGTAAGTGAGCCTTATTAATGTCACCCTGAAATATGTCTTGGTCGATCCTTGTCGGTTCGCTATTCCTCTGAATATTTCGACATCCTAGATAGCGAAGGACCGTCTTCCATTACCACATACACGACATCAGGAAGGTGCGCAGAATTGTGCCTACTTTATACAACTCCAACACCCTCATGAGCCATGTATGTGGCACCGAGTCAAAGGCCTTCTTATAATCTATCCAACATGTCGACAGATCCTTTCGGAAATGATGAACTTCTTGGCTAATGGCCATATCAATTAGGAGTAGCTCCTTAGTACCGTGGAACCCATTCCTACACCCATTCTGAGAGGCAGACATGGAGTTGGTGTCTATATGTTTGTTAATTTTAGTTCTCAAAATGGATGTAAGAACTTTATAGATCGTCGGTAAACACATGATCGGCCTATAATTTTTGGGTGCTACCTGATTTATGGAGCAGTTGGGTAATTCCTGTGGTTAGGAACTGGGGTAGCGAACCAGACTCCAAAGTAGTCTAGAACTGAGATGCCAAGCGAGCGTGCGACCTTGAAAACCATTTGATACATAAGTTATGCAGCCCGTCCGGCCCTGGAGACTTCAAGTTGAGCAACAGACAGACTGCACGAGCTACGTCTTGGTGATAGCCCCCATTTCTGGTACTGGATCGCAGGCTCGCTCGACTTACTGAACCCAATCACCTTCGGTGTGACTGACAGGCACCGACCAGATACTGCGCCAGAAAGAACACATAGTATCATCATCCAGCAGGCACGTCTCAGCCACACCTTGGTCCGGCCGTTCCCAACCTCTATAAACCCACCTTTTATCGCTCTGGAAGGTGCGATTCTGAGTGTTATCGCTCTACTCGCCGCTTATGCCGACGAATACGGTTCGCCCATGCATACACTTTCTGCTTCAGAAAATCGATGCGCTCTGTGACACAAGACATATAGTCTTGAGGGCTGATATCAGTCCCTGAGAAAGCCCGCCTTACAAAGTGCATCACTCTAGGGCGAGTATTGCCCTCCCTGAAGCAGGTTAGTTTGCCGATGAGCATTCTGGCTCCACCAATACGGCGTTCGATTCTGCACTGCCAAGCTGGTACGGCTGGTTTCGGTTGTGTAGCTCTAGAATCATTGGCAAAGACGTAAGCTACATAACATGCCGCTACAGCCGCGCAGTTTGAGTTTGAGTTTGAGTTTGACCCGCACTAACCTGTCGGTAGCAAGTTCCAACTTGACCGAATATCGCACTTGTTTCCCACGCTCACAATTACAGCTGCGAAAGTACTTTAATTGTTGTGAAGCTATGACGCACATGGGATTTTTCCTCTCTGAATCATTATGCAATAGTTTTCTACACTCCGAAGGTATAAAAGGACCGTCTCTTGACATATCGAGTTAGTAGCAAGCTATCCTCCAGTGAATAAATATCTACAAAGTCTCTGCCTGCTACCGCGCCGCGCTCCAAATAGTCAGTCAGTATAAATCTTAAAGTTATTGTTTTAATGCGTAAGTTGAACCTACTTGTAACTGATTTACCTGTGTCATGTCTATGTATATTGTGTGTATTAATCGTGTGCCTGCATAGACAATATACTACTGTTTTTACCTCTGACTAGCTGGTTTTAATTCACTCCTTCATCACGGGAACACCATCACCACCCCTACATCACCTGACTCCCGTTATTTTTAACAGTAACATTGGTTCAATAAATTATGTAGGTAGATAAATATTACAAATTTTATAAGTAGAATTCATTGATGTATAAAATAAGGGAAGATAAGGTACGCGCTCCTTGACGTGGACCGAATAAATTAGGTGCATGGACACAATCGACCTTAGTCACAATCGAACTGGCGTTTATGTAGCACATGTGTAGCACGTTAAGTAAAATTACAGTAGCCGTCTAAATAAGCAGCAACAATGCCTTCCTGTATTTTTAAAATGTGCACAAATAGTTCAAAAACCAAAAACAAGTTCCACGGAATTACTTTCCACTCGTAAATACAGCCAACAATGTTAATTTGTTGAAAATTCTAATAATATTTAATGTTTGCTTCGCGTCATAAATTTGTCATTCATAATCGTAAACATTCGGCTAACATTCGGCGGCTAACGCGATTTCGCTTGCACCACAGCGCCGGCTCCTATCTCTGTCCTTGTCTATGTCACGTAGCATGGGTACGTAACAGTGACAATTATTGCTATCTCGTTCCCGCTACAGCCCGCGTAATATGTCCCTCTATTTCGGTTGTTGAGCATTATGACGCACGACATCGGGCAATGTAGTTTTGTGGGTGTTTACATGTAATTGTTTCTAGTCCATTTAATGTTTATATGATGTTGAAGAGTGGCCTATCTTTGTAATTTTATACATAAATGGTAGAATTATCTGTTTTGCTTATGTTAAAATAAAGAAATTTCAAAATCTAATCAAAACGGAGGAGGTTCCCAAGTCGTCGGTATGTTTGTTTTTATGTGTGTTTGGGATTCATTATCACCGATTTGTTTTTTTTTTTTTGTTTGACTAGTTCAAACATAAAAATATATATTTCAATCTTACAGGTGGTTCAACTCCCTAACTGCGAAATCCGTAGTGGCTGGCTTTAAAAAATTACAGATTAAATTTACTTCGAGGCCCGATAAGAACGAATGCTTGAGTCAAACATCATCCACCTCACTCCTGTCCTTATCCCAATTTATTTGTGGTCGGCGCAGTAAGTCTTTGTCTTCCATATATCTATGTACACTATGTACAGACGCCAGCACATCGCTACTACAATCTGCCAAAGGAGATGGGAAATCCTGGGCCCAGCAGTTAACTAGTTGAAATGGGTATTAAAAAAACCGTTATATTTTTCTAAAGGAAATCACAAAATACAGTACCATGTTTCTATCTAGGAAGCGAGAAAAGTTAAATTAAGTTATGAAACTAAATAATCGATTAAATACATGCCTGAATTCTTAGTAATCGATAATGAATAAATCGGTAAAATCTCAGAATAATGTATGAAAACCGACTGACAAATGCTTATCCATCGTTTCGTGGAATCGATTCATAGCGAATCGAGTTCCTTTAATTTTTCTTCAGTTAGCAACACTGGTCACCAGTATAGTCTAAAATACTCTGTGCAGGTCACCAACTGACAGATGACAGGCAGAAAAAATCCGGCACTCGTTCGTTTTCTTTCGTTGTGAGTACGCACGTATTTTCCATGTTATATTGAATTGACCCACGACCTCGGCTTTGCATATTATAGGTAAAGTACTATTCAACGAATCTTGCTACTTTTAATTACCTGGCTGTCTATTTTGGACCACTGATTACGCCTATCGATCGGATATTGACGACATGGCTCGCTGTGTGAATTGTACCATTGCTACTTCATATATATATTCATATAACTTGATTCCTGGATAGCCAAATTTCACCAAATTTCCAGTGAGGCCTTGTTATTATATCCTCTTACAAATAAGTCTAGGTTGATTGAGTTAACACCTGGGCCCAGGAAAGTATGGAGTCTTTCCCTTCTCCTTTCTTTAATAGATTTTCAACTTTATCGCTAAAGCATAAGGTTCAAAGTTGATTGGGAAAACTTGATATTTTCCGGTAGCTTGATGTGCTGGCGTCTGTACTTACCTATACAGGGTGGCAAACATCCTTTTTTTTTTGTTTTCGTGGTGGAAAATCCTCATGGATGTCCATCGACCTGGGGCGGGCGGCGGGGTCTGTCAGACTCTTACTGACTAAACACCACCCCGGTGTTCCATCTCACACCTACGTCGGGGTTCGCGGGAAGGTTACGATCCTTCCGCAACCCCCGACTGGTGCCAGCACCGGCCGGACTGCCTCGATGGTGACGAGGCCGGCGGTAGGGCGTGAAAGCCTATCCCGCCATTCCGCCACCAGGACCTCGCGAAGCTGAGACATCCTCGCACAACTTGTTATTACCATAATTGTTTGTGGATAATGGATTCAGTACATGATTCTGAACGTTCGTAGAAATTTTTCTTCGGTCATAAAAAAAAATAGCTTTTCAATACATTTTGACCGCGTAGGTATTGCACTTATCTATGAAACAGCAGATTTTTTTTTTTCGATAACCCTCGAAAAAATTTTGCGCTAGGGTCTTGGTGCTGAATTCTTGGTTTCAGTTTGTTGCGCGTCATCTCAGAGATTATGTAAAAGCAAACCCTGTGCCCGATGGAATATCCCTTCGGTAAAAAATATACACTTCCATGCAAACTACATCCCTATTTAACCCTTTAGGGGATGAATTTTCAAAAATTCTTCGTTCATGCGTAGCTTTGTTATAAACGCGGTCAGTAAGATATAGATTTTTTGTAATGTATTATATTACATAGTTCTAAAATTTAGTACCTTCACAATTTTCTATTTTAAATAAAATTATAGAATATGGATAAACATGCAAGTATATTTCATTTATATTAAATCTAGATTTCCTAATTTGATGCAAAAATCCATTACAGCTTTATACCTAATATTTTTCAGATACAGTATCAATCATTGACAAAAAAATAATATGTTTTCGTTGATTTTTCTAGTACTAGATACTTGATGAGTTTACTTTGTGTACCAAATCACATTGATCCTATTCATTTACAAGAAGAGTATCAATACTGCTCGATCATGGCCGCTGACAAACCCTTTCACGATCTTCATCGTTGTAAAGTGCCTCGAATGGGTTCAAATCATTCCGATCTTGTGGCGTAGTTGATGTCGTGGCGTCCGTAAAATGTTTGGGCGTTCCAAGTGTAGGATACCAAATATCGCTTACACTAGGAGAAAATGATCCTGCATTTTTAATCTGTTCAGCTAATGCAGCAACAGCAGCCTTGCATTCAGCTAAGGCAGCACATGATGTTGGTTCATGATGTTGGTTTGTTAGTTCTGGTGTAATTTTAAGCGAATCTGACTGGGAGCCATAAGAACGCATGCCTTGTGTACAGTATATGTCAGCCTCTACCTCTGATTCTTTAGTCGTTAGACACGTTAAACATTTTGGATTTAGCTGAAACGAAGTTTGACAGGTCTTGATTGATGATGCCGAAGTCTGCTGAGAAGGTGTAGGTAGAAATTTGTACGACAAGTCCGAGACTGAAGGGATTCCTCTAACATGACAATCCATCGAATTAACTGATGACGAAATCATCTTTCTTAGTTCATTTAGCCCCCTACCACTATCAATTATAGTACTATCAATGATGGCTTCTACTGCGCTTGATGATGTTCTTGTGCAATCTGACTGGCAAGCTTTTACACGCTGTAAAGAATTACTTGTGGTACTTGGAGAAGGGCTTGCAATTGCAAACAAACATTTTGATTGGGTACTGGCATTTTTACCCGACTTAAAAAAAGGAGGTTCTTTATCTATCCAAAGTGCACCGCAATTCGGAATGCAGTAAGTACTTTTATCTCTAGAATACTTTTCTGCAGAAGTTTTTGGAGGTATTTCTGAGAGATTTTGCAAACATGAATGCGCGGATGTTGATTCAGATTTGAATGTGAGTTTTCTCTTTATCCATTCTAGTAATTGTGGAGCCAGACTTTCGCCAACAGACGTGGTTGACCCCAATAACGAGCACCCAGTGGGTGTCGATGAACATGTATTAATCATGAGTTTTTTAGGAGAACCGACGCATGAAGACTGCTCATTTCTCGGAAGGAGATAAATTGACGTAGATGTGCTGTCATATGACGATCTACAGATACAGGTATCACTGGACTGACGGCTTGTAGTGGCATTACTGAGCACAGGTTCAGGGCACCCACAGGGTCTACGGGTTACACTAGGATTTGGGGCCCCACTGGGCTTAGTGGTCACACTGGGCGCAAGGCATCCACAGGGCTTAAAGGATTCACTACTCTTTGCGGCCCCACTTGGCATCGAGGTATCACTGGGCTTTGGGGTTCCCCAGGGCTTAGGGGTCCCACTAGGTTTTGGGGTCCCACTGGGCGCAAAGCATCCACAGCGCTTAAAGGATTCACTACTCTTTGCAGCCCCAGATGGTATCGAGGTCTCACATGGCTTTGGGGCTCCACAGGGTTTCGGCGTGTCACTAGGCATCGGGGCCCCACTGGACTTAGTGGTCACACTGGGCGCAAGGCATCCACAGGGCTTACAGGATTCACTACTCTCTGCGGCCTCCCCACCTTTTGAGGCCACTTGGTTCCAACAGGTTTCTTTGGGTACGCGACTCATACCAGAGCTAAAAAGTTCATTGGTAACTAGGCTGACGTTACAGTTACAGATAGAAGTAGAAGATCGGGACTCTTTGGTTTTACTGGTATGAGTGGACATTTGGGACCTGCTGGTTGTAGAGCAGCAACTGGGCGATCGGGTTCCACGACGATTTTTACCCCCACCGCGTTTTTTGCCCCCATCGCGTTTTTTGCTCCCACCGCTCCCATCACCTCTTTTATCACGACTGTCATGACCTCCACTACAACATGGGCTCTTGACTCCACCGCCATCTTCTTCAGGACGAGGCGTTCGTGTTTCAGTTCGTATTATAATTATTTGTTTTTGCTCTTTTATGCTTCCATCTGGATTCCTTGTTCTCGTAACCTTGACTGTTTCCTGAAACATCTTCTCGAATTCACCTAATGTCGTTTTCTTAACTCGTTCTAAATTGAAAGTATCTGACTGACAGACTTTCAATCGAGCTGACGGTGTTGGCGATTGTGTTGATACAGCTAACGAATTTTCTGATGCCTTACTGCATATTGATGGTTTTTCCGATGGTTTACTGCATATTGATGATTTTTCCGATGGTTTACTGCATATTGATGGATTTTCCGATGGCTTACTGCATATTGGTGGTTTTTCCGATGGTTTACTGCAAATTGGTGGTTTTTCCGATGGTTTACTGCAAATTGATGGTTTTTCCGATGGTTTACTGCATATTGATGGATTTTCCGACGGTTTACTGCATATTGGTGGTTTTTCCGATGGCTCACAGCATATTGGTGGTTTTTCCGATCGTTTACTGGATATTGATGGTTTTTGCGATGGTTTACAGCATATTAATGATTTTTCCGATGGCTTACTACATATTGATGGTTGTTTGCTGGATACTGAGGGTTCACGGGAGACCACAATTGGTGTTGCAGAACACACCTTAGGACCAACACACGATGATGGAACGGGAGATAAGCCCTTGATTTTATCCTTGACTCCAGCACAACTCTTGATAAAACTTTCTATTCTTGGAGTTTGTTTCGAAGCCTGCAATTCCTTTGCTATTTTTAAGATTTCATTTAAGTTTTTCATGAGATGATCCAAACGTTTCCGACTCACAGTTGTTGAAGCTTTCTCCTCTTTAGGTGGCGGCATTTCTGTGACACAACTACATGGGTCGACTTTAGGTAGTGGTGGTGCTGTTGTGGCATAACTACATGGGTCGACTTCTTCAGGTGGTGGAGGTTCTTTTGTGGCACAACTACATGGGTCGACTTTAGGTGTTGGCGGGATAATTGGGTTGACTTTAGGTGTGGGCGGTACTGTTGTGGGACAAATACATGGGTCGACTTCTTTAGGTGGTGGCGGTTCTTTTGTGGCACAACTACATGGGTCGACTTTAGGTTTTGGCGGTTCTTTTGTGGCACAACTACATGGTTCAACTTTAGGTGGTGGCGGTACTGCTGGGGCACAACTACATGGGTCGACTTTAGGTGGTGGCGGTACTTTTGGGGCACAACTACATGGGTCGACTTTAGGTGGTGGCGGTACTTTTGGGGCACAACTACATGGGTCGACTTTAGGTGGTGGCGGGATTGGTTCAACTTTAGGTGGTGGCGGTACTTTTGGGGCACAACTACATGGGTCGACTTTAGGTGGTGGCGGGATTGGTTCAACTTTAGGTGGTGGCGGTACTTCTGGGGCACAAATACATGGCTCGACTTTAGGTGGTGGCGGGATTGGTTCAACTTTAGGTGGTGGCGTGATAATTGGTTCAACTTTAGGTGGTGGCGTGATAATTGGTTCAACTTTAGGTGGTGGCGGTACTTCTGGGGCATCGCTATATGGTATTATTTCGTCCGGTTCCTCTGTTTTCAACGAGCTACAAGGTCCTTCACACTTTTCAGTATCTTTCGATTTTGGTTTTGCGTTTTTATACTTCAGTTGTTTGAATCGTTTCAATCTGAATGACTCTTCTCTCTCTTGTTCATCCAGCTCAGACGTAATGTATCTCATTGTAATAATAATCCTTGGTATAACGCACCTCGCTAGTACATTCTGTTTCCTGCGAATTTCATAAAAACCTTTTGTTGATATTCTGCATTGCGCGCTCGCACACGGCATACTTTTTGAAGGTCCTACAATCGGATTGATTATTTCGCCGTATGTTATTTAGACCGACTTTTTGTAGGACGTGTGCGTTGCACTATTGCCATCAGTACGTGCTATTTTTCTCCTACAAAAATCGGTTACCGATTATCGGACGTGGGCGGGCAGCCTTAATCCGATGAACTCACCCTTCCTTACTCATTTAAAGGACAATGGGTAATTCTGTATGGAGTAGCATGGACTCAAAAAAAAATGACTATAGCAATATGAACTATGTCTATTTTTATGCCCTCAGGGAGTAGTTCAATTAATCCTAAGAAAGCATGTCTGAATTCACTTGGAGAAAAAAGTTATTTGAGGAAGTACGATTGATTTTATAAAGAGAAATATTTAAATTATCCTTTAAAAACTTATTGACCTGTTGATGATGGACCCCTTTTTAATGAACATCCAAAAACTTTTGTGCTTCTAATAAAGCATTTTAATAGTAGATTGTTTGCTAAGGGAGCAAACAACTATTTTGAAGGCGAAAGGGATTCAAAGTACGTCACTCGAGCTTAAAATAGTGTTGCTCCCGAGGTGGACACTACTTTTTATCGCCCTCTATGAAACAGTAAGTGCAAATTATGAATAAAAATAGTACGTCTATTTATTTACATATAATTTTGAGCTTTTCGCGCGTTTTTTATTTACCACAAACTTTTTTTTAATTTAGTTCGCGCTGTTTTACTTTATCAAACAGCCTGTTACTTGTTCATACAATGTTCGTGATAGATCTCTTTGGTGATTGGAACTTTTACTAACAATATCCACATTCCGAATTCAAATCACTTTTAGTCCCTAGGGATTAAAGAGCTATGCGAAGAACAGATGTGATAAAAAAAGTGATTTAGTCTCTTTTTAACTTTCTGGCCTTTTTGACAAAAGGCCAGAAAGTTAAAAAGAAGTTACTACCATCAACTATGACCAGTTGATGGTAGTAACTAAGCTAGGGTCAATCAATAAAGTCAGCCTATCGCAGTTTACTGCTGGACACAGGCCTCTCCCTACACAACACCCTATACACCGCCTTCCGCATCCAGGCTGTCTCAGCCAACTTTTTGAGGTCGTCTGTCCATCTAGCTGGGGAGAGACACACTACGCTGACTGATACGCGGTCTCCACTCTAGGACTCGTCTGTTCCACCGGCCATCGGTCCTTCGACAAACATGGCCAGTCCACTGCCACTTCAGCTTGCTTACTCCGCAAGCTGGTGGCATACTCCTTCACAACGTAGAGAAGCAAACCTTCGATGTGGTTTAGACTCGACAAGGTGCGCGAATTATCCAGCATCTCTGCCGTTATGATGATGTCATTGGCAAAACGAACGTGTGAAATGTACTTGACGTTCACGCTGATACCCTCTCTAGTCCAGTCCAGCGTCTTAAAAATGTCCTCTAGCGCATTCGTGAGTTTCGAGGATATCACATCTCCCTGTCTCACTCCTCTGAGTAGTTGGATGGGGCTGGTTACCATATCCTGGATCTGGAGAGTCATCGTGACAGCGTCATACAAACACCTCAACACTTCGATGAATGGCCAGTCAATTCGTCATCGTAGCAAAGAGGCCAGAACTGCCCATATTACGATGGAGTCGAAGACTTTCTCGTAGTCCACAAATGCCATACACAGCAACTGGTTGTATAGTACGCGCCACGAAAGATGACACTTGACGAGCTCAGTAGTAGGGAGTTTGCGCAGGTAAGTCGTGTACGAAATAGTTACCAATAATGTGTATATCTATTCAGGGATTTATCAATGACATATAGATAAAAATTCTTAACAATATTATAATATTTATTACGAAATAATAAACTTTAAGATAAAAGTCAAGTCTCATCTTTCGTGGCGCGTATTAGTCTTTGGTCTTCTACACAATTTGCCGAACAGTATAGATGTGGTCTACGGTAGTGAAGCCTTTTCGAAAACCGGCTTATTATGGTGGCTGAAACTCGTCAAGTCTCCTGACGAGACGGTCCGTAACCAGTTTGTATACGTGGCTCAGAAATTAGATGGGTCTCTAGTTCTTCAACAAGATTTTGTTACCTTTTTGCTAGGGTACCCCGACCCAACGGGTTAATAAATTGAGGTAAGAACTGTGAGCCGAGCGAGCGCAGCATCCAAGTTGATAGCAGTTACTGCGCTATTCAGTATTTTTAGAACCCCAAACTAGGAGTGATTTGAGGTTCACAAAAAGAGGCGCAATCATTGTATTAGAGTATTCAATAATATTTTTAGCAGCTCAAAATGAGAATTACGAGTATGTTTGATTAAATTCATTTCAAATAAAAAAAAAAAAAAAAAAAAAACATGCTTTCTTTTGTGAACCTCAAATAATTAAGTACAGAAAGTTAAAAAGAGGCTCAATTATTTTAAAAAAAGTGCATCATTAAGCGCAAAAAATTTATATAGGTTCATTATTTTCAAAAAGTGTTCATCATTCGCAGGTCAATAAGTTTTGAAAGGATAAGTTAAATATTTCCTTTTACTAAATCAATTTAATTTCCTCGCATAATGTTTTTCTCCAAGTGAATTCAGACATGCTGTCTTAGGATTAATTAAACTACTCCATGAGGGCAATAAAGATCAACATAGCTCATAATGCTACAATTGACTTTGTGTTTGGGTACGGTGATCTTACCCATTCTCCTTTCTTTATTCAATGTAATACTGATATGTTAAACTGATATTAAAAAAAAAAACTTGTACAGTACTTGTCATGTTAGCAATTGGCTTATCGCTTTTTAGGGTTCCGTACTAAAATGGTAAAAAGGAACCCTTATGGTGCGACTCAGTCTGTCTGTCCGTCTGTCACAGCTGGATATCTCGAGAACTACTAATGCTATCAACTTGAAATTTGAAATAGTTTTAGATGACGTTTGCCCAACTATTTTGCAAATAAGATTTTTTTTTTTTGCAACAGTGACTGAATGGTGGTCTGTAAAATTCGAAGTGGGGCTATTAGGCATGTGGGGTAGCAGTTTGCACATTCTCAAACATTTTTTATTTTTTTTAGGTCACATTATCACATAGTTTTTAACTTTTGATAAAAAATGTAAAAAAAAATACCGTTCGTTATCTCCGAAGTTTGCAAATTATCTGAAATAATTCTATGTGATAGAAGTTTATGTAAAGATTACAGGAAAAATAAAACGATGTCTCTAAATCGCACACTTTTTCAGAAATCAAAATCATCCACAAAAGTTGCATTAGTTCCACTATCGGTCATGATGGCGCTGACCTAAAACTGCAATATTCTACACCGCAGCGCGCAGTAATAAAATTCTCTGACGGCCTCGCCGATGAAAATTTAAAAACATATTATTATGCTGGTACGGAACCCTCGGTGCGCGATTCCGACTCGCTCTTGACCGGTTTTTTTTAATACCATTAAGATGCACGATCTTGTTATTAAAAAATTGGTGAAATGGTAAAAACATACCTTGATTTTATGTGTCATAAATATTACATCGCTTTGCAGTGTTTAATTTCTACCAAGTAAAGAATATCTCGTCATATATATCATCGTCTACCTCATCGTGTGGGGGGTATTGTTGAATAGGTCTTCTAAAATGACTTTGGGGTTGCTATAATTATTATTCAATTTAATGCTCCGTTTACGAAATATTAAACTTTAAGTGCAAATTTTTGTTCCAGTGGGGCGTCCCCCCCCGCCCCCTCTAAAAACTAAACTGCTGGCTTGCAAAATCTGGAAATATTCACGATGATATTGCATTTCATGAACTTTAAAGGAAAATTATAGCGGTTAAGATAACTTTATTAGTTTAGCAGTAATAGTCGCTGAACTTGGGTGTTGGATATTTTTTTGTTATTATAACCATTAAATACGCTTTGGAATGGGCAACTAGCTTCATTTTATTTTTGACTGACCGACTTCTTGACAATTCAAAAGTGCCTGTAATGGTTTAATTGAAATAAATGCTTTGAGTTTGAGTTTGATAACGGGCTACTACGGAACCTTACACTGTGCGTGGTCCGACACGCACTTGGCCGGTTTTTTTATATTCAGAACTTCAGAGAATCAGAACTTTATATTCACTTCACTGTACTTATAGGTACTTAATACATACAATACAACAAATTCATACAATTACCTACCGTCCATTATTTCGAAACCTAACACAGCGGTAGCAGGCAAAACAGGACTATTAAAGTAACTTTAATGGTCCCTATTTTCTCTCAGTATTTTTTTATATGTAGGTATATATACAGGGTTATTGGAAAAACATCAACAATCTCTTAAGAGGTCATTGTACTCATCATTATGAACAACTTTTACTATTGGACCAAACCAGAAATCGCGAAAAAAAATCAGCTGTTCCCTACATTTATTTATTTATTTATTTTATTTATTTGGAAACTCAACAGCTTATAACCAAGTTACATGAGTTATGTATGTTCGTATAACTCGTCAGTCTATCTAATCTATGCTCGGACCTCTCTATAATAGACTAAACTCGAAAGCAAATATTTACTTTTATTGTCTGAACTATACAAATAGTAAGAGAATGCTCAAGGATGCTCTCCAAAGTATATCTTGCGAAGAAACAGAGAATTTACTAAAGTAAATATAGTTACACAAAGAATAATGGGCATTTTTGTATGGAGCCTGGCCTGATGACCAATAGATTTCTAATGCATGTCTACTTATTTATTGCTTATCACCGGCAATTACTGTAACAAAACATGTTATCTCAAAAAACCACCGGGTTTGTACGTCGAGGACAAAATATGGTTTTAATTTTTTTGACGATTCTTTTGTGAAAAATACATCTATAGCTAATAGGTTTATTCTGGGCCCGTGTGCTGCCTTTTAGCCAAAAACTATCACTTCGATAAGTACCCTTAGGTGGTTAACTATGTTTTGACATGGACTGTACCAAAAAAAACTTTTTAAAAAGTAAACATTCATTATGGTTATAACAGTCTAACAGACATCATATTACAAGATGATAAAATATATAACAATAAATCTAGAATCACTTCTAACGCTAGTAATAATGGCTTGCATTACAGACAGAGATCGATAATAATTAAAATGTAAGTAAAATAAACACTACTGTTAAATTACATAATGGATGTTATATTTTTTTTTTTATCATTTATACAAAAGAATACAGGAATATTCATATTAAATAGCAACCATAATAAAATAGCACACACGTTCCATTATAGACATCTATCGCTTTCCATCAAGCGTGATCGGGGTCAAGAGCAGCACCCTAATTGCGTAACACACTATCAATCGGAATCTGAATAATTTTAAAGCAAATTGCTAATTCATTGCTTCTTAAGTTCGAAAAATTTTTCTGTTCAACACGTAAATATCGCAATGAATGTTGTTGAACTGTCAAAATGAAACCGATTCCGATTGATAATGTGTTACGCAATTGCCCCGCGGGACCATTTAGCAATAAAAAAAATTAAAAAAACACTAAGGTAAACTTGTGCTATCATGAGTATCTCAATATCGAACTATACAATGAAGCATTTTATATGTATGCGTTATTGTCGATACAATTAATAACATGATTACAAGTTGGATTAGTACCTATTTGACTTTTGTTTACAAATTAAAGGATAGGTATTTGGTCAAAATGAACTTTCGAAAAACTGAGTCGAAAATGTCGAAATACATTCGATATTCAGTAATTAATATTTTGTAGTCGTTCGTGCTACTTTCGCTAAATGCCATTGAAGAAAGATGATGCGTTAAGTGTCGACGATCGACCGACAAAGGAGACTAGCAATTATCGACTGAGTAAAATGCAAGTGCATCCCGTTTATAAAACCTCTAGTGATGCGGAGCGGGGAGGACGAAGGGCTGGTACGAGAACATTAGCTAGAAAGAAGATTTCTTTTTTTTGTGTAACAAATGGCGTACGAAACAAAGAAACATACATAATCAGCCTATAATGTTCCCACTGCTGGGACACAGGCCTCCTCTCAGTGAGACGGAGTGGGCCGTAATCCACCGCGCGGGCCCAGTGCGGGTTGGCAGATGTCACATGTCTTCGAATTTCTGGTTCTAGGACATGCCATTTTTTGTGTATTGTCTATATACAACGACCTATGGTCGTTGTCTATATGCTATATAAATTGAAAAATATTACAAGGCCACAAAGTCATGTTCGCTTTTACGGCGCGGGGCCGGGGGCCGGGGCGCTTACCTACCTACCTAACTACTCTGTGTTACGTTAAAACGAACCATCGGAATATAAGCAAATACCTATTTACCTCACTGAAACAACTGGTAGCTTAAAAAACGACAATTCGCCGTTTAATGTTGAATTTAAACAACCGCCCACTGAACAGTTATAATAACTTTTTTTTTTTCCTCCATTTTTGCATTTCACAGACGCGTGTCTCAAGCGGACGGCACTCGCGCTCGCACTGATCCCAACCGGTCCGAGATTGCAGAAGATACTGCTAATTGCAGAAGGTTCAAATTCATGTCACTTTCAGTGGGTTAGCTAACAGCAGGGTGGTTCAGGTCAGGTCCCCCTGGTGGGTTCCCGCATTATCGTGGCGGGGGGGGGGGGCTTAGTAGCAGTGGCTTGGTCACCCACGGTGAAGCGACGAGGAACCCGAGGCGGAGCCGTACGTCAGGGCTTTTGCCGATAAGCCGACGACGTAGCGGCCAACAAGTAGGTTGCGGTGCCGCTTGGGCGACATCGCAACTGAGGCGGGCCGCGAAGTCATATGGGAGGCATCGCGGCTGAGGGTTGAAGGCCGCGGCGGGAGAGGAGTGCCGGTATTGCAGTGCGCCGCTCTCCCTACCTTCCGCGGCCTTGACAGGGTCGCCACCGTCTGATGGCGGACGCGGTGGGCCGCAGGGGAGGAGGAGTGTTGGTATGACGTTGGCCGCTCTCCCTATCCTCTGCGGCCAAAAATTGGCAGGCGGTGGGGCCAATGACTTGACCCGTCGCAGGGGGACCAAGGATGCTCAGACGTGGGGTTGTCTGGCGCCCATGTGCTGGTTTGGTCCCTGGGGTGGTCACGGCGTGCTATGTGTTCTGGTGTGATGGGGAGTACTCCCCAGAGGAGAGTCCGGTGACGGACAGCCGCGGCGGGTTCACGGATGAGTGCTGACGCGTGCCCGTGTTCCCACCGTAAGCGGCAAAGGAGGACACCGTGGAGTTTTAGTGGGTTAGAGTCTCACATACCTGCACGATCTGCCCGTGGTAGTGCAGAATGCATGAGCATTATCTCAAAGACATGTCAGCATAAAGGAAGGGGCCCGTTAGGGCCGAAGCCAGCCGGGGTAGCGGGATTGTCCGAAAGGGTTACCGCTGCCCGGAACATAAAGGGCTAAGGAAGGAACACGGGTGGGTTTTAGTCAGTAAGAGTCTGACACTCCCTTCCGCTCCACCCAGAGCGGGAGGAGTCATTAGATGATTCCCTATCCATAAAAAAAAGGATTTTGAAGGATATTCCTCATCCATTGCTTTTCGGTTTGAAAATAATAATGCATAATGCTGAGCGATAGCCGTTTTGCGTGGATGTGACGCATGTTTCCCTTACCTTCTTTTTCATTTTATTTGTGTGTTTATGCTCATTTTTGCGTCATGTTCACCGCAAATAAACTTTTTTTCTTTCTTTCTAAAAAGTCGTCTGCTCAACAACTTAGATAACGCAATAAATGTAGCTAAACTGGCAAAATGATAGCTATAGCGTTCAATGTTGTCATTATAGTTAGTGTGTAACGCGTGTTTCGAAACTATGATATCATTTCAAACGGGTAGCTGCCATTGACTCCATGTTGCTCAGTAGTTTGTTATCAGCTAAATTATGATAGAAATTTACTAAATAATTCTTGAAAGGACTATTTCATTATCACATCGGTGAAACTGAATCATCGTCACTAGTCGCTGGACTGGCACAGTAGAACGGATCTTGCTCAACTGTCTCATTTTCATGGCTTCTTTCCAGAGAAATCAACGCATCAGCTGATACACATGACCTAAGAAAAGGTGGGCATGGAGATGACGAGTGATCTCTGATTAAGGGTTCAGATTTGATATTCCTCACAGGCCCTTTCTTCACCAGTATTTTACATAAATTAACACTGTCAGCCCTTTTTCCTGAGGCATATGGTCCAAACCAGCTGATCTTTGACGGCAGCTTCTGTAAGTCTTTGTCAAGTAGGTTTCCAGTTGATGCACATGATCCCCACGAACTGGTGTTTGACGGCGGCTCCTGTTCGTCGTAAACACGTTGCTCTATAGTAACTGTTTTCGTTTCTTCAACAATGCTACCATCGATCTTCCTACGAGTATATGTTCTAACTGTTGTCGTTTTATTCGCTTTTTGACCCGCCTTGGGATCTTTCTTTTTCTTTTTTTCTTTTGGTATTAGTTTAACTTCTGCTGAGCTTTGGCTTTTAAATACCGTAAATAAATTGCGACCACTTTCTGGAGATTCAGATTTTTCTGAAGGTGCAATTTGATAAGATTGAGTACTGCATGAACTTGTCGATGGCTGTTTATGGACGCAAATAGGTTCAGTACTTGGTGGTGGTGGTGGTGCAGAATCTTCGGTAGACTTCGATTTGCAAGAATGTTGCGATTGCTGGCTGACAGCACTCTCGTCGCCGCGTATAGTTACAGTGCGCTGTCCGGAAACTGAAGCTCCAGCGCTGCAAGAATTTACCGAAGGCACATGGCTGCTTGCTTTTATAAATGAACCACGAGATTCAGGTGGTGGAGTTTTAGGCGGAGTTTCAGGACAAGTGCCTTTCCCGCATCCCGCTGTTGAGTCTGCTTTGTAGCTGTCAAGTTTAGCTTTGATAGTTTCACAGTTTTCATAAAATATTTCGATGCTATCTGATTTAAACGCGCCATCTTTATATTTTGTTATGAAACTTATAATATCGTTTAGACTAAATAGCAGGTTGTCAATCACTTGTGGTTTTGGTTCATTGTTGGGTTCTATTTTAGTTTTTATTTCAACGCAACATATGAACTCTTCTCCGCTTACTAGTCCTATATCTTTTGCTTCTTTGCTTAATACTATGTTATAATCATTTTTGTTCAATAGTTTTTCACTGCTCTCCTGTATTTTAATTTTAACAGATTTCCAACATTTCAAAAAATCTTCTGCACTTTTAGACAATAATCCCTCGCATTGATAGCGATTAGTCATGCAAATAACGTGAGCAGCATGACTTTCTAATTCTTCTATACGATTTTTGGACATTGCCTCCAAGTCCAAAGGTTTGGAGGCAGCCATCGGATCTAACATATGTATAGGTCTAGTTTTTAAAATGTACTCGGATATCGTCGTCTTTACCTTGGATTTTGGCATTAATTTCATAGCAGTTACGAAACCCTCAGGTTTGGGTGTCTCAAAATCACCAGTCTGCGCTGGTTTAGGTGTTTCTAATTTCATTTGACATGAGCACGAGCTAACAGTCCTCCCAATGATCCCACATTTTGAACATACTCTATCTTTGATCGGGCCTTCACTAACTTCAATTAGTTTTTCTAACTGCACTTTCAACTTTCGCAGAGCACATATAGTTAGCCCAAACTCCTTTTCTGGTGTCGCTGCCAAAAATTATCAATATATCAATACAATTTACTGAATTACCACTTATTAAAAAATCTTAGAAGTATTACCAAGAATAATGGTATCTTTGACAGTCTAAATAATATATAACAAAAACCCTTGTTATTCCTTGTAGCGACGTAAACATATACATGTAGGGTTACAATTACTGAAAATTATTTTTTTGATTAGCCTACTCGCCATCATATAATAAAAAGCCCATAACAAATAATAAAAAGGAAATCTATATAAAGTTTTAGCAGTACTGAACCCCCAGCTTTGTTAGAAAACAAGGTTTATCTATTGACCCAGGTCTGAACCACGAGCCATTTTTGAATTTTAGCTCGTATCAATAAGTCAGACCGTCACACAGTTTACACGTATTAGTCCATATCTTGAAAATTACTGAATCGATTTTGATGAAACTTGCACTGTTCTCCAAGTTGAAGTAAATTTAAGCCAATAAAAAAATGGATTAATAGTTGCGGACAAATGCGTGGACAAACAAACATACATACTTCTATAAAATTTTGTTTGGAAGCCCTAATAGATTGTCATATGTGAATATATTGCTGTTCCAATAATATTACATACATACGTGTCGAATTGACATTTTTTTAAGTCGGTAAAAACATTTTGTATTTGGAATAAAGTTCGACATTCAGTTCGACTTCGGACTAAAGATAGAACTCGTGTCACCTCGTGTTGATAAGACCCGATAACTTCTGTCACTTAGCCTTTTTTTATTTTATTGAAGAATTTCATAATGTATTGTTTTCATAGTTATGAAAATGTATTCTTATAACGCAGCTGACAAAAACAACAGGGTGGTTGTTACATATTGTATACAGGATGCTCTATCATTTAAGGTATCTGCGTTTTCACATAGGGTGTGATAGTATGAGCCTATAATGTTACTAATCAATACCCCTGTAGGTGCAAAGCCATTTATTATTATTATTTATTATCAGCCATTTCTGTCCCACTGCAGGGCAGAGGCCTCCCTACCCTCCTTCCACTTATCCCTATCCAGTGCTGTTACACGCCAATCCTTGTAGAAAGAGTCGAGTTCGTCCCGCCATCTCATTCTGGGCCTGCCGCATTGCCGTTTGCTGCTGTTTAGGATCTATTGTGTGGTTACTTTAGCTCATAGCTCCTCCGGCATGCGACAGATGTGACCAGCCCAGTTCCATTTTAGCTTGGCAGCCGTGTCAGTGACCAATTCAGCAATTATTCGTTTTCATTACGATTTGAATTTAAAGCTGGCACATTGTGAAGATAATGTGGTATCCAATGGTTTGAATACATGGCATTCGCAACAATAAACGGTTAGCGATATAGAAAGGAGTAAACCTACGTTCAGTGTCCAGTTCTTCTGCCAGTCGTATAACTTCAATAATTTGGTTCATGAGAAGTTCCAAAGGATCTATTATTGGAGGCTGTGGCACAAATATTGGTGCGGGTATTGGTTTACATTTTGGTTCACGTTTTGGTTCAGGCTTTGATGCAGGTATTGGATCAGGCTTCAGTTCAACTTCTGGTTGAGGTTTAGGTTTAGGTTCAGGTATTTTTTTGGGTACATTTTCATCTTCATCTTGATCCTTCTTTCGTTTATCGGGAACTGCATTTTTATACTTCAGTTGTTTGAATCGTTTCAATCTGAATGACTCTTCTCTCTCTTGTTCATCCAGCTCAGCCGTAATGTATCTCATTGTAATAATAATCCTTGGTATAACGCACCTCGCTAGTACATTCTGTTTCCTGGGAATACAAACCTCGTGTTTATATTCTGCATTTTTCTTTTATAGATCCGCTGAACTCACCCTTTCATACATATCTTAAAATTTCATGTTTATTGTATACTAGCTGATCCGGCGAACTTCGTACCGCCCCGCCAGTCGCTCTGATATCTTCTAAGATATCCATTTTAATGATATGCTATATAAAAAAATCAGTTGTTCCCTAAATTTATGTTCGTATAACTCGTCAAAATGTAGGGAACAGCTGATTTTTTTTTCGCGATTTCAGGTTTGGTCCAATAGTAAAAGTTGTTTGTTATCATGAGTACAATCACGTGTTTAGGTATCGGTCACTAATTACCAGTCAGCCTATATACGAAATTTAATTGTTTCTAAAGCTTGCGTTTTTTGCGTTTAAGTCCTGTAAGCCCCTTAATGGAATTTCTTTCAGAAGCAGCCTGGCGTCTGGATTTGTGCCCGGTTGGTGGCAATAGGCTCGCCCCCTATTAATTGGGACTTAAACATAACTGGCGAAATGTGGGTGTACTTATAATCTTTCCCCAAACAGCCAGCGAAGAGCTCAACTTTGACTAATGAGACAACTAATTTTTCTATTGTTATAAATCAAATTTTGAATTTTCCACAGTTGAGAGGTTGTCGTGATGTTATGTCAATTTCTTTATACCTAATATATTTTATTTTTTAACTTTGATGCTGTTAAAAGAATTCATCATATTATAAATAAAAAATTAAAAAAATTACAAAAAAAAATTACGGACTTCCAAAATAATATGACACTACAAAGTGAAAAATAACTTTAATTTTGGAAGTCGGTGTCATTGGGTTCGCATTTTCGTTGCTTGCCACCGACTTCCGAAATTAAAGTTAATGTCTTATTTGGAAGTCGGTGTTTTTTTTTTTTGTAAAAAGAGATATACTCGTACTTTCACTTTTTGTACTTACCCCACACAAATTCATTTAATACTACTTGCTATGTAAATATCAGTGGCAGGAAGTTATTATAACATCATCAATATAAACTAAGTGGTAAAAATACGTATTATTGAAGCTAACTCAAAAACTACCCAAGCAAAGTCAATAAAATTTATACAGGACCACCCCTAAGACATACCCTATCCATTAAAAAAATAAATTTTGAAATCGATTTACAATTGCCGGAGATATCGCGTAACAAACATACAAAAAAAAAACAGTCGAATTGAGAGCCGCCTCCTTTTTACCCGACTGCGGCGAAGCCCAAAAGGAGGGTTATGTGTTTGACCTGTATGTATGGATATAAATGTCCATTTCTTTGTTTCCTCGTAACTGCTAAACGAATGAACGGATTTGGATAAATTATACGTCTTTAGATTTGTCTTGGTGGCGCGAGTGTAAAAGATACACTAAAATCAAAAACAAAGTAAAATAGCGGATATGGGGTCCCATAACGTGGAGTTCGATTTTTTTTTTCTAATATCATCGAGTGGGATATCAAAATGAAGGGATTTAAAAGGTGATTACAAAAATATATACAACTTATATGATTATAAAAGTCATTCGAAGTGTCAAATCGTAAAAAGATACGAAATAAAAAAAAATAAAAAAAAATCTTTCACATTTGTAAACTAAAAAGCTGGAAATAAAAAAAAGTAATTAAAAAAACTAAAAAACCCGACTGCGGTAAAAAACTTAATTTAAAAAAAACTGAAAAGCTAAAAACAAGCGCATTTTAAATTAAATAAAAGTTGGAAGCAGGCGGGACCCATTCCATTTTTATATTTTCAAACTCAAATGGGTCCCGCCTGCTTCCAACTATTATTTAATTTAAAATGCGCTTGTTTTTAGCTTTTCAGTTTCGTTTACTAAGTTTTTTACCGCAGTCGGATTTTTTAGTTTCTTTAATTACTTTTTTTTTTGAAGTCCGTTAATAAAAGTCGTATATGTCATGCAAATTTTTCAATGTCTGACGTCGGAATCTTCCTATCGGGAGTACCTAGATTTTAATGAAATAGAAGTGGATTGGATACTTACCAATAAAGAGAGAAATGTAGTAAAAAGTTAAGTAAAGATAAATTGAGGTCACGATCTGCCTAACCTTTTCCCAACTATGTTGGGGTCGGCTTCCAATCTAACCGGATGCAGCTGAATACCAGTACTTTGCATGAAGCGACTGCCTATTTGACCTTCATAACCTCGTTATTGGGTAATACAATACCCCTTGGTAAGACTGGATGTCAGACTTTCGGGCTTCAGACGACCCATAACGACTGTCAAAATCGATACGCCATATATAACCAGGAGGAGCGAGACTGCTAATTTACAAACATTGCAATGGTCTCTCCTTTGCGAGTATTGATAGATTGGCACCCTAATTGCATAACAGACTATTAATCTCAATCTGAATAATTTCAAAGGATAAAACTAATGAATTGTTTCATATGTTCGAAAAATTTGTCTGCTCAACAACGTAAATAACGCAATTAATGTTGTTCATGAACTGACAAAATGAAAGCCGTTGGGACTGTTAGTGTGTTATGCATTACTGCGCTGATCATCATCATCTGCCTAACCTTTTCCCAACTATGTTGGGGTCGGCTTCCAGTCTAACCGGATGCAGCTGAATACCAGTATTTTACATGGAGCGACTGCCTATCTGACCTCCACAACCCAGTTACTGGGTAATACGATACCCCTTGGTAAGACTGGTTGTCAGACTTTCGGGCTTCTGATTACTCCCATGACACCGTACCAAAAAAAAAATTGTATTAATATAATGGTCTTAAACATATAACGCTACAAGTATATAAGTTCGGTTTAATAAGGTGTTTTCTTTAGATATTTAAGTACCTAAATAAAGGCGCTGTCCATTCCTTAGAGCGAAGAAAAGGAAGGGTGAGTTCATCGGCAGCCTGGCCCTAAATGTAGGGCCATTTAGGGTTATTATACTAGACACAACTTCAACTACACATCTCGTTACTAATAAACGTATTATATCACACCGATTTCTCTCTTTCTGTCGTCATTAATTTGACTTTCGAAAGAAGAAGACAAAGCGTTGTGTAACAATACAGACGTTAATCAACGTTTATTAGCAATTTAAAAAAAAACTTTTGTTTTAAGAAAAGTTAAAAGAAACCAATTTTTTTTTATTGTTAGTAGTACATATAATATGTAATGTCAAACTTAAAAATGACTAAGTTTTTTTAAAAAACCTCATTTTGAAACTGAGTTAGTTTTGAATGAAACCGTTTCGTAATCTCAAAAAAATATCATATTTCTAATATTTTATTTTTCATGTCTACAAATAAAAAATACGAAGAGAGTTTCAATAACAATTAAGCAAAATAATTGATAATTACATTATATTTTAAAAATAAAATTTAGGTACCAGACCAGGAGGCCTACCACAAGCTCTTAATGCGATCCATTTTAGGACCTAAACTGAACTGTTCTTCTAATTCGTACCATGACGTCAGCTTAACGATTCAGTTTAGGCCGTGCCATTCTGCTGACAGCGATTGTCCCAAACTGAGCTGAAATTCTTTTCAGTGTATCTGAAAGTCGTGAACGGCACGAGATCTGTGCATTTTTATTTTTGACTGTGTTTGTGATCTTCCTGCGGTGTAATTCTATTAAAATATCACCGTGATAACTTAGGTGAAGTGAGCTTAAAGTGAGCTATCATTTCACCTGATGCTAGGGATTGACACTATTGACAGCTCACTTTAAGCTCACTTCACCTATGTTTTCACGGTGATATTTTTACAAAATAGCACTACTGTACGAGTATAATAAAAATAATAAGTACTCTTTCATTCTTTCGACGGCCGGTCTATAAATCTATATTTTCGAGAGTTCAGCACCATTTATTGATTTTGAATAAAATAAACAAAATTTCTATTACATAAGGAATTATTTTACTCAAATTATTAAACTCTTTCTCTTCAAATAGCTAAACAGGAATACTTCAAGAGTCATATCTTATTAGTTTATAATGTTCTTGTTTCATTCTACTATATGTCTTACCTGTATGTGCAAAGTTGAACAAGAATGTACTTTACAACAATAAAAAAAAAACTGATTTCTTTTGCATTTCTTTATTTCTGTTGATGTCTGATTTTTTTTTTTTATCGTCTGTATAAAAGCGGGGTACAAAATGTTAACGGAGTAGAAGCCTATTTTCGGCACAGAAATCTATTTTTTTTTGTCTAAAAACCGAAAAGTTAACTTTTCATACTAAAACAAAAAAAAAAAAAAAACATTTCCGTGCCATATTCTTCTTTAATTCCGTTTACCTTTTATACCCTGTTTTTGACCAGACGCAAAAAAAGTCACCCGGCATAATATATTGCCTTGATAACAGAAAAAAAAATAAAAGTAAGTGCCTATTGATAAAGTTGTTTGACTAAATATTAAAAAATACCTAAAATTCCTATCTCACTTTGCGTTTAAAATATAAGCACACAATACTCACGTAAATATTATTAATAGCATGATCCAAACTTTACGTAAATTGTTGTCTTTATTTTATTAAAATATTAGCAAGAGGGGCGACCCACCCCTGCAAAGGTGCAATGGCGGCATGTCAAAACATAGAAATGTCTACGCTCTATGTAAGGGCCTATGCACACCACGTTTTTTAAACGTGCCGTTGATGCGCGTTTGTAGCGATATCGATATAGACGCGATACGCACGCAAGTCAGACGCGATGCTAACGCGCGTTTGTATCGATACACATGCGCGTTAGCATCGCGTTTGCATCGATACAAACTGCTCTGTAGGATAAAAGCGCGCCGTCGACGCGCGTTTCTAAAACGCGCGGCGACGGCGCGTTTAAAAAACGTGGTGTGCACAGGCTCTAAGTTAATTATTAACGAATAATACACCTTCCACCTTTCCTAAATAAATTCTCTAAATGACTGAAACAATCACTGTAATTGCGTAACACACTATCGCTCTCAATCTGAATGATTTTGAAGGATAATAATGCTAATCCATTGCAATATAATGTTTCAAAAATTTGTTTGCTAAACGTAAATAACGCATGAAAGTCGTTAACTGACCCCCCCCCCCCTGTCCCTGTTTGCTGTCGTTGTCGTGAACTGTCAAAATGAAAGCCATTGCTACTGATAGCCTGTTACACAATCACCCCGCTCAAATGGTGAAAAAACGGCTTTTCCTTACTGTTTTTTTTTATTTATCATAAAATGTATGGAGCTAATTTTGTTTTGCTTTTCCTGTTGTTGGTCTCATAGTGAACGCTGTTCATAAGCCTGTCAGTGCGTACGTAGCCTTAGGGTCAGGACACATTGATCGACGGCCTTTCGCACTTTGCCGATTGAAAAGGAGCACACTACGCCAGAGCGCGTTCGTCGCGTCGATGCGAAAGGATGCGTCCGTCGTTCCATACTTTGCTCTCTATTTGAATGGACAAACCGTCGAACGCCGTCGATCAACGTGTCCTGACCCTTACACAACACAACAACTATAATACAACCCACAACAAATCAACAATACAATGCTATGCATGCAAATTTTCATAGCAACTTGTAGTAAACTGTAAAGAATATGTATCAATTTTGTTGCTATAAAATTTTTAACAGGCGGCTTCATCATGCTCTGTCTTTTTGTACCGAATAGCGCTGCTTGTTTAAAGCCGCCATTTCGAAGTTTAATAATTTTATTCTTGTTGGGTTTCCGTTCCTAAAGGGTGCCAACGGAACCCTAGTACTAAGCTTCCGCGTTCCGTCCGTTCCGTCTGTCTGTCAGTGGACTGTATTTCATGAACAGTAAGAGGTAAACAGTTGAAATTTTAACAAATTGCGTATTTCTGTTGCCGCTATAACAACAAATGATTAAAATTATAGAGACCTCTATACAAGAAACGTGGCGATTTTTGCCTTGTGACACGGAACCCTTCGTGTGCCAGTCCGACTCGCACTTGGCCCTTTTTTTAATTATGTCTGATGTTCTACCCAGGCGGGCAATTCTCGTATTTAAAAAACATTCAAATTCAAGTCTCAACCTAATCTTACCGACGATCAATGTCAAAAACTTGTCTACAATATAAGCGCGTTTGTGTAGTGGGTCGTAATCCACCACGCGGGCCCAGTGCGGGTTGGTAGATGTCATATGTCTTCGAATTTTTGGCTCTAGGACATGCCGGTTTCCTCACGATGTTTTCCTTCGCCGTTTTTACAGCTTACCATAGATACCTTCGTTTTTACGTCTATGCAGCTTACAATGCAAATAAATGGTTTGTATTTTTGACAGATTGAGAATGAGATTAAAATGCCAACGGTTTTAAAAATACGGGAATTGCTTCATAGCTTAGGTTATAAATTACAAGTAGGTAAGGTCAGTGGGGTAATTGCCACACTAGCAGTAGCTCAATGGTTTGCATTTTGACACTTCAACAACATTCATTGCGTCATTTACGTCGTTGAGCAGGCAAATTTACGAATTTAGGAAGCAATAGATTAGCAATATCCTTCAAAATCATTCAGATTGTGGTTGAAAGTGATGCACGCAACTGTGTGCAAGTATGAGACGCCACTATAATAGGTAATGCTGCCATGTTGTAGTAATGTAAATGCATATTGTTGCTAAGCTATATTGAACAGGGGTTACTGTAATTTCTTTTAAAGGTGCCAATTTTCTCATCGGTCGCAAATGTAAGAAAATATAAGTAGTTTGAATCATGCTATTTATTTTAAGAGACATTAAACAATAAATGGTTTGCTGACAGCAACTAAGAAATTATTGTGCAACCAAAAGCTTTATAAAGAACTTGATTGAGATGAATATACAGCTAATAATAACCCATGACAATAATCATCAATAATGAACTTTTTTTTTTGTTATGGCTTTGTTATAGCTCTCCCGCGTGACGCCTCAGGGAAGGTACAGACGCCAGCACATCAACCTACTACAATCTGTCAGATTTCTGTAATAGATTTTCAACTTTATCGCTAAAGCATAAGGTTCAATGTTGATTGGGAAATTTTGACAGTTAGGTGTAGGTTGATGTGCTGGCGTCTGTACGATACTCTCTAACGTTCTTCGCGCTTCTCTAACTTTACGTTGTCAAAAAGCGCCCTGTAGGAAACACTAACCATCTTTCATAAATTTAATAACGTTTCAGTGACATCAACCTAGCTTTACCGCCCGGCCACGATTTTTGGCTTAGCGGCAAGCGGCGCGGTTTCTTTCGTCTAGCGTTGACGCTGCGAGCGGTGCGTCCAAAGAGTAAAGTAACTATAGAGGGAAAGAGTGACAACTCTGTGGTAAAATTTGCATGTATGGAAAGTGCTGCCACCTTGAGTTTGGTGGGTGACCTAAGGCTCTAATAAATATACACATACCTATAGTTAAGCATACTTACTATAAGTAGCGAATCTTTATTATAATGTTTAGGGTCACAATCAGGGTTTAACAAATAACAGTAACAAGTAACAATTTTAACATAATTAGCTGAGATAAACTCGGGATTTCGGGAAGCGCATCAACGTCGGGAAAGCCGGAGTTGCGTAGTTGACAATGATAATGGCGGATGGCCGGCGGCGACAATGACATTTGTTTGACAATTTGACAAACAAGAAAATGGCTGCCAAGTTTTTTTAACCCACCAAACTGCAGATGTCGCTGTCGTGTATGGAAATTGATGACAGTGCTAAGTGTGCCCCCCCTGGGTGCGTCACGCGTCGTGGCATGGTCCATACATTTTGTTGCATTTGTTTTCACCGCACGCCGCCCCGTACTAAGCTGCCGCTAATAGCGACGTGGTCGCGGCCAGGCCGTGGCCTAATTGCTTGACATACTCTATAAACTGTCAAAGAATGACAGTTGTCATAGAATTAATTCTTTGGCAGTTGTCATTATTTGACAGTTTTATGAAATGGCTATAACGCAGGGGAAACTGATGTAATGTGTCAATTTAACAACCCATGATTAATTTCCCCGACCGTACTTCTCTAAACATCTTCCGTCGGCTAAGAAGTGCTTCGATAATTATGCACGCAAATGTATTAGTTGCTGTCAAAATCATTTACTTGACTACGACTACTGTCACTTACTTGGTGGCATTCTTGTTGGCCTCGTCAATCAACTTAAACGTGGATCGATACTGACATAGCAAAATCATCATTTTAAGGAGTTCCAGCCACGCGTCCTTAGCCTCCTTTATAACCATACCGCCCTTGCTCATTCCCAAAAATTTGTAGGAATCACAGCCCATCTGTGAACGAAAAGACACATGAATAAATTTGTTTAATAATACCACAATCTGCCTAGCCGTTTTTAGGGTTAGGTACGTACCCAAAGGATAAAAACGGGACCCTATTACTAAGACTCCGCTGTCCGTCTGTCTGTCTGTCCGTCACCAGGCTGTATCGCATGAACCGTGACAGCTATACAGTTGAAATTTTCACAGATGATGTATTTCTGTTGCCGCTATAACAACAAATACTAAAAACAGAATAAAATAAATATTTAAGGGGGCTCCCATACAACAAAAGTGATTTTTTGCCGTTATTTGCTCGATATTAATAACGGCAACAGGTAGACGCTTGAAATATTCACAGAATATTTGGTTGTATATTCACTTTAAAAATAAATAATTAAATTTAAATAAAATAAATATTTAAGGGGGCTCCCATACAACAGACGTGATTTTTTTGCCCCTTTTTGAAATAATGGTACGGAACACTTCTTGCGCAAGTCCGACTCGCACTTGGCCGCTTTTTTTAGATTAGATAACTTAAGAGGAAATGCGGTCGGAGCGACTTTTGAAAAAGCTTAAGTAAAAAGTCATAATTCGAGGTTTGGCTCTCGCCTATTTCCTCCTCCAATATTGGACCAATTTAAAGATACATATTTCATAAACTGAATAAGAAGGATGTTATAGGTACTTATACTGTGTCCCTGTTTTTCATTTTTCATTAATAGTTGTCATTTTTGTATAGGTACGATACGCGCGCATTGACGTGGATTTGCGGACACCAGCCCGTTTTACCTATTAACCTAGGCCTCTGTTGACAGCGGTTTAAATCGGCATTTTTAGGGTTCTAGTGCTTATAAAAATAATGTACGAGTATCATCAAAAAGGAAAACATAGGGACATACAAGTTGTTAATATTTATTATTCTGTAAAAAATCTTTGCTTTATGGTCATTAACCAGAAAGAAAACAGACGAGAGCGTTTCTATGGAGAAACGACCACCCGCATTCGCCCCGCTCTAGCTTGGCACAGTTTTTAACCGACTTCAAAAAAGGAGGTTCTGTATTCGACCCGTATGTATGTATGTATGTTTGTATGTCCACGATTTTCTCAAAAACGAATGAACCAATTTTGATAATTCTTTTTTGAAGTCGGTTAAAAAAAACTTTTTAACCAACTTCAAAAAAGGAGGTTTTGTTAACGAATGATAAATGATTTTATTTCTGTAAGTAGGTTTGCACAAACACTTTTACAAGTCAATCATATTTTTTTTAAACTTGATGAGGTCGGCGTTTCCTATCTGACTACTCTGAGAAGAAAGGCCGAAACAAACTCAGAGGTCACAGTCTCTTTTATATAAGTACACTATCCACTAGGTTAACCGATTTCTGACAGATGGAAACTAGTGATTGCAGCAACGTGAAATTTCGATTATTTACACTTTAATTTGTATGTAGTATCTTCCGATTATCGATTGTTTGCTAGGTATAGAATAAAAAAACTTTTTTACAAAAAAAAAAAACAACTGACTTAAAAAAAAAAACTACAAAGTGATAAATAACTTTAGTTTCGGAAGTCGGTGTCGTTGGTTCCGCATTTTCGTCTTTTGACACCGACTTCCGAAATTAAAGTTATTTATCACTTTGTAGTTTTTTTTTTGAAGTCAGTTATTTTTTTTAACCGACGAAAAAACGGAGGAGGTTATCAATTCGAGGCATATATGTGAGTGGTTGACCAAAAAGGGACCTCAAGGGAAAATAATTGAATTCGAGTAAATCGCGTTTGAAATTTCGTGTAGAAACAAGTTGCGGCATGTTTTATGTCAGTATGCGACTTCGTTAGTGAGTGTCAACACGTGTTTGCGGTTACTACGTTATTGGCGACTTATTTAGTGTCAGTTTCTTGTCTGACATCACAAAAACTAGTGTGCGCTGTGTGTAAGGTGTAATTTTTCCAAAACTGCCTCGGCTCACAAAAAAAAACACTACGGCACCTAAAAATATTCTGGTTAGACCAAAACAAAGCTAAAAGACCACAGATTAAAAAATTCAAAAAAAATAAATAGGTAACGGTTTCCAATCCCTCCAGGTCCCTTTTTGGTCAACCACTCACATATATATATTTTTTTATTTATGATCACGCATAACTTCTTACAGAGCAGTCCGATTTTGATAATTCTTTTTTTATTGGAAAGGGTGTACCCCGAGGGTGGTCCCATATAAATTTGGAAAAAATATTCCAACCCTAAGCGTAGGAAAACAGGGGATGATTGATTTTTCACTCACTGATTGTAATGTATGACGACGCATAACTTTTTACAGAGTAGTTCGATTTTGATAATTCTTTTTTTATTAGATAGGAAGTTGGTCCCATATAAATTTGGAAAAAAATCCTACCCTAAGAGTGGGAAAATAGGGATGATTTATTGTTCATACACAGATTTTAATGCTGAGTTGTGTTAAATAAAAAGGCCTACCCATGTTGGTATATAAAGCCTGTTTTTTTGTTAAGTACTTTATTATACTTAATAATAGTTAAAGTAGGATTATATAACAGTTAATACTTAGCTAAAGTAAGGTAGGTAGCTATTTTAAAAGTAATCAAAAATTAAGCATGTAGTAATTAGTAAATTATAGCCTCAAAAAATTATGAAATAAAAACTTTTTAACAAAAAAATTAAACCTCCAAAAAAACTGAAAAGCAAAAAATAATAAGTAAACCTTTTTTATTTAACCTTAATAAATAGTTCTTAAACGAATGTAAGTATACCTAAGTAATTTTGAGTCGGCGCCAGTTTTTTTATCCCGATATTCCGACGGGATCGAAACTTATGCGGGTGAAACCGCGGGCCGTTGCTAGTCTTTTCTCTATAAAATACCTATTAGTTAAGAATAAAAAAAAAAACATTTATTCCAGAATTATAATGGGAGAGATTAATAGGGGTACTTATTGATTTATTTTCATACAACATTGCCCAGTTTTTTTTTTAAGTAGGTAAGCAATTTTAATAACACCTGAATGAATTGTGCCCATAATTTTAGAAAAAAAATAAGTATCTGAATAAAAATGTATAAATTAGCAATGGATAGGGAAAAACATTTTAAAATTCTAAAAATAGTGCTTTGTCCACTTATTTTATCTTAGTTATCAATTAATATGTAATTAATAAGTACATATTATTAATTAAATAAATAATACAATATTTACTACTCCAAAAAGTATTGTCGCCCCCGGGTGGGCTCGAACCACCAACCTTTCGGTTAACAGCCGAACGCGCTAGCCATTGCGCCACGGAGGCTATTGTTAGAATCTCGAAATTTCAAATTCCTTTGCAGAGTAGGTACACACGAAGACAAAATCGCTCATTTATTGGAGAAACATCGACGTAGGTAAATGTATATGAGTTAAATATGGCAAATCACTTAGAAAGCGTATTTACCTTAGAAATGTAAAAAACTTCTTTCATAATTATATCTATGGTATTTACGTTAGGAAAGCAGACTTAAAAAAAAGTGGCAGTTACGTCGATGTTTCTCCAAATGAGTAATATCAATATAGGTATACGTTTCCAGTTTTAGCTGACCTGACTTTTCATACAATAAGTAGTTAGTTTATACTGGAAATATATAGCTTGATATTTAATTTATCGTCTTGCGTACCTACCTATCTAATCTTAGTTCTAACGTGGCTTTATAAGTTTTCCTGATTCAACCCAAATTTTACCCGCCTGCGCGACGCAGAGCATGGGTTTTTGGAAAGGTAATTTGAACAATTGGGGTAAAAATGGGAATATACAGGGTCAAATTCAATTAGCTAGCGAAACTCCGCAGACGTGATAGTATCGATATCGAAGCATGATAAATAAAAAAATTAATTAATGTGATAATTTTTATTGTGGAGTCCGACTGTACCTACTTAGTATAGTTGCACTTGAAATATCAGTTTAAAAAATCTGTATTTTTTTTGTGTAAACTTTACAGACGTGAAGGTTTTCCATATCTAAACACGATGATAAAACGCAAAGAAAAAATCTTTTTTAGAAAAAAAAAAAACAACTGAATTCCAAAAAAAAAACAAGTGAAAAATAATTTTAATTTCGGTAGTTGTCAAAATACGAAAATGCGGAAACCAACGATTTCAAAAATTATTTTTATAATGGATAGGGTAGGTACTATGCATGCCTGAGGGGGGTGGACCCATATAAATTCTATTAACTTTGCTTGAGTAGTTTTTGAGTTAGCTTCAATAATACGTATTTTTGCCATTTAGTTTATATTATTATTGATATTATATAATTACTTCCTGTCACTGATAATTACATAGCAAATAGTGTTATACGAATTTGTGTGAGGTAAGTACCTACAACTTAAAAGTGAAAAATAAAAACTTTAATTTCGGAAGTCGGTTTTGTTGGGTTCACATTTTCGTTGTTTGCCATCGACTTCCGAAATTAAAGATATTTTTCACTTTTTAGTGTATTTTTTGAAAGTCGGGTGTTTTTTTTTTTTTTTGTAAAAATGTTTTTATTTTTCACTCGTGTGCAGAGTTATGCTAGCTAATTTAGTTTGACGGTTTGAAAAGATCTTATTCCTTCAGTTTAATCCTAATTTCGACTTCGTTAAAAGAAGTGCCTTGTATGAGTGTAATAGATTATCCTAATTATAGGTATTGTTATTGTTATCATTTTACTGTTAAAACTTGATAAAATAGTAATGTTTTGTATAACCTAAATATTAAGGAATAATGTAGCAAAACAGAATATATTCCAAACGGATATCCACCTTTTATGTCGTTGATATTTTGGATGACGGTAGATAGAAACGTCAAAGTTGTTTGTTCACGTCTATAAAAGGGGGAGCTCCCAGTGGCGGGGATCATTCTTGTTCGAGACATCGACCAGAACGGAGCTCCGGCCTACGGTCAGTTGATTAGTACTAGTGACGTTATTATGTGGAATAAATAGATCGACCAGATGTCATGTAAGTTAATTGATATTATTATCTTGATTATTACTGATAACTATGGTTTCTGTAAATGTAATAATATGGCCAATAATGCCAATGTTTTAAAGTGTATAATGGAATGTTCCTAGCTATTGTTATTATGTTGCTATTATTCGGAGTTCTCTTGGACCATTGTCCAAGAGGTATAATTAATTGTTTTTAAAATAATGATAATTTATGGCAATATAAGAAATTTGTTGATAGAATACTTTAATACTGTTTCCATGGAGTTTCTTGTCCTTCTTCTCAATGATGATTTAGATTTGGAACGGACAACTAATGTCTAGCTTGTCTTTCTGTGCTTTTCTATATATATAAAAGGAGAACTGACTGACTGACATATCAACGCACAGCCCAAACCGCTGGGTCTAGAGATTCCAAATTTGGCACGTACGTTCCTTATGAGGTCTAGGGGTGCACTAAGAAAGGATTTTTCAAAATTCACCCCCTAGGGGGGTGAATGGGGGGGTGAAATTTCACGCGGACGAAGTCGCGGGAAGAAGCTAGTATTTCATAAAATCCTTTCCCTACATACCATATTCATAGTTACTTTTACACATATTAAATAACTAGTAACCATTCTGATATTCAAAGCTTTATATTTGGGTATACATATAGACTTTTAGTATAGATTTTACCCCATTTTCTAACAAGTGCACAAAAAATTGCAGAAATCGGAGTAGGTGGCGAGAAATCGTGAGGCGAATCACATATTATCAGCTCCTAGACAAGAAACTACATGAGGACAACGACCGCTCACACAAGAGTGCTACGAAAAAAAGGAGCAGAAAGGAGGGCCCATCCATAGATAAATAAAGTATGATGGGGTAAGATCGGCACTGGTATAAGACCGTATGAATCAAATTCCCATGGTAGGTAGCCCAGAGGGTTTTTGAACAAGCATATTCAGGGCGAACAGTTGATAGCTGAGTAGGTGTGGCTTGAGGAGAGAACACCGAAAACATATTTTAAAAATTTCTGATAGGATCTCCGTGGTCAGCAGTCCACTTTCAGATTTCAAAAAAAGGGCCAAAAATAAAGTGATCTTCAGAGACTGACTTACCTAAATAGGCAAATCTGATGAAGACATTGTGAGTTTTCCCTAAATCTGACGACTTTGAAAACTCAGATTTGGACCATTTCTAAAAGGATATTCAGAGCGAATTAAAGTTATTCTGTGGAGTAGTGTTACATGTCCTGCTAGTGAATATATAAATATATGACGGATTGATGGAGCCTTTTGGCAAATATGAGAAAATTTCATCAATTAAGAAAATTACCCAAAAGTGGTCATAATTTTGCATTTATCCCTAAATCAAGGAACCCAATAGCTTCGATTACTGTTTGAATTGGAAGGTGACACGTTTGTGAAGATTTCTCGACGTTTTTTTAGATTTTTCTGGCATTTGTTTGTCGCCAAGATGAGACTGCGACTACGAGGCCTTCAGAAATCCTTCCCTATTCTAAGAACAAGTCTTGCCGACCATTACCTACGGCGTAGGTATGCAATGGCCTCTATAGGACCATGAAAAATGAGGCTGCAGGGGCTAGTTCGAATCTTGGGGTTCATTCGATTAATCGAGTCTGGTCAAACCACGCCGGGGTCGGTGCATTTCATTCATTCATTCAAGGTCTTACTCCTTCGATTTAGACACTTACCTAAAACTTGGCATAAGTTATAATAAAAACATACTTGATGATTAAGAGGCGTATTACAAAAAAACGCGAAATTTGAAGTTTTCGACGTTGAAATTGTATGTTTTACGTTCGTTGTATGAAATAACAATTACTTGGTAAAAATAGTTCGTTTTCTCTACTACAATAACCTCAGAACCGATTTTAGATAAGTTATTTAATTATTTAGTAATAAGCTTTCTCCCGATGAATGTTTAGGCAAAAACTCACGGAGACATGATTTCGGAGCTCTAATTTGGAGATTCTACTGAATATCTACCATCAAAAAAAATATAATTAGCTTTCAAATATCCTATACTTCAATAATAATAGAATATATTTTCGTTATATGCCTTTTATGTAAAGAAAAAATAATCTACGTAATTCAATTATCGACCGAAAAGGCTTCGAAACAAGCCCCGATATCTCTAAAGTCCTACATTATTTAGGCGTAAAATTTATACCAAAATAATCATCAACATTTGCTTAGAATATAGTATTATTTTTATTTTTTAAATCGCTACCATTATTTTTTAATTAAATAAATAAAAATACTATATATTTCACTGCGCCGGCCAGCTGCGATTAGTATCGCGCGAGCGCTTGTCGAGGTTGGACCTATGTCAGTTTATTTCCCGCGCGCCTTCTTTCCGATACTACCGTCGTGTGCGCCGATTGTCGCATCTAGACGCTGCCGCATTGCTTTTGTGTGCGTGTGAACTACGGCCGCAGTTTTTGATCTTTGTAAGTATTTATTTTCGAACGGTATATTTAAATTAGTATAAAGTTCACACTTTATTAGTATACCAGATAGTCAACTTATTAAAGTTATTTTGATTGCAGCTGATTTGAGTTTTCTTACCAATCGAAATGGGGAAAAATAAATACAAATATAATTGCGTTGCAAAACACAATAAAAAAAAAGGAAATAAAAATAAATAAAAGAGGGTAAACGGAGCCGGTCGAAACCCAGCAAGGTTTTGAAAAGGCAGGATCCAGAGAAGGACACGTGTGACAAGGATGGTTTCATCAAATTGGAGAAGAAGAAGAAGAAGCATCCTTGTCGGAACCAGTGCGGCACCGCGCTGGCAGGACCCAACATGCTGCTGCGTCCAGCAATCCCGACGACGCAGCTGTACGTGTCCAGACTGCACCACTTCACGAAGGTTGAGGAGATCGTGGAGTACATGCGTGTGGAGACCAACTGGACTTGGTTGCAACCATACTACTATATACAATTTATACAACTATGCTATCAACCGTAGATATTATAATCAATTACTGCATAACAATTAAAATATTTGTGAACATATTTCAACAGTAAAATTCATAAATAATGAAAAATATAACAAAATAATTCATAATAAAATTGAAATAACACGTAAAAAATTTTCCGCCCACTAAACTCCATCCTAAAAAACCTTCAGTTACGGAAGATCAAGATCGTTTAGTCGCCATATTCACAGTATCATAGTCATAGTGCGAGCGAGAAGCATGAAAGAAAGTATCGCTCGCGTAGTTTGCCGCGCTCGGTGCGTAAAATACCTAAATTTGCGAAACGCCGAAATGTGAGAGGGCTCTTAATTACCTTTGGGATCGGGAGTTTTTTTTTTTTTTATTGTTTTATTTTGCGAAATTCAACACAGAGGGTGTTGAAGTTCGCAGGGACAAAATTGTCAAATTCTGATCGGTTGAATACGAGACTTTTGGCTACTTTGTATACGTGTTTTTTTGTCTTTTTTTTTGTAATGTCAATGTACAGACGCCAGCAGATCAACCTACTACAATCTGTCAGATTTCTGTAATAGATTTTCAACTTTATCGCTAAAGCATAAGGTTCAATGTTGATTGGGAAAATTTGACAGTTAGGTGTAGGTTGATGTGCTGGCGTCTGTACGTTTAGTTAGTGCAGAATAAGCTTATTTTTTTACGATATCCGTACAGACCAAGTCGCGGTCCCGCGACTAACGATAACTTACTTCCAAAAGGAGAATGTTTTTCACTTTGACTCCTGCAACACTTCTTGGAGTTGAGGTAACTGATACACATGCCTGAAACAAAGAAATACATAACATAAAAGCACGCCTGTAATCTCTGAAAGGTTGGGCAGCAGAAGTCTACCTTGATACGCCTAAAGTTCGCCCGTTATACTGAAGGCCAATGTAATAAGAGGTGAGCCTATTGCCATCAACCAAGCACAAAATCCAGACTCCGGGCTGCTACTGGGAAATACATTATCGAAAAACCCAATAACACTTTGCTCGGCCTGGGAATTGAACCCAGGATCTCATGCTCAGTAGCGTTTGCGACCAACTAAAGCCACCAGCACATTACTGTGTCGTGTTGTGTCGTGACGCGGGATACACCAATCAAACTAATCTGTCCAGGACTACGTCAAATCACTACGAGTTTTGATTGGCTGACATTGCGCCATAAGGCGTCACGACACGACACAACACAGTAATGTGAATCCGGCTTAATGGGGCAGTCAATTTGATTAATATTTTTAAAACAATCCAAGCGTAGAGTAGATTATTATAAATCGTATCCTGCACCTTAATTGCGAAACTCAATCTGAATCATTTTGAAGGATAGTGCTAATCTATTGCTTCATATGTTCGAAAAATGTGTCTGCTCAACAACGTAAATAATGCAATGAATATTGTTGAACTGTCAAAATGAAAGCCATTGCTACTGTTAGCGTGTTACGCAATTACTCCGCTGGGGTATAATTGCATACAGTTTTTTTGTTTTAAATCAAAAGTCATCGCTTTTAGCTTCGTGCGTCCCATCCCATTCTAAAGGTAAGATTTGAGCAACGCGATCGGCAACATGTGAATGCGATTGGCGACTGCTACACAAGACCAAGACACGTTATTCTTTCTCTCTTTCTAGACACGTGCGCTTTGTAACAAATGAAAAATATTTGGAGTGCGAGACAGAGACAGGCGACCACGACGAGCGACACGACACGACTTAGGCCACAGACACGAAGTCAGCGGCGACGGCGCGGCGGAGGCGGCGGCGCGGGGAGCGGCGCGGCGACGCAGACCCGCGGGGCAATTGCGTAACACATTATCAATCGGAATCGGTTTCATTTCGACAGTTCAACAACATTCATTGCGTTATTTACGTGTTGAGCAGACAAATTTTTCTAACTTATGAAGCAATGGATTGAGAGAGTGAAGCAATGGATTGAGAGCAAACGTGCTCGGAGGAAGAAAGTATTCCAGTAAGATGCTGATAGGGATCTTGACCGTACTTCCGGGATTGTCCTAATAGCCGTGGAATACCTCTCCACTCCTCTTAAGCACCTCAGGACATGTTGCCCCCTTATCGCTACGTCACTAGTGCTAGCGACCGTTTCCGGGGGCCCATTATTGAGTGTGCAAGTCACCCCCTGGCATTTTATACAATTAAATAACATTTTTTACAATTTTTGTCTGCCCGTCTCTTTGTTCCGGCTAATCTCTGAAACGGCTGGGCCGATTTTGACGGGACTTTCACTGGTAGATAGCTGATGTAATAAGAAGTAACTTAGGGTAGTTTTATTTTAGAAAAAAGATTAGGGTTACGCGCAAAAAAATTAAGACGTTTTCCATCATTGCGCGCGAACGAAGTCGCGGGCACAGCTAGTACAATAATAAACTAATACATAATAATATTAAAAACCTTAAAACTATAACTATACACGTAACGTTGTCGTCGTGTTTCGCTGCGTAGACAGATCGCTACTGAAATAGATTATTGGGACGTTAAAACCAGAGATAGATATGTTTTTCTACCTCCAGCATGCCAAAATTGGTGATAGATAGGTAATTTGGTTCGGCCGTAAGATACTTCCAGACAAAATTATTTTCTTCTTGTACAATGTTTTAAATTGATTCTTCGCAGGCGCCGTGGCTTAGTTGGTTAAAGCGCCTGTCTAGTAAACAGGAGATCGTGAGTTCGAATCTCGCCGGGGCCTTGGTGGTTTATACTTTTTAGAAACTGCTATAATGGCTTCAGTACCTATAAATGATTCTAAATCCCTCTGCGTTAAAATGTATCCTCGTTTATTTAAAAAAAAAAACGCTGTTCCATACATTTTAACCGCGTAGGTACACTAGTTTCTATGAAACTGCAGATTTTTTTTTGGTGACCGACAAAAAAAATCTACAGGGTGTAGAATAATTTATTGTGTTAAATTCATGGTTACAATTTTCGCGTCGATTTCCCTGCCACCCTGTATGCGAATAGCACACAAAAACCCATAGTGTTTAAGTATCTAACCGGCAACGACCGGATACGCTATTGATTTGATTGCCATGTTTTCTTTAATATTATAAAAAGATATTGTATAATCCACCAAGGCCCCGGCGAGATTCGAACTCACGATCTCCTGTTTACTAGACAGGCGCTTTAACCAACTAAGCCACGGCGCCTATGGGCGCTCTTCTATAAATAAAGCTATAGTTTCCTAGGAAAGCGGTGACCGCCCACATAGCGTCCGCAATTTATTGGTGAGTGACGTCACTGAAACGTTATTCAAACTCAAAGCATTTATCTCAATTAAGGGGCTTACAAGACCTAAACGCAAAAAACGCAAGTTTTAGAAACAATAAAAGTATATGATAGACTACAGTAAAAAAAACCAAAAAAATATATGATATTCTTCAGGATAAATGCTAGGATGATAGTGTGTTGAAAACATAATACAACTTATTTGGTACGATAGAAAAAAATCATGAAGATACCTCTAAAAACTTTTTATTTACAACAAAATTCATACTAATATACATACAATCATTATGATTTTTTTGTCAGATTATTCTACAAGCAACATACTAAAACTATAGTGTTTTAGTTTTTTTGTCCAAACACTAGATTTTTCGTAAATCGATAATTGCTTCATATTTTGCAAGAAATTACCAGCGTTGTGGCATCGCGCTTCTCTTTCTTTTCTATGCAGTCCGACAAAGACCGCGCTTTAGGTCATGTAGTCCTCTTAAACCATGTATGTACAGGCACTTTTGAATTGTCAAAGTTAAATAGTCGGTCAGTTAGTCAGAAAGTTGAAGCTAGTTGCCCATTCCAAAACGTAGATCTCTCTGGAGAAGAACGGGCAAGAAACTCCAAGGACACTCTTTTAAATCAAGATATTACAAAATTAGGGATAAGTACGTCATTCTTGTCAATCTAAATCTGAGCTAATTAAAACTCGCTATGTCATCAAAATAACTCGAGAGATGACTAATGAGGTCATTCCGAAAAGTTTAACCCAAAAAGTGACTATTTTTGTAACATCTTTTTTTATTTGAAAGTCTTTCATGCTGTTGAAAGGAAGAGATAAAAAAATCGATTAACAGTGCAGCCGACGAGAGGATACGTCCTGGAGGCCTACCACAAGCTCATTTTAGGACCTAAACTGAACTATTCTTCTAATTCGTACCATGACGTCAGTTTAACGATTCAGTTTAGGCCGTGCCATCTGCTGACAGCGATTGTCCCAAACTGAGTCGCAAGTTTTGGTTTCATTCATACTTGTTTGGTACCATGACGTCCATAGAGCAGCTCAAGCGATGCAGTTTAGGAACGTAAACTGAAATGTCTTGTTTTGAATCGTTTTTATTAGATCATGGTAGGCCACCTGAACACCTGTCAGTTTCATACAAACGAATACGTGTTTTGCGAGTTTGATCTTTATTAGCTACTAGCTGCTGCCCGCGACTTCGTCCGCGTGACATCCTATCCTAACTTATATTATAAATGCGAAAGTAAGTTTGTTTGTTTGTTAGCTTTTCACGCCTAAACCACTGAACCGATCGTCCTGAAATTTTGCATATACGTTGTCAGGTGTACATAAACGGACAGAGGGTGCCTTTCATCCCGAAAAAAAGTGCTGTTCCCGAGGAAAACAACAATACACGTGGCGCCATCTATTATCATAATAATTTTGTAATGGCAACAGGTAGGCACTTGAAATATTCACAAAATACTCAGTTGTATTTTTACTTTAATAATAAAATTAAAATAAAATAAATATTTAAGGGGGCTCCCATACAACAAACGTGTTTTTTTTTAATAAAAAAAACTATGGGTCCTGAGTAATTTTTTTTGGGCTGGGTAGGTAGCAGACGACCCCATCTGTCTGCCATTTTCGTGTGTTCAACGTTCTGCCGAACAGCCTGTATAACGTTTGTGAAGAAGATCCCAATTTTTCTTTACTGATGAGAAATCCCGTCGGACGGGCTTGTGATGATATAAAAGGCGGCCAAGTGTGAGTCGGACACGCACACGAAGGGTTCCGTACTACAAGGACAAAAAACGCCGGAAAAAAAACCCATTTCTTGTAGGGAGACCCCCTTTATTTTTTTAATTTAGTAATTATTATTATGAGCACAGACTTCAGATCTGATCAATCAATCAGCTTGGTCTCATCACTCGGCGCTTAGCAAGACGTCTAACTACTTACGTTGAGCGGGGTGCTAAAATTTCAACTGACAAAGTGACAACCTATTACGGTTCATGAGATACAGCCCGCTGACGGACGGACGGATGGGTGGACAGCGGAGGCTTAGTAGTAGTATCCCGTTGGCACCCTTTGGTTACAAAAATCATAAATACTAAATTAGTCAAACATATTAAGCATAATGGCGAAAACATCACAAAAAGCTAAACATTTTGCCGTGTGAATGTAATAAAAACATTCTTATTTTACGTTAAAAAAATCTTTGTATTGTCTCAGTAAAATTATCTCTAACCTTTCTTTCAAAAAGAAACCACCAAGGCCCCGGCGAGATTCGAACTCACGATCTCCTGTTTACTAGACAGGCGCTTTAACCAACTAAGCCACGGCGCCTGCGAGTGTCAATGTGAATTTCAGGTTTCAAGTTTTATGCAGGTATCTGTTTATGTATGACCTATAGAGGTTAAAATGTGGGTACGTAATTAGAATTCTGATACATACTTTGCTTTTTTACCGACTTCTAGAAAGAGGAGGTTATTTCAGTCTCTACAAATAGCGTCCGGCAAAAATAAAAATAATTTTGTTTTGTTGTGAAACAACTTCACTGGTTTTCGTGGTGTAATAAACTCCGATATTTATAATAAATATCAAAATATCCGTTCAATCAATCAATCATCTCAGCCTATCGCAGTCCACTGCTGGACATAGGCCTCTCCTAGACTGCGCCACAGCACCCTGTCCTCCGCCATCCGCATCCAGTCTACCCCAGCCACCTTCTTTAGGTCGTCGGTCCATTATTTGACGTTTTTACTGTAAAAGTAATAAAAAACTACTAGTCTTTGATAAATAATAATCAGTTTACTCAAACAACACAATTATCTATGGGCCTCAGTTGCCTGATAATAAAATGATTATTGACTATGGGGTCCCGGTCCTTTGGAAGGCGTACGAATGGCCGAAGCCAACTCGCAGAGGCCCCTTAGGAAATTTTAATGAAATGCGGTATTATTAGTATGGTTTTTATTGTAAAAATATTTTTTTAGAGGTATCTTCATGATTTTTTCCTATCGTATCAAATAAGTTGTATTATGTTTTCAACACACTATCTACCTAGCATATATCCTGAAGAATATCAAATATTTTTTTGATTTTGTTTACTGTAGTCGATCATATATACTTTTAATGTTTCTAAAACTTGCGTTTTTTTGCGTTTAGGTCCTGTAAGCCCCTTAAATCCTTTTGTCAGACGTTTTACTCCAGGAGCCTGTAGGCAGTATCTATAATAGGTATATACGCAAAGGGCTGTCAATGCTCTGCGGGTCCAATACAATAACGCATTCAGGATGCTGCTGAGGCTCCCTCCGTTTTGCAGCGTGTCCGCCATGTTCATGGAGGCACGCACAGATAGTTTCGCGGCGATCTCGCGCAAGAAAGCGGCGTCACTGCTGCACAGAGTGCGTGTGAGTAGCAACAGCATCCTGAGTGTGATAGCAGACAGGTATGACTGTCCGTTCCTCAAAAATTGTATGCGTTTATGTGTGAACTAACATTTTACTAACAAAATGGATCTTGTTGTCTGAAATAGGTACAAATTAATAATAATAGTGAATTAGAGCCCAGGACTACGTCAAACCACGACGATTTTTGATTAGCTAACACTGCGTCAGAAGGCGTCACGACGCGACACGACACGACACAGTAATATGAATCCGGCTTTACGCCGTGGCTCGTTGACGTATTTTCAAATGATAACAGTAATCTGTAAACCCTATGTTATGTATTGTAAAGTCATATTTAACTATGAGCAACAACGCCTCCGTGGCGCAATGGCTAGCGCGTTCGGCTGTTAACCGAAAGGTTGGTGGTTCGAGCCCACCCGGGGGCGATTCTTTTAGCATCACGTCAATATTATTGATAAGCATATTAAAATATAGGTATTATTATATTGACGTGTGAGATAAAATATACTCGTACAAAAGCAATTTGTTCTTGGTGATAAAGAAAATTTGGTATGTAATAATGTTATCTCTATGAAGTGATAATTACTTAGCTTGTATGAACTTTAATCAAATTAATCGACATGACAAGTTTTCTTATCTAAACAGGGGAATACCCAAAAAAATAATAAACTTATACCTACAACATGTCCCGGGTACCTACGTATCACCATTTTTTTTTTTGGTTGGAAAATTATCAAATAACCTCCCGCTATGGGCGGAGTGGGAGGGCGTGTCAGACTTCGACGTCTTTTCTTACATCGTTCTCACATATTATTATAAATTCAACATTAATGATGTACCTAACTAATATTTTTGTAAAAATATAATTTAAAAGAGTGTCCATGGAGTTTCTTGCCCGTTCTTCTCCATAGGTACCTACGCTTTGGAATGGGCAACTAGCTTCACTTTTTCTGACTGACCGACTTCTTGACAATTCAAAAATGCCTGTAAATGGTTTAATTGAAATAAATGCTTTGAGTTTGACTTTTACTGACTAAAACCCACCCGTGTTCCTTCAGTTGCCTGTGCCAGGGGCCACGGTATCTCTTTCGAATAACCCGCGACCCTGGCAGACGCATAAGTAGGTACCACCAAACACTCCAATCAGAACAAAACATTCACTGAATTTTTATTATTTTGTATAAACCATTGTTTATTTATTAGATTAGTTATAAGTACTGACTGTAGGAGAACATTGTGATCACATTACAAATCTAACCATGCACACAGAGCACCCGTTCATTTGAATAAATAAATAAATATTTTCGGTTTGTTTTAAGGGGACTACATGATCTAAAGCGCGGTCACTGTCGGACTGCATAGAAAAGAAAGAGAAGCACGATGACACAACGCTGGTAATTTATTGCAAAATATGAAGCAATTTATCTATTTATAAAAAATCTATTATTTGGACTAAAAAATTAAAACACTAGTGCTTTAGTATGTTGTTTGTAGAATAATCTGACAAAAAATCATAACGATTGTATGTCATGTATTGTTTCTGTATGTGTATTATTGGTTTTTATTGTAAAAAGAATGTTTTTAGAGGTACCATGATGATTTTTTTCTATCGTATCAAATTAGTTGTATGTTTTCAACACACTATCTACCTAGAATAATATATCCTGAAGAATATCATTATATTTTTTTGATTTTGTTTACTGTAGTCGATCATATAATTTTATTGCTTCTAAAACTTGCGCTTTTTGCGTTTAGGTCCGTACTATTAGTTATTCTGTGATTATAGTTACAAGTGAAGCGTATTAAAAAGAATCGCCCCCGGGTGGGCTCGAACCACCAACCTTTCGGTTAACAGCCGAACGCGCTAGCCATTGCGCCACGGAGGCTATGACTCCAGGTTTCATAATATAGACTCATTTTTTTATAGAAACAGCTTAGAGATGTGATAATGATAAATCATATTATTATTTATATTTAGAAGTGGGGTTATGCAAATACTTTAAAGGCGCATCCACACCTGCGCACGTGTAGCGCACGCGCACGAACCGTGCACACTAGGTACGCGCCTCGAGCAGCTATTCGCAAATTTGATGTGTCTGTTTGTAATGTAGAAATAATAGCTTTTTACTAAATGCTTATGGGAAAGGTATTAATATAACTATTATTGAATATAAGTACGGTACTTTAAAAAAAACAATAAGTAACAAAATGTTTATATGTGTGTCTATTTGTTACGACTTTTCTCCGAAACGGCAGCATCGTTTTTGACGGGACTTTCACTGGCAGATAGCTGATGTTAGGAGTACTTACTTTTATTTTAGAAAAAAAAAATTATAAAATTGAAGCCCATAAAATCCAATTTTTTGGCTGATATGCATAAGAACAAAGGCGCGGGCAAAGCTTGTACTAAATAAACTAAGAAACTTTGTTTAATAGTTCTTCCAAAAATGAATCGCCCCCGGGTGGGCTCGAACCACCAACCTTTCGGTTAACAGCCGAACGCGCTAGCCATTGCGCCACGGAGGCCGTGATTTTAGGCTTTGTAATATTCAGTCCTTTTTTTCTATGAATAGTAGAGGTGTGACAATGATAAATTATATATTATATCTGGAAGTAGGGTTGTACAAATACTTTACAGGCGGATCCACATCTGCGCACGCGCACGAACCGTGCACACTACGCGCCTCGAACGGCTATGGACGCGTTACACTCTGCGCACGCGTGTCGCAAACTGCTTATAACGCGCAATTCACGCACTGTGCCTTATGCTTGAGACATACGAGTAAGAGTCATAATGGGTGTCATCAGAATTAGAAAAAAAATTCACAGATTTCGTGCCTCACACGACTATCGAGCACATTGGAAATTAATCTACGGAATTCGAAAAAATATTGTCGCTGAGCGACGAGAAAGTCAGGATAAGGAAAAGGTTGAGATTGTGGATGTCCACACGCTCTAACTCCATCATCGAAGGTACGGGCCCGTCCAAAAGACGTTGATTCGTTAAACCACGTGTCAAATTCAATTTTTCGGGAGCAGGCACAACTGTCAAATCGTTTTGTCATTCATTCCTAGCTCGAGTCCCGTAACTTTTTTTTAAATTTGGAATTTGTTTTCTCTTGACTCTAGTCTAGGTCAGAGATGACAAAAACAAAGTCGACGATGGAGTGAACTTACCCAGAAGAAGCCTGTTCACTCTCCCTTTGAAGAGATTCGGGTTGTATGCGCTTGGAAACATGTAGAGAGTTCCACTATTTTGCTGTGCGCCTTATAAAAGACATTTGAAGACGCTTAGTGCCAATTGGTGGAATAGCAACTAGGCAGGGATGGTAATTTGCAGTGCGTCTGGATGTCCGAAGGTAGAAGGGGGTCGGTGGAATGCGGTCGTGGAGTTCTTGGGCACACTCACTGAAGTACAATCTGTAGAAAACTGACAAGCAGGCAACCTTGCGGCGATGAGCTAATCATTCATATGTCCGTTATTGACACGGAGTAGGAAACGCCCGTAAGTTCGAAAAAACTACGGATTTTGGGACCCCCTAGACCCCCTGACGCGTCAATGGCGAGAGCGGTAATAGCGCGGGGGTCGGGACTCAAGTTAACCCTTGCGGGTTGTAGTACGTAAAGTCTAATTAATATTATTTCAAGTTAAACAAATATCAACTTTATTTAAATGGTTATTAAGTTGCTATTGAAAAAGTTATAAAAAAAATGTTTGAAGTTGTAGCGTAAACTGAACTTTATGGGTGTAGGATTTAAAGTTATATTTCCATAAACTCATATTTGTTTACATTTTTGGCAAATAAATTGCGAATGCAGATTAGATTAATCTGACGTTTGTGACGATGTGATAATTTTTGTAGGACTGTAGGTAGCTCGTAATATAATGTTAAAACCAGTGCTTACTTGCTTAGTTACCCCTTCAAGTACAGTCGTGTTCATGGTAGGAAAGAAGTACCTGGCGCGAGCCAGCAGCATGAACGCAGTCCTCCATTTCTCTCTGTAGCCTTGCATGAGTCTGTAAAATAAAGATAAGGTTTGATATATAAGGTGCTATAAAAATATCTGCCACGACTTCAATGGGAGACAGTATTTTCTGTATATAGATTACAATAGTAAAGATACATTATTGATCTTATGACATAAATTTTTTCATACAAAAAATGTGGGTATAAATTTGAATTGATTTAGTTGCATGAAACCGTCCCATAGTAATTAGCTGTTGCTGTGCCGTCATTTAATTTCGCAAAATGTGACGAAGCGACACATCGCGCGTAGTTTGTGAACCACTTTATGCAGAATAGAGTACATGTTTATTTAATTACTTTATTTTTTCAAATTGATTTAACTATTCCGGGGTACAAAATTTCTTCACTTGTGTAATCTATATACAAAATACTGTCTCCCATTGAAGCCGTGGCAGATATTTTTATAGCACCTTATATATGATATACTCGCAGCGGCCCCCGGTTTCACCCGCGTAAGTTTCGATCCCGTGGGAATATCGGGATAAAAAGTATCCTATATATGTTAATCCTGGTTATAAACTATCTGTGCGCCAATATTTCATCGAAATGTGTTCAACGGTTTACGCGTGATTGAGTAAGAAACGTCCAAACATCTTCACAAACTTTCACATTTATAATATTAGTAGGATATGATATCTTTAGACATCAGGAGGCCTACCACAAGCTCTTAACGCGATCCATTTTAGGACCTAAACTGAACTGTTCTTCTAATTCGTACCATGACGTCAGTTTAACGATTCAGTTTAGGCCGTGCCATCTGCTGACAGCGATTGTCCTAAACTGAGTCGCAAGTTTTGGGTTTCATTCATACTTGTTTGGTACCATGACGTCCATAGAGCAGCTCAAGCGATGCAGTTTAGGAACCTAAACTGAAATGTCTTGTTTTTGAATCGTTTTCAATTAGATCATGGTAGGCCACCTGTGCTGCTGGGGTGTTTGTTGCGCCACTTCTTCCCAGCGAGAGCACTAGGAAGTGGTGAAGGGCAAACATTTTGGGGACTGTTATGTAATTTTAACGTTCAAAAGTGGTGATTCTCAGCCTAATTTGATTATATGGCATATTATACAGTATGTTAACTAACAGAGGGCGTTCTCGTTAACCCGCAATAGTATAGCATCCATACATGCTAAAAAAATATTACCATTCGAAAATATTTTTTTTTTTTTTATATTAAAATATTCACTAAAAATGTTAAATTGATACGTAAAAGAAACACTCTGTATACGCGTACTTGAAGGACGGCAACGTCGCAATTTATTTATGAATGACGGGCCGCGTGTGCGGCGATCTTTTACGTATCAATTTAACATTTTTTGTGAATATTTTAATATAAAAAAATATAAAAACATTTTATTTTCGAATGGTAATATTTTTTTTAGCACGTATGGATTGTATACTATGGCGGGTTAACGGGAACGCCCTCTGTTAGTTAACATACTGTATATTATATGACAGGCAGATCGCGCGCGTTCCCGCACCCGCGCCGCTCCCCGCCCCGCGCTGCCAGTCTGGCGAAGCACTTAGAATTAGCAGTGACAGTGACAGTGGTCACTTCAGCTTGCTAACTCTAAGTCCACGTTTGCACGGACGTAAAAATATCCCGCGCACTGGATCTTCAACGCATTGCAGAGCGCCGAAAGTTGAAAATCCAACAGTGTGTTTTTTTCGAAATGCTAGAATGCACTCTGTAGAATTCTCAATGCTCGGTGCAACACGCGAGAGTTCAAAATCCAGTGCACAATATTTTTCTATGTCGGTAAACTTATCTTAGGTTGGGACTTACGTAGAAATCTCCATCGAAAGTCTCCGGAGCTCTTTGCCAGTAGCCAGGGCTGTCCATTTCATCAGCTTTTTTCCCAATTGTGCGAGATGAAGTCTGTTTCTCATCTGCTGTAGGGCCACCAGCGAGGGCATGACGGGATACCTGGTGGCACCCATAGACGCTTCTTCTTCCTCGTCTGGAAAAAAAACCGCGTTGAAATCCGTGTTGAAATCAGTTCATCGGTTGGGGAAGACTGCCACGGACTGATAACGACTTCTTAGTTATAACACGCCACTTTGAGCGTTGGGATATAAGCCTTAATAATTAAAAGAAAGAAATAAAATGCATTTATTGGCTTTTATATTGATCACAGCTGATTAATGATTGTTAGTTATTCGTGAAAAAAAAAAAACAAAATACCAGCAAAGTACAGACGCCAGCACATCAAGCTACTACAATCTGTCAAATTTCTTTAATAGATTTTCAACTTTATAGCTAAAGCATAAGGTTCAAAATTGATTGGGAAAATTTGACAGTTTCGGGTAGCTTGATGTGCTGGCGTCTGTATGTGCACCCAGCACGCACTAAATGATTCCGTAGTTGGGATGAATATTAGCGCTATAGTATCTATTGAATTATCGACCGCAATAAACGTTTTTTTTTATTTTTTATTAAAGGTGGATACAGACATCGCATGCTTCGCAATGTGTGGACGTTCATATTCGTGGAGACATGTGCTACGTACGTGTAGTGTGAGCCAGCGTATGTCGGCAAACGCTCCACGATCAAAGAGTACCGGTAAGACGGGGTGAATAGGGATGCAGGGGTGAATCGGGACGAAACTTTAAAATGGATTTTAACGTTGATGTAATAAAGTTTATTACCAACAAGAACACTTAGTTAATCGTTAATTATAATATAATAAACACATTAGTCCTTTTTGGCAAAAAAAAAACAATTATTTCAATGTTAAAATCCATTTTAAAGTTTCGTCCCGATTCACCCCTGCATCCCTATTCACCCCGTTTTACGGTACGTGTGGACGTAGCCAAACACTCGCCAAACACTCACTTGGTATACGAGGCGTGCGCGACATTGGCTGGCTCGCTCTGTACTTGCGTCCACAATTGAAGGTACGCATATCGCGAGACAAGTGCTGAGCACGCGGTTGGATCGACCCGAGCATGCGTCAGTCGACCTGAGCATGCGCTGGTTTTATTTTTACTCGAGGCAAATTAATATCGAAGCATGAGTTGCAAAGCGTGCGCGGCAGCGGTGCACGGCGCATGCCCCGCTGTCAGTATCCGCCTAAAGAGAGAATTTACGACCTGTAACTACATTGTTGAAGCTTCAGCTGATATAAGTACGTATTTTGTGACTTCCAAGTGACAGCTATGCAAACAGAACCCAGCATTGCATAAATATGTAAGCTGTCACGTCCTTTATACCTGAAGGCTTTTATTTAAGTAGTAATTTTTTTTTTTTTTGCTTGAATACGTATAGTGTTTATCAGGGGCGGTACCTTCATACAAGCAAAAAAGCCCGGCTTGCCCTAATAAAATCATAATTCACAACAACAAACTTATCTAACAAACCTATCAATAAAAAATATATTAAAAAAATACCAGTCAATGAACTCGAACTCAAACATTCATGTCATAGGAATAATAAAATTTTGAAATCCGAACTTTATCTGCCTCGCGCACTGGGCTAGGTTGCCAGATACACGTACTCATTGAACTCAAAATCATTCATAGAATAAAATTAAAATTACGCGCTTTGTTGCCAAACCTACGCGCCAATTTCGCCTCTAAACGCTATTATACAATGCGTTAAAATGCGCCGTCTTGCTCACACTAGTCTGGCTTCTTATCTGGCTTGCCTTTTCTTTCTCTGTCTCGCAGTTTTCGCCTACAAATTGCTATAGAAACGTTAACATTTGTTGATATATTGGTAAGTACTTATACACAGATTTCTATGAAATGAAAAGCCTGGCTTTTGATAGGCATTAAGTTCGCGCAAATGCACTATCCGCGTTGACCCGCGTAAAGTGAGTTGCGAAAGCGATGCACGCGTGGCGCGAACGCGATGACGCGATGCGACTCAAGCTCAATTTGTTATTGTTTTGAAGTTTTTAATATTTTGAGAATTACCTAGTTTTATTATTTAAATTTAAAACGATTGCTTGCGGCGATGTCATTCCCTATGATTTTGTAAATGGTTAATGAATATAGTGTTCTTTTATCCTTATAAGTGAACTCGGAAACTATCATCGAAAAGGTATGTAAATAAATTGAGTTTTCTGTCAATCTTTATGTATTGAAATGAAGATTAGACGCATCATGATTAATTATAAATGTTTTAATAATTATAAGGTATTATCTCATGTTAACATTTTCAATCGACTTTAAAAATTTAATTCATAAAATAATGCGTACGACAAAAGAACAATAAATCGATAATTTGAACGCCATCTAGTGCCTTTTGATTGAACAATTTCACATGTGACAAGCGAATTATGAATTAAGGAGAAAAGGTCCGGCTAAGCGCTGAGGTTATGCGCATTCATAAATATAGATAGCGCTTATGGCAATTACGTACTGATGCTTGAAATATGTAGGTAGTACCTACTCTTCGTATTTTAAAGGTTTTCATACTAAAATTATAATAATGATGCTACTAAAAACAATTAACAACAACAAAATCAGCCAATTCCTCAGTTGGCAGTTTTTTTTTATACGTTGAAATTCTTTGGGCTTGCCCTAATTTTGACCCCTAGGCACGCCACTGGTGTTTATTGTATTTGTTGGTATATTGGCGTGGCTAGCTAACCTACGGCAAATAATTTAATTTAATGTCCTGTGTCCTGTAAGGTTAATTCATTTTCATACCTAGTGTTGTATAAAATCAATTATTTTCTAACTGAACAGACAACTGTGCTGCTGGGGAGTGTGTTCCGCCATTTCTTCTCCTCAGTGAAAGCACTAGGAAGTGGCGAAGGGCGGGCGTTTTGGGGACTGTCTTTTGTAATTTTGACGTTCGAAAAGTGCTGATTCTCAGCCTAGTATGAATAAATGACTTTTGATTTTGATTTGATTTTGATTTTGACGTAAAGCCCTAATCCCGCAATCAACGCTTTTTATAAATTGGACGTCCTGTCCTGTCAGGAACTATACATTGGTAACAAGGTGTTATAAATGCCACGAATATGGCCATACAGCAAAAACTTGCCGGGAAATCATTAAGCACGTGTGGTTACTGAGGTGACGATGGCCATTTGATGTCTATAATATTTTAGGGGAACCGGTCCACTGAAGCCACACAAACCCATCAACTCCTAGCTTTTCCCAACTATGTATCTTGGGGTCGGCTTCCAGTCTAACCGGATGCAGCTGAGTGAGCGACAGCCTATCTGACCTCCAAAACCCAGTTGCTGGATAACGCGGTACCCTTGGTAAGACTGGTTGTCAGGCTTTTGGGCTTTGACGACCCGTAATGACTGTCAAAGATCAAAGAATGACAACCGAGACCAACGGCTTTTTTTTTTTTTTTTTGTGGATGGGAAATTATCTAATGACTCCTCCCGCTCTGGGTGGAGCGGAAGGGAGTGTCAGACTCTTACTGACTAAAACCCACCCGTCCTTAGCCCTTTATGTTCCGGGGCAGCGGTAACCCTTTCGGACGATCCCGCTACCCCGGCAGGCTTCGGCCCTGGCGGGCCCCTTCCTTAATGCTGACATCTCTTTGAGGCGCGCGTGGAACACATACGCGCCGTCCGGCACGGGCCTGGTCCTGATTGGACGGAGAGCTACCCATTACTCTCCACAAACGATGGGACACTTCATATCGTGTCCTGCGTGTCCTGTCAGCTGCACATTACAGGAACTCATGGACGCTAGTGATGGCGCCAAACATGTATCCGAATTCTGGGCCGAGTCCATTTAGGCTGGATTTAGTGCTCGACCGACGGTCAGCGCTGACATCGGTCGCGTACCGATTTACCATACGCATACCGGTGCACGGTGCTACCTTCTTTCATATATCTATGGTGCTACACTGTACCCGTCCATTTATCGTCAGCGTCTTGGTACGCGTAACTGACGGTACGCAACCGAAAGACGTCAGCGTAACACTAAACCCAGCCTTAGATTGTCATGATCGACACGCTAAGAATGAGAATGTCAAAGATATAAAAAAAAAAATACGTGTGGCACTCGGGGACTGCCGCGGTAAAGCTATTGCATAGCAACGCACACAAACACCGTGCCGAAGTCTGCCGAACTGATACGACGTTAGACGATGCTTAGGTTTATTTTCGTTACGGAATTTCTTCATTCGGTCGCCGCGCTCAAAGCCCAAGATAAAAGCTATGCAATAGCTTAAAAGATATATATATACTTACCACCCATGTTTGTTAATTATTGGTTGCGGTTTCTTTCTAATATCGGTGTCCTTTTCTAATATTGCTCTGCTTGATGAGGTGCTTGAAAATAAAACATTTTTCGTACGACTATTTCATTTTGGGGCATCGACGGGACGGGACAAGTATTAGGTGCAAATGTGCAGCTCCATATTTTTACTTTACTTCATTGTGATTTGGATAATTGAAAACTTTGTAAAAATGCAAATTTTTTCACATTGTTTAGGCTGACATTATGTGACAGATTTTTTTATATTTATGTCAAATTATGAAAATATTCTTCGTCGTTTTAAGACGTTAACAGAAGGTAAAGAATTTTTTAAGAAGAATTTATTCAATTTCTTTTAAGCTAACTCTTAGGACACGATCACAGGTATCACAACCACGACACCACGTGGAAGGCCGCTAATTTGTTGGAAAATGAATCTAGTCTATAATCTTACGGACCACATTTGACCGTCAAATCAACCGTTTGGTCGATATCGACCACATGAAGGCGCGGCCCGGATTCCGTGGAAGTTATGACCCCCTCACAATCATTCAAACTGTCGAATCTAGGATGCAAGAGCGAGCAAAGCAAAGTCGGGATGTTGGGCACCCCGCTCATACGTAAGGTTCGATTCCAAAACCTAAACTGCTGTAAAAGTAAGTTCTCTTTTTGTATGATGGGTAAACGATAATAGAGACTATTCAAGGTGGGGTGCTAAAATTTTCGGGCTCGCTACGCTCGCTCTTGCAATTTACATTCTGTTGGTTCTTGAACTTTCTTCAAAAGTCGACAAAGCAAGTAATTCCTAGTCCTTTTGGAATGATCGAAAGAAAATCGAACCTATCCGAGAGTGTCCAAAATTTTCGAGCTCACTCCGCTCGCTCTCGCATTTTACACTCTGATGGTTGCTTGGGCTTGCCTGCATAGTCGACAATGTAACTCCTATTTCTGCTTGAGAAAAAACCGGTCAAGAGCTAGTCGGACTCACGCACCGAGGGTTCCATATACCATCATAATATATATATTTTTTTAATTTTTATCGGTGAGACCTATATTCGTCAGAGAATTTTAAGACTGTGCGCAGCAGTTTAGAATATTGCGAAAACAATGCGGCCCAAAAAAAAAAAAGAAAAAATGTTTGAGAATGTGTAAGCCGCGCTCTTTCGTATGAAATGTACATGCCCTAGTAGCCCCACTTCTAATTTTTCAGACCCTCTTTCAGTCCTTGTTGCAAAAATAAAAATATATTTTTATTTCTTTCTTATTTGCAAAATTGTTGGGCAAACGTCTTCTAGCACTATTACAAATTTCAAGTTGATAGCATTAGTAGTTCTTGAGATATCCAGCTGTGACAGACAGACAGACAGACTGAGTCGCACTATAAGGGTTCCTTAACTTTTTACCATTTTGGTACGGAACCCTAAAAAAGACAGAAAGAAGGCCAACCAAAAACGAAGTACCTATACAGACTAGTTGAATGCTTTACTTATAAGATGTCTGTCTAGTACATGTTTAAGCACCTAATAGCAATGCCAGTGTCGCCATCTACAGGCACGAACACTACCTACAAAACCTAGTCTTTAACTGAGACGAACACTTAATACCTATATCCCTTGAGCTTGGGAATTTAGCTAAAATTACTAATCACTTAGTTCCTGAGAAATAACGTCTTGTTCACGCTAAGACACATTAAGTCGCATATAAGTTGAAGTGTTATGTTAGCCACTGTTAAGCTCAGGCTTCACTGAGGCGAATAGTCGCGTCTTACTCGTAACTAACGAGTAGTCAACATAAAAAAAAAAGTAAATCATCAACTGTCCCACGCAACGCCGTCTTAGGGCAGGCCGGGGCCCTTGGGCACACAAGACTTTTGGGCCCCTTTGGAAAGTAAAAAAGACCGGTCAAGTGCGAGTCGGAATCGCGCACCGAGGGTTCCGTACAAATTTGTAGGTAGGTATGTAACTATAAATTTACGGTTTTCAGATTTTTTCCTATACTTGTGCTACATGACATTGCTTTTAGCCAAATGTAATGATTCTAGGTCAACGGTAAGTACCCTAATAGGTTGTGATTCCCTTGCGAGTGTCAAAATATGCGCTTTTGAATGTAGCTTGCGTTGTAATATCTGCCTTCGGGGGCCCCCGTGGGGTAGAGGGCCCCGGGCACGGGCCCCGTGTGCCCTTATGGTAAAGACGGTACTGGTCCCACGCAAAACTCCAATACTTACTCGACCTAAATGTATGGGACGCTGATTTTTTTTTTCGCGATTACGATGTTGAAGAAAGTTGTTCATTTTGATGGTCTGGTGGCCGGCCTACCATGATCTAATTAAAAACGATTCAAAAACAAGACATTTCAGTTTAGGTTCCTAAACTGCATCGCTTGAGCTGCTCTATGGACGTCATGGTACCAAACAAGTATGAATGAAACCAAAACTTGCGACTCAGTTTGGGACAATCGCTGTCAGCAGATGGCACGGCCTAAACTGAATCGTTAAACTGACGTCATGGTACGAATTAGAAGAACAGTTCAGTTTAGGTCCTAAAATGGATCGCGTTAAGAGCTTGTGGTAGGCCTCCTGTACCCTGACATATGACCACATCTATCTGATGATTTGGGATGCATGAAGAAGCCTCCTCGTAGTTTTTTCCACCAGTTACTCAACTGAACTGAGCGCTCGGCGCATCCTGGACAGTCACACCCAACCCTTATTTGACTGGCCAATTCTTCCCTTGTGGTGATAGGGCTAACGCCCGCCTGGTTTGCGAGTCCCACCGGAGTCCGGCGTCAAGCATCCTGCTGTGTTTCGTCGATGCGTGGGAGTTCCAGTGCCTTAGGCATCTTCTAGGCACGCTCGTTCCATCATAGATCTCATAAAAAATACATGCTGTATACAGGGTTATTTTGAATTGCCTAGCTAAACTCCGCAGAAGCGATGTGTGTCAATATCTAAACACGATAAAATCCTATATCTATAATCGCATTTATAATTTTTAAAAAACTAGCTGCGCCCCGCGGTTTCACCCGCATAAGTTTCGATCCCGTGGGAATATCGGGATAAAAACTATTCTATATCCTTTCCCGGGACTCAAACTATCTCTATACCAAATTTCATCTAAATCGGTTCAGTGGTTTAGGCGTGAAAAGGTAACATACAGATAGACAGACAGACAGAGTTACTTTCAAATTTATAATATTAGTATGGATAGTTAGGAAGTTAGGATTTGTATATTTAAATATCGATACCCATCGCGTCTGCGGAGTTTAGCTAGACAATTTCAAACAACTCTGTATGTCTTTGTCTGTGTAAGATTTTTGACACTTTAAGCGCTCTCTCTCAGGATTATGGCGCGGCGGCGGCGGCGGTGTAGAAATTGCCTAAAATTGGCTTTTTAATACACTTACCTACCTTAACACCTTGGCAAGGCAGGCTAAATAATGAATGAACTTGGCGAGAGTTTTAGGATGTCTTCTCCTCAAAGACTTTGTCTCTGGGGTGGGCAAGCACAATCAGCCTATAGTGTTCCCACTGCTGGGACACAGGCCTTGTCTCTCTGAGAGGGAGTGGGCTATACAGTTGGTAGATGTCACATGAAGCCCGAAAGTCTGATAACCAGTTTCACCAATGGGTATCGTATTACCCAGTAACTGGGTTATGGAAGTCAGATAGGCAGTCGCTCCATGTAAAATACTGGTATCCAGCTGCATACGGCTAGACTAGATACTGACCCCAAAAAAACTGGGGAAAAGGCTAGGCAGATCATGAGTTAGTTAGTTAGTCATTTAATTTAGTACCTAGTATAATAGTATTAAGGATACTTAGATGTAATTTCGATTTAATAATCGTTCGAATCTACGTTACGTTACATACTAGGGCCTCAGATAATAGAAGATAGATAGATATATATTTTTTTCCGTCATAGGGACCCCAACCGTACAAAATGCTTATACCTACTTCGATCCCATTATGTGCAACTCAGTGCAAGGCATCCACCATTGAACTAGTTGCTGTATGGGGCCTATGGGGTGTGTTCTATGATAAAAGCTATGTTCATTATAAAAATTATGGAGTCGCACAGTTCTCGAGTGGCGCGCTTGTCACCATATCTAGAGGTGTGAATGATTGTAAATGAGCTACGATGTTTTATGGAGTTGGTATTCAATTTGCACTGGAAAAAGGTTTAGACACAAGGTGTTATTGAAATAAGTTCCAACGCAAAACTTCAATACTTACTTGACCTAAATGTATGGGACAGCTGATTTGTTTTTCGCGATTACGATGTGGAAGAAAGTTGTTCATTTTGATGGTCTGGTGGCCGGCCTACCATGATCTAATTCAAAACGATTCAAAAACATTTCAGTTTAGGTTCCTAAACTGCATCGCTTGAGCTGCTCTATGGACGTCATGGTACCAAACAAGTATGAATGAAACCAAAACTTGGGACAATCGCTGTCAGCAGATGGCACGGCCTAAACTGAACCGTTAAACTGACTTAGAAGAACAGTTCAGTTTAGGTCCTAAAATGGATCGCGTTAAGAGCTTGTTGTAGGCCTCCAGGTTTAGCTTGCTTACCAAGGTAGAGATTTATTATTACGTACCTAAATGCAAAATCAATCCATTAGTAATTCCGTGTAAGCACATACCTCATCGGATTGAAAAGCGAAGGAGGTGTGAAAGAGGGTTGCAGGCTCTTTGTCAGGTTATAATAGCCATTGTATGGTTGTGTCACGCGTTCTATAACCCACCCAGCTTGCAAAGACCCCTCATCACTCCTTAAAAAACCCCCGCGGTAGAAACAAACTGGGGTCGCAAAGAGGGGAAGGGGTCAAGTGAAAATGGTTACGATATTCCGTATTATAAGTGAGTTTATTATTTTTAAAGTTAGGAATCTCTTTCTGTTATAAGAGGGGTTTGAAGTGTCGAGAAATTCTTTAATGAATCTCTGTGAGTTTTTTTTTTATTTTTTTTTTATCTGTGTACATGTTTAACATGATTATCGTGTAGGATTTATCTCGGCTCAGGTGGCCTACCATGATCTAATTAAAAACGATTCAAAAACAAGACATTTCAGTTTAGATTCCTAAACTGCATCGCTTGAGCTGCTCTATGGACGTCATGGTACCAAACAAGTACAAAATTAAATGAATGAAACCAAAACTTGCGACTCAGTTTGGGACAATCGCTGTCAGCAGATGGCGCGGCCTAAACTGAATCGTTAAGCTCATGTCATGGTACGAATTAGATAAACAGGGGGTCTACCACAAGCTCTTAACGCGATCCATTTTAGGACCTAAACTGAACTGTTCTTCTAATTCGTACTATGACATCAGTTTAACGATTCTGTTTAGGCCGTGCCATCTGCTGACAGCGATTGTCCCAAACTGAGTCGCAAGTTTTGGTTTCATTCATACTTGTTTGGTACCATGACGTCCATAGAGCAGCACAAGCGATGCAGTTTAGGAACCCAAACTGAAATGTCTTGTTTTTGAATCGTTTTTAATTAGGTCATGGTAGGCCACCAGTAGTTCCAAAGATTACTCCTTACATACAAACTCATATTAATATTAGTATAGACAACACAAGTCTATATAAAATAATCAAATCATAATTTTATAGGTACTAGTTCACTTTTTTTCCACTGACATTGCAATTAACAGTTGGGACTAGTAGTTTAAACGGGTTTCTGAGGCACGGAAAGGTGTCAGTACGTAATGGATGGTCACCCATCTACAAACTGACCGCGGCAAGAGTAGCTTAACCTTCTATCAAACGGTGCGACTGTAATTATTTAGCCACGAGCCCCTTCACCCGTTCAGCATAGACGCACCCAAAATATCTTTGCAATCGATATGGAATGTCGTCTCAAAAGCCTCTTTGTTAAATTCCTTAATAAACTACCTTCATTGCTGTATTTATTAGTTACTAGCTATATTGCTACGGCATTTTCTTAAGGCGACAGTGTCAGGGCGGCCAGCGAAATTCAATTGTTCCAATGTTTTTAGGGTTCCGTAGCCAAGTGGCAAAAAACGGAACCCTTTCGCGGATTCGACATGTCTGTCTGTCTGTCCGTCCGTATGTCACAGCCACTTTTTTCCGAAACTATAAGAACTATACTGTTGAAACTTGGTAAGTAGATGTATTCTGTGAACCGCATTAAGATTTTTACACAAAAATAGAAAATTAAAACAATAAATTTTGGGGGTTCCCCATACTTAGAACTGAAACTTAAACATTTTTTTTCATCAAACCCTTACTTGTGGGGTATCTATGGATAGGTCTTCAAAAATGATATTGAGGATTCTCAAAAGTGCCCAACGCGCCTAAAGAAGTTTTCAGTTCAAAAAGAAACAGAAACGGACATTACTTGAGATTGAGAAGGTGTAAACAGTGCAGTAAAATTAAAATCTTAATTTTCGTTATTTGTACGAGTAATTAAGGAAAATTAAAGGTTTTTTCAGTATTATTTATTTTTAATAAGAGCGATTTTCGCAGGCCTCACTGCAAATAGGTATATAAAAACATTATGTTTTATAAAACAACATCAAAAACACAGATCTCCAGCCATTAAACCACCCTCGGTCACCACATAATTATATCCACGACTACTTTTCTAATATTTTGCACTAGCTCACCCCTCTCCCCTATTTTCTAGGCATGTGCCAACCCTAGTAGAAAGTAATTCAAAAGTATATAGTGTATGCTTTGCGAGGGGACATCCCTATGTAGCAGAGGCTTTGATGTAAGCGAATAGAAATATGTCAAGAGATATGCGTGAGGCCATCTTAGTATGCGTGTCTTATGGGTAGACTCAAGTCTGTCTTTTAACACTTTTTTTTCAGTAAGTAAATCCTACTATAATAGGGATGACGACTAACTTTTTTTTCTTCGTCTATCAGGTAGATTATTAAAAAGTATTGGGCACGTATTTTTTCTTTTTTCACATAATCAAAACATTACAGAGATATATTGATTTGAAATGTCGCATGACGTCACGTTTTGGTACAATTTTTACCTAAACGTGACGTCACGAGCCCCCACTCCCAAACTTTGACACGCTTAATCTTTGTAATTTTTTGGTTGATTGACACAAGAAAAAATATGTGTCCATTATTTTTTGATAATCTAACTGACGGACTAAATAGAATTTCGTTTACTTTACCCCGTCGTCACCTCTATTATAAATGCGAAAGTTTGTGAGGATGTTTGTTACTCTTTCACGCAAAAACGAGTGAACGGATTTGGATGAAATTTGGCACACGTATGGTTTATAACCAGGATTAACACATAGGATACTATTTATCCTGATATTCCGACGGGAGCGAAACTTAAGCGGGTGAAACAGTGGGGCGCTGCTAGTGTAATCTATACTAATAATAATAAAGCTGAAGAGTTTGTTTGTTTGAACGCGCTAATCTCTAGAACTACAAGTCGGATATGAAACATTCCTTTAGCATTTGATAGCCCAATTCTTAATATAATTTCTCTAACTAACTGACCCGGCGAACTTCGTACCGCCTCAGAATTAAATAATGTGACAAAGTTCAATAGACACGTGGCGCCATCTATTATCATAATAACGTCATTGTTGCTTTCCTCGGGAACAGTGCGGGTTGGTAGATGTCACATGTCTTCGAATTTTTGGTTCTAGAACATACCGATTTCCTCAATATGTTTTCCTTCACCGTTTTGAGAGCAGTGGTGATGAAATAATTTACACAAAGCTGTCTGTGTTCGAACCTACGACCTACAGCTCGTAAATCGCGGCCGTTACCACTGTGCTACCACCACTCCAACAAGAATAGGAGACAAGATGTATCATTATACTTTTTTGTCCTTGAAACAAGTATTCGTGAAAGCACGGTACCTATGAATGTTTTACAATATACCCTGAAATGTCGGCTATGAATAATGCATGAACTCCTTGTTTCACGTACTTATCTTGCGTCGACGACTTGACGAGAAACTTGGATGATAAATAACGATAAAAATGCCATGTTTTTCTTCCTTGTTAAAAGTGATAAGTAACTATTCAACTTGTGGCTACTTTACCCGTACCTAGAGCTGTTTTAGTAAGTAGATAGTAGGTTCGAATCCAAGCAGGCACTTTACTTTGTGTAAATTTTATCACCACTGCTGTCAAAACGTGAGAAAACCAGCATTTCCTACAACAAACAAAAAACACAAAACACAAACGGAATACTTTGCCATCACTCACTGACATATCGGATATACATTAAAACCGAGTACATCCCGTGGACAGCCGAACACATCCGAAGCGGTGTCGGTTACGGTAACAGTGGTTTTTTCCCATCTCAAAAAATGTCCAATACACCTAAAGAAGTTTTCTTCAAAAATCGAAGACTTGTGTAATCCACCAACAATCGCTGGGCATATTCGATAACTTACGGCCCATTCTCTCTCACAGAGAGGAGACCTGTGTCCCAGCAGTGGGATCATAATAGGCTGACTATCCATTTGTCCGGTTTTTGGATAGGCTTACTTCGACTGCCATCTCACCTGATGGTAAGCGGTGATGTGGTCAATAATGGGACATATTTAACATAATCAGCCTATAATATTGCGAGCCCAGTGCGGGTTGGTAGATGTCACATGTCTTCGAATTTTTGTTCTAGGACATGCCGGTTACCTCAAGATTATTTCTTTAATTTATTTATTTTTATGATTTTATACAATTTTATAAAATAATCTTGATTTGTGTTGATGATAAAGATGTTCCGCCCTTTTTTTTTATTTTTTTTTCCGGGGTGGAAAATCCTCATGGATGTCTGCCACCCTGGGGTCACACCTACGCCGGGGGTCGCGGGAACGTACGATCCTTCCGCAACCTCAGGACTGCGGGCCTCCTCGGAAGATGTTCCACCCTAAGACGACATATTGACCGTTTTCCTTCACCGCTTTGAGAGCAGTGGTGATGAAATTATTGAAGCGAAAACTTCTTTAGGCGCGTTGGGCATTTTTTGAGATGGGAAAAAACCATTGAACTCGCGACACTGTTACCGTTACCGTAACCGACACCAAATAAATATTTCCTGACGATTCAAAAAATACACACGTACTTAATTGTTAAATTTTTCACTTCTTTCGGCACTCCCGGAGTGCCACTGTTTTATTTACACAAAGTAAAGCGCCTGCCTGGGTTTGAACAACGACCTACACGTGAGTCGAGGCCGTTTCCACTGGGCTACCACTGCTCTATGGTGCATGCTTTCCTAGAAGTAATTTTGCTTGTCACCTGACCTGATGCTTAATGGCTCCCTGGGACTGTAAAACGAATTTAAACCATCAGTTTTTGAAGTGAAAACTTCATTAGGCGCGTTGAGCATTTTTTGAGATGGGTAAAAACTAGTGAACTCGCGCCACTGTTACTGTAATCGACACCGCTTCGGATGTGTTAGGCTGTCCTCGGGATGTACTCGGTTTTAATGTATTTCCGATATATGTCAGTGAGTGATGGCAAAGTATTCTGTTTGTGTTTTGTTTATAGTATGACAATTAAAAAAATACACACGTAATTGTTTAAGTTTTCACTTCTGTCGGGACTCCCGGAGTGCCACTGTTTTTTTTTTCAAAAATATCTTGTTTTCACCACCACCATTAATTCTTCAAAAAACTTTTTCCCCTAAATTCATGTAAAAATTATCAAATCACGCGCCATTTTGAGCCACAGCTTAGCTCGTAACTGGGACACGATGAGGCTCGGGAGTGTTCACATTATGCGAGCAAGCGCACAGCTAAACACCTATTACTCGCACACGCAGCCACTACAGGGGACATAGACCTCGCTATGTGCAGCTAGACTTGGAAACAACTAGACCGGCCGAACTATTCTGTAAAAATATAAAATCTCACCATAAAGAATTTAGGTGAAGTGAGCTGTCATTCGCAGTAACGTACCTAAGGTCCGGCCGCGCCAAATTTGACAAAGATGTATAATAGGTAAACAACAATGGCCGCTCAAAATTTAATAAAATTGATATACAAGAACATTTATTATTAGTAATGTTTGTTTTCGTCTAAATCTCCGAGCTAACTAGACGAAAACAAACATTACTTAAAATAAATGTTCTTCAAAATCGATATACACCGATTTTATTCAATTTCGAGCGTCCATTGTTGTTTACATCTTTGGCAAAGGCGCGGCGGCCGAACATATCCTTTGGGGCCCGTGGCAAATCCATGGGATAGGGCTCTCCCTCAATGTAAGCACAGCCAACGTTATATTTATTTTTTTACTGGCCTATCGCCCTCGTCTTCGTCCGCGTAAGTTTCGTAATTTCCCCTACAAAATTGAATAGGTACCTGACTGCTTCGTTGGTCTAGTGGTCGAAAAAGTTTGTATTTCTATATTTGTGTTAGGATCCTCCTGTGCTCCTGGTCCTCTGGGGTCGGAGGCCCTCTCTGGCTGGGGGGGGGGGGGGGGGGGTCATTTTGCCCCTCCTGCCGCTCTATTGTTACGCCACTGGTCATTAGTGTCAATCTTTAGCATCAGGTAGAATGACAGCTCACTTCAAATTTACTTCACCTGATGGAGCGGGGTAATTGCGTAACAAACTATCAGTAGCAATGGCTTTCATTTTGACAGTTCAACAACATTCATTGCGTTATTTACGTAGTTGAGCAGACAAATTTTTCGAACATATGAAGCAATGGATTAGCAATATCCTTCAGATTGTGATAGATAGTGTGTTAAGCAATAAAAGTGCTGGATGAAGATTTATTACTGAAAAGCTGAAAAAAAATTGTTCGATAGTACCTATTTACGGAAATAGGTATGAGGCAGTACCGTCTTGGGTAGCGAGATCGTCCGAAAGGGTTACCGCTGCCCCGGAACATAAAGGGCTAAGGAAGGAACACGGGTGGGTTTTAGTCAGTAAGAGTCTGACACTCCCTTCCGCTCCACCCAGAGCGGGAGGAGTCATTAGATGATTTCCCATCCAAAAAAAAAAAAAAAAAGTCAGTACCGTCTTTACCAAGGGCGGGCCTGCCCTAAGACGGCGTTGGTATGAGGGGTAATAGTTGAATGTACAGACGCTGCGAATTTTGTGTTAATTTCTTTTTGAAGTCGATTTAATTTTTTAAGAAGCTGCACTTCTTCCACGTGTACAGAGCAGCAAGCGTTTTTTAGGGTTCCGTACCCAAAGGGTAAAAACGGGACCCTATTACTAAGACTTCGCTGTCTGTCCGTCCGTCTGTCTGTCACCAGGCTGTATCTCACGAACCGCGATAGCTAGACAGTTGAAATTTTCACAGATGATGTATTTCTGTTACCGCTATAACAACAAATAGTAAAAACAAAATAAAATAAATATTTAAGGGGGCTCCCATACAACAAACGCGATTTTTTTGCCCTTTTTTGCTCCATATTAATAACGGCAACAGGTAGACGCTTGAAATAATTACAGAATAGGTACTTAGTTGTATATTCACTTCAAAAATAAATAAAAAAATTAAGGGGGGCTCCCATACACCAACGTGATTTTTTTATATATGTAGTGTTAAATATTGTACGGTGGTACGGAACCCTTCGTGTGCCAGTCCGACTCGCACTTGGCCGGTTTTATTTTTTTTAAACCGCCTCTAAAAGTTTCATGAGCCTACCCACCTCTTTGATCGTGCTAGGGCTGGGGAAAGCATACACTTTTATAGTTAAATTAGACCACGCCGCCGTCGCATTAATGTGATTTTCCGTTACCATTCGTACACGCACTACATGCAAGTATTAAGTTTTGGAGAAGAATTCAGTTTATTTTCATCTTTCCGCCATGTTTAAAATCTGTGTTGGATATACCCCTTTGTACATAAACGAAGTACCTAGTCATTAGCGACTGTTAACCATACATTTTTGACGTTTGGACGTCAAAAATGACTCTTAATTTTAAAAATCGTTTTTATATAAACGAACGCTAACTTAGTTCAAGCTATAATTAAAAATAAAGCGATGTTATTGGTTGGACTCTGTATTTTATAGAATATCGGATTCAGTTTTACAAGTCACAGTAAAAAAAAATAAGCTAGATGAAGTTAAAATTTCCTATCTGACTAGTCCGGGGAAGAAATGGTATGTGCAGATTATTATGATCTATGGGTATGTGCTTGTGATATTTTGAAATGCACTCATTATGCAGAAGAAAAAAAGCGGCCGGACACGAAGGGTTCCGTATCGCAAGGAAAAAAAACGGCAAAAAAAATCACGTCTGTTGTATGGGAGCCCCCCTTAAATATTTATTTAATTTTATTTAATTTTGTTATTTATTCTTAAAGTGAATATACGAGTCCGCGTATCACTGGTCAGTTTCCCTCAGTCGTCAGTTTATTTAATTCGCCAGTTTCGTTGATTAGCCAGTTTCACTGATTCGTCAGTTTTCCCGATTAGACAGTTGTGTTTACTCGACAGTTTCCAGTGTTTGCCAGTTTTCGTCGATTCGTCAGTTTGGTACACTCAAGGGAAAAGGTTTACAACTAAGTATTCTGTGAATATTTCAAGCGTCTACTTGTTGCCGTTATTAATATCGAGCAAATAACGGCAAAAAATTCGCGCTTGTTGTATGGAAGCCCCCCTTAAATGTTTATTTTATTCTGTTTTTAGTATTTGCTGTTATAGCGACAACAGAAATACATCATCTGTGAAAATTTCAACTGTCTAGCTATCACAGTTCATGAGATACAGCCTGGTGACAGACGGATAGTAGAGTCTTAGTAATAGGGTCCCGTTTTTACCCTTTGGGTACGGAACCCTAAAAACGGATATTTGAATCAAATAAAAAAATAATTTCTATTATTTTACACCATCGCCATATTTAATACCTCGGTGACATTTACGCAATATCTTGTTAGCGGGTAAAAAGCGCGCGAATTTATTTTTTCTTTTTCGAGTGTCATTTCAAATGTTCAGCGCTTGTTTATGGTTCGATGAGGCTCCATTGACAACTAGTTATTTTTTTTTAAAGTAATGCATAAAGGAACAAGCACCTTTAGATGGGAAACTGCACCCCAAATTGCCTAACACACTTTCTATCATAATCCATTGCTTCATATGTATGAAAAATTCGTCTGCTCGACAACGTAAATAACGCAATGAATGTTGTCGAATTGTCAAAATGAAAGACATTGCAATAATTGTTTAGTGTGTTACGCAATTACCCGCTTTTCTGTATTACTTTGTTTTAAAAAAAATATCTTAGCATAAATATGGAAGGAAAGGTCATAATATTATGCTTTTGACAAAATGTTGTTTTCCCTAAATATATTATAAGGTGTTAAAAAATTAACCTTACAAACTTTAAGAGGTGCTTTAGACCATCAAATAGAACAACTTTCACTATGGGACCAACTCTATCACGAAAAAAAAATCAGCTGTTTCATACATTTTGGTCAAGTAGGTACCTATTGAACTTTTGCATGAAACAGCTGATTTTTTTTTTCGTGATTTCAGTGTTGGTCCCATAGTGAAAGTTGTTCAGTTCGATGGTCTAAAGCACCTCTTGTAGTTTGTAAGGTTAATTTTTTTACACTTTGTATATTAATTTGTACGCCAAATACAATACATAAAGAAACTATAATATACTTAACAATTTGTAACATCCTGCACACTGCTGTAACCTGTATTTACAAATAAAGACTGATTGGTTGACTCTCTGCCACTCAGTCTGCCTAGCCTTTTCCTAAGTATGTTCTACTTCTACTTCTAGTTTAACCGGATGCAGCTGAATACCAGTATTTTACATGAAGCGACTGCCTATCTGACCTCCATAACCCAATTACTTTTTGGTCATCGACTGGTTAATCATAGTCGTATGTATGGCACCAGTCACTATATTTCCCGCATTTACTCTCCTTTCCACGTCAATTATAAGAATAATGAACCTATAAGTGAGTCCGTTAGGTCCAGTTCCCATTAGAACCATAAACCTAAAGGACCTAGCCACAGATTAGAAATCATACTTAGAAAATAATGACCATAGAATTTTTAGAGAAGCACTTACTATTCAAAATAGGAAGGGTCATGACGTGGTGTTGCCAGCCCTCGCCGCAATTTAAAAAAATGTTTTTTTTCATTGTTGTTTGTAGGTTTATCACTTATTGATGAACTGTGTTCGATATGAGTCTCATAAAAGTGATTTGTTTGAGGTCTTCAGGTTGAACCGACTTGATATGGGCACATTCCATAAAATTCTGTCTCAACCAAATGATTAATAATATAAGTGTAGATCCCGTGGGAGTATCGGGATAAATACTACCCTATGTCCTTTCCCGGGACTCAAACTATCTCTATACCAAATTTCATTTAAATCGGTTCAGTGGTTTAAGCGTGATGAGGTAACAGACAGACAGACACACTTTCGCATTTATAATATTAGTATGGATTGTCCAAATCAAAGAATGAAAACACTACGCACAGGAAGGTTATATCTCTATATATTTTACTGTGTGTACATTAATAATAAAATAAATAAATAAGGTAAATTTTTACTTGTCGCTCATTATCTTTCCGTCTACGTGTTGACAACATTTTGAATTAAAATGACAGTTAAAAATGTGACATGGGCCCGCTGTCACTTGTGGCCATGGAATATGTTTAAAAATTGTTAAAAATATCATTGTACTCGTATATCCTTAACCGCACCTCCCACAGATATAAGTACAAAAATAAAAATTATTATTTTTGAATATGGAGGAGTATTTTGAATTCTACATAACCGCTTCTATGCGAATTATCTAAACATAATTATAAAGAAAAGATTCGATTCTTTGTATGTTTGTCTTTGTTTGTTATGCTTTCATGCGCAAATGGTTGAACGAATTTATTTGAAATATGGCACATGGATGACCTGCATTAAGACATAATTATGATTTTGACGTTTTATCTCGATATTTCCACGGGATAGAGACTTATCCGGGTGAAACCGCGGGGCAAAGCTAGTATTTATTAAAGAGGATAAAAATACTTACACTGGATAAACTTCTTATAGTAAATTAACTAACAAACTATGCGTAAAGTACTTAGGTACAACCATGAAAAACTATAAGATTAAAAAAAAAAACTACTGATTTGATGTTATTTTTGTAATTTGGCAACCCATAAGGCCCTCAACATCTGACCCCTGGTCTAGGCAAGCAGCTGGACTACTAAAGCTTGCGACCCTCCTCTCGTGGCTTCAATTAATAATAAGTCTATATTGAACGATTGTTTGTCGTCCGGCATCAAAGATTATAGGGGTAGAAACGACGGAACTTATTTTCAAACCAAAAACTCAAATATTTATTGCAGTTATGAGTTCGTTACAAATATTGTAACTATACTGTTTTGACCGTGCTACCGACCATGATACAATAATTTTGGTTGTGGGTTCTCGTACGGGTAGGTACTAGGGATGTTGCGGATGCTGATTGTTTCACATCCGCGGATGCGAATGCGGATGCGGAGTTTTGAAGGCTCACATCCGCGGATGCGGATGCGGATGCGGATGTTTAAGATATTATGTAAATAAAGTCTGTTAATGAAGAATTAAAACAATGATAACTTAATTTTTAATATTTTTATTGTAATCAAATCAAACATAAATACTTATTTTTATATAAAACACCTACTGGTTTAAAATATCTATTTATACGATAAGTATTCCGCAGCGCAAACAAAAACGTAATGATTTATTTACAAGAAACAAATGATGCACCACAACAAACGTGTCGAATCTTGTCACCAATTTCTTTGCTCCCATTGGACATTGCCACGTGCGACCGGCACGCGCCAATCGCCGGGCCCCGCCCAATGCTTTCTTGTCGCTACTTGCATGATATTCGCATCCGCATGAACATCCGCACTGATTAATGCGGATGCGGATGCAGATGCAGATGTCCAAATCTATGCGGATGATCCGCATTTGCGGATGCGAATGTTCGCAACATCCCTGGTAGGTACCTATCCCAAAATAAGTAAGGTCCAGCGTTTCAAAATTTGCCAAAATTTGCCAAAGATCTAAACAACAATGGCCGCTTTGGCGCGCTTTAGTGATGTGGTAGTATGAAAAAGTTTTGGTGCTATCGACGTTACGATTTTTGTGTGGATTTTTTGGGGTGGATAAAAGGTACCTAGGTACCAAGCAACCTAGCAAAAGACATGCAAGTTCAAATTAGCAAAGCTAAATAACAGCTAAGTATTTGTATTTTTCCAAAAACATTTTATAATGAGTATTTCGACGAGTGACGATTCACAAGAATATTTTAGTAATATTTGTTTTCGTTTATGTAGTTAGTTCGGAAGTTTTAAAAAAAAGCGGATAGGATTGCAGTTTCAATTCCCAGAAAGTTTCCCTTTTGACATTCGGTATTAAATGGCGACGACGTTAGGCAATACGTTGGTTCGAATCTCATTTTGAAAGAATTCTTTATGAGTCGTAACAAATTCAATGTTGTATCAGTATTATTTTAAGACTTGAGGGGTCCCCCATATTACATATTATATATAGACTTACGAAATTATTTAATAAGGAAAAAAATACCACATAATAATTTATTATAACCGGCATGTCCAAGAACCAAAAATTCGAAGACATGTGACATCTGCCAACCCGCACCGGGCCCGCGTGGTAGATTACGGCCCACTCCCTCTCACAGCGAGGAGGCCTGTGTCCCAGCAGTGGGAACATTATAGGCTGATTATGATGATGAATAATTATTAAATAAAACGTGGGCTAGCTCCAACAGCATCTTGAAATGTAAATCCTAGCCAAAAAAAAACACGATTGTTGTGAGTATAATAAATAAGTACGTTCAATTGTTTTTTTTTTTTTCAAAATAAGTAGGAGTATTAAATACTCCTTGTAGAAATAGTCAATATTATTTACGTTAATCACTATAATTTCAATAACACGATAAACGACGAGACAAAAAGTAGGTAATTATGTCGGTTGTTTGACGTTTGTAAATTTATTGTGAATCCCAATCATGATTAAGAATTTGACAGCTGCATTCGGAAAGATCTCCTATCCGCGCCCGTATGCCAATAACTCTAAAAACCTGACCTTGGCAACGGTTGACATCTTTTTTATTGGTTTGACTATTAGTTTAGGTTTAAAAATAGTTATTTCATATTCAATTAAATCTAAAAGGGTTAAAGGTCACGGAAACAAATTATATAATCAATAATTTTATTTTAATAAAATCCTTGTAACTCTGTCAAAGTCACGCCACCATTTTCCCAATAATAAGAAAAAATCAATTCCAATTTAGACTATTAATATTCTATGCCGCGCTATTAAATGTGACCCAACTAGTGGCCAGTGCGTGCTATAGAAAAAAATAAATTGTCCATTGTCTATGGACTAAATGGGGTTGCGATCGGCAGTGTTCACATAAAAACTATTTTGCAGTTTAAAAAAATGTTCTGCTCGTGATTTCAATTAAAAATGCTGCGTAAGTATTTGTTTTTCTTTTTTAGTTCGTGGATTTTTGTTTATTCTTATTTTTGTTTGGGGCTTGACCAGTGAATGTGTTTGTGGCCATATGATTTTAATCATGTACTACTAACAATAACGAAGTAGGTACCTATTTTAATGGGGGATAGCTTTATTCAATTGCTATTGGCCTGCACCCTAATTGCGTAATATAATATGATTTCAATCACAATCCAAAGGAAATTCTTAATCCATTGCTCCATAGGTTTGAGAAAACACCTGCTCAACAACGTAAATAACGTAATGAACGAATGATTTCTTCCCTTGCGGGCTAACGCCCGCCTGGTTTGCGACCACCCTCCCACCGGAGTCCGGCGTCAAGCAGTCTGCTGTGTTTCGTCGATGCGTGGGAGTTCCACTGCCTTAGGCATCTTCTGGGCACGCTCATCCCATCATAGACCTCATCCATCGCTTTCCATCAGGCGTAATCGAGGTCAAGAGAGGGCCCATTCAGCAATAAAAAAAGGGTTTCTTCTCCCAGCGTTTCCACTCAGATCGGCCTTGTAAATACCCTTTTTAATCGCCTTTCACTCATCCTCTCAACATGACCAAACCATCTAAGCATTTAGCATACTTACAATTATTTTTGTAACTACATCTTCTTTTATAACGTACGGTTACCTTATCAAATCATATTATCTCAGCCTATCACTCATAGTTAAACCACATATTAACTTTGCAAGGCAACGCATCTGCAAAAATAAATGAATGAAAAATAAATAAATAAACGTATTCACACAAAATGCTTACCTTTACTCGCTGAACGCGGTCTTGTAGCGCTTTTACGCAATTCAGTATCGCATAAGAGCATTTTTTTCCTTCAGTTTCCCTTCAGTCTTTATACTGGGAGCACTGTATCCCGCTCTTTTTCCATATTATTTTTACATGGTTTATGATGAGAGGCAGAACGTAGTTGCCTTTGCCAAACGCCTCACAATAAGAAAATGTTGCACCTTTTTTCTTGTCTATTCTCCGTTTGTGTGGAGTTAGCTTTACTTATTTATTTTTTGTTTATCTGTGTTTTACTTACTTTTATGTTTTTTTTTTTGTTGTTTATGTTAGATGTGGATTTTGATGTTTTGTTTGTTACAGATATGGGATGTAGGTACCTACTAATAAGATTAGTGCTAAATATTCAATTGGAATTAAACGGTAGCAATGCTGCCAGTCTTTTGGGCACGAACGTTTCCGGATGACAGCGATGCGGACGAGTGTTTCGACGCCTAAGAGCGGTAATGCCGGTCCGAAATGACCATTGTCCTATTTGTATGAGGGATTGCGCACTAGATCCGAACAAAAAGGACTATGGACTATGTCTCGGATTCGGATCAGACGTAGTGCAAAACCGCTCTAAGTCTAAGAGCGGTTTCGCACTACATCCGATCCGAAACCGAGGTGAAGGAAAACATCGTGAGGAAACCGGCATGTCCTAGAACCAAAAATTCGAAGACATGTGACATCTGCCAACCCGCACTGGGCCCGCGTGGTAGATTACGGCCCACTCCCTCTCACAGCGAGGAGGCCTGTGTCCCAACAATGGGAACATTATAGACTGATCATGTATGTTATGTATCCACTAGCGATAAGGAAGAAGAGTGGGGCGCGTCTTCGTGGATGGCACTATCTGTAATAGGGCAGGCGATGCGACACGTCGGGGTGGGGCGTGAAGTAAGAAATTTCATGCGAACGAAGTCGCGGGTAGAAGCTAATATTAAGAAATGAAGGAGCAGCAGGACAATAATTAAAAAAACACAAAATTGAAACATAAAATGTATGAATTCAACAATAAAATAAAACATAACAGTAATTACTATACAAGGTCAAATTAAATTCAGTAGCGAAACTTCACAGACAAGATGGCGTCGATGTCTAATGAAAATAAAACCACAAAAAACTTATAATATCAAGTCTACCTACCGCTGAATATAACGGCCGCTGGAAGTGTAGTTATAAAGCAATCAATCTGCCTGCCTTTTCCCAACTATGTTGGGGTCGTCTTCCAGTCTAACCGGATGCAGCTGAATACCAGTGTTTTACACGGAGCGACTGCCTATCTGACCTCCACAACCCAGTAACTGGGTAATACGATAACCCTTGGCAAGACGGGTTGTCAGACTTTCGGACTTCTGAATTCCCGTAACGACTGTCAAATATCAACGAATGACAGCCGGGACCAACGACTTAACGTGCTTTCCGAGGCACGGAGGGGTCTCGGTATGGCATTAATGGTCACCCATCCGCGAACCGGCCTCGGCAAGCGTTGCTTACCCTTAAAGGTCGACCAGTGCGGCTGTTGTACATAGTTGAAATAATAATTATGAGTTTAATGTCTCATATCTGTAAAGTATTGCCAGTTAATTTAATTTGACCTTGTATTGCGATTAACAATTTACGAATAAGAGGATAACCTCTTATTAGAACATTATTATAAACATAATTTTCTCGAATTTATATTCATAATAAGTACTTTAAGCACGGCATGCTCTGCGACACTGACAGAAAGTGTCAAAATTGTTCTCATTTGCACCCTCAGAATAATATAGTTATTATTCTGAGTTTGCACCGCATCCACCATAGAGAAAACTTTCACAACTGTCAGAAGTAGAGTTGTAGAAATATCTGAAAAAAAGCATGGAATTAGTAGGTATGTACTATAATAATTTAATGAAAAAAAAATGCAAAAATACAAAATGCGTACTTAGGAATGGCAGCACGACAAGGTCCGATTTCGCGTGGTAGCAAGCATAGAGGATCTGAAACAGAAAACAAATGTCTACTACATCATTATCGTCCTGCCCTTGTCCTCATTTTATTTAGTTAGAGCTCTTACACACGAGCGGCATGTTTCCAACGGCAGAGGTAACTGCAACCGTCGACGTTTCAACTTCGAAGTACAAGTGTCGCTATCTATATAGTATCGCTATGTCGTGGGTGATACTTATCTGAGTGGCAATTCTGATAATTTTAAAAACGTTCACAGTCTGATCTCAGTCTCAATCTGTCAAAAATACCACTAAGTTCCCTACATTTTGACAAGTTTTTGACATTTGTTTGTCGCCGAGATGAGACCTGCGACTAGATTTTGAACGTTTTAACTTACGAGTATTGGCATACTGGTTTACAAACTAAGATCGCGACATTGTCAAATGAAATGCACTGTAAAACGTAGGTACAATGTCGCTCGAAAATATAAATATACAAATAAATAAAATTGAAGTGTCTGTTTTTAATGTCAAAATAACATTTTTCACTTATTGCATAATATAATACGAAAGTATATAGGGTTAGGGTTCCACGTAAAACAATGAAAACCCATGAAATCCAATTTGTTTTCCGTCATGCACGCGAAAGAAGTCGCGGGCACAGCTAGTATAAAACAAATGAAAACGTTTTAGTTGTAACATACATTGTATTTTTACGCGGTCATGTCGGCCATTTTGTACACGTCACTGGTACCGAGCGGTAATTAATTTGTGGGAACCTACAAAAGTGGAAGCGCTAAAATGTATGGTACAAGTGAAAAGATTACAGCGATTTTTCTTTGAAAATGCTTGGGTGTATTGAAATAGACTCCACGATACTAAAAATAGATTAAAAACGTTCTTTAATCTGTGCCCTGTTACCTGTTACCTGTGACAGTAGCAATCCATCTAACAGCAACCTTATTGTAACGAGAATAAAGATCACTGTGATTTTGACAGGTTTGTCAATGGCAACAACCCAACAGCAAGACTATTATAATGAGAATATGGATCACTGTGATTAGGACAGTGATGAAAAATCAAAGGATTTTTTTCACATAAACGATAAGTAAGAGTTTTTGTAAAAAAAAAAACATTATGGACGCAATAAATTATTAATAATTGTGATTATGAAAGAAAGAAATAAAATATGTTTATTTGGATTAAACATGCATTTTAGGCTTTTGCTGTAGTAAACAATGCTCAAGATATTATTTCCCATAAGAAAATAGTACTTTTTTTCCTGGCCGCTAGACTTTCATTTTTGGGTATGAAAAGACACTTTAATGGTGTTCTTTGGCTGACAACTCTGACAAGCCAAATGACAAGGATAAAAATGTAAAACATAGAATCTATTTTCTAGAAATAGTTATTTAGTAATATGACAAACTTGGTTTACCGGCTGCTACACAAAGAGGCACACGGCTACCTATTGCTTTTATTTCGCTTTTCCCTCCTAACTTGTACCACACACAAATCGCGAATCAAGTGTCGATATATTAACCGTCGATATGGCCGACCTAAATGGCGCGCAAAAAAAAAAAACCCGCGTTTTTTTTTTTAATATGCCACCGATAGGCACCGAATCTACCGCGTAGTGCCAACTTTGAAAATGGAACTCCATTAATTGAATATTGGAAGTTAAATATGGGAAAGGAGGATTTAATGGATACTGTTTTTAGGAAAAAGTTTTAGTCTCTTAATTGCCTAGTCTAGTGCTCGTGGCTAAATAGGGATTACGACTAACTTTTTTTCTTCGTCTATCAGGTACTTAGATTATTAAAAAGTATTGGGCACGTATTTTTTCTTTTTTCACATAATCAAAACATTACAGAGATATATTGATTTGAAATGTCGTATGACGTCACGTTTTGGTACAATTTTTACCTTAAACGTGACGTCACGAGCCCCCACTCCCAAACTTTGACACGCTTTATCTTTGTAATTTTTTGGTTGATTGACACAAGAAAAAATATGTGTCCATTATATTTTGATAATCTAACTGACGGACTAAATAGAATTTCGTTTACTTTACCCCGTCGTCATCCCTATTACCTATTACAGCCGCACGGGTCGATCTAAGGTTGCCGCGATCGGCTCGTGGATGGGTGTCCATCCCTTACATATCGAGACCTCTCCGTGCCTCGGAAAGCACGTTAAACCGTTGGTCCTGGCTGTCATTCGTAGATCTTTGACAGTCGTTACGGATAGTTGGAAGCCCAAAAGTCTGACAATCAGTCTTAGGTACTAAGGGGCATCGTGTTACCCAGTAACTTGGTTATGGAGGTTAGATAGACTGTCGCTCCATTCAAAATACTGGTGTTGATTTTGACATTGGGAATATCGGGATAAAAACTATCCTATGTCCTTTCCCGTGACTCATACTATCTCTATACCAAATTTCATCTAAATCGGTTCAGTGATTTAAGCGTGAAGAGGTAACAGACAGACATACTTTCGCATTTATAATATTATTATATATTATACATACCGAGACCCCTCCGTGCCTCGGAAAGCACGTTAAGCCGTTGGTCCCGGCTGTCATTCGTGGATCTTTGACAGTCGTTACGGGTCGTCAGAAGCCCGAAAATCTGACAACCAGTCTTACCAAGGGGTATCGTGTTACCCAGTAACTGGGTTGTGGAGGTCCGATAGGCAGTCGCTCCATGTAAAATACTGGTATTCAGCTGCATCCGGTTAGACTGGAAGCCGACCCCAACATAGTTGGGAAAAGGCTAGGCAGATGATGTGATTATACTAGCAGCGCCCCGCGGTTTTACCCGCATAAGTGTTGATCCCGTGGGAGTATCGGGATAAAAAGTATCCTATGTATTATTCTAATGTATAAGCTATATTACTGTAAAGTTTCATCAAAAATCCGTTCTGTAGTTTTTGCGTGAAAGAGGAACAAACATCCATCCATCTATCCTAACAAACTTTCGCGTTTATAATATTATATAGTAGGAAATATGGATGTAGTGTGAAAGTTGTGTGTGGAGGTGGAGTGAGGGTGTGTGTGTGGGTGTGTGGGGGTGTGTTCACTTTACCCAATAGAATATTTTTCCGCTTCTAGCCACTTTAGTTTGCAGTCATGAACAGAGAGAAGGTAAAAGAGAAATTGTGAATTTCTCAGCACATAGTCTGGATTTGTACCCGGTTGGTGGCAATAGGCTCGCCCCCTACTACATAGGACTTAAACAGGTACACCTATGCTTAACCTTTTCAGGGCAACAAGCGTGATGTTTTGTTATAATTCTCACGCACTGTGTTCTTTTATTTAAAAAATATAAGTAGTATTTTTCTACCGTAATTCTTTTCTATTGCACGTTCTAACAAATCATTTCTATTCGCGCCAATCATTTCATCTCAATTTCGAACATGTCAAAAATCGTTGAACCTTTCATTTTTATTCACGCCAATTTTTAATAAAAATTATATTTAATTAAAAAAAATATTCAGTCGACTGATTTTCAACGGCTAGTATTATCCTACAACGTCGCTAGCCAAGACAATACTGCCAGTTATTAATAGTGCGTCATAGACAAAAGACTTCTCTATGGTTGAACGCCTCTACGATATGGGGGCTAAATAATGGGGTGTCGGTTTGAAGTTTTTAATATTGTGAAATATCAAACGCGAATGGGAGAGTACCATCTCGTTAATATGCGGGATCAAAGACTGTTGTGCAGTCAGGGAACTTGATTGTTTAGCAAATTGACTATGTACAGACGCCAGCACCACAGATTACTGAATAGTTACCAGCACATCAAGCTACCCGAAACTGACAAATTTTTCCAATCAATTTTGAAACTTATTCTTTGGTAATAAAGTTGAAAATTTATTAAAGAAATTTGACAGATTGTAGTAGCTTGATGTGCTGGCGTCTGTACCTAAACTGTCCGTGTTCGAATTCTAATTTTTTGGCAGTTGTATGAAATGACACACGGCAAATTGACGCAGGGTGTCAAATCTATACATAACTTGCAGCGCCCCGCGGTTTCACCCGCATAAATGTCGAACCCGTGGGAATATCGGAATAAAAACTATCCTATCTCCTTTCCCGGGACTCAAACTATCTGTATACTAAATTTCATCTAAATCAGTTCAGCGTGCAGCGGTTTAAGCGTGAAGAGCACAGACTAAGAAGTACCCTTGTGAAGAGGTAACAGATACACTTTCGTAATTATAATAATATATTATTATATTTTCTCTACCTGCGTCTGTTTTTCCGAGCGCATACAAACCAAATCTCTTCAAAGTGAGAGTGAACAGGCTTCTTCTGGATAAGCTCGCTCCATCGTCGACTTTGTCTCTGTCACCTTTGACCTAGACTAGAGTCAAGAGCAAGTCCATTTCAAATTAAAAAAAAATTAGTATGGATAATAAATTTATTTCGTTTGCCGTGTATCTGTGTGACCGCGTTGATCTTAAAAACTACGCAATGAATTGATGCGGTTTTCACCTTTGGTGTAGGTAAAATAGTTTCATATTAAACTTAAATATAAGAAAGAAATGTCGACCTAATTTAGGAACGGTCATATCTGTAGTACCTATAACTAAGTCACATTATATCTGCACCTCGCTCGATGACACCGGAGTTCGCTGATGATGACGATGATAGACATAGCATCTCTATTCATTCATTTTTTTTACCCGACTGCTGATTGTATATGTGTGAGGTTTAGATTGAAGTATCCCTACATTTATGTTCGCATAACTGGTCAAAATTTAGGGAGCAGCTGATTTTTTTTTGTGATTTCAGGATTGGTCCCATAATAAAAGTTGTTCATAATGATGAGTACAATGACCTCTTAAGAGGCTGTTGGTGTTTTTCCAATAACCCTGTATATTTATTAATTAATAAATTAATAAGCGAGGTGCAGAGATATTGTGATTTGTGACCGTATTATACTTATTAACTAATTCCATGGTTATAGATATTCCATACAGTTTTCACTAAAGAGGTTACTACACAACTTATACAGTCTAATACAAACCTTCGGTCCATTTTACGACTTGTTCTTGATAGACAGAGTTAATAAACCCTAGGTCCTTCTCTTTTACAGCCAAATCAGTAAAAAAGAATAATAAAAACCGACCTGAGACTCCACAAAAAAATAATTTAATTTTTTTATATCCATTTCCTAACCTTTTACGAGGTATGTTTTATTTCGCGCCATTTTTAACGTCAAAATAAACGAATTGCCTCCAAAAGTGAATAAGTTTTTCATTAGACAAGATATTTTTTTTCTAATGTCCTCAAAATGCGTCGCGAAGATCCTATCTCGTCCTTTCATAAGGCTCTCCATAGACATTAAAAAAAATATAAAGAGTTCTTAGGAAAAAAGTTGAAGATTTTCCTTCGGAGAGGCAGGAGGGATAAATGTTTGTTTTAAGACGGATGCGGTACGTTTTCTTTTTTTAGGTGTATTTTAAGAATAAAAATATTATTAAAACCTTATTTAGGTTTTAGTACCTATAATAAATGATGTTATAATTTATATTCCTCTTTATCTTCTAACTCGCTGACCTAGCGAACTTTGTATCGCCTCAGAATCAAAAAAGCTGTTTCATACAAAATGAATGAGAAAATGAACCTCATTTTTTTTTCGAAAATTTTCCAATGTTTACATAATTATTCTGCTATTCGAGGCGGAGACAAATCAAACAAATCAAAGATCATAAAAGCCGTTCTTGAGTTAAAATGGTGTAACCGACTTTGTTTTGTTAATATAAAAGTGTGTTCGAGTACCCATTTCATATTTTCGACATATTTACCAGGTTGGTAAAGTAAATGTTTATTGGATTTAACTCTGAATAAAGGAATCCGATAGCACTTGAATTTGTAGCTGACATTTTTAAAACGATTTTTCCCATTTTTGAAGTGAAAACTTCTTCGCGCGCGTTGGGCATTTTGTGAGATGGGAAAAAACCATTGAATTCGCGCCAGTGTTACCGTAAGCGCCACCGCTTCGGATGTGTTCGGCTGTCCTCGGGATGTACTCGGTTTTAATGTATATCCAATATGTCAGTGAGTGATGGCAAAGTATTCTGTTTGTGTTTTGTTTTCACTTCTGTCGGCACTCCCGGAGTGCCACTGTATTCTTTTTTTAATGGAAAATACTAACAAATTTGGAACAATCGATTCTTTCTTACTTCCGAGCCTCAAAACTTCGAAGCACCGTAAATAATGTAGGTATTATTGCATATTTCTCGAATGTAAAGTCGTCCACCGTCCGCCATCTTGGTTCCCTCAATGAGGCAATACAGCTGAAGTGTTGCCCACTTAGAAAATGTTGCCAAGTTAAATTAATACTTCACGCTACGCACTGAAGAGGGTAGGCTGGTCATTTTTTATTCCGGTATGAAAATATATCATGAAATATTTTTGGGTTATCGAGAAGGTATTTTTTAGAGAAATGTTTTTTGAGATGAAGCTGGGTCTAAGTGAGGGCTGCTTGTTTCGATATTTTTGAGGACAAAATCACTCTTCAAAAGTGCTGATAAAAATCTCTTCTCTTCGAATGAATATTGTTAAAAGCATAAGTCGACGATGATGGACGTAGACGTTAAGAATTGTAGAAAATATAGAAATGAAAATGTTGTCCAGAGCGCACAAAATGGAAATTTTCAAATTCATAACTTTAATTCGAGCGAAGACTCGTTTTTTCTTCAATTTTTTTTTTTTTATATTGTTTTGTACTGCAATAAATTACAATTGTAGCGATTCGTCACACCTTTGAAAATATATATATACTAGCTTTTGCCCGCGACTTCGTTCGCGTGGAATAGTGACTTCCGGCAGATTTTTGGTTTTACCCACATAGTTCCCGATCTCGCGGGAACTCTTCAAAAATCAACATAATACAACGGAGCCAATTTTAAATTTACGAAACGATCAATCCACAATTCCACGACAGTACCGAAGCGCTCGGCCGATACCCAGCCAAATGCGTGTAACGAAACCATAGCGCGATCTATTTCGATCCCAACGCCATCTATCGAGCATAGTGACAACTCGGATTATTTATCTATACCTACTCCGTTCGGGCATTTTCTTTGTACTAAAAGTTTTATTATATTGATATTATTTTTTTCATACCTTTTTACTATTTATTTACTTTTTTCCGATGAATTAAAACAATAACATGAACCGAACTCGTGTAACGATCGACACCATTGCGCGATCACCAACTCGACATATAGTACTAATAGAATTATCTATACTCCGTTAGAGCATTTTCTTTGTCCTAAAAGTTGTATTATATTATTATATTTTCATACCTTTTTACTATTTATTTACATTTTTCCGATGAATTTTCAGTACTGAATTGATGCCGACTCTTGACCAATAGATGGCGCTGTATGTCCGGAATAAATTTTATTTTTTGTAATAAAAACTATCCTATGTCCTTTCTCAAGTTCCAAGCTATGTCTGTACCAAATTTCACACAAATCGGTTCAGTAGTTTAGGCGTGAAGCAAAGACAGACAGACAGAAAGACAGACAGACAGACAGACAGAGTTACTTTCGCATTTATAATATTAGTTTGGATTTTTTAATAATATTTGCAGATGATTTAAACTATTTTAAATAAATCTATATTTTGAAAGAAATAAGCAGTAAATAAAAAATGAAAAAATGAAAAATCATTAATCTGAACTGCTTTAAACAGTTCCATATGAGCCTAACGTTCAAAACAGTATTTTTTACTAATTCCAAAATGTTACCGTCATGACAGGAAACTTTAACGTTTTAAGTAGCTAAAAGGTCACAAAATTAACTGCTTTATTCATTTGGTGATTTCGTTCAAACCATTGAAAACTTACTTGTTTACAGTAATGGTGGTTTTCCTTTATTTTTTGTTGTTTTTTTTTTAATTTACTGTTTTACAAACATTTCTTCTTACTGTAGGTACTTACTGTATAAAGTCTTAATGAAATCGCTTTAATGTATTATAGGCAAGTGTAACCTATTTTTTTTTTTTTTTAGTATTGGAAATCATCAAATGACTCCTCCCCCTCTAGGTGGAGCGGAAGGGAGTGTCAGACTATTACTGACTAAAACCCACCCGTGTTCCTTCCTTAGCCCTTTATGTTCCGGGGCAGCGGTAACCCTTTCGGACAATCCCGCTGACCCGGCAGGCTTTGGCCCTAACGGGCCCTTTCCCTTGTGCTAGCATCTCTTTGAGGCGCGCGTGGAACATTATACGCGCCGTCCGGCACGGGCCTGGTCCTGATTGGACGGTGAGCTACCCATTACTCTCCGTCCGCAGGCACGCGCCTACGGCGGCTGGGAGTCGTCACGCAACTCCCGACGCCCCGAGCGTCTCCCGCGGCGGCTGGGACGTGAGGCTCTGTCCCTCAACCGTCCTGCCACCTCCTTCGCTAGCATGACTGCTTCGCAGAAGGAGGTGACTGCCTCCCATTCCAGGTCACCGCTGCTGCCGATCGCCTCTATTAGGACACGGCGGTGCTCCGCCCAAGCGGGGCAGACGCACGGTGGAGCATACGGTGGAGACCGTATGCTCCACCGTGCGCTCTGGGCGATCCTCGCAATGGTGACACCCGGGCGTCTCCTCCCGCCTGATGATGTGCAGGAACCTCCCGAAACATCCGTGTCCGGTGAGGACCTGCGTCAGGCGGTAGGTGAGAACGCCGTGACACCTCTCTAGCCACTCCTCAAAGAGGGGTCTTATCGCCAATATCGTGGCGTGCCCAGGCAAGTATACCTTGACATACTGATTACACCTGCAGTATTGTCTCTCCTTTCTCTCAAAATATATCCAAAGGTTGTCTTTAAAATATCGTTGTTAGCGATAAGTCCGCCCGTTGTGTCACCCCTTGTAAAAAATTCTACATGTATATCTAAATAGTATTCTATTCTGATTCAAATAATAATAATAATAAGATTTATTTTCTCAAAAAAAAAAAAAAAAAAAAAAAAATTCTCACCACAATATTACAAAATACATATTAGATGGTATCAGAGTCAGACAGCATTTTAATATTGTGGGAGACTGGTGCCTAAACTAGGCTCTAGGCCTGTATTTCAGGACACCAGGTCTCAAATACTACAGGAATACAAAAAATATACCGTAAAATCATCACTAATTATTATCTATAAAACACCCTCCGAATTTAATCTTTTAATAAAACTCACTCAAATTCCCTTTAGCAACTCTAAATTAAAAAATAACAACTCGAACCAAAGAGTCTTTGACACAGATCAATGCTAATGTGTGCCGACCTCGTCATGTACAAGTCGTGATGGTAAACTAATGACGTAGGTAATGAAATGAGCTCATAGCACTTGTGATTGTTGCGATTCTATAGATGTCTACAGAGTGACGTACGTGGGGGGCCGTATTCATAGTGTTGTTTGGGCCTGTCATTTTGGGACGGTGTAGGATTTCGACGCCCTTTTATTCGTAGGGAATTTTTAGATGCTCTCCGTTTGAAGACGAAGGCTTAATGTTGACGACCATCTTTATCATAATCAGACAAGCTTGCTTCTGGATCTAACTATAGGTATACAGGCTGGTGGCAGTGAAACGACGTCCAAAGACAAATTTTAGAAGCCTCTGCCCAAGGGCTTTCTGAAACACCCCTATGACTATGACACGTTATGTTTAGCGATTAGGGATGCATGATAAAGCCTCCTCGTGTAGCGCAGTTTGTTCCGTCAGTTACTCAACTGAACCGAGCGCTCGGCGAATCCTGGACAGTCACACCCAACACCTTATTTGACTGGCGAATTCTTCCCTTGCGGTGGTAGGGCTAACGCCCGCCTGGTTTGCGACCAGCCTCCCACCGGAGTCCGGCGTCAAGCAGTCTGCTGTTTTTCGTCGACGCATGTGAGTTCCAGTGCCTTAGGTATCTTCTGGGCACGCTCGTTCCATCATAAACCTCATCCATCACTTTCCATCAGGCGTGATCGAGGTCAAGAGCGGGCCCATTCAGCAATAAAAAAAAAGGTAATAGTTTTCAATATTTTTTTGGGAAACTCAGACTTTTTTGGTTTTCTATCTCTGAACAGCTATTAAAAAAAAATGATACATTTAATTTATGGTTTACAATCGATTGAAAAAACTATCTGTCTAACCATCACCCAACCGGTTTTACGGGCCACAACACAATGCATAGTAATATTGCTGCATAATTTACACATCGAGAAATCATTTTTTTTTTATCAGCTTTGTTGCGCGTTGTCTCCGTAACTCCAAACATACCATAATCAGCCTATAACGTACCCACTGCTGGGACACAGACCGCCTCTGTGAGAGGGAATGGGCCGTAATCCACCACGCAAGCCCAGTGGGGGTTGGTAGATGGCATATAAAATTACAAGAACAAGAAAAATACATGTCACATACAAAAAACACTCCGGAAGTCCCGACAGAAGTGAAAACTTGAACAATTACGTGTGTATTTTTTTAATCGTCATATAAACAAAACACAAACAGAATACTTTGCCATCATTCACTGACATATCGGAAATACAATTAAAACCACGTTAGTAGAAACTCTAAAACTCCATTCATACCTGTGAAACGCTCTCTCTAAAACACGATGTGCCATATTAACGCCCAAGTAGGGGTTTTCAGTTTTATTACGAACATTTACACAGCGTAATTTACTTGCTAACATCACCAAGCTCGTTTTCAAATAAACAACTGAAGGTACGTTCAATCGCACGTTTCAGAGTAAACTATGAAAACGCCCTTTATCATCATCATCATTTTCCTGCCCTATTACCAATTTACTTGGAGTCGGCGCAACGTGTCTTTTTCTCCACTTCTCTATTAGTCGTCATCTTCGTCGACAAGTCCTAGAGTGGAGACCTCTTATTGGCAAGAGTAGTGTGGGACAACCCCAGCTAGATGGATGGCCTTAAAACGGTGGCTGGGACAGACTGGATGCGGAAGGGGGAGGACAGGATGGCGCAGCCTGGGAGTGGCCTATGTCCAGCAGTAGACTGCGATAAGCTGAGTTGATTGATTGTTGATTCGTCATCTCGGTAGTCACTCCCATTATAGCCATAATCATCTTTCACACAGTCCATCCATCGTTTCTTTGGTCCTTTCATAATCGGCCTATAATGTTCCCACTGCTGGGACACAGGCCTCCTCTCGGTAAGAGGGAGTGGGCCGTAATCCACCACGCGGGCCCAGTGCGGGTTGGCAGATGTCTTTGGTCGTTTACCGCTACGAAATAAAGGCGCTGTCAATGTCCAAACATGGATGTCTGGTTGACTGTATGCTCACTTAATTTCGCATGACCATTTCATTAGGTGTAATAACAATAAAATGCTGTTGACTGTATACCGTAGCCTAAGTGTGTCAACGTAAACAAACTTTTATGTCTATCTAGATTACTTGGCACACTGCCATTGTATCCCTTTTGACTGCTCAGTTATACCGAGGTCAAATTAAGTGTCGTTGTATTAGCATCATAATTGCGACCTACTTTCAATCGATCAATTTGAAGGATATTACTAATCCATTGCTTCATGTGTTCGAAAAATTTGTCTGCTCAACAACGTAAACAACGCAATGTATGTTGTTGAACTGTCATAATGAAAGCCATTGCTACTGTTAGTGTACGCCTTTGCCACGCCTGGTTCACAGTTTTCTAACAGAGAGTTATAGGAATTTCTTGGTTATTAATTTGTCCTACGGTAAGGTAAAACCAGCCTCTTCTAATCCTAACTTTTATAATAATATTATAAATGCGAAAGTAAGTTTGTTACCTTTTCACGCCTAAACCACTGAACCGATCATCAGGAACTCTTTTCCCGCGCCACCTCGAACCAGGGGACGCGATAGACTAACAAAAAAAAAAAAACTGTAACCATGAATTCAGCATATGAATCTAGACTGGCGTAAAAAAATTTCGTTGGTTATCAAAAAAATTCTGCTGTTTCATAGACAAATGCAATACCTACTTACGCGGTCAAAATGTATGGAAACACTTTTTTTTTTTACTTCCGGGAACTAGTAGGTATCATATGCTGAATTCATGTCTAAAGTCTGCGCAATGGTAAAAAAAAATCCTCTGTAAGTGTTACTTATAATGTGACATTTATTCGACTCTAAGGGCTGATTTTACCAAAGTCAGATATATTTTAATCGTGGAATAAAATTGTCGTCTGACAGTTCTAGTATGGAAAAACTGTCAAAAATTCAAAATTTATTCTCAGGTTAAGACTTATTCTAGGTATAAAAGTTTGGTGGAATGCGCCCTAAGTACAGACTATAAATACGGAAGACTGCGTGTATTTCTATATTACCGTGGTACAGCAGCAAGCTCTTTGACGAACCCACAGTTCGATAAAATGTAACACAGGGCTGTCACCTACGCCATGTTTTATTATTGAAGTGAAAACCCAATGGCTTGGCACGATGGCAAGAGAACGGACGGTATGTCTTTATTTCCATGGAAGGTGGGTAGGCCTTTAGTGTGGGACGCAACGTGTGTCGATACTCTTGCGCCATCCGATCTTCCTGGCTCGGCATGCTGTGCTGGCGCTGCGGCTGCGGCTGCGGAAAATCTCAAGCGGCGAAAATATAATATCCTTATCGGAAATTATATTTTCGAGCCGTTTGGGTTGAAACCCTTGGGCCGTGGGGCCCGAGTGCTCATGATCTTTATAAAGAAATTTCGAAACGGCTGGTTGACACTTCCCATCACCCAAGGGCTGGCTTTTACCTTGGCCAAAGCCATACAACGTGGTAATGCCGCCAGTCTCTTGGGTACATTACCAGTCGACAGCGATGCGAACGAATTTTTCGACGCTATATTTTAGTTTCTGTATCAGTTTTAGTTAAGTTAGGATTTAATTTTGTTATTTTTAGTATTAATTCAATTTTTGTTATAAGTACCTAGTACAACTATATATATATTTTTGTTAGCTTTTTAAACTATGTAAATAAATACTACACAAAAAATAAAACAAAAAATTAAAAAAAAAGTGATAACTTCTTTTTTTTAATTTTTTTTTTGGCGCGTTGGGCATTTTTTGAGATGGGAAAAAAAAATTGAACTCGCGACACTGTTACCGACACCGCGCTACATTCGGATATGTTCGGCTGTTCTCGGGATGTACTCGGTTTTAATGTATTTTCAATATGTCAGTGAGTGATGGCAAAGTATTCTGTTTGTGTTTTGTTTATATGACGATTCAAAAAATACACACGTAATTGTTCAATTTTTTACTTCTGTCGGCACTTCCGGAGTGTTTTTTGTATGTGACATGTATTTTTCTTGTTCTTGTAATTTTATATGACATCTACCAACCCCCACTGGGCCTGCGTGGTGGATTACGGCCGACTCCCTCTCACCGAAAGTAGGCCTGTGTCCCAGCAGTGGGAACATTATAGGCTGATTATGCTTATGTAAATTTATGTCAAACATAAAAACCATGTCACTCTTTTTTTGGCCAATAATATAAAAGTGTCATCACATCAACACACAAAATAATATTCTGTTCTAAACCTTGTTTGACAGCCCTACACCTAGATCCCCTCCCACTAGGGTTGTGCAACAATAGCGCCGTGGGGTTGTAATTAAAAAAAAGCGCGTAACGTGCTGGCGTGAATTTTCACGCGTACCTACCACTCAATGGGTTGTCTATGTGTGCGTATTTATAATATTGCGCGCGTATGTGTTTGAATTAGGAACGCATGTTCGCGATTTGAAATATATTTTTTTCCTTTTTTTTGCCTCGTTTTTTTTCTTTTCGAAGTTTTCTTCCTTTTCTTTTTAATATTTATTGTCTTTGGACCGAATGCTTTTGAAATAATTGGTTCGTAGTGGTTTCTTTTTTAATTTGGTTATATCGAAAATACTAAGTATGTAAAATATTATGCAAAATAAAAGTTACTTTTATTTTTCAAGAAGATGGAAGTATGGTCTATGGCCAATTAACAAAAGTAAAATCGCAAACACAAAAATTGCCCCTGTCGCATGTGTGTACCGAGCCTAAAATCATGAGATATGTTATAAAACGCGTCAGTAAGTAATTAAAACACTACCTCGTGTGTAATCAAGCCTTATTTATTTAAATATATACGACTATCTATGGTGCCACATGGGGTGAAAATATTTACTTATGTATACACATTAGGCAGCTGTTTGGGACATCGAGACTTAGAAAACTTCTCAACAAATAAAGAATTAGGGAGATTTAGTGTGGGAGAGCAGTGGTGGCCAAGTGGTAACGGCCGCGACTTACGAGTTGTAGGTCGTAGGTTCGAATCCAGACTGGCGCTTTACTTTGTGTAAGTTATTTCATCACCACTGCTCTCAAAACGGTGAAGGAAAACATCGTGAGGAAACTGGCATGTCCTAGAACCAAAAATTCGAAAACATGTGACATCTGCCAACCCGCACTGGGCCCGCGTGGTGGATTACGGCCCACTCCCTCTCACTGAGAGGAGGCCTGTGTCCCAGCAGTGGGAACATTATAGGCTGATTAGGTATGTTAGTGTGGAGACAGAAATATTATTAACCGACTTCAAAAAAATGAGGAGGTTGTCAGTTTGGTTGTATTTTTTGTTGCTGAACTTTATTACAAAAAAAACTACCTACTTATAGGTAACAAAATACTACGAAGTGAAAAATAACTTTAATTTCGGAAGTCGATGGCAAAAAACGAAAATACAAAACCAAAGACCGACTCTTTTAAAGTATTTTTCACTTTATAGTGTATTTTTGTCAAACTACCAAAAAAAGACACTATTCAGTGAAAATTATACCTATACTATAAAAGAGTTTATTACAATTCACTTTTTAGATGTTATTCCCCCCCACACAAATTAGTAACCGCTAAGTGCTTGGTGAACGGTGAGAGGAAGCTATAACATACACAAAGTGGATTAAAGCCTATCCCATCCAAAAAACAATTTGATGTCTGTAAAGTCGGTTTACGGACGATAATTTTACCTGATAACGTCATAAGCCGAACGCTTAGTCCAATCGTGCCTCTCTATCGCTTGTGCCGCGCTCTCGCTTGCACGCTCGGCTCAGGCGGAACATGACAATGAGTCATGCTTTTTCGTGCGTACAGTCAGCGTTTATCGATTTATAAGACGTTATCACGTCAAAAGGTCGACTTGTATTGACAAAACTGCAGCGCCTGTTCCATAGAAATTTTCATATATCTATGGCCTGTTCGAACCGTATGCATGCGCATTGCACTTCATAGCTGGTATCTACGAGTAAATGCGTAACACACTATCAGTAGCAATGGTTTTAATTTTGACAGTTCAACAACATCCATTGCGTTATTTACGTTGTTGAGCAGAGAATTTTTTCTAACATATGAAGTAATGGATTAGCAATACCTATCTCTTTTTTTAGTTCTAACGATTTGCTTCAAATACCTAGTACTTACCTACTCCGACCATCGTAGAAGATCGATTTTAAGGCAGTAACAGCCACAGGTGGTGTGATTTTTGGTCAGATCAGGCGGATCTGAAGGTAGATCTGGAAATGACCATGTCATGTCCATGTCATGTAAGTATAGTAAACTAGGAAATAATAAAAGAACGAAAACAGTAAGATAGAAAAATATTTTATTTGGGACAAGCACAGCGGGGCATAAAACTTTATCAATCGGAATCGGTTTCATTTTGACAGTTCAACAACATTCATTGCGTTGAGCAGACAAATTCAAACATAAGAACCAATGGATTAGCAATTTGCTTCAAAATGATTCAGATTCCGACTGACAGTGTGTTAAGCAATTAGGGAGCAGGAAATTCAAACGTTAAAAAGGAGCATTATGATCATTAGAATTATAATCATTAGAATCATTAATATATCTTTCAAGTTAGATTTGTACCATTAAGCACTTTTCCATAATAGATTTGTTGTTATGGTAGGCACCTACAAATCTAACTTAGAAAGATGTACCTATTAATGATTATAATTCTGTAAATACGTACCTGTTATAGTCGCGAATCAAATTTTGATCAAGATGAAACCTGACACTGACCTGAAAATTGCAAAAAACGTAAGTAAATTTGAATTTCGCGGTCTACCACAGCGCAATCACCTTAAATTTACTACACCTGAGTTTCCATGACGAGCATAATCAGCCTATAGTCCCACTGCCCACACACCCTGCCCTGTTTTCCACTGCTGGGACACAAGCCTCGATGCGCTAAGAAGATTTTGAAGGATATTGTGACTATTGCTTCATATGTTTGGAAAAGTGTGCTCAACAACGTAAATAACGCAACGAATATTCTTGAACTGTCAAAATGAAATCCATTGCTACTGATTGTCTGTTACGAAATTACCCCCTAACCTAACCTAAACCACTATTTTCAACTTTTAATTATATAATACTAGCTTTTGCCCGCGACTTCGTTCGCGTGGAATAGTGACTTCCGGCAGATTTTTCGATCCCAACGCCATCTATCGAGCATAGTGACAACTCGGATTATTTATCTATACTCCGTTCGGGCATTTTAGTTTTACTAAAAGTTTTATTATATTGATATTATTTTTTTCATACCTTTTTACTATTTATTTACTTTTTTCCGATGAATTAAAACAATAACATGAACCGAACTCGTGTAACGATCGACACCATTGCGCGATCACCAACTCGACATATATAGTACTAATAGAATTATCTATACTCCGTTAGAGCATTTTCTTTGTACTAAAAGTTGTATTATATTATATTTTTATACCTTTTTACTATTTATTTACATTTTTCCGATGAATTTTCAGTACTGAATTGATGCCGACTCTTGACAAATAGATGGCGCTGTATGTCCGGAATAAATTTTATTTTTTATTTTATTTTTTATTTAATTTTTTGTAATAAAAACTATCCTATGTCCTTTCTCAAGTTCCAAACTATGTCTGTACCAAATTTCACACAAATCGGTTCAGTAGTTTAGGCGTGAAGCAAAGACAGACAGACAGAGTTACTTTCGCATTTATAATATTAGTTTGGATTTGGATTATAAATGCGAAAGTGTGTCTGTCTGTCCGTCTGTTACCTCTTCACGCTTAAACCGCTGAACCGATTTAGATGAAATTTGGTATAGAGATAGTTTGAGTCCCGGGAAAAGACATAGGTTAGCTTTTATTCCGACATTCCCACGGTATCGACACTTATGCGGGTGAAACCGCGGGGCGCTGCCAGTATTCTATATACAACGCTAACAACCGAACAAGCTTTGCAAATAAACATAAAATAATGACTTCAACCTTATGTAATGAAAGAAAACTTTTATAAATATGTACTTTCTAATCACATGACGCGTGTGTAGGTACAGCTTAGTGCATGCATCTAGGTTTAAAGTACCTAGACGCCTGTGCGGGCCGCACGCACTTTTCAAGACTAGCTACCGTTTCCATTATACCCGTGATAATGTCGGATATAATCTCACTATAATATTAAAACTTCTTCGAAAGCCTAGGTTGAGCTTAATAGATTATCCTAATTATAGGTATTGTTATCATTTTACTGTTAAAACTTGATAAAATAGTAATATTTTGCATAACCTAAATATTAAGGAATAATGTAGCAAAACATAGAAAATATTCCAAACGGATATTATCCACCTTTTATGTTGTTGATATTTTGGATGACGGTAGATAGAAACTCCCAGTGGCGGGGGGAATCATTCTTGTTCGAGACATCAACCAGAACGGAGCTCCGGCCTACAGTCAGTTGATTAGTACCAGTGACGTTATTATGTGGAATAGATCGACCAGATGTCATGTAAGTTAATTGATATTATTATCTTGATTATTACTGATAACTATGGGTTCTGTAAATGTAATAATATGGCCAATAATGCCAATGTTTTAAAGTGTATAATGGAATATTCCTAGCTATTGTTATTATGCTGCTATTATTCTGAGTTCTCTTGGACCATTGTCCAAGAGTTATAATTAATTGTTTTTAAAATAATGATAATTTATGGCAATATAAGAAATTTGTTGATAGAATACTTTAAAACTGTTTCCATGGAGTTTCTTGTCCTTCTTCTCCATGATGACCTAGATTTGGAACGGACAACTAGTTTTCTGATTTATTATCTACTGACAAGCCTAAAATGAAAATAAATGTCTAGCTTGTCTTTCTGTGCTTTATTTCATAAAATCCTTTCCCTGCATATCATATTCATAGTTACACTCTGATATTCAAAGCTTTATATTTGGGTAATATATGTATACATATACTATTGATTCTACACCATTTTCTAACAAGCTGGAGTGTGCGCTCTCCGTAGGCACGTATCTCTGTTCCGTTGGCCGCGAAAAGTTTGTAGCCCGCATTCTCCGCCGGCCTTGAATATTTCTGGCTTCGAGCTGCTAATACCGATATGTCGGCACTCGGCTCCCGTGTCGACAAGAAATCTTTCTCTATTTTAGTGTCGATCACACATAGGCGGCGGCTTGGTTGGTTTACATCGACACCCGCCACTATCGATGTACAGACCACATCAAGCTACTACAATCTGTCAAATTTCTTTAATAGATTTTCAACTTTATCGCTAAAGCATAAGGTTCAAAGTTGATTGGGAAAATTTGACAGTTTCGGGTAGCTTTCTACAAGGCCTACAAAGTCCTCACATTTACAAACTGCCACCGCAAATCAATGGAAACCAACCCCAGTCATTCTTAACGAGCCTAGCTCCCCTCTTGCGCACACACACATCACTCACGCACTTTTGCACACACATACACATATTTACAAACACACACACACGCAGCCACTGTTGAGGGTCGACGTATGTTGATATTTCAGAGCGTTGACTCGCCTAGACCGACCCAGTTAGGGGTTTTATAAAATTCAGTGATGGATGAAAAATTGTGTAGCTTGAGTTCTTTAGAACATTATAGGTTGAGATTTCTGAGAGGGGCTTGTGGCTAAGTAATAACAGCCGCACGGGTCATTTGATCCGTGGATGGGTGACCATCTTTACATATCAAGACCCCTCCGTACCTCGGAAAGCATGTTAAGCCGTTGGTACAGGCGATCAATCGTGGATTTTTGTCAGTCGTTATGGGTCGTCAGAAGCCCAAGAGGCACAGAGTGGTCTTGATATGTAAAGATGGTCACCCATCCACGGATCAACCGCGGCTAGCGTAGCTTACTTACTACGACTTATGAGTTGTAGGTATTCGGTCGAACCCAGGCAGGCACTTTACTTTGTGTAAATAATTTCATCACCACTGCTTTCATAATGGTGAACGTCCTCCAAAAGGCGAAAGCTATTATGTCCAACTACACATTTACACACCATCCATAAACCGTTTCTTTGCGAAATAAGTAGACTCCCAGTCGATATGTAATCGTGCACTCAAATAGAAGTTCCGGTAAAAAATGAACACTGAAAAATATGTTAGAGCAGCCTGTAGGTACATGTATACAGGATGTTTCCGGCGTACTGCCGGTGGGTGTCTATCAGACCGAACCGTATCGTTTCGTGTTTAAAATAATGTGTTCACCCATCCACGATCCGACCGCGGCAAGCGTAGCTTAAACTTCTAGTGACCCGTGCGGCTTTGATCATTTAGCCCCGGCATCCAATTTCCAAAATTATTATTAAAATATTAAATTAGACTAATAAAATTTTTATACTTTTTTTTTATTATTATGATAATTTTATTGTTAAAATAAAAATATAATATCCTAACCTAGCTAAAACTATTAACAAACTTACTAAAATTAATTACTTGAGAACTTAAAACATAGCTTTACACGTCTAACTTAGGGTGCTTGTACACGGTGCATGTAGCTGGAGCAAGTAAAGATGCGGGTTACACGCGTGAGTAATATGCGCAAGCTATTTGTTCTTCACTTCACTTCACTAGACCCGCACATGTTTTTAAACGATATGTTTACGATGCATATAACTCGCGCAAGTGCCTCAACATGCGCAAGCTACATGCACCGTGTACAAGCACTCTTAGTCAAATAACCCGCCTTTAACTGTTCCCGGCGATTATTAGAACCTTGGGTCGTGGTGATACGTTTAGGTGTGACAGTTCCCCGATATAAAGGCATGCACTCACTCCAGGAAGCGCACACGACTGCGCTACAAATGCAATTGAAGCTGTCCCTCACACGGTTACCTATGTTGGGTGTTGACAGATTAAACTTCAAACATCATAATACTGCGATGTTCAGACAGAGGCAGTGGCGGACTACTTCTTCTTTATAGTGTCGATGATTCCATTTATAGATACAGGTATCTATACAAATAATAAGAGATTATTATACAAGTAGCTAAAATGTCCCATTATACGAGGTAGTTTTACTCCCGAACTTTAGCGAGGGAGTAAATAGAAACCGAGTTATAATGGGTTTTTGGCGCCGTGTGCACTCTACTTTTCACTACGATTGCGAGAAAATAATACAATCCAATACAATATTACATAACATAACATAATCAGCCTATAATGTTCCCACTGCTGGGACACAGGCCTCCTCTCTGTATGTGTGTGATATTAAATAGTTTATTTTATTAACAATTAAATGTACAATTCTCGATGTTTGACATGTTTTTCCTGGCAACTTAATTTTAGTCCTCTGTGAAGATGAATGTTGAGTTGTCTGTGGGGTAAACGTGGGAGATACACGTAGTTCCAGGTTTGAGGGTCCCTCCTTCGAATGTTCTGAATAGAGAATCAGCCGAGTTGACTCATCCCTTGATCTCGATGGTCATGGTCTAATTGGGAGAATATTGATGCGTTCCGTGATACGCTGGGTGATATGAAATTTGCTTCTTTTTCTTTTATTCACAATAATATAATTAACGTTTACATGAAATGTAATCATGACAGATTATTTTCGCATCATTAATTTCACAGTAGAAAAAATAATTAAAAGATTTAAATTACTAAATTATCAGCTAGGTTTAAATTAAATAGCCATTGTAGTGTTTGATAAAGACACAATTCCACTGCGACGTAGGATGTTACCAAAGACTTTAGTATTATAATATACTCTATAATATGGATGTTACGCACGTTAGTTGCGCGGATTCATTTTCATTTCATTCCATAGATAATATATTTCTATGATCCATTCCAAGGTTGCCTGGATTAAGAGATCGCAGAAAGCGATAAGGCCGCCCATTGTACATTTTGTAGTGTTTGGTGTATTTTGGCTATGTATCATTGTGGTGTACAATAATAGTAGATTGTTTGCCAAGGGAGTAAACAACTATTTTGAAGGCGAGAGTGTTTCAAAGTACGTCACTCGAACTTAAAATAGTGTTGCTCCCGAGGTGGACACTACTTTTTATCACCCTCTATGAAAAAATAAGTAGGTAAGTGCAACTTATGAATAAGATAAGAATAGTACCTTCGTTTATTTATTTACTTACAATTTTTTCCACTTTAGCCCTGGATCGAAAGAACTGGAAGTCATGGACAGAGGCCTTTGCCCAGCAGTGGGATGATGCAGGCTAACAGTAATAGTAATTTTTGAGTAAACAGTTACGAACGAAGGCAGAATGCTTTTCACGCGTTTTTTTTTATTTTTCAGAAACTTTTTTTTTTTTTTTTGCTCACGCGCGTTTTACTTTATCATAGAGCCTGTTACTTGTTAATATAACGTTCGTGGTTGATCTCTTTGGTGATTGGAACATTTACTAACAATATCCACATTCCAAATTCAAATCACTTTTAGTCCCTGTTTACGAAGAACACACTAGCTCTTTTTGAATAGATGTGATAAAAAATAAATGAAGTTCTCTTTTTAAACTCAGTCTGATATTTCAAACCGTGTTTGCTGCTTAGTATCGGAGTTTGACATTACACCTGTCAAATTACTATCTGGGTTTAAAACGAACGAACAAAAAACGAACTTTACGCACCTATACTTCAAGGATATTTTGACACGTGGCCAAAATCGGTAGTTTTGCAATTTCAGAAATCATTATCTGAAATGTTTACCTACAGCGCCCCCCTGGCAATGCCAGTCAAGCGCAAATAGATCCTTGTCGCACTACTACAGACTACAGTCCGTTCACAGTTATTTAAAACAGCAGCAACCCAACAGCAACCTTATAGTAACGAGAATAAAGATCACAATGATTTTGACAGCCTTTTCAGTGGCAGCAACCCAACGGCAACCTTATTAGAGTGAGAATAAAGATCACTGTGATTTGGACAGTGATGCAAAATTCAGAGGTAAAATAACTGTGAACTAATATGATATGTAGATTCCCGGGGACAACGGGAATGCACGATCCCGCCTACATTTTCATACATAGCGAAGCTAAAATCTATTCAAACGTTTTCAAATTAATATTATTTCAAGTTAAACAAATACCTACAAACTTTATTTTAATGGTAATTAAGTTGATTTCAGAGTGATTAGCTATTGAACAAGTTATAAAAATGTTTGAAGTTGTAGCGTAAACTGAACTTTATTGTGTAGGATTTAAAGTTATTTTTCCATAAACTCATATTTGTTTACATTTTTGGCAAATAAATCGCGAATGCAGATTAAGTAGGTACACGCGCGCAGCGTAGCGATGTGCAGCAGTGGAACAGCGCCTTAAATATTGGATGGTTGAACTAACCGTGAGCTACCAAGATATTTCTTAGCCATTGCAAGTCCGCGCAAAAACTCGTGCACAATGAAATCTATATTTAATTTTCTTTTCTTAAGTGCTGTGATGACGGTTTTCAGCTATGTTGACGGTAATTTGATTTACTTACCCGGCTAAGGCTGGTTTTTACAACCCCAGATAACTTTTTAGAGGAATGAGGAACAGGGTGTAAAGTTCACTCATCCTCTGTAGAGAAGGGAGGATCCCCCGACCAGACGGGTGTTGTGTCTGGTGGGCAACTGCCCGAAGATTGATGTCGCATGTCGGGACGTTGTATATAATGCTCGTTGCGCGGTAAACTCTGCTTGCGCGATGCAGGATTTTACGTGACGTCATCGTCAGTGTGATACATATTTCGCTAGTTTAGAAATTTTGAAGGATTTTCATCGAAACACCGCTAGACGTTAATTTTGGAACAAAGTTCCTTATCGAACGTTACAACGTTGCATACTTGGCGAATGAGAGCTAGACTAAAAAAAGTATAACATTTTGACCATCACGACACTTGCTGTAGGTAGTATACAGTGTGCATGTGTGTTTACAAGCTTATGTCTACCTGTAGGTATCATATTCAGCTTATAATGTTGCCACTGCTGGGAAACAGGCCTCCTCTCTTCGAGAGGGAATGGGCAGTAAACCACCACGCGGGCCCAGTGCGGGTTGATAGATATCACATGTCTTCGAATTTTTTGTTCTAGGACATGCCGATTTCCTCACGATGTTTTCATTCACTGTTTTGAAAGCAGAGGTCATGAAATTATTTACACACAGTAAAGCGCCTGTCTGGGTTCGCACCTACGACCTACAACTCGTAAGTCGGGGACCATTACCACTGAGCCAACATTGCTCTCATGTGAAGGTATAACTATTATTGAAGTGAAAACTTCTTTAGGCGCGTTAGGCATTTTTTGAGATGGGAACCACTTTTACCGTAACCGACACCGCTTCGGATGTGTTCGGCTGTCCTCGGGATGTGCTCGGTTTAAATGTATATCCCCGGGATGTGCTCGGTTTAAATGTATATCCCTCAGAATAATAACTAAAGTTATTATTCAGAATAATAACTAAAGTTATTATTCTGAGGTATATCCGATATGTCAGTGAGTGATGGCAAAGTATAATCTGTTTGTGTTTTGTTTTCACTTCTGTCGGCACTCCCGGAATGCCATTTTTTTATTTTTGTTATGCAACAAAAGGAACTTGTTTCCAACGGGATGTCCCACGACATCTCTCGACTTTTATTACGCGAAAAGATGTCTGACGTTTGGAAAAATCTGTCTAAATTAAAAACGTTCAAAATCTAGCCCAATCTCATCTCAGCGACAATCAATGTCAAAAACTTGTCAATAATGTAGGGATTTCAGAGGTAGGTATTTTTGACATATTGAGACTGAGATCAGATGGGCAATTCTCGTAATTTTAAGAACGTTCAGTCTGATCTCAGTCTCAATCTGTTAAAAATACCTTTATAGCGACGAAATAGCCAATGTGACGAATGGTCATCTATCCCTAATTTCCCTACATTTTGACAAGTTTTTGACATTTGTTTGTCGCCGAGACGAGACTGCGACTAGATTTTGAACGTTTTAAATTACGAGAATTGAGCTTCTGACTGTGAACGTTCTTAAAATTACGAGAATTGCCCTCCAGGTTGCGCATCGATGTCCCTGTATACCAAAAGGTAACAGGATACTCCTAAGTACTTCAATAAACTCAGCCTATCGCAGTCCACTGCTGGACCTCTCCCAGACTGCGCCACAGCACCCTGTCCTCCGCCTTCCGCATCCATTCTACCCAGCCACCTTCTTTAGGTCGTCCGTCCATCTAGCTGGGGGACTTCCCACACTACGCTTGCCGATACGCGGTCTCCACTCCAGGACTCGTCTGCTCCACCGGCCAGCGGTCCTTCGACAGACATGGCCAGCCCACTGCCACTTCAGTTTGCTTACTCTGCAAGCTATGTCGGTAACTCCGGTTTTTTTTTGCGGATAATTTCATTCCTGATTTTATCCTTCAAAAAGACTCCGAGCATAGCTCGCTCCATAGCGCGCTGAGCGACCTTGAATTTTTGGACCAGCCTGACCGTCAGTAAGTACTTCAGTCTGGTCATAATATTATTATTATTATTTCAGCGAGTGTCGACTACAGGTGCACCCAACCTATATTACAACTCCAGAAAGAGATTTGTATGGCGCATATGCCAAGGTAAGTTTTTGAACATTGATCCTACATGCTGTGACATCTTTTAAGTCGCCGCGACCGCTCCACAGCAGACCACAGATAAAACACAGGCTGTTTGCTGTGCCTTCATGTCGCACAGTTGCAGGGTCTGTCAACTTTGTTCTACGAACTGTATGTAGGCGGGCTTGAAAACAAGAAAGAGACAACGATATCAGATTAAAAGAGATGAATATAAAATGTTGCCACCGAAAATATAATTTCGTATTCTCCTTAATAATGAGCTTATTAATTGATTTTTAATGTAAATTACCCTTGAAAATACCTTAAGCTATTATTCTGATGCCAAATAAATATATTTTATTGAGATATATAACATAATAACTGGATTATTACATAATTAAAAAAAATGGGGGATAATGTGTGGCAACATTAACGTCCGTACGCCATATTGATTATGAATTTATGACATTGACTTTCATTGACGTCGCAAGAAAAATGTCTGCCGCCGCTTGCGCACCATTTTATCTTTTACTTGTTTATTTTTAATAAATAAACTAGTTCCATTTAATTCTACATACATTGATAACCTCGAGTCGAGCTTGCTCCTCCGTTGCTGTGTTTTGGTAAAATTACGTGTGTATTTGCGAGATATATAGACTCGGTGTTGTGACAGTGACTTGTTTGATTTCGTGTTTAATTCGCGATGAGTTCGCAGAAAGAAAACACAATTATCTACTACATGTAAAATCAGTTATTATATAATAATGAATCTGTTATGTAAATTATAATTACAAAATTCAAGTACTAATCTTTGTTTTATTAGGACTACTCTTTAAAGATAACATTTTATGCACAAGTACACTGTGTTTCTCGATAGTGATTCTGTTTAAATGTCGATTATTGCTGAGCAAAAATTGGCCATCTTATAGGAAACTATCGAGAAACGCATTGTACTTGTGTATAAAATGCAATACAAAGTACCTATAAAATGCACTGTAGTTTAAAATTCCCGCCCTAGCTTCTACACTCTAGTTTTCGTGGGCGGAATATAGATGACGCCGGTCGGTAAGGAAAAATTTCCTCCTAAAATTTGTACGGAGTCGTTATTCTTCCCTTTAGGGTATATTATGTTCTGTGCACAGTTGCGCGTGCTAAGTCCCGAGTACCACGTACTCTGGCCGCACTTAATGATCTCTTGGACTCTAATCCAACAAACGATCTGTTTGTGGACGAGTGGACGAAGATTTTGTCGGCATGTCAGAAGTACTGTGAGATGGATATGAAAGTTGTGTTGTTAACTTTTTTTGTTAACTTTATTTTTTCTAACTTGATGATTTTATATTTAATCTCTTATGTTTCTTTTGTGTGTGTCTTTTTTGTATTTAATTACTGTAATTGGTTTTAAACCGTTTTAATTAAATTAAATAAATAAACTACGGACATGTACAGTCAGTTATAGTAATCAGCTGACCCTCATGTGTGAGGAATAGTTGGGATTTTTTAGAACACGCATCGATAGAATTGTATAATTATTTTATATTTTATTTACTTTGCTCAAATAAATTCATAATAATAGCTTTCTAATCCTTAGCAAGGGTTGGAAGGCCTCCCACAAGGTGGACCGACGACCTTGTGATGGCCGCAGGAACCCGTTGGATGCGAGAAGCACAAAACCGGTCGAAGTGGAGGTGCTTGCGGGAGACTTATGTCCAGTAGTGGACGTCTTTCAGCTGAAAGGATGATGATGATGAGGGAAGCATGGCACCCAAGGGAGAAGGACAAGACGGTTGGGATGGCAATGATGATGATGAGGATCGTCCACTGCGACCCACAGACACGCTACGCACACAAATGCAAAGAAATGAGCCGTGCAGTTAAGGCCTTGAAAACGAACAGTAGTTTGATGGGCGTGGCTTATTTCCCCCACGCGCGGGGGAAGTGGCGGTTAAGTCTTCTGTGTTCGGACGCCTGGTCGCCGCTAAAAACAAATCTGAACAAGTAGCCAAAAGTGGAACTAACGAAATCAAGTGAACAGGCATCTTCTGGGCACGCTCGTTCCATCATAGACCTCATCTATCGCTTTCCATCACGCGTGATCGGGGTCAAGAGCGGGCCTATTTAGCAATAAAAAAAATCAATCAACTCAGCCTACTGCAGTCCATTGCTGGACATAGGCCTCTCCCAGACTGCGCCACAGCACCCTGTCCTCCGCCTTCCGCATCCAGTCCGTCCCAGCCACCTTCTCTAGGTCGTCCGCCCATCTAGCTGGGGGGCGTCCCACTCTACGCTTACAAATTATCCGGAAAAGAACCGGAGTTACCGACATAGCTTGCAGAGTAAGCAAACTGAAGTGGCAGTGGGCTGGCCATATTTGTCGAATTAACGAAATCATTGACTGGATTTTAAAAACGTTACCTACTTACTTAGCATTGACTTTGGTTAAGCATTCAACTCTCTGTCGCACAACTGTCAAAGTAAAAGTGCAAGACGGAAACATATCTCTAGGTAATCCTTACCTTGCACATCCTAGGCAGCAACTAGCAAGACCCTAGTTCATTTTCTTTTTATTTTCAGGTTTGGTTATGAGCCTGAAATAAACGAATGTGTGCCGTTCATCTATGGCGGCTGCGGTGGCAACGAAAATAATTTTTATAACAAACTTCACTGCGAAAAGGCTTGCAAGGTCGGTTATTAAATAACAAACATTTATATCAAAATAAAAAAGGAAGATATCATTGTATACGTTTAGGTTTGTGCAATATTAAAACCTACTGTCGTTTTTAAGAGGAAATGCGGTCGGAGAGATTTTTGAAAAAGCCTAAGTAAAAAGTCATAATTCGAGGTTTGGCTCTCACCTATTTCCTCCTCCAATTTTGGACCAATTTAAAAGATATTTCATAAACTGAATAAGAAGGATATAATACTGTGTCCACTATGTTTTCATTTTCATTAATAGTTGTCAAATTTGTACATGTACACTAGGCCTCTGTTGACAGCGGTTTAAATCGGCAATTTTGAGCAATTTTTTAGGGTTCTAGTGCTTATAAAAATAATGTATCATCAAAAAGGAAAACATAGGGACATACTCGTACAAGTAGTTAATATTTATTATTCTGTAAAAAAACATTGCTTTATGATCTAAAGATCCGCTCCGATGAAACGCTCTCGCGAAAACAGGCGAGAACGTTTCAATGGAGAAAAGACCACTCGAATTTCCTCTTAAGATTCTGTTTTATTATAATGTTAAAGAAAAGCCTATTATTTCAATTAAAAAACCTACCTCCTAAGTCCTAACCCATCCCATTTGGATCCCCGGACATAAAAAGTTGAACCGATTTATCTTTCTTTTTATGCAAGTGGTTTTAGGGTTAAAAAAACCTACTGTAGCGTATCCATTTTAATAGATATGTAAATGTTACGGCTAAAGGTGGGTGTGAATATAAACTTAAGATTAGCCTATTTCTGTGTAAAGGGTTTAAAGTAACCTAACCAAACCTAACCTCGGGGTGCCCTTCGCTCGCTCATACATCCTACGTCGCCTATCGACCGACCGCAACCATGCAACCGATGTCACCCGAAATACAGACGCCAGCACATCAACCTACTACAATCTGTCAGATTTCTGTAATAGATTTTCAACTTTATCGCTAAAGCATAAGGTTCAATGTTGATTGGGAAAATTTGACAGATAGGTGTAGGTTGATGTGCTGGCGTCTGTACACTACTATATTCTGCTACTAATACCCTTTTTTGTGATAAAATTTCCCTCAACTATTCCATACAGACCTATGCAGGACTACTGGACTAACGCTGGGGAACGTGCACCTCTTCGTCGCCTTGTCGATTCTTACAACACGCATTTTGTTGAACTGGATAGATATATTTTGCCTATCTAAGCAATCATTTAAGAAAATACTTCACGTGACCAGAGGGCTGGCCTATTTTTTGGCCAAAGAATCAGTATTGCCATACAACGTGGCAATGCTGCCAGCTTTTTGGGCACGTTTCCTATTGACAGCGATGCGGACGAATTTTTTGATGTCCTTTGATTATTTCCCCTCCCTTTTTATATACTTGTACATATTATTATTTTAAGACCGCTTTTAAATATTGTAAATATTTTGATTTTCTTGGGTATATACATATTATTTTAAGAAAATGGCTCTGGATACTTTGTTTAGTAAGCTAAGCTAGTAACAGCAATATTATTGTGGCAGCGACGATTGTTTTATTTTTCTTTTTTATGTCTTTAGCACTTCTAACCTTTAGTTAAAATGTGGACAATGGTGTGGGTTACGTGCTTGTTAAATTTCAGTTTAAGTATTTTGTGGTATGTAACCAGTGTTGCCAGGTGTCCCGATTTGCGCAGGACGTCCCTATTTTTAGGGGTCTGGGGACGCGTCCCGATTTGTACCTGATCGGGACGCTAAATGTCCCGATTTTAATAAAAACAAATACTTAGGTACTTTATTCCACTGAAGTGCGTCAATTATATTTAAAGTACTTACGATTTTATTTTATAATTTCTACTAGTCTAGCAAGACTGATTACTTGTTATGTAAGATTAAATAGACTTAAAACCCCTTGTTTTTTTTTGTTTACTGTCCCGATCTGCAACCCTAAATCCCGATTTTTTTGAACTCATGTACCGATTTACAACAAATCGGACCTGGCAACACTATATGTACCTAACTGTTTTTGTCCCTAATAAATAAATAAAAGCCAAAAGGTTTCAGGATAATAATAGCAACACTACGCAGCCGTTAAAATGGCAAACAGAATTTTAGAAACAGTTCAGCTTGTCCTTCATACCTGCATGACGGTCTCTTTCAAGCAGTATCAGTCATAATAACGCCTGGCTAATGTATTGAAAAATAAAACTGCATTTGTAAATCATTAAATTTAATTTTATCTTAACAAGCCGCTTGACAGTCCTCTAAGGTAGGAAACCGGTTGTCGGTACCCATGCAACCTCCATAGACGAAACCCACACATCGTTCAGCTGCATTATCGAATGTAAACCTGGAAAAATAATCTAGGTAAAATTCCCGCTTCTTTTTATTTGGGTGGGAAATGATCAAATAACTTCTCCCGCTCTGGGCGGAGCGAGAGGGCGTGTCAGACTTTTACTGGCTAAAACCCACCCGTGTTCCTTCAGTTGCCTGTGCCAGGGGCCACGGTATCTCTATCGAACAACCCGCGACCCTGGCAGGCATCGGCCCTAGCGGACCCCGTCAGTTAGTGATGACATCTCATTGAGGCGCGCGTGGAACACAACGCGTCGTCGACCCGGGCCTGGTCCTTACCGGACGGCGAGCTGCCCATTGCTCGCCGTCCGCAAGCTCGAGTCTGCGGTGGCATAATTATTCAGGGTGTCCCAGAAAACCTGTACCAGCGAAGGTCTGTGGTCAGGGGACACTAATACCCATCGAATGGACCCCTATGTATGTTCCGCGATTATTTGGTGTTTTCGAGAAATTATAAATTTCTCTCCAACATTGTGATCAAATTCTCAGCTGGAAGATTAACTACGATAACATGGCCCGCCCCTCCAAAATTTAAAACGTTTGAAAGTATTTGTGAAAGTATTTACAAAGCGCCACCAAGACTCACAACGCATGTGTGCGTAATGAGACGGCCGTCAAACAAAAACAAATCCACGGATTATTAGTATGGCGCTACATTGACGTACTCTATGAAAACGACACGTGCGTTGTCTTGCGCGATCGGCTAGTTATGATTAGTTGACCAAAAAATCTGGTAATAAGTGATATACATATGATAGTCACGAATACTTACAACTACATACCAAACTCTTTCGTAAGGATGTGACTACATACATTGAAACAGTAATTTGGAGGGGCGCGCCATGTTATCGTAGTTTATCTCTACTAGTAGTTAGAATTTGAGAGTTTTGTGATTTACAACATGTGAATACACATTCTAGCCATAATACTGACAAAAAAAAATCCCAAAGAAACACCACTCAGAAAAAGTTATGATAAAAACCGACTGCAATTTAAAAAATCTAGAAATAAAACAAAAAGATATAGTTTCTCGAAAACTACCAAATATCGCAGAACATACATAAGGGGTTCAATCGATGGGTATTAATGTCCCCTGACCACAGACCTTCGCTGGTACAGGTTTTCTGGGACACCATGTATAATATAATTCAGACAGGTATAATTTCCGCCTTACAGTAGCGACGTAAATCAATAATACATACATAGGTTGATATCCATAGCAAATCCCTCCATCTGTAGGGAGTAGGCACCTCGGATCTGAAAGCAAGTGGCATATTATACATGATATATAAATACATACTGCCGTGATCAATCAATCTGCCTAGCCTTTTCCCAACTATGTTGGGGTCGGCTTCCAGTCTAACCGGATGCAGCTGTATACTAGTATTTTACATGGAGCGACTGCCTATCTGACCTCCACAACCCAGTAACTGGGTAATACGACACCTGTTAATAAGACTATACTCAATAACTACCCGATTAATTTGCAATTGAATAGAAATTTTGTAACATTATCTGCCAGATAATCAAACTGAAGCTTATTCGGAAAGGTGAAAAAGACTCCTTTTTTGTGTCAAATACAATTTAAAATGGTTTTAAAACTTACCCCTAGCTTCACATAGGGTAAAAACCACAAACACTAAGACAAGAAAATAAAATAATTTCATTATAATTAAAGTTGACTCGTTCACGTCGATACAATGTTTGCGCTGATTATATTGATACTATGTATACATTGCTATGTATATATTCGGCAATTGATTTTAAAGCAGGGACGTATTCAATTAGGCTTACATCAATTTGGCATGGGTATATAGGGTCACATTAAATTAGTTAGCGTAACTCCGCGGACGTGATGGGTATCGATGTCTTAACACAATTAATAATTTAAAAAAATATTTATTTAACAATTTTTGAAGTGAAAATTTCTTTAGGCGCGTTGGGAATTTTTTGAGATGGGAAAAAACCATTGAATTCGCGCCACTGTTACCGTAACCGACACCCGACACCGCTTCGGATGTGTTCGGCTGTCCTCGGGATGTACTCGGTTTTAATGTATTTCTGATTTATGTCAGTGAGTGATGACAAAGTATTCTGTTTGTGTTTTGTTTATATGACGATTCAAAAATTACACACGTAATTGTTCAAGTTTTCACTTCTGTCGGCACTCCCGGAGTGCCACTTTTTCTTTTCGTTGGGTCACCGACCGCAGTTACTGCAGTCACTAGAAAATTAGTAAAAAAAATCAGCTTTATAATGTGTAAACTTCACAGACGTGATAGATATCGGTGTCTAAACAAGATAAAACAAAAGAAAACTGATTTTCCCAACTTATACTTTAAGTTACAATTACAACCCTAACAGCGGCTGTTGACCCCCAAAATAAATCTAATCTTTTTTTTTATTTATTTAAACGTGTTTATTAGTTATCGAGAGTAAACCGGCATGTCCTATAACCAAAAATTCGAAGACATGTGACATCTGCCAACCCGCACTGGGCCCGCGTGGGTGGATTGCGGCCCACTCCCTCTCACTGAGAGGAGGCCTGTGTCCCAGCAGTGGGAACATTATAGGCTGATTATGTGTTATGTGTGTGTGTATTAGTTATCGATACCCATGACGTCTGAAGAGTTTCGCTAGCTAATTTTATTTGACCTTGTATTTAATCGAACCTGTAATCATTCCCATTTTGTGCTACTAAAAACAATATTGAACACTAACATAGCGTGGCGCATAGAAATGTAAAAAACAGGAGAAGTGGCAAGGGGGCGTGCCTGTGTCCACGCGCCATGGGCAAATTGGGCCTGTACTCGGCAAATGGCCGTCTCCGCGAACTAGTGCGCTTTCGACCGTGATCGTGAAAAAATATAAAAATGCCGAGTTGTTCAGTGGTTTCCTGTAAAAACCGAAGTCAAAATAAAAACTTCGTATCTCATGGAATCACTTACCATATATAAGTAAAAGTATTTTACTGTATTTGTCTTTAAAATCATGAAAAACAACAAATGGTAAAATATTTCTTGCTTTTACTACGTTATTTTTGTTTTCAAATATCGCAGCGGCTGTACTATTTTTGCAGCAAATACATTGCTCCTTAACCACTAACTATTAAGTATGTCGTCAAGTGACTGGACAAGCAATGTAAACATTACAAAACGATACTTTATTTTCGCCGAGCGTCGCATAGTACAGCCGCTGTGTCTTGCGGCGAGATAGTGATGTAGTTGGTAATGTCCACTAACGTAGGCTATCGACAACAATGTCGATTGCCCAACGAATATATTGCTATTATAGTTAATTTTTCAATTTGTCAACCGTTTTAACCCGGTTTATAGAAGACCTGACAAGATGACGTTTAAATCCGGTTGGTAGACCCTTGAGAAGATGTAAAATAATATTAACTTTTTTATTTACTTCAATTATTTTTTTTAGCTACATTTTATTGATTTATAATATAATATGCTCTGGACATATCGTTTTTTATTTATTTTATTTTCATGACCGTACATTATTTTTAGTACAATAATTAATGGAAGAATCGATAACTTTCCGATTTAGTCAATCACTAGCGTATATGTAAAATAAATGACTTTTGCACAGCACAACGATAGCGATAGATGTTTTTGTGTGAGTAAATTGTACGGTGCATTGTAAATGCACGTTGTGTTTGAGGAGTTAAGGTTTATAATTGATTGTGTAGTACGTTCTGATTTATGAATTGCAAGTGTGTGCGCGACTTTGTATCTATTGCTTTTGCTGAACTACATGTGTAGTAGTGGCGCGGTGGTGGGGCCAACCTAGCGACATCGGGTTCTGATACATTTTCAACTACCGGGCATATCTCCTTCTTTCATATATCTATGGCGTGGCGACATTATACGGTTGTCGTTTTCGTTTTATGAACATACTAGCTTCTTCCCGCGACTTCGTCCGCGTGAAATTTCACCCCCCCATTCACCCCCCTAGGGGATGAATTTTGAAAAATCCTTTCTTAGTGCACCCCTAGACCTCATAAGGAACGTACGTGCCAAATTTGGAATCTCTAGACCCAGCGGTTTGGGCTGTGCGTTGATATGTCAGTCAGTCAGTTCTCCTTTTATATATATAGATTTTAATTTCATTAAACGTTGTTATTTATTAATTTGTTTACAATTTTCTAAAATAGCTTCTTGGAGCACCCTGCATTGAAAGAAATGTAGCGCAGGGGCCATTTGCCCGGGTCACGGTTCATAACATCGCATCAATGAAATTAAATCGAATTACGTGCAAACACTAGGCGAATTGGAGGAAAGAAAGAGCCCTATATCGGCGAACGATGCGATTTATTCCGGTCAGGTGGCTTACCATGATCTAATTAAAAACGATTCAAAAACAAGACATTTCAGTTTAGGTTCCTAAACTGCATCGCTTGAGCTGCTCTATGGACGTCATGGTACCAAACAAGTATGAATGAAACCAAAACTTGCGACTCAGTTTGGGACAATCGCTGTCAGCAGATGACACGGCCTAAACTGAATCGTTAAACTGACGTCATGGTACGAATTAGAAGAACAGTTCAGTTTAGGTCCTAAAATGGATCGCATTAAGAGCTTGGGGTAGGCCTCCTGATCCCGTGAACCCCCCTCCATCCCCCCCCTCGATCCCCTGCTAGTTCGTCTTCTGTTTTAATCTCTGTCTTATCCACTTCATCTATACTCCATAGGTTTAGGTAGTTAAATAAAGGTAAACAAAAAAAACCACGTGACGTAGTTAACCGACTAAACGTATGTAATACCCATAGATATAGAATTTCCGTAGATTGGGCATGAGAGTGGATGAGAGCTCCCGCTTTAACGGAACTTTGCTGTGTTAGAAAGAGAAAGAAAGTGACGCTGTTAACAGGGCCAAACACGTATTTGCTACCGGCCCATACCGGCCCCGGTGACTGTTTACGTGAGCGTTTCGGCAATTATTTAAGCGAACTAGAGTGATAACCTGTGATTAAATAACCATAATACGATGGTTTCTTGTGCAGTACCAGGATGTGAATCTTCCAAAAAGAAAAACCCCCAGGATTACTCGTTTCACCAGTAAGTTTACAATGTGTTTTAATCGTTATTTCTGCATTAACAATGCACTAATAAGCCGGCTATAAGCAAAATATGATGAGAACATTATTATACTTACGATTTAGATGAATTAGTATGCCTAAAACCACCGTATTTAAGAAATAACAAATAGAGAAATACGAAGGAGTTATAACTTCACTTTTTAGTGATGCGATAGCCTAATTTTTGTTGATATCGACAGCTAAGATAGGTAGCTTCATACAAATGCATAATCTTAGAAAAATTGATTATATTTAAGTACTTATTGTAACAAACAAAATATACTTAGATCAATGGTTTTTGGTCTCGTTTGATTGTTGACATTACCAATCTACGGAAATTCTATATCTACGGTAATACCAGTCTATTCAATTGTCATACTACGTAACAGTTGTACTCTTCAATTTAGCACTGTTATTAATTCGTTAATTACTTTGCTATATTGAATAGTACACACGGCTACACATTAAGCTATACATTTCCAGTTTTAGCTGATCTCGCATCGTATAGGTTTCTCTTACGATCAAAAGTCAGCTTATATACTGGTTATGTATAACTTGATCTGTAGCCGTGTGTACAACTATTACCTACGTAGCATGACAACTGAATAGACTGGTATTACGTTTAGGGCGCATTCCACGGTTCCACCAAACTTTTATACCTAGAATAAGTCTTATCCTGAGAATAATTTTTGAATTTTTGACAGTTTTTCCATACTTGAACTGTCAGTCGTCAATTTTATTCCAGGAATAAAAGTTATCTGACTTTGGTAAAATCAGCCCTTAGTCGGTTAACCACGTCACGTGGTTTTTTTTTGTTTACCTTTGTTTAACTACCTAAACCTATGGAGTATAGGCACAGGTACACACGGCTACACATCAAGCTATACATAACCAGTATAAGCTGACTTCTGATTGTATGAAAATCCTATACAATGCGAGGTCAACTCAAACTGGAAATTTATAGCTTGATGTGTAGCCGTGTGTACAGGTTTTTACGAATTATAAATTACGAATTACGATTATAAATTACGAATTATTTTATGTTGTTATAATTTTTATGATTCCTAGCCACTAGCTACCCGCGTGTTAAATTGTAGCCGCACATTGTATAATGATTGTGACTTTGTGAACCTTAAATAACTTCTTATTTTGTTTTACAGACGTCAGCACATCAACCTAACCGAAACTGTCAGATTTCCCCAATCAATTTTGAACCTTAGCCTTCAGCAATAAAGTTGAAAATTTATTAAAGAAATTTGACAGATTGTAGTACCTAGGTTGATGTGCTGGCGTCTGTACTAAAAATACTTAATGGCTAAGTAAACGCGACCAACTTGGATGTAGTGCTAGCGGCCGGCGAGCTGTAACGGATGGTCACCCATCCAGGAAACGACCGCGGCAAGTGTAGCTTAACCTTTGATCGACCCATGAGGCTGTTATCTTATAGCCACGAGCCTCTCAGGAAGTAAGTCTAGGAGTAACGTTATGTTATTCAGCTCATTATAATTATTATTATATTATCTACGTTGTCTTATTCAACTACAGTTCATAATCAGCCTATAATTTTCCCACTGCTGGGACATAGGCCTCCTATCGATGAGAGGAACCACGCGGGCCCAGTGCGGGTTTTGGTAGATGTCACTTATCTTTGTTTTTTTTTTTGCTCTAGGACTAGGTAGTTTTTTTTTGCACCGTTTTGAGAGCAGTGGTGATGAAATAATTTACACAAACTAAAGTGCCAGTCTGGTTTCGAACCCACGACCTACAACTCGTAAGTCGCGGCCTTTAATACTTGGCCGATACTGCTCTCTACTACCTACTTAGTTGGGGCTCATATTTTATAATTTTGATCAAATACGGCCCGTAGTTAATATCGCTGAGGTCAACACATATCAGCAAACATGACCTCAGAATCGATAATGAAAGACGTTTGACGATTTACGTTTCATCTCGGTAAACAATAATAGTCCCCTCCTATCTTGAGGCTATCAAATAGGGACAGATCTTGCTTCAGATCCGTCTGCATATCAGCCTATAACGTTCCCATTGTTGAGACACAGGCCTCCTCTCTGTGAGGCGGAGTGGGCCGTAAGGGTGAATTCATGGGCGTCGGGAGCCGCGGGACGACTCCCGGCCACCGTAGGCGCGGGCCTGCGGACGGAGAGTAATGGGTAGCTCACCGTTCGATCACGACCAGGCCCGTGCCGGACGGCGCGTATGTGTCCCACGCGCGGGTTGGGGTTCCTTAACTTTACTTAATTCGCGCCTCAAAGAGATGTTAGCATAAGGGAAGGGGCCTGTTAGGGCCGCAGCCTGCCGGGGTAGCGGGATTGTCCGAAAGGGTTACCGCTGACCCGGAACATAAAGGGCTAAGGAAGGAACACGGGTGGGTTTTAGTCAGTAAGAGTCTGACACTTCCTTCCTCTCCACCCAGAGCGGGAGGAGTCATTAGATGATTTCCCATCCATAAAAAAAAAGTATCACTTACGCAAAGTGTCTGCCTGGGATCGAACCAACGAGTACCATGCTATGCGTTCTATCAAACGGATAATAGTGGTCACTTTTATACGTTTTAGTGATTATAATAAAAATAAACAATGTAAAACTACCGTTTGTAATAATATTAACGTATAATCTTGTGGAGCACAACTTAACGTGCTTATTTTCTGCATTTTCAATTCATTGTAAAATAAAAGAAATAACTAAACAAACGATGATACCACAGTGCGGTCGGCGGAAACCCATATAAATCTTGTTCCATAGATACTACTGGATACCTTTTTTTTTTTTTTTTTTTTTTAATGGGAAATCATCTAATGACTCCTCCCGCTCTGGGTGGAGCGGAAGGGAGTGTCAGACTCTTACTGACTAAAACCCACCCGTGTTCCTTCCTTAGCCCTTTATGTTCCGGGGCAGCGGTAACCCTTTCGGACGATCCCGCTACCCCGGCAGGCTTCGGCCCTGGCGGGCCCCTTCCTTTATGCTGACATCTCTTTGAGGCGCGCGTGGAACACATACGCGCCGTCCGGCACGGGCCTGGTCCTGATCGGACGGAGAGCTACCCATTACTCTCCGTCCGCAGGCCCGCGCCTACGGTGGCCGGGAGTCGTCACGCGGCTCCCGACGCCCGTAGTGTCTCCCGCGGCGGCTGAGGCGTGCGGCTCTCTCCCACTACTGGATACCTTGTACTTTAAATTTTCAGAATGATTCTTTCAAACATTTAGACAACAAGATTTATAAATGTTAAGTACATGCGTGACAGCCATTTTGAAAAAAAAACAAAATGGCGGACTGGCAGGTATGCCACGGATCAAAAAACCCTTTTACAAAGAATAGAGTTGATTCTAGATTCCGCTCCTTTGTGTAAATCTTTGAAAACAGTCGGACGTTCCCACTCAATATTCATAAACTTGAATATTTACAACTACATAAGTGGTTGGCAAAGCTATTATTTTAATATTTATCAAGCTAAAGAGCCATGTAAGTATAATTAGGAATTTAAATTATTAATCAGGTACTTTCTTATTTCCGTTATTATCGTTTCGAGGTGACTCACAGTAAATTCTGTAACATGAAAAATCTTTTTAATTTTCTCATAGTCGTTCTAATCAGTGTACTGGACATTCAAGTCGTTTATGGTAAATACCTACATCAATAATTCTAACTATAAATTAAAATGATAGTTCTTTATTTAAAATGTTTCAAAAATTGTTATTTATGCAACTGTTATATAATAAGGGGTATGAAAACACGAACGTGGGTTTATCACACGAGGCGAAGCGAGTGTTTTAATACCGAATTATGTATAGTTGCATACAAGACTTTATCTACACCCATGATATGAATCCTCTTTATAAGGTTCTGAAATTGCAATACTAATATCGAACAAAAATGGCGGCCGGCGGGATACGACGTGAATTCGAATAACCTATAAGTTCTTATATTTAATTACGGCGCTATGGTAGTGAAACGCGCGTGCATGACAATATTCTTTTTTTGAAAAGGAGTTGCATAATGAAAAGTACAACATTATAACATTCGTTTGGATGATATTATGGTTACTACCTATGAAACTGGTTGTTTTGTTGGCAATAAGCTAACTGGTTCAGAAACTTTTATAGAGGATAGCATGGGATGCTTTTAAAACTAGATGAGCTCGGTGTTAACTGACAACTTACTCTGAGACTGCAAATGGATATAACTGGCCAAATGTGGGTGTGCTATAGGTACACCTCTGCTAACCCTTCAGGGATAATATTGTATAATTATTTTTCCCGGTTAAAATATTTTCAGGAGAAAAAGCGCCAAATTGCTTGGTGCCACATCAGGAAGAAACCGTTGAATGTCTAGCTTATATTCCAAGGTTTGTATACAGGACCGTTACTTCCATAGCATAATCAGCCTATAATGTTCCCACTGCTGGGACACAGGCCTGCTCTCAGTGAGAGGGAGTGGGCCCAGTACGGGTTGGTAGATGTCACATGTCTTCGAATTTTTGGTTCTAGGACATACCGGTTTCCTCACAATGTTTTCCTTCACCGTTTTGAGAGCAGTGGTGATGAATTTTTTTTCTTAAAATGAAGCGCCTGCTTGGGTTCGAACCCCCGACTTACAACTATGTAGTTAGTCGCGGTCGTTACCACTGGCTCTCCACTGTTCTTCGTGACCATGACCGTTCCATAGTTATGAGTAACATGCCATTCAAACTCATAGTGCAATAATTATTTTTGTTTCCATATCCTGCAGCTGGATGAGAGTTGCCGAAAATCGAGTTGAATGGCGTGCAATAGGAGAGGCCTATGTCCAGCAGTGGACTGCTATAGGCTGATGATGATGATGATGATCCTGCAATAGTCCTACACCAACCAGGGTTTGTCCTTGTATGCATTTGCACGGTGCATACAGGGCTAATCGTCGGTTGGTGCCTCATTCTATTTAAAATCGTCTAAGGGGCCTCTGCGAGTTGACTTTGGCCCCCATACGTCTTCCAAAGGACCGGAACCACATGGTCTCGAGCTATGTTAATACATATAAAGGATATTTTTTTAACCAGTGCGCAAACTGAAACCATGACTCCAGTTGATAATTCTGAACCCCTGCGATGAAATTTATTGTCAGTTGTTAACACAAAAATTTGCTCTGCCATACATTATAACCGCGTAGGTAAAGAGCTGTTTTTTTATTATAACCGATGAAAAACTATCCCATTAATTGATATTTCACGAAATAGTCATTCAATAGGATTATCAACAATATCATCATAAAACCTGACACTGACCTGCAAATTGCAAAAAACGTAAGAAAATTTGAATTTCGCGGTCTACCCTAACGCTTGTCCCTTGATTTGTTATATCGGCATAATTTATTATTTTGTTATTTCGACTATCATTGAAACTAAAAAAAAGTTTTTTTCCAGCTATTACTATGACATAGAGAATGATGAATGCATTTTCTTCATTTACGGAGGATGCGGCGGTAATGATAACAATTTTATGAGTAAAGAGGAATGTGAGCAGGATTGTGAAGTTCAAACGAACGTTGAGATTGGTAAGTCGAAGGCCAACGTCTACCGCCACCGTCAACTGGACTTCAACGAGAAACTAGATTATTGTTATATAATAGCCAAGCTAAAAATTAATAGCCCTTGCAGGAGCAAGGGATAATTAATGAGGACCCCATTGAAGCCTTGAGTCGAGCGTGTTCCCCAGGAAAACAGTTTTATCGACGAATTCTAGTTTCTCTTGATTCCAATACTCTACTTTTGACATTTGGTAAAGAAAATCTTATGCAATTAACTGTGACCAAATATTTTTTTTTTCTTTTCTTTTTTTCAATTAGTTTTTTTCCCATTTCATACTAAATTATTAGCAGAGAATCAATTTTGGATAGATCTGCAGTAGGGTAATATTTACGTCATCATGATTTGAGGCACGACTATTAATTTAAAAAATTAAGGAAGTATCGTCAGCACGTAGCACCATTTGTGGTTGGGTTTTTAACATTATGGGGTAGGTAGATCATTAATTATACTATAAAGAGGAAAGGACCCAGTATCGAGCCTTGTGGTACACCCATTTTTACTTTTAAACCGAGTGCATTGACACCATTTATTTGAACTTGCTGTTGTTTATCATTTAAATAAGATTTTACTCAACTGAGCGCAAGTTCTTCAAGACCGTAATGCTCAAGTTTTAAGAGTTTTCGTGGTTGACGCAATCAAATGGCTTGAAGAGGTTACAAAAAATTCCTATGGCGTCTTGGGCCTCTTCCCACGCCGTAAATATGTGTTTTGATAAGGTGACACCGGCGTCAATCGTACAACGTCCCTTGGTGAAACCAAGTTGATCGTGTAATATTTTAATATGATTAAGCATCTGTTCGGCATTACCTTTTCAAACACCGTTGTCAAATTGAAAGGAAATGTACTACCCAATTACCACTTTTACCTACATGAGTAATTTTTCAGCTTTATTTCTACGATGGCAACGCATCTGCGTTGGCTCTGGTATTCGCGATGTCCATAGGCGGCTGTGACTATAACTTAATATCAGAAGGTCAATTCCTGTAATTAAAAACGTATAAAATCTAGTCGCAATCTCATCAGTCAGCGACAATCAATGTCAAAAACTTGTCAAAAATGTAGGGAAATCACAGGTATTTTTGACAGATTAAGACTGAGATCAGATTGTGAACGTTCTTAAAATTACGAGAATAGCCCCTCAGGTCTGGCCGTCGTGTTGTTTGTCATTCAATAAAAAAAAATAAAAACTTATATATCAAAATTTTGTCTTACAGGACCGTCTCGTTGCTTAGTGCCATATGAGGAACCAACAGAAACTTGCCTCGCTTTTATACCAAGGTTTGTACAACACTTAAAAAACCTCCTGACGCGTGGCCAAAATCTAAACTAACGCTGCCATCTTGTTTTGTCATTACAATTTCTGTGACAATTTCACAATGTTTACCAACCCCCTTGTCAATGCCATTCAGGCGCCAAAAGATCTCCTTGTAGGACTCTAAAGATATTATTGAAATCCTTGTAACAGTTGTCCTTTGGTGTCCCTTTTAACCCTAATAAGTGAAGCGGCCTTAATATGACACGTCAAGTTTTATAAAGGGAATGTCATACAGGCATGAGTGACCGGGGTAGCGGGATTGTCCGGGGTAGCGGGATTGTCCGGGGTAGCGGGATTGTCCGGGGTAGCGGGATTGTCCGCGGTAGCGGAATTGTCCGGGGTAGCGGGAATGTCCGGGGTAGCGGGATTGTCTCAGGGGTAGCGGGATTGTCTCCGGGGTAGCGGGATTGTCCGAAAGGGTTTCCGCTACCCCGGAGCATAAAGGGCTAAGGAAGGAACACGGGTGGGTTTTAGTCAGTAAGAGTCTGACACTCCCTTCCGCTCCATCCAGAGCAGGAGGAGTCATTCGATAACTTCCCATCAACAAAAAAAAGGCATGAGTGACAGAGACAACGCTCTACGAAGCCGATTTCTTTATGAAACTCGATATATCATCACTGTCACTTATAAAACAGAGTCCCCAACGCGCGTTTGTTGGTCTGTCTGTCTGAACGCGATAAACTCAAAAACGACCGAACTTCATATATTATACAGTTTTCATCAATAGACGGAGTGATTCATGGGGAAGGCCTAGTTGTGTTATGGTGTCTTGCCCAAATTAGCTGAAATATGACGATTATTGTTGAAGATATCGGAAAAATCACGCCGACTGGGAGCTTTACTGGCGTGTGCCGTGTAAATGTTATGGACCAAGTGATTATTAGGACATTATAAAAAATGCCCGGGCAGTTTGATAAATAAAATAAAATCTTTCCATTCATAGACACTCTGCTGACCTATGATAATAAAAACTTAAATTGACTAGACTTCTTAATTCGACTGGGTCGGTTGATAGGCGACATAGAATGCAAGAGCGAGCGAATGAGAATACAAAAATTCTCAAAGACCACACGGCAATATTTATAATGTCGAGGCAATGTGATAAATAAGAAAGTTCAAATTATAATAATTTTTTTCGCTCTAAGTAGCTTGTCATTATTCATAATGCCCGGGCATTATGAAAAATGCCCCTATTTATTACTTGGTCCTTAACATAAACATTGGATGTTGGCACACAGATAGTATATAACCTGGATCAACACATATTATGCCTCTTACTTCTAAAGGCCTTTCCACATATGAAACTTCCACTATTCACTACACCATTTCAATTTCATTTCCTCAAACTCAAACTCAAAGCATTTATTTCAATTAAACCATTTACAGGCACTTTTGAATTGTCAAGAAGTCGGTCAGTCAAAAATAAAATGAAGCTAGTTGCCCATTCCAAAGCGTAGGTACCTATGGAGAAGAACGGGCAAGAAATTCCATGGACACTCTTTTAAATTATATTTTTACAAAAATATTAGTTACATCATTAATGTTGAATTTATAATAATATGTGAGAACGATGTAAAAAAAGACGTATGCGTTAAAAGCGTCCAGAGTACAGCAAATATTAAATAATATAAAAAAACAACAATCCAAAAATAAAATAATTAAAAATAAAAATAAGCCGAGGCAGCCGAGTGATGACCAGCCCCAACTGACGGCGCCCGTTCACGAACATGACGCATAGATCAGCACCATTCAGCTCAACCATTTTGAAGGGAGCTAAATGATCCAACACACACGCCACCGTCAGCGAGACATTTGTGTGAGCATGACATACTATCAGCTGCCAGGGCACATTCAAGTCAATGAAAGACATATTACCCGGTAAATGGTAGCTCTACAGTACATAGAACTCACATCTGTGCTATGCAATTATACAATACAAAGGAAATTGAGTTTATACAATGCAAAGATAGTCTTACAATCTTCAGCAGCTCCAACAGTATTTTCAAGTGTTAATCGATTAGTTGTGGTTGTGGAGCAGGACCAGCAATGAGCCAGGCATTTTTATCAGCGATGTAATCCCCTAACTTATAATATGCCTGTCTGCATAGTGTGCGTTTTATACAAGACTTGAATTTTGTTTCATTCAGTTGAAGAATGTGGGGAGGTATCTTATTATAACATTTTAAACAGTACCCCATAAAAGATGAGTCTACTTTAGCCAGTCTGAAACCTGGTTGAACCAATAGGTCCCTATTTCTAGTACTATAATTATGTCTTTCTCCTCTTTTACTAAAAAGATGTAAATTTTTCCTTACATACATGATGTTTTCGTAGATATATTGACAAGGTACCGTCATGATGTTAATTTCCTTAAACAGTTCCCTTAGAGAATCGCGCCCGCGGAGGTTATATATGGCTCTGATGGCTCTTTTCTGCAGAATAAAAATAGAATCGATGTATGCAGCCCGTCCCCAAAGTAAAATACCGTATGACATGATACTATGAAAATAACTAAAATAGACTAGTCTCGCAGTATCCACATCAGTTAATTGACGGATTTTTCTGACAGCATAAGCTGCTGAACTTAGACGTCCTGCAAGAGATGTTAAATGAGGACCCCATTGTAGCCTTGAATCGAGCGTGATCCCCAGGAAAACAGTTTTATCGACGAATTCTAGTTTCTCTTGATTCAATATTATCTCACAATTACTACCCTTGACATTTGGTAAAGAAAATCTTATGCACTTAGTTTTTTTTTTCATTTAATACTAAATTATTAGCAGTGAACCAATTTTGGACCTGCAGTAGGGCGTTATTTACCTCGTCAAAATTTGTAGCACGTCTATTTACCTTAAAAATTAAGGAAGTGTCATCAGCAAATAACACCATTTGTGGTTGATTTTTTAATAAATGCAGTAGATCATTAATATACACTAAAAAGAGGAAAGGACCCAATATCGAGCCTTGTGGCACACCCATTTTTACTGTTAAACCATGTGAATTGACTTTGTATTCTTTATTTAATTTTATAAAACATGAAACGTTTATTTTCTCTTGACTGTACTTACCTGTCAAAAAGAGTAACCTTGCATAAAGTGGATAAGACAAAGTTTAAAACAGAAGACGTACTAGCAGGGGATGGGGGGGTGGAGGGGTGCTCAGGGGATCAGACCGGAATAAATCGTATTTTTTGAGATGTAGGTACTTTTGTAATTTTTTTTTATTTGTCTTTAGCGACACTTCAGCGTCACTATTTTTAATGCCTTTCGGCGGAACATAGGATGGACCAAACATTTTTATAAAACAACATTGTACCCTTTTTTTTTTTTTGGATGGGAAGTCATCTAATGACTCCTCCCGCTCTGGGTGGAGCGGAAGGGAGTGTCAGACTCTTACTGACTAAAACCCACCCGTGTTAATTCCTTAGCCCTTTATGTTCCGGGGCAGCGGTAACCCTTTCGGACGATCCCGCTACCCCGTGTTCACAATAAATTAATAAATGAACTCAAGCTGTCTTAAAAGGTCGAATTACAGAAATAAACATCATTTCATTTTTTTTTTCTAGTTATTACTATGACATAGCGGAAAATAAATGCGTTTTCTTCGTTTACGGCGGCTGCGGCGGCAACGCCAATCGTTTTTACAGTCAAGAGGAATGTGAACATACTTGCATGACAGCGCCAAAGATGCGCAAGTCTTTAAAACGTAGGTACATACCTATAAAATTAACATCACACCTGCAGTCTGCCTAGAATTTTCGCAACTTTGTTGGGCTTCCAGTCTAACCGGATGCAGCTGAATACCAGTATTTTACATGAAGCGGCTGCCTATTTGACCTCCACAATCCAGATGATGCGATAACCCTTTGGTAAGACTGGTTGTCAGACTTTCGGACTTCAGACGACCCGTAAGACTGCCAAAGATCCACGAATGGCAGCCGGGACCAACGACTGAACGTGCTTTCCGAGGCACGGAGTGTTCTCGGTATGTAAAGATGTTCACCCATCCACAGACCAACCGCGGCAAGCATAACTTAACCTGATCGATCGACCCGTGCGTAATCGTTTAGCCATGGGCCCCTCCTAAATAATGGGCATAATAATAATTGATATTTGGCAGTTATTTTATGTTTATTTTAAGACAATCTTTATTTATTTTGGCAAATTTTAAATACCCATATAAAAAATATTTATATTATGTACAAATATATAAAGGAAAATAAAGGTAAGTTCTAACTGGGCATCAAAAAATTCGTCCGCTCCGCTGTCAGAGGAAAAGTGCCCAAAAGCACATGCCAAAAGCATGGCAGCATTTAAATGGGTAATTTAATATTTCAAACTATTTTACCCAATTGCTGTTCACAGATTTGGTTACGTTACATTATTAATTAAGGCGAAAGAGGATTGAAGATTTTTATAATTATGGAGCCTTACCTATCGTCTCGCCATTTTGTTTTTTTTTTTCATCTGGCGGCCACAGATGAGACCTATGTAAATCTATAAGTTCTATAACTAAAATCAATGGAATCAGAAAACATAATAAGACCAAACCCCGTAAAGCTTCACGTTTCCGAGATATTAAGTATCATTCGGCGCCATTTTGAAAAAAAAAAAACAATATGGCGGACCAGGCGGAGTAGGTATGCTTCGGACTTTCAAAGCTCTTAGGTAGTTGTTTATTAAACCTCTAATTACAGGCACGCATTTGACACGGACACAGATGAATGCTTTACGTTCATGGGATTCCAGGAAAATTGCGGCACTTCGAAACCATAGACGTTTGTGAAGAGCAGAAGAAACTTGTAAGGTATAAATAATAAATAAAAACATTACTGAGTAAAAGCAGTTTTTTATTTATTTATACTTAGTCTTCTTCTTCGTGTCACTGGCACGACTGTATTTCAAATCTTGTTGGCCCAAAACTTTGCCACTTCCACGGCGTTGTCGGTGGCAGCGCAGAACGTCACTTTGACTGCATGTTTTGGGTCACAGAGGGCAGGATAGGAGGTGGAGCATACTTTGCGACATAGCTCCACAATCACACCTTACAGCCGTTCCGTCGAGGTAGCCCCACTTCCAGGTTGGACATACATCTTCCCACTTGTATCCGGAGACGGTTCAGAGACTTCCAAGTGAACCACACCCTGCTGAGAGATGCTCCTTTGGTGGTAGATAGTAAGTAGAAGGGCGAAGAGTATCCTGCCACAGTTTGCAACGGGCGGCGGCCGGGTTTCCTGGCGATTTGACCTTGATCTGACCTTGACGAGGCGTTGTCGATTTTAATGCCATCATCATTCTAGTGTAAGAGAGAGACGGAGCTATACCTACATGACCAATAGCACCATCTCTTTTTCGGGCTGGAATCATGATGGCATTCTTATTTTGTAATACTGCCTCAGAGAGCCTGATTAATCGCCTCTCCGTGCACGCCTTATCATTCATTCATTCATTCATTTCAGCCGAAAGACGTCCACTGCTGGACATAAGCCTCCTCCAAGCGCCTCCACTTCGACCAGTTCTGTGCTTCTCGCATCCAACGGGTTCCTGCGGCCTCCACAAGGTCGTCGGTCCACCTTATGCAGCAGTGGAATTGGAGCTTTATCAAATACCTTGATGGCCATTTAACTTAATAGCAAATAAAAGTTAATCATTGTCAACATTAATCTTTTAATTGTTTTTTTCTACCGTGAAATTAATGATGCGAGGATAATTAATTTCGATGTAAATATTAATTATATTAATCAGTCATAAAAATAAAGAATTAATTAAAATGAAGTTAGGTACTCATTTTAATTTAAAGATGAAATACACAATTGTGCTTCTGGCTATGGTTTTTTCTATAGGTTTTTGTGAAGAAGAATCTTACGAAAATTATTCAGAAGGTATACATTTTTTTAAACATTTTATGTGGATTTTTGAGCACATCGTTCAAGTGTGACTGTCTAGTGGCTGCAAGCACGATTGCCGAATTGGGGACCTGGGTTCGATTGCCAGTTCTGGCAACGTGTTTCCGTCTGAAATTACTTAAAAGAATATAGCCCGAAGTATTGGGATCTTTGTATATCAGAATAAGAAAACCAGGCCTATGCAACTGCACAGAGGGGTGAGACAGGGGGATGTGATATCCCCGATACTGTTCACCAATGCGTTGGAGGACGTCTTTACGACGCTGCACTGGACAGAGTATCAACGTGAACTGTACATTTCACACCTTCCCTTTGTCGATGACATCGTTAAAATGGCAGAGACGCTGGACACAGTTCGACCAGATGCTGCACAACCTAAATGGAGCCCCTCGGTAGATTGGTCTAGGCATGAATTTGGCCAAGACGAAAGTCATTTCACTATTCACACGTCTTGCCGAATCCAATCCACATCTAAGGGTCGCTTATCGAAGTTGTGAAGCAGTATGTCTACCAAGGGCAACTCACCCAGCTCAGTAGACACAACTTTGAGAAAGAAGCCGACAGAAGGATTCAGTTAGAATTGGCAGCGTTTGGAAAACTTGGTCTGGTACGTCTTCTCGTCGCCTGTCCCGCAATGTTTGAAGACTAAGGTCTTCAACCAGTGCGTTCTGCCCGTTATGGCATACGGTGCTGAAACGTGGACACTGAGTCGGGTTGGTCCACAAGTTAATGGTCGCTCAGCGCGCTATGGACGGCTCCATTTCTCCGCTAAGCTCGTAATGTTTTTGAAGGATAAAATCTGAAATTAAGTTATCCGGGAAAGAACCGGAGTTACCGACATAGCTTGCAGAGTAAGCTAGCTGAAGAGGCAGTGAGCTGGCCATGTTAGTCGAAGAACCAATAGCCGTTGGAGCAGACGAGTCTTGGAGTGGAGTCCGCGTATCGTCATGCGTAATGTGGGACGCCCCACAGCTAGATAGACTGACGTCCTTAAAAAGCTGGCTGGGACAGACTGGATGCGGAAGGAGGAAGAGGGTGTTGTGGCGCAGCCTGGGAGAGACCTATGTCCGACAGTGGACTGCGATAGGTTGAGTTAATATGGCCCGTGGCCGGTCAGGATTTGTGTCCGAATAATCAGTCCGAAGACAAGTACTGGGGTGGGGTGTAGTATTCACCTCAGCCTAACTTTTTGGTTTCTTTTTTCAGAAGTTTTAAATATGGATTGCGGTCTCCCGATTGCGTTTGGACACTGCGCTGTGCATCTCACCAGGTAAGCATTTCCCTATTTAAATAGCATACATTTCGCTTATTGCTCGTGGCTAAGTAATACCGAAGTCCAAGCCCAAAAGTCTGACAACCGGTCTTACAAAGTGGTATCATGTCACCCAATAACTGGTTTGTGGAGCTCAAATAGGCAGTCGCTCCATGTACAGACGCCAGCACATCAAGCTACCCGAAACTGTCAAATTTTCCCAATCAACTTCGAACCTTGTGCTTTAGCGATAAAGTTGAAAATCTATTAAAGAAATTTTGCAGACTGTAGTAGCTTAATGTGCATAAAATATTGGTATTCAGCTGCATCTGGTTAGACTGGAAGCCTCCCCAACATCATTGGGAAAAGGCTAGGCCGATTAATTGATCTACATAATGTCTCCGGCCAAGTAAAGTGTCTGTATTCCGAGTAGGACGGTATAGGGTGTAAGTCAGGCACATGAGACATTGTAACATTATCTCTGGGATAGCAACGCCTCTGAAAAGTCCTTGGTATTGCAGATCATTTATCATTTATTATTTTGGCTTACAGGTATGCCTTTTTGCCTGAAGTAAACGGATGCGTCGAATTTACATATGGTGGCTGCGGCGGAAACAACAATAACTTCAGAACGTATGAAGACTGCAAAACCATGTGTCGCGGTCTGCGATCCGATATATATACCGATGAAAATGAAGATGAAATAATATCTTATAGAGTAATCAATAAACGTGGTTTCTAATTTTTTATTTGATGTTTTCGTGGATGGGTGACCATCTTTACTTACCGAGGCCCTACGTGCAAAAATGTCAGGAAATTTTACCTTTTTCACATATATTTTTTTCAAAAGTCATTTAAGTAGGTACTTACCATTTTTTTTTTCTAAAAATAATCCTTTTTCGTCAAAAACTGCGGATGAATGAAAAGGCCGAACAAAGTCAGGACGAGAGGCCAAGAAACCAGTAAGTAGCACGGACGGATGGTGACGGTAGATAAGTACAGACGCCAGCACATCAACCTACTACAATCTGTCAAATTTCTTTAATAGATTTTCAACTTTATCGCTAAAGTGTAAGGTTCAAAGTTGATTGGGAAAATTTGACAGGTTCGGGTAGCTTGATGTGCTGGCGTCTGTACATATCGATACCTCTGGGCTCAAAGGGCGTATAGCCCAAAACATTGGTTTTCAGGAGAAGCAAAAAACAACAAAAAAGAAAAGATTTTTCGTTATATCTCTCTCATTTTTAGAGCTACATAAAAGTATCCCAGGGACAAATGTCTTAGATTTTTTATGTGTTTTAAGGTTTTTTCAAAAATGGGATTGGTTTTGTATTAACTAAGATAGCATGTGCTTTACATTTATTTATTATATATATTCAAGATATTTATATTCAAGAATCAACCTTACAAGTGCCCTATAAAGAAGTATCAATGTTGACTCTTAGTACTTACGAATCCCAACATACGAAATGCCTTGTTGGTCATAGTGGTAATATGAGAGTCAAAGATAAGTTTACTATCAAGTTGGAACCCAAGGTCCCTCACCTCGGTCACTCTATTAATATGATCAAAACATTACGACCAAAAAATTTTTATATAATGACCTATACACCCCATAAAAATACGCCCAGGAGGTCTACCACAAGCTCTTAACGCGATCCATTTTAGGACCTAAACTGAACTGTTCTTCTAATTCTTACCATGACGTCAGTTTAACGATTCAGTTTAGGCCGTGCCATCTGCTAACAGCGATTGTCCCAAACTGAGTCGCAGGTTTTGGTTTCATTCATACTTGTTTGGTACCATGACGTCCATAGAGCAGCTCAAACGATGCAGTTTAGGAACCTAAACTGAAATGTCTTGTTTTTGAATCGTTTTTAATTAGATCATGGTAGGCCACCTGGTGGCCTACAACAAGACATTTCAGTTTAGGTTCCTAAACTGCATCGCTTGGGCTGCTCTATAGACGTCATGGTACCAAACAAGTATGAATGAAACCAAAACTTGCGACTCAGTTTGGGACAATCGCTGTCAGCAGACGGCACGGCCTAAACTGAATCGTTAAGCTGACGTCATGGTACGAATTAGCAGAATAGTTCAGTTTAGGTCCTAAAGTGGATCGCGTTAAGAGCTTGTGGTAGGCCTCCTGAGCGTTATACAAAGGCGTTAGCCCAACTTGTCATAAATGATGCAAAGACACAGGGGGCGTATAAATTACTTGAATTATTGTATAACTTGGTAAAGGACAATATTTTTACAATGATTTTTCTAATTGGTAATTTATTTATTTAGTAGGCAATGTGCCTGCATCTATTCTTCGATCATTACTTATTTAGTTTTTTTTTACTGCTAGACAAAGACCTCCCTATTCTCTTTGCACATCTATTCTTAGGACGTCGCTGGGCGAGGGCAGCAAGAGACAGGCTGGATCGGAATATCCTTTAATATCTCTCTTATTTTCTACACCTATATACAGGCGTGTCCGCACATTACTTAGTTTCTATCTTATATCTTAGTATTTCGCTTTATGTATAATCTGTTTCAGATAAAACGCCTTTGTAGGTACTTATTGTAATTTTTCCCCTGGTGTGGACAAGACTTAATAAAAGAAGACATACATACGTCTAATACCAGACTTGGTTAACGCTCCTGAAATTGTGATAGATAATATTATTTTTAAACCTGTTTTTATTTTGAAAATAAATACAAATATTTTTTTTATCAAATGTCCACCCCTTCTTAGTGACCCTGTATGGTCATACTAACAAACGACAAATCTGGAACAAGGATTTTTATTAACAGTGCCATTCATTACCAAAATGAATGAGCTATTGTTTATTTTCCTCAATTAACGATTTATTTTCATTATCCCCATTCAACAATTAAAGTATCCATAATTTCCTTAATCCATAATTCACTTTTTTACCAAGAGCTAGTAAATGAAAAAAAATATGTCATAAATTAGTAATGATTTGCGCGGTGACCTCAAGTGGCATGATTCAACATAAAATGGAGTGCTACCTCGTATGCTTTAAGTACCAAAACTCATGAGGAAGTTTTTTGGTACAAAGCAAGGTGAAGTTTACAAGTTTCTTTAATAGATTTTCAACTTTATCGCTAAAGCATACGGTTCAAAGTTGATTGGGAAACTCAAACTCAAAGCATTTATTTCAATTAAACCATTTACAGGCACTTTTGAATTGTCAAGAAGTCGGTCAGTCAAAAATAAAATGAAGCTAGTTGCCCATTCCAAAGCGTAGGTACCTATGGAGAAGAACGGGCAAGAAACTCCATGGACACTCTTTTAAATTATATTTTTACAAAAATATTAGTTACATCATTAATGTTGAATTTATAATAATATGTGAGAACGATGTAAAAAAAGACGTATGCGGTAAAAGCGTCCAGAGTACAGCAAATATTAAATAATAAAAAAAACAACAATCCAAAAATAAAATAATTTAAAATAAAAATAAGCCGAGGCAGCCGAGTGATGACCAGCCCCAACTGACGGCGCCCGTTCACGAACATGACGCATAGATCAGCACCATTCAGCTCAACCATTTTGAAGGGAGCTAAATGATCCAACACACACGCCACCGTCAGCGAGACATTTGTGTGAGCATGACATACTATCAGCTGCCAGGGCACATTCAAGTCAATGAAAGACATATTACCCGGTAAATGGTAGCTCTACAGTACATAGAACTCACATCTGTGCTATGCAATTATACAATACAAAGGAAATTGAGTTTATACAATGCAAAGATACTCTTACAATCTTCAGCAGCTCCAACAGTATTTTCAAGTGTTAATCGATTAGTTGTGGTTGTGGAGCAGGACCAGCAATGAGCCAGGCATTTTTATCAGCGATGTAATCCCCTAACTTATAATATGCCTGCCTGCATAGTGTGCGTTTTATACGAGACTTGAATTTTGTTTCATTCAGTTGAAGAATGTGGGGAGGTATCTTATTATAACATTTTAAACAGTACCCCATAAAAGATGAGTCTACTTTAGCCAGTCTGAAACCTGGTTGAACCAATAGGTCCCTATTTCTAGTACTATAATTATGTCTTTCTCCTCTTTTACTAAAAAGATGTAAATTTTTCCTTACATACATGATGTTTTCGTAGATATATTGACAAGGTACCGTCATGATGTTAATTTCCTTAAACAGTTCCCTTAGAGAATCGCGCCCGCGGAGATTATATATGGCTCTGATGGCTCTTTTCTGCAGAATAAAAATAGAATCGATGTCTGCAGCCCGTCCCCAAAGTAAAATACCGTATGACATTTGTCAGAAAATTTGAAAGAAAATTTGAGAAGAAAATTTGTCAGTTTCGGGTAGCTTGATGTGCTGGCGTCTGTACATAGTTCCATGTTAGTTTTTAATTAAATTATTTACAACATTACGTGGCCTCCTTTTTGTGTTTCTATGTCAATTAATGTTATTGGTGTTGAACCGTTTTATTTAACTGTAAATAAATAAAATCATTAGGTACTCCATTTTCTTTTTACTCTGAGTAAAATGGTGACAATGTTTCAGTAACCTTGTGACAATTTCATTGAGATAACTGCTTAAAATATTGGTATTTATAGAAGTCTAGACTTTACCATCAACTAGCTGTCTTCAAAGAACTATAAATTATTTTCAAGTCTTAGAAAAATATTATTAAAAAAATTGGTGAAATTATTATAAAAATTCGTCCTTTAAAAATACATCGTTTATTTTTGTTTAGTGTCCAAGGTGAAAATAATGTCGACTTTTTGGTGTTTCTGTGCCTTTATGACACTCATCAATTTAGCGAGTACACAGCAAATAAATGGTATGTATAGTAATCTATATACCTACTCGTATATATGTTTATAAATAAAACAAAGTACGGTTAGTTACACCATTTATAACTCCAGACCGGCAGGACTGATTTTTACCTAATCTTGAGTCTATTTCCAGGAGGTACCTGTCAATTACCTATCGATCCAGGCAACTGTGGCGTGCTATCCATTCTATCTACTCCTACTCTTAGGTAAGTTAAGTATCAATAACATTTTGTTTATCCTTTATAGAAGCACTTTAACAATACGACCAATCTTGAAATCGTGAAATCATTTTGTGGATTTATGAACACACAAATGTATAAGATGTTAAAAAATTAACCTTACAAACTTTAAGAGGTGCTTTAGACCATCGAACTGAACAACTTTCACTATGGGACCAACTCTGAAATCACGAAAAAAAAATCTGTACAATACCTACTTGACCAAAATGTATGAAACACCTGATTTTTTTTTGTGATTTCAGAGTTTGTCCCATAGTGAAAGTTGTTCAGTTCGATGGTCTAAAGCACCTCTTAAAGTTTGTAAGGTTAATTTTTTTACACTTTGTATATGGAACAGCAGATTTTTCATATTTGGTCCCTTTGTAGTAGGGAAACGCTGAAGTCGGCGGCATTCTTTTCGCTCAGTCCAACCACTCAAATATATGTGCTTTTTTTCTCATGTTCAGGTATGGCTACGACATAGCTAGCGCCCGCTGTATCCAGTTCACGTACTCCGGCTGCGGCGGCAACACAAACAGATTCACCTCCTCCAACCAATGTCTGACTACTTGCTTCTCATCTCAACAGGTGTCTTTTAATGACATCGTTAACTTAGTTGGATATGTATTGACTGGTCAGAGCACTATAAATCGTTTAGTTGGGTAATGTTTTATTTTGATTTACTCATCCCAGTCCCACCGGGGTAATTATGCAATAGGGATGACGACTAACTTTTTTTCTACGTCTATCAGGTAGACTATTAAAAAGTATTGGGCACGTATTTTTTCTTTTTTCACATAATCAAAACATTACATAGATATATTGATTTGAAATGTCGCATGACGTCACTTGTTGGTATAATTTTTACCTACACGTGACGTCACGAGCCCCACTCCCAAACTTTGACACGCTTTATCTTTGTAATTTTTTGGTTGATTGGCACAAGAAAAAATATGTGTCCATTATTTTTTGATAATCTAACTGACGGACTAAATAGAATTTCGTTTACTTTACCCCGTCGTCATCCCAATTGCATAACACACTAACAGCCGTAGCAACGACTTACATTTTGACAGTTCAACAACATTCATTGCGTTATTTACGTTGTTGAGCAGACAAATTTTTCGAACATATGAAGCAATGGATTAGCAATAACCTTCAATTGCCTTCAAATGATTCAGTTTGAAATTGATATTGTGTTACTCTATAAATCCCACGGCCATTTTTTTTTCGCGCACTGCGCAGCGCCAAGAGTTGAAAATCCAACAATGTGTTTTTTTATTGATTGGCTGGGATACGTTCTGTTGGATTTTCAACCCTCGGCTCAACACCTAGAGTTGAAAATCCAGTGCGCGATAAAATCCCGCCGCGATATATTTACATCTGTGCAAAAGTGGGGCACGAGGCACCCTAAAGGATATTGCTAATCCATTGCTGCATATGTACGAAAAGTTTGTCCGCTCAACATCGTAAATAACGCAATGAATGTTGTTGAACTGTCAAAATGAAGCCCATTGCTACTGATAGTGTGTTACTTACGCATTAAACCTTGGAATCTTAACCCTAGAAAACTAATGCTGCCCGCGTGGTGAGTGGATTAGCGCCCACTTGCTCTCATAGAGAGGAGGCCTGTGTCCCAGCAGTGGGAACCTTATTGCCTGATGATGGATGAACGGATGTCACGTGGATGTTTCCGGGCGAATATGAATGAACTAACGCGTACGTGTTCCAGTAATCGTTGTAACCAAACATAAGCAGTAAAGTCTAACAATGGAAATGTAAACATTGTATACAAGGTGTGTACTTAGGGCCGAAACGCATAACCGCATTGCGGCACCGCACCGCCAAAATATGCAGTGCCGCCCGCCGCTACGCGTTGTTTATTATGCATATATACATGTCGCAGGCAACTGGTTAAATTAGCCGTTTAGTTAACCGCCTAGCCTTTTAACTAAACGGCGGCCGTTCAAGTAACGGCCTGAATGATATTCAATATTATTATAGTTTAGGTTGGAACTGTAACCAATCACGCGAGAGCCCAATTGTGATCAACCGCGTGCGAGCAAAGAGAGCGAATCGAGGCGAGCACTACTTCCAAAGGTCAGGCGGTTAACTAAACGGCTAATTTAATCAGTTGCCTGCGACATATACACCACACAGCCTTTTCAACGCCACGGGCATGTAAATAAGTTCCAGATTTTGGTGTCCTCAGCGCCACGACTTCATTAGAAGCTCTTAATTTTAACTACTATCTTATGAAAATATTGTTGTTGCGGCGCGGTGCCGCAACGCGGTTAAGTATGTGTTTCGGCCCTAATAGTGTTTTTCACGTGACCACATCTCACTGCCTCGTTGGTTTAGTGGTCGCAAGTGCTACAGCTGAGCATGAAGTCCTGGTTTTGATTCCGAGTCGGGTAAAGAGTTATTGGATTTTTCTATCTAGAATTTCTTAGTAGCAGTACGGAGACTAGATTTGTGACCAATCAATCAACTCAGTTCGACTGTGTCGTCATGATTCTGCTTAGGGCTGTTCAATTACTACGTAAGACGATTTGAGGGGGGAGGCGGTCCAAACAAGTCTTATATTTTCTTATGTGGGGGTTAGATTGTTCTTACGTAAGATCACAAATATTAATTAGTATCTTCTATTTTTTTTTTTTGCAACTTTTTCTTTGCAATTTTGGTAGATACAGGTGGCCTACCATGATCTAATTAAAAACGATTCAAAAACAAGACATTTCAGTTTAGGTTCCTAAACTGCATCGCTTGAGCTGCTCTATGGACGTCATGGTACCAAACAAGTATGAATGAAACCAAAACTTGCGATTCAGTTTGGGACAATTGCTGTCAGCAGATGGCACGGCCTAAACTGAATCGTTAAACTGACGTCATGGTACGAATTAGAAGAACAGTTTAGTTTAGGTCCTAAAATGGATCGCGTTAAGAGCTTGTGGTAGGCCTCCTGGTCTTACTTAAGATTGAAAGGGGCGAAAGGGGTTCATCCAAGTCTTATTTTTTCGTACATAGGGGAAGTCAGAAAGTTGTCAAAATTGTCTTACGTAATAAATGAACAGCCCTAAGCAGAATCAAGACGACACAGTCGAATACGTTGACGTTTTTGACAGAAAAACAAATCGGATGACGTTTTTGACAGCAAATTTTTCAGATGACGTTTTTGACAGCAACGGATTTGACATTTACTTAGAAAAAATTTCTAATTATGCTTTTGACAGCTACTTAAATATGTACATTTTAGAAACATTTTACTAGCCTGCTGTATATGGTAAGGAAATTGTGCACGCCTTATAAAAACGAATAAACATTGACTAACCACAACCCACCATGACTAAACACGTGCGATTCGTAGCTGAGAATCCAATTTAATTGGATTAGGTACTTTAAAAAAAAAGTTTATATGAAAAATTATTATTATAACCAATTTTAGTTAACAGAAAACAGTGTTTTTTTTCGTGTTTGTGAAGTTATGAAAAGAAACCACAGACAATAATGATTAACTTCAGCAATTACTATTGCTTAGTTATATTATTAATTGTTCAAATAACCACATGCCAAATAAATGATTCCAATGCTAATGATATAGAGAGTGAAGACTCCTCCGATGGTGAGTAGAAATAATGATCTTTTTTTAGAATAGAATAGAATAATATTCATTTGCTTAAAAACATGGTATAAAAAGATGTTAAAAATACAAAATAACAAGAGCATACATGTTTTTGCTTAACAGTTATAAGCGTACAAATTTTCACAAGCATAGGTATTTAACATTTGTTGTCAAAGAAGTCTTTGACACTATAAAAACTATGACTAAGTACACAACCATTCATACACTTTATTTTTGAATAATCTCATATTTAGGGCCTTGAGATTACTTTCTATAGGTACTAATAATAAATCCGAAGAGTTTATTACAAGCTTTTATTTAACTTGCAATGAATATACATAATAATATGTATGTTTGTAACTATGTTTGTTCGGGTGGACTCTTACAACTCAATTTTGAAGCAGATATCTTCAACCGATTGAGCTGAAATTTTGTTTCAGTATGACTGTATAATATACTATGTGAGCATTAAGACTGCCTCGTTAGTCTAGTGACCGCAAGCGATATACGTAGCTGAGAATGGGGTCCAGCGGGGCAATTGCCTAACACATTATCAATCAGAATCGGTTTCATTTTGACAGTTCAACAACATTCATTGCGTTATTCACGTGTTGAGCAGACAAATTCTTCGAACTTATGAAGCAATGGATTAGCAATTTGCTTCAAAATGATTCAGATTCCGATTTATAGTGTGTAATTATATACGCAATTAGAGTGCTGGGTTCGGTTCCCAGGTCGGGCAAGTGCTATTGGGTTTTTCCATTAGGAATTTCTCAGTAGCAGCCCGGAGTGTAGACGTCGTCGGCGGTAAGATACCTCGTACTCCGGATGGCACGTTAAGCCGTTGGTCTTGCGCCTGCATCCTAATTGCGTAACACACTATCAATCGGAATCTGAATCATTTTGAAGCAAATTGCTAATCCATTGCTTCATAAGTTCGAAAAAAAAATCTGTTCAACACGTAAATAACGCAATGAATATTGTTGAACTATCAAAATGAAACCGATTCCGATTGATAATGTGTTACGCAATTGCCCTGTTGATCTCCATCCAGTCGTGTCGGATTGCTGTCCGGACTATGAATGTGAGGGAAGAGAGAGTGTACCTGAGTCTGCGCACACACTAGTGCACTATAATATCTCCCGCGCCGAAGGCTAGTATCTGTTGCTATTGGCTGCCGTGGCAGAAATACGGTCTGGAGGACTGTACAGTCTGAAATTTTAATCACCGTTTTCCTCTTAAGGGTTCATTGTACTCATCATTATGAACAACTTTTACTATGGGACCAAACCTGAAATCGTGAAAAAAAAATCAGCTGTTCCCTACATTTTGACGAGTTATACGAACATAAATGTAGGGAACAGTTGTTTTTTTTTTTAAAGTTGCTCATATAGATGAGTACAATGACCCCTTAAGAGGAAAACGGTGATTAAAATTTCACCATGTATAAATGTCCTTCATTGACATGATTATTCTAGTATGTAATCATGTTTTTTAGATTTTTCTGGATCAGCTGATGATGTTTCTGGATCAGGTTTAAAAATTGTTTTAAACGTCTGTGAGCTGCCAATCAACGAAGGACACTGCAGTAACGAAAGGCTGGATACCGATGAAGACCGTGAAAGTGACAACAATGATCTCAACGCACTTATCGACCAAAACGAAAGCAATACACTCTAGTAAGTTAAAAAAACTTTTTTAAAAACAAGTTTTTATTTAAATGCGCTAAAAAGAATAAAATAAACTTTTCCTTTAAAACTTTCATTACACAATTTATCCTACTAATCCTACTTCCTACTAGTCCTACTAATATCCTACTTATCCTATCCTACTAATATTATAAATGCGAAAGTTTGTTTGGATGTTTGTTACTCTTTCACGCAAAAACTCCTAAACGGATTTCGATGAAACTTCACAGTAATATAGCTTAGACATCAGAATAACACATAGGCTACAATTTATAAAGATTTTGTGTGATTTGGCCATAATATAATGATAAGTATCAAGTAAGTCGGAAAAATTCCTGCCCTCTGAGAGCTGTCTTGGCGTGCGCTGCCTAAACTGTTAGAGTTACATGAAGATAATGTATCGTGGGACTGTTCGTCTTAAACAGTTCTAAATAAATGTACGCGACAGAATATATCTACCTTTATGTGGAAGCCCAAAATAGTGAGCCATATCGAAAGTACCTCTTTCTGTATGCTACCTTTTCGCACCTAAACCACTGAACGGATTTCGATAAAATTTGGCATGGAGATAGGTAGCATTCTAGGGAAGGACATGGGCTACTTCATCGGTACTGTCCCTTGGTATAATTTCCGACATCCACGCGGGCGAAGCCGCGGGCAGAAGCTAGTATGATATAAAAGCTTGAGTTGATTAGGAAAATCCATCAATGCCTAGTTGTGACCAAGGCTTCTATACTAGGTAGGTACTTTTCTCAAATAATGCGCGGAAATAAAAAACTAAGTAGTAAGTACCTAGGCAGAACATTTTTGTCAAATACAAATTACTTTTCAAAATCAATGACGAACAACAATAATTTTTCCCGTTTGTTTTTTCAATAAACAGCTTTCTATTTGCAAGCCAGTTCGAAATTTAAATAAAACCTTTGATAAGTTTACCTCCTTGGTTGTCATGTTTCGGAGTAAAAGATCGTTCCATTTTTGAATCACACGACAGATATGAGTTTACTATGTAATTTATTTGGCCGCTAAACCACGACAGATATGGATTTTCATACAACTTTTGCCGGCCGCTGCTCGCATGTATTTGGCCAGTACAGCAATTTCGTATCTCGAAGAAGATTGTCAAAATTATGCTCAAATTTCCAAGCATGTTTGAGAAAAAATCATTTATCATTTACTTGTTTCAGTTTTGGCTACAACAAGAGTACGAAGAAATGCGAAGAATTTAACTACGACGGCTGCGGAGGCAATTCAAATAGATTTGAAACCATTAACGACTGCAGGAAGACCTGCTACACACCACTCAAGAATTTCCTAGCCAAAATCACCGACCTCCTCGTGTTGAGAATCACTAACGGCCAATAATTCTGAATTGCCGACCACGTGATTTGTGTCACCGTCTGCCTAGCCCGCGGCTTCCAGTCCAACAGGATGCAGCGGAATACTAGTATTTTACATGGAGCGACTGCCTATCTGACCTCCACAATCCAGTCACTGTGCAACACGAGTACCTATACGTTTGCACAGACGTAAAAATGTCGCGACGGGATTGCACACTGGACTTTCACCTCTAGAGCGCATCCCAGCGCGTCAAAAATACACATTGGATTGGATTTGTTTTTGGATTTGTCTGTCAAAATTAAGGATTCGTACTGTGTGATACGCAATCACCCCGCAGGGCTAAAGCTGGTTGTCAGTTTCTGGCTTCCGACTTTAAAAAGATTCACGGATGATAGCCGGATCCGGTCAAATCGGCCTTAAAATTGTTTGCAAGCAAGTTTATGAATTACAAAACAGAAGAGTCTTTCAGTGGGCCAGCCATGGCTGTCGAAAGACCGATAGCGGTTATAGCATTGAGTGGAGACCGCGTATGGCTTTTCCACCAAAGATGTGCTATGCTGCGTTGCTATGGATGCGTTTGGTATCCACCAATCATATTTATTGATCCACATAGCATAGCACTGGTGGATACTGATTCAACTAAGCTACGTTTTTTTTTAAATGTGGAAGGATACGTGCTTGTGGATGCGTGCTATGGATGCGAGCTACGGATGCGAGCTATGGATGTGTAGCTATCAGTGGTGAAGGGTAAATTTATGACAGAGGTAGGCCGGAGCAAAAAAAAATTGCCAAAAGTAAATTTCAATGATGAATTGACTATAGAGTGGTTATGTTCTGAATTTTTGAAGGGAAGCCGGTGGGAATCGAGTTGTATGGTACCTTCGCCACTGGTAGCTATATGCAGTGTACCTGTCCTATTGTCGGTACGTCGCCATAGCTCGAGCTGCGCATCTTCCTCGCACAGCTACCTTGCGGTGGTGCATTTTCATAGCACATCTTACTCGCTCCGCTACCTAGCTTAGCATCATAGCTTAGCATCAGTGGACACGGTCACATAGTTTCGTAGCTTAGCTTTTACATTCTCGCAGTATAGCTGCATAGCACATCTCTGGTGGAAAGGCACCCTTATTTTGTGCAAGTTACAGGCATATTTAAATGCTACGGTTTCCTAGAACAGCGGTAACCGCCACATAACGGCCGAAGTGACTGATGGCTGTCATGAAAATCATGGCAGCGGGGTTTGACGTTACGGTGTCAAAAAACGAAAACACATCGGCTTACTTTAAAAAATAACGTTTCAGTGACGTCATTCGCCGTTCAATTGCAGACGCTATGTGGCGGTCACCGCTCTTCTCGGAAAACTTATCGTGCTGCCAGTGGCGTAACTATAAGGTGGCATTGGGGCAAACTGGCCCCCGGCCAGAGGGGGCCCCCGGCCCGAGAGGGCCATGAGCACAGGAGTATCCTAACATAAGTTTATAATGCAAACTTTTTTTGAAAATGTGCAACAAAAGACATCATTCAGGTTTCGAAAATGTTGTACCCTTTTCCCATTGTTTGTCTAATTTTTTGGACAGGACCTCATGCTCAACAGTAGCGCTTGCGACCGCTAGAACAACGAAGCAGTCAGGTGTTAAATTTTGTAGGGAAAAATACGCGGAAGAAGTCGCGGGAGAAGTTCTAGTAAAAAAAGCTATAACGTTGGTTGACATTCTTTATATTGAGAGAGGGCCCCATCCCTTGAATTTGCCGCGGGCCCCAAACGGTATAAGTAGTTACGCCACTGGCTGGCACCCCAAGCTAAATAAAATAATAAAATAAACAGCATATAATGTTCCCACTACTGAGACAGGCCTCCTCTCTGTGAGAGGGAGTGGGCTCTAATACGCCACGCGGGTCCAGTGTGTGTTGGTTGATGTCACATATGTCTTCCAATGTTTGGTTCTAGGACATGCCGGTTTCCTCACGATGTTTTCGTTCATTATGTTCTAAGGCAGCGTCCTAATAATCAAAAGCGATAGCCGCGCGAGTACGCGATTGTCCTGCTCGTTTATACAGGGTGTCCAGTAAATAGTACGACATATTGCAGGGGGTGATAGCTTGGGTCAATACCTACCAAAACAACAAAATATATGTTCCGCAAAATGTTACGGATTTACAGTTATACAAAATTTTCCGAAATATCGAAAAATCTCTACCTTGAAACAGATTTTGAAGTATCTCGTAATGAAAAAATTATTTTCTAGTTTTTTTTTTACATCGAATTGTTTGTCAAACTCTACTCATTGGTAAGTCTTTTTTCTATCAAAAACAAGATCTTTTTCAAGAAATACCATTTTTTGTTTAAATTTTCGCAGAACGATTTTCTTATCGCTACCTACAGTGGTGAAAAAAAAAGTTACATTTCGCGGAACATATATTGTGTTCTTTTGGTAGGTATTGACTCAAGCTATCACCCCCTGAAATATGTCGTACTATTTACTGGACACCCTGTATAAAAAGTAACGTATGCTTCACACGGTTTTTAAAGCTTGGCAAATCATTGAGATTTCCATATTATATGTAAGTTTAATATGAATGTTTGCACATATACACCTTCCGGAATAAATTTACTAAATTATGGTCAAAACCATAGCAAAATCCGTTGCGTAGTTTAGAAGAATAACGCGGTTACACAAAGAGACATGAAAAGCAGCTTCAATTTGTAATATTATTGATATACGAGTAGCATATTTACAGACGGCTACATATCAAGCTTTACATTTCCAGTACAAGCGGACCTCTTCTTGTACGGAAAGCTGAACCAATGTGAGGTCAGATATACTGGAAATGTATAGCTTGATATGTAGCCGTGTGTACGTCAATATTATAACGATCGCGTAATCGCGCGACAATCGCTTTCGGTAAGGGCGCAGGGAACGAGCTGATTTTTCAATAGCCAGATAACTTTTATCTGTATTATGACAGTTTGACATAATTATTTTCTTTACAAAAGCTATCAAACCGCGGTACTTACCCTCAGACAAAAGTTATATTCTGACTATTGAAAAATCAGCCCTGAGGCCACGTCTTAACCAAAAGCGATTGTAGCGCGAGTACGCGATTGTCGCGTTCATATGTCATTTATTGCTTGATCACAGAGTACACTTTAATATAATGTGCTTGATGAACCGGAACGCGTGGTCGCGCCGACAGAGGGCGCCTTACAGCTTTACGAACAAACAGTGACATACGCGACGATCGCGTATTCGCGCTATAGTGGCTTTCGGTTAGGACGTGGGGTTAGGAAATTTTAATTATTCTAGCCACATTAAAATAATTTAAGAACAATAAATTATTGACACTGCAATTTATTTACCCATGATTGTTTTTAATAAAAATAAAGTACAGGTCGCGTCAAATAACTTTGCCGCTCTGAAGCTAGGCTTTCCGAACGCCGCGCATGCGCGCTGCTGTTTTATTACTACTGCGCAGTGATTTGTTGCCTACTTCAGAGCGGCAAAGTTATTTGACGCCAACTGTAAGTTTGATATTAGTTATTCTTCTTGATCTAAGGAGTTCAATAAATTCTTAGTCTTTAACCGGTTTTGTTCTGGAAATAGAGTTTCTTGATTTTCCTCGCTGACATAAAACGGCTGGCGGAAACTGTGGAGAAAAAAGTAAGTATTTGTTCACACAACGCTTTGAATATACATTTCCTCCGATTTTGCATCCTTCTCAAAATCACAGCGATCTTTACAATCGTGGCAATAAGGTTGCTATTGGGCTGCAGCCATTGCCAAGTCTGTCAAAATCACAAGGATCTTCATTTTCGTTGTAATAAGGTTGATATTCGATTGCTGCTGTCAGCATGGCTACTCATCGAGCTATACATAACCAGTATAAGCTGACTTCTGACTGTACGAAAAACCCATAGATATATAAAAACCTATACAGAATCAGATAGCGCCATCCACGAAGACGCGCCCCACTCTTCTTCCTAATCGCTTACAGTACAAGTTTGCAACATTCCGCTAGTGTTTTAGTTTTTCCGATACACAGTAATTACAGTTAGCGCCACGAAAGATGAGACTTGACTTGACCTCGCCTCCCGCGATCCTTCCGCCGCCCCTATGACGTCCGGTCCCGTCCCGCGCTCAGACCTCATACCGCTAAAGAGACCTTAAATCGTGTACTGCGCATGTCAAACCACGTGGTGTGTCAAGTCTCATCTTTCGTGGCGCTAACTATATGTATTAGTGGGTAATTAGTTTGTATCAAAAAACTAAAACACTAGCGGAATTAACTAGCGATTAGTAAGAAGAGTGGGGCGCGTCTTCGTGGATGGCACTATCTATACAATGCGAGGTCAGCTAAAACTGGAAATGAACAAACGCCAGCACATCAAGCTACTACATTCTGTCAAATTTCTTTAATAGATTTTCGACTTTATCTCTAAAGCATAAGGTTCAAAGTTGATTGGGAAAATTTGACAGTTTTGGGTAGCTTGATGTGCTGGCGTCTGTACCTATAGCTTGGTGTGTAGCCTTGTGTACAGACGCCAGCACATCTAGCTACCAGAAACTGTCAAATTTTCCCAATCAACTTTGAACCTTATGTTTTAGCGATAAAATTGAAAATCTATTAAAGAAATTTGACAGATTGTAGTAGCTCTATGTGCTGGCGTGTGTACAGTCAACAGCAAAAGTAGATGATGAAAATTAATTATAACTTTTGGAGTCAAAACTGATCACGAATATATGGCAACTGTACTAGTAGTAAATGTTTGGTATAATTTACAATCACATACATTCGAATCACTTCGACGTCACACAGTTCTGACGCGAAATCCGTTCATTAATATTGAATTTCTGATTTTCATCATCTACCTTTGCTGTTGACTGTACCTGTACATTCGAGATCAGTCGAACTATTCTGTAAAAATGTCGCCGTAAAAACTTAGGTCTTCTTTTTCATTCTATTTCATTAAGAAAAGGACAGAAGTTAAATTTTAGTTTAGTCCTGTCAAATTAATCAGCGCCAGACGTAAATTGACGTAATTTTAGGAGGCTAGTTTTTAATCACGTCTACTTGTTTGACAGGACGAAACTAAAAATTATCTTCTGTCCTTTTCTTAATGAAATAGAAAGAAAAAGACGCACTGAACTTAAATTTAGTTTAGTTTATGAACAAGGGAATCGGCGCCATTTTGCCAAACGTGCAAACGTGCGAATTAAAATAAATGCTGCCGTCGACGAGTACTTCGTCTATGTGACAAATTCTTTTTGTATTGACTTGTATGTTTAGCTAGTTAGTCATTAATGTAGTACATTGTGTGAATAGTTAGTTGCGTTATATAAGTATTGTAAGTATATAAGTAATCATTTTAATATTTATGAAATAATAAATACTTAATTAAAAAAAAAAACTAGAGCATTGTCGCTGAAGTGAGATTACGACTAGATTTTGAACGTTTTCAATTACGGGATTTTGAATGCCTTCTGATCCGATCGGCCTGAGCCTTTTATGCCAAACCGAGAGAGCCGTCGTGACCCGAAAACAAGTTTCTATTTCTAATAATAAAATTAACTTACCCATATTAGTAACTAAAATATAAAAGAACACTGTTAATAACAATAACATAATTAAGGTCTTCATTTTTGTATCAACAAACACGTTTGTTCAGCGGATGTCAATATTATGAATGAATGCTTGACTCATTCATTATAAATCGCAATTTTATAAGAATACTAGCACTGCCCGCGACTTCGTCCGCGTGGGTTTCGTACTTTCCTCAAAAATTTAAAGGTAGTTTTCGAAATTCAATGTTTACGGTCTTTATAATTTATATTTTAGTGAAATAAGTATTCAGGACAATTTTTAAGTTAAATTAAGTTTTTTCAAATAAACTGTCCTTCCTTTTCACCACGCCAAGGCTTGTTTTTAACCGACTTCAAAAAAGGAGGAGGTTTTCAAATCGACTATATGTTTTTTTTTTGTGTGTTTGTTACGCGATATTTCCGGAAACTGTAAATTGATTTTAAAAATTATTTTTTTAATGGATAGGGTATGTCTCAGGTGTGGTCCCATATAAATTGTATTAACTTTGCTTGGGTAGTTTTTGTGTTAGCTTCAATAATACTTATTTTTGCCACTTAGTTTATATTAATGATGTTATAATAACTTCCTATCACTGATATTTGCATAGCAAGTAGTTTTATACGAATTTGTGGGGAGTACAACTTAAAAGTGAAAAGAAAAAAAAAAAAGAGTCCGACTTCCAAATAAGACAGTACAAAGTGAAAAATAACTGTAATTTCGGAAGTCGGTGACAAATAACGAAAATGCGAACCCAACGACACCGACTTCCGAAATTAAAGTTATTTTTCTCTTTGTACCTAGTCTGTGTTTTTTGTAAAATAATTTTTATTAAAAAAGCGTTTGGTACGTTTCTAAGTACCTATTTTCTAGTTAATGGAAGCAAGCAGTAAAATCAACCCCTTAAATTAAACTTTATTACCCTTTTCCACCCCGTTAGGAGTCGATTTTTGAAAAACACATAAGTACTTGTTTTTTTTTATTTTAACTGAGTTTCGAATTAATCCGACAGAGCGGGTTGATTTTTTTTTTCTTACCTATTAACTTTGTCACCCCTAAATTCTCTGTGAGGGTTTTTTTGAAAGCTAAATGTTGCCAAGTTTCAAGTTTCCTAATGAAAGGAATAAGATACTTATTTCTATTAACTATATCCCGGCCTTTCACCCTCACAGGAGTAGAATTCTAAACCATTGATTGAAATCTTTCAAAGATTATTTATACCTATTTTTGGGTTAATCAAGCCACGCAGTTTTTTGTCAGAACTATTAATACTGAGTTTCAAGTTAATCGGACCTCGCCTTAAAATTCTCAGGATAGTATTCGTGTCAAGTTTCAAGATTATTATTAGCCAAACTATCTGCGCCCCGCGGTTTCACACGCATAAGTGTCGATCGCGTAGGAATATCGGGATAAAAAGTACCCTATGTATTAATCCTGGTTATAAACTATCTGTGTGCCAAATTTCATCTAAATCCGTTCAGCCGTTTGTACGTGAAGAAGTAACAAACATACAAACACACTCACAATCTATCGCCTTTATAATATTAAGTGTCATAGTGTGATACCCTTATGACCGGCCGCCATGCGGAGTTATTTTAAAACTATGATAATTATCTCCTAAGATATTCATTGAAATCAGATGATGTCGAGGGCAATTTTGTTCAAAATTAAATACTTGTGATGAATAACGCATTTATTTGGATAAGAAAAACACCTTCGCATTATTTTAGAACGATTACAATAAAAAAAGGTTATAGTGAGTCAACCTTAAAAGATAGACATATGCTGTCGTGGACTTTTTTTTTTGACTTTTAAAGGGGAACAATTCTGTCATACATGATTTTTGCGTAACTTTACCGTTTACGCAGCGTACGCAACGGAAGCTCTCAAAAGGAATTATTTTTTTCCGTTTTTGCAACATTTTTCATTGATGCTCCGCTCCTGTTGGTCGTAGCGTGATGTTATCTAGCCTATAGCCTTCCTCGATAAATGGACTATCCAACATAAAAATAAGTTTTCAATTCGAACCAGTAGTTCCTGAGATTAGCGCGTTCAACCAAACAAACAAACTCTTCAGCTTTATAATATTAGTATAGTACTTATAGATAGATGAATAAGAATTTTCATATAAACTGTATTCCTGCTTTTCACCCCCACAGAGATGGAATCTTGAAAAATAGTTTAAGATGTGTTCATAACTTGACTCAAAGATTATTTATACCAATTTTCGAGTTAATCAACCCACGCAGTAAAATCCTCCCCTGTAAAATTAACTACCCCTTTTCATCCCGTTTGAGGAGTTTTTTTATCGAAAAACCCTGATACACGTTATTCTTTATACTGAGTTTCGAGTTAATTGGACTGCGCGATAAAATTCTGCCATACAAATTTAGACACATCCGATCCCTCTTTAGGGGGTCGTTTAGAAAAACAAGAAATGACAAACTTAATAATTTACTTAAACAAGTATTCGTGTCAAGTTTCAAGTTTATTAACTACTCAAGGAATAAGATAATTCATAAAAACAAAATCCCCCCTTTTCACCCCCTTATAGGTTGATATTCCAAAAACCCCTTCTTAGTGATCCCCTACATTATAAAAGGAAGCTGTATGCAAAATTTCACCTTAGGGCTCCCGCACACGGGCCACGGGCCACAACCACAAAACGCCGCCACTGGCATATTTCCTGTAATTTTCATACATTTTATATGGACTCGCCGCACACGGTTGGCGCCGGTGGCGGCCACACGCTGCAGTTTCTTGCCTCTTGTGGCGGCGTTTGTGGCTGTCGCGTGTGGCCCGTGTGCGGCAACACTTACTAGTCCCAGTAGTTTCGGCTGTGATAATTATTTTATGTCAGTCAGTCAGTCAGTCAGTTTCTCCTTTTATATAATAATATAGACTGCATTCTGCCGATTAGAGGAAAATCCAACGTGTATTCTACTACCTAGGTACTTTACCTCGCCTGATTCTTATAAGTAGGTACTCACCTAAGGTGCAGCTACACTGCGGGCGATTGATGAAAAGGACCGCTGAACAGTCGCTTTCATCGATCGATGCAGTATCAAAGTCAAATTCAAATCGATACCTACAATAAAAAAAACCACCACCTATAAAATAGTAATCAACACATCGAGCTACCCGAAACTGTCAAATTTTCCCAATCAACTTTGAACCTTATGCTTTAGCGATAAAGTTGAAAATCTTTTAAAGAAAGACAGATTGTAGTAGCGTAATGTGCTGGCGTCTGTACCTAACGAAGTCAAAATTGTACTTCGAGAATATTTGAAAAAAAAATTGCTCCTCGCTTGGGGAGGCCTATGTCCATGTCCAGAAGTGTCGTCTTTCGGCTGACAGAACTGTTGATGACCGTCTTTATCGATCGTTGGTCGGTAGTCCATCGATCGACCTTCGATCGATAACGAATATGTTTTGATAAGTATCGACTGGTAGACCGCAGTCAGTGTGGATGCACCTTAAAGCAGATTACGTCAGTAATATTTATAGCGCTATGTAAACGACATCTGATACTTTCCGGCGACTATTAAAAAATCATCATAAAATAACATCACGCCTTTAAACCCCGAAGGGTTAGGTAGAGGTGTACCTATGACGTCAATCGTCCGACAGCAAGATGGTTGGACGACATTGTTGCCATCGCGGGCAAAACCTGGATGAGGCTGGCACACGCACAATGGTCCATTTGAGGGACTAAGTGCGGAAACCAAACCTATAACATAGAACATAGAGGCTGGCACAGGAGCGTGGAGATTGGCACAAGAAAAGAGACGCTTATGCCCAGTAGTGGATCAAGTCGGGATGTGGATGATGATGATGTACAGACACCAGCACATCAAGCTACCCGAAACTGTCAAATCCCAATCAACCTTTTAGCGATAAAGTTAGAAAGGACAATGAGAAATGGTGGGTTCACCTCTCAATAGAAATAAGATACTCATGAATGAATTACGCAATACTTTCGGAGTTATATCAACTATTATACTGCCATAAAAGTGATCCCAATCTAAGCAAATTAATGATCGTAGTTTACTTCATTATAAGATAAACATTACCCAGACTCGGTTGTTTGTTTGAACGCGCTAATCTCTGGAACTTCCATTCGAATTTGAAAGTATTCTTTTTGCATTTGATAGACCAATTCTTGAGGAAGGCTATAAGCTTTTTAACATCACGCTAGGACCCGTAGGAGCTGAGCAAAAAGAAAAAAGAACGCTAACTCCTAACCCTTTAAGGAGTACCTACCTGCGGTGTGAAACTTAAGATAGAAACACGCTTATAAGATACGACTACATACAGAAAGCAAAGCTAATAGAAATCTCTATTCCTAGACATCACGTTTCGCCGAAAACTTTGTTGATAGAAATTGTTTGTAGATATCTCGGTCCATAGGAAGCACTGTTGACAGAGATCTCTGTTCATAGATAGCACTTCTTGCCGTAAATTTTATTCATAAAAACCACTGTTTCCAGATACCTTGGTTCACAGAAAGCGCCTTTGGTTCACGGAAACCAATTAGATAATTATTTTTATGTTGTATTCCCATTGCCCATGTAACACCCACTCTCATAAAGATCGGTAACGCTACACTCGAAGTTGTGGATGAGTATATTTATCTAGGACAAACTTTACTGTCCAGTTAGGTAGGTCAAAATTCGAGAAAGAGATCAATCGTCGAATCCGACTCGGCTGGGCAGCGTTCGGAAAGCTACGCAATATCTTCTCGTCCCACATACCGCAGTGTCTCAAGACGAAAGTCCTGATCATTTTTTTTAATTTTAAATCATAATGTGGCATCACAGCTGAGTGTAAAATGTGGTAAAATGTCAACTAACTTTTGGAGGCTACTGTAATTTAAGTTAAAGAGTACGAACTCCAAAAATTTAAATTAGAAAAAAGTTAAGGAACAAATTATCCTGTATAAATAATTGATACGGCAGTAGCTAGGCCCCTTACATGATCCAGTTTTATACCTCTGGTTTTTATATTCACGTGATTCACGTCCTATGATGATGACATTTTTATTGTCAATAATATATATTTTGCATTACGTCTCTAGGAGCAAGTTTAGTTAGAATGAATGCTATTTTGCATCTCGAACAATAAAGCAAGACTGTTGGCAAACTCTTTGGACTATAAATGCATTACAAGAACACCAAGTTTCCGAACGAACAAGCTAACGGTTAGCGGCTAGCAACACAGTTCACGTTCTGTCAAGTGTCAAGTAGACATTAGTTTTACAAAATTGTCGAAACGTCAATCAATCCTTCATTTTAGTTTGGGAAAAAAGCGTGTATTTCCTAAATTAAGTTGAATTCGTTCGTATTACATCTCCACTACCACTTCTAAATGTAAGTATTTTTCACGTTATGACCTTTCAAAGCGTTAGTCTAAGAATAAAAATGTGAAATGTAGTTTTTCATAGTTCTGCCTATTAGGGCGTAGAGGTTATTACAAATAGAAAAATGTGAGCCAACGACGCGTTAAATTAGAAAACGAAGGAAATGTTTATTTTCCTTTCACAAAATAATAAAAGTTAGCTTGAAAAGATCAGTTTTTTTCTTTGATCATTGGTTATACCTACTACGTCTTTCATACTACAAGCGTTTTGATCGTTTCGTTGCACTCGTTCATAATTTATATGTTTTTCCTCCACAAAGTCATAGAATTACAGCAGATGTAGATTTTACCATTTCTAGTAACTCGATCTAATCAAATTAATTATTAGGATTAAATACACAGAATACATATTATGTGAAAAAATAAAATGTTTTTTCCTAAAGTAAATAAATAGTCAACATACATGGGGGTATTTCGGAAAGCCCTTGGTGAGAGGCTTCCTATACTTGGGCCGTTACTATTTCTAAGTAAGAATCATAAATGATTATGCCCGATGAGTGCCAGTGTTTTGTCGATAATTACCTACTGCAAAAAAGCAGGTAAACCGTTGACGAGTCATTAACTAAGTATCTATAATACACTCACCACAGCTGCGCACAACACTAGCACTGCTCCTTGAGGGGCATAAGTGAGAGCAAGAGGTCCGATTAAAAGGATTTATATCTCTAACTTTGTGTTTGTAATGCCCCAAGTATAATAAATAGTTTTGGTTCACTGTAAACAGGCCGTCCTGTATATTTTGTACAGCAGTATTAATATACAGTAAAACCTGCTCAATATGATAATGCTTAATACAATTTCTCACATAATATGCCATTTTATGTCAGACCCTGCAACTTTCATGCATTTTATCACACTTAATCGGCATCGGCGATGTTTTTACGGCCGATTCAACGATACTTTTCAAATTTCGTAATTGCGTGTTGTCTCGTCTATTTCGTAGCAAACGAGGTACGAACTAACTATGCTCGGGAAAACCCCGCGCTTTATTCAGTGTCTTGTTTCGCCCGCCCGCTTTGGCCTCGCACTCGGGTAACCTGACTTGTGTTTTATTTATTTTACCTTCATTTTTTAATTCAATAAGAGTATCGGTATCGGCGATATTTTTATAAGAGTATCGGTATCGTATCGGCGAAAAGGCGTATCGAGACATCCCTAGTTTCAATATCATCGACCCATCACATCTTCGGAGTTTCGCTAGCTAATTTTATTTGAACCTGTATATGACATATTCTCACGAAATTATCTTAAAGCACTCATTCAGAGCGATGGATTACAAGCATTGTCCTTCGTTTAAAGCTGGGTGCTATATGAAATTAATTTTCACTTCACTGTTCTATTTAATATTTAAAGACTATTTTGTGAAAATTAAACATCTTTATCATCAATCAAATTAGTCTATCACAGTCTGTTCGTGGTCATAGGTCTGACTCAACTTGTACGAGAATGCTCAGTTCACTGCTATATCTTCTCTATACATCTTGTAACATACCACTAACCCGGAAAGCAAGTTAAGCCGTTGGTCCCAGCTGGCATCTTGCTCAAGCTAATTTCATTAAATAACTAGCGGCTGCCCGTGACGTCGTCTGCGAATCAGGATGAAAAGTAGCTTAAGTCCTCCAGGTCCCAGACTCCCAGGCTATACCTATTTTTCAAATTTCATAGCGATCCGATCAGCCGTTTTGTGTGATTGAGTAACAAATATATAAACTTTGACATTTATTTGTAGGATTAGCTGTCAACTTGCTATAAATCCTGACACCAGACTGGTACTGAGAAGTTATTTCGTCTGGGGAATGTGCCATGATCAGGAGTTGCACTTGCTGTAGCTAAAAAAAATGGCCGTCTTCAGTTTTAAAAATTAAGAATACATAATTTATACAGGGTGTGGCGTAAATAGTGGTCCACCGTTAAAGATTCGACAAACCAGATAATTTACTATAACATAATAATATTACAATAATAAACAAAAGGAGATGGCCGATGGGGCCGAAAGGTTCTGGAGTGGCGACTGTGTACCGGAAGACGTAGCGTTGGAAGGCCTTCCACAAAGTGAACCGACGACCTTGTAAAGGCCGCAGGAACTCGTTGGATGCGAGAAGCACAAAACCGTTCGAAGTGGAGGTGCTTGGGGAAGGCCTATGCACAAACAAATGTCAAAATGTAGGGAAATTTGAGTTATTTTTGACAGATTGAGACTGAGATCAGACTGTGAATGTTCTTAAAGATTACGAGAATTGCCCCTCAACCCTTCTGAAGAACATCACTAATAAGGTCACTGTCAAATTAAGAATAACCTTTAAAACCATACCATATAGTAGTATTTAAATGTACTAATATGCAAGTCACAGTTTGAAACCTTGTATTGTTAATTGGTCAATATTAGCCGTGACATCCATTGTAGATCATGTGAGAAAGACTTCTTTATGTAATCCTTTTTTATAATATTATGTAGGTACAGTCATCAAAAGAGATAAGTATGCAGGATCGTCGGATATAGTTGAAGTTTAGTAAGAAACTGATGGATGTTGTCGACTGAAATTTAATTTGATAATTGAGGTGTTTGTTTTCTATTAATAAAAATAAATTTTAGTTGAGAACATCCATCGGTTTCTTACTAAACTTCAACTATATCCGAAGGTCCTGCATACTTATCTCTTTTGTTGACTGTACATATTTATTACCTACATGTGCGTTGAGGTAAAAGATCTAATAGTTAAATTGCTGGGGAATTTTAGGCCTATAACATTTTGAAGCCTCCGGTAGAAAATCTTCAGTTCAACGTTGGTCTTTACTGAAAGAAAATGTATTTTATACCTATTTTAAAAACCCAGGGGATGTGGGGCGTCATAATAAAATTGTACCCTATTATCAATTTATGTTTGCTTAAAATGAAACCAGATTTTTTATATTATTTTATTTGTGATATTTACAGATGTCAGGTCGTGAAGGTGGTAAGAAGAAGCCGCTGAAGGCGCCTAAGAAAGACACCAAGGACCTCGACGAGGATGACTTAGCTCATAAACAAAAGTTAAAGGAACAACAGAAGGCATTACAGGTTTGTACCTTAAGTTTTTTTTAACAATACCTACATTTGTTCAAGCCACCTAAACAGACCAGTAGAGCTATTCACAACCACTCGATATGCTTCCGTACCGTATCGAACCTCAATCGAATGTTATCGTAGGAGTCCATAAGCGCTGTTCACAAGTCCAAAACCAGAAAAGTTTGTCAGTTTAAGTAAAGTAGACGACCGCTATTCTTCCGACATTTGTTTGATGTCGGGGGCAAGGCAAATTAGGTTACCGAAATGTGTAATTTTCGATACGATAGCCTGTCGGATGGTTGTGAATAGCTATGCAGTAACGCATACCAGCCATAATTTTGTCCTTATAATTATTTTTTATTCTCTATGATTGCTGTGAAATCCCAATAAACAAAAAAAAAACATGTATGCTGCATGATCTATCGAGAATGTCATCACTCACAATACCTTTGTCAAATAATTTCGTGTAACAGGGTATTCTTTTCTTTTTTAGGAGGCGAAAGCAAAGGCCTCACAAAAAGGTCCTTTGGCAACTGGAGGCATCAAGAAATCGGGAAAAAAGTGACACAACTAACTTTGTAATTTAATTATAGGCTATAAATTCTAATGTAAGAATTATAAAAAGATCTTTGTTGTTTTTATTTGATGAATACAGCATAAACAATGGTTGTTTACTACTAGCATGTAATTATCGTTACTGGACATCGTCGTACTGCCATAATGTGGCCCATATAAACGTTTCTAACATACATACCAAACTTGTAACATGCATTTTTATAAATAAAAAAGCATTTGATAACTAGATTTTAGTTTTTATTTAATAGGCTGTATGAATTTTGACCTTTGCCTGCATGCTCATTTCCCGCCTTTTCGAAATTGACATTTCTTCACTGGTTTTCTGAAAAGTTGTTTGGTGTTGTTTTGGTAAAATGAAATAGGTAGTTACCTAATTATTTTTGAGCAAATTAAGGAGAATTTAATATATTTTTACTAAAGACTGGATACTTTTTTGGACAAAGTGAGTACCTACCTAATTAATAAATCTTAATGTTATACAGAGATGTTTGTATCCATAACACCAATCACGATTGAATAAAACCTACCTAATTTCTGAATCAATGTGTCAATAGCATTGTATTGCACTATTATTATAATATAGAGCATCGATATGTTAGTACTCAGCTCAGTAAGTACCTACCTATCCTAAAAAGAGCCTTTGTTAGTGCTTGAGAGTGTTTGCACGTACTATTGCCTATGACTTCATCATCTGCCTAGCCTTTTCCCAACTATGTTGGGGTCGGCTTCCAGTCTAACCAGATGCAGCCGAATACCAGTATTTTACATGGAGCGACTGCCTATCTGACCTCCACAACCCAGTTACTGGGTAATACGATACCCCTTGGTAAGACTGGTTGTCAGACTTTCGGGCCTCTGACTACTCGTAACGACTGTCAAAGATCCACGAATGACAGCCGGGACCAACGGCTTAACGTGCTTTCCGAGGCACGGAGGGGTCTCAGTATGTAAAGATGGTCACCCATCGACAGACCAAGCGCGGCAAGCGTAGCTTAACCTGATCGATCGACCTGTGCGGCTGTTATTATTTAGCCACGGACCCCTCTCACTATTGCCTATGACTTAATGTGCCATATTCGCCCGGGTAGGTACGATACATATTTTATTCATAAGTGTTTACATTTTGATTAAAATTGAATTTGTCGTCTGAAATATAATAAGTTTAATACAGGTACCTACTACCTACTTACCTTAGCATCCTTAACTGACTGCCTGTTTCCACTGACGTACTATTGAGTAGAGACCTACTAGGAGAAGTTTTAGGTATGGTTTAGTCCACTGGCGCACTAAGGAGGGGCGGCATGCCCCTGGTCCAGTGGGGGCCCCAAATCTTAAGAAGTACTTTTTAATCAATCCCAAACTTAATGTAAAAATATTATGTTCAGTAAGTACCTACTTAGTTCGAGTTGGAGGCCCCATACCATACGTAGGTTGTACATACCTATGCAAAACGCAAAAGTCGGGTGCTAAAAATTTTGGAACTCGCTTCGGCCGCTCTCATAAGAGAGCGGCCGAAGCGAGTTCCAAAATGTCTTAGGAATAATCCTAAGACATTTTACATAAATAAGTCTACAAAGCAACTGCTATTTCCCTACGAATGCGAATGTTCAAAAGAAACCTGCGGGGCGATTGCGTAACACATTATCAATCGGAATCGGTTTCATTTTGACAGTTCAACAACATTCATTGCGTTATTTACGTGTTGAGCAGACAAATTTTTCGAACTTATGAAGCAATGGATTAGCAATTTGCTTCAAAATGATTCAGATTCCGATTTATGGTGTATTACGCAATTAGGGTGCTCTTATCGCTCGCTCTTGCATCCTAGCTTGATTTTCATGAATAGCATAATGAGGAGATGTATATGCACCTCCCAGAAAAATATTATCCTGCTATTTGCGAGGCCCATGATATAGGTAGAGTAAAATTATTATGCACGTTATAATGTATTTTTAGGCATTCATTTTTTGAAAAATGTTACTAGAAAGAAATACAAGTAGGTAGGTAGGTACTTACCATAAATTAAGAAGACCGACGGGGGCCTCATTTTGTTTTACCGCCCCGGGCCCTCGACAGGCTTAGTCCGCCACTGGTTTAGTCGTATGTCGTAGGTAGGCCTATAGGTATGCCCTTAGTACTTAGGTACAGACGCCGCCGGCACATCAACCTACCAAAATCTGTCAAATTTCTTTAATCAATTTTCACCTTTATTGCTAAAGCATAAGGTTCAACATTTATTACGAAAACTTTACAGTTTGGAGTAGGTTGATGTGCTTGGCATCTGTACCTATATTATAACGGGTGGGTCCACAACTCCACGTCCAAGCTCGTATTTGCATACGTTAGGTATATTAACTATACCTAGGTATGGATATAATTATATTTAAATCAACTCTTAATATTCCAGCATACAATGAACTTCTTTCGAATTTTTGAGATATTTCTACAAACTAATGGAAACACGCAGGAGAATAATAATACAACGAGAACTAAAGAAACATCTATTGATCAATGTCATTCACAAATAAATGATAATAATTCAAATAAACCTGAACCTGAATGTAAAATTACGATAAATAATAATAAAGATTGTATTACAAACGATTCTTCTATTGTTAGTATTGAAGAATTCGGTGTTACTAAGATTCTTCATAATTTAGAAAATATTGCTCCTGTTGTTATTAGTCTTAATGATAATACTTACAAAGAACCTAAGGAAAATGAAATAAGTTTAATTGATGATATTGTACTCGAAAATGAACCTGATACAAACCGGGGTAATAATGATCTCACACAAATTCAAGGTACTCATAAAGCTGCAGTTTCAAATGACGCCACTTATAAAAATGAAACCGATGCATTCAAGAATGTTATAGATGATGAAACTATTGAAAACCTTAAAGAATTTGAAGAAGCTTTAAATAATATAGACAAAACTGCTTTAACTGATGATTCTGGAACAGAGTTGATCAATTTAGACGATTTTATCGAACTATTTGATGAACTGAACGATGTAAATGAAGATTTGGTTTCTATAAACGGTTCTGTTAAAAATGATTTAAAAAATAATGAAATTGCAACTTATTGTAAAGAGAATGAAATAACAAATTCTAATAAAATTGAAACAAATTCGAATACAAATGAAAATATCGATATTATTTCAATAAATTCGTCAACTGATGACGAGAAAAGTCAAACGGAAGAAATAAAAGACAGCATTTCAATTCAAGCTCCTTCTGATGAACCGGATTCTGATGATGGCTACAACTCATCAGATTTTGAATTCATATCAGAGACTGAGGCAAACATGGCTGGATTTGTTATCAATTGCCATCTTAAAGACCACCAGCACCTATCTAATTCTGAACCATTAGTTTGTTCTTCTGGGCAATATTTCGATGGTAAGGGCGAAAAAGAAGCGTTTGATCCAGGCGAAGGCCCTAGTAGACATGATAGACCAAGAAATGAATTTGAAGACAGGAGTTACAGAAATGATCATCATATTCCTATAGGGGACGATTATTTGGGGTTGTTTCAAGGGATTTACAACCCTCAACTGCCTATGTCTGAGATATATTTCTTGGAAAATAAGTCAGTTAGAGCTTCGGCGATGAATAGCCAGTATGATGGCATTGGGTTTGATAAACAGCTGGCGTTGAGGAGACATCAGCCTGATAGCTCTGAAGATGAATGTGAGTTTTATTTTTTTGTTGTTAGTTTTGGAGGCGACAAGCGAACTAGGTACATACTGATGATAAAATGACTTCAGGAGCCGTAGCTCCATTCCAGAGAAATATAAGTATCCTTCTGTTAGGATTCACCTCATTCGTGTAAAAATAATGAAAAAACCATGTGACTCAGGCTGGCTGGACAAATCTTCAAAATAGAGCCTTCCTTTCTTTTAGCAACAATATTGATCTTGTTTTGTTTGCAAAAAGTTCGGGTTCAATTCCCGGCTAAGCAAGAGCCTATTTTCTGTCATTTCACCAGAACACCCTGCCCGTTCAAACTGAGATTTGGTGCGCCAATCAACGATATCAATCGATATGATTTATTTTATTCTTGCTTTATTGTGTAATATTTGTATGTTACTGTGTTAGGACACGGTACGCCCCTTATAATTGGTAACACCCTTTATATAACCTGTGTAATAAAATTTATTTGTTTTTTTATTTGATGGAGCCAATCACCAAATCTGCCGCCAAATTGTTTCTTGTGAGTTTCCTAAAGATGTGTTATATTTCAGTCGAAGATGAAGCAAAGGAATCTGCCAAAAAGATCCTCCGCATGTATCCTGGAGAGAACAGAAAAAGAAGGCGACGATATTTATAGATCTTTTTTATGTTTAATAAGTAAATTATAGGTTTATATAATTTCTAGTTTTATTTAAATCTGCATCTTACCTTTCCTTTGCCCAACTGTAGTATGAGGCTAACATTACTAGGTAAGTAGATACTTTTTTTTTTTTTTTTTTTCGGTAAAATATATACTAAACCTTGCCCTATTGCCATTCAAGGGCGAATCCAAGGTATCCGATGGGGGGGGGGGGCTCATTGCATTACGATAAAAGTAAAATGGGCACATACAGAAATAAATCCTGGATCCGCCATTGTGCCCGTTGTTGTTTCTTATTTGTTAGAAAATTTAGGTACATACCTAAAGGGTTATGTATGAGGGTAGCGGGATCGTCCGAAAGGGTTACCGCTGCCCTGGAACATAAAGGTCTAAGGAAGGAACACGGGTGGGTTTTAGTCAGTAAGAGTCTGACACTCCCTTCCGCTCCACCCAGAGCGGGAGGAGTCATTAGATGATTTCCCATCCAAAAAAAAAAAAAAAAAAAGGGTTATGTATGTCAATAGGCCATCAAAATCAAGTCATTTATTCAAACCATCCCCTTGAGATAACCCAGCAGCGTCTTTCTATCCTATGGCACCTGTCTCACCACCCGACGAGGAAGTGACTAGCTATCGACTATTTCTTTCTCGATCAAGAAACGAACTACAGATGTAAGTCACGTGTCAGTAAAAGAGATAGGTACAATGTATATTAATAATATGTAGTTGATCGCTGACTTCACACCGCCGCCGCCGGCGAGAACTCTTCCGCCACTAGTTTGTCGCAGTGACAAGAGCTATCAAAGAAAATACTCGCTCAGCGACGATCGCTTGACGGACAGAACACATGCTGAGACTAGCACGGTACATACGCATATCAGCAGCAAGTGACTGGGTAGCAGCGATTTTATTTGTCGCACTCCTCGTTCATACACAGGTTTATGCTGGAATGTATTTATTACGCCCCGAGACTTTTGAGAATAATTGCTCGTCGCACTCGCTTATAGCCCAGCGACAAAACTATCCCAACTACACACTCGTTGCTAGTTGCTCGCTTCTAGTTGCTAGCTCTATTCGCTTTTCACTTATCGTCAGCAGTGGGACAAGTGCCTAAACCTGATTTAAAATAAACGGCAATCACTAATTTACCTGCCAATACGGAGAATGGAAGACCTGCGTCGATTTGAGGAATTTAGAGATAAATTCTGCTTCTTTTACACACTCTTGGGGAAGCGTGCAGATCAAGTGAAATAATGCGGGTCTAACGCATGACAGAGGAATTCTGAAAGTGTTCAGCTTTTACCAAATAAAACCAACATTCATACAAGTAGGTATGTTTATTGTAAGTATTTACAATGTAAATTATAACTAACATTTATCTCTATTATAAGTCTAATACAATAAAAAATGTACTTTAACCATAAAGATTGTTTCGAACAGATGAAGTTGACAAAAGTAAACTTTTTGAAAAACTTCTATATACCTAATACATACTTTTAAACGTTCCCAATCAGTGCTGAATTACTATTTACCATATACAATTTTCTGAAAACCAAACTGTAGTACCTATCTCTAACTTTAATCACCCAGTAAACATGATATTTCTTGCAAAAGCTATGCATAACCTAGTTACTTTATGTACATTCGTTTCATTTCAATCAATTAACCAACATAATAAACTCAGGAATACCTCATTTTCTCAAAAAGGAACTAAGTTTTTAACAAATGAATGCTGTAAGTTCCAAACAGCGGGGTAATTGCAAAACTCACTAGCAATCCCAATACCGTTCAATTAAAAAAATAAGAGAATATAATTTTTAATTAAAAGATAATTTTACAATATTCATTGCGTTATTTACGTTGACGAGCAGGTTAAGTTTTCAAACATATGAAGCAATGGATTACTAATTTCCTTCAAATCTCTTTCGGATTGTGATAGGTGTATTACGCATTTAGGGTGCTGGTTATTTATTCAAAATAAGGCATATTACTAGTAGATCTATTGCGCAAAACTAAGCAGTACAATATAATTTATAGTATTATCAACTAAATGACCTTTATACTGATATTTACTTCGAAAAAGGACGTAATCATTTTCGAAAGGCATAGACGTTATCATTTATTCTTGATTTTGAGCAATGAATGCCACAACATCGTATTAGTTTTGCCAAGATATTATAATTATATTAGCTGTTTAAGTGGGACAGCGTAGGCTAGTAAAAAAAAAAAGAAACAAATCTGTTCTAGACTTACCACAATCGTTCAGTAGTTATTTAAAGAAATACACATGGAAGTTGGGAACGAAAAAACTCCCATAAAAAGTTGCATATATAACTTATGTAAGAGTCATAAATTATGTTTTAAAGATTCACTTTGGAAACTTCAAAGGCGTCTTCATACATGTCATACTAATCTATGATTATCTCAATTATTTCATAGAACTGGTTTACGTTAAATTTTTTACATAAAAACTAGCGGATCCACCGCTTTCTCATTGTGGTTGCATTTTTATATTGTATTTGAAAAAAATTGCTAGAATCAAAATGAGTAAAAGACAATTTTAATGTGTAAATTAGACGATCCAAGTACAACATCTGAAAAGTCAATTCATTTTAACCTATCTAAAGTCATCTATCTAGTGAAATTTTTGTCATATCTAATGTTAACTTATGTTGGTCAGCACACAACAGCTGCAAGCATGACATTTCACAGTTTTACTGATCTAACGGACAGGCGAATCCCGCGCGAGACGCAGGACTTGCCTGCACGCATCGTTTGTCTTCATGATAAGAAATTCAGGCGCCTATTCACGCCAGATTGAACACCTGCATAAAAGTTCGGTGACACAATCGACGCGAGCGGATTTCGTCCCGAATCCCGTGCAGGGTTCACCTCGTTTGGCCAGAGCTTAAGACTTGATTATCAGAAATTGTGAGGGTAAGTACACTTTTGACCATAGCTACAGAAAGTTGACGCATTTAAAAACTTATAATTTGATAAAATATTATAAAAGAATAAGAATAATTATGATGAAAGTATGAGATCGAGCAGTAAGGAAACACTAAATAATTTTCAAAATTACCTTTCTTTACTGATAAAACAACAACCATTTTACAAAGCCCGTGAATGCAGTTAGCATTGTTGAAAAGATATGAACAGTATTTGAAATAAAAGATTTAAAAAAGACCTCTATATTTTACAGTACCTGTCCGAAAATATAACAAATCTTTTTTTTTTTTTTATTCAGCTTGTAGAGCCTCGTCCTTATCACTCACACGATCATAAGAGACTGTCAACCATTGTCATGTTTTCAAACGCTTGATATGTCATATTAACTCTGGCTACAGACGCCAGCATATCAAGCTACTACAATCTGTCAAATTTATTTAATAGATTTTCAACTTTATCGCTAAAGCATAAGGTTCAAAGTTGATTGAGAAAATTTGGCAGTTTCGGATAGCTTGATGTGCTGCCGTCTGTACATAGTTTTAAGGACTCTTTAATCAGATTTTAAGCGAAGCCTTTACTGCCCGATTTTCATCCATCTTCCATGGCAAATACATAATATAAAATAAGATAACGCCGGTATCCCCCTAAGGGGTACGCAGAGGAATGCACCCACAATTCGCGAATTATGTTACAAGTAATTTTCATTAAAAATATATTATTTTTCTAATACAACATAAAAATGCACCCACAGTACGTAACAATACCGCGCCGCGCGGCGTTCGTATAAAAATAAAATCCAATGTTTGCTTTATAAAACAAGATTGTTTAAAATTTTGACTTTCGCTTAGCAGGTGACCTTGGCGGCGGGGGTTCAGTCTTCTTGCTCTGTAAATAATTATAATTTTGTCAATACAAAATTATTTAAACATAAAGGTAGCATTAGGTGCCGTGCGACCGACACCAGATGACAGCGAAGGAAAAATATACCCTGTTTTTAATAGTAAACATTATGAATAAAAATTTAGAAAATTGCCAAACCAATAAGCCTTAGTTTACCATGAATACGATGCGTTTACACCTTTCTAGTAACACTAACAATCCATGCTGCCAGTAAAATATTTACCGCAACACAAAAAAATCAAATTGATGTTCAGAACGATAAATGTATGGAAAACATGATGGTATTTTTATTTTTCAGAACGAAAAAAAGAAAAACGCCACTGGTGTATCAAGAGTTATATACTGAATCCATCCATGGTAAAAGTTTTCGTTACAATGTTCCGTACACCGTATATTTTTATTAGCAAAGTATTGTCGCAATGACGCTGCGGCAGTGTCGCTGTCTTCTGCCGTTTCCCGCAGGGCACCCAATGCTACCTAAGTTATATCCACAGAGTTTTGAGTCAGGGCTTTCATGGCTCCGGGCCGTACATGTATAAACGAATGGGACGTCCCTGACGAGGCATTGACAGCCGGGTTCTAGTTTGAGAATTTAAGGGGGAAACGCTAAGGTAGCCCGCGAAATTCAAATTTTCTTGCGTTTTTTGCAATTTGCTGGTCAGTATTAAGTTGTACGTTGATTAAAATATGATACGCGACCGTAACAAATATGTATTTACAGAATTATAATCATTAGAATCAGTAATACAACTTGTTAAGTTAGTATAATCCTAAAATTTCAAGATTTCCTGAAAGTCATTCAGTAGCATTACTTGGTCTTAGAGAGTTGTGTTGATGACTTTAATGATTATAATTCTGTAAATACATATTTGTTACGGTCGCGAATCATATTTTAATCAACTTACAACTTAATACTGACCTGGCCCTGCAGTCTCGACAAATATAACGTCTAAAATCGGTCTTTAAGTCTAATCGATTTCAAATTTCTTTAATACATTTTCAACCTTATGCTTTCGAAATAAAGTTGAAAATCTATTAAAGGAATTTGACAACGATACGACTTAGCGACCGATTTTCGTCGCTCTCTAATGTCGAGACTGCAGGAGCAAAAAATTGCAAAAAACGTAAAAATTGAATTTCGCGGGCTACCCTGGCGCTTTCGCCTTAAAGTTTTAGGACTTGCCAAACGCTACGTAGGCACCACTTATGGTGTAGCTCGCGAAATTAAATATTTCTTACGTTTTTTTGTAAAGAAAGCTGATAGATGATTCTTATAAGGAGCCTGGCATATCTATAGCGTACGCCAATTTGTTTTTTTTTTTTTTAAATGGCTGCCACTCATGAAACTTCTACAGGTTGAAATTGTAATCACCGTTATCCTCTTAAGGGATCATTGTTATGAACAACTTTTACTATGGGACCATCCCTGAAATCGCGAAAAAAAATCAGCTGTTCCCTACATTTTGACGAGTTATGCGAACATAAATGTAGGGAACAGCTGATTTTTTTTTCACGATTTCAGGTTTGGTGCCATAGTCAAAGTTGTTCATAATGATGAGTACAATGACCCCTTAAGGGTGATTAAAATTTCACCCTGTTTAAAACGATAGATATTTTCTGTTAGCATATCAAAATGGTGGACAGTAGGTGTGCCACGGACCTTATAAGCCCTTTGAATGTCGCGATAGTCACCTTCAAGTTATGCCATAGTAGATTGACATGTTTTTATCTTCAAATTCTCAATTTAGAAACCATGACTGACCTCGAGAGACCCAGACCTCGATATGTTTTTGCACATAAAAATTTTAATTCGAGCAAATGTTGCACATGTATGTATAACTCGAACACGGGTTAACAGCAGGAAAAGTTAAAAGTAAGTTTTATCATATCGGGTATTGTTCATCATTCTTAAACAATAATGCTTAAAGCTACGCAAAACTATGTTAATTAATATAGTAAGAACAGTCAGCATCGAAAATATAGGGACAAACGATTGTTCAAAATGATCAGAGCAACGAAATCTACTTAATAATAATCTTAAGTTCACTGACAAGCAACACACAGCCTAAGCCGCTCGTCTGGAAGCATATTATTTTATACAGAAATTCCTTACAAAACGATAGTGAATGATGAATTTTCAAAAAATCTACATTCATCTCTCATAGGGCGCACGGCTTGTTCGATACATTTTTTCTTGGCAGCATGACCGTTGCGCTGTCGTGTACTCATTTACAGTCAACAAAAGAGATAAGTATGCAGGATCGTCGGATATACACTTGCGTGCAATAAAACTGACCCACCCCATGCTCTTCGATTTGAAACAATATAATTCAAGAAGTTTTACTAACAATAACCTAATATTGTATATTAAAACCTTTCTGAAAGTATGTAGATTACATTAGTGAAAGAATTATCAAAACAGATTCATTAGTTTTTGAGAAAATCTCGAACTTATAAATATGGGGTTGAATAAAGAAGCTCCATTTTTTTAAGCCCGTTAAAAAAATCAAGTTCAATTTTGATTAAACAAACAGAAATACACAAAATTTAAAGTTTGTTAATTTCATTGACAAAAAAAGTTACACACTTTTTCCGAGCAAAAGTGAGTAATGGGGACATCTGATGAATCGAGTCGATCTTATCAAGAATATTGCTTTGAACAAAATAAATAGTGTATGTTCAAATAAACTGTACCTTACCTACCTTCACATAGTATAAAATAATAAATTATATTCATTACGATTTTTGTGATATCGTGTCTCAAATGGAGAGCATGGGGTGGGCCAATTTTTTTGCACGCAAGTGTAGTTGAAGTTTAGTAAGAAACCGATAGATGTTGTCGACTGAAATTTAATTTGATAAATGGGCTGTTTGTTTTCTATTAATACAATTAAATTTTATTCGAGAACATCCATCGGTTTCTTACTAAACTTCAACTATATCCGGCGATCCTGCATACTTATCTCTTTTGTTGACTGTACTGTGTTCATTCGTAGTTGTTCCTTATTATTTGAACCATTCTTTTATTTTGTCGCTAGCTGTATAAGTGTGAACTTCACTGATGACGCTGAACGTTACCAGCACTTTTAAACCGCGTTCAAGACCTTTCATTGTCATCATTGTTATGGAATATTATGTTGCAGCCAACTGGTTCCATTAGCCGTTTAGTTAACCGCCTAGCCTTTTAACTAAACGGCGGCTGTTCAACTAACGGCCTGAATCTTATTCAATATTATAGTTTAGATTGGAACTGTAACCAATCACGCGAGAGCCAAATTGGTCGCAGTAACTAAGCCAGGATACCCCGACCAAATGGATTAGGTTAGGTTAGAACTGTGATCAACCGCGTGCGTGCAAAGAAAGCGAAGCGAGGCGAGCACTACTTCCAAAGGTCAGGCGGCTAACTAAACGGCTAATTGAACCAGTTGGCTGCGACATAATATACAGCTCTTGAACGCGGTTTAAATTTGCTAATCACGTTCAGTTTCATTGGTGAAATTCTACCTAAAGTGTTGAAATCCTTGCATGCCACTATCAAGCCTCATTGGCGACTATTGTCTATATTACGTTAGTAGCTACTTTTGTGTTACATTACAAATAATACATATAAAATGTTAGTGATTATGTCTTTCATATTTTACTTATAAACTACCAAATCAATTACTTTTATCAAAAGCGGCATATTCAGGTTAAACAAAACTTGCATCTCCAGCAACATTCACAATTGCAACATTGCATGCAGTATACAGAAAGGCAGGGCGTCAACGCGCACGCGCACCCTGTTAGCGTGGATTCAGTAAATGATTCTTAACATAATTTCAAACAAAAATTTGCTGCACCTTACATTTTGACCGCCTTTTCTGTGATTTTTTTTACAACCGAAGAAAAATTTATACGCTAGGGGTCTAGAGTCATGTGCTGAATTCATGATTACAGTTTACACGTTCAAAATCACTGCCAACCTGTATTCACATGTTTCCTATAACTCAAAATCGTGTTGCTGTGCAACAGTGGTTTCCTATATCTCTGAAGGAGCAACCCTTTTTAGGTGCAAAGGTGTATTATGTACACACCCAGATTTCGTGTGTACATAAATCCCGCATATTGGTGTGTGTTGCAATGCCATTTACTTCTAGTCTTTAAACACCACTTATTATCTTAAAGACAACTTTTTAAAGGCCTAAAATAACGCAATTTTATACCAAATTCGATTTGTATTTTTTTTTTTAATTTAAAGCTTAGTTTTAGAGTTCTACCCATTTGTTATAGGATTTCAAAGATCCGTATGATACTAAATTTTAAAGATCTAATACTGTGTGCTACTTTCATGGTTCCATTTAGTCTTTTTTAAAGGATATTTTATTCGAGATCAAATTATCCTATTCACATACATCACATACATAATCAGCCTATATCCCTGTCTGTCCCCACCCTCAGTCCTTTCTATAAGGAGTGGGCTCTTATATTGTGATAATTTTGCATGCCAACTGTGCTGATATTACCTAAAATGTATAATTTTTTTGTCTGTTATTTTAGAAATATTTTTATAATCACATATTTTTACTAGCAACATTATTTTTGTGCACGCTAGCAACACTTACCTAACTAACGTCAATTGAAAATTATTATATTATTACTATGATTGATTCAAATATATTTATATAATATCCTAAAAATTGATAAAGAACTAAAAATAAATCTTATTTTGTATGATACAATTTCAGTTTGTGTAGTAAGCAGAGCCTATAATATAAAGTATTAAGGCCTTATCATGATTCTGTTGCGAGAGATGGTGCGATCGTATAACACCGTCTCTCTCACAATGAAATAATGATGGCCATTAAGACTTCATAATACGACCACTGACAAATGAAACATACGGAAGAGTAGCGCGCGAAATTAAATTTTTCTTACGTTATTTGTTGATCAAAATACTATTCGCTACCGTAAACAAATACTTTTACAGAATTATTATCATTTCACCGTTTAGAGAGCAGTGGTGATGAAATAATTAACACAAAGTAAAGCGCCTGTCTGAGTTCGAACCTACGACCTACAACTCGTAAGTCGCGGCTGTTACCACTGGGCCACCACAGCTCTGCTCTGCTCTCTAAACGTTGAAGGAAAACATCGTGAGGAACCAAAAATTCGACGACGTGACATCTACCAACAAAAACACATACCTAATCAGCAATACATATCGCACTTGGAATATTTCATGAGATCGTGACATTTCAGGGCAATTCTAACTTAGTGAGCTCTATTAATTCTAATGATTTATATAATTCTGGAAAAACATGTATTTGTTACGGTCGCGAGTAATATTTTGTTCAACATACAACCTAACACTGACCTACACATTGCAAAAAATTTTTAGAATATCTGAATGTCGCGGGCTACCCTGGCACATCCTAAGGTCCGGCTGCGCTAAATTTGCCAAAGATGTACACAACAATGGCCGCTCGAAATGGAATAAAATCGATACACAAGAACATTTATTTTCGTCTAGTTAGCTCGGAGATTTAGACAAAAACAAACATTACTTAAAATAAATGTTCTTGTATATCGATTTTACTCAATTTCGAGCGGCCATTGTTGTTTAAATCTTTGGCAAATTTAGCGCGGCCGGACCTTAGGTAGGTGATAGCCCTCACAGTAATAACTAGCACAGAAAGGCATATGTCAACCGCACCTTCTAAAGGAGAATGCTCACGAAGTATGAAAAAAAAACCCAGGTTTGGCGCAAATGAAACGTATCTCAGATTTTTAGTATGACCCTATAATAAAATGCCACATAGGTGGCATCATCGAAATAGATGGCTAAATGTAAGAAATTGCTATTTGTTTAGTGACAGGGTTAACGTTCAAGTACTTCAAAATGTAATTGAAATATTTATAATTAGCATATGCTAGATAACAAAAAGAAACGCATTGAAACTGATGGCTGAATGCGAAAAATTGCTATTTATTATATGGCAGGGGTAACTGCCGGTTGTAACTATTTTTAGGTACTTACCTAAAAATAGTTACAACCGGCATACTTACTGGACTAGTTTTTAGTTCTCTTCGACTTCATGGGAACATCAAAAATAATGTACCAGGGAATATAAAGTTCCTAGTTAGAGTAAAACAAAACCATGTAAACAGAATCGAAAGATCATTTATTGGTTTTCTATGTCTATTACAACGTTTTCTAATGATAGCGCGGGGTGTTCGAAATCGTTTTGGTATAGATACCAACGCCCATCCTAAGTAATATATCACTGACATCACATGGGCGAAACTGCCCAACGTTCTCTTTCCATGAATGCAAGAGTAATAGTGCCCCGATATGCCATTCCTGCCACTTTCTCTTTTATATTAAAAATAATCCCTGCCACTAAACAAATAGCATTTTTTTACATTTAGCCATCGATTTTGATGATGCCACTTATGTGGTATTTCATTTCACATTTATATAAAAAAAATGAGATACATTCCGTTTGCGCCAAGCCTGGGTTTTTTTTGAGCATTGTCCTTTCACACAATTTTCGTCATCTACCGCGGTAACTAACGTGTCTACGCATGAAGAGCGGAAAAAGGGGTACTCTCTCTAACTCATACGCTGTTTCGTAAGAACAAAAGAGACGGAATATTGTCGTAACGATGTATAGGTGTGTTTTTATGGCTTCTATGTTAGTTATTTCTTTGAGGGATAGTAGTGGCAAATGATAGCGCGCTTCATGTGTCTCTTATATTCATTGACATAAGTTTCAAATTACAATTATTACGCGCGCACATTACATACTACGACTATATCATAATTTTTAAAAGTTTATAAATATGTGTAATGATTTTTTTTTAATTATTATTGTGTATTAATATCATAAAAGAATCTATCCCTAATAGTACCTACAGATTTACTCCTACCAAATGAAAAATTCACATCACCATCGATTTATCAATAGTGACAACCGGTTATCGCGAACAAATCTATAGGGACTAAAGCTTTAGTTTGCTAAGAAAGCTGTGAACGGTCCTAGTCCCGCAATAACGGCTGTCCAAATACAGAGCAGGCTTCGACACCATAAGATGATATATTGAAAAAAAAAATGGTTTTTCTATTTCGTGTAAATTGTTAAGTATGTGGAATAGGGATTTAACATTTTGGTATATATTTTTTGACTCTTTGGTCTAGTTTCATGTAAAAGGACTACACGATTCAATGATTTTTTCTATTGCAGTTATATCTATTTTTTTACTTTTTTGACATCACGGCGTAACGCTTAAGAGAGTTATTCAATGGAATTTACTTTAAAACAGAGAATTATCATATCAAAGTTTACTCAAAGTAGTTCTAAATTTAATTCATTTATTTTGTTATAAAATGAGGAAATTCGTTTTGGCACATACGTCGTTTTATAGCGAGCGCACGCACATTATAGCCATCACTCTTCTTTTGCATTTCAAAAGTAATTGCATCACTTTCGCTCGCTTAGTAGGTTTTCGAGGATTTTAGATTTTCGGGGTAGCGCCTTAATAACAAATACTGGTGAAAATTACAGATTTTTACGACGGCCGTTATAATAAGACGGCCACTGCTCTCCTAGTAAACCTTAGGCTTTAGCATGCTAAACTATCCGAATGATTTAGCCTAAATCTTCTATAGACAAGCTACTAAAATCAAGCAGTAAATCCTAATCCAAAAGCAGCATGTAAGAAATGTTAAGAAAAAAATAATTAGCTAAACTAAATTCGCGAATGCATTACTTCAAAAATTGGGTACTTGACTACTTTGAAAATACTACGTGCATAGAGAAATTCTATTTAAAAAAAATCTGACCCTTTCCGCGATAGAATGTTTTGTCTATAGTAACATCATCATATTACATGGATTCGTCTTCTTCTAATCTGTAAAAATGAAATTCTTTTTTTAACTTTTTTGCCGTACATTTTTTCCATGCTTTTTTTTACTAAATAGAATGTTTAATTTCTTAACAACGACCTTTGTGATAGCTATGGCAACCGTGTGAAAAACATAACCCTTTCTTTTGGCTTCGCCGTAGACGGGTAATAAGGATAGGAGGATAAAAAATGTACTTAATATCTTTATTTTTAAAAGCATACCTAACCCTCAATTTAGGTTAAAAATATGTATACAAATCCTTACTAGCAATTTTAATAAACTTTGTAACCCTTTATCCTTGTAACGATTGGCGCAAAGCTATCAAAGTGATCCCAGTTAAAAAGATCACCAGTATACAGTTTAAGCAATTTCGAAATCTAGATTGTTACTATCACTACCAAGATTAGCGTATTTTATGCATGCATGCAAAAAAAAATATGACTTTGACTTTCATTTTGAGGATTGACTTTGACATTCACTTTAAGGATTGGAGCAACCATATTGTGACATGAAAATGAGAAACTAAGATTATATTTTAAGAAACTTTTAGCTCTGATAGATCAAGTTACTGAGATAGGAGCACACCTACACTACAACAAAGGCAGAACAACGCGTTTTTAGTGAAAGAATAGTACATTACTGCAGCGGCCAGCAAAAGAGGCATTGATGGACGAACGTTTCGCCTCGGCCCACATACTTAGGTCCATCAATGCCTAGTTGTGGCCAAGGCTTGTATGGTACTTTTCTCAAATAATGCACGGAAATTAAAACTAAGTAGTACCTAGGCAAAACTTTTTATTTGAAAATACTGTTGTTGAATGTACAACCCACGTTAAAGTGTACATTTTTTTTTCAATAAACTGCGTTTTGTAAGCCAGTTAGAAATATAAATAAAACCTCTGATAAGTTATCTCCTTGGTTGCCATGTTTCGGAGTAAAATAATGGTAAAAGATCGTTCCATTTTTAAATAACACGACAGATATGAGTTTACTATGTAATTTATTTGGCCGCTAAACCGCGACAGATATGGATTTTCATACAACTTTTGCCGGCCGCTGCTCGCATGTATTTGGCCAGTACAGCAATTTCGATCTCGAAGAAAGTTGTCAAAATAAACTCGCCTTTTTATCTCATCATATTCGGTTTGACGGATTCGCCAGAATTACGTGGCATTAGATTTCATATTAACATTGCCCCCTATCAAACTTGGCCATTATCATTGAATAACTATGTAAAGCTTATGTCCTTTATTTAGTTGACCATTTGAGACACTAATCTACATGATCCTCACATGACCTGACCAAGATGATGACTGGTCTTAAGGGACTTTGAACCGTGAGTGTGTTTCGCCATTTCATTTCAGGAGTAGTAAAATAGGAAATGTCGACACCGTCTAGCTTAGTTTTTTTTTTTTTAATATGACATTTAAGCGTGACTCCGAATCTCCGACATCCTATTTACAAGAATAAATAATTTAATTTCAGTACAATTTCTATTTATCCTAAAATACCGCCCATTGTATCACCCTTCATTTGTTTTTTCCTTTATTAGGTGTGCAATATAGGAGCATTCTATCTATATTTTTCTAAATAAAAATAGTCAAGTACCCAATATTAAAAGTAACCAATTTAGGTAAATACTTACCGGAAATGTACATATTTTACTACTAAAACGGATAAACTGCTCTCACTGTACTCTGAATGCTCACCAAAACATTAGGTTAGATTATGTTACAATTTGATAATGGTCAGCGTTATCAAGTCTTACCAAGGGGTATTGTGTGGGCAGTCGCTCCATGTAAAATACTGCTATTCAGCTGCCTGGGCGGTAAGACTGGAAGAGGACCCAACATAGTTTGGAAAAGGCTGAACAGATGATTATGGTCTTTTGTAATAAAATATGTACATTTCTGGTGAATGTTTATACAGCATCCATATTAAAACAGCTGACAAGAACTAACCTCTCTCGATCGCTTCGCTCTCGGCTCTCCGACATCTTCCTTTTCTTTAACTTTCTCCATTTTCTCTGCTTCATTCTCCACAACTTTCTCTTCTTCATCCTTCTCAACTTCTCCATTCTCTTCTTTCTCAGTTTCTTTGTCTTCTGGCGGACTTTCTGTCTCTTTTTCAGGCTCTGGGGATTTTTCTGGTGTTTTTTCTCGGTTTTCGTCTGCTTGTTCTGGCACTTCCTCACCTGGTTTTGTCGCTTCTGAGTCTTCTGTCGTTGCTTCTGGTTGGGTGTCTTCTGTAGTTTCTTTCTCTTTCTCTTCTTGTTGTTGTTTTCTAGAGGATTGCCGTTTGACTGGCGGTTTTGATGTGCTGTTCGCTTCTTTCTTATCTTTCTTTGATTTTGCTGTGGATAGGTTTTTGATGTTAGAAAATGTTTGATACTGGGGAATGAAGTTATATATGGTTGTAGGAATGTTTTTAATAGAAAACTGAAATACCATAATCATCCTATAATGTTCCCATTACTGGGACACAGGCCTCCTCTCTTCGAGAGGGAGTGTGGTGTATTCTACCACGCGGGCCCAGTTGCGACGTCACATAGCAGTGGTGATGAAATTATTTACACAAAGTAAAGCGCCTGCCTAGGTTTGAACCCAAGACCAACCACTCTAAAAGTCGGGGCTGCTACCACTGTACTCTGGACGCTTTTAACGCGTACGTCTTTTCTTTGACAGCATTCTCATATATAATTATAAATTCAACATTAATGATGTAATGAATATTTTTATAAAAATATAATTAAAAAATAGAGTGTCCATGGAGTTTCTTGCCCGTTCTTCCCCATAGGTACCTACTATGCTTTGGAATGGGCAACTAGCTTCATATTTTCACAACAAACAACTATTTTGTATGGAGATGAAAAGACGCGGAAAGCTGAACGGATGCGTACGCATCTCCATACAAAATCGTTGTTTTCTATGAACAAAAGCTGAATAGAGCTGGATAAGTGTGGTGAGTCCCTAAGGGTGCATGCAACGGTACACGGATCGTAGGAGTTTTAAAAGTTAAGTTACAATATTTAAAACATCATCAGGCAAAAGTGCACCTATATACATGAACATTCCACCACCAGTTATGTTTAAGTCCCATGTAATAGGGGGCGAGCCTATTGTCATCACGCTGGCACGAATCTAGACTCAAAAATAATATGTAACCTGCATTCGCGATTTATTTGCCAAAAATGTAAACAAATATGAGTTTATGGAAAAATAACTTTAAATCCTACACAATAAAGTTCAGTTTACATTTTATAACTTTTTAAATAGTGCTAGTCACTCTGAAATCAACTTAATTACCATTGAAATAAAGTTTATGTTTGTTTAACTTGAAATAATATTAATTTGAAACAAGTTTGAATAGACGATAAATATAATATATAACCTGGTGTAGATTTCTTCTTGGCTTTTTCTGTTGTATCTTCTCCTTCCGGTTGTGTCAGTTCGAGCTGTTCCGCTTCATTGGCAGCGGCGACAGCCTCTTTCATGTCGTGCGAAGAGGGGACTGACATCTCTGAAATATTTAGAAACATAATATTGCCATTTACTAAAAGAAAAAACATAATATCACGCTTGTGTTCGCTCGAATGAGTAGGAAGAGGGGTTTACAGATAGTGCAACTTCGTGTCGTCAGATATCTTTAAGTCCCATGTAATAGGGGGCTGCCAACCAGGTACAAAAACGGACTTCTGCTGAGAAATGTCTTGTAGTAGTTTTTATTTTAAGTTTTCGTCTAAATCATCGAGCTAACTAGACGAAAACAAACATTACTTAAAATAAATACTCTTGTTTATCGATTTTATTCAATTTCGAGCGGCCATTGTTGTTTATATCTTTGGCAAATCTGCCGCGGTCGGCCCTTACGTTATTTTCACACCTGTCCAGAAGAACTTATTCGAGTACTTACCGAGTGGTTCATGTATCATCTCTAATAGCTCATCGGCGCTTATCGTCGACGTGGCTTTCTTGAACTTGAGCACTCTATTCGTGAAGAACTCCCAGAACGATAGCCCTTCTAGTGGAGTGAACAGGTCCTGCAATAAACCATCATATTAGTACGTAATCATCTGTCTGGACTTTACCCGTGGCTAATTGCAAGCCGCTCGGGTCGATCGATCAAGGTTAAGCAACGCTTTCCGCGGTCGATCCATGGATGGCTGACCATCCATCTCACAAAGGCTGCGGTGCCCGGCTGTCATTCGTAAATCTATGACAATAGTTACGAGTACTCAGAATTCCGAAAGTCGGACAAAGTCAAAGCCAAATTATTTTGTCAAAATTTACAAGAAAATAGAATTGATTCTGTTGCTCCAGCAACCAGCCTTGTCAAGGTCTCGTGTTACCCAATACCTGGGTTATAGAGGACAGTAAAATACTGGCGTTCACTTGCATCCGGTTAGATTGGAAACCATCTCCGACTTTTTTCAATAAGTGTGGGCAGCGACTAGAGAACGCAGACAACCTTTCTTCGATTATTACATACTCTCTTGTTTCGTCATTAAAGAAGTGAAATGACAATGGCAGCGATAATCATCCCCTCTCGCTTGCACATTCAAGACATGTATAATGTGCGAGTGAAAGAGCGTCTTTTTTTGCCGCCATTTTTAACTTTGTTCGATTTTTGTCACTACATTATATTTTAGCCCTATGTTAGTTTTATAGTCCGTTCGCGTTAAGAATATAGTGAGTCATCGTTGTCCGCCGGCCTAGCCCCGGTCCTTGACCAATTAGGTCGCAACAAATTAGAAAGCTATAAAATTTGTTGCGACCTAATTGGTCGAGAGGCGGGGCTAGGCCGGCGGACAACGATGACTTAAGCTAGGTTCATATTGCTGTGTCGGGGTGTGTCGGGTCGCCGTCTGTTGTGTCGCGGAGTGTTCATACTAATGTGTTGTCTTGTGGCGCAATATGTCGCATTTTTAGATCATTCTCATTTTAAGAGTTGTAGAGTGAATACGTGTTTTAAAATGATGATGAAAAACAAGATAGGTAGAATTAATATTAATAATTCATAAATAAACAACTTACCTGATTTATTTAATGTTGTTGCTATTTCCTCCCAAGCACTATTCCTGATACCGTGATCCTTATATTCCTTACAGTTTGTGTCATAGAGAACTTTGTATTGCCGTACTAATTCAATAAGTTCATCAGACATTTTAAAGAACGAAAAACAGAATTATAATAATTGCATGAACTGTGTTCCCTCGCAATAACGCGTCGTAAATGTTAGATTCACATTAGTGTGGCGCGACAGATCCCCCACCACCTCTCTGGCGCGATCGGGCGTCGAGCGATTTTACTGCGACAGAACGCGCCACAACACAACACAACCTACTAATGTGAATCTATTCATAGTAAATGAACGTAAGCGATTGCGTTCTGGCGCGCCCCGACACAGCAATATGAACCTAGCTTCACTGTTTTCTTAACGCGAACGAACTATAGTAGAAATGCTAATTATACCTTCATCTTTTTGTAAACACAGTCGGCTTGTTTCCTGATGCGGTGCGCCTGCTTAGTGAACACGAGTGCCGCGCTTTCCGAGAGCTCCCAAGATGGCGTGTTGCCGACGTAAGCGCGCATACGTTTGATAGTCTCCAAACATGTCGGGTGTTTTAGCAGCATTAACGGTTTTATATCTAAACCTGTAAGAATTTATATTTTTATTTATTTGTATTCGAGTAACTCTGCTACGTGAATAACTTATAGCTATAGTTTAACCGATCGAAATGTATGAATTAAATTAATAAATTGTTTTATTACCACAAAGTTCAAGTACATTGCACTGTATACAGATTATAGATCTTAATTTAGCATTAGGTAGATAAGTACAATAGGTTCAACCCTGTCCCCTAAACTAGGCTAGGCCTGTATCTTAGGGGGCAGTACCCGGCTATAGGGTATGCTTATATGATTCTATTCTATGATTCTATTCTGGTAGACGTGCCAGTGGACTGTGTCACGTGGGTGCATTTTGATCTTGTATGAACGCTACACAGACTACATTAACTTTTATATGCAAAGTAGAAAAAAATAATAGAAAGTAAAAAATTTATTATCTTTTACGTAGAGAAAGCATTCCACTCTATTTTTGGACCAAATATAAGTATGCATACAAATATTTTTGAAAGACTTTCTTCAGCCGGATGTCGAACCGACACAAATGCGTGAAAATAACTTTCTGATTTTTTTTCTACCAATCGCTAGACGATATCATAAGGATCAAATCTCTATAAGAAACGTTGATGGAAGTTTGTCTGTAATGTGTGGTCGTCTTAGAAAAAAAGAAAATAGGTTTATTTGCGATAAAATAAGACACAAAGAAAGTACACAAAAAATAAAATGTTTGGGGAAAATATGCGCCACATCCACGCAAAACAAACGGCCAACTCTCAGCATATGGCTGCGTTTCCACCAGAGATAAGCGAGGATACGTAGCGAGGAATCTGTGTAAAACTAACCAATACCAACGCTAACTTAGTTCAAGCTACGAAAATGAAGCGATGTTACTAGTTTGTTTCACACACATCCCTCGCTACGCATCCTCGCACATCTTTGGTAGAAATATGTGACCCTACGCGAAAGCCTAAATATGTGACCCTACGCGAGACGGAGCCACAACGCTGGTTTTCAGGGACAACCGATGTTGACGTGATGACGTCAACCGTATTAATTTGTCTTTTGTTTTAATGTGTGTGATTTGTATAATATTATAAAGCACTTACCCATTAAATCGTCCAAAAGTTTCAAACACATATCAGTATCTGCCTTTTCGAGAGACAAGCACGTTTTAATTTTAGCATCTAGTTCTATCAACTTCATTTCAGTCTTCAGAAATTGTACGCGGGACTTTTTCTCTTCTGTAAAAGAAAAAAAAATAACATTTAAAACAAATGTATGGGACTATATCCAAGATAAGAACGCTTGGAAACATGCTGGCTCTGCTCCATAGGTCAATCTAAGTCTAGACAAAATCAAACTGGTTGCTAATTGTTTTTTTTTTTTACTTTGATTTACATTCTGTAATTACTTTATATCGCACACTGACGTATTACTTGTTATTTTTTTGTTTTTTATGAAAATCGTCTGTCTTTACAATATTTGTAAATATGTGAGCACCATGTATCTATCACATAATAAATTTAACCGTCATGGCTTCATTTTTATTTCTGTTACCTATTTAATTGTGGTATAGTATAAAGGTGGAGTTTCTTGCCCATTCTTCGTCGACGAATGTTGTGACGGCATCCACATTGAACTGCGTGGTAATTGCGTAACACAATGTTAGTAGCAATGACTTTCATTTTGACAGATCAACGACAATCATTGCGTTATTTACGTTGCTGAGCAGACAAATTTTTCGAACACGTGATGCAATGCAATAGCAATCTTTCAAAATAATTCAGATTGAGATTGATAGTGTGTTACGCAATTAGGGTGCTGACTCAAGAACTGATTGATTGACTTCTGATCCATACAAGGCAACAGATCTCACCATTGTTTTATAAATCTTCGCCTTAAGTTTAAGGAGAATGCGAGAGTCGCAGATTGTTCCCGCGACCTGCCGCCATTTCATACATCAAGTTTTAATTCTGTGCTATCAGTCCGATGTGTAACAAAATTAAATTATTTCGTATATTTCGCGGTAATTAAGAATTATAATATCAGTCTTTGAAGTTCATACCAATTATAATATTCCGGCGGAGTCCGTCGAACGTCAGCGTCCATGGATACTTCAGCATTTTTAACGTGCCATTAAACCTCTAAATAAAGTCCTTTGTTCAGGGCTTTTTTACGATTCCCGTTTGTGATTTGCAAAATGTATTTAATTCGGTATAATAAATGCCTGATAAGGCACTTATTTCTTCCGATTATCAATTGTTTTCACTGCCTTATAAACACTTGCAATACTCGACGCCATTTTGTGTTGATTAGCAGTGCTACAGGTGGTTAAAAACGGAACAAGTTTTTTTAATTTGCCGCGGAATACGGGAGTTCGGATCGCCAATTGGGTGTCATGGACTTTTACGAAATTGTGCTTTGTACATTTCGCCCCTTCGGCATTTCACAGAGCGTTTGCAAACGGACGACGCCGTTTGTATAATGCCGAATCTTTCAATATACAGACCAACGCCATTTAGAACACCTACGTTTTGTCAGTTATGTTATCAACATGTTAGAGGGCGAATCCCTCCAATAAGCATATCGGAAGGGTCATGAGTACGGGATGTCAATTGACAACGAAATATAAGTGTGAAGTTGGCGCGCTTCGACAGAGTCTAGTCTGAAGTTCGTGCGAGTCGACGAAAGCGTTACAACAGCGTGGCGCGTGTTCTTTTTGCAACAGATTTCGTTCGGACAACAAGTGCCTGGTAACTCTCCAACGTTTCGTTTTAATTTTTTTTTTTGTCAAGTTCAAATATAACTTAAAAATCAATTTCAGACTGCTTCTTCTCGCCTGCAACACATCTACACTCAGTACAATGTTCTACGGTGTAAATTCCAGCTCCAATCGGCCTCCCATCCCGACAAGCATAATATATATCCAGACTCCAGAAGACAAATTCTCATAATTAAAAACGATCAAAATCTAGTCGAAATCTCATCTCAGCGACAATCAATGTCAAAAACTTGCCAAAAATTTTGGGAAATTAGAGGTATTTTTGACAGATTGAGACTGACATTAGACTGTGATCTTTCTTAAAATTAGGAGAATTGCCCCTCTAGTTGTTACTGAGAAATTCCTTATGGAAAAACCCACCCAAACTGGGGTTCTCATGCTCAGCGCGCGCACTTACGACCACTAAGCTAACGAGGCAGTCGGTCTCGGTCTTATTATTTTGATATAAAAAAGTTTCGTACATTCAGTACGTGGCCGTTATTATGGCACATCACGATTCAGAAAAAAGTTTATTCTTTTTAAAGCATCGTGTCTTTCATAGACCACGGAATCGACTAGAGATGGCAAAATGTGATAAAACTAGCAGCGCCCCACGGTTTCACCCGCATAAGTTTCGATCCCGTGGGAATATCGGGATAAAAAGTATCTTATGTCGTTTCCAGGGACTCAAACTATCTCTATACCAAATTTCATCTAAATCGGTTCAGCGGTTTAGGCGTGAAAAGGTAACATACAGACAGACAGACAGAGTTACTTTCGAATTTATAATATTAAGTATGGATGGATTTGCGGTGTCGAAAGTCCGTTGAGCACAAGTTTTATGTCATGGACCGCCTTGAAAGCCGTCAGTTTCTTGATGTCATTTGCGTCGTTATGCGAGTAAGTGCTCATACACACGAACGACACGCATCGACGACAGAGACACGCCGAGACGTCTCCGAGCTCTGTGTGCTTCTAAAGCTTGATACGTCATATTAACGCGCGGGCACATACATACCAGTTTCTCTTTCCTTGTCGAGGGTCGCTTTCTCTTCGTCTGTGAGGTTGAGATCTGTCACCAGCTGCGCTAAAACCGACTGCGATGTTATGTGGCCTTTTTCTGTTGACAAAAAACATTATCTTTAGAAGGTTTCAACTTTATATGACACCATTGCCAACAGTTATTGTTTGAATAACATTATCACGTTTTAGTAAATACTTACAAAAGCTTTTGAACGTCAAAATGTACAAAAAAATTGATTTGATTCTAGTCGCCCCTTCCAAAAGGTAGTTTCGTATGGAGAAGAATGGGCAAGAAACTCCACGTTACTCTTTTAAAACGTAATGTTGTTTTTAAATAAATACGAAATTTTGTTATTTTGTTTTAATTTTTTACATTTCATGTTATCATTAAGTACATGTTAAAATAATATTAAGAAATAGGAAGGTAAAAAACCAATTAAATAAAAGTATTAAAGGTAAGGTACTTATACAAAAATATCGATACTTTTGTGTTTCATTTAAACCGGTTCCATCTCTAGTGAGGCGTAATGACCTTGGTAGGGCCAATCAGAACGCAGTACCCCGCTTCCTCATACCTCCGCTAGTTGACAGAATTGTTTTGGTGCGTTAAATCAAGCATTAGGCGTCTATGGACTGTATGGTCGTTGGTTCGAACCTACGACCTACAATTCGTAATCGAATCGTAGTCAAACTACGATGTTTATATTTATTTCTTTTTACATACTTCTTTGACATAATCTTTTTATTATTTGACATTATATACAGACAATTATTTATAATTTTTCACCTCTTTATTAGTTGTTGTAATGGCAATCATATCAATTGGTTTTAGTAGACCTTGCACATATTATTTGATGTAGACTCATGTTTTACAATAAATATTATTCTATTCTATTCTAGATTTTTATATTTTATTTTTTATTTATCCTTTTCATAGATTCTTATTTTGTAAATGTGAGGACTTTGTAGGCCTTGTAGACTTTAGATCTGTAGACCATTTTTTTATTTTATCAAGTACCTGGTACTTGTTGACAGGCCTACTCTGTCCTCCCATATCTACTGTAATTTGAAAACATTGTAAAAGCCAATTATTTTTTAAAAGAGTAACCGTGGAATTTCTTGCTGGTTCTTCTCCATAGGAAACGACCAATTGGAACCATGCACATAGCCACTGACGTTTCATAAGTGCCCATGTAGGTTTATGTGAAATAAAGTATTTTGATTTGATTGGTTTGTATGTGATGGCCGTTTCCACTGGACCACCACTGCTCTTATGTCTCTGTCGCCTAGCATTCTAACACAAAAAAAACTTACCCAGCTGCATTTTGAGTGTGACAGCATTCAAAGCAGCCTGTTTATCCCATTGTAGCCTTGTAGATTCGTTTTTGAAGCTGTTAGGTCTTGACTGGAACAGTTTGATCCCGATATACTGCCCCGAAGGCAGGTAAGCTATTAGAATGTTTTCTTTCTCTGCATCTTCTGTAAATAGAGATTGTTATGGTTATGTGATGTGATGGGAAAATAAATATGTAATATGGATAAAAATAACATGAGAATGAATACATACATTGAATTTACAACTTTCTCAGCTCATAGAAAGAAACTGTCACACAGAGTGACAGAGACAACGCTCTACAAAGCAGGACTTTTGTTTTTCACTTCATGTCATCATCACCTGCCTAGCCTTTTACCAACTATGTTGGGGTCGGCTTCCAGTCTAACCTGATGCAGCTGAATTACCAATACCAGTATTTTACATGGAGCGACTGCCTATCTGACCTCCACAACCCAGTTACTGGTTAATACGATACCCCCTGGTAAGACTGGTTGTCAGACTTTCGGGTTTCTGATACCCGTAACAACTGTCAAAGATCCACGAATGACCAGCCGGGGCCAACGGCTTAACGTGCTTTCTGAGGCACGGAGGGGTCTCGGAATGTAAAGATGGTAACCCATCCACAGACCAACCGCGGCAAGCGTAGCTTAACCTGATCGGTCGACCTGTACGGCTATTATTATTTAGCCATTGTGTCATAAAGTTCGCGTAATGTACATGACTATTTATTTGGATAGCAAGTTACCTCAATGTTTAAAATATGCCACGCCTGTATTCCCCGATTGCGTAGACAGAAGTGTACCTAAAGTCCACCTACGTTTCTCCAGTTATGTTTAAGTCCCATGTCAGTAATAGGGCCCCTATTATAGGGGTACCCTAATATTATTAACCGGTCTCAAATCTAGACTAGGCTGCTACTGAGAATTAGCTAATAGAAAAACTGCGTGACTTACATACTTTTGTTTGATTTTGTTCGACCGAAAACTACGAAATGAAAATACAAAAAGTAACCATAAACATTTTATTTCTACAATTCTACTTGGACTTTTTCGTCAATATACTGTTCTCTTTAGGATACATATTTATAATCTTTAAACAAGTCTCTTTTTCTTCCTCAGTTTGTTCATCAATTAATCCAAAATCCTTCATAAAATCTGAATATTTTGTATTAAAACCTATATCACCAAACTCGGTACTCATGGCTACAGGCTTAACTTTTTCACAGAAATTATTTTTAAATAAATCCAAAAACTCATTTCCGTCTGGTATTCTATGGCCGCCATTTTTAAAACTATTGCAGTCTAAGTTTTTATATGTCTTACTCAAAGAGGTTACAGAGCAAAAAGATTGATTTTGAGTTTGTGAAAGGTTTTTTATGCTTTCCTGATCAGAATGTCCCTCTAGAGAAAGATTTTCAGTAGGAATTATATCTTCGTCATCCAATATGTTTAAAGAATTTGAAATTATGCTGCCAAGTATATTGGATTTCATTCTCGTTGGTAGTGAAACTCTATTGTTGATCATACTTTTTTCTTTGAGTGAATCTTGTGAGTGTGGTAGTCCTTCTGTATTTGATGTATTTTCTAATGTATGATCAACTTTTTCAATTCCTTGCTGTGTATCGAATAAGTCCATTCTACCTATGTTTATAGAATCATCTAACGTAGTCAGTAAATTAGGATAAGTTTCAATATTATTAATATTTTGAGTAATCTGCGTCAAATCTGATCCTATATTCATAGTATCCATATTTTGTATGAACTGTGATGTAAAGTTTAAACCTTCAGAATCTTGGCTCAGATTAGGCTTGGCTTGGTTGGTCAAGTTGGTCTTGGGTGTTGGTTTCAAATGTTGGTCCAAACTTTTTTGTGATTTACCAGTAATATTAGACTTAGCTGAATTTTGCTCATTATTTGACGTCTTTTTAACCGGTGGGACGAATTTCTTAGATTTTACAGCTGGTTTTTTAACATCTTTCTTAAAAATTTTCGGTTTGCCGAATGTCGGTATTATTCTAGTTTGGGAAACACTCGGTTCTATCCTTTCTTTGTTTGAGTTCGAATCTAAAAATATTTATAAAACATGAAGATGAGTAAAAAAAACACGAACGCGTCGTATACATAAAATTCTATTGTTTTTAAGTCCGTTTATACCAATCGATTTTCAATAAGTGTCTGTCATATAGAATGCATTTTAAGAGAACTTATATTATCTAAAGTGGAATTTAAACAACTATCGGAATGCATAACCTCCTAGTTCTTCTGAAGTCGGTAAAAAAAGAAGTGCATAACGGCAAACAACTTTCATTTATCTCACATTATTATCTGTTGCTAGTAGTAATTATTACGTCTTGTCATAGAGTAGCTCATAACTACGCTCAAAAGTTATATTTATAAGGTCAAAATAATTTATATAAACTGGATCGTCGATTACGATTTATTTTCGAAAATTATTATAACAGATGCAACACTATTAATCGATTGCATCAAAACAAAAGAATTTATGAATTCGTTTAGCTTGACGTCTCTTAACGTCAAAATTAACATTAAACTTTTCACGAAATTACAGGGTAAGTATTAAATATTATTAATTTACGTAATTATAGGAATTATAATGTGAAAACAAGTTGACTCTTTATGATTATTATTCATAAAAATTACCTTCACGCATTTTAGCGTCCTCTGATCCGATTTTATTCTCATAGCTCTTCAAACAATCTTCCGTAGCGAAATTATCGTCATATTGACTGAATATGTCATCTTTGAAACTAAATTGACTATTTTCATTACTTGTATCGTCCATTCTTTGATAAAACAAAGTAACAGCACTTAATTTTTGCAAAAATAATTTGTAATTTTGGCGGTAAAATAAAATTTTGAAATTGGAATACTTATTGGAGGACTGACAGCTACTTTTTTTTTTGTAAAGGTCAGCACGTGTTCAGCCAAAGTCAAATAAGGATTTAGTCTGACGCCATTTTAATGTAGTTAATAGATTTTTGGATTTGAATACGGATATAATTAGAATAGTGCCGCTATTCATTTTTCTGGTTCGATCACATATAAATGGAATAAATAATACTAAGTTTTATTGTGTTAAATAAAATATTGCATTAATTTTCTTCTATTTTATTTTACTTAAAAATAACTCGTTCTTTTTGTCGTTCGATAAATATATTTGTAGAACAAATCTTAAGTGTTTACTCATTGCTTCCAACTTTTCATCAGGTACGTCTTTAATGAGTTCATTGACCTCTTCGACTATTGCTGTCCTACTTATCTTGGTATCGGTCGTTCCTGAAAACGATACCTAATATGTTAATTCAGCGCGTCATGCACCGATGGTTCGAGCATGGAAAAATATAATTTATTTTTACATTGATGCCGTCCGCATGACGTGTGCATTTTTTTTTCTTTTAATTCAGAATTAATCGATATCTAGTCGGCCCGCAAAATTTTATTTATTTTCATGTATTTAATATTTTACGTAAAAACGAATATCGATTATTATGCTAAACTTACACTAATGGGAGACCCCGTTTACATTGGTGTAAGTTTATCATAAGAAATAATAAAGTGTGTTCCTGGGTTCAATTCCCGGGTCGGACAGTGTGTGTGATTTAACCGTAGGTAATTAAATTCTCAGTAACAAAGAGCAGAGATTTGTATCCGGTAAATGGCAAAAGGATCACCCCCTATCACATAGGTCTTATAAAAAAGTTGAGAAATATGGTGTACTATATACATTTCCTCGTGGAATACAGGCATGGTGCTATGTTATATTAAATAATAGGATTCTTACCTGGTTTAAACGGCTCTTTCAGATCTTCAAGTTCAGACTGTAAAAAATAAATACAAATGTAAATAGTAATTATTTCCTGGCCGACATGACATTTGGTCACAGCGGCCAACCTCAATGGAGACTAGCAAAGGAAGCAGGATATATTATTATAGTACACACGACAGATTCCTTCTTCTTTTGCTTGCATAGTCCGATGGGACGACAATACAACACGAAAGGGGAGACATGAGGGCGATTGCGATCTGCCAGTCGATTTTGTAAAATATCTTACTATGAAAACTTAGGCGAGGTGAGCTTTTAATAGTGTCAATTCCTTGCATCAGGTGGTTATGACAGCTCACTTCACCTAAGTTTTCACAGTAACATGTTTACAGAATTGACTCAACCGCGTTGAATTATTGGCACGTGGATGGGAGATCGATCGAACGATGTGTAGCAGTCAAAGATCGGGACTGACATTGTACAGAAGATCCTAGTAATATTATAAATGTGAAAGTTTGTGAAGATGTTTGGATGTTTGTTACTCAATCACGCGTAAACCGTTCAATAGATTTGACCCAGCCAATAGTACTACAGGACTGAGCGCGAAAGTGGGGGCTTACGATTTTTGTACGTAAGCTGGGCACGCGAAATAGTTGCTCTTACGTTATCTGTGGAATGTACAAACCTGAGTAACAGCATTGAAGTGTTTAATATTCTTTTCGGCCACCTTCTCCTTCTCCTTGGGGTCGGGCTTATCCTTCTCTTTGTCAGAAATGGGTGAGCCGCCGCGTCGCTTCTTCGGCGCAGGCGACGGTAGTGTTGTGTTCTCTTCTGTTTGTTCGTCCATATACCTGGGGATGTGACGTTGTTTGTATTATGATGCAATACTGGCATTAGTCAGGCAGTTTTAGTTAATACTTTTGATGAGGGGCTCGTGGTTAAGTAATAACAGCCGCATGGGTCGGTGGAAGGTAAACCTACGCTAGAAGCAGCTAGTTAGTGCATTCATTACATATGGAGACCCCTCCGTGCTTCGGAAAGCACGTTAAGCCGTCGGTGCTGGGGGTGGGCGTTGCGACGACAAACCGTTTACAAAGATCGTTTTGCATTCTGCAACGATGCAACCGTTTTACGTCCTGGGTCCAAACAGTCTTCATTGCAAAAATCAGTCTTCGAATTACTTGTTGCGATTTTTTATTTTACGTCTATGAAAAATATGAAAATACAGTCGAGAATACAATGGTTCAACTCTTATCACACTTGTCCGTCGCGTCGTCTCTCGTTCCGCATTCGTTTTCGTTTACAAAACAGTCGTCGAAAACCTCGAAAACGCGATTCTATTCCATGTTGGATAAGTTTCGTCCTTTAAGCCGTCTTCAAACCAGTTGCAACGACGACCGTTTTCTGCAACCGTGTTCGTCGTGGGGAGAACGGTTGCGTTTCGTACTTCAAAACTTCGACAACGACCCACTACTAGTCGGCACAGGCTGTCTTACGGGTAGTTAGAAGCCCAAAAGTCTGACAACCAGTCCTACGAAGGGGTATCGTGTTACTCATTATCTGGATTGTGGAGGTTAGATAGGTAGTCGCTCCATGTAAAATACTGATATTCAACTGCATCTGGTAACTGGTTAGACTGGAAACCGACCCTAACATAGTTGGGGAAGGTATAGGCCGATTTTTTGTCGTATTTCCTAATCAAAATCGTCACGCTATCATTGTTTAGCAAATTAAATCAAAGCTGTCATTCGTTGATAGTCATATAGATAGTTCAACTCATTTGTGCGCGCGGCGCTATGTGTGGGTAAAGCATTGACATACAAAAGTATGGACTGGAAATACCTACGAAAAAAGGGTGCATACCTACAACTGGTATTGTCGCATAAAATGGCTGCCATTGCTAGTGTTGCGTCTATCAAGGAACATAGGTGTTACTATAACTAGTATCGATACTAAATACGAGTCTTACTAGTTATCACGTTTAGATCATACCTAATATTATGTATACAAATTCCGTTGTAATTGTAACAGAAAAAGATGAGTAGGTTATCTTACTTTCCGTTATCTATAAAAATAAATAAAATTGAAGTGTCTGTTGGTACTGTCAAAATAACAGCTTTTTACTAAATGCTTATAAAAGTGTAAACAGTACTATTAACAAAATGGCAATTTTAAACTATTGCATAGCTTTTATCTTGGGCTTTGAGCGCGGCGACCGAATGAAGAAATTCCGTAACGAAAATAAACCTAAGCATCGTCTAACGTCGTATCAGTTCGGCAGACTTCGGCACGGTGTTTGTGTGCGTTGCTATGCAATAGCTTTACCGCGGCAGTCCCCGAGTGCCACACGTATTTTTATTTTTGTCTGTCTGTTTGTTCCGGCTAATCTGAAACGGCTGGACCAATTTTGACGGGACTTTCACTGACAGATATGTTACAAGGAGTAACTTAGGCTACCTTTATTTTAGAAAAATAATTAGGGTTCCGCGCAAAAAAAATGCCATGCATAAATTATTTTTGCGTTTGGTAGCCAGGATGGTTATAGGCTATTTAACATCACGTTACGACCCTTAGGAGCCGAGAAAAACGAACGCTAAGCGAAAACGAAATAATAGCGCGGGCGGGCGATGCAATGCGGCCGGTCGGGGGACGAATGAGTTTTATTAGTGTGGCTGTTATTTTAGTATACAGTGTATCTTACGACTTCTATGCGAAGTCGCGGGGCATAGCTAGTCTGAGAATAAAATCCATGTCATGAAAAAAAAACATGCTTGCAGAAAATGTGCTTTCGCAAAAGCCAATTATTTTTAAAAGAGCAAACGTGGAGTTTCTTACCGTTTCTTCTCCATAGGAAACAACCAATTGGAACCGTGCACCTAGCTTCTGACGTTTCATAAAAGTGTCCATGTAGGTTTATGTGGAATATTTTGATTTTGGTGCTGTGAAGTGTGAACCACAGGCCGGACCTAGCAAGGTCACTCGGACTGAATAAGACGCAGGATTATTTATGTTAACATCGCAGAATATACCGGTATCGTTTCAGCGGAGGAACTAGTTTCGGAAACTATTACGCCAAGTCGGCAACGGTACAACACTATTCCATTATGACATATTATTGTAAACAAACGAACGAATTAACAAATATAATAGAAAGGCCTGTTATACGGAAATGAACCCAAATATCAATACTTTAGCCATAAATTCATGATCACGTTACAATTGCATCATCGAATGTGTATTATTGTATGTATTAATGCATGAAAACCGGCTACTAACCTGTGCAAAGATAATTGAGGTTGATTTTCATTCTTTCTTGCACCACACTTCACAATACAACACACAGGCATGTTGAATTTCTGTTTTCCAACATTTACATGCAGTTTTAACAGGTAAAATCCTCGTAATTTTCTCGCAATCCTCAATAATACAAAAAATAAACAACCATTTGACAGCAAAACTACCACGAAACTCATAGCATAAGATGGCTGCTATGGCACTTACCTACAACTGTCACTACGTCACGATAAAATATTGCCATAATGAGCAACAACTTAAATATTGTTGTCTCTTTTATCAAATAAAATTATCTCATTAGAAAGAATGAGACATAATGATATTTCACATTCTGAATCATATTTCACTCATATTTGTATAAGCAAATGTATGTATAGAATAACGCGGCATCTCCATGTTTTATGTACCTCAATGGGGTAAAGCGATAAGGATATGTTTTGTTCGGACGACGACTGCCGCGTCACTGCCAAACAATGTAAAGCTGTATAATTACAAGCGCACGCACACAGCGCCGCGCGCACAAATGAGTTGAACTATCTATAATATGACGTATGAACGTACGTCAAATTGACGTAGTATTTAAATCTGCTCAACAATTAATTTCCCTGACTGTATTTTTATGTATTTGTACATCACAATCGCTACCACAGTTTAGAACTCAAAAACTGCACTACGGCACGAGACGCTTTTTTTTTATCTATGGATTTTATTTAGACAAATTGATAACTTTACAAAATGTCTTCACATAATCCAATGTTAGTATAAAATAAAAATAAAACAAAATATAATTGCAGTACTACGAATAAATTTATGCGCCTCGACAATCTTCGTGTTTCAAAATAGTGCGCAAAGCTACCAATCTATATTATCGACATCGTGTCTTGTATCTGTCATGAAAACATGTGACATCTACCAACCCACACTGGGCCCGCGTGGTAGATTATAGCCCACTACCTCTCGAAGATAGGCCTGTGTCCCAGCAATGGGAACATTATAGGCTGATTATGCCATTAAAAAAACGAGTAAAAATTTTAGAGTATTCAAAAAAATAAAATGATTATCAGATTATCATAATCGCGCGTTCGAATTTCCGAAGATGGAACATAATTGACGAGGCGCACAACTTAATTCGTAGTACTGTATGCTAAAATCAAGATAAAATGACAGTGTTAAACGGATATACAGGGTGGCAGGGAAATCGAAGTGCAACCTGTTACTATGGAATCACTACAGGATCCTGAAACAACTGCGTTGTAATATTTCGTCGGTTATTAAAAAAAAAATTGCTGTTCCATACATTTTGACTGCTTAAATTTTCATTTTTCTATAAAACAGCAGATTTTATTTGATGCCTTACCAACTGTTTATACATTAGGGGGTCTAGAATCATAATATGCTGACTTCATGGTTGTTAGAGTTTGCGCGGCGATGTCACTGTCGCCACCCCGTAAGTAGATTAAAGATTAATTACCTCTTCGGCCGTATCTTCCGTCCGCTTCTGCTGACAATTTCCTCCTCTTTCTTCCCTGCCTCGTCATCGTCTTCTTTAGCGGGCTCGTCCTTCTTGCCTTTGCCTCGAGGAGTCTTGGGCTCCTTCACTGGTTTGACTGGAGTCTCTTTAGCTTTCACGTCGTTCTTAGTCTTTTTGGTTTGCTTTTGCTGTAAAATAGTTCACTGGGTATTTCTTTCGTGACATTTTATTTTAGATAATCTATAAATTTGCGTAAAATAGTGAAATTTGAATGAGAAATTGGAGCCTCTTACCCAGCAGAGGCGCTAAAAATGGACTTTCTTGAAATTGAATGTACACTTTTGGATTATGGAAAATTCAGTTTTATGAGACTGCCACACATATATTTAAGTGACAGACACGGCGCCCAAAAAAACAGATGGCAATTCTATAAATTTTAAGAATGTTTACAGTCTGATCTCAGTTTAAATCTGTCAAAAATACCTCCAATTTTTGACATTGATTGTCGCTGAGATGAGATTGCGACTAGATTTTGAACGTTTTTAATTACGGGAATTAGCCGTCTGACCTTATTCTATAATTCGACGCGCCATATTAACTGTCTTAACAAGTGTGCCACATACCTTCCCTTCATCTATGACCAGGTTTCCGGTGTCATCTGAATCTTCGACTGCCGTGTCATTCTGAGTAGCATTGAGGGTAGTCTGCAATTAAAACAAATATGGTTAGGGAATGAGTTCCATTGTGATTACAGGGACATGAGATGTTTCAGCTTTGCTTCTGTGATGACAATGAACTGGTCTTTAAAAAGGTTTGAAATAAGTACCGGTATTTTCGGAAAACCGGTAACATTGGCTTGGTGTAATACCGGTACCAGGTACCAGTACGCGTCTGAATCTGGTACCCAGGTAGCAAGCACCGCTAAGTCCCGGTACGGAACCAGTATTTTTGGTACCGGTTCCAAGCCCCGTTCTTGACTCCTGGGTTTTGTTCACCATTTCTTCTCAGGTAATGTCGACTCCATCAAGCTTATTTTTTTTTAAGTGATTTAGATATCCTATCTAACTATTTACACAATAAATCATTTCATTTTTGATTTGCAGATGTCCATAGGCCCGCCGCCTACCTGACCACTTAGATTAGATATTGCCCCACTGCTGAGACACAGACCTCCTCTCTGTGAAAGGGTGTTGGCCATAATCAAGGACATGCTGGTTTCCTCACCACTTTCTGGCCACTTGGTAATGGTTTATTACCAGAAGGCCAATTCCCGTAATGAAAAACGTACAAAACTTGTCAAAAATGTAGGGAAATTACCGAGATATTTTTGACAGAATTGAGACTTAGATCAGACTATGAACATTCTTAAAATTACGAGAATTGGAGGGTCGCGGGTTGTTTGCCATCAAATAAGATTGTAAAAACATTTGGAAATACTCACATCATCAGCTATTGTCTCATCAGCAACCGTAGTATCAACACCGGTGTCATCCAAAGTATCATTTGTTGTTGAATCGTTGGCGGAGTCGTTGGTTGAAGATTCAGCTGGTGGTACCTACAGAGAGACAATATTTTATTAATTTCTTAGTAACTTAACTGGCTAAATGCGTGATAAACTATAGCGCAACACATTGCAAAAATCCTTAAATTTTACATTACTTGGTAAATTTTACGTGAACAATCCCAAACTATGTGCCGTATTGTGGCTCAATGCTACATTAATATGCGCTGCACTGCGATGCGATGCTACATGAATCTGCGTTAACCTTTATACACCTCCGCCCATGATATTCATAAATCTATTCCACAATTTTATTATACTTTCTATCCTTTTCTCGCAAAACCGATAACTTTTTCATTAATTTCGGAAGTCGGTGTCGTTGGTTCCGCATTTTCGTTTTTTGACACCGACTTCCGAAATTAAAGTTATTTATCACTTTGTAGTTATTTTTTTTTAAGTTGGTTGGTTTTTTTGTAAAAAAGTTTTTATTTTACACTTTTTAGTTGTACCTGCCCCACAGAAATTCAATTAACACTAGTGCAATGAAGAATTCAAGACACCGACTAGAAGAATCATCAAAATTCGCATAGAAATGCCGGAGATACAGTACATTTATGTACATAAGAATAATTACCTAATGTATTGTACATACTAAAACCTTTCTGAAAGTATGTAGATCATAATAGTTACAGAATTAACAAAATTGGTTCATTAGTTTTTGAGAAAATCGCGGACATACAAACATACATACATACGGGTCGAATACAGAACCTCCTTTTTGAAGTTGGTTAAAAAATGGCAACTTCTAACTATTTACACATAGCAAAGTTGCCATTATAAAATATTCATTCTTTACTTTTTGCTGTTGTCTATTTTTACCCCAGGTTTCCAGAAATGTAATTAAAAAAACATGTCAAAGACCCTATTTGCATCTGGTACTGTTTTTAAAGGCTTCTAAATGCAGTAAAACTGTGAAGTGGGAATAAATATGTATCTTACCTCAACAGAAACCCCTATCACTTGCTCCAGCGGCACTTTGTTCGCGAAGTCATGTTCAATCTGCTTCACACCGTCGTTAAAGTCTCGTCTCTTCACAGTTTTAGTCAGAAACTTGTCTTTATTGTCCGCATAGTCAAATATCATGTTCGGGGAGAGGTTCGCGCTAAAAAAAACAAAAATTATAACTATAGTCCGTACAAAAATTATCTGATGAAAGAGTAAACAAACCTTGTTCAGGATAAATTCTTACACAATCATCCACACGGGAATTAAGAACACATTCATCTGTTTTTAGAAGGTTTCAACTTAAAATCTCACCAGTTTTTCAAACAATTTCCTTGTTAAATAACATTACTTAATTTGGAATTGAAAAGTAATCTATAAAATTTGAGATAAAAAAATTAAACTCAATCATTAAATGAAAAGCGTTGTTAAAGGGTGATTTAAAATTAGAATTTTGTATTAAAATAAAAATATCAAATGATCAAATCAGTTTTCCAAGTTTCACTACATATTGGCATCCACAGGTATGTTTTCTGATTTGTTTACATACTCATTAGATACAGAGATTTTGGAACAGACTATAATACATCATGAGGAAACATGCATGTCCTGGAACTAACATTTCGAAGATCTGTGACATCACTAGCCCAGACTGGACCGTACATTATGGCTAGCTTCTTCACACAGAGAGGAATCCCAACAGAGGGAACATAATTATGCTATGTTTTAATAAAATATTTATTTATTTTTATATACTTTATTGTACACCACAAAAATACATCAAATGCTACACAGACTGTACAATAGGTCACCTTATCGCTTTCTGCGATCTCTTCTAGACAACCTTGGAATGGATAGTGATTTTCCTGGACATAAAATAGGGCTGTCTTTAATTTTTGTTTTTTTTTTTATTGTTTTAAATGGAAATAATTTACAAAAATGCATGTTTCGAGTTCCATTGAAACAGGGAACTGACTGTGATAAGATATTTTAATTGATAAATTGTATGTTTTCAATTTAATCATTATGATAAGAATTGTTACAGAATTATTTGGGCTAAAATGAGAGAAGTTAATAAAACTATAAGCACATTGAAAGTAATTCCTTCAACATAGCCCACGAAATTCAAAATTTGTTCAGATTCAAATTCGAAATAGAAAATTTCTATTGTACTTAAACATAACTGACACAACTCAAAAGAAATTGTGTTCAGTTGCTTTCACATTATATATTTTTTTGCAAATAGAATAATAAATTATGCAAATGTGTTTTTTTTTATGAACATTTTTATTTCAGTAAAGGATCAAAAACATTTTTGTACACTTACGTTTCTCCCGTACCATAGAAATATACGAAATACTTCTTCCCATTCGGCTTTTGCACCTGAAATGAAAGAATTATGTTTTAAAAGTATCTAATTATGAAACAGTACAAAAAATAATTGGTTAAAAGGACACTCAATGAGACACAATAGATGTTTGATTGTTACGTTCGGGGGCGTTTAATGTGCCGCAGTGTTAATGTATTTGTTAACAATTCCTAGTAGTAAGAAATAAAAATATATTTTTACATGATATTTTATGTGTTTGTGAGTGATTTTATACACCAATGCCTACCTCTGTAAGGTATACAGGCATGGCATTCGTTTTTTTTTTTTTTTATGGATGCAACATGTAATTCAGTGTTTTGTTTCCTCATAACATAAACGTTTTAACAAATAAATGTATGTTATCAGGCTAGGTAAAGTAGGTATCATATTTACCTCTGAAAAACAAAAAGAATTACATTAAATTATTTTATCAATATCACATGACTATTTCTATAAAAAGTAAAATATAAATAAGCAGGTATGTAGTTTTTTTCTGGATATTAGGTGAATTAAATTACCCTACAAAATTGCCTATGATTCCACATCATCTATTTGGCTTGGTACAAACAATATCCAGAAAAAATTACAGATAAGGGTTATCATCAAATGTTTGTTGATGTCAATATTTTTACATTAATTGTTAAAACTACAACAAAATAAAGCTATGAGGAATTACAACAATACATAACATGCTTGGATATTTTATCTAAATTGAAATCCTTGGAAATTATTAGCAAAATGGTTTGGTTCTATGTATTTGTAAGTGTCATTCACCCATACAAAGGTGACAAAATTTTATCTTTAGAATTCTGTATTTTGTTACAATTCCTGATTAATTCTGATATGTAGGCACGGAAAATACGATTTGAACGCAAAAATTACTCCACAATATGAAAAGAGTCGGTAAAATCACTAAAATAATGTTATTAAAACAATGTTATCAGTAAATTAGTGATCTGTTGCTGTGTCAATACCAAAAATGTAAATTATGTGGATAACATGGTCTTTATTTGCTTTCTGAGACCTTGGGGCAGTGCGAAGGCGTCGGGACCGCGATACAACATGTCTTCCCGCGCTTACACCCAATTAGAACACAAAGGGTACAGCTTTTTCATTTTAACACACAATGGCAACAGAATCACTTATATTTCACACTCACCCTAGCCGGCCATGCTGGATATCCTTTTACTTTGGCGAAGATGAAGTCGCCAGCTTTATATTCCTTTACTTTTTTGCCCATTTTCAACGAACGCCGCTGCAATACCTAATGTATTCTTGAAATTTCCAACTGCTCACTGCCTTTTCACAGAAACTGGAACCGAAACGTTATTGCACCGGTAATTTTTACTTGTTTATCAACGCGTTTGTGATGAATAATCTGTAATTATTGAGCTTATTCATAAAGACGCCAAGATAAGTAATAACCTATAAAAAAATTCTTACCGCGGCAACGAATTGACGGTAAAGAAATAAACATGGCGTTTGTCAGAGTTACCATGTAAAAATATTCGTAAATCTACCACGTAAATCTACTATTATGCCGAAGTTCCACAACCTCATACATTGCGATGATATTCTATTCATGCCTGAAAATTCTATCTTCATTGTGCTTGTCCATGGCATGGCTACATCCATAAAATTATTCGTGATGTTTTGAAGAAAACAGCGTACCCAATAAAATAATAGACGAAGAGGTCAAATAATTATGGCACATCTTCTTTAGAAAATGCCAAAGACACTTGCGAATAATCTTGTGATAATATCATAATAATAATTACTTTATTATAGTGCTTGGATTTGTAGCAACACTAGCAACATAAGTAAATGTTTTACTTTGTTCTGTAGCCCTCTCATTTTGAACAGCTACCCGATGTCGATTAGGTACAGACGCCAGCACATCAACCTACTCCTAACTGTCAAATTTTCACAATCAACATTGAACCTTATGCTTTAGCGATAAAGTTGAAAATCTATTACAGAAATCTGACAGATTGTAGTAGGTTGATGTGCTGGCGTCTGTACACATTCTTCTTCAAAAATGTACACTTGGTTTCGGTCTTCGCTGATCGTGGCGTAGCCTAAAATAGAATGGAATTTTTATTGTTGCTGCAGGTGGTTAACAAATAAAGTTGATCAAAATGAATAAAATTATCTCTACAACATACCTTTGGGGGTGTACACACGGCTACACATCAAGCTATAAATAACCAGTATAAGCTGACTTCTGATTGTAAGAAAAACCGATTCAACGCGAGGTCAGCTAAAACTGGAAATGTATAGCTTGATGTGTTGCCGTGTGTACAAGCATTTCATCCTATCGTAGTCCGCTTCTGGACATTGGTATTTCCTAGGCTGCGCCTCAACCCCCTGTCCTCCACCTTTCGCATCCAGCCTGTCCCAGCCACTTTCTTAAGGTCGTTGGTCCATCTAGCTGGGGGGCGTTCCACGCTACGCTTGCAGATAGGTGCTCTCCATTCTAGGACTTTTTTGCTCCTAGTTCCACCGACCATCAGTCCTTCAACAAACATACCACTTCAGTTTGCTTACTCTGCAAGTAAACTTAAGCAATCAATATTTTGAAAACTCCCTGGACTTTTAAGTTTTAACTACTTTCTTTTTTTACTAAATCTACAGGTTGATGTGCTGGCGTCTGTACATACCAATTTTATTATTTTTCCTATACCTGTTTTATATTTCTACCTTTCCCTTCCCTGTATAGTATCGATGTTTCTCTTTATTTGACTGTACCTTTTTATAAATATCTGGAGCCTTGCTTGCTTAGCACGGCAATCTCGAAAAACTTTCTCCTACTGTAAACATTTGAATTATATTGTTTTTGTTACTAAAACATTACTTTTCTACGTTTCTAACGGCGATGGTAAACATTTTGTTCAATGCAAAATATTTTAACACAAACAATATCCCCAATAATGTGCCGATAACAGCCCCATCCACCCACTTAACTCTATTTGTCTATACGCAAAAACATTAATAATATTAAATATTTTAATTGGCAACCCAGTTACTATGAGTGGTCGGTGGTCGTGTCAGACGGATGCTTCGGGCGAGCATTTTCGCGTAAACTAATTGATTTCTTCTAATTAAATTATAGTGAATCATTGTGTAAGCGATGCAAGTGTGATGTGAGCCATGCGAATTAATATTGTGCAAATATACAACCGAGAGACTTCAAAATAGGGGATGTAACAGAAAAATAAAAATGGCTTCAGGAGATACTGATCATATCGAAGTGATGGACACTTCGGCTTCTAAAAAGTCTGATAGCGCGACTGGACCTTCGGGCGCTGACGAAGATGGTAGTGTATTGCTAAATCTAATAATACTACAACGCATTCCATTGTTGTAATCCCTTTGTAACAAGATAATAACGTTGTCAACTGGGACGATTTTCACAATACTCATCGGCCCATTTTTCTTCTTTTCAGATCGAGACAAGACTTCAATCGCTGAGAAAAATGTACCGTACGATGTAAGTGATCGTTTTATTTGTTATTATTTTGACTATTTCATTCATAACTGTGTGAAAAGTTGGAAATATTGTGGAGAAAGTGTTGTAGAGATTGGTAAATGAATTGTGTGTAATTAGCATTCAAGATTCATTAACAATTACGCGGTGAGAAACTTCTAAGTAACACTATTGTGCGTACAATATAATCTTTGCAACACATACATACACAGTTTATACATTTACGCCTATCTATAGCTAAAAAGATACGAAAACAACATCCAACTTTTTCTAGAACAATACTATGGTGAAATTCCCATCAAAATATGTCAAGCAGTTTTTGATATGTGTCTGTATAAATTTGTTTTTGATTGTAATGTAATAAAGATAAGGCGTGTTACATCATTGCCAGATTTAATTTAATCTTTACAACCACAAACAATCACAAATGTTTTTAGTGAATTGTTTATACATTCAAGGCCTATTATATGGACATTTATTCGGGCCCTTTCTCCCAATTTACTGGATTTCCGAACTCATTATAGCCAATATTCTCCTTATTTCTGCTTAACTCAGCCCTATGCTGGATATAAGCATCTCTTTAACTAAGTTAGTAATAAAAATATGAGCATTGTCTATGTACAACATTAAGATTGGTACAGATAGCTGTAGCTGAAACAAAAAAAGAACAGGCTTCCTGCCAATTTCAATAATTTAAAAATCGAAAAAAGAATGCCTGAGCAACCAGTACTTAAAACCCATTGTAATCAACAATAGTGCTTACTTTGAATGCTAATAAAAAGTTGTTTTTTTTTTGTTGTCAGATTCACTTTTTTTTTGGTAGATTCTCCTTTTTTGTCAAAAGCTTAACTTATACTAAGTACCTGTTTCTAACTTGTTTATTGGTATTATTTTTGAGTAAATTACTGTTTGTTGGAATGGACTTGAATTATTCATTTAGTTTGTCAAAACACCAGTATTATTACTAAAAGTTTCCTCAAATAAATGGTAATAAAAACCAGAAAAAGTTAAAACTTATGTAAATACTTGAATTATCATAAAAACTGATTAAATTCTAACATTATGCGGCATTATTAATAATGTCAATGACTAATTATTTAAATTTAATTATTTCATATTTTGTTTTCCTACTATGATGCAGGTGCATGTACTAATATTATACCTTCCTTTACCTACTATAATATTAGTACTTAGGTACTTGAGATTAAAATGAGTGGCCGAAATAAGGAAACAAATTAAATCGTTATCATCAATGGATTCTTAGCTTATTCTTTGCTGAAATCACTACAGAATCAAGTTTTCGAACTTAACAGACAACTGTGCTGCTGGGGAGTTTGTTGCGCCACTTCTTCCCAACTAAAGTACTGGTGAAATGGGGTTAGTTTGATTCTACGGGTTTACTTTGATAACAACTTTCGACTTATGAAAAACTTAACTTAACTTAAGTTTTATTAAACATAAATATATACATTTGAACAAAAAAATCAGTTATAATTGTATTTATTAAAGAAACCCCATCATCTTAAAACAACTGCAGCACAAAGAATTGTGGACCAATATTTCTTAGTTTTTTACTTGGTTAAGGGGTTACTATCAAAATACGTACCAAAACCTAGTGCGATCAAAGTATCTCCGATGTCAGTATGAAGCTGATCACGATGATTATTATTATTTTTTTTTCTCAAAAAGGAGTGTCCAAAAATGTTACTTTAATGTAAACATATACAACCCATAAAACCGATGTTACATTTATTTTTGTTAATTTTTCAGCCTTCTTAGTACAGAAATATTTAACCTCGAATTTTAAAATTGATCAAAATGTATCGATGTAACCCCATTTTACGGTACTAGGAAGTGGCGAAGGGCGGGATTTTGTGGGACTGTCTTATGTAATTTTGCTGTTAAAAAAGTGTTGATTCTCAGCCTTATTTCAATAAACAACTTTTAAATTTTGATTAAAGTCTGATCATTTATTTCAAATAGGCACATAAAAGGCACTTTAGAATGTCAAAAGTTACAATAAATAAAATAGAATTTATTCTAGTTGCCCCTTCCAAAATGTAGTTTTCGTATGGAGAAGAATGGGCAAGAATCTTCACCGTTACTCTTTTAAAATGTTTTACATTATTTTGTATACATTAATTATACATGTGAAGATGATGCACCTAAAATAAAATTAGTATACCACAAGAGGTAAAAGAATTAAAAACGAAACCATGACATATAAATTAATTTATCTGACAGATACATGGTGCTCACATATTTACAAACATGGTAAAAGTAAATGATTTACATAAAAAAAAAAATAACAAGTAATAAGTCAGGGTTACCTCCATTCAATATGTCAGACATTTGAGGAAAAAGTTTCTTCTTTTTGTATCAGCAGAACAAAATATCCTATTAGTATTATAGGTAAATGTCAAAGTTTGGGTGTTTATTACTTACTTATTCACACATTAACAGTTAACAGATTTCATACGATTTTGGATTAAATATACTTTTTTATATGGCATAATATATGTAGTATGTTTGCCGCATGTCATCCTAGTTATGGACCAAATCTACCACCATGTGGGTCCCAGGAAATGTCTGGCGACATCCAGACAGGCCCAGGAGAAGATGGCGGGACAAGCTTGAAGCCTACAGACAGGATTGGTACACACTAGCTTAAGGCAGAGGCGTGGAAAGGAGACAGGGAGGTCTTTGCACTGCAGTGCGACGAAAAAGGCAAAAAATTAATGAGTATTTTACCTAGAATGCTAAAGTAACTGCAGGCAACAGGCAAGCATCTTAATAGCAATCTGAGGAGCAAAATCTCGTAATTTTAAGAACGTTCACAGTCTGATCTCAGTTTCAATCTGTCAAAAATACCTCTAATTTCCCTACATTTTGACAAGAGTTAGGATAGTTTTTATCCCGATATTCCCACGGGATCGAGACTTATGCAGGTGAAACCGCGGGTCGCTGCTAGTCCTCTATAACTGGCGAAGTGTGGGTGTAAAATACACTTCTGCTCAACCTTTCGGGGAAATACAAGCTTGATGTTATGTGAATATAATATGACACGTCTATACGACGCAGGCGCAGCGTCGATGCGGCGCCAACCAACGCTTAATACGAAGGCCCTAAATCCCTATCTCATTGATTCAATTATATTGATAATCTCTTAGAAACGAATTATCACTGTTTTTTTTTTTAAGTCAAAGTTTTAGCACAATGTTATCACAGGTGAATGACCCACACTGATAAGACGGCTCTTTATCAGTCCCGTGGGAAAAAATTGGGACTAGATATCACAACAAACATGACATCACGCCTATTCACGGTAGAGTACGGCAGAGGTGTCCAATGATTCATCAGCATTCTCCTGCCCTTATTCTTATCTTATGTTGGGGATGCATGAAGAAGCCTCCTCGTGTAGCGCAGTTTGTTCCGCCAGTTACTCAACTGAATGCTCGCGCACATCCTGGACAGTCACACCCAACACCTTATTTGACTGGCCAATTCTTCCCTTGTGGTGGTAGGGCCAACGCCCGCCTGGTTTGCGACCACCCTCCCACCGGAGTCCGGCGTCAAGCAGCCTGCTGTGTTTCGTCGATGCGTGGGAGTACCAGTGCCTTAGGCATCTTCTGGGCACGCTCGTTCCATCATAGACCTTATCCATCGCTTTCCATCAGGCGTGATCGAGGTCAAGAGCGGCCCATTCAGCAATAATAATAAAAAAAAAACAATTTATTTGTTGTCGGCGCAACATGTGTTTTCTTCCATACTTCTCTATTAGTCGTCATCTCGGTAGTCACTCCCTTTCTAGCCATATGTTTCATACAGTCCAACCATCGTTTCTTTGGTATTCCCCTACTCTTATAGAGGTGCTCAATGATTGTGAAAACGAATAATTATTAACAAAATTACTGGCTGACGAATTACCAGTTTGTATGTTGATACTTTCACTTCACAACTTTTAATGTCATTACTGCCTAAGGCAAAGATTTTGTGTTTTTTTTTTTCTGTGTTGATAAAACAAATAAAAGCTAAAAGAACCTTGGAAAGCTTCATTTTAGGGTTCTCCATAAGGAATGCAGAACCATAAATAAAATCACTTATGTCTGTCTGTCTATCATAACGATGTTATTGAGAAAAAACATCGCTACGTAGGAATAAGATCAAACGCTCGTCACATAAAAAAAGCTTAATAAAACATAACTGGCGTAATGTTGGTGTACAGACGTACACATCAAGCTACCCCAATCTGTAAAAAAATTGAATATGAACCTTATTCCTTTGTGGTAAAGTTGAAAATCTATCAAAGAAATTTGACAGATTGGGGTAGGATGTGCTGGCGTCTGTACAAACACTTCTGCTTACTCGTCCTGGGTATACAGGCGTTATATTACGTTTATCACGCAAAACATCGACCTATAGTATAATCAGACAGACCAAGGCGTCTTACACAACCTAAGAAATCAGTATTCAGCCTTTATAAATATTGTCTATGGGGAAAAAGATACAAAGCTGGCATTCGGCCAGTGCTGAATAAAGAGGAATAAAGAGTAATTTCCAATGAAACTGCGCGAATATATCTTCATGGTTTTATGGCTGTGCGCAGACGAAGTCAAAACAATTTTGTCTGTCGCTGTCAAAACAGCAGTCTAAAACCCTACGTACATGGCACGGTTTCTTTAAGGTACGGCGTATAAACGGTGCCGTAGAAAAAACGTGTCCGTCAACAAGCTTCCATAGTGATCCATACAACACTGACAACCGTGCCTACACACGGCGAATAAACCGTAGCTTTTCACGACAAGAAAAACGTGTTCAAAAGGTCTTATTGCGTAACACTCTGAATACGGTTACCAGCCGCCTAGGAAAGCGCACATAATTATTATTAGGACACCCTTTGAAGGCATTTTATTGATGAGTGTCGTTAAGTTTTAGCTCAATTCACACAACATGCGATCACACGAACCTCACGCCTTTGGCCGTCGAGATACTTTGGCAGTAAGCTAGAAGCCACAGAACGCCACATCATTTCAGCGGAACGACGTCCACTCCTGGACATAGGCCTCCTCCAAGCACCGCCACTTCAATCGGTACTATGTTTCCAGCGGATTCCTGCGGCCTTCACAAGGTCATCGTTCCACCTTGTGGGAGGCCTTCCAACGCTACGTCTTCTGGTACGTGGTTCGCCACTCCAGAACCTTTCGGCCCCATCGGCCATTAGTTCTGCGAGCAATGTGGCCTGCCCACAGCCACTTGAGTTTGGCAATTCTTCGGACTATTTCGGCAACCTTGGTTCTGCTGCGGATCTCTTCATTTCCGATTCGATTACGTATCTGAAAACATGCTACGACGAAGTTACCTCAATCGTGACCCCTAGTAGTCTTAATTTTTGTAGTCATACGTACCATTCATGAGAGCAGCGGTGGCCCAGTGGTAACGGACACGACTTACGAGTTTTAGGTCGTAGGTTCGAACCCAGACAGGCACTGTGTGTAAATTATTTCATCACCACTACTCTCAAAACGATGAAGGAAAACATCGAGAGGAAACCGGCATGTCCTAGAACCAAAAATTCGAAGATTTATGTGACATCCACCAACCCGCACTGGGCCCGCGTGGTGGATTACGGTCCACTCCTTCTCACTGAGAGGAGGCCTATGTCCCAGCAGTGCGAACATTATAGGCTGATTATGATATGATGACGCACCATTCGTGAAATGGATATAAAAAAATTGTCTATCGGATTATCTACATTAGTACTACAGCAACGGTGAAAGAATGGTCGTTGGAATTTTCAATAGGTATCATAAACATAACATAACATCAAGCCTATAATCTCCGAAGGGTTAGGCAGAGTTGCAGCTATAGTACACCCACATTTCGCCAGTTATGTTTAAGTCCCATGTAATAGGGGGCGAGCCTATTGCCATGAACCGGGTACAAATCGAGACTCCGGCCTGCTACTAAGAAATTCCTCATGAAAAAACCCAATAACACTTAGGGCGACCTGGAAATTGAACCCAGGACCTCATGTTCAGGAGTAGCGCTGCGAGTGCTGCGACATCAAGACCAACGAGGCGGTAATAGGTATCATTCGAGTACAATTGCGCTGGTGGTCTTAAAAATTTAATGGAAATAAAATTTTAACAAACTAAAACATTAACAAAAAAACCGGCCAAGTGCGAGTCGGACTCGCACACGAAGGGTTCCGTACCACCGTACAATATTTAACACTACATATATGTATAAAGAAATCACGTTTGTTGTATGGGAGCCTTTATTATTTATTATTATAGTAAAAATACAACTGAGTATTTTGTGAATATTTCAAGTGCCTACCTGTTGTCATTATTGATATCGAGCAAAAAAGGGCAAAAAAATCGCGTTTGTTGTATGGGAGCCCCCCTTAAATATTTATTTTTATTATTTGTTGTTATAGCGGCAACAGAAATACATAATTTGTGAAAATTTCAACTGTCTAGCTATCGCTGTTCTTGAGATACAGCCTGGTGACAGACTGACGGACGGACAGACAGCGAAGTCTTAGTAACAGGGTCCCGTTTTTACCCTTTGGGTACAGAACCCTAAAAACTCACAATACAAGGATTTTAAAGTAAAATTCTTCACATAATGGCGTGTTAAGTCCTTCAAACAGTGTGAGAGCCAACCTTACAATCCATTGTGAATTCTGAGTCAACCACCTAAGCGTATGGAATCACAATGTATTGTAGAAGCCAGATTTAAGTAATGTATGTATGTACCTCTCTCTTTGTGATGAAATGAACGCTGCCAGAGCGGACTGTCCCTTTCGGGGACACTTTTTGGCGACGCAAAAATGGCTGAAGAAATAAACTCAAAAGCATTTATTTCAATTAAACCATTTACAGGCATTTTTGAGTTGTCAAGAAGTCGGTCAGTCAGAAAAAATGAAGCTAGTTGCCCATTCCAAAGCGTAGGCACCTGTGGAGAAGAACGGACAAGAAACTCCATGGACACTCTTTTAGATTATATTTTTACAAAAATATTATTATTGTTGAATTTATAATAATATGTGAGAACGATGTAAAAAAAAGACGTACGCGTTAAAAGCGTCCAGAGTACAGCAAATATACTTATAGTAAAAAAAAACAACAATACAAAAATAAAATTATTAAAAATAAGCCGAGGCAGCTAAGTGATGACCAGCCCTAACTGACGGGAAAAAAACTAAATTTTTGAAAACTAATAATACTAACCTAGTTACCTAAGCAATATCACACTATGGACATTAGTCGGAAATAAAGTTTAATTTAGTTTAATTTAAATTTTGTGATGTTCTACGGCTCAGACCAAATAAAAAACCAAGACAGAGGACTGTCAACAGTAAAGTGAGACCGGTTTCGTAAACATGTGTGCACTTAGTGAGGTGTAGTTTGATTGTAAATGTGTGCGTGTGAGCGTGTATGCACAGAGCGGAGATGTAGTTTAGGAAATAGGATACCACTTTTACTCACGAGGATTAAGTACTTAATGACATGCCAAAACCCGGGACTTCGCATGGCACCCAGTCTGTAATCAGCTTTACATTTGTCGGGACAGACCGACTATTACCGATCTAGACAGTCGTCCTAATAAAGTACCAACTTGGCTACAACAGTGTAGGAACTCTAGGATATTATGTCATCCTTGAAATATCGTTTTGGCAAAACAGGCTTTATTTAGGCCTACAATTTATGGCGGAATATGGCTTAAAAGCTTTTAGTTGTCATAGTAAAAGTTAGTATGTAAATTGAACCCTTTTAAGGATAATAGCGCATTTTCACTAGGCGTTCGTCTATTTTGGCTTAGGCATGTAAATACGTACGGTATCTGGGCATATCGAGCTTTAGAAAGACACTGTCAAATAGGTCACATCACATAGGTGTGTATGAGTGATAAGAGACTCTACAAAGCTGAATAAGCTTATGTCGTGGCCAAAAGACAAGAAGCTTATGTGGTGGTGAGTGTCGTGGCAGTCAGTAGGTTGGTAGCGGAGCTGACTGCACAGGGTGCACAAGAATAATCAGCCTTTGTCTGCTGGGACACAAGCCTCTTCTCAGTGAGGGAGTGCGACGTTATCCACCACGCGGGCCCAGTGCGGGTAGATGTCACATGTCTTCGCTCTGGGACATGCCGGTTTCCTCACGATGTTTTCCTTAACTGTTTGTTGACATGTGACATCCACTAACCCGCACTCTGCTCGCGTGGTGGATTACAGTTCACTCCCTCTTACAGAGAGGAAGCTTTTGTCCCAGCAGTGGGAACATTATAAGCTGATTATGTTGATGCTTGATCTCCAAACTAAAATCAGAGAAAATGTTACACTTTCATCTACCAGATTAGAAACACGCAAACAAAGAACATTAAAATGTATCAGAATATAACGACTCAGTCTCATTACGACTAACCCATCATTGTTTGGGACCATTGACCTTACCAATTTAGGTGGTGCGGCTATGTGACAGTCAATGGCAGAATTACCACTTAGGCCCCCTCGCCCACGGCGACTTTTCGTAGCGATGCTGTCATGCGTTTCGTAAACGTGCGACAGCATCGCTACTTACGCGCGTTAGTCGCATTTGCAACGCGCTACAGCATCGCGACTGTATCGATGCAAAAGCGCGACCGTGTCGGACGACATTAGGGAGAGAACGGAGGGAGGGTGGCGCGCAGTGTTGCCAGTGCCCTTTTGTCAAAGTAACATAACATAAGTAAAAAAGTAACATTTTGATGACAAAAGTAACATTTTATTTTTAGGGAATATTTAATTTTGTTTAAATAGCTCAAAAAACAGTTTTTTCTTCTTTGTAAGTACCAACATTTTTGATCGGCTGAAAAAAATACATTTTAAAATAAATTATCTAATTATTTCTTAGTCTGTAATATAACCTAAACCTAGAACCTAGAATATACTTTTTTAATAGAATATTTTGGTTCTACAAGTGCGCGAAACGGCGAATGAGATAATTTCATCGGTACGCATGGCTACACATCAAGCTATAGATAACCAGTAAAAGCTAACTTCTGATTGTACAGACGCCAGCACATCAACCTACCCCTAACTGTCAAATTTTCCCAATCAACATTGAACCTTATGCTTTAGCGATAAAGTTGAAAATCTATTACAGAAATCTGACAGATTGTAGTAGGTTGATGTGCTGGCGTCTGTACATACAAAAAACCTATACAATGTAAGTTTTGTTAAAACTAGAAATGTATATGTATAGCTCGATGTGTCGCCGTGTGCATGTAGAGATATTTTCATTTGATCGGTTAAACAAGGTTTGCCAACATTAAGTCTGTTATTGTCGTTCAATTTGAAATATTTTTCAATTACGAAATGTAACGTAAAAGTAACATCTTGCGTCGTGTAACATGGAAGTAACATAACAGGGCCAAAAGTAACGTAAAATGTTACAAAAGTAACATTCTGGCAACGCTGGTGGCGCGTGAGTGGAGAACCGAGCATCAGTGCAACACAATCGCGTTTGCATCGCGACAGAAGCGCGACACTAACGCGTTTGCATCGCGACCACCAGTTGCGCTTACGACCACTGGACTAATGTGGTAGTCTACACTAACAACAGGACAGTCGTCATCTGCTTTACCTTCTCTTATATTGAGGTCGGCTTCCAGTCTAACAGGATGCTGCTGAATAATAGTATTTTACATGGAGGTTTTTTAGGTGATCCTGGCACCCACATGGTATACAGGCATGCGACAACGGCTATACTTTGGCCATTTTTGTACCTATGTACTTATTTATGTCTTGATTTCTCTCTGAAATATTTTCTTGTTTCGTACTTTTTAGATCACTTTTGTTTTTCCGTACTTTCAAACTTAATGTTTTTATGTAGCAATTGTTATTATAGAATAGAATAAAATACTTATTATGCTCAGGCGCCAGCATATCAAGCTACTACAAACTGTCAAATTTATTTAATAGATTTTCTACTTTATCGCTAAAATATAAAGTTCAAAGTTGATTGGGAAAATTTTACAGTTTCGTGTAGCTTGATGTGCTGGCGTCTGTACATCATATGGATTACAGATATAAATGTCGTAATTTTACATAGAGTGAAATTTGTTTGGGGCCCGTCCTAATAACACCACGATTTAACAGTTTTTCCCGATGTTTTATTGTCAGTCCGAAAAAGATGTGTTTACACCGAAGCTTCGAACTAATTTCGGACGGCCCCGTGTCTTCATTGACGTACTTATGCCCCCCAGAGTTGAGAATTATTTTACGCATTTTGTTGGAAGTCAGTCTTCTGTTCTGTCCTTGGTAAGTGGTTGTTATCGCGACGATGGTGGGTGGATGGCTATAAATAAACGAATGTAGGTGAAAGAAAGGTGGTAGGGGGAGCTACAGGCTGCCAAGTTGGGAGGTAGAACGGTTGTCTGAAAGTTTGTGACATATTAATTATTAGAAATTATAGGAAGTGTGTTAATTCTGCGTTATATACAATCTAATACTACCTAGTATTAAAAAACCGGCTAAGTGCGAGTCGGACTCGCACACGAAGGGTTCCGTACCACCGTACAATATTTTAACACTGCATAATATAAAAAATCAGGTTTGTTGTATGGGAGCCCCCCTTAATTTATTTTATTTTAATTTAATTATTTATTTTTAAAGTGAATATACAACTAAGTACATATTCTGTAAATATTTCAAGCGTCTACCTGTTGCCGTTATTAATATCGAGCAAAAAACTCACGTGTGTTGTATGGGAGCCCCCATTAACACCATAAAAATTAAAGTCCGGTCGCCAAACTAAAAGTTAGCACGAAACCGTTTGCTTGCATGGTCGGAGCTACCGGAAGCGAGAGGTCACAGACTGTCAAGACGAGGTCAGCGTCGTCGCACTTGTCACGCTTCTCGTCTTTGTGCCAATTTTGTTACACCATCGCATCGCCAGACGTGTAGCATAATCAGCCTATAATGTCCTCACTGCTAGAACACAGGCCTCCTATCTGTGAGAGGGAAGTTCACCCCACAGGGTCAAATTAAATTAGCTAGCGGCACTTCACGGACGTGGTGAGCACCACGTCCGTGTCGTTGACCCCAAAAAAAAGACCATCAATTTTTTTTTTTTTTTATCTTGTTTAGATATACATACTCATCTCTTCTAGGATATGCCGGTCGCCGATCGTGTGATAGCTCTTATTTTTATTTCCTCTCCGTACCTACATTGAATTAGCGGTCTTATCTATTTATAGCTTGCCATGTTTTCCTTATAAAAAACACCTGCAAGAAAATGTTGAGTCGACACTTTGAGGAAAAAGTTAAAAATAGATGCAGAAAAGGAAGCTGTGGAAGAAGAATATCTGTATTATAAGTAGGAGTAGCATCTGCCCGCGACTTCGTCCGCGTGAAATGAAAGTTTTGTTCCCCCGACCCAACCCGTCGCATCGCATGTGATGAGATTTCGCTTAGCGTTCTTTCTTACTTTTTTTTTTTTTTGTTTTTTTCGGCACCTATATATAAGGTTCCCAGCGTGATGCCTACAGCCTTTCTCAAGAATTGGGCCATCAAATGCAGAAATAATTTTTCAAATTCGACTGGTAATTCTTGAGATTAGCGCGTTCAAACAAACAAAGTCTTGCTTTATTATTAGTATTGATAGATAGAATATTCGAAAGTGGCGTTTAGATTTGTGCCCTGTTGATGACAATATGCTCACCCCCTATTACATGAGACCTAAACGTAACTGGTGAAATATGGAAACACTAAACACGTAACCCTTTTTACCCATCTCTTAGCGTTACCGAGGTCCGAGACATACCCGAAAACTCCGCGAAATAAATTCAACGTGGCCTACAAACCTTTTTAAATTCCCTAATTAGGTATATCACATTTATGATCGAAATTAGAACGCGTAATTTGCATTGTTTTCATGCCTGTTTTCGAAAGAAACTAACTATAGTCTTAAGACAGGGTAATATATAATTTTCTCTAGGTCCTCTAATGCCTCCCTTGAAAGTCTCAAACGCCTACGAGGGGGCGTTATCGCCCAGAACCTATGCTCTATCCCAACTAATGAAAGGTTGTCACATTCAGAACGTCAACATGACACATGCCTCGCTACTTCAATTTTCGTTCGAGATAAGATGAAATCTTTTTTTTTTATCAAGAATAACATTGTTGTAAAAATGATTACGCAATGTTTACCAATATTAGTCATGCCTACCTTCGTATTTCTAAGGATTCAAGAAGAAAAATATTATTGTCCCGACTTTGACTTATCATAATGACTTACTCAGAACCTATATTTAAAAAAGTTAAAAAAAACTAAAACCGGACTACTTAGTCGGGTTACTTACTTAGTCGGGTTTTAGTTTTTAAACTTTTTTATTTTATTATTTTGGGGCTTATTTCAGTAATATTTATATTTTTGAAATGTGCTGATTAAGCCCTTTCATTTGATACCCCACAAGGCACTAGCCCAAAATATTTATTTTTAAATTCATTACTTTATGTTCTCTAGAGGGCGCCATATTGAATTTAGTGTGACGTCACATAGCCTATAACCAGCGAACGGTCACGACGCTTCTAACGATACCTAATTTGTCAAATTATTATAAGTACTTTGAAGTTATGAGGGAACAGATGAACATACATGCCGGTCTAAATCATAACCCTCCTTTTTGCTTCGCCGTAGTCGGGTAAAATACATCTCCTTTTTGTACATATCGGCGCCAAATTATTCTTTCATTATTTTAAGGATGGCTATAAGAGTAGCCAACCCGCACTGGGCCTGCGTGGTAGGTTACAGCCCACTCCCTTTCATAATGAAGCCTGTATCCCAGCAGTGGGAACACTAAGAGGCTGATTATGCTATAAGAGTAGGGGAAAACCAAAGAAGCGATGGTTGGATTGTGTGACAGATGATATGGCCAGATAGAGGGTGAAGGGAGCTGATGGAGAAGAATAGAAGAATTTATAGGTACTGCATAGACCACAAACAAATTGAGATAAGGGCACTGCAAAAAAAAAAAGAATTGCTTAGTCACAGTTTTCTACAATAACACAGAGAACTCACCTAGCACAAAAACACACAAAACTGACACAGTCAAGAAATCGAACTAGTTATGCAAAATTTAAACTAACTGAATTAATGTATTACTTAATTTAATGTCCTCTTTCTCCACTTAGTAACAACAAAAACTTGTTTAGATAACTACATAATATTATTATGTACACGTACGCTTCGATATCTTTTCTTTTATTCAAAATAATTAATAAAGGCTATCAAATGCTTAATGCGTTCTTTCACCCCGGAAACTAATATCTGGGCAGTTAAGTATGGTCATAAAACGTCTAGTTTTGACAATGTTTTACCCCAATATAATCCTAATAGGTAACAAGAATGCAGACACAATGACATTTCAATGAAGGATTTGAAAAATAAAGTACCCAAATTGATAATCTCCTCCTTTTTGTGAAGTCGGTTATAAAGAATCTTATGTCATTCGATTTTAGCTAGATGAGGTTTTTTACTACAAGTCTTAACTGTATGGCTTTAAAAGCGTCAAAGACCATGGATTTATCTTAAAAAATCGGCCAAGCGCGAGCCGGACTCGCACACGAAGGGTTCCGTACCAAACGCCGAAAAAAAAATTCCTTATATGTAGAGCCCTTTATATTTTTAACTTTATTTTATTTTTATTTGTTGTCATAGCGGCAGAGACTTACACTGTAAAAAATTCAACTGTACCTACCAATTACAATTCATGAGATTCAGCCCGCTGAAAGACAGACGAACTGACGTATGGACAGCGGAGGCTTCGTAGTAGGGTCCCGTAGGCACCCTTTGGTTACGGAACCCTAAAAACCGTCACTCTACTAATTTAATACCTCCTGAACTGTGGGTGCGTTTACAAACGTAAATCACACATATAGACGAAACAGTCTGAACAGATTGAAACAACTATCTGCAGGCAACACATAAACACACGTCTATTCTATACAGAAGGTTAATTTTATTCTCGTAATGTAAAACGTACAAAATCTAGTCGCAGTCTCATCTCGGCGACAAATAAATGTCAAAAACTTGTGGAAATGTAGGGAAATCAGAGGTAATTTTGACAGATTGAGACAGATCAGAGGGGTAATTCTCGTAATTTTAAAAACGTTCACGTTCTATCGTATCGTATCATATTAAAAAGCAGTGGTGACCCAGTTGTCGGAGGTTCGAACCCAGACAGGCGCTTTACTTTGTTTAAATAATTTCATCAAGGAAAACATCGTGAGGAAACCGGCATGTCCTAGAACCAAAAATTCGCAGACATTGACATCTACCAACCCGCACAGCCCACTTCCTCTCACAGAGAGGTGGCCTGTGTCCCAGCAGTGAGAACATTATAGGCTGATTATGCTTCTCCCATATCACATAAGTCTACAACTGCAACATAACTGGTGAAATGTACTTATGCTATACCTCTCCCTATGTTTTACGCCATTCAACAAAATAAAACCATAAAATTCTAATGAAATTTTTCTTTATAGCCGGCCGTGGGCCCCTCGGGGGCCATCAGCAAGGTGCACAAATCGGACAGAAAGATCGGTCATCGGCGAGTCGGCGAGGGTGGCGAGATCACCTATAAGAAGATACAGTCCTCACAGATTATGGGATCTATACAGCTCGGTAAGTCTAATATAATGTTACGAGCTTGGGGTTCGTGACAATAAAAACTGCCGATTTAATAACCAAAAATAAACACTTTAATTAAATAACACCAATAAAACACAAACACACTAATTATAAAACACAATCGCACTACTGATCACTCTTAAGTCGCACTTGAAGATCGCTTCGAATGTTATCGCTTGTATCGCAGAACCAATACTGACTCAGTCGCGGGCCATACCGGCCTTATATAGGGCCTCAGATAGTTCCAGAACTTTCTACTGTAGAAACATCTAGAATGTTCGAGTACATACCGGTCCCGACTGACCCGATGTCGATAGTTCTAGAATGTTCTAGTATCGAACGTTCTGGAAGCATCTCGACCTACTAGTTCTGCTACTCGATACTAGATGGCGCTAGTGGTAGCTTATGTCAGGCATTAATTGTGGCGCGTAACACTGCCCCCTCCTAAGACATGCTCGTCCCGAGCATTATCGGCCCCGTAATAACGCGCCAGTCGATCCACATGGACGATCTTAGGAGTACCTCTTGCACCTTTCTGTATCCGGTAGGTTACGTCATTGATCTTTGTCACAATCCGGTACGGTCCGTCCCATTTAGCTTGAAGCTTAGGAGATTTCCCTTTGCTGCGGACTGGATTGTGCAACCACACTAGTGAACCTTCGTCAAACCCTTTATTGTTCATTTTGCGGTCATAACGGGTTTTCATCTTTTCAGACATTTGCTGGCCTGATTGTCTGACGTGCTCATAAATGTCATTCATTTTGTTCCGCAAGTCATTCGCATAATCGGTTATACTGCGTGGGGCATCAGGTGGTATTCCGGTGATCAGGTCTGCAGGCAGCCGTAATTCCCTTCCAAAGTTTGCGAAAGCTGGTGTCACCGATGTACTTTCGTGAACAGCACTTCGATATGACAACAAAAACGGTTGTATGTGCTTGTCCCAATCTCGTTGCCGATTTTCCACAACTTTTGCCAGGTATCTCTCCAATGTTTGATTAAATCGTTCCACCATTCCATCCGATTGTGGGTGGTAAGAAGTTGTTCTCGTTTTATGAGTACCCATGACTCGGCAAGTTTCCTGGAATATTTGGGACTCAAAATTCCTTCCCTGATCGCTGTGAATCTCCAAGGGTACTCCAAAACGGCAGAAGACTTCATGAACCAGTTTATCTGCAACTGTTGAAGCTTCTTGGTTTGGAATGGCGAAGACTTCCGGCCACTTAGTGAAGTAATCCATTACAACCATGAAATACTTGTTACCACTTTCACTTTCCGGAAACGGCCCCGCAACGTCAAGGGCTATCCTCTCCCATGGTGCACCAACATTGTACAATTTCAATGCACCTCTACTACGAGTCTGAGGTCCCTTTACAGCTGCACAACTCGTACATTTGCGACACCAGTCCTCGACATCGTCCCGACAGTGGACCCAGTAAAACCGTTCTCGTATCTTCAGTAGAGTCCGTTTTACTCCCAGATGGCCTCCTGAACAACCATTATGGTACAGCTGTAGAACATCCGGTACTTTAGCTTTAGGGACAACCATTTGCAAATGACAGCTGTCCCCCCGAGCATTTTCCCATTTACGGCACAGGACTCCATCCTGAACCACCAAGCTGTCCCATTGGGCCCAATAGCTTTTTGTGGTCGAACTCATCGCTGAGACGTCGCTCCATCTGGGCTTAGGTGCACTGGCCTTCATCCACTCTAGAATCGGCTTGAGGTCTGAATCTTCCTGCTGTGCACGTTGTAGACTTTCTTTCCACTCATCGCTGAGGTCTGTTCTGAGCATCCTCACAGGTACCACTTCCTTACCCTCTTGCCTAGTACAATGCTTGCAGTCTTCAGGACAAGGTCTTCTTGATAATGCATCTGCGTTGCCATGAGATTTCCCGCTGCGATGTTCGACCACAAAGTCGTATTCCTGCAGTAGCTCAATCCATCTCGCAACTTGTCCTTCTGGATTTTTGAACTGCAATAGCCATTTCAGTGCAGCATGGTCAGTTCGTAAATGGAATTTCCGCCCCAAAAGATATTTGCTAAAATGCTGCAATGACTTTACCACAGCAAGCAATTCCCGTCTCGTGACACAATAGTTCCTTTCCGGTTTTGACAAAGACTTGCTGAAGTACGCTATCACAACCTCTTGATCACCATTCCGTTGAGACAACACACCACCAAGTCCTATGTCACTTGCGTCTGTGTCAACTATAAATTCCTTGCCTGCATCAGGATACCCCAAAATAGGTGTTTTACACAGTCGGTCCTTTAACTCCTGGAACGCGATGTCGCAACTTTCATCCCAGCAGAAATGTCGCTTCTCCTCGGTTAGCTTGTGCAGGGGTTTGGCTATATCCGCAAAGTTTTTAACAAATCGCCGATAATAAGAGCACAAACCCAAAAATGCTCTGACCTGCGTCTTGTCTTTTGGAACTGGCCAATCCTTGACAGCGGCGATTTTCTCTGGATCCGTGCGGATACCTTCTTCCGACACTACATACCCCAAAAAGCTAACTTGCCGTTTGAATAGTGAACATTTCTTTGGACTCAACTTGAGGTTGGCACTCTGGATCTTCATGAGCACGCGTTCCAGGTTTTGAAGATGTTCTTCAAACGTACGGCCTACGATGATGATGTCATCCAAGTAGACCAGACAGGCATCACCAATTAACCCGGTTAGTACAAGTTCCATAAGCCTTTCAAACGTTGCCGGAGCGTTGCACAATCCGAACGGCATAACTTTAAATTGCCACAGACCCTTTCCTGTCGAGAATGCAGTTTTCTCCTTGTCCTTAGGATCAATTTCAACTTGCCAGTAGCCACTTTTCAGGTCCAGCGTGCTAAACCACTTTACCCCAGTAAGCATGTCCAGCGTGTCATCAATTCTTGGCAAAGGATAGCTGTCCTTCTTAGTAACGTCGTTCAGACGACGATAGTCAACACAAAACCGCATGCTGCCGTCCTTCTTTCTTACCAGCACTACAGGTGAACACCATGGACTAGATGAAGGTTCAATAACACCATCCTTCACCATTCCCTCAATCATGGTTTCCACTTCCTTTTCACGTGCTACCGGTAATCTCCTTGGCCGCTGACGGATAGGCAATTCTTCTCCTGTGTGTATTTTGTGTTGAACTAAGCCAGTCTTCCCGATGTCAGCATCGTTTGACGAGAAAACATCGGCGTACTTGAGTAACATCTTCTTCGCCTTGACCATTTCATTTTGGGACAGAGCGCTGCGGCAGTCTTCTAAAAGTGTGGACACTTTTGTTTGTGCATCCTTGCTGAGGGTACCAGTCGATAGATATTGGCATCGACGCAACCAATCCACTTCCTCGCAAGTACCAACTAGTGTGCCTTTTTCTATAATCTGTTCCTGATCACAAAGGTTCAGCACACGTACCCCTGAGATGTCGGTGGCTCTGACCAAAGTTCGTGCCACTTTCCATGGAAGGTCATTGTCTACCCTTTCCACGAGTACACAACGATGAGTTTGGCCAGGATTCCGAGGAAGACTAACCGGCACCATCGTTTCTGATCTCGGCGGAAGTACAATCTTCTTAAGGCTGTACACATTCCCTGGTAACGCCCCTTCCATAAAAAGTTCTTCTTGTCCACATTTCAAAACACCTTGCTTGACGTCAATCTCACAACAATTCTTCCTCATAAAGTCAAGACCCAAGATGCAATCGTCCTTTATATCAGCCACGATGACATTATGCAGGTAGAATCTGTTGCCTAGCTTCAACTCCATCTTCTTCTCTCCATGGACGGTTATGCGCTGACCGGTGGCTGTTACCAAATTAATGCGTTCTCGGTTGTATGCGGAGTCCCCAAAGAACCGACTTGTAAGTTGGGAACTAACGACCGTACGAGAGGCTCCTGTATCTATGGTCAGCTTACAAGGCGTTCCGTTGACCTCGCCCTTGATGATTAAACTGTTCCCGTCATGGGTTTGCGTGATCGAAATCCTTGGGGCTCTTTGAACACCAGCCAGCACCCGCCCCGCAGTCCTGGCTATTACTCGTTTCCCTGCTGCTGGTGCTGGGCGGTGCTGTTAGCCGCACTGCCCTCTGGAGATCGGCCGTCTTCTCTTTCTGCAGTCCGCTTAGGGCAACTGGATCTAAGGTGCCCCGTTTCCCCACAGCCGTAGCACCTAGGGCTGTATCCTTTATTGCGGTCGCGAACTGTAGCCGCTGCAACCTCCCTGACGCGATGGGAACGATGATCCTGCCGCACAGCTTCCACCTCCAATGCATGGGCCAAGGCGTCCTTAAGTGTCCCGTGATGACCGAGCCTCACAGCAGCTCTAACTTCAAGGTCGCGGATGCCATCGATGAATACCTGCACCAGGTTCCCATGAATAAGCGCAGGTACAGACTGGTATGCTTTCCGAACCAGCTTCTCCACTTCAAGGGCCCACTGCTGCAGGTTTTCATTACTGCGTTGCACGCGATCCTTTAGCTGCGCACGAAACACGTGTTCCAGGTGAGCGTCGCCATACCGAGCCTCCAATGCCTCAAGGAGCTGCTCGTAAGTCACTTCCTTACCGAGAGCTTCCAGGACAGTTAAGGCCTGGTCACGCAGGCCTAGGGTGAGGGCAGTCATGGCCTGACTTTCATTCCACCCGTTCGCCTTCATGACAGCCTCAAACTGGATTTTGTAGGCCGACCAGGAAGAAGTTCCGTCGAATGGTGGTACTTTAAATCCACGTAGCGAAGGTGTTGTAGCTACGGGAGCTGCGATTCCATCCCCAAGATGAAGGTAATCCAGCGTTTTCTTCACGTCAGCCATCACGGTTTTCTTCACGTCAGCCATCACGTTGTCAACCCGATTATTCACTTGGTCGATTCGGGTTTCAGCTTCGGACAGGCGGTTGTCATGTTGAGCAACCTTATCCTTCACCTCCTTCATGTCTTTCCCGAAGGTAGCATGAAGGTCCTTCATAAGGAGCATCTGCTCTTCCTGTCGGCGGGCCTGTTCCTCCTTATCACGCTGGAGCTGTTCTTCCAGCCGACGAGCCTGTTCCTCCTGACGGAGGGCCTGTTCCTCCTGACGGCGGGCCTGTTCCTCCTTATCGCGCTGGAGCTGCTCTTCCAGCCGACGAGCCTGTTCCTCCTGTCGGCGAGCCTGCTCCTGCAGCATCATCATCAGAGCAGCCAAATCTGGTGCTGATGATGCTGGAGCAGCTGTGGACGGGCCAGCCTCCGTGGTCGGCAGCTGGCCCTCCGACATCTGTGGCGTAGCGCCACCAAAACGTCTCTGGTCCGTCTCTTGTTGACGTTGACTCCGGGTACGGATACCCTCCGTGTCGTCTTTGGGTAAAATCGGCATGATTTTAATCCTTGCTTCTGACACCAATTGTTACGAGCTTGGGGTTCGTGACAATAAAAACTGCCGATTTAATAACCAAAAATAAACACTTTAATTAAATAACACCAATAAAACACAAACACACTAATTATAAAACACAATCGCACTACTGATCACTCTTAAGTCGCACTTGAAGATCGCTTCGAATGTTATCGCTTGTATCGCAGAACCAATACTGACTCAGTCGCGGGCCATACCGGCCTTATATAGGGCCTCAGATAGTTCCAGAACTTTCTACTGTAGAAACATCTAGAATGTTCGAGTACATACCGGTCCCGACTGACCCGATGTCGATAGTTCTAGAATGTTCTAGTATCGAACGTTCTGGAAGCATCTCGACCTACTAGTTCTGCTACTCGATACTAGATGGCGCTAGTGGTAGCTTATGTCAGGCATTAATTGTGGCGCGTAACAATAATAAGCTTTAAAATTATGTTTTGTGCAAAATAGTTCTGGTATGTGCAAAATTTCCTTTGTGTGTGCAAAATAGTTGAGTGTCGTGCAACTTGAAAATATATTAAAGCCAACGGAAATTAACAAAATTGTCAATGGACTGCGATAGGCTGAGTGCAGTGGATTGATTCATGTGCAAAATAGACGATATCGACACGTTAACATTAGCGTAGTGCACATAGCCGACGATGGCCGTTGGAGCAGACGAGTCTTGGAGTGGAGACCGCGGATCGGCAAGCGTAGTGAGGGTCGCCCGCCAGCTTGATGGACAGACGACCTCAAAAAGGGTCAAAAAGGACACAGACGGGATGCGGAAGGCGGAGGACAGAGTGTTGTGGCACAGCATGGGAGAGGCCTATGTCCAGCAGAGGACTGCGATAGGCTGGGTGGGTTGATTTACATAGCAAAAACTGTCTGTGCATGGATAGGATTTCTGCATGAATTTTCATACACAAATCCTATATCTCTCATCGGGTATTGTCTAGGCCAGGGATGGCGAACCTTAGTTGTCGTCTAAATCTCCGAGCTACCTAACGAGACGAAAACAACTAAGTAATGTTTGTTTTCGTCTAAATCTCCGAGCTAACTAGACGAAAATAAATACCCTTGTTTATCGATTTTATTCAATTTCGAGCGGCCATTGTTGTTTACATCTTTGGCAAATTTGGCGCGGTCGGACTTTAGATGAATAGGATACCTGCATTTTTTAAATGTTGCCGTGCCCAAATTATTTTTCTACGTGCCACCGTGGTTCGCCATCCCTGGTCTAGGCTGTATTCTGAGCAACTCTTAGCTGAAGAAACTGAGCCTGTATCATCAACTTAATGAAGCTTGGCCTTCAAATGTCTTTGCTTTACTGTAGGTCAGTTATGCCCGTTTTCACGTACACTAGACAACACTATTGAATGTAATCTAAATGAATATTATCAAGAGATAAGATTAGATTTTTTGGATGTTTGTATGTTATGCTTTCACGCTAAAACGGCTGAACGGATTTAGATGAAATTTTGTACATGTGTAGACCATAACCTTGATTAGGTAGGACATAGGATACTTTTTACCTTGATATTCCCACGGGATCGAGACTTGGGAGGGTGAAACCTCGGAGCGTAGCTAGTGTCTAAATAAAAACTTGATCGTGCAATCCAACAGTACAATAATTATTTAGGTGTCGTCTTATATTAGTGAAAACGGGCATTACAGACAGCCTAATACCAATAAATTACGATCTTCTATTCTGTGCAAAATATGCGACAAACTGGGTTTTTCAGCCTCACCGCACTACTTTCTTATAAATATACAAATTGCTCTGGTGACTACTCATTTCCAGCTAACTAAACTCTAATGATAATGGCGAATCGTCAGCAGCCACATGTGTCATCCACGTACGTATTACGTGTTATGTATAGACTCTATTTACATGCCAATAGAGGCCATTACATACCACATAATGTATCCTTTTATTGAGTGGGTATGTGATGACAGGTCCATCGTAGATTGGACTTTGTTGCATTTTTCTGAGCAGTCTACTCTCTTAGCTTGAGATCCGTAGTTTACGCCTAAGATCGCCTACCATAAGATAAGAGAGGGCCCCAAACTAGGGGGCCCGAACTAAGAATGAATTGGAATACGATTTGACAGTTTTGTTTTACTACTTGTACTATTTATTCTGTGGTTGTACTTACTTCCTCAGAAAAAGTTAATTAAGCATGAGTAGGGGTTTTCAGCATCCCGAAATCTTGACTCTGCTTCCTTCTGGTCAAAGGGTCCTAGTGTACCTCTCCTGTTTCCTAAAACATGGTTCCATTACACTAAATTTTCTCGTCTGAAACCGTCTTAAAATACATGTGCCATAAAGGGATCGAAAAAATGTCAGTCTGGTTAATTTTCTCCTGAAAAAGGTGTTCCTGTGTGTCCTTGTAACTTGTTCGGTTGTCTGTCCTCTGCGACCCTCGTCAAGGATGGCAGACGATGAACGTCCCTCAGTGAAAAACTAGATAACACCGGCGGCATGTTCGAAGTAACATGTGAACAACATGTGCGTTAGTAACACACTATCAGTAGCAATGGGTTTCATTTTGACTGTTCAACACATAGAAATGCAAAAATCTATGGTTCAACAACATTCATTGCGTTATTTACGTTGTTGAGCAGGCACATTTTTCGAACATATGAAGCAATGGATTAGCAATATTCTTCAAAATGATTCAGATTGTGATTGAAAGTGCAGCGTTACGCAATTAGCTGTCTGATGCATTATAATATTATGTTATTCTACCGGTCAATCCAATCTAACGCAAAGTCGTCAGTTCAGAATGCCTCATCGAAAACCGCATTAATGCTACCAGTTGATATTCCTTTTCATTTCACGATATTAATAACGTAACCCATATTTAAAATGAACCGTTTTAGCCGGTCGTTGACTATCCAAACAGTATTTTTATATTATACTCGTATCTAACGGTCTTGCGTTGACCTGAGACATTTAAATGTTTTTCACACGCAACCGCGGGACTTTACTATGAGAATTGAGCACTTTAACGTATATGACAAAATTTAGCTAAGGTCTACAATGGTGCCGATTCTTTTCTTCACAAACTAAACTAAATTTAAGTTCAGTGCATCTTTTTCTTTCTATTTCAGTAAGAAAAGGACAGAAGATAAATTTTAGTTTAAGTCCTGTCAAATTAATCAGCGCCTGACGTAAATTGACGTAACTTTAGTAGGCATGTTTTTAATCGTGTCTAAAGTTGTATGGAGTAGTGTCAGTCGCTGATTAATTTGAAAGGACTAAATTAAAATTTATCTTCTGTCCTTTTCTTAATGAAATAGAAAAAAAAAAGATGCACTGAACTTAAATTTAGTTTAGTTTGTGAATAAGGGAATCGGCACCAATGTCAATTAAAATTTCTACTTAAGAATTTTCTGCATTCTTGGTCTAGGTAGAAACTAGTAGTCGAAAGCCCGATTGCTGAACATGGGGTACCGGGAACAATGCCTAGGCTGGACTAACTGTTATTGGGTTCTATTGAAAAATTATTGTAAGGATTGCACGAAGAGTTCTGTAGTTTCTCCCATCATGGAAAAATAAATATGAGTGCATGTCATCATCATCGTTCTCTTGTCCTCAATTATTAGTGACATGTTTTAACGTTGTGTTTAGTATGGTACAGTATACTAGTAGCGCCCCGCAGTTTCACCCGCCCAAGTGTCGATCCCGTCGGAATATCGGGATAAAAAGTATCCTATTTCCTTTCCCGGGACTCCAAACTATCTCTATACCAAATTTCATCTAAACCGGTTCAGCGGTTTAAGCGTGAATAGGGAGTGATGAAGTGCGGGCGTTTTGGGAGATTGTCTTATTTAATTTTGACGTTTTTAAAAGTGCTGATACCCAGCCTAGTTTGCATGAATGACTTTTGATTTTGAAGCACATTTTTGAAATTGTTGCGAGCACCCATAACTCATATGTAGAGTGCACACACACACACAATAAAACACAATAAAAAGGATAATAAAAATAAAGTACTTACCTAGAAATAAAAATAAAAACAAAATAAAAGACTTAATATCTAACCGGCCCTGCTGCCGGCAACATCAACATGTCTATCACAACAGGGCCGTATGTACCAGTGGCGAAGGCACCATAAAACTCGATTCCCACGGGCTTTCCTTCGAAAATTCAGTACATAACCACTCTATAGTCAATTCATCATTGAAATTTTCTTTCGGCATTTTTTTTTTGCTCCGGCCGGGCGGCCTACCTCTATCATAAATTCACCCTTCGCTACTGGTATGTACTATGCATGGGCAGTCCATCCGGTCCGCGATCATCGCCAGGACGGCATTGGTACACACCAGGGATGAGCCCCGACAAGTGACAGACTCGATAATTCACGTCGGATTCTTCATCTTCACAGCTTAACACAAACCTTCTAGCACTTTCTATGCTAGTAATAAAAGGGGAATTATAAAACGGTCGAATAAAAAAAAACTTAGCGACTGATGATGAGATACTGTTTTAATGACTTGAGCGGTATGAATTTGAGTAAGCGAAAAATTAACTAAACTAACGACGAATATTGATTAATAATATAATCCAGAACGAGCTTACAAAAAGTGGGTTGTGATTAATCCATTTCAGATATTAAAATTCTAGCCGTGCGACTAAATTACTAAGTGAGCGACTAGATCTGAGAGTGCACCCCGAGGTTAGGTTTGGTTAGGTTACTTTAAACCCTTTATACAGAAATAGGGGCCCCGCAAAGCGGGGCTCCGTCGACATACGATGCAAGAGCGAGCGAATGACAATACATTTACCTTCACCGTGCATCGTGTATTTTAAGTAACTCAAATTAATGTTTGTAAGTTGCTGTTCTGTTGATTTCTCGTCACTCGCAGTCAGTCGCTCACTTAGTAATACTATAACGTAAATTAATTATTTTTGTCACTTAAAACTTTAATTTGCAGTCACTCGTTTAAATACTACCCGTAATAAAAGTACAAACACATTATTGAATATCAATAAACAAGCGTTTAAAGCCATCACAATGTTTATTTACTCGATTCGCCGAACAAACGTCACTTGTATTGATCAAGGCCGCGCATTTAATGGTTCGTATCATCTAATAGCTTGTGCATTATAGTGATAGGACTGTGAATATTAATTACAATGCACTTTTCTTTCAATATTTTTGTTTGGAAAATAAACAGTCTCCATGGGGGTTTACGATCCATATCCATACTAATATTTTAAATGCGAAGGTGTGTCTGGTCTGTCTGTATGTTACCTCGTCACGTTTAAACCGCTGAACCGATTTAGATGAAATTTGGTACAGATATAGTTTGAGTCCCGGGAAAGGATATAAGATAGTTTTTATCTCGATATTGCCACGGGAAGTACACTCATATAACAGCTTTTTCTGCTTTTGCGGTTACGCCCGCGTGGAGGTCAGAGATGATCCCACGAGATCGCACTACCGGAATAAAAAGTCCTATGTCCGGACCCAGGCCATGGTCTATCCGTGTGCCAAATGTCATCTAAATCCGTTCAGACGTTAAGAGGCGTATTACAAAAAAACGCGAAATTTGAAGTTTTCGACGTTGAAATTGTATGTTTTACGTTCGTTGTATGAAATAACAATTACTTGGTAAAAATAGTTCGTTTTCTCTACTACAATAACCTCAGAACCGATTTTAGATAAGTTATTTAATTATTTAGTAATAAGCTTTCTCCCGATGAATGTTTAGGCAAAAACTCACGGAGACATGATTTCGGAGCTCTAATTTGGAGATTCTACTGAATATCTACCATCAAAAAAAATATAATTAGCTTTCAAATATCCTATACTTCAATAATAATAGAATATATTTTCGTTATATGCCTTTTATGTAAAGAAAAAATAATCTACGTAATTCAATTATCGACCGAAAAGGCTTCGAAACAAGCCCCGATATCTCTAAAGTCCTACATTATTTAGGCGTAAAATTTATACCAAAATAATCATCAACATTTGCTTAGAATATAGTATTATTTTTATTTTTTAAATCGCTACCATTATTTTTTAATTAAATAAATAAAAATACTATATATTTCACTGCGCCGGCCAGCTGCGATTAGTATCGCGCGAGCGCTTGTCGAGGTTGGACCTATGTCAGTTTATTTCCCGCGCGCCTTCTTTCCGATACTACCGTCGTGTGCGCCGATTGTCGCATCTAGACGCTGCCGCATTGCTTTTGTGTGCGTGTGAACTACGGCCGCAGTTTTTGATCTTTGTAAGTATTTATTTTCGAACGGTATATTTAAATTAGTATAAAGTTCACACTTTATTAGTATACCAGATAGTCAACTTATTAAAGTTATTTTGATTGCAGCTGATTTGAGTTTTCTTACCAATCGAAATGGGGAAAAATAAATACAAATATAATTGCGTTGCAAAACACAATAAAAAAAAGGAAATAAAAATAAATAAAAGAGGGTAAACGGAGCCGGTCGAAACCCAGCAAGGTTTTGAAAAGGCAGGATCCAGAGAAGGACACGTGTGACAAGGATGGTTTCATCAAAGTGGAGAAGAAGAAGAAGAAGCATCCTTGTCGGAACCAGTGCGGCACCGCGCTGGCAGGACCCAACATGCTGCTGCGTCCAGCAATCCCGACGACGCAGCTGTACGTGTCCAGACTGCACCACTTCACGAAGGTTGAGGAGATCGTGGAGTACATGCGTGTGGAGACCAACTGGACTTGGTTGCAACCATACTACTATATACAATTTATACAACTATGCTATCAACCGTAGATATTATAATCAATTACTGCATAACAATTAAAATATTTGTGAACATATTTCAACAGTAAAATTCATAAATAATGAAAAATATAACAAAATAATTCATAATAAAATTGAAATAACACGTAAAAAATTTTCCGCCCACTAAACTCCATCCTAAAAAACCTTCAGTTACGGAAGATCAAGATCGTTTAGTCGCCATATTCACAGTATCATAGTCATAGTGCGAGCGAGAAGCATGAAAGAAAGTATCGCTCGCGTAGTTTGCCGCGCTCGGTGCGTAAAATACCTAAATTTGCGAAACGCCGAAATGTGAGAGGGCTCTTAAGGCGCGAAAATGTAACAGACAGACAGACACAGTTACTTTCGCATTTTGGATCAATATTAGGACGAAGTGATGCGGCTTGCGGTTTTGTGCCCTGCACATCCCCTGCCCTGCAAATGATGGTGGTCAGTGTTCAGTCTCACCATGGACAGCTGCAATACCAGAGGCGTCGTAGGTGCGTTGCAGTCCGAGATTAGGCTAAAATGTATCATGTTACAGATTCTCAAATACGCTCGCCATATTTTGCGAAATCATTTTGATTGACTTTCTTTTTTGTAAGAAGTGTCATTGTTATAAGTGACAACTTTTGCAATGTTGCTCTACTTGAACTTTCTCCTTTATGAAGAAAAAGTAACTACATATATTAGCACTTGTAGCAGTAAATCTCATGTGAAAGAGCTCACCTGGTGACGCACTACCAGTTTATTTCTGCCTTAGAGCAGCGTTGCTGTGTTCCGATCCAAGAACATGTACTTCACCTTTGGTTCTGGGATGGTAACGCACCTGCCATGCCTCTGGTATTGGTGTAGCAGCCTGCTTGTTTGCCACGTCCGTCATCACCATAATTCTCAAGCCCTTACTCCAATTTATTTGTGGTCGGCGCAACATGCCTTTTTCTTCCATACTTCTCTATTAGTCATCATCTCGGTAGTCACCCCTTTCTAGCCATATCATCTGACACATGATAGTATAAAACGCTACCTGTCTACCAATCAGATGGTTTATCGCCTATACAGAAAGCCTTTGTTTTTTCCGGGTTGTAAAATCCTCATGGTAGTCCGCCGCCCCGGGGCGGGCGGCGGGATCTTTCAGACTCTTACTAACTAAACACCACCCTGGTGGTGGTGTTCCATCTCACTCAACACATCTCCATCCATCCATCTCATCTCACACCAACGCCGGGGGTTGCGGGAACGTACAATCCTTCCGCAACCCCCGACTGAATATGACTTCCAGCTCCATCGATCCTGGGCTAAAGTGGACCACTGGTCGCTTACCATCAGAAATTCCTTAGTAGCAGCCCGGACCCGGAGTCAGTATTTATGCCCGATTGTAAGCAATAGGACCCCATTACTTGGGACTAAAACATATGACAGAAATGAGGAGATCCGCAGGAGAATCAAGGTAACCGACATAGCCCGAAGAATTGCCAAACTTAAGTGGCAGTGGGCAGGGCACATTGTTCGCAGAACAGATGGCCGATGGGGCCGAAAGGTTCTGGAGTGGCGACCGCGTACCGGAAGACGTAGCGTTGGAAGGACTCCTACAAGGTGGAACGATGACCTTGTGAAGGCCGCAGGAATCCGCTGGAAGCATAGCGATGGAAGTGGCGGTGCTTGGAGGAGGCATATGTCCAGGAGTGGACGTCGTTCGGCTGAAATGATGATGATGAAAATATATAACTGGAAAAATGCGGGTGCATTATTACATTTCTGCATACTCTTTCGTGGCAGTTCAAGCGTGATGTTATGTTAACCTTAACACTGCTACGTTTAAAACAGACAATTTTCCACTACCGTTACTATACAGTTTATTTTGTAAACAAACCCGTAGGATGTTAGCTTGTGTAATGGTTTAAAATTAGAACGCCGACTGTGTGTTGAGTTGTAAAGTAGGAAGATAATGGATATGGCAGTGTTTGAGAAGATTCTGCTTCGTTTTTATTTACCTCTTCCCCAACTATAGAACCGGATGCAGCTGGATACCAGTATTTTACATGGAGCGACTGCTTGTCTGACCTCCACAACACAGTTACTAGGCTTGAAAACCAGCTCAGCCAGCACGATATTGTGTGGTTGGCGGATTACGGCTGGCTGCTGGGACATATTTTTATCAATTTCAATTCCGAATGGAAAATCTCAATAACACACCCTACATCTCACTAAGAACATCATCATCATCCACAACCCGACTTCACCCACTGCTGGGCATAAGCCTCTATTTTCTTGTGCCAATCTTCACGCTCCTGTGCCAGCCTCATCCAGGTTTTGACCGCGATGGCCACAATGTCGTCCAACCATCTCGCCGCCGGACGACCGACGCGACATCTCGTCTTCCAGTACTTGGACGCCATTCTGTCACAATACAGGCTAATAATTTTGTGTTGTGTATGGTAGATACTAGAATCATACATATAAGTCACTTGAAAACGCATAAAAAGATAAAAGTACTAGAAAAAATGGTAAAAACAATGACTCATATTTACTTATAGTGGTAAATATTTTCTTAACATTCTATGTGCAGTAGAACATTATATAGTTGACTTGACGATAACAACGTTTTGTAATGTTCTAGTGATTTAAATTATACCTTTCATGGTTTTCCTTGTCTTGGCACGGGTCATGACGGGTCAATGTGTTATGTAAAAATGACGTGTTCAAACAAAGGTAAACGTTTATATGTGTTAGAAGAGGATTATATAATTTTCTTGTTGAGAAGCCGTGCGGAAATCAGTTTCCGTGGTACATGCATGTGATGCGGAGGGAAAAAGGAACAAGTCGTAAGGAAAGTTTTAAGTATGATAAATGATTGTGATTTTGTGATGGGTTATTTATAACGGTTGAAGTGACTAAGAAATGATGGATGGATTATATGTGAAAGATGATACATATTGGCTAGAAAATGGGCGACAACTGAGATGACAGCTAATAAAGGTGAATGGAAGAAGATAATTTTGCAGCACTGATCCTAAATAAATTGGAATATATGATAAGAGATGTCAAGAGGATAACAGTATGATAATAATAATTCTAGAAAATGTCTCCCAGCAGGGACATCCACTTCAAAGTACAACATATAGCGAACACAAACGGTTTGAATAATAATTTAAATGTTTCAAACTACGTACTGTAGAAAATTTTCGGGGGGGGGGGAAACGTTGCGAAAAAAATATGCCATATCCATTCTTTTTCCATCCATGTCACAGTAATAGCACTAACCCGAATCGTAATGTTATGGTTCATCTGTGTATTGCACAAGGTCGATTTAATTGATGGAGGGGCGTACTTAAACCTACTCTACTCGTGTCACATCCAGGAAAAGTGCAGCTTGGCAAAAGAGTAGGAAAAAAAATCCGACCGAGACAATAGCCAAGTACGCAGGAGATAGTAGGTACTAGGTATAGTGCACGAGTGTGTGCGCAAGCACAGTTGCTTGCACTCTCTCTTCCTTCACTCTCATAGTCCGATGGGACGGCAATCCGACACGAATGGAGAGAGATCAGGCGCAGGATCGAAGGGTTTACATACTCTGGCTTCCGGGTTGAGAGAAAAATTAAATAAGCCAGGAGGCCTACCACAATACAAGCTCTTAACGCGATCCATTTTAGGACCTAAACCGAACTGTTCTTCTAATTCGTACCATGACATCAGTTTAACGATTCAGTTTAGACCGTGCCATCTGCTGACAGCGATTGTCCCAAACTGAGTCGCAAGTTTTGGCTTCGTTCATACTTGTTTGGTACCATGACATCCATAGAGCAGCTCAAGCGATGCAGTTTAGGAACCTAACCTGAAATGTCTTGTTTTTGAATCGTTTTTAATTAGATCATGGTAGGCCACCTGAAGTCTCGCATTGAACGCTATCAGTGATGTCTGGAATCAGCGGAAACGGCACAGGGTATTTTTAGAAAGAAAGAAAATACATTTATTTAGCTGCAGACTAAAAGGCACAGCAAATTATTAGAGAGCATTTCGAAACCAAATCAGTACATTTCCATGGCAACCATTTTTATGCAGCATACTAAAAGTGGCACCGGTAACTGAAAATTTTTGTGGAAATCGGTTGTCATGGTATGGGCATGTGATGCGGAGGAATGAGGAAAATGTCGTGAGGAGAGTTTTTAGTATGAATGTCGAGGGCTATAAGAGTACGGGAAGACCAAAAAAAACGATGGCCATCCATCGACGCTGAAACGATTGTAAAGCTCTTTCAAAATTTAATGGGTACCTAATTAGGCAGCATTGTTCATTCACTGTTAACCTTTTACCTACCTAATACTGATACAAATACCGAGACATAAATCGTATCGAAAGAGGGGAAGACCAAAGAAACGATGGATTGACTGTGTGAATGGTGATATTATGGTTAGAAATGGGGTGACTACCGAGATGACGTCTAATAGAGAATTATGGAAGAAAAAGACATGTTGCGCCAACCACAAATAAATTGGGATAAGGGCAGGAGAATGATGACTGTAAGAAGCTGTATGCGGCCGATGACGTTTATAGGAGACCCGATCATCATCCTTTCAGCCGGAACACGTCCACTGCTGGACATAGACCTCCTTTATAGAAGACCCCAGCCTAACTTTTGGCTCGACCCGGTGCCGGGACCTCTAGATTCTCTCGATCTAGCCGGATAAGCTAGCCACAATGACTAGACCAACGTGCCGTTAACTGTAGACCAGAATAGTAACAACATGACACCGTGAAGGTCAATCGTCAACGGATGCTCCAAGCTCATTAACATCATCTGATGCCTATCAGTCATTCATTTGTTATTCTTGACGAGCAAGTACCAAGCTAGCTAGGAAATGAGCTGTGTTTACTTTACAGTGTTTATTTATAGCAACTTCGATGTGTTCACCTCGAGGTTACGTTGCTTGGGGTAGGCTGATCATCGATACTAACAGTGATAGGGGTCAAGGTCATTTGTAATGGAAAGTGTGAAGAAAGGAAAGGTATTAACATAATGGTCCAGAAATGTAGTCTTGTTTTATTTCAAACCAAATTCGGTCTTGCAAATTATACCTACAGAGTGGCGATTAAGTTTTCTCACATTTTAAACGACAGAAGCGGCATTCATTATTATCATCGTCTTGCTCTGAAAATGATTATAATTATTCACTGATTACCAATCCTGTCTGTGAGAGAGAGGGCCGTAATCTATCACGCGGGCCCAGTACGGTTTGGCGGATGTCACATATCTTCCAATTTTGGGCTAGGACATGCTGGTTTCCTCACAATGTTTTTCCTTCGCCGTTTTGAGAGCAGTGGTGAAGAAATTATTTACACAAAGTAAAGCGCCTGTCAGGTTTCGAACCTACGACCTATATCTCATAAGTCGCGGTCGTTACCATTGGGCCACCACTGCTCTCTATGATAATAAAATGATTGTGATTATTATTATTATGAATTATTATTATTATAATCGCCTGCACCACAAAACATTGATATAGCATGATTCATCAACCACAAAATATTTAAATACACTATGTATTATTCATTATTGTTAACCTGATAAATTTCTGCTATGGATGTTATCGTGGTAAATACCTAATAGGTACATAATTTTATCGTTCATTTTGAAGGATATTGCTAATCCATTGCTTCATTTGTTCGAAAAATTTGTCTGCTCAACAACGTAGATAACGCAATGAATGTTGTTGAACTGTCAATATGGAAGCTATTGTTAGTGTGTTGCAGGGTACCTACCCCCAGATTTACATAACTCTTTTACTGTCTAAAGCAGACACTACATATAGTTAAAAATTTGCCCTGCCTGATCCTTCTGAGGATTTTGTCTCGTTAGTCGTACAGGGGTCCTAACATATAATTTGTAGGGCAAGTGATATAATGTACGGCAAGTCATGGTGACAGTTAACAGTTGGGTTGGGGCACATCAAGCTACTACAATCTGTCAAATTTCTTTAATAGATTTTCAACTTTATCGCTACAGCATAAGGTTCAAAGTTGATTGGGAAAATTTTACAGTTTCGGGTAGCTCGATGTGCTGGCGTCTGTAGGTACAAAATCTCATGACAGTTCACTTGTTGTCTAATATTGACCTCCCCACACTTTCAAACATGATCTGGAAGAATTTGAAATGGCTACCTAATTTGCTATTGCTTCATTTATGTTCGAAAAAAAAAATCTGCTGGACTACGTAAACGACGCAATGAATGTTGTTGAACTGTCAAAATGAAAGAAATAGACTATTTTAGTTCCTAAATTAATCCGCTACTGCTATAATAATATAAGATTATTTTACTGCTATCAATACTATTCTTCCACTACAGACAGTATTAATCAGTCATCCAAATCAGACATCGGATTCCAGATAACCTAATCACAACACCTTACAGATTGGACAGATAAACTTATCAAAGTCGAAGATAATTTATCTATACACACGAATAAAATTGAAGTGTCTGTTTGTAATGTAAATATAACAGCTGTTTATTAATTGCTTAAGAAAGTATATGCGGTACCTAAATCAAAACATTAAAAAAAAATTGTCTGTCTGTTTGTCTCGGCTAATCTCCGAAACGGATGGACTGATTTTGTTCTTGACTTTCACTAGAAGATAGCAGATGTTTTAAGTTAAGGGATAATTAAGGCTACTTTTATTTTAGAAAAAGACTTAGGGTTCCGCGCCAAAGAATTAAAACCCATGAAATCCAATTTGTTTACCGACATGCAGGGCACGCGTCGCGGGCACAGCTAGTTTGTAAATACATGAGTAATAGGTACTATCAGACAGTCCACAGAGTATCAGCATACGTCACACAGTCACGACATGTGAACGGTCTACGTCACTGCTTGATATCTTTTATTGATCTACGTCATTGGGCAGTTATCGGAGGTCAGGTAATAAACGTGACGTAGAAAAATGTACGAGTTTTGGACATGCGTAATGAGGATTCCGGATGTCATGCGCTCCGGGAATCTATCGGTCAACAAGTTTATTTGCTGTTAGCGTTTCCACAAATTCACAGTACAAATTCGGTTGCTTTGAAAATTTTCGCATTTATTCAGTAGGTACTAGTTGCGCCCCCCGGTTTCACCAGCATAAGTCTCGATCTCGTGAGAATATTGGGATAAAAAAGCATCCTATGTCCTAATCCAGGTCATGGTCTCCCATGTGCCAAATTTCATCCAAATCCGTTCAGCCGTTTTAGCGTGAAAGCGTAACATACTAAGAATCTTATCTTAAGATGAAATCGCGAAGCGCAGCTACTTTATAATATTTATAGATATAATTACTAGCAGCGCCCCGCGGTTTCACCCGTATAAGTTTCCCGTGGGAATATCGGTATATAAACTATTCTAAGTAAGTCCTTTCTCGGGACTCAAAACTATCTCTATGCCAAATTTCATCTAAATCGGTTCAACGGTTTAAGCGTGAAGAGGTAACAAACAGACAGACATACTTTCGCATTTATAATATTTATATAGATTATCCAGTCCGTGGCTAAATAATAACAGCCGCACAGGTCGATCGATCAGGTTAAGCTACGCTTGCCGCGGTTGGTCTGTGGATGGGTGACCATCTTTACATACTGAGACCCCTCCGTGCCTCGTAAAGCACGTTAAGCCGTTGGTCCCGGCTGTCATTCGTGGATCTTTGACAGTCGTTACGGGTAGTCAGAAGCCCGAAAGTCTGACAACCAGTCTTACCAAGGGGTATCGTATTACCCAGTAACTGGGTTGTGGAGGTCAGATAGGCAGTCGCTCCATGTAAAATACTGGTAATACTGGTATTCAGCTGCATCCGGTTAGACTGGAAGCCGACCCCAACATAGTTGGGAAAAGGCTAGGCAGATGATGATATCCATTACATACTCAGCTTAATTAAAACAGTCCACAGCTCTTATTTAATTCTTTAATTTGCATTAGCATATTTGATATTACACCACTAAACTCCTCTACGACCTTCAACCGTGTTCGTGTATTATATTATATTGGAATTTAGTGAATGTTACCGCACCCACGATGCAGCAACAATCAGTATAGACAATAGTTTCTAATAAATATATAATCATGCCAGTATTAAAATCGTATGACGTAAGCATACTATTCTAATCTAGCCTTTGAGATCCCACTGCTTTGAAAAAGCTTTACGCTAAAGATGTCCAATAAATCAAAAGTCATTTATTCAAATTAGGCTGAGAATAATGTCTAAATTGCTTAAGACAGTCCCCTAAAACGCCCGCACTTCCTAGTGCTTAGAACTCCCCAGCAGCACAGCTGTCTGTGCCGTTGATACTATACAAAAGTCATCATTTGCCTAGCCTTTTCCCAACTATATTGGGGTCGGCTTCCAGTTTAACCGGATGCAGCTGAATACCAGTATGTTGCATGGAGCGACTGCCTATCTGACTTCCACAACCCAGTTACTGGGTAATGGGCATTTTCACTTTTAAGTGTACCCGCCATTTTGAGGATGTCCCACTTATTCAAAATTTTATAGCAAGATAAATAGTGGACATATTGTCTAATTTTTGGAATAAAACGAATCCGTATAAGACGAATAAGACGAATCCATCTGCAATCCTGGTAAAATACGTTTGAATTATTAATTTATGAGTATTTTAAATATTCAGAGTAACTGTTTCTGGCATGTCCCTCCCCTTACCAACATTGAATTTGCCAAAATTACTAAAGTAGTACTACGAATACATTTAAAAGTGTTGGTGCAACAATAGTGTATAGTTTCTCTCGTCACAAAAATTAAATTTGCACAATTTAAACTCCAATAACACAGGTTTAAAACACATTTGGCTGAAAATACACGTCACAAAACTGACCACTATTTTCACTACAATGTCCATTTATTTTCAGTCACTTTTATTTTTTTAGGGTACACTTAAAAGTGAAAATGCCCTAATACGGTACCCTTTGGTAAGACTGGATTTTTGACCTTGTCAAGGTGCAAAACCCTCACCGCAGGTATCCTAAATAATATTATAAATGCGAAAGTAAGTTTGTTACCTTTTCACGCCTAAACCACTAAACCGATCATCCTGAAATTTTGCATATACGTTGTCAGGTGTACAGAAACGGACATAGGGTACCTTTTATCCCGAAAAAAAGTGCTGTTCCCGAGGAAAGCAACAACAACGATATTATTATAATAGATGTAGAGAGCAAAAGCAAGAAAAAGCTAGTCTACTATAATTTTGGCCCAATTCATGACGTAACCAACTCTTAATTTAATTCTCCGAAAACCCAGTCACAATTCAAGAACTTTTTGTATTATTTTCGGTGTGCAGTGATGACTCAATATAAGGAATTCTTTACTGATAATATTCTGATTCAGACGAGCCATGTTATTGGCACTGGCATTCGCCAGCCAAATTCACGAGATGCACCGATTATATCCGTTTCCGATTGACATTGTAAACGATCGTGATCATTGTCTAAATTAAATGCTGTTTATATTATTGCTATTTAACTCTGTACTAGGGGCTCGTAGCTAAATGACAACAGCAGCCGCACGGGTTGTTCGAAGCTCAAGCTACAGTTGCCGCAGTCGGTTCGTAAACTGGTGACCATCCATTAAATATCGAGACAGACCCCTCCGTGCCTCGCAAACCGTTGGAAATAATATAAAAATACTGTTTGGATTGTCAACATCCGGCTAAAACGGTTCATTTTAAATATGGGTTACGTTATTAATATCGTGAAATGAAAAAGAATATCAACTGGTATCATTATTGCGGTTTTCGACGAGGCATTCTGAACTGACGACTTTGCGCCAGATTGGATTGACCGGCAGAATAACATGCATCAGACTGCACCCTAATTGCGTAACAAACTATCTATCACAATCTGATTTATTTTGAAGGCTATTGCTAATCCGTTGCTTTCGAAGTTCGAAAAATTTGTCTGTCAACATCGTAAATAACGCAATGAATGTTGTTGAACTGTCAAAATGAAAGGCACTGCTACTGAAAGTGTGTTACGCAATTACTCCGCAGAATCCGTTGCATAGTTTAAAAGAACAACCTGGTCACACAGACAGACGCGAACAGCGACTTATAAGCATAATCAGCCTATAATGTACCCACTGCTGCTGCTGGGACCACCTCTCTTCCAGAGGGAGTGGTTTGTTTGTAACCCACCACTCGGGCCCAGTGCGGTATGGTAGATGTCACATGTCTTCGAATTTTTGGTTCTAGGACCTGTCGGTTTCCTCACGACGTTTTCCGTCACAGTTTTGAGAGCATTGGTAATGAAATGATTTACACAAAGTAAAGCGCCTGCCTGGGTTTGAACCCACGACCTACAACTCGTAAGTCGAGGCCGTTACCACTGGGCCACAACTGCGCACCGCTGCTGAAAAGCGACTTATAGCGAAGAATAATTTAGTATAGATATAGAACTATGGACACATAATATGAGGGTCTGCCCATCACGGGTTCACTGACCCTTCAGGGATGGGGAAATATAGCTTGCGTCCGCGTCGTGGTTTGCATACATTTTATATGAACTTGTTCATACATTTCCGCACGACCGGAAATCCCTGAGCCGAAACAGTGTAGATATGGCTGGAAGCTGCCAAAATTATTAACGTATCAGGGAAAACGCAGCCTGTAAAAAGCCGGTGAAAACGTGAAAGTAATACCTATTACAAATCGTCAAATCACAATTGGCCTCATTAGAAGGCCACGCAAGGTCACCGAAAGGGCAATGGCTATGCTTGGGAGTTTCCCTACGCGCTCGAATCAGAAATGAACAGATCCGTAGGAGAACCAATGCAACCGATATAGCCCGAAAAATTGCCAAACCTAAGTGGCAGTAGGCTGGGCACATTGCTCGCAGAACAGATGGCCGATGGGGCTCGAAAGGTTTTGGAGTGGCGACCGCGTCCCGGAAGACATAGCGTTGGAAGGCATCCCACTAGCTGGACCGATGACCTGGTGGAGGCCGCAGAAATCCACTGGATGCCAGAAGCACAGAACCGGGTGCATGGGGGAGGCCTATGTCCAGTAGTGGATGTTTTTCATCTGAAATGATGATGATGACATGAAATCGCGGGCAACCGCTAGTAGTACAAAAAATGACATTCAGTACATCAAAACCAACTCCCACAAAAATCAATCATACAAAACAAAAATCGGTCACCGTGAAAGAGTTTGTCTGCGATAATTTTGATGCACCAACTGATGATGATAAAATATAATATTTTAAAAACACTTCTTGTTTGTTCCGATCAATCAATCAACTCATGCGCTCTCAACTGTACGTAGATCCAACAATTTAATATGTAAGTTTTAAAGTAATTTTTCCATAAAGTCATATTTGTTTACATTTTTGGCAAATAAATCGCGAATGCAGATTATGTATGTTGTGGTCTCAAAATTATCGAAGTTTTAGTTTCACCTACCCATTAATTCACAAATCATCGTAATGTTTAGTTAATTTAGCTACAAACCAACGTAGTCGGTGTGAACGGTTCAATTAGCAGCATTCGTTCACAGTTCAAGGTTTTCCTAAGGCATTGAGCTCGTTTTCATGTGTATGTTATTGTAATTATCGTTTGTTCAAATTAAACGACTTTATTATTTATTTATGTTAGGTTGTATTTCCTTTTAAATGAGGAAAAGGGTTGGTACAGATGATTGGAGTGGCATGCCGACTGATTCGATGATGCGGGGGCTCTTAGCATCATCAGTCTCTGCTGTTCCCATAGCTGAGACACAGGCGTCCTCTCGGTGACTCTCGGTGAGAGGGAGTGGGCCCAGTGCGAGTTGGTGGATGTCACAAAACGGTGAAGGAAAACATCGTGAGGACACCGGCATGTCTTAGAAACAAAAATTCGAAGACATGTGACATCCACCAATCCGCACTGGGCCCGCGTGGTGGATTACACGGCCCACTTCCTCTCACCAAGGGGAAGACTGTGTCCCAGCAGTGGGAACATTATAGGCTAATCATACTATGCGGGTTGCGGTCAATGACGTTTATAGTAAACTTCACCCGAAACAATTCAACTCAACTCAGATTTTTCATTTGTGGTCAATGTCTACGTCAATGCTGCTTCTTCCTTTCAGTTTACGTCCAAAGTGACGCATCCTGCAGCGCCATGGCGCATGAGTCAAAAATTGATAGACAGAGCATCACAAGTATAAACTATAAACATAGCTATTGTTGCCGATTCCCTTGTTCACAAACTAAACTAAATTTAAGTTCAGTGCATCTTTTTCTCTCGTAATTTCATTAAGAAAAGGACAAGATAAATTTTAGTTTAGTCCTGTCAATTAATCAGCGCCTGACATTACTCCATACAAGTTTCGACGTGATTAAAAATTTACCTACTAAAATTACGTCAATTTACGTCAGGCGCTGATTAATTCAAAAGCCATCATCATCATCAGCCTATAGCAGTCCGCTGCTGGACATAGGGCTCTTCAATTGCACGCCATTTATTTCGATTCTCGGCAACTCTCATCCAGCTGCTACCAGCTACCCTGCGAAGATCGTCGCTCCACCTAGCCTGAGGGCGTCCTACCTTACGTTTGCCGATTCGCGGTCTCCACTCAAGAACTCGTCTACCCCAACGGTCATCGGTTCTACGGCTAATATGGCCGGCCTATTGTCACTTCAGCTTGCTTATTCTTTGAGCTATGTCGACAGCTTTGGTCAAAAGCCAGCGATCTTTAATTCTATAGGAAAACATTGCGTTAACATCTCGTTCGGAACCTGCTATGCTTTGGAATGGGCAAATAGCTTCACCTTTCTGACTGACAAGTGACATTGGAGGTAGAACAGGGAAGTCATTCATGGATGTAGAGTGATTATTTCGGAGGCATAATTAGAATTTCTGATATGAAAAATACTCATAATTACCAATTAATTTAATCTATAATATCTATACTAATAATAAAGCTGAAGAGTTTTTTTTTTGTTTTTTCGAACGCGCTAATCTCTGGAGCTGCCGGTAGGATTTGAAAAATTATTATTGCATTTGATAGCCCAATTCTTGAGGAAAGATATGGCCTATAGACATCACGCTATGACCCTCAGGGGCCGAGCAAAAGAAAAAGAACGCTAAGCGGAAACAAAATGATAGCGCGGGCAGGTGATGCGTTGCGACGGGGGATATACCCCGCGGGCGCAGTCGCGGGCAGAAGCTAGTTTATTTATATGCCGTGACAATCTTATAAAAATATGACTAACTGTCAACCAATACCAAACATTGTACGCAATAAATACTAATATTCAGGCCCCGCTTCCCGTTGTAGCAGATACTGAAATCAGTCACTCACCATCCGCCAATTAAACAGGGCAAAATACAGTCATTTTAACCAAGTTATTATTATTAAAATTAACAGGAAAATATGCAATAATCCAGCTGGTGGAAGTCATTTTGTGCCCGTTGTGACGCGTTATGGACATATTTTTTGTGATTTAGTGCTGAAAAAAGTTCAGTTTAAATGGTGTATTTCAATGGTTTTGTAGTGCGTTAGGTGGTCAAAATGGATTCTAAAAAGTTGATGCATGATATTGTGTGGGGTAAGCTTTAGTTGTTGAATAAAATTATTCTATTGTTCCCATAGCTATAGGTGTGGCTTTTCATAGCGTTTAATTAAAACAGGTTTTGGTGAGGAAACCGGCATGTCCTAGAACCAATAATTCGACGATGTGTGACATCCACCAACCCACACTGGGCCCGCGTGGTGGATTATGACTCACTCCCTCTCACAGAGAGGACGCCTGTGTCCCAGCAGTGGGAACATTATACGCTGATTATGTGTTTGTGGTGTTAATACGAACGGTTCTCTACTTGAAACAAAGAGAAAGACTCATAAAAGACCTATTCAAAAGATTGAATTGGATGGTCTTTTACGACTTACAATTACAAATGTGGAGACCGTCTATCAAACTATTATCATACAAAACCTCACTGTAATGGGTCCATCCGTTATGGAGTTGCGATACCACCCACAGACAGACACACAGGCAAAAGCATCAAACTTATACAATCCTTCCATTGGCTTCAGGAGATTAAAGAGAGATGGTCTCCTAAAACGATTTTTATTAGAAATTTCGTTAGAAAACCAGTGTCAGACAGCATTTGTCTGGCATTAATGCTGAAATGGACCTTTTTGGCGCAGTCGTGAGGCACACGCTGTGGTTGTTTTAAATATTATTTTCAACACGCATTCCGGTTGCTTACTACGCACCTGACCTTTCTGAAGGACATCACCAATAAGCTCCCTATTATGTCCTCCTGGGGTCCACTCCCAGCGTTTCCACACACATCTGTGTTTTGTTAGTCCTCATTTATCCTCTCATCCAAACCAGATGGTTTGGTCATGTGTTGAGCCATACTCTTTAATTTCGAACTGTGTCCAAATAAACGTTATTCTTTTTGTCTTTCAAATTCGCCACTATTCCGTTCAGCATTAAACAAACTTAAGTACACACGGTTACACATCAAGTTATACTTAACCAGTATAAGCTGACTTTTGATAGTAAGAAAAACTTATACAATGCGGGGTCAGCTAAAACTGGAAATAGCTTGATGTGTAGCCGTGTGTACCTACCTACACTGTAACGAATAACTCTAAAACAAGAGGAAAAACGTCACCAGCAGTGTTTCCTGTGGCGCATAGGAAACCGATATACATCCAAGGGCGCACTATCGTCCAGTGCCAAGTGTGTTACAGCCATATACATCACGCTTGTACCTACTCTCCGAAGGGATAGGCAGAGCCAGACGACACCCTCATTTTGTTGCCATGTAATAGGGGGCGTGAAAAAGATATGTACTTCTATATTAATACTAGCAGTGCCCCGCGGATTCACCCGCATAAGTATCGATCCCGTGGGAATATCGGAATAAAAACTATCCTATGTCCTTTCCCGGGACTCAAACTATCTCTATACCAAATTTCATCTAAATCGATTCAGCGGTTTAAGCGTGAAGAGGTAACAGACAGACACACTTTCGCATTTATAATATTAGTAATTGTATGGATTATAAAGAGGTATTTGTTTGTTTGTATGTAAGGGGACGCAGGACGCAGTCTTGGTGGCTAATCCTTTCACCAAGTTGAGACGAACTGGTCTTTCTCAAGACCCCAAACGGCTCTTTTAAGAGCTAAACCATAAAATTTAACCTGGCTCTGTGAAACAGTTTGCCAAGTTTTTGTCATCAAATGTCGGGTTAACTGTAATTAAAATAAAAACGACAATAAAATTATCCTCCTATACTTTTGTTATGTTTTGATGTGTCATTCATAATCATAATAATACTCATAACAAAAACGACACTGAGTGTCTCTTGAAAAGTGGGGATATACTTATTCAACATGCCGAAGGAAAACAATTAATTAATTATTAATGATCCTTGGAAACCAATTTTAACTTTTTTGTTTTTGCTGGGCTCCTAAGAGTCTAGCGTGATGTTAAATAGGCTAAATAGCCTATTCGCCAGAAGTTCCTGAGATTAGGGCGTTCCAACAAACAAACGCTTCAGCTTTATTATGAGTACTAGCTTCTGCCATCGACTTCGTCTGCATGAAATTTCTTGATCCCCCGTCCCACCTTTTTTTTTTTGTTGCGCGGTGGAAATCCTCATGGACTTCCTCTATCGTGGGGGGACGACGACGACGACAGAGGGGCATGCCGGACTCTTACCGGCTAAAACCACCGCGGTGTTCCACCTCTACCTATGGCCGGGGGTATCCCCCGTCCCACCTCATCGCATCGTATCGCCCGCCCGCGCTGTTATTCGTTTTCGCTTAGTGTACTTTCTGACTTTTTTCATCGGCTCCTAAGGGTTCTACCCTGATGTTAAATAGCCTATAGCCTTCCTCAAGAATTGGGCTATCAAATCATCATCTGCCTAGCGCTTTCCCAATTATGTTGGAGTCGGCTTCCAGTCTGAATATAATTGGGCTAGAATTTTTCAAATCCGATTGGAACTTATAAACAAGCAAACGAAGTCTTCAGCTTTTTTATTAGTATAGATCAATACAGTATAGATAGTTCAGAATATAGCCCGTAAACAAGTTACTTAGTGAAGTAACTGAATCATTCATTTGATGTTTCGATCGTCACTAGAACGGAACAAATCAAAGCTATTTTTATAAGTACGGAAGTTCTTGAAACGTCTTTACTTGAATATTTTATAGCGGGTAACAATCGGGGCTTACCGCTTACTTTATTATTATTTATTCATCAATCAAGTAACATGGATTCATACAATTATTAGGCATGCAATGTCAATAGCAATAACAATTACACATACAAACAAAAAAATAAGACAGAATAGTTATAATTTTCTGACCGGCATCGGCATTCGAACAGCAACATGCCTGCCACAGCCATGCCGGATATATGGGCAGTCCAGCCTGTCGGCGATCATTGCCAAGATGGTATTGGGGCTAGCCCGCACCCGGCGCACCAGGGACGCACACTTTACCAATCCTGTCTGTGAGAGAGAGTGGGCCGTAATAGACCACGCGGGCCCAGTGCGGGTTAGTAGAAGTCACATATCTTCGAATTTTTGGTTCTAGGACATGCCAGTTTCCTCACGATGTTTTCCTTCACCGTTTTGAGAGCAGGTGGTGAAGAAATTAATTACGACCACGACCTACAACTCGTAAGTCGTAGGTCGTGGTTACCACTGGGCCACCACTGCTCATTGCCCGGTTGTCGGTTTGCTGATTTGTGCCCGTTTTATTAACCGACTTCAAAAAAGGAAGTTCTGTATTCGACACGTATGTATGTATGTTTGTATGCCCGCGATTTTCTCAAAAACTAATGTACTAATTTTGATAATTCTTTCATTAATGTGATGTACATACTTTCAGGAAGGTTTTAGTATATAATACATTAGGTAATTATTCTTATGTACGAAGTTACGAGTATATGCATAAATGTTCTGCATTGCATATCCGGCTTTTCTATGCGAATTTTGATGATTCTTCTAGTCGGTCTTTAATCCTTCAATGCAAATTAATTGAACTTGTGTGGGGTAGGTAGATACAACTAAAAAGTGTAAAATATTAATTTTTTCAGACTTAAAAAAAACTACAAAGCGATAAATAACTTTTTTGGCTTTGGTTTTAACTTTGGTTCCGCATTTTCGTTTTTTGACACAGACTTCCGAAATTAAAGTTATTTATCGCTTTGTAGTTTTTTTTTTTGAAGTTGGTCGTTTTTTTTTTTTTTTTTTGTAAAAAGTTTTTTTTTATGGCAATAGACTCGCCCTCTATTAAATGCAAAATGTAGTTATATTACCTATGTCTAATAAAGGCGTGATATTATATAAAAATACCTACTGCATAACCTATTCTCCAACCTTATAATATTGAAGATATTATGCAAATATTCATTTATTTTCAAGGTCGATTTCTCAAGAGTAGCCTTTGACCGTGGACCCGTGGTGTTAGTGTTACTAATGACTTAGCATTAGCATCGTAATAATATAATTATCTTGTCAGCCATTACATGTTGCCTGTTGTGTGCCAGCAAGACAAATGGCAATGTGGCACGAAGGAATGAACACTTTTTTTATGTGTTGAGGAGTTTTTGTTGAGGAAGCTGTGGTTTGGCTAATTTGTTCATTGACGTATTTTGTTTGTTTGGATCTTGTTTCTATTCAAAGAAGTAAATTGCACTTATTTGATCCTTGAAACCAGTTTTTTTTTTAAGTTTGTCCTTATTATGTTCGTGATTTACTTTCCAAATATGTCAACAAATATGTGTTTTTGGATAAACAACTTTATTTTCTCATTCAGAAAGTTCAGTTTACGCTACAACTTTTTAATTTTCATGAACTTTTCCATAAAACTAGTCAAAGTTGATATTAATTTTAATAGAAATGGTCTTGAATATACTGTGTAGGTTTCAAATCGCCCCCTTCTGCGTGGTGTGGTGTGGTCATGAGTCCGCTCGAACCTTGTCGATCCGTGGTTCCGACTCGTGGCTCTGGCACGTTTTGCCAGTACAAGACTAAACAATTTTTATTTTGGGGATACTACATTTAGGGTGTTTTCATGTCTGAATTGTTTTCTTTTTTATTACGGACGATTTTAAACGTGCACGTCTTTCTACATCGTTCTCACTTGTATAATTTCAACATGAATGATATCACCAACATTTTGAAACAATATTTTAATTTAAAAGAGTGTCCGTGGCATTCTTGCCCGTTCTTCTCCATAGGTATCTACTACGCTTTGGAATGGGCAACTAGCTTCATCTTTCTGACTGACTGACTCCTTGATAATTCAAAAGTACCTGAAGGCCATTATTCCCATAATTGAAAACGTTCAAAATCTAGTCGCAATCTCATCTCAGCGACAATGGATGTCAAAAATGTAGGGAAATTAGAGATATTTGAGACAGGTCATACTGTGAACGTTCTTAAAATGAAAATTACGAAAATTGACTTTCTGTAATTGTTTTATTTGAAATAAATGATTTAAGTTGTAGTTTGAGGGCTTCTTTCCAAACCTCAAGTTCTTAGACAATGATATAAAACAATAATCAATCATTTATGCTCTGCCTACACTTTCCATCCAATTGTTGTCTGGAAAAGATTGCTTGTAGCGATAAGACCGTTATAACCGCTCGGATCTTTGTTATTCTTGATGTTCCCCAGTTTTTTAACTGTTAATGAACAAAATATTTAAGTAAAATCGGAATATAAGTAATAACTCTAAGCCTACTGGCGAACTGTGGATGCATCATAGGGACATTTCGCCAGTAATATTATGTTGTGTTCAACTGAAACTACAAGAAATGATAAAATACAGTGTATCGAATAATTTTGTGTCAATTTAAAGGATTTTTTTGAGCGGAAGGGAGAGGGGTTTAAAGGATTGACACAACATTTTTCAATGCGTTATGCGAATTCTGTCTTTGACTGCACAATAAAGAAAATCAATCTCCATTTATCGAAATAACTTCTAACAAATACCTTCTCTTGTCCCACAGGAATCCAGCATGCAATCGGCGGGCTAGCATCCAAACCCGAGCGTGATCTCCTCATGCAAGATTTCATGACTGTCGAAACGACGAACTTCCCACACGAAGGATCCAATCACACGCCTGCACATCACTATTCGGAATTCAAATTCAAGACTTACGCGCCAATAGCGTTCCGTTATTTCCGCGACCTATTCGGGATCCAGCCCGATGATTTCTTAGTAAGATTACTGTATTAACTTCTTTCGAAGCTTTATTAGATGTTCTTCTGTTTGGTATTTTAGAATTCAAGACTCGTTTTTATGGCGATTTTATGCCAATTTTTCCAATAAAACTAAACTCAGTTCAAGGGCTGTCTTTGTCAATATATCTCGTATTCCATAACAATGATGACACTGACAGCTCTTAAACGCAGTTTAAACTTTAGCTGCCCAATGAAGATGAGTCTTTACGCTAGAGGCTGTGGTTTGCGACATTGTAGAGCGGAGCGGAAAGCGATAAACAAATGAGCGTGTTCTCGAGGGTAAAATGTCCAGGAGGCCTACCACAAGCTCTTAACGCGATCCATTTTAGGACCTAAACTGAACTGTTCTTCTAATTCGTACCATGACGTCAGTTTAACGATTCAGTTTAGGCCGTGCCATCTACTGACAGCGATTGTCCCAAACTGAGTCGCAAGTTTTGGTTTCATTCATACTTGTTTGGTGCCATGACATCCATAGAGCAGCTCAAGCGATGCAGTTTAGGAACCTAAACTGAATTGTCTTGTTTTTGAATCGTTTTTAATTAGATCATGGTAGGCCACCTGATGGCTAATGTATCCATGAATGAGGCTAATTTGCCACGGGGCGAATGTGTTCAAAAACGTTTTTTTTATAAGTCCTTGGTTCGATCCCTGGGTCAAAGAGTTGTTTCAATTTGTGTCAGTTAATCGAAACTGGTTCTTCCTCTATTTCATAGGCGTTAAAATATGACCGGCGAAATGCTGGTATGCCTCATATGTATAGAAGAAGTGCAACTCCCCGTTGCCTACCCTTTGAAGAAAATACAGCGTTATAACTCGCTCTGCTCCGTTCCGCTCCGCTCTTGCGCTTTAGCAGTATCGCAAGCCGCAGCCTACCAGTAGATGTGATAGTTTCAAAACTTAAAAGCACAGATTAAGATATTTTCTTTCATGTCCTTTAATAAATTCACGTAGCTTTGATCAATGTGTTTAGCACGATGCATGTAAAACCAAAGTGTGACACGTAGTGTTTCTTAGCCCACGTACGTAAAAATACCGCGGCGGGTTGTTGTCGCGCACTGGATTTTCAACCCTCGCTGTTGGGGCGAACGTTGAGAATCCAACAGACATACCAGCACGTCAAAAAACACACGGTTGGATTTTCAAATCTCGGTAGTAAGCAGTGCGTTGAAAATCCATTGCGCGAAAATAAATCGCCGCGGGAAAAACGCGTCCGTAGCTAACCTGGGCTTACAGTTCAGTACAGTCAGAGTCAAAAAGATATTGACGAACTGACTGTTCAAAATGATCTGCCCAAATAAGAAAATTACACTAAATCTCAATGTACAGACGCCAGCACATCAACCCACTACAATCTGTCAGTTTTCTTTAATGGATTTTCAACTTTATTGCTAAAGCATAAGGTTCAAGATTGATTGGGAAAATTTGACAGTTTGGGGTAGGTTGATGTGCTGGCGTCTGTACACTGCTCCAAGGATCTTTTGGCGCTCGAATGACGTTAAATGGGAGTCGCAGCTGTTTGTAAACATTTGTGCAATTATTTTGTGAAATCCATACTAATATTATAAATGCGAAAGTGTGTCTGTCTCTCTGTACAATGAACTGATTTAGATGAAATTTGGTATATAGATAGTTTGAGTCCCGGGAAAGGACATGGGATAGTTTTTATCCCGATATTCCCAAGGAATCGAAACTTATGCGGGTGAAACCGCGGGGCGTTGCTAGTGTATTGATAAAACAAGCTACTCTCTGCTCTACTGCTGCTGATACTGGTACTCAGCTGCATCCGGTTAAACTGGAAGCCGACCCCGGCCATAGTTGGGAAAGGCTAGGCAGATGATGATGTGTATTGATAAAACAAGATGGCCGTGTTAGTTCCGATTTTAACCACACGCTAGAAGATCCTTGTACAGCTACAGTCCGTTCACAGTTGACCACTGACAGCAGCAACCTAACTTCAACCTTATTGTGACAAGAATAAAGAGCACAATGATTTCGTGATCTTTATTGACGTTGAAATGGATTCCTGCCGTGAACAAGTCTGTTGTCAATGGCAGCAACCTTATTTGAATGAGAATAAAGATCACTGTGATTTGGACATTGATGCAAAATCATAGGTAAAATAATTGTGACAAGACTGTATAAAAAAAAAACGAGTGTGCTTATGACCACACGACTGAAGTGAAACTTCAGTATTGCGTATTTGGCTATGAGAAGAAGAGAGAAAGAAAATGTGCGCGCGCACTGCTGTCTCTTGCTTATATCCCCCACTCAACTCCCGTTCGCCTAGCCCGATCACACTATTCGTAACGCTTACGTCACGCGTTCGCCAGCTTACTCCCCCAAGTCAAGCGTGCGTAAAGAAGTTTCACTTTAAAAACGTGTTTCAAAATGAACATAGGCCAGTCATTTTGACAAGAATTTTATCCAGTTGAGATTAAGTTTAATTTTTCTTACCTGTTCTGATCACTTTGGACAGTTTGAAGTTCCATTTTTTTATGCTGAATGTACCTTCAGTCGAGTTGACCCCTGTGCTAGTTTGTTGATTATGTTAGCATGAAAACGAAGACACGTTACGACCACACATTTGGTCTTAGACTTATATAGGCAAAGGAAATGTACGACATTCGAAAAGGGTCACGAATTCACGGTTCACGATACCATTTTGGTTAGTGAGCGAACAGAATTTTGTTTAAAAAAAATACTTTCCTGTATTGCGCTTCAATTTTTGGGCTCCAGAACCCGGCCAAATTCTAAAGGCATATTTATCCAAATAATCGCATTATTTGGGCAATACAAAATATCCCCTATCTCAATTCAAATAAAGTTAATTTTTGATTACCCAATAACAGAATGATTTAGATGGGTATAGAGATAGTATGAGTCCCGTGAAAGGACATATAGTTTTTATCCCGATATTCCCACGGGAAACTTATGCGGGGAAACCGCGGGGCGCTGCCAGTGCATAATAAAATTAAAATAACTTATTGGTAAAATAAGTTTAGGTGTAAACAATTTTTTGTTTTATTGGATCCTCCTTTTAGGCAGCATTATGTGTGCAACGCACACAAAATCATTTAGCTGCAGCAATTAGGGACACTAAGATTTCAGAAACTTACATTCATAAAACGGCATTAAGGGGCTTACAGGACCTAAACGCAAAAAACGCAAGTTTTAGAAACAATAAAAGTAAATGGTCGCCTACAGTAAAAAAACTCAAAAAAATATATGATATTCTTCAGGATAAATGCGAGGAAGATAGTGTGTTGAAAACATAATACAACTTATTTGGTACGATAGAAAAAAATCATGAAGACACCTCTAAAAACTTTTTTTTTACAACAAAATTCATACTAATATACATACAATCATTATGATTTTTTGTCAGATTATTCTACAAGCAACATACTAAAACTATAGTGTTTTAGTTTTTTTGTCCAAACACTAGATTTTTCGTAAATCGATAATTGCTTCATATTTTGCAATAAATTACCAGCGTTGTGGCATCGCGCTTCTCTTTCTTTTCTATGCAGTCCGACAAAGACCGCGCTTTAGGTCATGTAGTCCTCTTAAAGGAAAAGTATAGGATTAGGGACTCTTAATGATAACTGACATTAAATTGACTTAAAAACTATCACAGAAAGACAGTCTGGAACCTACAGAAGAACATCACAACCACACATATTAAACCAACACGTATCACTATAGCGCCATTCCAAACCATATTATGTTAATCGATTTCTACCAGATGTCAATGTGCAGCGCCCCGCTGCGCGAGTTGAGCAACCCGGGCGCGAGCGGCAGCATCTTCTACTTGACAAACGACGACGAGTTCATCATCAAGACGGTGCAACATAAAGAGGGGGAGTTCCTCCAGAAACTTCTGCCTGGATACTACTTGAACCTTGATCAGGTGAGTCATTTTGGACCTTATTTACTAAAGCAGTGTTCATAATCTCAGATAATTACATTCCATCGCTAATTAATCAGTTATCTACTTTAGTGAAATGTATTTTAAGTTGATTTTTGAGTGACCATTTGTAACAAAAAGGTCCTAAAAAGTTTTTGGTTGCAATGGAATTTGAACTTTGTTAAGTATGACTGTCGGTTTGTTGTTCCATAACTTGAAAATTATCTCAAATTCCTGGCTCTAATATAGTACTAGAACTCTTTGTGTAGGAGCTCGTTTTTGGAAGTACTCGGCGTTGTAGATACCGCTACAATAGAAAAAAATATGGACTACTTATACAATCTAAGGACTGCCTCGGTGGTATAACTAGGCTGTGGTTGCAAGTGTGAGTTTTAAGCATGAGATCCAGCGTTCGATCCAGTCCTGATTCGTATCCAGTTGATGGCAATAGGCTCTCCTCCTATTACACGGATTTTAATCTATGTAAGGTCTGGGTAAACTGACCCAATGTGATATACCTCTATCTACCCAGTCGGGATACAGGCGTTATGTTGCCTAATTATTTCATGGGTAAAAAAATCGTCCATTTAAGCTGAAATCAGCAGTTTTGCTGATCCCGACTTTCAACCCAAGATGTTGTTCAATATTAGACGAAAAGATAATTGCCAAACGGTTTTGAACCATGTGTTGCAACAGTTAACTGTCATCTTGACCTATTCTGCAAATATGGTGGGCCCCAGAATACTAATTACGTTTTTCTCTTAAATTTCAGAACCCACGCACGTTATTGCCAAAATTCTTCGGTTTATACTGCTACCAATGCAACAGTAAGAACGTTCGACTGGTCGCCATGAACAACATACTGCCGTCATCAATCAAGCTACATATGAAGTACGATCTCAAAGGGTCTACCTATAAGAGGAAGGTACGTAGCATACTAGAGGCAATTCTCGTAATTTTAAGAACGTTCACAGTCTGATCTCAGTCTCAATCTGTCAAAATGCTTCTAATTTATCTACATTTTTGACAAGTTTTTGTGGTTGATTGTCGCTGAGATGAAATTGCGACTGGATTTTGAACGTTTTTAGAATTGGTTTTCTGTAGTCGTAAATGACGAGAGTGCGTCATGTGAAAAGACAATGACCAAATCACTATGGGAAGTGGTGCATTTTTTTTTTACCGCGGCCATCGTTGTAATATTTGTCGGTATATGATAAGCCTATCACAAAAATGAATTGATAAAAGATTTTTCGACAAATGCAGTCCGAGATGATATATGTATTTGAACTTGAATTTTTATGTAAGAAATGAAGAAGTCATCTAGATAAACAGATGAAAGAGATGTCACCATCTATGTTATTGTGTGTTATTCCTCTACATCCAAGGTTATCTGGAAGAGATCGCTTCACTTATTATTTTTTTTTTTTTTTAGTCAAAACAGTTTACAAATATTTGTGAACAATTCCACATAGCACACAAACCATCGCGGGTTTAACGGCGGTATGGCTTGTAATTAAGTTTGTTTGTACTTCTTACTTTTTTATGTATTATGTTGTGGCGTTTCAATAAATTGTTAATTCATTTGTGAAATAGAGCAATTAAAACAATGTCTTACTATTTTCGAAGGTGTAAAAAAGAAAAGGCCGTTTTAAATCTTTTTAACCGACTTCAAAAAGGAGGTTCGGTATTCGACCAGTATGTATGTTTGTATAAATATGCATGTGTTTGCATAAATTCTTCATTTAGTGTAGTAGATCTTCTCTGGCGATTGTTACTGCGATTTAAAGTGTGTTTACAAGAGACACATCCCAAGTTTTCCATGTTTGGAATCCTTTCAACTCAGTCCAAAACACAAAGCACAGGTCAGACAATAAGATATTCACAAAACGCGACGCGCAACGGTCTGCTCAGGCTCAGCCATAGATAAAAAATCCTAGTTTGAGACATAAACTCTATTGCTGTAGGTACAAACCTGCTTTTAGATGATCATCATCATTTGCCTAGCCTATTCCCAACTATGTTGGGGTCGACTTCCAGTCTAACCGGATGCAGCTGAATACCATTATTTTACATGGAGCGACTGCCTATCTGACCTCCACAACCCAGTTACTGGGTAATACGATACCTGCTTTTAGATGATAAATAAGTAAAAACATATATATTTACAATTTATTTATTTTCTATATAACTCGGTTCAGACTGATGTTAGGTTGTGTCACCCCATATTAACTTTTGTTCTTCATATAATTCTCCATCTAATTAATAACGTTTGAACGATGGCCGCGACAAAAAAGACTGCACCATTTTTTGATATATTTTTAATTTATTTATTTTCTATATAACTCGGTTCAGACTGATGTTAGGTTGTGTTACCCCATATTAACTTTTGTTCTCCATATAATTCTCCATCTAATTAATAACGTTTGATCGATGGCCGCGACAAAAAAAAACTGCACCATTTTTGGTCATTGGCTTTTATGTCTTTGACATTCGCTTTACGCGTATTCGCGCAATACAACAATAAATAAGTCACATTCACCAAATAACATGGAGGTGCTATCACCTTTTCATTCCGCGACTGGTTAAATTTTTATAGAGAAGTATTGGGCACAAATACAAAAATGTTTTATACTTACTGGTTGATTTTTTTACCGGTTCCAAATTTTTAGATGTTCTACCCATGAATATGAACAACTTTTACTATGGGACCAACTCGGAAATCACGAAAAAAAAAATCGGCTGTTTAATACAAAAGTTCACAAAACCTACAAAATGTATGACACAGCTGATTTTTTTTCGTGATTTCAGAGTTGGTCCAAAGAGAAAGTTGTTCATATTCATGGGTCGAAAATCCTGTAATAATTTGGAACCGGTAAAAAAAAAATCACCTGTATATTGCGACGCAATTTTATTAATGTGTTGTATTTTAATTATCAATTAACAAAAAGGCCAGCACCCTAATCGCGTAACACACTATCAATCACAATCTAAATCATTTTGATGGATATTGCTAATCCATTGCTTCATGTGTTCGAAAAATTTGTCTGCTTAGCAACGTAAATAACGCAATGAATGTTGTTGAACTGTCAAAATGAAAGCCACTGCTACTGAAAGTGTGTTACGCAATTACCTCGCTAGTAAAGCCGAGATCCTGCTCAACTTTCTGCTCCAGCTCCATCATCAGACTATGTTCACATGTTCACCATCTCTGTCACACATCTGGCAACAGTTTTAAGTCTTTTTTTTTTATAAGCAATAATAATTATATCACCTGTTGTACGTTTCCAGGCGAACAAAGGTGAGCGTCAGAAGACGTCACCTACCTACAAGGACTTGGATTTCATGGAGCACCACACCGAGGGACTGTTCCTAGAAGCGGATACGTACAACGCGCTCATCAAGACTATGCAGCGTGACTGTCGAGTGCTCGAGAGCTTTAAGGTAACGGCAAGGATTCAGAATTATCAAGTTGTTATCATCACAAACTCAATGGACAAAGTTCAAATTTCATTGCAACTAAAATTTCGTCAGTCGAAAATCAACTTAGAACACATAACGCTAAAGTAGATAGTTGAGTAAGTGGAATAGAATCTGTCAGAATAACAAAATTTAGTACAGTAATACTACTTAATTTATGCGCCTCGGCAATGTTCGTGTTTCTTACCGAGGCGCACCTCTAAACCGTTTATTATAATAAAAACCGGAAAAAAATTGTCCTTGCCTATAAGCCATATGATAAGAGATACTAGGCTGGTGGACATGTCTGCTCTACTAGCTAGCACTCCCTAGAATAACTCGATAAACATTATCATCCCCAGATTATGGACTACTCTCTCCTAGTCGGCATCCACAACCTCGACGAAGCTCAAAGGGAGAAGACGGAAGCCCGAAAGCGTACGGACTCCGGTCAGAGCGAGGGCGACGACGCCGAAGGAGAACCACGGAAGGGGCTTAATAGAACGAGGTTTGTAACTAAAAAGAATAAGATGAGTAAAGAATAATGGTATAGTTGTACAAGGATGTTTTGGCGCGTCGAGGTTAGCATAAACTAGGGCATTTCCTCGAACTAGAGCATTTCCATGTTATATAACGTTCTTACGAATGGTACAGACGCCAGCACATCAAGTTACTACAATCTGTCAAATTTATTTTATATATTTTCAACTTTATCGCTGACACATAAGGTTCAAAGTTGATTGGGAAAATTTGACAGATTGGGGTAGCTTGATGTGCTGACGTCTGTAAAATACAGGCAGAAGGTCAGTGTCCAAAAGCATTTCCATGTAATGTAACGTTCCTGCGAATGCTCGACGCTGCGTTCGACGTAATGCTCACGGCGAGTGAGCGTTTACCTTTAACACTTTCTATCTTGCGTTTATTGGTGATGATCGTGGGGTCTTACGCTCGTGCCTTTGCTCGATACAATGTTACACCAATACGCTTGTTGGTTTTTTTTTAAATCAGTTTGGAACAAAACATCGAGCGTCGCCGAAGTGCGGTTCGATAAAGGTACACTGCACCGTAGTACGCAGCGGGCTGCGTGAAACGGAGCCAAATTCTCAGCACGGAAGCGCGTTTTTATTGAATTTTTTTTTCCGTTAGCCTGTACTGTCCCACTGCTGGGCAAAGGTCTCCCCCATTTTCTTCCACATTTCCTTGTGCTGTGCCTTCTCCGTCCAGTCGCACAGTGTTGTAAGATCCCGATTTTTGTGTCATCGTGTTTTTATTGAATTAATCGATAGAGTCTACAATTCTGAGGATTAGAGTAAAACTCCGGGTTCGCTAAGACTTGTACTTTTTTTTTTTTAAAATGACAAAGTTTCGGAATATCCGACTATTGAAAAACGAAAAAAAAATCATTATAATTTAACGAAAGTACTTATTAAAGAATTAATTTATTCTATCAAAAAAAGGTATAATAGCCGATCCTTCCACCAATTTCTGTTGCTTTAGTATGAATGGGTCGAGAGATATGATTTTTTTTCTCATTTTTCGTTTTCATTTTTTTATTCATCTAAACCGCCGTAGTAGGTGGTCATTCCTACATTGAAAAATTGCTGATACTTTCTATTATGTGTAGTATTTTTTCCAAAACCTAACTCATTGGTTTCCAGGAGTTATTGGAAATTTTAGTAATATCCGAAATATCCGCACTTAGGGCTGCCACTTCAACCAAAACATAATTTGTTTATTTTTATTAAGTTTTAGCTTTCTTATCGCGACCATAAAAAGATATCATTGTTTTGTGGCTTAAAGTGGCACACATTGAGTGATTTTATAAAGGATATTAAAAAACAAATGGAGAAATTGGTATCATGTTGATTGATACACCTTTTTTGGAAACCGTCTATAAATTCAAACCCAAAAGACTCAACTAATAGTTAGCTTTAGTCTCATCGGATCCAATTATCTCTGATTACAACCTCTTAGAGAGAAAAAAAAAGGCTAAAAAAATCCCACTGCCACCAGCCGCATTGTCTTTGTTGAGACCTGTTAATGAAGAAAATCTAGCCATCGATGATTATTCACATGTTGAATTAATTGTAACTAACAATGAAGATGATTTTTAGTTCGGTTAGCCCACATAATATAAATTTACATACATTTTCCTTTCGAATAGCTAACTGCATATTAGTTATTAGAAAGTATTTAAAACACCTTCTTTTTTTTTCAAATAAAATATACTCTTGTTGCTTTTTTTCGGATACTTGAAAGTGACAACCCTGAGGAAAATTTTGAATTTTCAATAACTCCTGGAAACCAATGAGTTAGGTTTTGGAAAAAATACTACACATAATAGAAAATATCAGCAATTTTTCAATGTAGGAATGACCACCTACTAGGCGGTTTAGATGAATAAAAAAATGAAAACGAAAAATGAGAAAAAAAATCATATCTCTCGACCCATTCATACTAAAGCAACAGAAATTGGTGGAAGGATCGGCTATTATACCTTTTTTCGATAGAATAAATTAATTCTTTAATAAGTACTTCCGTTAAATTATAATGATTTTTTTTTCGTTTTTCTATAGTCGGATATTCCGAAACTTTGTCATTTTTAAAAAAAAAAAGTACAAGTCTTAGCGAATCCGGAGTTTTACTCTAATCCTCAGAATTGTAGACTCTATCGATTAATTCAATAAAAACACGATGACACAAAAATCGGGATCTTACAACACTGTGAGTCGGTTAGGAATGAGTCTTAAATCGTCACGCCATATAGATAAGGGTACATTTTTATTGAATTTGTATGTAAAAAGTCAAACGCGGGGCGCGTTATCTGCGTCCCGCTGCGTAATGCAGTGCAGTGTGCGAATCGCCTAAATACGGTGAATTATCGATGATCTGTTACAAGTAAATGCTCTAGTCTATATTCGCCTTTGCCAAAATCGGAACAAATGCCGCCATCTTGTATAAAAAAAAAAAACACAATTGTGTACGCTTCCCTGTCAATCTAATTCAAGCGCCATAAGATCCTTAAACAGTCCTTTCACAATTATTTGACCTCTGACAGCTGCAACCCAACGGCAACCTTATTACAACAACAATAAAAATCACTGTGATTTTGACAGACTAGACAGTTGCTGCAACCCAACATCAACCTTATTGTCACGAGAATAAAGATCACTGTGATATTGACAGTGATGCAAAATCAGAGGTAAAATGATGGTGAATGGACTATAGCACTGTACATTTCTAAATAAGCTACAGACTAAGAAGAATGTGTTTTATTCAGCATAAGCCACAGACTAAAGAAACAGTAGACAAATAAGATAACTTTTTAATAATAATATCATGTATTTTTTATTGTACTACTGTTTTTGTTAGGACTGTGACCTGAAGGCCAATTCTCGTAATTTAAAACGTTCAAAATCTAGTCGCAGTCTCATCTCAGCGACACATCGCAGTCAAAATGTAGGAAAATTAAAGGTATTTTTGACAGATTGAGACTGAGATCAGACTGTGAACGATCTTAAAATTACGAGAATTGCCCCTCTGTTAGTAGTCTATCGAATTTAGAGAATTTATTTTAATTATTTCAGAAATTCCGACATAGGTTTTTATTTATAAAAATACCTGAAGATAATTATTACTTCAAATAAATACACATTAAATGAAATAATACTAGACAAACCATTACTGTTTTTTTTTAGAAATGTTAGATCACGTATATGTTTTGTATTTTCATGTTAAATTGATTATGTAATGATTCATTTTGATTTTCCTTATTATTATTATTAAGTAAAAAAAAAGTAGTTTTTTATTATAATTCTCGTGTTTTCTATAAGTATTATATCGGTGGCGGTACTGTATCTCTTTTTTTTTATTATAAAACCATTTCAGATCGGAACAAGGCAGGGAGGATTTCACCGCGCAAGTCAAACGGACGCAGTACGATTGAGTTTTATACGTTTTGAATGTTTATTTTTAATAATACGTATTATTATTTATTATTCTCTAACATTTTCGTATGTATTTTTCTTATTTTTTATTTCTTGGTGGCATGTTGGTTATTGGTCTGTTGGGTGGTTCGATTGGGTTTTTAAAAATGTGTTTTGTCGCATTGGAACGAAAATTATTTGTGGTATAAATATTTGTAGCAAGTCTGGCTTTTTGTGCAATTGTGTTGTGTGTCAGTAAACAGGTTCTTTTTGACCTGATGTCTATAAATTCACTGAGTGGTAGACCATTAAATTGTATCGGTCGCCTTTAAAGAAGAAGTTAATGCTATAAGTTTTCAGATGAAAACTAAAGAAAATTTTAAAGCCACGTGCACTATAGGACACATATTGATACAAAATAATTAGATAACAAGAGCAGTGGTATCGGCCTCGATTTACGAATTGTATGTGGTGAGTTCGAACCCAGACAGTTAATTTACTTTGTGTATTTACTTCCATCACCACTGCTCTCAAAACGGTGAAGGAAAACATCGTGAGGAAACCGGCATGTCCTAGAACCAAAAATTCGAAGACATGTGACATCTACCAAACCGCACTGGGCCCGCGTGGTAGGTTTACAGCCCAATCCCTCTCACAGAGAGGAGGCCTGTGTCCCGGCAGTGGGAACATCGTAGGCTGATTATACGCGGTGTAAAACGTAAGAATATCTACTAGGAATCGAATGAACTCGACTAACCGGTAATCGATACACCACTACTCTACCCGTCATGTGATCTAATAGTTAGGTATTATTAACTCGAATAACTGGAGACAAACTACCTCTATAACTGTGTATTGTTACTGTTAATTATTTTGCATGTTCTAACAAAATTATTGAGGCTCCATTGTGAAATGATTCTGATTACTACACGTACTTTAAACTATCAATGAACAATTTATTACTGTGAGACCAAATCTGAAATATCGAAAAAAAAAAAATCGTCGATCCGATTCACACTTTATGGCGGCTCTAAGGGCCTTATCATACTAGCGGATTCGGAGCGTCCTCAAAGCGGAGCGGGCGCGCAACGAACACGCGGCGCATGCGCAGCGAATTCGTTGCGGACGCGCAACGAGATAAACGCGAATAGCAGCGTGGACGCTATTGTTAGTGAGTGTGAAGTACGTGGTTAACTTGCTACAAACACGCGACGAAAACGTTGCGAATTTGCCACGCGTCCGTGACGTCTTCGCTGTGCAGCCGCGGCGTGTTCGCAACGCATTCGCTGCGCGCCCGCCCCGCCCCGCAGCCGCTCGCAAACCGCTAGTGTAATAAGGCCCTAAAGTGCGCTACTCCCTGCGCAATACGTCACACTTACCCCCTGCTGACAGGTGAATTTGTTACTGCGCAGCGACTCGCCGCCATACATTTTGAGTCATACTTTTTGGTCATGTTGTTGGTAATAATTACACACTATTTCAAAGATGCTCAATAGGTTTTCGTTTACACGATAAGTGGCATAAGGCACTACATTTCTCGCGCGGACATTCCCGCACCCCTCGACAGTCGAGTAACTCGCCTTGTACAATACGTGCCATAACAAAAAAAAAAAAGATTCTTGACCATCAAGAATGTAATTCGACTGCCTTGCACTACGCTGGATTCATCAAAACGACCGAAGTCTAATTGACCTGATACTCTGGAGCCTCAAAATGTGAATGTGTATGGAAATCTAAAAGCATGCGTCTACATGTTATTGAATGCATTTGCTCATTCAATTGTTCGTTCAAGGTTTCTGTAATGAAGTGTGAAATACATTATTCTTGACTACATAACATAATACCAGGGTGGCGTGGACATCGACCATTATAGATAGTGCAATCCACGAAGACGCGCCCCACTCTTCTTCCTAATCTCTTACACTGCAAGTGTGCAATATTCCGCTAGTGTTTTAGTTTTTTCGATACACACTAATTACTTATTACTTAGTGGGTAATTAGCATGTATCGAAAAAACAAAATAATAGCGGAATTAACTGGCGATATTACGATTAGGAAAAAGAGTGGGGCGCGTCTTCGTGGATTGCACTATCTGTACACCTGTATGTCCTGAAAAGGGGTTAGTACAGTGACTACTTACATGTTTTTAGCATGTTTTGTGAAAACAAATGCGTCATAGCGACTTACTATACCGTTAACGCCTGTTGCAAAGACTTGCAAATAACATTCTACTAAAACCACTAATAACTAAAACCGGAATCTTGTATTTCACACTTAAGGTGAATGCGCAGTGGTAGACCGCGAAATTCAAATTTTCTTACGTTTTTCGCAATTTGCAGATCAGTGTCAGGTTGTATTTTGATCAAAATTTGATTCGCGACTATAACAGGTACGTATTTACAGAATTATAATCATTAGAATCATTGATACATCTTTCTAAGTTAGATTTGTACCACGACAACAAATCTCTTATGGAAAACTGCTTAGTGGTAGAAATCTAACTTAGAAAGATGTATTAATTAATGATTCTAATGATTATAATTCTATAAATACGTACCTGTTATAGTCGCGAATCAAATTTTGATCAAGATACAACCTGACACTGACCTGCAAATTGCAAAAAACGTAAGAAAATTTGAATTTCGCGGTCTACCACTGCGCATTCACCTTAAAAAGAATAATCATGTGTTTCACCGTTCAAATGTATCTACAAAGATTTACATCCAAGTGTCTTTGTGTCTAAAAATGCTGATTGTATGCGCAAATTGTATTTCAAAGTAATACTACAACTCTATTGATATCTTCATGTTTATTTGCACCCAAAAAGGGGCTTGTGGCCAAGTAATAACAGCCGCACGGGTCCATCGATCAGGTTAAGCTACTCTTGCCGCGGTCGGTCCGTAGAAGGGTGACCATCTTCGCATACTAAGACCCCTCCGTGCCTCGGAAAGCACGTTAAGCCGTTGGTCCCGGCTGTCATTCGTGGATTGGACTTTGACAGTCGTTACGGGTCGTCATTAGCCCGAAAAGTGAAAACCAGTCTTACCAAGGGGTATCGTCATCATCTGCCTAGCCTTTTCCCAAGTATGTTGGGTTCGGCTTCCAGTCTAACCGGATGCAGCTGAATACCAGTATTTTACATGGAGCGACTGCCTATCTGACCTCCACAACCCAGTTACTGGATAATACGATACCCCTTGGTAAGACTGGTTGTCAGACTTTCGGGCTTCTGACTACCCGTAACGACTGTCAAAGATCCACGAATGACAGCCGGGACCAACGGCTTAACGTGCTTTCCGAGGCACGGGGTATCGGGGTACCAAGGGGTATCGTATTACCCAGTAACTGGGTTGTGGAGGTACAATAGGCCGTTGCTCCATGTAAAATACTGGTATTCAGCTGCATCCGGTTAGACTGGAAGCCGACCCCAACATAGTTGGGAAAAGGCTAGGCAGATGATGATGTTTATTTGCACCCAAAAAACAAAAAGCTAGGAAATTTTGGTCTCAATTCTAGCTTTTGATCCTTACAATTTGGATCGAAATGCGAACTATTTTTTGCCTTATTTCTCACAAAAATAATATTATTTTCTTAACTCCCATGTCAGATTTCGTAACAGTACTAGTACTATTTATTTTGTAGTGACAGCATGAGTATGACAAAATCTCATATCTTGGTGACATGTTGTATGTTGCTAATGTTATGCAACTTTTGTTTCCCATAAACCGTCTTTTTACCCTTACCTTTGTGCATACAATCGGCTCTTTACCCTTCACTCCTACTAAACAAAGCCCTCTGTTCCAGATCTATCAATCGTCAGCGACTGGTGGCCCACTCCACCGCGATGGAGAGCATACAGGCTGAAAGTGAGCCTATTGATGAGGAGGAGGATGTGCCGTGAGTGATTTATTTATAGCAGTCTACAAGTTTTCTAATAGAGTAACTCAAATCCAAACGCCTGGCTGTAAGTGGTAATACTTAAAACAAAAACCCGGTCAAGTGTGAATGGGACTCGCGCACCGAGGGTTCCGTACAAATTTGTAGGTTTACACATTTACGGTTTTCGGATTTTTTCCTTTACTTGTGCTACATGACATTGCGTCTTGCCAAATTTCATGATTCTAGGTCAACGGAAAGTACCCGCATAAATGGAACATAAACGCCCGTATCTTTTGATTGTGTTGACTTAGAAGTTTGATTTTTTCACTGCTACAAGGGACTGCAGCCCTGAGAGCATTTGATATTAACTTCAACTTGATAACTCCACGTGTTCCTGAGAAAAAGGGTCTTGACAGACACAACGAAGTGAGGGCGTTTTTCTTTTTGAGGTACGGAACCTTAAAAATATGAAAACCCGATAAAACTGCCCAACCTGGGGATACAACCCCGAACCTCAGCAGTGGCGAGGCATGTCAATAACGAATGAACATTGATGTTGTAATATAAAGTATGTGCATGTTCGTCCCGCGACGGAAAAATATATATTTGTATTCGATTCCCTTAGCTAAACTTACCAAAGAAGCAAATGTATCTGTAGACTGTCAAAGCCGTTAATTCATTATATTTTTTATTCCTTCCACAGTCCTGGCGGCATTCCTGCAAGGAACGCGCGTGGCGAGCGTCTCCTCCTGTTCCTGGGTATCATCGACATTCTACAGTCGTACCGCCTCCGCAAGAAACTGGAGCACACGTGGAAGAGCATGATACACGATGGGGTAAGTACCCGCGGCTGGGGTAACAAAGGGTAATATTATCGGTGATTTGCGAACCACTGAGGGCGAGCCGAAGTGAAGCTTATCGACTTGGATGTTCTATTTCATACAGAACAATACAAGAAAAAGGTCTCGATGATACTTTCATTCAAATGGAAACAGTTTGCTTTTGACAGGGACTTTAATCCGCAACGACAAAGATCTACGAATGACAGCCGGGACCAACGGCTTAAGAACATAAATTTTCCGAGGCACAAAGTGGTCTCGATATAGATGGTCACCCATCCACAAACTGACCGCAGTAAGCGTAGCTTAACCGTCGATCGGCCCGTGTGGCTTACCACATGTTAACTAATATAATAACTGGTGGTTATTACAATAATTTAACATATTTTATTCCCACAATTTCAGGACACAGTTTCCGTGCACAGACCGAGTTTCTACGCGCAGAGATTTTTAGATTTCATGGCTAAGACCGTGTTTAAGAAAATACCTTCGTGTAAGTATCACTCTATGCTTTCCATAACGTCTATCTACTCTGTGACCATAACCAAAGAGGTTCCTTTCACTATGGTATTAAAAAGTTGCCATCTAAAATTTAGGGTTACCAGTCTGTATAATTTATTTTATAAATATTTAAATTTTCTCTTTTTCTATTAAAATCCTGTCATTAGTTAAGCTCTTTATCATGTCGCTATTAATTCTCTTATAGATTACCAAATAGTAAGTCCTAATGTTATTAGAAATATGTGTTTTTGAGGTCAATTTGGAGATGGCTTGGCAGCAGTCTTTTTGATCGATGAAATTGACGTTTTAATAATATCTTATAATTTTAGATTTATATTTAAACGCACATAAGAAATAATAATAATTTTATTCTTGAATTTAAGATAAACTACTAAGCGCTATTTAAAGAAAATCTGTTTTGAAAATCATTGCAGTTATCTTGCCTACTCGATGAAATTGACGTTTTAATAATATCTTATAATTTTAGATTTATATTTAAACGCACATAAGAAATAATAATAATTTTATTCTTGAATTTAAGATAAACTACTAAGCGCTATTTAAAGAAAATCTGTTTTGAAAATCATTGCAGTTATCTTGCCTACCCATCTCTTATTGAACCTTAGAAAGGTCCCTAATGTAGATCCATAGTTACTATGAAAGTGTGAACACGAATTGTCAGCGTTAATTCTTGAGAAATACACAAAGGTAACATCACGCCTTTGTACCCAGAAAGGGTAGGTAGATAATTATATAAGTGTCATGTGAAGAACCCTTTTGGCCATTAACCTGGCACGAATCTAGACCCCAGGCTACAAGTGAGAAATATAACTTGGTATAAGGCAACTGGAGCAGTGGTGGCCAAGTGGTAACGGTCGCGACTTACGAGTTATAGGTCGTAGGTTCGAATCCAGACAGGCGCTTTACTTTGTGTCAATTATTTCATCACCGCTGCTCTCAAAACGGTGAAGGAAAACATCGTGAGGAAACCGGCATGTCCTAGAACCAAGAATTCGAAGACATGTGACATCTGCCAACCCGCACTGGGCCCGCGTGGTGGATTACGGCCCACTCCCTCTCACTGAGAGGAGGCCTGTGTCCCAGCAGTGGGAACATTATAGGCTGATTATATGGTTATGTATAAGGCAACTACGACAAACAAAGTTTGAGATTTATTGTTTACCAAAAATCTTGTAAAACTTGCAATAAAATCGAAGAAACTTCCTCTATTGATTAAAAAAGCCGTGTTCATACCTTCATAGTACACTCGATCTCCGATTGTTAAATGCTAACATTGTGTCTAAAGTCTAAATGTTGCCTAATCCTTAGGGGGCGGTGTTATACTTAACATAGTTTTAAGACTCCATAACATTTTAAAATAAGTATAGAACAAAAAAAGTCGTATTGAGAAAATGTCGAAAAAGTTCGTTTTGTTAAAAGTTCGGCCCGGCTCAAATTTGTTTTGTAAAAAGTTCGTCCCGGTTCAAATTCGTTTTGTATAAAGTTCGTCCTGGAAAAGGACTATAGCTACTGTACCTTTTTTTTGTTGCATTAAAAAAAACCTCTTACAATGACATGCACATAGCAATATTATATTACTGTAAATAAATGGAGTCTTAAAAGTATGTTAACAAATATGCTACTAAAAATATCGTAGCCTATTGTGTGTTCTAAAACAAAGTTAAGAAAATTCCCCTTTTTTACAAAATTACATTCTTGTTCTGTGCCGTGGCCTAGAGAATGGATTTTGGGAATTGGCCTCGAGTTTTAACGTGAATACAAATTAGAATAATAAGCATTTTCAGTATTTAAAAAAGTATTTTGGAAGTGAACAACTGTTTGTTTGGCACAGCATCGCCAACATTTTGGCACCATACTATAAAAAAAAATGCAGTTGCTGATGTAGACTAAAAAAAAACTGCGTCAACATCTTTTTCCCAACTACATTGGGGTCGGCTTCCAGTCTAACAGGAAGCTAAATAAACCAGATAAAATATTATTGTGGTTCTGAAATATAGGCATATATCAACCATAAATAACCACAATCACATCGCTCATTTGGAGAAACATCGACGTAAATGTATTTTTCCCAAAAAATATTTAAATATGCCAAAGCACTTAGAAAGCGTATTTACGTTAGGAAAGCATTGACGTAAAGAAAAGTAGCAGTTACGTCGATGTTTCTCCAAATGAGCGATATATTTATGCAATTTCACAATGAAATCTTTACAAGTTTTTCTAAGGATAACTAATGTGGTTTCGGCAGCGTCAAAAATATCGAAACAAAGACTGCCGAAAATTAGTAAAACAACCAAACAATTTAACTATATGTCACTAAAAAGCTATATCATCTCCACGTAAAAACTCGCGACCAATCCCTGCCTCCAGGCCACGCCTTTCAATAAACTTACTAAACAAAAAATGTATGTGTTGCATCAGTGGACCTACCAGAGATCAAGGGGAACCATCGCAAGTTCCGAACGCTAGTCACCTCTTACATAGGTACCGTAGGGATTACTGTGTTACTTGTATATTATAATGTGTGTGGATGTGTATAGGGGGGCGGGTGTTGGTGGAATACTGTTGGAAATTAATTAAAAAAAAAAATAGTAGTAGAAAAAAAGCAGTTTAGAAGAGCCGATGAACAAAATTATCGCATCGTTGTTGCTGTAACATAATTTTTTGTGTTGCTAGCAACTAAATTCGCCATCAAACTGTATAAAAATGTTGTTAGTAACATGTCTTCCGCAACACAGAAGAAGGTTGCTAAAGCAATGTTATGCTATTTTCGTTTTCTATGTTGCCACGGGGCATTATGCCGTTGATAAAAAAGATCGTTTTAAAAGTTTATCAGGAGAAAAAATTTGTCCGGTAAAGTTCATTTTTTCATTTATTTATAACAATCTTACCTACACTATCATAGTATACATACAGGGTGTCCGGTAATAACCCAATATTAATGTTCCAATATTAATGTTCGCATCGCTCGTCAAAATGTAGGAAACTGCTGATCCTTTTTTCGCGATTTCAGGTTTGGTCCCATAGTAATAGTTCTTCATAATGATAAGTACAATAACCCCTGAAGAGGGTTATCTATTAATTAACGGACACTGTATGTGAAAGCAGCGTTGTTGTGAGATTAAACAGCCTTTGTCGAATAAAGTTCACAAAATGACGAAGTATGTTCGCAGAATTTTAGTATGTCAAATGGCAAAGATAAAAAAAAATACATTATGCCGAAAAAAAAACATTCTATTGGGTGCCTACTCAAAAAAGTTTCATTATGTCGCAACATTTTATTTAGGGATACTATAAAACCTGGTTTAATAAAAAAAGTAGTGAAGTATATTGTGTGTTATTTAGATATAGGCATGGTGTGTTGAATTTATTATCTTATTTGTGACTAAGCCGTGTTAATGACCACACATGTCAATTAATATAAAGTTATATGGTAGAATAAAATAAAATATTCATTCGATAGAACTATGTACTTATATTTTCGTTCCTATGTAGTGTATTTATGTTTCAAAATTGAAGCTAAAGTATACATTTTATTATGAGAAGTATGTTTATGTAATAGTATAAAAATTAGCATACGTAGTATATTTTCCATAGTTGTATCGTGTTTTTAGTAGAAAAATGTTTTATTTTGGCGTTAGAATGGGATAAAACACCAACACCTAAACCTCATTTTTGTAGGAATTAGCTGAATAACGTGGTTTTTATTTCAACTAAATATTTAATTTCGTTTTTATTTAAATTATTTTTCGTTCTGAGCAATATAATCAGGCATGTATTTAGACACTTTTAATTTTATTTGAAATATTTATTTTTAATTTACAAAATATAATTGGATGCAATATAGCATGACGATATAACGGAGATCATGCACGCCCTTGAACAATGTTGCCAGCCGAAAATAATATCTGTGTTTTTTTCCATTTTTCTTCCCGACAATTGTCCGTAATCGGATACTCGCGCGGGTCCGTGGAGGTCTGAGTAAGTCCCAGTTGTTTTGGGGGTCCCAAAGCATGATGATGTGACCTTGTGACCCTGACCCCCCCCCCATTTCATGACCTTGACCCCTTGATGTTTTTTTGGATTGTTTCCAGTATTTTTGTGCGTGATGTTGTTGTAAATATGATTTTTGAAGGAGTATTGTGGTACTGAGCCTGGAATTTTCTAAGATCAAAACTTATATGGGGCATGAATAAGTTAGAAAAAAAAAACAAACAGTAATTTGAAGAAAAAAAGACATCGTAAATTGTAAATTGTAATTGTTTTTTAATAAAAAATTGATGTTTTTTTTTATTTATTTAAATAAAAGTACCGTATACTGCTATCATTATTTACGACAACCACCCGCGAATGTGTTGTGGTCTTGTACTAGTAATCCCCGACATCGCAAGTGGCTCCATCTACCGAGCTCACCCCTCATTCATTCCCTACCGTAGTTAGCTACCTCTCTGTGGTTTCTTTCGACATTCGACGAAGCACGTGTACTCTGTCTGTTTCTTCTTTTTATTTTTCGTTTGACAGATGTCATTTCGCAGTTGTTTTTTCTCTCTGGATTGAATTTCGAACTTTTCTTTGTTTTTAAATGGTTAATGCGAAATGATGTCAGATGGAGTTTTATGATGACGTTAATTGTTATACATATAAATACTTATCAGTTTTTATTTTATTTTCTACTTTTTGGATAGTAACATCGGAGATAAATATTATGATGTGTTACTAATTTACAAATAAGTTTTAGTTGCATGCAATTTTACCAAAGGTTGCGGATGCCGTTTAACTGCTAACACCGTTTTTAAAACTTATTTATAATAATTTCTGATGTTACTATCCCCTCGTAACATATTTTCATAAAATTCTTCACTGTATTAGAATGCTTTTTGAGAACATTTTGACAATTATTTTGCGAATTTAAGCGTTCACGCTGACTTGTTTTATTTTTGAGAAAAAAAGAGCTTTTTTTTTCAATTAGTGAGCTGATGTTTTTTATTTTAACTTTTTTTTTTTAAGTAAGTATTGTATATATTTTGGAATATTATTGTGGTCTGCGGTAATTAACAAAAAAATATATAGAATAGAAATTGTTTTGTGTACTTATCCGAAATTTAAAGTTTCAATCGTCAGTTTCATTTGCAATTATTCTACATGCCTTTCTAAATTATTATTAAAATTACTTGACATATAAGACACACGTTATATTAGTTCAAGAAAAAAAAAAATCTGTTGAATTTTTTAATTGAATTGCAATAAAATATCGAAGGCGGCCTTTAACATGGTGACTGCCAGACAACAGACACAAAAGAAAATCTATGGTTGGCGGATATTGTGTGACCGCGGTGATAGTCAATGACTTAAACAGTATTTAAGCTTTTATGTTTTTTGAATCTTAATCTTTCAAAACGTTCTAATTTTCACCCTAACATGAAAAACATTTTGATAATTCTCATGGAATCAAACCACAATAGTATTCCCATCTCCGCCCATCACCACGTAACCTAACCTCTTCATCTTCAACTCCACAGCCCTGAAACACTCTCCGTCGAAGAGGAAGAGCATCGCCAAGCCATCGAGACCACAGGAGGACATTGATACACCAGGTATGATAGAAACCATTGTTTTTAGTACTCTTGGGTATACCTATTTTTTTCTTAGTTTTTTTTTTTTTATGAAGCGTTTTGACAATGATTTTTTATTTGAATTATAATAAAAAGAGGTTTCAATGTCATAATATTTAGACTATAAATGCATACTTGTTGATATCACAATTTTTTTTTTTTAATTGTGTGTGAGCAAATAAAGTACAAGTTTTTTTTTTAAATAAAAAAACATCTCTTGATATTAAATGATTACAATGGAATGTTATATAGCATACCATTCTAATGAGATTGCAATTAATTAATTAATATAGTAAATCGTCAACTCGCTTCATAATGAATGCTCGAATTTTCAAAATCTAATATCAGTTTATTATTAACCGTTACAATTATTTTAAACAAAGTAGTTTTCACCCCAACTTACCCTAACATTGAATGCGAATTATGTTGGTACCTATATATTATTATACATTTCAGTTTATTTTATCCCCCACCCTTCCCCCCTTTCCGGTGTTTGTTACCTCGCTGTTGTGAACCGTCCTATTTTTCGTTTCCTTATTCTTGTAGTATTTTTTTTCCAATTTTTTATATCCGCGTTTGACGTTTTGCAAAAAAAAAAATTTGTGATGTGTTTTTTGTGCTAACGGTGTTGGTGGTCAACATGTTCAAAGCATGGTTTGCCGACGGGGGAGCGAAATAAACTGAAATGTACCATAAAAAAAAAAAAAACGTCCAAACGATAGAACCATTTTGACAACGACGTTTTTTATTCAGGACGTATCTACATCGGCAGACCGATTAAAGATTACAACCCTGACCTCTTGAGGCAGTCGAGACTATCGCCTAGATCTTCAATTAGATCCAGTATGAGCGATTTTACTGACACTACTATATCAACTTGGAATCAAAGGCATCCGAGCGTACAGCAGCCTACCGAGTACCCCTCAGTCCTATCTGACAGAGTAAAGATAGATAGAGACAGAACGTTTCCTAGACGTATAGAATTCGATACGTCAAACTTAACTCGAGACCCAGGAACGTCATATAGTAACAATGTATACAGAGCCTCGATTCAAGACAGAATGGATACTCTATCGGACCAACTAACAAAAGTCTTGAGCACAGGAGCGGGAAGCTCCCATATAAACGGTAGCCTAGCTGACAGCGGAATCCAAACTGACAACACAAGCACAAGTGTACCTCAAATATACGTAGAAGCACACACAAACATCCCGAAGAAAAAAGACGCGGCCGTAGACACGAGGAATGAAAACAATCTACAAGATATACCCTTTATAGACGACGAAGATGAAGACGCCAAATGGAAAAGACGATCGAATATTCTAGAGAAACACAAAAGCACTTCTAACATACCTGCGAGAATCGAAGAAATAAATGAAACATCCAATGAGAGGTTAACCAACAGTCTTAATAGAGCGAAATCGCCAACGTTCGTAGAAAAATTCAAGAAATTCTTTGTAGATATAGGCTTAGTGAAGACAGATAGCGTTTTGAATGCTGAAACGTCGAACACCTTACCAAAAAGCCTGTCCTCTAGCTATAAGAAGTCAGCAACGCCGAGTTTAGAGGCCAGAGAAACGGCGACTCTGCCCAAAGACATGAGATTTCGTAAAGTTATATCCACACAAACGGTTTATATTAAACCAGAATCTCCAATTATGAGGGAAAGGAATCTACAGTTAACCGAACATGTGTCCGTCGTCCAATTGAACGGCGATGAACATATTAGAGATTCGGACTCGAAAGAAGAAATTATTAAAGAGGTTCTCTACATCAGAAGTATAGAAAAAACTGAAATATATTCTGGAAAAGACAGCGGGAGTACCATAATTGTAGTACCGCCAGCAGATTGAGGAAGATTACACAAAAATTTGGTATCACACAAATTCGATAGTTTTGTCGACCGTCTCAAATATATCTGACGTCACTTTACTATTGATTATATCGATAAATTTTTAGTGTAATATGTCGAAAATTATCGATAGAGAAATTACTGTCCTAAGTTATTGTTAGAAAGCGTGTTTTGAAAATCGATATTAGGGATGTTAGACGATGAATGTAGTGATGTGTATTTGTATATCGATATTGTACGATTATCGAAAAATTTAGTTCAGTTAAAAGGAAAAGACATAGTTCATAGTAGCTTAGTATTGGTTAATGCTTTATATGTGACTAGTGTAATCCTTTGTAACTTGGCTAGTATTTGCTAAGTCAATTCCCACATCAAGTATCGATAGATCACATTGTCTATATCTAGTAAATATAAAGCAATACATATTGACAGTACATATTTAATAAATGTCAATGAAAATACAAGGCCTTAGATTTTATATCGATAAAAATAGACGGTATATGATTGAAATCCCCAAATTATTATGTATACTAAAATGCTTATACATTTGAAAAGTTAATGATTTTAATACAATATCTAGTTGATATTATTTAAAAAAATAGATTGTATTTCCACAAATCATTATTGTAAATTCAGTTGACATAACTAACATTTTTGACATTTATTTTTCTACCAATTCGATGAACTATTGTGTCTACTTATTAAAACTGAATTAAAATTCGAATTCAACTACGACGGAGGTAGTCGATTTAGTCTCGTTACTTATACTTTATTCCTATGTAATACAATCCCGGAAACCTAAATCGTGCCACCCTGTACTTTTTGTATAGATTCCTATAACTTTTTTAAATAGTCGTGAATTCAAATTCGGAACAATGACGACACCAAAATGATGGCCAGTATGTCAGCTTCAAAACTGCATAAAAACCTTTTTTTTGGTTCATCATTATTTTGATGTTGTAGGCCTTTATATCGCACATGGAATTGCACGGTGGCTCTATTGTGGAGTCCGGGAGTGTATTTTAATTTTAAAAGATGTTAATATATGCAGTATTTTATTTCGAATGATTGTATGTGCGAATGGGTTCTTTTTGAGGTTAAAGCAAGTTTTAGTAGAAGTTTCCGTTGCATCGTCTGACTATTTATTAGAAGAATATCAATTTTGAAGTGAAAAGTTCTTCGTGCGGAATTTGAGATCTTTCTGAATAGTGAATGAAACTGAACCGACACGCTCAGGTCGGTTACGCTGAATCGGGTATACTCGGCTCCAGTCGGTCGGTGACGCTGAATTGCGTATACCTACTCGGCGCTGAATCGTGTATACTCGGCTCCAGTCGTAAGTTTTTATTCCCACCGTGTGGTCACAAGCACATGCGCTCTTTTTTTTGTACACTGATCAAGAAAATTTATTGAACTTCATACAAATAACGTTCTACTTTCGTATCAGCCGTGGTATAAATGTTAGCCATTCAGCAAGATAGTAGCGTGCTAACTGTCCAGGATGCGCCGGACGTTCCCAGTCTTACTATGGGCACATTTCATTTTATTAATAAAAAAAAGGCACCTTGAAATGAAACTTATACCGAATGATACAGTATATTTATCTCACGAAGCGAAGCGCGCTTTACTAGTGGTGACCAAGTGTACAAACGCTGTGAGTGTCTGCGTGAAGACGAGTAGCGTCTGCATAAAGAAAAGAAAGAAAAATGGTTTATTCTGCACGAACAAAACGCACATTACAAATAAAATAAAATAAAAAAGACTTAAAACATACACATACAACGTAGTCAAAAGCCTCGTACTCAAGCTTAATAATAATAAAAATGTTGACAATTTTGTCCATTGCTTGATGTTAGGGCCAGGGACCAAAGACAACACATATTAGTTGACATTGACATATGACAATTTGAGATTGACAATACAAATTAATCCGTAATGCGCCCGCAACGCCAAAAAACTGAAAACAACAATCAAAACAAAAACAAAATGCCAATTGAACATATTGCATAACACACACACACACACGGATAAATACACTTCCAACTTCGCCTGTGTCTCGGACGGAACTGAGAGCTCCTGCGCTTGCACACACATTCACAGCGTGTTTGTACTATTGGTAACCATAAGTAAAGCGCGCGTCGCTACGTGAGATAAAAATACTATACGGTCTTGTCTAAAGTGACAAATAAGCCAAGAAAATGCCTTTTAGTTTAGAACGCTCTGTACCATTATTTCTAAAAAAGTGGTTCAATAGATATTTTCTGATTGGTGTACTTTGTTGTGCTAAAAATAATTTATCAATTTTTTGTTGAAATCATCAATGAAATGTGATGATTTTCAGCCCAGTGATGAGAGTAGGTTTTTGAAGACTGCACTTCAAACTGTATATTTACATAATTTAAAAGCTGCAAGTTGTACAAGTATGCAAAAATGGGAGCGGAATGAATCATAGGGCAGCAACAAATTCTTTCCGCATCGTTGTTAAAAAAATTAAAAGGTGCTTGATATTTCGTTAAATACTAAAATGCCAAGATGTGCTTTATTAACAAGACACAAATACCAGAAAAACAGCGCAATAATTATTTGACAGTACTCAATACTCAATACTTTATTGTCTAATTCAATAGTTTTTACATAATGAAAGAGACAATGGAGTAGTAAGTCAAAACTAAATAAAGTACAACTTTTATGTGACATCCAACAACCCGTACTGGGCCTACGTGGTGGATCACGGCCTACTCCCTCTCACCGAGAGGAGGCCTGTGTCCCAGCAGTGGGAACAATATAGGCCGATCATGTTATGTTGAAGTGCAGTCTTTAAAAAAAAATGAACTGAAATAATGTATTGGGATATGATGTAAAGAGTTTGTATGAATTGATTATTATTTATTAGAGAATTATTATTTTTATTGTTTTATCTTAATTTACTTGTGGTGTCTTTATTTAATTTTTTGTGTGTGCGAGGTTTTTTCCTAATTGGTTTAGGAAGATAAATGTAATTAGGTATTTATTCAGGCTGTCATTCGATTTACGAATGACAGAATGTGAATAGATTCCGTTAATTAATGGTACTTTTCATCCAAGATATTTGACACTAGCTACGTCCCGCGGTTTCACACGCAGAAGTCTCGATTCCGTTGGAACATCGGGATAAATAGTATCCTATGTCCTAATCCAGGTCATGGTCTACCCATGTGCCAAATTTCATCCAAATCCATTCAGCCGTTTTGGCGTGAGAGTGTAACAAACAAACAAACGCAAAAAATCTAGTATTTTCCCTTTATAATTGTTAGTTTAGAAAAAGAAGATAGACGTCACAACGTATGAACTGAATTATCAAACTATTCGTTGTTAAATTTAGTATTGATATATATTTTAGCGCCTTGGGGTATTTAAAACAACAAAAAGTCTTCCTAAATTCTAAGTAATTGTATTGTACTTCTAATTTAAAAAAATACTCCCTTAACAAAGTATACAGGGTTATTTGAAAAACATTAACAACCTCTTATGATGTCATTGCACTCATCATTATGAACAACTTTTACTATGGGACCAAACACGAAACCGCGAAAAAAAAATCAGCTGCTCCCTATGTTCGTATAACTCGTCAAAATGTAGGGAACAGCTGATTTTTTTTTTGCGATTTCAGTATTGGTCCAATAGTAAAAGTTGTTCATAATGATGAGTACAATGACCTCTTAAGAGGTTGTTGATGTTTTTCCAATAACCCTGTTTATAGTTAGCGCCACGAAAGATGAGACTTGACCCCGCCTCCCGCACTCCTTCCGCCGCCACTATGACGTCCGGTTCCGTACCGCGCTCAGATCTTATACCGCTAAAGAGACCTAAAATCGTGTACTGCGCAAGTCAAACCACGTGGGGCGTCAAGTCTCATTTTTCGTGGCACGCATTGTACAGACGCCAGCACATCAAGCTACCCCAATTTGTCAAATTTTCCCAATCAACTTTCAACCTTATGCTTCAGCGATAAAGTTGAAAATCTATTAAATAAATTTGACAGATTGTAGTAACTTGATGTGCTGGCGTCTGTACCTAGTTAATAATAATAGTCATCCAGACCGAATTTCGGCGATGGCGGACAATCTCAGCGGAGACTAGCCTTCGCCGCGGGAGATATTTAATGCACAAGTGTGTGCGCGCGCAGACACAAGTCATGTGCACTCTCTCTTCCCTCACTCACTCAGGTGATGGTGTGGAAGTAAAATTGAGTTATTTAAAACCCTTTACTGAACAAACCCCATCTTAGTTAGTTACATTCCTTTAAAAGAAAAGGAAGTATTGATCTTGTCACAATTTTAATGCCAATCACTCATAATATTTTATTTTCATTGTAAGTACCACCATTATTATTACCATTAATTTAACAACGACACCCTTCACATAATGTAATGAGATTAATTAATTGAATGAATAATACTTTATTTAAATATTTCATTTTTAATGGCTGATTAAACTTTTGTGTGCGACTGTACATTTTTTTTAAAATAATTATTTGTAAAAAATGCGATGGAATTGTAGCGTTTTGGAGAAAAAAAAAGAAAATTACAAAAAAAAAATATTTTTCGATTTCTTGTACAGTCACGGACAAAAGTGTTGTAGTTATTTAAAACTGAACCAGTGTAAGTTATAGTATACTTGTGTGGTAGACTGTTAAGTATATTGTATATCGCTTGAGCTGTTTGACCAAAATTTTATGTATATACTATGATAATAAATGTGAATTTTTGTTGGCTGGAATTTATTCGTTTTATTTACTATCTCGTAACGTTGTAGTATCACGTTAGAGATTTAAAATTTACGAAAGTGTATTTATTATACAATGTTCTCGTACCGCCGACATATTCTGTAAAAATCTGTCCGTGAAATCTTAGATGAAGAGACCTGTCGTTCCACCTGATGCTAGGGCTTGCCATTATTGGCAGCTCACTTCACCTAAATTTTCACGGTGAGTATTTTCCAGAATAGACCTGCTGGAATGCGACTACGCTAATTTATTAGAGTAAATACAACCACGAAATACAGGAAGGTTTTTGTTTATCACTACCCAAATTTTTACAGTGTGTTCTACCCATGAATATGAACAACTTTCACTATGGCACCAACTCTGAAATCACGAAAAACAATCAGCTGTTTAATACAAAAGTTACCTACTTGACCAAAATGTATGAAACAGCAGATTTTTTTTTTCGTGCTTTCGGAGTTGCTCCCATAGTGAAAGTTGTTTATATTCATGGATAGAATACCCTGTAAAAATTTGGACGGTGATAACAAAATCTTGTATACTCTACCCCGCCATTTAATTTAGAAAAAAAAAACAATTTTAATTTCTATTTTAATATTTGGTATTATAGGAAAGGTTACTTTCAATTTATCTGAACTATGTAAGTTAAAAATAACTTAGTCGTACCTAAACATCTGTGAGCACGGCAGTGCACCAACCAAGTTCGAAATACTTTTGCAAAATTAACTTTTATATTTTTACAAAACTATTGTTCACGAATATGACGTAATATTTTCACGCTATCAAACGGATAGGAGCAGGATCGAGTGGTGTCGCGAGCGTCAAAGCAGGTGAGACTGAATGTCGTATTGTGTTTTGTCGTAATGTCACAACTATTTGTAGTTTCCATACGACAATTTTTTTCGAGTTGAAAATAAAATGAAATAAATACAAAATATAAATTGTGTTTGAAAGAAACATGTTTTTGGTAGGATATGAAAGTACAGAATAGAATATATTGTCTCGTGAGTCGATGCTTAGGTCGGGCAAAATACTACCGGGGCGTTTTATTGTTCAGGAATTTCGCAGTAGTTGCCTGAGATTTGGAATTCTGTCCTGTTGATGATAATTGGCTCGCCCCCTATTACATGGGAGTGTAGGTGTAGAAAACAGCTCTACTTAACCCTTCGGGGGAATACAGGCGTGGTGTTATGTCATATAAAATAGCTTCCTCAATATAAATAAAAATGAATCGCCGAAATGTATGTACGCTCATAACTTCTGAACGACTGCACCAAATTGGATAATTCTTTTTTTGTTGTGTTCGGTATTGCCAGGACAAGGTTTGTATGATAGAAAATTTCGGAAATTCGAAAAAATATGCACCTGTGCGAAGCTGGGGCGGGCCGCTAGTTTGAAATAATTACTGAAATTACAGCTCAATTATGGACAGTATGTAACGCAAAAGATTACAAATTCTGTACTTTCCTATGCCACAAGACATTGGTCAATGAATTTCTACCTATATGAAGTACTATCTATCTACAACAAAATATAATATAACAAAAAGTGTAGCAAGGAGTACACTTTTAAACCTCAAAACTATTTTAAATAGAAAATATTAAATCAAAATTGTATAAATCTGTTTCCACACCCATTAATCGCTTGAATCAATTAAATATTCAGATGTCATTAAATTATACATTAAATCAATCAATTGGCTAAATGTAGATTTAAAATTATTTGCTGCTTTATCGTCGGTGCCAAATTTATTTTATATTTCATGAATAAAATCACTGTTGCTTTTGCTTTAAATGTCAAGTCACTAATTTGGATTACACGCGAAAATATAATCAAAATGTATTCGCACCTCTTTCAAAATTCTTGTCACCATAATCAGTTTAGCGACCCATTTGAAAGGTCTGGATCCCTTGCTACGCTTTTTGCTTAGTAAATAAAGGCTGTTTAAAGGATTTTCATAAATGTACCTATTCATAGTACCAAAAAAGATGAATGATTGATCACTAACAAAAAATCAGTATCACTATCTTTTTCTGTCACTAAGAAGTGCAATTCACTAGAGTGAGAAGTCCATTCGCACGTCAAAGCGCTTTCTATGTGAATAGCATAGTCAGCATATAATGCTCCCACTGCTGGGACACAGGCTTCCTCTCGGTGAGAAGGAGTGGGCCGTAAACCACCACACGGGCCCAGTGCGGATTGTTCAATTGGTATTTCTATGTGAATTAGCGTGAATAATACGAGCGAACTCCTCGCTCTAGAAAATAGCTGCTCTAATGGAACTTGTACAGTCACAAACAAAAGTGTTAGTAGTTATAGTATCTAACCAGTGTAAATTACAGTATACTTGTGTGGTCGATTGTTAAATATATAGAAAGAGATACAGATACAGATTTGTAATTGTGATTTCGCCCCTATCCTCTTTGATGCTAAAATGGGTACATTTCTGGTAAGCATTTAAATTGTAGCCGTAAATAAATAATAAAAAAATTATAAAGAAACTTATGGTCATGTTATCTCTCCTTTTTCATGCTGCTGTGGCCTTATTGGAACTTTTTTCTTATTGGGTATACCATCAATCTTCGCTTTTCTTTTTACTCCCTAAATCTGCATGCTGTAATTTATTTTAATATATTCTAATACATAAACTTGATGCACCAATAAAAAATACGTTATTTAAACGGTCAAGCTCCATCTAAAAAATATAAATTTAAACACGCCATTTTGGATATTTAACGATATTACGTAAAACCCGTCTGTAACTGTAACAACGCTTCCAATGATACACAAATCTTTTAATATTTTTATTATTGTTATAATCTGTTTTTCTAATGTGCCAAATTTTTCGTTTATACATTCTATTATTGTGTATTTTAATTATTAATAAACCTTTACAAAATTTTGAGCGTTTTTGTCGATCGCCAGTTTCTTTATCGGATGTGACAGCGCATATAACGCCGATATCGGTGACGTCACCGGTCTCGACTGCCGCTAAAGTCACCATGTCGTCGACTAAGACGACTATCGCCGTGTCAGAGCCCGACATCGCGTTCCCCGCCGTCTTGAAAGGCTCCCAAAAGCAGAGAGTCCCCCCTCCGGTCCCTCCGAGAGGGTCTCCTAAAGCTAAACGCGGAGGCGCCTCCTCCCAAGCGTCTAGCATCGACACGAAAGGTGATTATCCGAATTTAAATATCTCTGTGAGTGACATCCCTCCGCAGACACCTATCACTAGCAGTGATGACGATTTCTGCTTTTACGGGCATGATTTTAAGTTTAAAGAACCCACTGCATGTCGCATCCCACCATCTGTATCAAACAGTTCTGTTAAGATCACAAAATTAGTTGCTTCGAACTCTTTCTTAGACTTCGTAGAAGAAGCTGACAGTATCACGGAGAGATCTCATCCCGGTAAAGATTTGGTTGCTCAAACTTCAATGATGGCTAAATTCAACATCGACAAAGTTTTGAGAGAACATTTGGACTCAGGAGATTACGATGATACGTCTCTTACTGAATCTAGTAGCGAAGAACGGATTGTTATTCAAGATATACGTGAAACTGTCGAAGATGTTAGAGCTAAACAGTCAAAAAGTCCATCGCAATTCGTAAAGGAAGTTGTGACCCAGATAGGCGACACTCTGACGGGAAAAAATCAGAAAAGTTTAGATTCTTCAAATGAAAAAGTGAGCGTTCACAACGTTAAATCATCAGATCTGATATCAGCGGCCAGAACATTGAGAAAAGTAGCTCCGGCTGATACAACGAAGATAGAACAGATCCCAAAACCAGATATAGAAGTTAAAGTAGAAAAGAACGGTTCAAAACCAGGAATTATATCAGGCATATCGAAAAAACTCAACTTCACTCAGTCTAAAAGAGACAAAAACCGTTCGCAAGAGAAAAAACTTAAACCAAAAGTAGAAATTAGAACCTATCAACGTGGAATGACGAAAGACGAAGCTATATGTCACAAGAAAGCTAAAACCAAGATCGATATGTTCCAAAAACATATCTTTAAAGTCCAAACGGACTCTGATAGCTCAAGAAGAAGCTCTATATCGTCTTCACAAGACAGTAAACAATCAGAAAAGAATATTGACACGCAAAGATTAGTCAAAGAAACTAAGAAAATGTACGAACCTATTGAATACACTCACGGTAGTTTGACCGCGATTGACAAGAAGCATTTCTCGTTAGCAACAACGGTTGTAAACCCAGTCGTTTCAAAATCAATTAGTGGCAATGTCCACGAGAAAATTAAACAGTTTTCCGAGACGCCGTTGACGAAAACGCCAAATAAAATACCGAGACAGAAAAAGAAAGGAAGCTTTAAAAGGAAATCGGATAAGAGGAAGATGATTATCAAGATGAGGAAAGAATTTGAGGAGATGCTCTAAAGGAAACTAATTAAAATTTACGAAAAGATGAAGTATTTTAATAAAAAAAAAGAAGGAACTTATGATGTCCTAATAATTTAAATCGAAAAGATACAAAAATAAAATTACAAGACCATATTACAGAAAGTTGGATCGAAGATATATTTAACGAATTAAAATTACAAGACAATAATTTAGAAAGATGAATTGAAGATATATTTCGTTGAGGCTCAAAGCCATTTTAAATACTGTTGTTCATAGTCAAGCATGTAGATGTTTCTAGATTGTGCTGTGATCCGTAATGACTGCCATTTTTTCTATATTTAACGTTATATATTATTGCTCGGTCGTTGGATTTTCATATTTTATTAAATTCCTTCTCTCCTTAACATAGTGCATCCTTTTCAATAACACGTTGTCTATTATATATTTGTATGTATTTAACTGCTACATTATCAATCACTTTAGTATTTACTTTAGATTGTATGTAGATGTCTTTTTCATGTATTTTCTAATTCTGAAAAGTGGGTTCCTCTGTTTTAAGTCATTTTGTTATATGTGGAAAATCGATTACGGTAGAAACTTGAACCAGATAAAACAACTTCATTGATGAAATATTTTACAAAATTTTTGCCAGGTTGACCTTTAATTTTTGTTAAAACTCAAAGAGTATTTTTATAAAAACAAAGGACAAAGAGGGGTATATTTGCAATACTTTAAGCTGGGCAAAGCTTCAAATGATATCTATGCAGTAGATATTCTCAGTCTTTGAAGTTTTGTGAACAATGACAGAAGAAAAATCATACTTTGTTGAAATAATTTTTCATCCTACCTTTTATTTCAATATCCTCATTTCAAATAGCCTTTTAATTTAATAAATATTTCAAGAAGTTTGACTGTAGAATTCTGCATATTAGGCATTAAGCTGATTGAACATATTTATGTGGAGTGTAACATACCTACGTCGTCCGCCATTTTTTTTTTTTTTTCAAAATGGCGGACAATATGCCATGGACCTTCAAAGCCCCTTGTAGAGTATTTCTACAGTGAAACTTCACTGATTCATACCTTATTATTAGTAGATTTGTAATTCCACGGCATTTTAAGTACCTAAAATAGAAAACATATTTTTTTTAAACAAGCACCTTTTTACATGCAGACATAAATTCTTTTAAAACCTTACAAGCTAGAACTAGAATCAAACTAGGAGTTAGTAACATAACAGTAGAAATAGCTTGAATCTTTTGAACTACCAGTAAACTACATAAGCGTAGCCGTTTTTGAATTGGTAGTCATAACCAAGTAACATAAAAAGTCATTTAAAGCTGCGTTCATATTTGAGACATTTCAATGGACCGCACACCGTGTTCGCGATAAATATCCACGCGTATTTGTCGCATAAACAGTAATAGGTAATCTAAAGTCACACGGCTAATCCTTCCGAGGCCTTAGAAAAATACACAGACATTCCTGTCATTGTCACGGAGGATTGTTTGTTAAAATGTCACGCATGTGAACGCAGCTCTAACAGTAACAAAACCATTCAAAAAGCTACGCGTGTGCTCATCATCATCATTGTTACCATCACAACCATTCCACCTTTACCCACTAAACATTTAGCCCACCTATCCTCTAAGACTGTTGTCTTGCTAGACCAAGTAGTAACGCTAGCTTACCACCAGGCGGTGCCCCTCTCTCGTGTTGTTCGACGCCTCCACCGCCTTTCGAAGAAGCTCCACCTCCCAGGACAAGTCGCACGAACTCTTCATCAACGACGTCGTCAAGTGCGTCTGGTAGACGTAGAGGCGCGTCCAGTGCGGCGAGTGTGATGACGACGTCTTCCGCGTCGTCTTTGGCGTTGACGCCGGCTGCGTTAAGCAGTGCGCGCAGTAATGATGCCAGGTAACAATATTTGACGTAAACTTTTTTCAGAACATAGCTAGACTTGGTAGGCAGTGTCAAGTGGCTGCTGTCATTCATCTATCATACAAAAACATCAATGACCGAGCCAAGAACATTACTCCTCATTAATCAGATTTAATTATTGGTGATCACAGTATTTTGTTAGCCAGATACTGAGCCTGGTGTGCCCTTGCTTGCTGTCCTAAACTGCCTCGGTTGACAATTTCACGAAGGCCAGCTTTTCAAAGAAGTGTCGATGCGACATATTTTGTTTAGGTACATTAAATATGTCACATGAGAGACAGTCACGCATGAGTGCCAGAAACGACGGTCTACTAAGCCAAAATTTTGCAAGATCTTGCTGTTGTATATTCGATATTTTTCCCTATTTGCTCGTTCTTTCGTGGTCTACTTATGGATGCCACTGCTGAGCGTGGGGTCTTGGGTTCGATTCCCGGGTCGGGCAACGTGTTATTGGGAATTTCTTAGTACGGAATTTCCCCCGTGCCTCGGAAAGCAAGTTAAGCCGTTGGTCCTGCGCCTGATCTCTCTCCGGTCGTGTCGGATTGCCTTCCCATCGGACAATGAGACTGAGGGAAGAGAGAGTGCACCTGTGTCTGCGCACACACTTGTGCGCTATAATATCTCCCGCGCCGAAGGCTGGTTCATGGTCTCCGCAGAGATTGGTCAGAAATTAAGTCTGGAGGACTTAAAGATGTGCATGTGTTTTCCAGTGTGTGCTGGACGCCGCCTGCGTCTGTTGAGGGTTCCACTCCGACGTGGACGGAGGGCACGCCTAGCTTTACCGAGTCCAGTAGTAGTGAACAAGGTACGTCATCATTTACATGTTAATTTTTCGAGTCCTACCGACGACGTATAATACATTAGTCGAGGTAAATCAAAAAGATCAGAATTACTGTTAATGAATAAAATAAAAAATTTCGCTGAAGAAAGATATTATTTTCCTGCAGAAAAAGACCTCATAACAATATTAACGATTATGTAATATTACCTGATAATACTATTTCTTGTGAGAGCACGTAACGCCCAACCAAGAATCAAGCAACGGGATTATATAAACATCTATACTTTCAAAGTAATTTCTTGAAGACTTATTCTAAGCCATAAGCACAAAAAAAAGGAACTTCATAATAAAGAAAGTAAAGAAAAACATATTTATTGAGCAAAAAATAAGCACAAGCTTACATTTGTGACTGGTCTATTCCACAGGCTACCCAATAACGCCAGCTCGCGGCGCCACGCCGTGCGACTCGCGCGAGGGGCGCCGCTCCCCGCGCCCCCCGGCGCCGCCCGCACGCGTCCTCCCTCCCACCACTATCAACTGCCTGACCAGTGAAGTGGTGAGTGATTCATACGCTGTCTGATTGATTCAAAGCTAGGTGATTGGTTCAATTTTGGAGAGACGGTTTGATTGATTCATTGGTTCGAGAATTTTAGTTGATTGCTTCATCTTGAAATAGATGTTTGATTTTAGATAATTGTATTTAATTGAGTTGCAGTATAATCACCTCTGCTATTTCAATTTCGACGTATAAAAAAAATATCTTTGAATTTTTTATCAAACGTCTCTTCGAAATTTTGGTACTTTTGACTAATTTATTAGAAGGAACGGGTAAGTAAATAATGTCACATGATTTGGTAAAGGATTTAATATACTAACCACACTGACAAGCATTTTACACGCTGCAGCTTCTATCCGATGCGAAAATGAACGATAAAAAATTAAAATTAATTTTGTACCGAACTTTGACGGGTGACACTACCATGCACCCAGGTTATCCTATATTTCGTTATATTAAAGATATAGTAATTTTGTGGTTTTAAAAGCAGACAAAAGTAACATTCAGTTTATTTTTTTTTAATCTCAAATACAGGTTGGATATTTTTTGTCGTTTATTTTAAGTTTTTAACTCATACATGTGTTGTCAGAAATTGTTTGTTTTTTTTTTTTGTTTTATATTACAAATGATTTCAATTTATTCGTGGTAAGTAAACCGAGCAGAAGTCCGAAATAACTTTCTCACAATAATTTACACCAATAATTTAACTGAATTCGATGATGTTATTTTTCTGCTAACAATTTCTGGAACAAGACAAATGCCTACATACGAGCGTTATATTCTTATATGTATACTATGCATACTTTATTTTTTATATTTATAAAGCGCATACGCCATATTAATGAATGCCCTTTTTCTTTGGACGCTGCTTACGGTGGGTTCTAGTTGCATCTTAAAGAGAGAGTAGAAAAGGATTACAAATGATTAATATATCAATAAACATATTTATAAACGCTTATAACTCTGTTTTTACGACGCTAGCTTTTTAGGAACATTTTTTGTCATGGCAATCTCAATATTTAATAAACACAAAATTGGGTGCTTCCATTTTAAGGAATGCGTAATAATAAATAATGCTTTTTGGAAAAAAAATGGCGCAGGAATGTCTATTTTTTTTTTAATAAAATTAAGCAATAATAATCGTTGCGTGAATATCGGCTGGTGTAACTTAATTTTAAACTAAGTGTTGCAATTGTCTTGTTGAAAAAAATATCGTAAAATGAAACGCTAGTTGATGTATGTTGTGCCGTGTGCGCCGTTTTCGAAATGTTTAATAATTGCCAAAAAGAACGGACCCATTTTTTTGAAACAAAAAATGTTTTTAGACTATGTAACTTAGCTATTGTGTAGTAAGTAATAATTTTAATATAATTTTTGTACTTTGGGACTTATTTGATAGTTATATACTTAGATAAAAAATTCTGAAAAAATAAAGTAGGTGAAAGCTTTTTTAAATTATATTTTGTTAAGTTCTTTAAAAACCTCGATTTTTTGGCTAAATAAAATAGTAACAACAGTCTTTTAACTGTACCAATTTCTGTAAAAAAACTAATTTCAACCTATTAAATAAGTCCCAAAATAAAGGTTTCGACTGACTTCATCTAATCATAATCAGCAATCGACTGATCTCGGCATATTAGTGGAGTTAGAGATAAACAGGGTGTTATGATGAAACAAGTATTTGTGTGAATAACGTGAATATACGAATATCTATATAACACAACTTTGCACACCCTGTATTTGAATACCGGCTTACTACCGCTCAACGATGATTTTTTTTTTCAATTTAATCAGTTGTCGTATGTCATATACAATACGACAGTCGATTAAATTTGTCAAGAAACAGACGCACATAAAAAATATGGCTAAAAAGACATTCGTTGAAATATCGATCTCTTTCTCTTTTTTTTTTTTCAATGACTAATAAATTAATGCGTTATAAAATCCTAACATCCATTCAACTCAAACAAAGCCGGTATTTCCCGTAGTTATTTCGACAACTGATAGTCTAACAATTTAGTTTTTTTGTAATTTTATGATCAGACAGTATGCGCGTCCAGTCGTTCGTAAGAAGTCATATCAATTCGTTGCTAAAGTACAAAATTAAAAAGACGATTGAAAACAGAACTTCCTTTTTTGAAAAATAACTGCCACGAGATCCAGTGTTGCCAACACTAAGTCGACCAAAGCTACCACTTTCGTATTTCTAACTTCCGTATAAATGTATTGCTAATAATAAAATAAAGGTTGTCAGTTAACAAAAGCTATTCGCTTTTGAAATAAATATAATCCGCTTTCATGTGAGTGTAATAATATTTATGAAACTGTATGAGATCTGTAAGTATTTTTATCGAAAAATAAAGTTATAAAATATTAATGTTAATACATTTCCGACGGCTTAAAAAAGTTACGATTTATTTGATCATAAAGCTTATAGGCAAGGCTCAGGTCAAATGCATTATCTATATTTAAAAAAAAAATCGCAATAATACTGTATCTTAATCGAAAATAAAACAAAATTATAGTTATACAACTGACCATTTTAATGTGTAGAATAGATTTGTTCGTTATAATCAAATATTGTAAAAGTGCTTACAGATCAAAAAACTAAATTATACCCTTTTTGTAAGTGGTGACCTTTCCTTGATAAGAATTAATTAAAAAATAATTAAAAATAAATGTGTTCATTGTAGGATCACTGGTACAGTACAAATTGTATATCGATTAGTGTAGTAATATTTCAATTTAAATACACCTAATTTAATGTTAAAATTTACTAAAATTCGTTACTTACGCTGTGGTGTTAATTTTAGTAGGACATAAATATGTGATATTCACATATTTTTATTAGAAATTCAACAATTTAAGAAAAAGGTAACGTTTTCTCTTCCAAATCCATTCAAGGTTAATAAATGCTGAAATATTTCCGTAAGAATGTAAGATATATAGATTGAGATGACAAATACACTAAGATTACAAAACTGTGCTACTTCAATGTTCATAAATACATGAATTGAATTGAATTCAATATGCGATGGCAACGTACCTAAGGGTAATTACATAAAGATGCCTCACTGCCATACCTCGCGGTCGCGATTTAGCTCGCTACCTCGATTTCATCTCCATGTAAAACAAATGCATGCTAATAGGCGCCCACGCACATGCCCAAGGATACCTCACTGTGATACATAGCGGAGCGGACTGCTTGGGGGTTTACCTCGATGCTTGGCATACATGGAGGTGACATTGAGGTTCCGAGCTAAACCGTGACCGCGAGATATCGCAGCGAGGCATCTTCGGCATGTAATTACCCGTAGATGCCTGTAGTATTACAGATGTTCATTGACGTCGGTGACAACCTCAGGCTATCAGGTTGACCCCCTGCTTGATTGAATAACAAAAAAACATCGAGTTTACAATAAAATAAAAGAGTAAATATATTGAACGAGGCTTATGATGGTATAGATTACCCTTTTATGAAGTCTTATTAACGATTGCAATTTGGACCTTATGACAATGTCATAAAAGTAACAGGATTTCGTGAAATGGCATGACTGTAGTAAAAAATACAGATCAAACAAATTTTTCTCCACTGGTCACCCTTACAAAAACGTAGTCTGGTGTGTATAAACTGTTACGTTTCTCGTCGTTGTTACTATATATCAATATAATGTATATTTTGTTGTTGTTAACTATTTAAAACGACCGACATGTAGAATAAACTTTGAGAAAAAATTGACTGAATATTTTTAATCCTTTTCATGACCGTACTTATGCAAGACGACATATCGAGGTATAATTTCCAGTATCCTACGTCTGCTTCGTTGGTCTAGTGGTCGCAAGCGCTACTGCTGAGCATGAGGTGCTGGGTTCGATACCCAGGTCGCGCAATGTATTTATCCATCTGGAATTACTCAGTAGCAGTCCGGAGCCTGTTATTGTGCACGTTTGATGACAATAAGCTCGCCCCCTATAACATGGGACTTAAATATAACCGTCGAAATGTGGGTGCATTATATAGGTACACCTCTGTGCAACCCTTCGAGGATTACAGGCGTGATGTTATGTTATGTAAGCTTACTTTATACTAGAAATGTGTAGCTTGATATTTTGTCGTGTGTACAGTCAGTTACTGCATTATCTGACCCACCTTTACATAAATGGTTGAGATTTTTTAGAACACGAATCGATAGAAGTTTATAATTATTTTATATTTTATTTACTTTACTCAAATAAATAAAATATAAAAGAATTATAAAATTATATCGATTCGTATTCTAAAAAATCTCAACCATTTCTGCAAAGGTGGGTCAGCTAACTGACTGTACTACATTATAAGCAAAAAGTATTGCATTTCTTCATTACTTTAAACACAAAATTAGTTGAAAAAGGCATTCAAAATTTTATTTTATTTTTATTTTATTTTATTTACAATAAAATAAAATACACAATATGGTTTTTTTTTACTTACCATAAATTAGATTTTGGGCGCATTTTATAACAATACTCTAATACTGTCATAGAATAAACATTCACTACAGATCATTTTATAGCAACCTTTTTCAAATAACCGTAGCTAAATTAATCTTAAATATTTATTTGGCAGTAGTTACTCTAAATCATATTGTAATTAGGAAATTAAACATTTTAGTCGGGTTAGTTAATTTTGACAGTTGAATTATTTCACTCCAATTATTGTTAGAGAAAAACGTACTAATAATAGTGAACATATTATACTTAGTTGCCTGTTCTAAAATTTCTACCATTTAGTCTTACCATCATTTGAAAATACTACTAAAATAGAAATCATGCTTAAAGCTTACCTATGGCTGGCTTAAAGCGGACATTTTTAAACTTAGTTTAATATGGATATCTGCTTGCAAAAGGTAAGAATTTTATACTGTATGATATTATAAGTATGGTTTAAAAGTCGTGGGTGAATTATAATTAACAGAAAATATTCTTAGAAAAATAATTTAAATGATCTACTTCTTCTCTTGTATATTCTCGGTCACCAAGCTGGGTGCGTCAGACTCAAAAACATTAACTTTCACCCGAGGACGCTATGGAAATTCACCTCGAAATATGACATGATTTTTATTTGAAGTCTCTTTTCTATAATTTCCCTACGACTTAACTAACATGGAATTAACATAAATTAAAATTCTAGTATGTATTTTAGTGTAATAAGGTATCAATGATAATACTAAAATGGGTGCACCAGAGTGCCTCGTTGTTATTGCACAAATATACAGGGTCAAATTGAATTAGCTAGCTAAACTCCGTAGACAATATCAGTACCGATATCTAAAACAAAAACGAAGTTAATTTGACTACTTTTTTTGTGAGGTCATAGACCGAAGTTAGTTTAGTCACTAAAAACATTTTTTTTTTATGTATACTTCACAGAAGTTTAGATATCGAAACCCATCATGTCTGTAGAGTTTCGCAAACTAATTTAATTTGACCCTGTATATAAGGCCCCATCAAAGTAATAGAGTACCTACCGTTCAATGAACTTAATAAATCATCATCATCTAATATATTTGTGGTCGGTGCAGCATGTCTTCTTCCATATAACATGAACTGTGATCTCAGAATGAATTAATCATCACTATTCTAAAATATAAGTATTCCCTTAACCCAATTTTAAACTTCCACTTTTGTTTCATACTTCTCTATTAGTCGTCATCACGATAGTTCCCTTTCTACCCAAATCATCTTGCACACAGTCCTTCCATCGTTTCTTTGGTCTTCCCCTATGCTTATAGTTCAGAATGAATTAATACAGTTTATAATTAAGTGAAAAAAATAAAGTCAAATTGGCAAGTCGCATTGAACTCAATGCATAAAATGGAACAAACATTTTGATGGGCCTTTAAATAAAAAACAAACCATTTTAAGAAGTCGTAAGAGTAATAATGACTACACAAACTGATTATAACTTTTGATAACAGGTGGAAATTACGCACTTAAGATCTGAAACATCAAGAATAACAATATCAAGTTATGAAATACACACAGATGCAGACGACGAGGAACCGTGTTAGATTATTGTATAAAGTAGCTATTTTTGTAAGTTTAATGCAATATAATTCGATGAAATCATGGAAAAAAGAAATGATACTTTGAAAAAAGATTAGGGCGATTTTCTCCGATGAATCCGAATGCGATCTGGTGCCGTATTATGACGGTCTAATGCCATCATGATGCCAGAATAAGAGTAAGACGGAGCTATATACCGATAGCAACATCCCTTTTTCGCATTGTAATCATGATGGCATTAATCCAGCACATCTAAACCGGATTCAAGAACTGTCAGTGTCAGTACTGTTGTAGTATTTTGTGCTGATCGTGTTCAGTTTCATTGGTGGTGGTTGGCCCTTAGAGAGGTACGAAACTTTTTTTACAACTGAAATTATATTGCAATAAATTAATACAATAAAACCTATTTATCCTTGCTATTAAAATGTAACTGTTACGAAGCTTAGTGTAAACGTTGAAATCTGTATTTTATAATTGGTGCTTTACCAATAAAATATGGCTTTACTGGAGATCAAAAAATGGTAAATGTACTTAAATGAATCTCTTTTGTCGTAGTAAAACGTAATATGGCAACTACTGAGTCCACAATACCTAAGATCTACTTTAATCATAGTTTTCTGAAAGTCTATGCTACCTTTAAAATAAAATGAATATTACGGTCTCCAGGTACTATAAAAAGCCAACTTAAAACTTTTCATGAAACCCCATGTAGCCAAATGTTCTGAAGAAGCATATTTAATGTTGCCATCTTTATAGTAATTGTATCAATAAAATTATATTAATCGATATATTATTATTAGGATAAGAATCTACCCACTGCCATTGTTGTTAATTTTAATATTATAGAGGGCAGTTTATGAATGGCACTCTTATTATTTGAAAAAACTGTAGTAATCCGGTACGACGGCTGATTAATAACACAGTGAACGAATACTACAGTCGGTTTAGTAAAATAAAAGGCTTCTTTTAATAATTAAATCTCAATTATGACTAAACAAATGAATTATAAAATTATTTAAACGAATTTATACACTTAATAGCGAAATAAAATATAAAATCGATTTTAAAAAATAAGGTGCCGTTCATAAATAGGTGCAGAAACATTACTGTTTACTCTGTACGTATTATGGTGTATAGCTCCAAATCAGTATTTTTAATCTCATATTTTGGGCAACTATATTTTCTTGCCTATATGGTCATATAATACACTAGGCAGCTGATCTGTTAGCCGATAATAAGTAATCTCTTTTTTTTATTATGTATGATGTGTCTAATCACATTGTAACACCCAAAATCAATCTGCCTTTTCCCAACTATGTTGGGGTCGGCTTCCAGTCTAACCGGATGCAGCTGAATATCAGCATTTTATATGGAGCAACTGCGTTTCTGACCTCCACAACCCGGTTACTGGGTAACACAATACGCTGTAAAAGCCAAGTATAATAATTATCGTCATTATTGTCTCACTGCAGGCCAATTATGCCTCTTCCCATAAAGAGAAGAAACGACCATTGATCACCACGGTTGCTTAAGGCGCTACCTCGAAAACCTACTAAGCGAGCGAAAGCGCTGCAATTACTTTTGAAACTCAAAAGAAGAGTGATGGCTATAGTGTGCGTGCGCTCGGAATAAAACGACGTATGTGCCAAAACGAATTTATTTTTATTTTTCTTTTATTGTACTTGTATCTACTATTATATAAATTGGTTTCGAAGCCAGGTTGCCAGTGTGTTTAGCTATACTTAATTTAGTTTATTTTGGTATGTTGGTTTTGTAAGAAGTTAAGTTATTTTAGAAAACTGTTATAATGTTCTATTAACTTTTATAATCATCAAAAAGGGATGAATTTAGAGGCTCTTGCTCACAGAAACATTGTTAGATTTCTAACCTTTAAATGGAGCCATTATTCCTCTGATTTATTAAAGTCTGAGCCAATGACTGATAACTGTGTGTTGTCAATATGTTTTCGAACAAACACCTAATTTCTAAAAGCGTTATCAAGTCTGCAGTGTTATTGGACTGATATAACCATCAATCTGCCTAGCCTTTTCCCAACTATGGTGGGGTCGGCTTCCAGTCTAACTAGATACAGCTGAATACCAGTATTTTACATGGAGCGACTGCCTATCTTACCTCCACTACCCAGTTACTGGGTAACACGATAACTCTTGGTAAGACTGGTTGTCAGATTTTTGGGCTTCTGACTACCCGTAACGACTGTCAATGATCTACAAATGACAGCTGGGGTCAAAGGCTTAACGTGCTTTTCGAGGCACGGAGGGGTATGTAAAGATGGTCTTGGTCACCCATCCACGGATCAACCGCGGCAAGCGTAGGTTAACCTGATCGATCGACCCATGCGGCTGTTAATACTTAGCCACTGACCCCTGACGGATATAACATCAACCAAAAATATCTTGTCATTAGATTTGACAACAGTTTAAATTGAGTAGGTTTTCAGACAAAGGGTGCAAACGTTGGTCATCAACTAATTGTTATGTCACTTTTAAGGGGATAATTATTTATTAAATAATCCATTTGATGTATAAAAAATTAATTCATACAAATGATTGAATCTGAATTTTATCTTTTTTTTCCCAAGTTCGTCTGCTATTATGTTTTACCTTTTATTTTCATTTTTATTTCTTTTGATCGACTGATTATCTTAGATCTGATTTTTTTATTATTTTAACTTATACAATGAAATCGGTTTTTACAAATCAATGATAAGCTATGATACAAAAACGGTATCATTCTTTTAATTTTTAAGTAGACCAATCTTATTTTATCTTTAGTAAATTATTATAATCATGCTCATTTTACTTATTTCTTTTAAAGTTTGCGTATTAATATTTTTATTATTCTGAAAATATCATTGAAATAAAATAATTAACGCAGTAGGTATATTTAATATTTTTTTAGGGCTGATTTTTCAATCGACAGATAATTTTTATTCTTAGAATGAATTTGACGTCTGACTGATTTTGTATGGAAAAACTGTCAAAAATTCAAAACCATTCCTCGGATAAAATTATCTGGCGTTGGAAAAATCAGCCCTTACATAAATATATGGTACAAAATATATAAACATATTTGGTGGAATAGGTATGTTGTTTTGAAGCGCATATATTTTGTAGGTAGTTGTGGCAATGTCTAAATGTTATTGTGGGTTTAAATGTACGATATGAACGTTTCTAAACTAAATAAATAAAAACTTTTGTTTTCAATAACTTTTAACCGAAAGGCAACGTTAGTCCTTTTAAACAAAACGGATTCAATACAGCGCGATAATTGCTGAACACACTAATAGTAACAATGGCTTTCAATTGACAGTTCAACAACATTCAATCCGTTATTACGTTATTGAGCAGACAAATATTTCGAACATAGCGTCGCTAACCTAACTCACTCACGTATCTGATATTTTGGTCTAAGCCGACCTAACTGTAGTACTATGCGCGCCAACTAAGAATAGTACTGTCAAGACGCCATTTTGTTCTGCAATACTCTCGAACTTCATTAACAAAGCGTAAGGTGTGCAAAAAAATAACTAAAGAAAAATTATAAATTCAGTTTAATTTTTGTTCACTTTTTTGGTATTTCTAATCAATTTTACGCCAAATTAATTATACATGAGTAGGATTTGGGATAGGAGCAAAATGGCGACATATTAGGGTGACCAGTAGCATTTCGTGAAGTTAATTAGATATAGGTGAATTATTTTTTAACAGATATTACAGCATCTTATTGTCGACATTCTTGTCTTCACTGGTAGGAATGGAAGCTGAGCGTGAATGATTGTGATAATGATTTTCCATATATTATTAATTTATCCAAAATTATCTATTTATGGAATTCAAGAATATCATTTTATAAAAATTAATTTAAATAATAATAAAATCTATGAATAAAAAAATATAACTTTTATTTTTAATTTTTTTTTTGCTGTCAGTACTAATTTGACAGTTATCGTGTGAAGTTGGCAGCAAGCGCGATCCTATTCTTAGTTGGCTCGCATAGTAATTTCATACATTTTCCAAGTCGAATCTGATATCTGATCATGTATTCCGAACAAAATACAAAAAAAAACATCTCACGAAGTGACGTATCTGTTAAAATATTTATTATTAAAACAATATTAACACGATAACTAGTAATACCAATATAAAGATCTTAATCAGAACTACACACGTGCTCAATATTTTGTATCAATAGAATTTACATAGGTACCTAACCCTCAACTGCAAATAGCTTGCCCTGTAAAATATGCTTTGAATCAGTTACGTCAGTTAGTTAGATTAGCGACAATATGACGCAATAGATTGGCAATATCCTTCAAAACGATTCAGATTGTGATTGATAGCGTGTCACGCAATTAAGGTGCTGATCACTTAAGACAGACTCCTGTCACGCGCTTTCTAGAAACTAGGATGAAAATATTTCATTTTATGAGGTCAAATGGAACATAAATTTTACTTTCCACGCATTTCTACCCGAATATGTTATAAATATTTTAAAATCTAATAAAGCCATATCTGCATAGACTAGCCACAAATTATGCACGGTCACACAATACACTTTCACATGCTAAATACATTCATATCTTAGTGCTTGTCCAGAGTGAGTGGCAAACTCAGGTGTTGAACCGGCGTCCTCATTTGTGACATTTCAACAGACAATTCTCCGTGACAACTAACGGAACTAGTTGGCCGCTGAGATGGGGACAGGGGTGAGGCGGCGGTTCGCAACGCACGTACTGAGTTATGCGGTACCGCCCCTCCGTCCCACCGCTCACATACCTAAGGCGCGGCCAAATAGTTCCGCGCGGACTATAGCTATAATATTTTTATCACTCGAAGCGACGCGCGATTTACTTGTAGTTACCAAGTGTACAAACACGCTGTGAATGTGTGCGTGAAGACGCCATTGTGTCGGATGGCACCGAGAGCTCCTGCGCTTAGACTACAGAACGCCACCTCCTACGATCATTACATGATGTAAGGATCGTCGCAGGTGGTTCTGTGCGTTTTGTGGTATCTGCTTACCCTTATGGGAAGAACGCGTGAGTTTATCTATGCATGTGTACACTTTGATATATCGGCGCGTCGTGCGTACCTAAAGTCTTAAACTTATGTTTCAAATTAATATTATTTCAAGTTAAACAAATATAAGCTTTATTTTAATTGTAATTATGTTGATTTCAGAGTGACTGGCATTATTGAAAAAGTTATAAAAATATTTGAAATTGTAGCGTAAACTGAACTTTATTGTGTAGGATTTAAAGTTATTTTTCCATAAACTCATATTTGTTTACATTTCTGTCAAATCGCGAATGCTGATTAGTCACTCTGGACGAGGCCTTAGCTAGTCTTAACGTTTGCAATAAAGAAAGTCAACTGTACCTTTGATATTTTGAATGTCTTACACTTTCAAACAAGGCAATAAAAAAAGGTATGAAATGCTCTGTCATTGCCCGTTTACGATTCTCCAGTTAAATATAGTTTCAGTTTTATTAAAGAGGTTTCTAATACGCATTGCTACACATCAAGCTATACATAACCAGTATAAGCTGACTTCTGATTGTACGAAAAACTTCATATTATGGTCAACTAAAACTGGAAATATTGCTTAATGTGTTGTCGTGTGTACCTTATAGGGTAACTCATGTAAGAATGTACTGTGTGATCGTATTGCCTTGCAAATTGTACTGTACAGTACTCGAGCTCAGTGCAACTTAGGCTAGATTTGAGTGTTCCTGTCTATAGATGGGCAATCCACCGGATTTAAACCCGGTGCTTTTGGTAAACACCCAGAAAATTGGGTTTACCAAAAGCACCGGGTGGGCTCAACAAATGAAGAAATATGAATTCAGATTTTGATACAGATTATTCAGTTCCGTAACTTCAGTTCTGGGGGTCTACTCCCTAAGCACGAAGTCCGTCGCTTCGGGCTTCGTTACGGGCGTTTCCTACTCCCTATGACCTACGAACGGATGAATCGTTCGGGGCCCGAGCGACGAATGAATGACAACGCGATTTGACTGTTGTCCCTACTCCCGATGTGTTTTTGCCCGTCCGAACAGTTGAACATGACACTGGTTTTGACGGATATTACGTCAGTTGATACGACATCAAAATAGTTCTCGTGCTATCGACGAAAGTTACTAAAATAAAATAATTTCAAACTATGGCTGCTTTTTTAATGATTGAAGAAGCTTTACAGGAAGAGCGGAGGCAACGTCGATATTATTTACGCCAAAACTTTAGGTTGGCGAGTATTCCCGACGTTGAGTTTATAGGGAACTATAGGCTCACTCGGGAGTTATTCGAAGACGTATGTGCGGATTTAATACCTCTTTTGCTTCAACACATACGCCGACGTGGTGTTGATCCAAGAATGAAAGTAAGGACATATTAAAGTTTCTGCAACTTATTGAGCTGTATTACCAATCCGTCCCCACCCATTTACTGTGGTCTTTGTTTACTTTTGGATCCTCACTCTTTGCCACTGCTCGACGGACTCAGTGCAACTTCCCAACTCAGTGCAACTTCCCATTGAGTTAAGGGAGTTGCACAGGTTTTCCCACAGCCATTTTGAGCGAACTCTCCCGTCGGCACCCCTCAATAATCCGCGAGCCAATTCTTTGTTCTCACCCATAAAATCGAGAAGGGCCTCAATTTGCCAGTGAGTTGCTGCAGCGGTTGGGGACATTTTACACAATTAACCATGGAATGGAAAGCTAATTAGAATACAGAAAACTTCCCGGCTGACAAAGTATATGAACTTTTTTAAAGTCACTTCTTTAAATGCATAGCATCAACATCGTACCTACTATACCCATAGAAAAACCCGTGCTATACTTTGACATTTCATTTGAAAATTTCCTTCAAAAAGTAAACAGGCAAAGGTATCAACAGGATGATGCCGGTTTCCGGACAAAAATGGCAAAAATAATTCAATTCTATATTTAAGACATAATAAAAAGTATATTTTAAAATATGTTGTCAATTTCTAACGACAAAAGTATTAATTTTTGTTTAATAAGCTAAAAAACTACAAAATAAGTAAACCGGTAATCGACCGGTAAAATAACGCAACTCTAGCGCCATGCGTCCTTCGTTCACGAATATTGTCTATGATTCCGTTTGAAACTGATGAATCCGAAATCGTTAGGGAGTAGGGTTCAGTCCGACGTATCGGGATACTGTCGGACGGGCCGTTCACTTCGTTGACGGACTTAGGGAGTAGACCCCCTGTTCAGTAACTTTTGGAGGCACATGTACATGTATGAATAAGTGTCGTTTTACAATGATTACTTATAATATTTAAATAAATTGTCTAATCTATATTAGACAATAAAAATGTAAGTATCCGGTTTATGAAGAAATCTATATAAGTTGCTACGAATTATTCATAACATGTACGGTTATTTCATGCAAAAATAAACTTCTACATGTTACAACTGCTATCATTTTAATATCCATAAAAATCAATGTTTTATTATTTACAAAATAATTAAGGCTAAGTATTTTTTTTTTCAAATGTCAAAGCCTATTTTAACGAACATACGACATTTGATTAATTAATCAGTAAGTACTACATTTGATTAATTAATTTAAATTGGATAAAGGTCTTATCCATTTCAGTTATTCCACCGATGTAAACAATGTTTAATAGAATTACGATAGCTGTCATCACATTTAACTTACTTTTAACATCCGAATTTAATGGAATATTAACTATAGATCTGACTTTAGGGTTTTTTTTAATTGAGATCTGCGAATAAAATCTATGCCAATGAATTTTGCGTCTGTCGCAATACATTTTTATTCCCTCACAGAGAGGAGGCCTGTGTCCCTGCAGTGGGAACATTATAGGCTGATTATATTATATTATTTATTTTTTAAATAGTAAAATGTAATCATGTATATAGTTTTTTTTTTCTTATCAGTCATATAATTCATATCCATACTAATATTATAAATGCGAAAGTGTGTCTGTCTGTCTGTCTGTTACCTCTTCACGCTTAAACCGCTGAACCGATTTCGATGAAATTTGGTATAGAAATAGTTTGAGTCCCGGGAAAGGACATAGGATAGTTTTGTCCCTATATTCCCACGGGATCGAAACTTATGCGAGTGAACCCGCGAGGCGCTGCTAGTACATACATGAATTACAGACCTGATTATTTTGTTTTACTTATGTCATATAATAAAATAAGCTAAAACTGATTATATTATAATTGTTGTTATGGTATAATGTAAATGTAAAAAACTTTTGTACCTATCTCGTTGAAGTTTGCTAGTGCTGTACCTACCATGTTTATCGATAAATGTATTTGTATTAATATTGTGTACTTATCTGTATATCGCGAGAGATATTTGAATTAAATGCGTATTTCCAATATGTGATTTTTTATTTACCTCAATAACCCTAGCAGTTCAAGGAAAGCAGAGAAAAGTGCAACTATTAAAACATAATAAAAAAAAAAACAATTTATTTTATGTGATAAAAAGAAAAACGTTAGCAAAACCTGAAAGGCACTACACTATTGGCTACAAAACCAATTAAATAATACACTTCGTGCCTTAGAATTCCATCAACAATTTCTTCAGAAAGATTACACTTCGATCTATTCTGTAAAAATCTCACCTAATCTGTAGCATTATCATCATCTGCCTAGCCTTTTCCCAACTATGTTGGGGTCGGCTTCCAGTCTAACTGGATACAGCTGAACACCAGTATTTTACATGGAGCGACTGCCTATCTGACCTCCACAACCCACATACTGGGTAATACGATACCCCTTAGTAAGACTAGGCTCCCCTAATCTCTGGCTTCGGCCCTTTATCACCAATCTTTACAATTCTACAAAATTGTCTAACACAGAAATTACTTTTTATTTTATGAGTTACATTATTGTTATCCTGTCACTACAATTTATATATTTGTAAGGTTTTCGCTTACATTTAGGTATGTAGGTTAGAGTTTTGTGGTACACGCACTTATAATGTAAATTGTAAAGTTTTGTGGTATTAGGGCCCAGATCAAATAACAGTAGTGCTATTCTGTAAAAATGTCACCGTAACAACTTGGGTGAAGTGAGCTGTCATTAGTGTCAATCCCTAGCATCTGCGGTGTTATTCTGTAAAAAGATCATCGTGATATCTTAGGTGAAGTGAGCTTACAGTGAGCTGTCATTTCACCTGATGCTAGGGATTGACACTATTGACAACTCACTTCATCTATGTTTTCACGATGAGATTTTTACAGAATAGCATTACAGATGGAATGACAACTCACTTCACCTAAGTTATTACGGTGAGATTTTTACAGAATAGACCAGCAAGTTTTTAAAGAACCCACAATTTTACGTTATGGCACAATTTATTATGGTTACACTGAATGAAAATTCTACAGGTATACACTTCAGTTCACAGATATAGGTACTCTGGACTCAATCTTTGGGCACAAATGTCTACTATTGTACACATTTATTCGGCACTTGTCTTTTTGTGTTAACCACTGGTGGTTGGTTATCTAAGGTAAGCAGGGTGTGTTTATGTTGCATGTTTTTGTTTATGTACCTACTGCCTTCATACAATTTACAGTGCATAAAAAGAATTGTGTGGACATATCTAAGATGTGGTACAGACCATCAAAGTGAACATCTTTCCCCATGAGACCAACATCGTAATTACGAACAAATAATCGGCCGTACCATACAAATCTTCAATACCTACTCGACGCAAATGTATGTGACCATTGACTTATACCGGTTGTAATTTTAATCACCGTTTTCCTCTTAAGGGGTCATTGTACTCATCATTATGAATAACTTTTACTATGGGACAAAACCTGAAATCGTAAAAAAAAATCAGCTGTTCCCTAAATTTTGACGAATTATGCGAACATAAATGTAGGGAACAGCTGATTTTTTTTACGGTTTCAGGTTTGGTCCCATAGTAAAAGTTGATCATAATGATGAGTACAATGACCCCTTAAGAAGAAAACGGTGATTAAAATTACCCCCTGTATATTACTGAAATCATTGTATGGGACAGATGATAAATTTTTCGCGATTACGATGTTAGTGCCATTGAGAAAGTTGCTCAGTTTGATGGTCCTTAAACCCCCTTAAATATGACCACACATTTCTTATACGTGTGTAGGTAAACGCTGTATAATTTTTTTTATACTTAATTCAAATGTAATAAATATGTCGACATACTTAGGTATTATGTGGAGTTTTTTTTATTACGGCAAGCCGGGCTTTTTGGCTTGTACAGGTAACGTAACTATTTTGTTATTATATTTATAATTCATTGTCATTTAAGACGATTAGGTATGTTGTTTTGTATTTTTTTTTTGTATGTAACGGTGAGTATAGACTAAAGCTTTTTCTTGTAACAGAGCATCGAGCATTCGCCCTTTTTAAATGTTATCAAATCACACTTCTAACACGACGCTCGATGTTTTGTTACAACCAGGAGGCCTACCACAAGCTCTTAACGCGATCCATTTTAGGACCTAAACTGAACTGTTCTTTTAATTCGTACCATGACGTCAGTTTAACGATTCAATTTAGGCCGTGCCATCTGACAGCGATTGTTCCAAACTGAGTCGCAAGTTTTGGGTTAAAAGTAAATGCCGCTGAGCGTAATGGACGTCACGGTACGACTTTGGGCATTGCAGTTTAGGAACCTAAACTGAAATATCTTGCTTTTGAATCCACCTGATCTTAAAAATCAACGAACGTATTGGTGTAACATTTTATCGAGCAAAGAACACGAGCCTGTGCCTGCAGGTCCGACATTTCAACGTTGAACGCAACGTAGAAAGAAATATTACAGGTGGCCTACCATGATATAATTAAAAACGATTCAAAAACAAGACATTTCAGTTTAGGTTCCTAAACTGCATCGCTTGAGCTACTCTATGGACGTCATGGTACCAAACAAGTATGAATGAAACCCAAACTTGCGACTCAGTTTGGGACAATCGCTGTCAGCAGAATGGCACGGCCTAAAGTGAATCGTTAAACTGACGTCATGGTACGAATTAAAAGAACAGTTCAGTTTAGGTCCTAAAATGGATCGCGTTAAGAGCTTGTGGTAGGCCTCCAGGTCACTCGCCGAGAGCATCGGTGATGTTCGCGTTGTTTCGCACTGATGGCTTTCATGCCATCATTCGCAAAAGGACGGTATCCCTGATCTGCAGAATGCCTGGCAGCCGCAACGTAATCTTAAAGACTGGCTGACAAGGTGTCATCTCCGCTGTGGAAATCCCTTGTTAAATCAATCATTTAATTATAATTTACATTTTAATTTTAATTCTAATTTTTCATTTTAATCTACGTTTTTATTTTCGTTTGTGTAATACTGTGATTTATAATGTACCTAAGTACCTACCTAGAATCCTTGATATCTGAATTAAAATATTTTTATTTTTTATTAATTAAGTACGTCGAACGCAGCGTCGAGCATTCGCAGAAATGTTACACTACATGGAAATGCGCGAAAAAATGCTTTAGTGTATACTCACCATAAGAGGAAGTCTGAAAGTGTAGAACATCTCGTTATTTTCGTGGACATATAGAATATGCTTTTCACTTCTCATGCTCTAAAAGCTCGTCTTTATGTTGTGCGTAGCCGACATAAAGTCGCTTTTTATGTTCTAGTGCATAAAGTATTTTTTTTTTCTCAGACTAAGATCAGGCCCAAGAGCCAGACGCACAATAAAACTTCGCAGATTAAAGTCGTTATTTTATTTCATTTGCTTTAATTTATATCACTTCCGTGTTTTCTATCGTTAATTTAATAAAACCAGATAAAATAGTTGTCATTTATTATTTAAAAACGCAAAGAAACATTTTTATGACTTGGCAGTATGAAGTAGATACCCAAGTCTAATGACACAATCATGTTGAAAATTAAAAAAAAAAACTTAATAAGTTTTGTGGCGGGAATTAGCTATTCTCTTCGTCAATTTTGCAACATTTTTGAACAGTGAAATTACTGTTATATACTTTATGCCTGTTTCATTTTCTCGCAATCGAAGTGAAAAGCAGTGTGTAGGTACCTAACTCGGGCATAAACGAGCTATTTTACCCCTCGACTTAAGAGCCGCTAATGGCTTCTTTCATGCACTAGTTGTACAATGTACTATTATTGTTCATAATAAATGTTTACTTTGTGCTGCTATACTTTAATAAGAACAACTTTATGATTCCAGACTCGGCTGTGAGAAGACTGATGCAGTCCTAACTTCATGCCAAAGGAAACTATCTCTAATGTTATACTACTTAGAGCATTTTATTAAATGCTGCTCCTATACTTAGCATTTATGTTTTAGCTCAATTTTACACTTACTTATACGCAATGATGTATACCAAAAATGATTCTGAAGACTTGTATACGTATACCTAATTATTTTTAATTATTAAGTATTTCAATAAGAATTAATTCATCCTTAAAAGCCTTTGATTATATGTATAATGTCTAGATAGAGCATCAATTGCGCGCAAACGTGTCAAAAAATATCGGCCAACTGTTGGACTGTAAGTTCTTACCCGCCGATTAGTGCCGATCGTACCGCTTTGGTGTCACTACGTATTACGCGCGCTAAGTAATAAACAAATAACAGCGATAAAATGACGGTATGTGCTATTAAACTGTGCCGGAATTATAAAGGAAGGGTAAAAAATACCAAACACATCACATATCATCGATAAGTAACCAAAAAAACGACGTATTTGTTTTTTGTTTTTATATTTACCAAATTACGCCATATTTTATCAGTGTTGCCAGTTTCTTTTTTCTATTCTCCCAACTTAACGTCCTTTTTTTTGTGGGTATATTCGTTGGTTTATGGTTACGTTTATATTATTTAGTTGATGTACTTTTATTATTCGATTTCAAAAAAAGGTGAAGTTTTTCAATTCGTCTGTACTTTTTTATAATAATATAATGTTCGCGTATAACTTTTTTGTTTATGAGCCCATTTTAATGATTATTGTTGCATTGGGTCCAATAAACTGATTTCAAAGGTGCCAAGAGTAATTTTAATAAGATTAATTTATTCCATTCGTATTATCTGTGATCTTTCATTTGAAATCTCCAAATACAAACTGCCTAAAAAGTTAAATATTCTAATTTAATTAACTTAGCTGATTTAATATAACACAACATTCACACACACACAACTGTAATTAAATTAAATAATGTTTTTTATTTATAAATGCAAGTAAATAAAGACACTACTAAAACTGAATAATACTACAAACATACACCTAAAACTGACTTATATTATTTGTATAGTCAATTTTTTTAATATGTGTTTTATGGGAGAATTGTAGTAGCTGGTATCATTATTCACGCACACAGAGACATAGGTGCACAGTGTAAAACACCGCCCGCACGCACACATGTTTGAAATTGTTGGCTCGTTTTCTTTGTTTTGATTGTAGGGCGACGCTCTATCTAGACATTATACACTTCTGGACACATCTATTGGCCCACCTTGTATTTTCAGTTTCGTTTGGTCCTAGCTAAAATTTTATATTAGGTCGAGCAAAAAGTTTTTATGCAGTTTTGAACCTGGCACATTCACAATTTCATTCAATAGTCTTTTTTTGAATTTCGAACACAGAATTTAAAGAAACAAAAGACAATTTGGAGCCTGTTTGTTGATATCAAACAATCGAATACTAAGAAAACTTGGTTTTATTGGTTTACTTGGATTTAATTCTTGAAAAAGTGATTGATATCTTTGGTTTTGCAACAAACATTACTTATTCTTAACATTAAGGTGAGGTTCTATCAATAATCTATGGATACTTCACCTGAAGTCGCCGCCCAAGCTGTGGCACTTATTCAGGCCGGACACAGCCAAAGAAACGTGAGTGCTCAACTTAATTTAAGTCGATCTGCGGTCCGAAATGTTTATCGGAGGTACCTAGAGACTGGCGGCTTTGTTCGTCGCCAAGGAAGGCCACGATCTCGGGTCACAACTGAAAGGCAGGATCGATTCATCGTGACGACCAGCTTGAGAAATCGTCACCTTACCTCCATTGAGATACAAAATCAACTTCGCGACTTCCACGGAGTATCTGTGATGTTCGGAGAAGGTTAAAAGAACGCGATATGGTACCACACAAGCCAGCTAATGGGCCCAAACTAACGCGAGCCCACCGAACAGCGCGCCTTCATTTCGCACGCAGTCATTTAAATTGGACACAGCAAGATTGGAGCCGTGTCCTCTTTTCTGATGAGTCTAAAATTGTGTTACATGGCAATGATGGAAGGAAGAAGGTCTACCGACGTAAGGGAGAGCGTTTCGCACAATGCTGCTTTGAAGAGAGGGTTGCTTATGGCGGTGGTTCATGGACTGTCTGGGGCGGTATATCCGCGAGCGGCAAAACTCAACTTGAGGTGTTACAGGACCACGGCTGCCAACATTAAATGCTGAAAGGTACATTCGTGAGTGCTTAGAACCTCACGTGATACCGTACGCGGACTATGTGGGCCCAAATTTCCTTTTTATGCATGATAATGCAAGAGCCCATGCGGCCGGCATCGTCAGGGAATATGTTCGGGATGTGAACATCACAGTTATGGACTGGCCAGCCAGAAGCCCAGACATGAACCCCATTGAGCACATGTGGGACGAGCTAAAAAGACGTGTTAGGGCTCGCCAGCCAGTTGCCCAGACGATGCAGGAGTTGAAAACTGCCATAGAAGAGGAATGGGAGATGATCCCTCAAAATTTCATAGAGCGGTTGATAAACTCTATGCCTAATCGTATGAGAGCTGTGGTAGATGCCCATGGAGGCAACACGCGTTATTAAATTAAACCTTTATTTGATAAAACATGTTTTTTATTCAAAAATCAATTGCCTTTAACAAGGCGCATATCCGACTTGTTAGGCGTAGCTCCATGTCGTATGGTATTCAGAATTCAAATTTAAAACAATACGATCGAAAAAGATGGTAAAATGTATCAGGTTTAAAACTGCATCAACAGTTTTTGTTCAATCTAGCAATCATATTTCGGTAGGGGCCATCGAAACCTAAACTCTAAGGTGGGCCAATAGATGTGTCCAGAAGTGTATAATCAAAGTTAAAAGCATATTACTGATTACACTATGTTTGGAATATTTTCGTCATTTTCTTTAGTTTTTAAAATGATAAAAAATATAATAGAGTAAGGAAACAGTAGATAGGAATCTGTCCAAAGAACTTTTTACGCGCGTAACCGAGGTATACCTACTGAGTTCAACTAATTCCGTCCATGTCACTTCGTGCATGTCGTTTTACGAACGTGTATACTTAGCGCCACGAAAGATGAGACTTGACCCGCCCCCTCCCCCCCCCCCCCCTCCCGCGCTCTTTCCGCCGCCCCTATGACGCCCGGTTCCGTCCCGCGTTCAGATTCAGACCTCATACCGCTAAAGAGACCTAAATCGTGTACTGCGCATGTCAAACCACGTGGTGTGTCAAGTCTCATCTTTCGTGGCGCGCATTGTACAGACGCCAGCACATCAACCTACCCCAAACTGTCAAATTTTCCCAATCAATCTTGAACCTTATGCTTTAGCAATAAAGTTGAAAATCCATTAAAGAAATCTGACAGATTGTAGTAGGTTGATGTGCTGGCGTCTGTACATACGCGCGTTTCCAGATTGTCTCTCATCGTCATCACACTCGTAAATAGTGTTACTAAAATATAGTAAGCCCGAAATACGCATGCCTGTAACTGTGCTATAACAACCTCTGATTGGTGAATACCATCCTAATTGCATGCCAGCTATTTGCATACTTTTGTGCAAGTTACGTCACGTTTTGTTTGATTTAGTTAGGCATGTGTATTCCGGGCTTAAAGTAGGTAAGTATAAGACATGGATCGATATTCAAGCGATATCGATGTTAAAATGTCAAATTATTAATCCCGAAATTATAATCGAATATTTTATACGAGTTGAATTTAACTTAATATTAGGGGTTTTATTACTTGTTCGGATCGGGAAATTCAAAGCAATTACTGCATAATGTTCGGTTCGTTCGGAAAACTAAATACAGAGCGTTTTTTGACACCCTAATGTCAAATACTGGTGAAAATGACAGATTGTCATGACGTCGGTTATAACATGACGGAAACGTTCTTCTAGGAAACCGTAGCGGAATTAATTAATTAAGCGGTTTTCCATCATTATTTTTGCGGCGGAGTTGTGCTAAGGTCCTCAGACTAATCCCAGTCGCGAATGCGCTTGCACTCGCTGCACATGATGCTGTGTGCGTGCGTTTTCACTCGTTATATAAAGTTACGAAAACGGTGAAGTAAAACATCGTAAAAACACCGGCATGTCCTAGAACCAAAAATTCGAAGGCATGTGTCATCCACCAACCCGCACTAGGCCCGCGTGGTAGATTATAGCGCACCCCCTCTCACCGAGAGGAGGTCTGTGTCACGGCAGTTGGAACATTATAGGCTGATGATGCTATATGGACCAGACCTTCACCTGTCTTTTTAGTGCTATCGAAGTGAACCCACTCCCAACGTAAGCATAATTAAGTGTAGTTGTATAGAAGTATGAGGAACAGGGTATAAAGTTCACTCATACTCTATAGAAAAGGGAGGATCCTCCGACCAGACGGGTGTCGTGTCTGGCGGGGAACTGCCCGAGTCATGTCGGGCCATTGTATCTATGCTAGTTGCGCGGTAAACTCTGCATCTCGCATGCAGGATTTTTCGTGACGTCAGTATGACGCGTTGTTCGCATGTAGCGTTGTAGATACCGCTACAGTTGAATGGTTTACAGAAATACTAGTTGGTAGGTAATTAATGTGTTACTTCGTATGTAGCTCATCGTTACCATCATCAGCGGAAGGCATCTTCTGCTGAACATAGATCCAAGGTAGACTGACGACCTGGTGAAGGTGATGCGAGCAGTGTAGAGCTGGTCGTTGTGGCAATGTTTGGCGGAATGCTATTCACAGCAGAAACCTACAATTAAAAATTTTCTTCGGCTTAATTCTTGATATCGATAAAACTGATCTCACGTTGATCTGAGGTTATTGTAATTGCTAGACCAGCCGGTATATTCAGTAAAAATCTCGTCGTGAAAACTTAGGTGAAGTGAGTTGCCATTCCACAGGGATTATAACTAAATAATATAAACAGCACACTTCAGGCTCACTTCACCTAAGTTTTCATGGTACGAACTACGATGTTTATAGAATAGCCGGCTGATAGCATTCTTAGATAGTAACATCCTTACTAGTTAACGTTGTATAGCGTCTGTATAGTTACACAACGCTTTGCCTTCTTCTTTCGAAAGTCAAATTACTGGAGACTGAAAGAGAGAAATCGGTGTGTAACTATTCATCTGATACAATAGGTACGGTACGTTTATTAATAAGCGAGTTAATGCGTGTCTTTCGTAAGAGTATGAGATCTTTATTTGAAGTAATTATTATGATATCCCTATTGATCTTAAATTTTCTAGTGATTCAATGTAGGTAGCTTCTTTTTTTTTTTTTTTTTTTTTATATAATTTGTACTTATGTATTGTGGATTTATTAAAATATATTTTTACAAAGCTTGTTATTTTCATTTGCGATTCCTACGAATATAAGCCCAAATAAAAGGTGTGAAAAAAAATTTACCGGAAAAGTTTGTCTTGATTGTTTTTACAAGACTGCCCAAAAAAAGGAGTGTTATGTTTTCAGGGTTATGTATGTTTGTGAGTTTTTGTTCCACCATAACTTCTAAACGGCTTAACCGATATCCAATGTACGAGTATGTCGTATCGTTAGAAGCGTTGCGTTATCCCATGTAAAACAGGCTCGTGAAATTTTAAAAAATATATAATGGGGAGCCACGGTTCATGAATAAAAACTTTTTTTTTTTTTTAATATTATGTGGCATGAGTCATTTTGAACCTAACTCTCAACAGTGATGAAACATATGCCATGTGAAAGCCTTTGGTGTAATATTTAATTCATACTGTGGCAGCCAAGTCGAAATTGAGCGCGAACATGGTGTTTTGGGACATTTTAAATACTGAGAAACAGGACGGAGTCGCGTTACGTCCGTTACGCGTAGCCTTCGTTTATGGCCCTATTGTATTCTTGTTGAAGGCGATTTTTTCTCGGATCAGTCGCGTTACAGCCGTTCTACCTAAAAGTACACTCAACGCCAAAAGCGCTTGTGATTAGAAAAAAATCACACCGATCAAAACTTTTTTACAAAAAAAAAACGACCAACTTCAAAAAAAAAAAACACTACAATGTGATAAATAACTAATTTCGGAAGTCGGTGTCAAAAAACGAAAATGCGGAACCAACGACACCGACTTCCGAAATTGAAGTTGTTGTAGTTTTCCCTATAGGTTCATTACAAAACCAACGACAGACAGCATCTGTACGGTACGGCATTAATACTGAAATGAACCTTTTTGGCGCAGCCCTGATAACGGCACAGTTAGCGTCAGAATGGCTGGTTGCCTATGGCAAGCGGCTCTGAAAGTATATTCAAGAATTGCTACCTAATTGCTTATATTTGCTACATTTCTTCAATAATAATGTTGTTTGAAACATTTTTTTTTTTTGTTTTGTCCAACCAACAACGTTCTATTTAATCGCGGTGAATGACTCGTATAACTTAGCTGTGTCTACCTTATAATTTGTTTATTTAGATATCTGTGGGTATAATCATAAAGTTTTACGAATTAAGCGCACAAGACGAACATGACAAGGAAATATAGAATAGAATAGAATACTCTTTATTATGTACACCATATAAATTACAAACATTAATATAGAAATTTAATTATAGTCAAAAGCGTGATTCTTCAAAGTAGTTATTAAAACATTAAAAAAACTATCATCGCGCGTGAGATTTGAACTCACGCATCGCTACGCAGAACGCACTTACCCAAATATGATAACCGCTAGGCTATCATGCCATATACCATAGCGGTTGAATTTATGAAATACAATCAGTTGCAAATGAATGTGAGTGTGTGTGTCTATAGTAGAGAAATGACTCATTAAAAGAAGGTCGTAAGTAAAACCAAAGTGTCAATCTATTGCTTTGTGAAATTGCTACTCCACTTATGTCCGTAACTGTACATTGAATTTAATTAAAGGTACGTTCAAGTACATTGCTGGTACATTCCTTTTATATATATATATATATAACATATTCATTTCTGAAGCAATACACCCGTCATTCTGACCCACACGTTTACTACAGGCGCACATATATATAACTGTTTTAGAGATACAAGACTCTGCAAAACGGAAATGCAATATCTCGAAAACCTGAAGGCGCACAAATTATATTTTCAGCGCACATTTTTGCACAAATATAAGCTCTCTGCCCATGCACAATATTTCTCTCTCCAATCATTCGTTTAGAATTTTCCTGCTGGAAAAACGTTACCCTAGCAGGAATAGTTTTTTCCGTTTTTTTCCAAAACGACAAAGCGCACAAATATTTTATTTGGCGCACATTTACAGCAGATTACGCACTAATTATACGTTCCACTCATAATATATCACTCTAGGAGCTACTTTCCTGCTGGGGTAACGTACACACTACAGCGACACCGCAGCGGCTGTAAAGGGCCTTAACACTATTTTCACATGACACGTTATGTGGCGCCCACCGCTCTGTGCACACCACGTTTTTTAAACGCGCCGTCGACGCGCGTTTTAGAAACGCGCGTCGACGGCGCGCTTTTATCCTACAGAGCAGTTTGTTGTAGTTTGTATCGATTCAAACGCGTATTTGAATTTATACAGGTGTGCAAAGGTCTACAGGCTGCGTCTGACTTGCGTGCGTATCGCGTCTGTATCGCTACAAACGCGCATCAACGGCGCGTTTAAAAAACGTGGTGTGCACAGGCCCTTATAGGAAACCGTAGTTTTAGTAAAGCTGCAGATGGTTTCGGACATTATGAACAACTTTTACTATGGGACCTAACCCGAAAACAAATCATTTACAATCAAATAAAAACAAGAAACAAATACCGTATATTCCAAAAAATAAGAACCTAAACAATCTACACAGATTCCCATAAAAGACAATAAAAAAGCTACGTTAGATATCACTCACTATCTCTTGATAGACATCATAATAATATTTTTTTTACAAACAGTTTTATAGGTGTTGGTCGCCATAGCTTCGTAATTAGCCTGAATTTCTTGCTCCCTGTCATATACAAACTTCGGTAATTTCGCTACCAAATGCTCTCCGTCGTCCAAAAGACTTTTCTCTGTATATATCTCCAAAACGGCTTTCTTGGCTTCGTAAGACTGCAATATGTCTGAAGCGTGCATCACTGTTACATTTTTTTTCTCGTCTCGAGTAGATGAACCACCGAGTAATACGAAATTTTCTTCGTCCGATATATTCAAAATTGCGTCTCTGTTGCGTTTTCGCATTTCACATTCTCTCATGTGGCACCTTTCACGAGAAATCGTCTTCCTCAAGCTCAACTGTCTGGAATCCACGTTTAAAACTCCCGAATCTGCTTTTATACCTGCTTCCTTAAAGCTGAAGCTGTCGCCTATATTAGGTCTAATACTGCTGTGTACTGATAAATTGATACTATTCATTTTGCTCGTCAAATATCTAGAATTTTGCGTTTGTACGTCCACAAATTCCGCTGTTTGGTAATCGATTTGCGTGTAGTCGGATTCCCTCTTCAAATCGCAAGTGGTTTCTTCATTTTTCTTGAATACTTCTTTAGCGGCGCAGCAACAGCCGCCTCCTTCGCATCCGAATCTTGAAGCTAGTTTCAATCTGGCAGCCACAGTGCTGCACATGCATCCTCCTCTCTTCGATTCGTTCTCAGATGATAACACGTCGACACTACGGACGCTATTACTGCATTCACTATTATTGTCGGCTGATGGGTACACAACTTGCCTGTTGATTGCTGCTTCTGCAAGCACAGTTTTGCTATCCACTTTATAGTAATTATTCATGCTGTCTGTATCTCTAAAATAGGTGGGTTTCAATGAAGCGTAAGTGACATCTTTAGCTAAGTCGCTTGCCGGTACTTTGTCCTCATGATCACTGCTATCAGAAGTTAATATGACTTTAAGCATATCCCGAAGTTTTCTCATTCGAGTTTTGTTCTTGTATTTAGTATCGTGTACTCTTTCCATTACTTGTTTTAACATTTCTTTCTTTTCGTCTTTAGTTTGGGGTTTGACGATGACTTCTAAACTTTGTGGTTTCTTTATTTCTGGTAGCGTGTCTGGTTCGTCGGTATCTGTGGTGGACATGAATGTTTCGTATTTTTTAGTAGGCTGTTTTTCCGTATCTCTCTCGGTATCATACTTTGGCGGGTCGACTTGTCTGTCCGTGTCCGTTTCTTCCGTGTCGTATTTCATTGGTTTCTCTGTATCGGTGTCCTCATTATATTCATACTTGTGATCTGTGAATTGTGTATCCGTTTCTTCTGCGTTATCATGAACTTCTTTAGTATTACTGTACTTTTGACTAGGATATGACTTCGGTTCATTATCTTCACTCTTTTCCTCCTCTGTCGTAACGCATCGACATACAGAAACGTCAGAAGAGCCTATTAAAATTGCCCTTCCGAGTTCGTTTGCAGGTTCGTTCATTAATTCTACGCTTTTGTTGCTGTTCACGCTTTTCTTGGTGAGCATGCTTTTCTTGCTGTGCATGCTTCTGTTGCTGTGTATGCTTCTGTTGCTGTGCATGCTTCTGTTGCTTTGAATGCTTCTGTTGCTGTGTATGCTTTTCTTGCTGTGCATGCTTCTGTTGCTGTGTATGCTTCTGTTGCTGTGCATGCTTCTGTTGTTGTGCGTGCTTGTGTGGTTCGTCTTAGTGTTATCAACTGAAGATGTTAGATCAATAGTAGTTCTATGAACTGAAAAAGCCTTATCATCATGGATAATGTCACTGTACCCAGTAGAAACTGTGTGGAACTTAGCAGATATCTTCTTTGAAAAGTCATTATAGTCCTCGTGTTTTCGGTTCACGGGCTTTTTCTTCCCCGATTTAGATTTAAAGTTTTTTATAACTATGCGAATGTTAATATCGTTCTTTTGATCCGAATGCTCAGCAAGCTGTTCGCCTTCATTTTTTACTACGAAAACTTCTTGAGTAGATTTATTTTTTGGCTCTTTGCGCTCAATATTCTCTCCATATACTTTTTCATCGTCATTCGCTATATCAATCTCAGCCGTTTTTTCTCCTTGTGTGACTTTGAGTTTAAACTGAATTTCTATTAGATTTGCTATACTAGCATCGCTTGCGACTTCCTTAATTTCTTTGCGTTTGTCTTTATCTGTTCCTATGGCTTGAGCAGAGTCATTTGTGGTTACTCTTCGTATTTCGGATGCCCTGTACATTTCACCTAATAAAGAAGATCGCTTGCCCAAACTGCAATTTGCATCTTGCAGTCTGTAATCTTTTCTCTCAAATAAAGTCATACCGTCTTCATCTTGCACTTTTATATTAAGGCCTTCTCTTATCTCTTCTGTGCTTGGCGTTTCTTTTTTCAGTCGTATGGTAATTCTCTCTCGGGAATTAAGACTTATAGTCCCTTCGTCCTGTTTTCCCTTCTTCCAAGCTAGGCAATCGTTAGAGCACATTGGCTTTTTAGTTGAAGGCAACATTTTGAGAAAAAGCCCAGACATTTTTGATTTGCTTCTACATGGGACTGGAGTCGATACTTTGATAGGTTCCGCGGGAGGCGATGGACGACGGGGTGGTACAGGACACTGCATCCCAGGTATCTTAGTCAAACAGGGTAGTCGTGGCGATCCCGGATAATTTGGACAACTTGTCTTGCAATTTATCTTTTTGAGTGATTTGAGTGAGGGTATCGTTTCACAAGACATTCTAGGCACCAATGGACAATCTTTCTTACATTGTCCCTTTGACTCTTGAAAAAGCGATGTATAGGACGACTGATTAGACATTTGGTTTTTGGTTGGCCATGGGAAGTCATCATTGGTATTACAAGGTGATGTATTACACTTCTTAGACTTCTTAGGTTCTACTTTCGGCGGGCAGGGATGAATGGGGGAATAATAGTAGGGTGCGTCAGGATGGAGTGCCTTATACGAAATCGATGTCAAAGAATGCTGGCACGCTAGTGATCTACAAAAAGGTTTTTCACAGGGCTCTGGTTTGCACGGGGGTGAAGCTGGGCACACACTAGGTGTCTTCCTTTTGAAGAGATTCCTGATACCATTTATTGATGAAATTTTACAAGGAGGGGGACTAGCAGGGCATCGATTAGGGTCGGCGCAACATTGCGGAGGTGATGTAGGGCAGGACGGAGGAGCCTTTGGACATTTTTTATGACTTTTACTGCAAGGTGGTGAAATGCACGGTGGTGTGTGTGGGCACGGCGGTGGGTTTGATGTGCAAGGAGAGGGAGGAGACGGTGGGCAAGGTGGTGATTGTGGACATGGAAGGGGCTTCCTTGGACATGGTGGAGATGGCGATGGTGGACAGTAACACGGTTTTGTTTTTGGGGGTGATAGACAAGAAGGTGGTGGTGGGCAGGGTGGCAAAGGTACAGACGGTGGTGGGGATCGTCGGGGAGATGGTGCGCAAGGTGGCATGTGAGGACATAGTGCTAGTAGCGACGGCTTTGGCGGACACTCCACGATATGGATGTTGGGGCACGATGGATGCAGAGGACAACGGGCTGGCTTCATACAGGAAGGTGGTGATACAGGACAAGATGGTGGCTGTATGTAGCAAGGTGGTGGTGGGGTTGATAGACCAGATGGTGGGGAACGTGGACAAGGTGGTGCCTTCCTACAGCAAGGCGGAGGGGATGGTGAACAGGTACGCGGGCTTTCCGGTGGACATGGGGGAGAATAGGAACATGGTGGACTTCTCGGAGTAGGGGGACAGCTTGGCGGATTCATTTTCGACGGACATACAGGCGAGGTGCTAGGTGGCTTCTTTTTCGGCGGACATGGAGGCGATGGAGGGCAAGGTGGCTTCTTTTTTGGCGGACATGGAGGCGATGGAGGGCAAGGTGGCTTCTTTTTTGGCGGACATGGAGGCGATGGAGGGCAAGGTGGCTTCTTTTTTGGCGGACATGGTGGCGACGGGGGGCAAGGTGGCTTCTTTTTCGCCGGACATGGAGGCGATGGAGGACAAGGTGGATTCTTTTTCGGCGGACATGGAGGGGACGGAGGGCAAGGTGGTTTCTTTCTCGGTGGACATGGAGGCGACGGAGGGCAAGTTGGGGGGGAAGGACAAGGTGGTGGGGAAGAACAAGGGGGTGGCTTACACTGCGAAGGCTTCTTACAAGGCTGAGGAGTAGGAGGACAAGAGGGAACAGATGACAGACAGGGCGGCGGCGTCTCGCAATGCTTTCTAGACTCTGAGCAAGGCGGCTTCTTCATCGTCTCACATGAATCCCTGCAATAGGGGCGCGGGATCTCACAAATCGGAACTGGATTCACTTTCGCGTGCTTAGGACAAGTACTACCCTTTATCGTACATATATCGCAACCACTCCCTTTGAATGACAAAATGCTTTCAGGCATCTTAGAGCTTAACTGCTTCGCTAGCGAATCAATCATTGTATCGCAGTCAGGCAGAGACACATGCTTTTTGCATGGTCGTTTTCTTGGTCTAGGCTGTATTGGCCTGCAACAAGACTTCTTTAACTTCGGGCACGGAGTTTGTGGCGTTGTCTGCCCGCATTTCCCACCTGTCGTTGGCATACTCTCACAACTCTGCGCATTCGACGGCGCATCCAAGTCCGGAGTAGTGCAATTCCATTTGGACTTCATACTCGCTGCGTATATCTTCCTTCTTTTAAAAACTTCTATGGAATCCTTGGGTAGTATTCTTCTATCGGGGTCGCACTTTTTGCCATCATTTTTCTTATTTTTTTTGTTTTTTTTGTCGGGACCTTTGTAGCACTGGCTACAAGAGGACGCGCCGCACGACGAGACGAACGTTTGGAAGTCTTCGAAAATGTTGGGACAGGACTTTGTTCCACCCCCCTGATTGTGGTAGCTAGATCTGGAATGTTCTGATGAGCACTTAAGCTGTGAATCGCTGACGCACCAGGAGTATAAATCGATACCGAGAGGCGTCCAATGCCGATAGTATTCTTGTAAGTAGCTCTCTGCAAATTCGCATTTGTTCGTGTGGGGTTTCAGAAGATTATGTTCTGATTCTTCGTCAGAAAAGTCATCTTGGATCTTCAAACTGCAATTAGTAAAATATAGTTTGTAATTATTTAAATATGCCCCCTACACTACAAAGTAGCTGAAAACGGATGAGTTAAGTTGTACGCATATATTACAGCCGAGGAGCCGCCTCAGCGCATCACATTTCAATTTAAAAAAGTTCGGTGCGGCCCTCCTGTAGCGTGCAATGTGCGCTTTTAAATGACAATGCGGGCAGCGTTTAATCCATGATCAAATCAATGAAAACAACTGACATAAAATATAGTACAGTCAGCGAAACTCATTTTTAAGTAAGTTACCTGCCAACTTAAATTGTCTCTATATTAAAATCACAATTGTCATTCCTTGACAGGTCCCCCATTTTAGCAGATTTTTTTTGTCATAATATTATTTTGCATAACAGCGGATAGCATACTGACTAAAAACCACCCTGGTGTTCCATCTCACACCTACGCCGGGGGTCGCGGGAACGTACGATCCTTCCACAACCCCTGACTGGTGCCGGCCCGCCGCTGCAGGCCTCCTCGGGTCAGGGGGGGGAGTGCGGTGTTTGACTCCCCACGCAACGTCTAAGAGGGGCGCGCGTGGAACACTACGCGCCGCCACCTCGGGTCCTGTTGCCCGTGGACCCATTTAGGGGGGCTGGTAGAGGGCGTTGTTTGCCCTTCGCAGACGCCCGGTGCACCTGCTGCGGGCCGGATGAGTGGACTAGATTTCCCTATCCCTTTGCGCAGCCTCCTTCTGCGAGACGACTGTTTCACAGAAGCCACCGCGTCCCAGGGCTCTTCGCTACCGACCATCGACCATCGACTCGAACACGGCCGGCAGCGACTGGTCACTGCCTACTTCTGAGATGAGAGCACGGCGCGGCTCCTCCCAAGCGGCTCACTCTGCCAGCGTATGCTACGCCGTGTCCTCCCGGCAGTAGACGCAGTGGTGACACCGGGCGTCCGGCTCCCTGTTTATGCGACACAGGTACTTCCCGAAGCAACGATGCCCCGTGAGCACCTGCGTCACCCGAACAACAACAGGGAGCCGTGCCTCCTCCCGAGCCACCGCTCAAGTACCGGCCGGACCGCCTCGATGGTGACGAGGCCGGCGGCGGTAGGGCGTGAAAGCCTGTCCCGCCATTCCGCCACAAGGACCTCGCGAAGCTGAGACCGACGCAGCTCCCATGTTGCTGCATCGGTCTCGCTTCCTCGCGCCACCGATACAATGACGCGAGTACTTTCGCCTCGAGGTCCCAGGGCGGGGATCCGGCCAGTACGCAAGCTGTCTCGTAGGAGATCGTGCGATACCCCCGGACGACTCTGACGGCCATCGCTCTCTGCGGCTTTCGCAGAACTGCGATGCTACCGGCCGTCAGGTCAGTCGCCCAGATCGGGGCTAAATTCTGCCATCTTCATAGTATGCCAAGTGCAATTATGCCAAATAAAATTCTGCCATCTTAAAAGTATGCCATTGTAAATTCTGACATATAAACATTCGGCCAAACAATAATTATTTTAAATAATTTTTATGCCTTAAAAATATTCGTTTAAAGAAGATTATGCCAAATAAATTTATGCCAAAAAAATCTGCCAGATAGAGGGAACCCTTCTTTGACTGCTTTCGGAAAATTTACGTAGGGTGTCAATTATAATAATTGGTTACATTCATTTCCCTAAATTATAGAGATGAAACGGATAACAGTTTAGCCAGATACCGGATAGTCGGCCAGCCTTGTAACCGGATAGCCGGATGTTCAGCCGCCGAATATCCGGCGGAACATTGCCGTTTAGTGCATCGCACGAAGCACGCTTGCGTAGGCGGCGCACGAACGATCGGGTGGACTCGGTCCGGAGTGAAGTTAACAATTTATTGTTACTTTCATTGACTTATTGTATTGATTGCAGTGCAATGCTAAACTATACCCAATTTTAAGAAAGTTTTCAAAAATCTACCATTCAGCTCCTTGCAGCAATGTGTACAGCGAAAGATTTTTTTCTGAAGGTGGCCTTATTTACGAAGACAAACGAAACCGCTTGCTACCTCTTAATGCAGAGAAATTTGTATTCATTCACCATAATTTGCCCTTAGTGCAGTATGATGAGTATGATGATTTTCTAAGTTGTAGAATTATATTGTGATTACTGATTGTATTTCTTAAGTGATAAATAAAGCAATTAATCACCCAAAAACATATATTTTTTTAATTCAGTATTCGGCCGGATAGGCGCTAAGTTATCCGGTATTCGGCCGGATAGTATACAGGCCGGCCGGATAGGCCGGATATCAGTTTCATCTATTTAATTACGCATACGCAGTAAGGCTTTCAGAATCCATGTTTAACCTAAAAAATAACATAAGTAAACGTCTACACTTACATTGGTTTCCGTATTTGGCTCAAGTCTCTATGCGTGATGATTCCAACTCCGACTACATCGCACCTCTTCGGTATGGTCACATTACTGCCTTGTACCACCACGTCTCGTCGCGTTGGCTTCGTTATCGACGTTTCCAAAACGTCCTCTACGCATTTTTTACTTTCCTTCACACTTACAGTCACTTTTATCTTATTCTGTTTGTGATCGCCTATGTTCAAGTTACCAGTTGCTTTGTCCTTCTTCAAGTCACTGCCAGTTTCATATTCTACAATTTTAAAAACCTCTTCGTCACTAGATTGGTTCGTAGCACGTTTGTTGATTTCTTCATTACTAGAATCAAGAAAGAATCCTTTCGGGATATCGATCCTTAGGTATTCTGAACTTTCCTTATTAAGTTTACGGAAATTCTTCGAATGTAATACAACCTCTATTTTATGTGAGAACGCTTTAGATTTGTCTATAAACCACTTCTGATCTGAGATCCTAACTTCCATGTTATCTTTTCTGTCTTCGTCTGATTTACATGTCAACTGATGTTTAATTTGCTTAACTGGAAGCCTTAAGTTCGGTCTGTCTGTAATAGTTTTTGGAACCATCCAGGCTTCTATATTCTGCTGCATAAAGTTTACATGTTGTCTTGTATAAGATTTGTATGATGCCTGAACTGTCACTTGACTTTTTGATCTGAAGACTATGCTAGTATCTTGATAGATATTGTCCATCAGTTCGAAGACAGTACTACTGCTTGGGGCATAAGTATTGTTGTTCCACCGAACCTTGACACTTTTTCGTGAATCAATCGAAGGTGTAAGGAATTTCTTAAGCCATGCTTTCCTTACTATTTCTTCATAATCTGGCTTAATTTCTGGTTCATTCTCAATATCTTCAGGGTCAAAAACATTACCGCCAAGTATTTTGATGACTAGTCCATCTCTTACTTCACATCTTCCTGCAGTAACGCCTTTCTTAGCTTTAAAAGGTTTTTCTTTGGTCTTCTTTTTGTTTTTAAAGAAAAAGAACTTTCTGCCTTCTTTCTTCTCATCTATTTCTAGTTTACTAGTCGGGCTATCTTGTGCTTTGGGTACTGCAGGTTTCTTCGAAGGTCCTTTCTTTGATGAGTTATACGAAGGTTTTGGAGTGCAGCGTCTCTTATAATGATCTTCTTCTAAGTTGAATTTCTTCCCCCATAACTTAAACATGCCTTTGACACCTTGGCTTTCGCTGTCGTCATCAGCAGCTTTTGAAGACCACTCGGCGCTACCTCTTTCCTTTTTGTCACTAGTCACAGACGGTCTATAGTGTGAAGCTCTGGGATTGTACATTGTTTTGTTTCGACTGTACCTCGTTGCGAAGGGACTGTAAGGTTTTGTATTAGAGAAAGATCTTCCTTCTAAAGATGGTGGATCAGAATTTATCGAGACGTCCTTACGGCTCCGTGCGCTAACCTGACTCGATACTTTATTGACAATAACAGTGTTCTTCTTCGAGTCATCCTTCTTAGACAAACCTCGCCGTAGAGCTTCAAATCTTCGTTTCAACGTTGAAGTACTCTTAGGATCAGATGTGTGTGAACTATGTTTTGATTCTTTAGATTTGGACTTGGCTGTAAATATATTTCGGTACTCCATCTCAAGTTTATTTTCCATAAGATCTTCGGCCTCTAAGGACATAGGGCTATCATGTTCAAGACTGGGATTCTCGAGATTATGGACATGTTGTAGCAATGAATCTGAGGAGGACCCTTTTTCTGTTGGTTTCCGTTTCGTTTCCGCAGCTCTACGTGAATCTTCTGTGATCGTTTTCATCTCTATCGGATCTTCCTGAATTATTATTATTGGTTGTTCTATCTCATTTGTTGACTCTATGACTCTGATTTCAGATTTTATTTCAATGTGCTTTTTAATTGAATTTTCGACTTGTGTTGTTGTATTTGTTAAACTTTTCACAACAGAACTACTTCCTATTTCTATGGTTTTATTGAAAGTGGATTCTTTGTAGCTCGTCGATCCTGATACAGTCTGTATTATAGGGGACAGCTTTTCATTTATGACGCAACCTGTGTTATATTCTAATATTCCTCCAACGCACTTTGATGATGTTTTTTTATTTTCATAATAACTACTTGCCCGATGCTGCTTGGTTCTTTCTGAAAATAAGTCAGTTTAATTGATATTTTGTTCAAAAATCATCTAGTTGGGATGGGTAAGGTAGATCTTCAAGGGGATCCGCGAAGATAGCCCGCGTAATTAAAACTTTCTAAGTTTTTTGCAATTTGCTGATTGTATGTCAGGTTGTATGCTGATCAAAATATGATTTGCTACCGTAACAAATATGTATTTACTGAATAATAATTCATCATCTGCCTAGCCTTTTCCCAACTATGTTGGGGTCGGCTTCCAGTCTAACCAGATGCAGCTGAATACCAGTATTTTACATGGAGCGACTGCCTATCTGACCTCCACAACCCAGTTACTGGGTAATACGATACCCCTAGGTAAGACTGGTTGTCAGACTTTCGGGCTTCTGACTACCCGTAACAACTGTCAAAGATCCACGAATGACAGCCGGGACCAACGGCTTAACGTGCTTTCCGAGGCACGGAGGGGTCTCAGTATGTAAAGATGGTCACCCATCCACAGACCAACCGCGGCAAGCGTAGCTTAACCTGATCGATCGACCTGTGCGGCTGTTATTATTTAGCCACGGACCCCTCTATTTAGCCACGGACCCCTCTTACTGAATAATAATTAGGATCATTAATATAAAATGTCATGATTTCATGAAATAGTCATTTAATAGGGTAATTTGAACTTGAGTTGTATTGATTATTATTCTGTAAATATTTGTTACGGTCGCGAAGTAATCAATCAATACACAACCTAATACTGACCTGCAAATTGGAAAAAACTTAAGATAATTTTCATTTCGCGAGCTACCCTAGTGCTTTTTCTTTAAGGTAACGTTTCCTACAGTAAGATCCCCTTCGTTCGTCGTAAAGCAATGATGACAGGCTGTGTGTTGTGCGCTCTAACGATCCTGCAACTGCAAAAACAAACTCTCGGCGCTCATCATCTCTTGTACTGTACGCCAAGTTTGACCGAAATATTCGAGAGCGAATGGATGACGAGATTGTCAGTATGTTATGAGAATTTGACATGAGCTCATCACTGTGATTAACTAATTTTATTTGCCATATAAAAAAAGACTGAAAGGTACGTGGAAAGCAGGTCCTAATATTTTGGAAGCCTAAATTGATAGTTGTTAGATAATTTATGTCTATTGAGCTGCTCATCACCACACACTACTTCAACAATCACCAATCTTGACTTACGTAAGAAATACGCAGACAAATCAGAACTACCGACTCCTCTCTCGATTGTCTCTGGTAGATATATCCTTTTCACTTTCTTCCTCTGCAGTGCCTTCACACTGCCCACTCCTATATCAGTGAAGCTCCTTGATCTTTGGTATTCGTAGATATGTTTTGGCGACCCGTAGTATCTGATCTCCTGTCTCCTTCTAGGCGGTGCCAGATACCTACAAGTACATATCAGGTTATCCCGTTTACTGTCGCACTGGCAACCCACTTCTTGGGTTTTATGGTCATATCCTGCAGGCTCGGGCAAATTTTCTACGTCCCGTACGATCTTAGTGGCGTAAAATTGATATTCTCTATTTAATTTTGCGTTGAAGTCACGTTTTCTCACATAAACAGCTTTACTCTCTTTCATTTCTTCTTATTTATCATAGTTTATTTTGTGCACTTGGATTTTTCTTCACTTTTATTGCTTTGATCTGAAGTTGTATCTGCAATTTAGTTTTATAAAAACGTTTAGCTTGATATGGAATGCAAATCAGGGACAAATTGAAATAAGCTTATGTGTTATTTATTACTGTATTCTTAAACTATCAATAACATGAAAATTGCGAGTTTATTTTGTATGTTTTGTAAGCTCTGACTACATTTCAACAAATGTCGAATATTCAATAGGAATCAAAATTCTATTTTTTTCTAATACTAACATATTAGTGAATAATCTTGCTCTCACAGGCTTGAAACTAAAAGCTTTCAGTTTTTTAAAATCACTTTCAGATATATTATAAAAATTTAACTGTGAATTTGAAAATTTTACAAAGACTTTTTTTTGGAATCTTTCCCTTTGTTCGATTTTATTGACATTTGCCTCATTGTTTTCGAGGTGACAGTTTTCGGGGCATCCTTAGGAAAAGAAGAATGTATTCATAGACTTTTGGGAAGGTCGGTTAATAAGACCAGTCTTTTCTGTTTGAGGTGATTCATGATCATCATCATTTCAGCCGAAAGTAGTCCACTGCTGGACGGATACTCCCAAATCGGGTAGGTACGCATTTTGACGTGAAAACGTCTTTTTTCTCAGTATGCTATTCTCAGTGGTAATTTATTTTTTTCTGGTAGAAAAAATCCGTTTCAATCGCTAATATCTAAAAGGATTTTCAGGAGCCCTGAACACCGGTATTTAAGACCTTTTCCATGATGCTACCTACTCTTTTTTAGGGTTCCGTACCTAAAAAGGAAAAAAACGGAACTCTTATAGGATCACTTCCTTTTCCGTCCGTCTGTCTGTCAGTCTACCAAGACCTTTTTTCTCAGAAACGCGTAGAGTTTTCAAGTTGAAATTAATATCAAATACGGTCCCTATTTTTAACACACATATTTGGATACTCGCAAATAAAAATAAAAAAAAATACCTAAAGCGTAGTTCCCGTTGACCTAGAACATGTTTGGCAAGTTGCATAGTCCCACAGCACAAGTAAAGGAAAATGTCCGAAAATCGTTAATGTGTAGTTTTATGACTTTTTTTGTGATTACGCCACTTACAGTAATTGGAGAAATTACCCTATATGAGAGAACACGTTTTTCAACTACAATGTTAAGTTTGTTTTTGGGATAAATTCATCCCAACTATGGAACCCTTCATTGCGCATGGTCCGACACGCACTTGGCCGGTATTTTAGATTCAAAATTGTTGTCGACCCTAAAAGAAAAGGAAGTAGGTGCATATTATTCTAACTTACAAGAAGGTACATAATTTGCTTACACCTTGTCGAAAGGACAAAAACAAGATAGATTTTTGATGAAAATATACTTCTGTCAGATTCAAATATATTTTTGACATTAGCCAGTATTTAATTTTTTATTGTGTTTTATTGATTTTTTATGAATTTATTCAAAAACATTTGCTGGAACGACATATGAAAAGGGATATATTCGTTCCTACTCGTGAAGTAAGATCTTTTTGTAGATATTATATACACATATACTCCATTTATTATAACATTAGAAAAAAGAGGCTCGCAGAAGCAGGATTACGAAACCTTTTATTTTCAAGTTAAAGTTCAAACAATTTTAATAAATAATGTATGTGCTTTTTTTGTAAGTAACAATGTATGGCATACAATAAAGCATATTCTATTTATCTACTCGTCACGATGCTTGGATGAAATGAAACAAATAACAATTAAACCACGAAAACTCAGCAATAACAACAACAAAAGGTATAGCATTCATAAGTATCCACATAAACCGACAAAATAAAAAAACACGTGCTGCCACAACTTATGAAGGGAATAGGTAACATTTTAGATTTGGTAGAGTTATAGTGACATGAAAAACGTTCCCGGTACTTTCCGCCCCTGCTTCTTTTAGATTTTAAACATTGACACGACAATATTTTATGTAAAAACTAAATAATATGAAATGAAAGCCTTGTAATTTCAGAAGGTAGATGGGTTAAATAAGTACCTACAATTAAGTGTGACTGCTGTTATTTAAATTGACTATATTAAACTCCACATCAATCTTGACTGTAATAATGTTTGTTGTACTTTTATTACAAAGTGTGCCCCTAAAAGAGCCTTTTTTAATACTTAGTGACTTTTGGACCTAGATTTTACAAACGTGCCACTTTAATGGCGACACTAATTTAATACACGTATAATTATGGTTTCGCGTTTTCGCTTTAGACCCCCCCACATTGGGCGCGCAAGCGGCGCGCACTCTGCGTTCGCGTCGGTCGCACGCTCGAGCAACTCGCGCGCCCGGCGCACGCCCAATGTGATATCAGCCTTATGAACATATTATTTTAATTTCGTTTAAGGCCTATTCAAACCTAAGCGGTGTCCGCTACCGTCTGCGGTATAGAAAACCGAGTGGGTATGCGGTAATATTACTGTTCACACCAAAGCGGATTTCGCTATCCTTGTGGGTAGAATACCAAGTTAGAGTTTCACTCAGGAAGGTAAAGAAGTTTTTGTAGAAGATGGTAAACAATACCAGACCTATGCGGTACTATGGTACCAACTATTCCGCTCTATCCGCGGAACTTGATACCTACTAAATACCTGAGCGAAACCCGCGTGGTATGTACAGACGCCAGCACATCAACCTACCCGAAACTGTCAGATTTTCCCAATCAATTTTGAACCTTATGCTTTAGCAATAAAATTGAAATTTGATTAAAGAAATTTGACAGATTGTAGTAGGTTGATGTGCTGGCGTCTGTACCTGGCGTCTACCCACAGCGGCAACCAATAACGCTTAGGTTTGAATAGGCCGTAAACGTTATTTTTTATCTATTTTCAACTAGCAGCGCCCCGCGGTTTCACCCGCATAAGTGTCGATCCCGTGGGAATATCGGAATAAAAATCGGAATAAAAACTATCCTATGTCCTTTCCCGGGACTCAAACTATCTTTATACCAAATTTCATCTAAATCGGTTCAGCGGTTTAAGCGTGAAGAGGTAACAGAGAGACACACTTTCGCATTTATAATATTAGTATGGATTTTTTTAAATAGCATCTTGGAGCAAGCCTAATTGAAATAAATTATTTGACTTTGACTTTGTAGCACGGGGGCATTTTATGTTGTTATAATTTTTATGATTACGCCAGTAATCATAAAAATAAATAAGCACACTAGCCCAACCGTGTGTTAAATTAATGGTGCCATGCCATACTAGCGGCACGTTACAGTAGGGGCTTGTGGCTAAGTAATAACAGCCGCACGGGTCGATCGATCAGGTTAAGCTACGCTTGCCGCGGTTGGTCCGTGAATGGGGGACCATCTTTACATACCAAGACCCCTCCGTGCCTCGGAAAGCACGTTAAGCTGTTGATCCCGGCTGTCATTCGTGGATCTTTGACAGTCGTCACAGGTCGTCAGAAGCTCGAAAGTCTGACAACCAGTCTTACCAAGGGGTATCGTATTACCCAGTAAGGTTGTGAAGGTCAGATGGGCAGTAGCACCATGTAAAATACTGGCATTCAGCTGCATCCGGTTAGACTGGAAGCCGACCCCAACATAGTTGGGAAAAAGCTAGGCAGATGATGAGTAGCGGCATGTTGTTGATGCGGTGAAATCACCGGACCTAAGCTCTGGCTAAACTGAGACTAGTCCCGCAAGGGATGCGGGAAGAAATTTGCTCGTGGCGATTAAGTCAACCAACTTGTTTGGAGGCAATGGTATTATAAGTAAAAAGAGGTAGATATAGGTAGGTACCTCTTTTAGCTACTCAACATTTTATGTTAAAAACGGCACAGTGTCGTTTTAAACTATTATGTAGATGACACGTAGAATGTCGTAACTATCGGGAGTGAAAAAAAGAGGCAAGGTGCCGGGGAGGCGGTGAGGGCGGCCTTTGCGCAGGAGTGCGACAGCGTAGGCTAGCAGGAACCATTGTATGGAGGGGTTTAAACTGCCCCGAATAATCGCGCGAAGTCTAAATCATTGCAAGCATCAACGCGCCCCGTCGCACCCCGCGCGGAATTCGTCTATGTGTCAGAGATAAAGAACTACGGTACTGCGCATGCGGATTCGTCAAGATATTCTTGTCGTGGACAAGAGGCCTTATGATTCCAGTGGTCCTGTATTGCACGTTCGCACGAGAGTATATTCAAAGGATTTTTTAAAACCCACAAGTTAACCAAAAGATTTAATGAATCCTCTTATGCAGTTAGTAGTCCCCTCAATAATGAACAGTAATAGTATAATTTTAGAAAACCGCAGAAGCAGGGATACAATATTAATAAGTTTTCTACAATTTCAGAACATCATATGATATCGAGGACAAGAACAAAACGCATCCGTATAGACATTACAACATACAAAAATCACAAGTACTACCCAGGTAACGAAATGGAAGACAAAGCAAATAAAAAATGCTGTAGCAAAGGCCATCACAATAAGGAGTATTACCCAGGAAACGAAATGGACGACAAAGCAAATAAAAATTGTTGTAGCAAAGTCTATTACAATAAGTATGTATGTGCAGTATGCCTAAACTCGAGAACGGAAGGGAATGGTGGCGAATATTGTAAAAAAGTACCTAAAAGTTGTCCCATTTGTCAGAAAAGTAAAGATTGCAGTGGAAATATGAAAGAAAGAGAAACGTTAGTAGCAGAAAAAGAAACGTTTTGTATGATGAGAAATAAAACCAAAGATTGCAGGGAGAAAAGTCCTGACGCACAACACATGTTTTCAGAATGCAGTGAAAGCATGAAAGGAAGATTGGTTGTAGAAAAAGACAGTCAAAGAAGAGTTCCAAATGTTAAAACAGTGCAGACTTCGGATACAAGTGTGACCCAAGGTTTAACTCTCCTAAATGAAGTGTTAACAGTCTTCCAAAATAACAAAGTGGATATCAACAAGGAGAAAGTTAAATCTGCACTCCTAAAAGACGCCGCCGTTTCTACAAGTAACAAAAACGTTGAAAAGGGTTCAAAAGACAAACCTAGATTATCTGTCAGTACCTTCCAATATTCCATCGATGACAAGAAAAATGTTATGGAAAACGGCAAATTCACTCTCGTGAACTGTTGCCAGCCAGTTTATCTGAAGACACAAAATTCACTAGACCTAATCAAGCATAAGTCGTGTTCCATTCCTCAAATGAAATTGGAAGAATTAAAGTATTCTTTAAAAGATAAATCGAGGTCGAAAGACGCTATTGAAGAAGTTAACAGATTGTTCGCGACTGTTAGGAAAAGTAATAAGACCTCTGACTACTCAAATCGACCCATGGTCAGAAGTGGACCCAGAGTACTGCCTTTAGTCAAAAGTCACCCAGAAAAAAACAAAAAAGATTTTGGAGCTGAACACCACAATTGTAGCTGCAAGTGTTGCCAAACTTGCATGTCCAGTGGAGACTCTTTTGTGAAAAATGGGTGTTGCCACGATAGAAACAAGCAAACGTGTGACAAATGTGTCTATATGCTGTGTTGCCACTATGACAAGCAAAACAAAATGCAGACCGGGGGGGTATTGATTTGCGAGCACTGTCGGGATTTGAATGATGAACAGTGTTGCCAGAACTGTGTGGATGACAGTGGTTAGTTCTTTGACAACTCAGAACTGTTGGTGACAGAGATATAGTTTCTGCAAGACTTTATTTTGATAGTGGTGACTGTCATTTTTTTTATAGTTTTTATTTTTTGCCTATGCTTTAATAAAGCTGATTTATTTTGAACAAAACACTGGATATTTATTTCTTCATTTTCTCTAAAGCATGAGTTTTGAAAGTATTTTTAACAGACTTCAAAAAAGCAGGTTCTGTATTCGACCCGTATGTATGTATGTTTGTATGTCCGCGATTTTCTCAAAAACGAATGAACCAATTTTGATAATTATTTCATTAATGTGATCTACATACTTTCAGAAAGGTTTTTGTATATAATACATTAGATAATTATTCTTATGTACGAAGTTATACACATAAATGTACTGCATCTCTGGCATTTGTATGCGAATTTTGATGATTCTTCTAGTCGGTCTCTACAATTCTTCAATGCACTACTGTTAATTGAATTTGTGTGGGGCAGGTACAACTAAAAAGTGAAAAATAAAAACTTTTTTACAAAAAGAAAAACAACCGACTTCAAAAAAAATAACTACAAAGTCATACATACGGGTCGAATACAGAACCTCCTTTTTTGAAGTCGGTTAATAAATAACTTTAATTTCGGAAGTCGGTGTCAAAAAACGATAATGCGGAACCAACGACATTGACTTCCGAAATTAAAGTTATTTATCACTTTGTAGTTATTTTTTTTGAAGTCGGTTGTTTTTCTTGTAAAAAAGTTTTTTGATAATACATATCGATTGCCTTTTCATTTCGTGATAACTCAAAAAGTAAGGATTTCTTGGATGTCACTCAATAGCTGGATCCACACCGGACGATCCAGTGCGCTCCGTTCGGGCGCGGCAAGAACAATGTGCGGTCGATATGGAGGTGCCGCGCGCGATCGGATCCAGCTAATAACAGTCAGCGTCAGTACCTATATTCTGTGGTCTTGCTGTAAGCGCTGAGGAAAGTGAACGTACTTAAGTTTATATTGCGAATCTCAACGTGGATAACGGCGATGTCGATATTTTCATATCTGGCGTTGAATACTTAAAAAAAAATATCACTTCCTACATGACGTCTATCGTAACCGACTAGACGCAGACGCAAACGACAACTTCGCGTCTTCTTGGAGCGTCTAGATGGAGTGAAAAGAGACACAATTAAAGTTACTTTTGTCATTGCCAGCGGGGTAATTGCGTAACACACTATCAGTAGCAATGGGTTTCATTTTGACAGTTCAACAACATTCAATGCGTTATCTACGTTGTTGACCAGACACATTTTTCGAACATAAATGAAGCATGTAATGGATTAGCAATATGCTTCAAAATTATTCAGATTGAAATTTATAGTGTGTTATGCAATTTAGGGTGCAGGTGAGGTGGGGACAGGGGTGAGGCGGCGGTTCACAACGCACGTGCCACGAAAGATGACAATTGACACACCACGTGGTATGATTTACGCAGTAAGTACACGTTTTAGGTCTCTTTAGCGGTATGAGGTCTGAGCGCGGGACGTGACCGAACGTCATAGGGGCGGCGGCGGCGCGGCGGCGGAAAGAGCGCGAGTCAAGTCTCATCTTTCGTGGGCCGTGGCGTCTAGTATCTACTAATATATTCTGTGGCTGTGGCGCACATTGTACTGAATAATGCGCCCCCGCCCCTCCGTCCCACCGCTCACATAACTTAATAACTAAGGCGCGGCCAACTAGTTCCGCGCGGACTATGTTAATTACAAAATGTATTGATACAATTTACACTAATAATAGCAGTGGTTGCCCAGTATTAACGGCCGCGACATGAGTTATATATATCGCAGGTTCGAACCTAGACAGGCGCTTTACTTTGTGTAAATTATTTCACCATCACTGCTCTCAAAACGGTGAAGGAAAACATCGTGAGGAAACCGGCATGTTCTAGAACCAAAAATTCGAAGACATATGACATCCACAAATCCGCACTGGGCCCGCGTAGAGGATTACGGCCCACTTCCTCTCGAAGAGATGATGGAGGCCTACTGTGTCCCAACAGTAGGAATATTATAGGCTGATCATGCATGTAACAAAATGTATTGATACAATCTATTTAAGCATATTAAATAAAGCTGAAAAATTTGTTTGAATACGCTACTAATCTCTGGAGCTACCAGTCGGTTTTGAAAAATTCATTCTGTCATTTGATAGCCTAATTATTGAGGAAGGCTATAGGCTATATAATATCACGCTAAGGCCAATAGCAGCCGAGCAAAAATATAAAACAGAAAGAACGCTAAGCGAAAATGAAGTAAAAACGCGGGCGGGCGATGAAGTGACAGAAGCATGGGCAGAAGAGCCTATACAATTGTGTCTGTTTGTAATATTAAAATAACCGCTTTTTACTAAATGCATATGGATGTATACACGGTACATATACCAAAATAACATTTTTTTTTAATTTTTGTCTGTCTGTCTGTTTGTTCCGGCTAATCTCTGAAACGGCTGGGCCGATTTTGACGGGACTTTCACTGGCAGATAGCTGATGTAATAAGGAGTAACTTAGGCTACTTTTATTTTAGAAAAATAATTAGGGATCAGCGCAAAAAAATTAAAACGTTTTCCGTCATGCACGCGAACGAAGTCGCGGGCACTAGTCTACAATAAAAGTACTATAGCTATAAAATAAGGAATAGTTTATTGTTAAATATCTTAAAACTGTTCACAAATTATTATAAATTAGAAGTAAAAACTCTCCGATGAAAACATCTTGTCACCTCTGAAACAATGCAATAAGAAAATGTTAATAACATTCTCATAATGAGATGCAAATTTTGAGTTTTGTGCAGTAGATTATCTGCCTAGCCTATTCCGAAACTATGCTGGGCTTCCAGCAGCTGAATAGCAGAACTTTACATCGAACGACTGCTATGCTGCAATCCGACCTCCACAAGCTAGTCACAGGGTAACTCCATAGACATTTTTGAAGTGAAAACTTCTTTAGGCGCGTTGGTGAGAGTCAAAATGGCGGGTGTACCTTATCTAATCAAATACTCCTATTTACCAAAAAAATGTACCTAAAATGTACTCTATTCATTAAAAGTGTTAAACTTTTCAAATAACATAACTGCGTTTTTTTGTCGCAATAACTAGAAATAATGGGATATAATTTGTAAAAAACGCTGGTCCCACTTTTTCTATTTTGTATTTCCATGGAAATAGTGGGATACACCCCTATTTAGTACCTAGGTTTAAAAAAATTGTACCTCCTTCAGAACGAAACGATTTCAAAATTAAGGTACACCCGCCATATTGACATCAAGATGGCGGGTGTTCTATAATATTTTACTCATAAAATCAAATTTTTTGAGATGGGAAAAAACCATTGAACTCACGCCACTGTTACCGTAACCGAGATCGCTTCGGATGTGTTCGGCTGTATTTATGATTATTCGATTTATTAAATTGTATATAAACGGATTTGTCAAGGTTTATTTTCAAGTTATTACATAAAGCCAATTAATTAAAATGTCAATTGTATTGTTAATGTCAGTTTCGTGGTCGTAAATTGTATTATTTTTTTATTGAATGTCACAATAATAGAGATGTCATCAACGGACAATATGCACTTATGTTTCGTTATTTTAATGATGTCATTAATCACCTCTAATGAGACACAATTGGTTTTCTATTGTAATTAGCCACAAAGGGCCCGCGCCGGGACAGAAGTATTAATACCGGTATGCTCGATAGATAACGTTCTACACAAATAGCACTTAACACAAAAAACTCATTGATAAGTTTCGTCATCCACGCGAACGAAGTCGCGGGCACAGCTAGTATTGTAATAAAGTTACTAACTTATTATTATCATCATATTTGCTTCTGCTCCTCTCCATCTGATCGCTGTGAGCTTTGTCCCACATCCGTGGCGTATTTCTGCTGATTGATAAAAATACATTATTACTAACCCTGCGTTAGTTTTTAACGCGACGTTCTATTTACCTCGCACTGAATTTTCACCTCTCCGCGTTGAGCCGAGCCGTCTGCAATCCAAAAGTGCACTAAACGCAGTTGGCTTGCGCTCTGTTACTACTTCTCAATGCTCGACAAAACGGCGAAGGTTGAAAATCCAGTGCGTGGCAAAATCATCTGCCTAGCCTTTTCCCAACTATGTTGGGGTCGGCTTCCAGTCATAAATCCGCAGCTGAATACCAGTATTTTACATGGAGCGACTGCCTTATCTGACCTCCACAACCCAGTTACTGGGTAATACGATACCCCTTGGTAAAACTGGTAGTCAGACTTTCGGGCTTCTGACTACCCATAAGGATTGTCAAACATCCACGAATGACAGCCGGGACCAAAGGCTTAACGTGCTTTCTGAGTGTCTCGGTATGTCAACATGGTCACCCATCCACAGACCAACCGCGGCAAGCGTAGCTTAACCTGATCGATGGACCTGTGCGGCTGTTAACATTTGACCACGGGCCCCTCGTGCGTGGCAAAAACGTGGCGTTAAAAAAAGCGCTCAGATTACCACCAGAACTAGAAAAAATCGCCTTATGGGCTCAGGAGATCAGGCCAGAATGGAAATCAGTTTGCGTGACAGTTCAGTCACTGGCCTTTCTTTGGCTGTTATGAATAAGTAAAGCCTGGAGTTTGGAAGTTGGCGGTGTGAAACCCCCGTGCCTCGGAAAGCACGTTAAGCCGTCGGTCCTGCGCCTGATCTCTCTCCGGTCGTGTCGGATTGCCCTCCCATCGGACTATGAGAGGAAGAGGGAATGCACCAGTGTCTGCGCGCACACTTGTGTAGGTACTATAATATCTCCCGCGCCGAAGGCTAGTGTCTTTTGAGATTGGCCGCCGTGGCCGAAATACGGTCTGGAGGACTTTGTTTGTTTATTTATGAATAAGTAAATTTGAAGACAGTTCAGTACTGCCTTCGTAACTGCCTCGACTGTCCCGTTGGTCTCGTGGATGCAAACACGACTGCTGAGCTTGTCCTAGGTTCGATTGCCAGGTCGGGCAAAATGTTATTGAGGTTTTCCATTAGGAATTTCTCAGTAGCAGCCCGGAGTTTGGAAGTTAGTGGTCGGATTGCCATCCCATGAGAGTAAAGAAACAGAGAGTGCACCTGTGTTTGCGCACACAGTTGTGCACTATACACCGTGTTCCGGACGATATACCTAGGTACATAAACTTCGACGTGATGATGTTCAGACCATGGAAATAAGCATTTTTCATTATGGACACATTAATGAATTCTTATTTTTTAGTTTTTGTTAATTTTCATACAAACTAAATCCCTTGACGTAAATCACCCGATATGCATGCCTCTTTATTCGAATTGACAACGACGTAATTTTCATTCACAAGATTTGGCGGGCTGAAACTTGTCAAAACTAAGTTAAGATCCTTTCTCACTGCATAGCTCAATTAAATTTCATTAAATGGAATTACAAATATCTTTGTAACGAAGCCTTTTTAAGTACTACTTCCTTTTTAGATTTAATTTGTAAAAGCTATAAAAGCGTTTGACAAAGTTTATGGATAACGTGAAGAACACGGTGTATTAAATATAGTGCAAAATTTTTGCGTACCTGGCTAATCTCCGTTGAGATTGGCTACCGTGACCGAAATCAGCCGGGAGGATATTATTATACTACATACTACTACTGACTGGCAGATAGGCAGTCGCTCCATGTAAAATACTGGTATTCAGCTGCATCTGGTGAGACTGGAAGCCGACCCCAACATAGTTGGGAAAAGGCTAGGCAGATGATGATGACTACTACTGACTGGCTTCGTGTTCATGTCAGTCAGCTGTACGGTCAGCAACAAAAGTCGATTAACGCTTCAGTTTTTTGAATCTTAGTTATTGAGCAAAATATTTGTTCAAAATTGCAACAGAAGAATTTTTTTTAGAATATAAACTCTTTGCTGTTATGTGAAAAGCTAAAAAGCAGTTTATTTAAAAAAAAAATGTTGACAATTTAATAACATGTAAATATGACAGTGTTAAACGACTTCTGTTGCCGACTGTACAATCTGCTGAACTAACACACAGAACTGGAGCCAAATGCCATCATGATTATGCAAAAACAGGGATGATGCTATCGGTCATATCTATCGGTCGGCACCTTGCTAAGCCTCTCTCTCGCAGTGGAAAAATGATGCGACATGCGACTAAGACTGCTCGACGACGCTGACCTATCGCATGCGACTGTCATTGAGTGTGCGCGTGCACCGTGCATCTAGACGCTGCGACAAGTAGCACGAGCGTACGACTCAATACTCAATTCTTTATTGCATTCCATATGTATTACATAGATGGTATTTAAAGTTAAAGAACAATATGGACCCTGTCGGGCACAGCAAAAATTAGGAGACGACTCTCCTAGCCTGTCGTTGCGACTCTGCAACTCGACGTCAAGTGTACGCAGCTTTGAGCTAAATACTATATGAAAGGGCTTTGACGATCCGTGACATACCGGTCCGCCATTTTGTTTTTTTTTTCAAAATGGCCGCCACGCATGAAACCTATATAAATCATTAACTGACATTCATGCGAAACAAAAAACATAATAAGACCAAACTCCGTTAATTGTCACTTTCCGAGATTTTAAAGTTCAAAAGTTGATTACATGACATATCCTTGCTGCTTAGATGTTAGAAAAAAACACTCTGACAATTTAAAGTAATCAAACATCTATGCAACAAGAACAGTTTACGGGGTTTGATCTTATTATGTTTTCCGTTTGCATTGTTAGCAGGTATTGATTTATATACGAGTAGGTTTTATGCGTGGCCTCCATTTAAAAAAATAAAATGGCGCATACGAAGTTCCATATTATAAATATATTCAATCCCCTTTGTCGGCCGCAGTCTGTCGTTGCGTCTAGTCGCATAGAGTGCGAGGTGATTAAAGGTAATAATCATAATGAGGCCCCTGACTTGCAAACTGGCCTCGTATCCGGAACCCAGTAAGGTCGTTCCTGGTTCCTATAAACACCCCTTTCTCGTACTTAAAAATCAATACATTGTACCACACTGTGACCCAAGCTAGTATACTTACTCTTCTAAGCACAAATTGAAGAAAGGCTGCTCCGACGAAAAGTGCTCACGTACATTATGCTTGGAATTCGAATCAAACTCTTTAACCAAAACCTTCTTCAACGTGTTCGAAGATTCCACGAACTTGCACATGCACTCATTCAGAGTTTGCATTTTGCCCATGAATTCATCTTTGTCACATTTCTCCAAAGGATACTTAATTAACTTTTCTAGCTCCGCCGTTATCATTTGGCAGTTGTTTTTCAAATCTGGGATGTCTGACCATTGAATTTCAGTATTCGTTGACGCATGTTTCAAAACCTTTATCTTAGGTGTCACAGTTTCTATGATAAATTCGCCATCTTCAATCATTTCGCTTGGGAGCTTATAGTAAGGTCGTCGTATGCCGTATAAGGACATTTGAGGATCATCTTCAGATAGGCCGTCTTTTGTTTTTGCCATGACCAGTTTGAGTAGGTTATCGAGACCTATTTTGTGGTCGTTTAGGAGATGTCTGTCTAGAACTGTTATTCTGTAAAGAAGATTTAAAACTTTTGAATCATCATCATTTTTCTGCCCTTATCCCATTCTATTTGTGGTCGGCGCAACATGTCTATTTCTACTTCTCTATTAGTCGTCATTTCGGTAGTCACCCCCTTTCTAGCTATATAATCATTCACACAGTCCTTCCATCGTTTCTTTGGTCTTCCCCTCTTTCGATACGATTTATGTATGAGTATTTGTATTAGGTAGGTAAAGGGTTTACAGTGAATGAGCAATGCTGCCTAATTTGGTATCCATTAAATTTTAAAAGAGCTTTACAATCGTTTCAGCGTATGTTTGATGATTGCATTATGATCATTTCAGCTTAAAGACGTCCACTGCTGGACATAGACCTCCCACAAGCATTGCCGCTCCGAACGTCTTATTTGCTCCCAATTCAGAAGTTACCAGACTTAAATAAAAGATCAGCAACATCATTTAATGTGCTAGCAACTTGTTTCACACTCAAACTGTACCAAATGTTGCTAGCAACGTGTTTCCCGCAAGAGAAGACGCATGTGGCTGCAATAATGTAGTGCAATTTTTGTGAATACTAGACTTAATACATTTATAAAGGCATGAGAAATAGGGTGTAAAGTTCACTCATCCCCCATAGAAAAGGGAGGATCCTCTGACCAGACTGGTGTCGTGTACTGCCCGACGTTTGATGTCGGAATGGTGTAGGTATACAGGGTTATTGGAAAAACATTAACGACCTCTTTATGAACAACTTTTCTGAAATTGCGAAAAAAAAATCAGCTGTTACCTACATTTTGACGAGTTATACGAACATAAATGTAGGGAACAGCTGATTTTTTTTGCGATTTCAGGTTTGGTCCCATAGTAAAAGTTGTTCATGTTCATATTCATTTATTTTGCGTTCCACAAGGTACAAAAGATGTTTACAAAAGGCTTAGAGCTAAGAGCCGTTGTAGACCCTGTTAGGGCACAGCAAAAATGTATATTTGATACATAGCAGCTATTACTTAACAGTTAAAAATTATGAGTGCAATGACCTCTTAAGAGGTTGTTAATGTTTTTCCAATAACCCTGTATATACAAGGTGTAACAGAATAAACGCAAGTCCTGAAAGTAGTTTGTTCATAATTGACTACTGAATTGATTTCAGTAACTTTTGATATAGGTATTTTTTTCAAAAATTATGTATTTTGCCATACTGACCGCCGATTGAGCCAATGAAAATTAAATTTTATTTCAAGGTGATAAGACTCAATTTTAAATGCATAAAGTAATGCTGGGATCATCACGATTTCTTTATAATCATAGGTAGCTTTAAAAAAAAAAGTTTTGGTCATTGTATTATGCTTTTAACTCAATACTCTAATTGGGGTGTATGTGGTCTTGCGTTGATTATGTTACATATTGTATGCTAGCTGCACGGTAAACTCCGCTTGCGCGATGCAGGATTTTGCGTGACGTCAGTGTGATGCGTAGTTCGCATAAGGCGTTGTAGAAGCCGCCACAAATTAAAAAAAATATGGTTTTACCGATCAGCATCAAACGAGCACATGTGACATGCAAATGTCTCTTTATCGTCTATCAGCTTATTGACATTAATATCAGCTATACGGGATATCGAGGGTTCAGCTTTGACAGGCTTCGGAGAGCACTCGATCCTTATTGATGTGTCCTGATGGGGGGAAAGAATAGAATTTAGTCCCACGCAGTTTTAGCCGTTAAAAGCGGTGGGTCATCCATCGGTTGACAGTCTCGAATTCATGAGCTGTGTAAGTGGTTTTACCCGCATAAGTATCGATTCCGTGGGAATTTGGAATAAAAAGTATCCTATTTCCTAATCCTGGTCATGGTCTACCCATGTGCCAAATGTCATCCAAATCCGTTCAGCCGTTTTTAGCAGCGAAAGCGTAACAAACAACCATACAAAAAATCTAATATTTTCTCTTTGTAAGTAATATTAGTTTAGACAACATTCTGTACTGTGTCTTAGCACACAATACAAGAAAAAAGTGTAGCGGGCTATCATTCTGACGGGACCGTCAAAATTAGCCACGGCCATAGAAAAAAAAAACAAAATGATAATGAAAAGTCGAGCATGACGAGAATCTTGCAAAAAGCAAGAACAAAAACAGAAGTTAAAAAAATCGTTCTTTTAATGATCGTATCTTTTTTGCCGGGACTGATTTGTTTGATCGTCAGAGTAAAAGTTGCTAATGACGATTTGATCTAACCATTTTACCATTGATCGCGGTTTTTTGGGAAAAGTTAAATTATCCTTTTTAATAATGAAATATTAAAAAAAAAACGGCCAAATACGAGTCGGACTCGCACACGAAGGGTTTGGTACTACCATCCAATGTCGAGTAAAAAACACCGATTGGGCAGAAGACACTGGGACGTTTCCTTAAATTTTAATTTTTTTTTTATTGTTATAGCAGCAATAGAAATATACACACTGAAAATTCTAACTGTCTACCAATTAAAAATCTTCGTGAGCCCGCTGACAGACAGACGGACGGATGCACGGACGGACAGACAGCGGAGGCTTCGTATTATAATCCCTTTGGTATCTTTTTGGGTACGCATCTTAAAAATAAATGAACGGGATACTAACGATGAAATTAGCTGCAGCTCCACCAGGGTCGTTAGGAGTCGTACTAGAAGCATCTAAGTCTTCCTCCGGGTGTGAGAACAGTGCTCTGCTCCGACAGATGCGCGCGCGCAGCTTGTCTAGCAGCCGCGTCGCTGATGATGTACGGCCTAGCGCTGTGGGAAAGGGTCGTTGAAAATTGTACAATAAACATATTAAGTACATAATATAGAAAGTCGACTTAAGATGGATCACACACTACAACGCGCCACACGACGGGTCGCGGTAAACGAAGCCAAATTCCCCGCGCAGGTGGGGCCTACCATGAATGTAATTAAAAACGATTCAAAAACAAGACATTTCAGTTTAAGTTCCTAAACTGCATCGCTTGAGCTGCTCTATGGACGTCATGGTACCAAACAAGTATGAATGCGAAACCTAAATATGCGACTCAGTTTAGGACAATCGTTGTCAGCAGATGGCACGACCTAAACTGAATCGTTAAACTGACGTCATGGTACGAATTAGAAGAATAGTTCAGTTTAGATCCTAAAATGGATCGCGTTAAGAGCTTGTGGTAGGCCTCCTGAAGCGAGTTTTTAATAAATTTTTATGTAGGCGCGTTGTTGTTGTGTTGCTGCGCCTAAGGCTAGTGCATAGTAAAGCCGCAGCGCATCGCATTGCCAAACAAAAGCCCAGTGTGGCACGTCAAGGCTTGCTACACACTTGTTCGAGTCGGCATTTTAATCGGCACAGCCAGGCGCCATAATCTATTTGTGCAATGCTGTGCTATGCATGCTATGATGAGTTCAATTCGAATCCGATGGCCGAGGTCGGCCGACGACGTATGACTTATGAGCACTCAGCATAGTTTGGCCGATGACGGATTAGGACGCGACGCGACGCAGATAACGTACCCCCCACGCGTGATTTTTTACATACAAATTCAAGAAAAACGCGCTTCCGTGCGGGGAATTTGGCTCCGTCTCACGCACCCCGCTGCGTAATGCGGTGCAGTGTGCGAATCGCCTTAGCCTAGCATGAATGGCGCGGGCGGGACGCTAGTGTTTTGAAAACGATCAAAGAAATACTTACATTTTACGTCTTTATCAGGCTTGATAACATTATGATACGTTGGACTCAGCGGAGACGCTCGGGGAAGTGTGCTAGAGTTTTTCTGAAAAAAATAATTTTATTGAATCATCATCTGCCTAGCCTTTTCCCAACTATGTTGGGGTCGGCTTCCAGTCTAACCGGATGCAGCTGAATACCAGTATTTTACATGGAGCGACTGCCTATCTGATCTCCACACCCCAAGTTACTGGGTAATACGATACCCCTTGGTAACACTGGTTGTCAGATTTTCAGGCTTCTGACGACCCGTAACGACTGTCAAAGATCCACGAATGACAGCCGGGACCAACGGCTTAACGTGCTTTCCGAGGCACGGAGGGGTACCTATAGAAATACTTCGTCACTCACTGGACGCCTGAGGGAGGACATCGCTGTCGAGGTAGACCACGGCGAAGGTGGCGTGACGATCTCATAAGGTTTGCAGGGCCAACATGGCCAGATATCACACAAGACAGGGAGGTTTGAAAGGAAAAAGGGGAGGCCTTTGCCCATCAGTGGCACACAATATAGGCTAACAATCGAGACACTGTCCCTAGCGTAAAAAACCCTAAACAAAAATGATTCAAATAATCAAATCAAAGCATTTATTTGCACTTTTGAATTGTCAAAATTAAATAGTCAGTCAGTTAGTCAGAAAGTTGAAGCTAGTAGCCCATTCCAAAACGTAGATCTCTATGGAGAAGAACGGGCAAAAAACTCCATGGACACTCTTTTAAATCAAGATATTACAAAATCCTGGGTACATTATTCTGGATGCTCTATATGTGAGAACAACGTAAAAAAAAAACACACAAATGAAGAAACAATTCAAAATATGAGATTAAAAATAAGCCTTGGCTGTTAAGAGATGACCAGTCTCAACCGACGGCGCCCGTTCACGAACATGACGGTCAGACAATAAACTCAGCCTAACGCAGTACACTGCTAGACATGGGCATCTCCCAAGTTGCGACACAATACCTGCTTCTCCGCCTTTCGCTAGCAGCCAGTCCCGACCGTCTTTTTAGTGCGCTTGTTACACACGAGCGGCACGCGTCAACGGAACCCGTCGACACGTCTACGGACTTTTATGACCGCAATCCGACAGTCCCATCGTAGTGATCCTACCCTAAATACACACTGCTACGGATTACATTTGGGCCATGGACTTGAACAGAATCTTCGCATCATCTACATTTGGTTGAGATAGAATTTTATGGAATAGCAGCACGTTGTCGAAGGCTGCAGTTGCCATCCACCGTTGACGGGTGCCGCGCGTGTGTATATGAACACTTAGGTCGTCAGTCCATCTAGCTGGGGAGCGTCTCAATTACTGTGCACGGAAGCTTTTAGAAATTATAAAAAACTTTTTACAAAAAAAACAACGGATTTCAAAAAAAAACTACAAAGTGATAAATAACTTTAATTTCAGAAGTCGGTGTCGTTGGTTCCGCATTTTCGTTATTTGACACCGACTTCCGAAATTAAATCTCCGAAGTTTGCATAGAGAAAAATCTGCAATTATTAAATTACTCTATGTGATAGAAGTTTATGTAAATCAATCTAAAAATTCATCAACAACAGTTTTAGTTCCAGTATCGGTCCAGAGATGGCGCTGACCTAAAACTGCAATATTCTACACCGAAGCGCAGTGCGCAGTGTTAAAATTCTCTGACGAATATAGGCCTCGCCGATGAAAATTTAAAAACATATTATGATGGTACGGAACCCTCAGTGCGCGAGTCCGACTCGCTCTTGACCGGTTATTATTATTTCTTACCGCTGTCAGTCTGCGTGCCTGTGTCTCGCTGACCACCGAGCAGTTGTCCTTAGTATCATGATAAAGTTGATTGTGCATCTTCAGAGCACTTTCGAATTGGGCAGTGAACGCGCAATGTGAACAACTGAAATGAATAACATTCAGGTTCAAATTAAATTAATTAGCTAGCGAAACTCCGCAGACGTGATGACTTTAGGGATATTTTGGCCTTTGCTCAGCAGTGGGACAGTATAGGCTAGACAAAAAAAAACAAAAAAGAAGTATGAGGACCAGGGCGTAAAGTTCACTCATACTCTATAGAAAAGGGAGGATCCTCCGACCAAATGGGTGTTGTGGCTGGCGGGCAACTGCCCGATGATTCATGTCGGGCCGTTGTATCTATGCTAGTTGCGCGGTAAACTCTGCTTGAGAGATGCAGGATTTTGCGTGACGTCAGTATGACGCGTTGTTCGCATGTGGCGTTGTAGATACCGCTACAGAAGTTTGTAATTTATGTGCTGCGTAAGTGCGAACATCATGCAGCAGGCGCTTAGCTACCTTTTTTGTTGTATTCGATGGCAAACTGACCGCCTACCAATACATGTGCGCCCGTATTGGGTCAAAATTTTATCTAACTCATCATCATCTGCCTAGCCTTTTCCCAACTATGTTGAGGTCGGCTTCCAGTCTAACCAGATGCAGCTGAATACCGGTATTTACCGGAGCGACTGCTTATTTGACCTCCACAACCCAATTATTGGGTAATGCGATACCCCTTGGTAAGACTGGTTGTCAGACTTTCGGGCTTCTGATGATGCTGTTATCTGGCTACCTGGTTATGGTTAAATAAAGACAGTCCTGCAGTGACAGACGGACGGGCAGACAAACACAAATGCCTACAAATAAATAGGTTAAAAAAATCAATTTCGAAAACTAGCCCCAAATTACACACTCATCAACTAATTATACTCAATCAATTAAGAACAGGAATAATTACTTACAAATGTGTCATTATAAATAATTATTATTATAGTGCAAATATTTGTAAATGATCAAATTAACGTTATTTCTTTGACAGTGGTTTCGAAAGTGTCACTTTCAGTCTATCAAAAGTACTCTGTGAGCTTCATAGAGTACTTTTTGATAGACTGGAAAGTGTCTACCTAGTTTATAAATAGTAGTCTATGGTGTCAACGGACGTAATAGGACAGAATAAAAAATAATAATAATAATACGTTGCCATTATCCCTGTAGTACTCTCAACCACGGGTGTCATCCCTAAACAACTGCACTTATCTCTAAAAACGCTGGATTTAGCTCCCTCCACCTACCAAACACTACAGAAAGCTGCTATCCTGAACACTTGCAGAATTGTCCGAAAATTCCTGCAGAACGACAATGACACTGAAATGCCACATGCTCAAACATCATCCACCAGTGCAACACAAAGTCATAACATACCATCATCACGTCATACATTATCATCAACTATCACTTAGGTTAATACTCTCAGGGGTAGCACTTGGCTTTGGCCCGTGTTACCCTATAAAACCGGCTGAGCAGCCGAGATACAAAAATGTATACCAACAAATAATAATAATATTCCACAACTATCACACAACGCCATCTAGTCCCAAGCTAAGCAGAGCTTGTGTTATGGGTACTAGACAACTGATAAACATACTTATATATTTCTAAATACATACATATTATAGATAAATTACAATTAAATAAGTCGTATATATTCTCAGAGCAGTGGTTACGAGCTGTTGTAGGTCGTAGGTTCGAATCCAGACAGGCGCTTTACTTTGTGTAAATTATTTCATCACCACTGCTCTCAAAACGGTGAAGGAAAACATCGTGAGGAAACCGGCATGTCCTAGAACCAAAAATTCGAAGACATGTGACATCTACCAACCCGCACTGGGCCCGCGTGGTGGATTACGGCCCACTCCCTCTCACAGAGAGGAGGCCTGTGTCCCAGCAGTGGGAACATTATAGGCTGATTATGTTATGTTATGTATATTCTCTATGGTACCAAGGAGTTAAAGAACGCCTTCTGCCTTCCTCTTCGGCCATACAGGCGCGAGGCATGATGTTATAATGTACTAGCTGCACCCCGCGGTTTCACCCGCATACGTTTCGATCCCGTGGGAATATCGGGATAAAAAGTATAGGTACCTACTACTTATGTGTTAATCCTGGTTATATACTATGTATGTGCCAAATTTCATCCAAATCCATTCTGCCGTTTTTGCGTGAAAGAGTAACAAACATCCATCCATTCTCACAAACTTTCGCGTTTATAATATTATTAGGAAATTTGGATTTTAAATTAGGAAACTAGCTTTTGCTCGCGTGATTCCACTACCGGGATAGAAAGTATCCTAGAATACTTTTACCTGCTGTGAGACAAATTTCATCAAAATCCGCTCAGCCGTTCGCATCTAATTAGTACAGGTCTATGGATTTCTTTTACGAGTAGTTATAAAATGTTTTCATTTCATCATCTGCGTAGCCTTTTCCCAAGGGGTTTCTAGTCTAACCGGATGCAGCTGAATACCAGTATTTTAGATTTTACATGGAGACATAAAGTTTGAATCGGGCTGTATCTACGCTACAATGCCTTGCCACTACATCTCCGCGGTGTCGGGTAAAATGTCACGGCTAACTACAAAAGAAAGGTGTTTAAGTCAGTTTTATAACAATGCTTTGGTTACCTCTACATTCCATAGCTACAAGCTGTACGTATTTTAAACTAGCCAAGCCCGAGACTTTGCCTACCTGGAAATGAAAACAGAGGGCTCGTGGCTAATTAATAATAGCACGGGTTGATCGAACAGGTTAAGCTACGCTTGCCGCGGTTGGTGCGTGGATGGGTGATTTCTCATGGGTCATAATCTTTACATAAGAGACCCCTCCGTGCCTCGAAAAGCAAGCTAAGCCGTTGGTCCCGGCTGTCATTCGGAGATCTTTGACAGTCATTGCGGGTAGTCTGAAGCCCAAAAGACATCCCAGTCGTTACCAAGGACCAAGGGGCATCCAGTATATGACCCAGTAACTGAGTTATGGATGTCATATCGTCGCTCGCATGACTAACTGTCCTACTCCTACTTCATTTTTTAGCTAATTTGGGTTGGGACGGCTACACTCCTCTATTTTTAATTCTTTACATTTGGTTGCCTTTCAAAATGGTTATATATTTTGAGATCCAAATAACATAAAGGTACGACGATTAGTGAAAAGTGTAAAGAATCACGAATAGAAGAGTCGTAGTCTTAGTCGTTCTGACTCAGATATCAGCCAAAAAATGAGATAGGACAGTTAGTCATGCTAGCGACGATATAGGCAGGCAGACGCCTCATGTAGAATACTGGTACTCAGCTCTCTGCATCAGATCGTGGTGTCTTTTAATCTTGTGATACGGAGTCCGAACCTACTGATTTTGTGCCTAGAAAGTATATTAAGTATAGGTACCTCCAACTTTGAGACCAGGGACCCTTACGTAACACACTAACGTTAGCATAGATAAGAAAGAAGGTATTTATATTTCTATGAACAGTAGCAATGGTGGCTTTCATTTTGACAGTTCAACAACATTCATTGCGTTATTTACGCTGTTCAGCAGACAAATTTTCCGAACACATGAAGCAATGGATATTAGATAAGATTTGATTGATAGTGTGTTATGCAATAGGGTGCTGATTAGGTTAGGTTATAGTGGTCACTCCCCCCCGGTGGGTTCCCGCATTGTCGAGGCTGGGGGGCTCAGTAGCCGTGGCTTGGTCACCTACGGTGAAGCGAAGAGGATCCCGAGGAGGGGCCGCTCGTCGGGGCTTTTGCCGGTAAGCCAACGACGTAGCGGCCAAGAAGTAGGATGCGGTGCCGCTGCCGCTTGGGCGACATCGCAACTGATGCGGGCCGCGATTTCATATGGGAGGCATCGCGGCAGAGGGAGGCCATGACCAGACCCGTCGCAGGGGGACCAAGGGTGCCCAGACACGGGGTCATCTGGCGCCCATGTGCTGGTTTGGTCCCTGGGGTGGTCACGGCGTGCTATGTGTTCTGGTGCGCCGGTGTTGGGAAATACTCCCCAGAGGAGGGTCCGGTTACAGACAGCCGCGGCGGGTTCACGGATGAGTGCTAACGTGCGCGTGTTGCCGCTGAAAGCGGCATAGGAAGACACCGTGGAGTTTTAGTGGGTTAGAGTCCCACATAACTGCACCATCTCCCCGTGGTAGTGCAGAATGCATGAGCATTTCTACACGATAAAAAAAAATTGGTTGGTGGTTACTGGAAGTCGACCGTAGAAACCTTCTTTCATATATCTATGAAGCCGACAGACCCCGACATAGGTAGTTGGGAAAAGGCTAGACAGAGAGTAAAACTGTTGACAATGTTGAGTACAATGACCCCTTCTCAGATGACGTGACATTGTATTGTCTTAACACAAGCGTGTGTCTATAGTCAGGGTCTTCTTAAAGCCTCTTATCTAAATGCAAGCTCAAATGTAAAGTGAAACTTAGTTTTTTGTCGTTGTTACCATAGAGTAAGTAATGTTCATTATATGTAAGAAGAGACGGGAGTCCCATAGAAAAATATGAAAAACGGCGCTTGTATGAAACTTGCACTAAAACTGAATACCAACATAGCAAAAATGACACAGACTATGCACAGACAGGAGGCCTACTACAAGCTCTTAACGCGATCCATTTTAGGACGTAAACTGAACTGTTCTTCTAATTTTTACCACGACGTCAGTTTAACGATTCAGTTTAGGCCGTGCCATCTGCTGACAGCGATTGTCCCAAACTGAGTCGCAAGTTTTGGTTTCATTCATACATGTTTGGTACCATGACATCCATAGAGCAGCTCAAGCGATGCAGTTTAGGAACCTAAACTAAAATTTCTTGTTTTTTAATCGTTTTTAATTAGATCATGGTAGGCCACCTGCATATGTTAAAGCGAGACAGCGATAGCCGCCATTATGTTTAGTACACGTTTCATAGTTTCTTTTTTTATTAGACAGTTGCACAGTAGATAATATATTTATTTACTGTGACAGTTGCGTCAGACTGGTTGGTTTGGTACAGACGGCAGCACATCAAGCTACTACAATCTGTCAAATTTCTTTAATAGATTTTCGACTTTATTGCTAAAACATATTAAGGTTCAATGCACAGAGCATGGTTCAAAGTTGATTGGGAACATTTTACAGTTTTGGGTAGCTTGAAGTGCTGGCGTCTGTACCTATATATTATTATTACAATACAAGCTAGAAAAAAATATAGTGTAGGTATGTGCAAACGTTCAAAGACTTATTCAGAAAAATATTTCATTAAAAATAAAATAGTAGGTACCTTACTTATCATGATAAACCAATCGTAAATTAATATTTATTTTATTAATAAAATTCTTAGTCATATTTATTTTGAGCCCCGTTATTGTTTTTAAATATTTATTGTGAGCGTAAACTCATATTTTATGTAATCATAATAAAGGGAATTCAATCAACTTAAGAAATAACTTATATAAAAACAAATACTATTGTTAAAAACAGATGATAGGACATAATATTTAATAATAAGGAAAACGATAAAAGCGCTCTTCCTCTCTCCTACTAAGTATAGACGCCAGCAAATCAACCTACTACAATCTGTCAGATTTCTGTAATAGATTTTCAACTTTATCGCTAAAGTATAAGGTTCAATGTTGATTGGGAAAATTTGACAGTTAGGTGTAGGTTGATGTGCTGGCGTCTGTACCTATTTAAAAGTTTGCTGTCGACAGGGTCCATAATTGATTCTATTGTTTTATACTTACCACGTACTTACGTATGTGACCATTATAGATGCAATTAAAGATTGAATTGAATTGAAAATACCTAAAAATTATTCCACTAATTAAAACTGCAAAATTAATTTTATTTTGGTGGTTACTCAATTCAACTAACATCAAACGCAACGCTATTTTGAACCTTATTTGTTGCCGCGATGCGCTATTGTCGTTAACACTGAACAAACTGTTGGATTTTAAACCTTCGGCGCTCAGCCGAGGGTTGAAAATCCAACTGTGCGCTTTCATTTAGATGGTCACCCTGTTAGTAAAAACGGCCATAACCATTTCTTATCTTATCTTGTACACAGAAATTACATTATGTACTTACATGGTGAACTACTAAATCCTATCTCAACAGTAAGTGCATTGACACTATTCTACACGACATATTGTGGAAGCTTATCGTAAAACAACAAGCACATTTGTATTCAGCCTATAATGTTCTCAATGCTGGGACACACGCCTCGTCATTGTGAGAGGTAGTGGGCCACACGGCCCAGTGCGGGTTGATGGACGTCACTACTGTCAATTATTATTTTAAGAAATTAAGAAAAACTTGTGGAAAAGGGAGAGGAAGGCCTTTGCTCTGCAGTGTGACAATACAATACAGGCTAGTTACATTCGATTAGAAGATAAACTCAATAATATTACTGTCTGAAGCAAAGGTCACACATAAAGCCCCAAGATTGCGATCACTGCTAGACCAATGAGCAGATTTTTTTTTTTAATTAATATGAACATTGCAAGAGTCTCTACGGATGAGTATTATAAAATCAATAAACAATAACGTTGTTGCGAGTATCTACGAGTACCTAATGAACGAAAAACCGTTTCTGTATATTATATTTTTGAAGGTAACTTTATAACCATAAACGTTTCTAAATCAGTGGCCTAATAAAAATGACGTTGTACAGACGCCAGCACATCAACCTACTACAATCTGTCAGATTTCTGTAATAGATTTTCAACTTTATCGCTAAAGCATAAGATTCAATGTTGATTGGGAAAATTTGACAGTTAGGTGTAGGTTGATGTGCTGGCGTCTGTACAAAATGAGTCATTCTAAAATTATGTTTCAAATAACGAATACCTACGTTCTTATAAGGAATATCGAGTACAATTACCTACTTTTATAAAATAAACGAATAATTATTGTATTCTAAATTGTATGTGGTTTTAAATTCAAAATGAGGTTTAAATCGTCGTTGAATCGTCGTGTTTCGCATAGAGCGTATCCGTTACAAGTCTTTAGTATTTATGCAATGCAACTGGGAACGAAGCTACCTGCGGGTCAGCGTTTACCACCTGTTTTCGGTGTTGCCAAGTTATAATGTTCGCCTGTTTTGTGGGTATTGTTGTAGAAACTGAAGGTGGTTGCCGTGGTGGGTATTTTTATGAAGTGATTTTGTGTGTGTTATGATGATTTTATATTTTTGTGTCAGTAAAATTATTTTTTATGTTGGTATTTTGGATAAAATTGAAAAAAAGCATTCATTGAATTTTTTCTTTACCTTTATTGTAATGAATACGGTAAACTGTAAAGGTGTCACAAATTTATTTTAACTGATTACCGCATGTAGCGTAAATAATTAATTAGTGCTGCGTCTACGTGATGTCTACGCAACGTCTAAGCGATGACTAGGCAGCTTCAATGATAAGTCAATACCATCGCAGGACATACTCTTAGGCCAAGATGTTAACACAAATGCTTTGACTTAGGCATATTCCCGTTTCTATCTGCCACTTGTAGTTTGACAGTTGTGCGACAGTGACAGGGATAACGCTAAGCCAAAGTACGTGGTAAGTAACTATTTATAGGTCTCGGCCTTAGTGCGAGGATACTCTAAACTGTTTGAGCAACTCTTCCAGTTATGGTGATGTAATTTAAACATGTGAGCCATTCAGCAATCATTAGTCTAGCCAGGGGCCGTTATGAAGTATTAATCGCATCATGATTCCAGTCTGAAAAACAGATGATACTATCGGTCATGTATAGCTCCGTCTCTCTCTCGCACTGGAATCATGATGTAAGTAATTAATAATTAAAATTCTATAACTAACTTTTTCAGAAGTAGTCAGAACTGTGCAGATAACTAAGTCTATCAGCAAAGTTAGTTAAAGATTTTTCCTTAAATATTACGATTTTTTATTACCTCCAAAACGTTTTAGGACCAGCCGGCAGCCCGGCAACCACTTCCAAGTGATCAACTTGAAAAACTGACAAAAAAAATGCTACTTACAAAAAACAGACAGGTGTATTGACCAAGCCTTGAAGAAATTCAAGAGTCGTTTTTAATAGTTTAGTGTCTAGGTAGTGATTTAATTCGGATAGTAATGAGTTATTGTATGTTATCAGATGCAAGCAAAAAATACAATAGTTAATAGCTGATTTAAACTAGTTAGTTTAAAGCTCGCAGACTCAGATACAAAAACATGTTATTATGGAATCAAGATTAGATAGCCTTTTTGCGTCTAAATCTTAACAAAATGGCCATTAAAACAGCTCTAGGTACTAATTATCGAGAATAACTATCAATTATTATCTGTATTTACAAACAAATAATGTATAATTAACTTATCAACACATTGAACCGGGCTAAACGTGTGAAATCTTCATTTTTTTTCTTTCTTTAATGTCATTCAATTATGTATTTTTTATTCGTTTTCAAAACGATAAAATACTCTTTGTACGAGTTCTATCACGATTATGATTAGAAACCAACTTTTATTTTCATGTAAAATGGGAAAATACGGATAAAATTGTACCTTATGTCGGTACGATAAGGAAGTAATAGATGTTTTGATTTGGAAATCTATGTTTGCATTGGAGCGAAACCTTCTTCGTGCACTGGTAACACTACTTTAGCTGGTGGAAGTCAGTTGTGTGCGGGGGGTCGATGTGATCGCGCGTTGTTTACCTTTCTCCATTTTTATTTCAACACGCTAACAAAAATCTCATTGTAAAACAAATAAATAATATTGACATACTAATTCTATAATTAAACAAACGTAACTGTGAGTTTCGCAAATCCGATTCTAATATCTAAACTCGTAAAAACCGGTTGGAAGTATAGGAAGTAACAGTTATATAAAAGATAGTTTTCTTTTGCAAGTATACGGTATACAGCGAGTTTTTGTTTGTGATTTTTTATAAAAACAGTTTTTATTGTTGTTCTGAAAGTGTTTTGAGAAGTTTAGTCAGTGAAATCAACGACTACTGATACAGGTGAGGTTTTATTTTATCTAGAGCAGTGTTTCGACCGCTTTCTCTTGGTAGTTGCAGGGTTGAATAATTATCTGTTACTTTTAACTACTCTGCAAACTATTTACTGTTGAAAGAAACTTCATTCGTGTTTACGAAGTCCTGTGTATAAATATTGAGTAACAACTTGCGTAACATACCGGTTTTATTAATGTAATCAAATAATATTGTTTTCGCATAGAGATTGGCGTTTTAAATTGTGTGTGGGTAATTATTTTTAGTAGGCATCACTTCCGGCTGAGAGGGGCCCACAAACGGCCGCAAAACAGCACAAAAACAAGACGAATGTTCTATCATGGATTCATGGCACAAAAAATAGCCAATGGAAATACATTGACTGGTGATTACTCATTCGTAGGCAAAGTTACATTGTTTTACCTATAGAGAATGAAGACCTACTTAATACTAGGCAGCATTTAGGCATGACATTTGCCAACGTTTCTCAATTTTTTTAAAAAGAATGTACCATAGAGAAAAAAAAATTATGTCTTTCGAAAATTGTATTGTAAACTTAATCCGTTAAAATCGTAATAATCTTAAAATTTAATTGATAAATAACACTAAATTGTTAGTCAGAAACGGCATCTAGAAATCTTAACTGTATTATTTACAGTTCCTGTGTCAGTAAATGATTGATTATAAGTAATCTTATCTTCTATCAAGTTTGTTAACTTATTGGCCAAATTGAAAGCCGTTCGGCACTAAGTTTTTTTTTAAATCAGACTATTTTTATAGGCACACCTTTCGATTTTATTTTATAAATGACAAAAGTCCACTCCATTGTGGTACTGACTTCTAGAAAACTCGAATTAGCCACTTCTTTTTTCAAATTGCGCGCCATTCTAAAGTTTTTATTTTCGTCGCCGCCATTCTCTGAGTCATACTGTCATTTTGTGGTGAAAACTTAAATAGGCATTACTCTGTAATGAGAGGTTGCTAACCCATCGGTTACTGGCTCCGCGGTTACTCTCCCTGTAGATTTATGATTGACTTGGTATTATAAATAGCTTGGGACCTACCTACATTCTACCCGTTGCGAATAAATAACGTCTCTTTAGAAATTGAGAAACTTATTGATGGCCTGTTGTTAACATCCTAGACTGCTTGTAATTAGTGGGTTATGTTCCACTTTTAACTAAATAACATCACGCCTATAACCCCCAAGGCAATAGGCACTGGTGAGGTGGTCTCACGTAACAGAGAGGGCGCGCCCATTGCCACCAACCGGGCACAAATCCCTGCTACTGTGAAATTTCAGATGAAAAACCCATTAACACAGCCTGACATGAGAATGGAACCCAGAGCCTCATGCTCAGAAGTGGCGGTGACGGTCACTAGACCAATGAGGTTACTTTTAACTAATGAATTGGAAATTGGAATGGCAATGGAAATATCCCATAGACAACCAATATTTTTTTGTGCGGTAATCCTCATTGATAGGTCGCCGCCGTCTGAGGAAAACGAATCGTTATGCCGGAGTCGTACAGACTCGTTCTTACGAGGGGCGTTCAATGTATTCTCGGTATCAGGGTGATTTACTAATGATGTGGGTAATTTGAGTAATTAATTAATTAATGGCATTATCTAAGGGCATAAAGGTAAAATTTCGTAATAGTTGTGATCATTAGTTTGCTAGTTATCCTTAGTCAACGACAACTAATGGCTAACATGACAATGTTGAAGAAAATCGAGCAACGCGCTGTTATTAAATACCTTACCAAACAAGGAAAGGTCAAAAACTAATCACGAAGAGATGGTGGCTGTTTACCAAGATTTTGCACCTTCGTTATCTTAGTTCAAAAGTGGTCAAGCGAATTTAAAACGGGCAGAGAGAGTATTGAAGACGACACTCGCTCGGGCGGCCAAAAACAAAAGATTTTTAACTCAAAACATTTATTTCGATTAATCAACGCCGGCAAGCGTTGCTTATGATGCTGTCCATCCAAGCATAAAGCCAGAATGTCCTCACGCAGCTAGGCTGCCTTTGATAGATGACCACCATACCGGGTAGATAGGATAGACCGTCACTTTTGAATTGCCAAGGGGTCGATCGGTCAGAAAGATGAAGCTAGTTGCTCATTCCAAAGCATAGTAGGCTCCTATGGAGAAGAACGGGCAAGAAACTCCACGGACACTTAAAAAAAGCTACCACGTACCTAATAAAATCGAAACCGAAGAACTTACACTAGGAATAATTGAATACATCGCATGTGTTTGCATCTCATTACTTCAATTAATTACTGCTGCAATCGTTTCCTTGTTTCTTTCTGGATTTTCTTGCTCCTTATATAGGTAACTTCCTTTTATTAAACTGGTTTTAACTTAAGCTTTATCTGTATGTATAATGTATACATGCATGTTATAATTAATGTCGTTTTTCGAGTCTCTCTGTGTGACCGCGTTATTCTTGTAAACTACGCCACGGTTTTTGATACGGTTTTCGCCATCATGAATTTATTCCGGAAGGTCTGTGTGTATGCATAATCAGCCTATAATGTTCTCAAGGCTTAGACACAGGCATCCTTTCTGTGAGAGGGAGTGGGCCATAATCCAGCACTCGCAATCCAAACTTGACATCTTAACTTATAACTTTTCACGCCTAAACCACTGAACCGATCATCCTGAAATTTTGCATAATATACGTTGTCAGGTGTACAGAAACGGACATAGGGTACCTTTCATCCCGGAAAAAAGTGCTGTTCCCGAGGAAAACAACAATAACGTTATTATGATAATAGATGGCGCCACGTGTCTATTGAACTTTGTCACATTATTTAATTCTAAGGCGGTAAGAAGTTCGCCGGATCAGCTAGTATACATATTATAATAAAAACATCTCCAAGTTTTGTCAAGTTGTAAAAACTGTGCGAAGCAGGGGCGGGTTGCTAGTCCCCTCCTTCCTACTCCTAAATTGAAAATAAACGTGAAAGTTTGTGAGGATGGATGGATGGACTTTGTAGGCCTTGTAGACTTTAGATCTGTAGACCATTTTTTTTTATCAAGTACCTGGTACTTGTTGACAGGCCTACGCTGTCCTCCCATACCTACTGTAATTTGAAAACATTGTAAAAGCCAATTATTTTTAAAAGAGTAACCGTGGAGTCTCTTGCCGGTTCTTCTCCATAGGCAACGACTAATTGGAACCATGCACCTAGCTTCTGACGTTTCATAAGTGCCCATGTAGGTTTATGTGAAATAAAATATTTTGATTTTGATGTTTGTTACTCTCACGGCAAAACTACTGAACGGATTTGGATGAAATTTGGCTTTCATCATCATTCTCGGAGCAACATGTCACTCATTTGGAGAAACATCGACGTACCTGCTACTTTTTTTTTTAAAAGGGTCTTTCTCTTGACTGACGGACAGACAGACGGACAACGAAGTAATCTTATAAGGGTTCCGTTTTTCCTTCTGAGGTACGGAACCCTAAAAACATACAAAAATTCAAATCTTTTCTCTTTATAATATTAGTTTAGATAACCGCCTCGTTGTTGTAGTAGTCGCAAGCACTACTGTTGAGCATGAGGTCCAAGGTTCGATTCCCAGGTCTACTACAAAGGTCTACTACAAAGTGTTATTGAATTTTTCCGTCAGCGATTTCTCAGTAGCAGCCCGGAGTCTGGATTTGTGCCCGGTTGATGGCCATAGGCTCGCCCCCTATTACATGGGACTAAACATAACTGGCGAAATGTGGGTGTATTATACAATATGTAACAAAAACCCTGTCCGATCCTTAAGAGTATTATTCGGCATCGTACTGCGAACACATATACGTAACCATTTAATGGATTTGAAATTATTATTTTTCCCCAGTGAAAATAATTAAAATAAAATAAAAAATAAAAACTGATCAAAGGCAACACTGATCGCTCGACAAAATTCACCTAAAGTTTTGTGTCAAAGAAGCCGCCTGAGCGAGACGGTTTGTATGATCCTTTGTCATGAACCTGCTTTGTCGCGTGCCGCCAAACAAACTTATACGTCATACCTTGACCTTATGGCTACGCGTATATCAGCTGATATTGTTTTGTAGGCATAGTGATTCGGATTTCAGACCTAATTCTGTTTATCAAGAAACAATTAATTGAAATAAATGTAGCTCTAATAAGGGCTTTTTTTTAATGTGATGTGTGGCAATGTACATACCGACTGCAGGTCATTAAAACATTCACTTGTTGTTGTTGCACACTTCGGCGATTGTGCTCCACATGTTCACCTCCAACACTAATACACATTAGAAACCTTTTCACTAAATTTGCAGGGCACTTGTGATGTGACTTGTGTCCGATTTGCGTGGGGTCCGCGGCAAACATATCCAGCACTTGTTCCTCGATTTCAACGTTGCGCTCTCGTGGTCTTCCAGCATCAGCGGCCTGTGACTCGTGCTCATGAACACTGCCTGTGGTGTACACACGGTTATGCAGGCGTTGGAACACACGCTCTGACGGCGACAGTACTGTCACAAGCGCACCTCATACGTTCTACGCGCAGCTGCATAATTACATTCGGTCTTGCCTAAGTACAGACGCCAGCACATCAACCTACTACAATCTGTCAGATTTCTGTAATAGATTTTCAACTTTATCGCTAAGGCATAAGGTTCAATGTTGATTGGGAAAATTTGACAGTTAGGTGTAGGTTGATGTGCTGGCGTCTGTACATCAACACATTAAAAAAATCCTGATTGGAATACGACATTATTCGCGAAACTTTAGCGGCACGTGATACGTACGGACGTCCGATCGAAAGCTATCTCCACGAAAGACTGGCAAGTTGGTAACAAATAGCGCGCCGGTAGGTAACCAGTCGGCGACATCAAAGAGTCGGCGACTCCGCGGCGACGGCCTACAACGCGGTAGTGTATGGCGGTGTTCTTTGAAATAAAAATAGGTAAAAATAAAAAGATTTTGCCGACGGGTGGAGTGTTGTCAACTTATGAAAATTTGCCATATTCAGTGTTAAATTTCGCATGGATTATAAAAATAAAAAATCAATAACTTTTGGTTTTTACGAGTTACATTTTTATAACAATTTTTTATAGTACCTATGTTGAATCAGGAATACGCCTTTATTGGATCGGACAGGGTTTTTGTTACATATTGTATATAATAGTATTCTGGGATTACAGGCGTTATGTTATGTTATTTCTAAGATTTTCTTTGCTTCTATAGCATTGTATAAGAAATAATACTCGTATTTATCTTTATCTTTTTTGTATAGTTAAGGAAATATTGATGAGGGAGTCTCATTATACAGGGTGTCCAGTAAATAGTACGACATATTGCAGGGGGTGATAGCTTGGGTCAATACCTACCAAAAAAACACAATATATGTTCCGCAAAATGTAACTTTTTTTTTTCACCACTGTAGGTTAAAGTTAAGCGATAAGAAAATCGTTCTGCGAAAATTTAAACAAAAAATGGTATTTCTTGAAAAAGTTCTTGTTTTTGATAGAAAAAAGACTTATCAATGAGTAGAGTAACTATTCACGAATAATCTGATATAAAAAAAAATACTAGAAAAGGAATTTTTCATTACGAGATGCTTAAAAATCTGTTTCAAGGTAGACATTTTTCGATATTTCGGAAAATTTTGTATAACTGTAAATTCGTAACATTTTGCGGAACATATATTGTGTTGTTTCGGTAGGTATTGACACAAGCTATCACCCCCTGCAATATGTCGTACTATTTACTGGACACCCTGTATACCTACGTTCGCTAGGCGTAGCGTCCGTTTAGGGTCGGGGGACACATTGATCGACGGCGTTCGACGGTTTGTCCATTCAAAAAGTACAAAACTTTTTTACAAAAAAAACAACCGACTTCAAAAAAAACTACAAAGTGATAAATAACTTTAATTTCGGAAGTCGGTGTCGTCGTTCGTTCCGCATTTTCGTTTTTTGACACCGACTTCCGAAATTAAAGTTTTTATCACTTTGTAGTTTTTTTTGAAGTCGGTTGTTTTTTTTGTAAAAAAGTTTTTATTTTTCACTTTTTAGTTGTACCTACTCCACACAAATTCAAATAACAATAGTGCATTGAGGAATTGAAGACACCGACTAGAAGAATAATCAAAATTCGCATAGAAATGCCGGAGATGCAGTACATTTATGTATATAACATCGTACATAAGAATAATTATATAATGTATTATATACTAAAACCTTCCTGAAAGTATGTAGATCACATTAGTGAAAGAATTATCAAAATCGGTTCATTAGTTTTTGAGAAAATCGCGGACAAACAAACATACATACATACATACATACGGGTCGAATACAGAACCTCCTTTTTTGAAGTCGGTTAAAAAAGAGAGCATGACTGTGTGCTGTGCTCCTTTTCAATCGACAAAGTGCGAAAGGCCGTCGATCATTGTGTCCCGACCCTTATGTTTTTTTGACTCTTTGGTCTAGTATCATGTAAAAGGAACACACAATTCAATGATTTTTTCTCGATACAAAAAAATTGCAGTTATATCTATTTTTTTACTTTTTTGATCAATTTTTTACTTTTTTGGACATCACTTTCACGTTATTTAATGGGAATTATCATATCAAAGTTTACTCAAAGTAGTTTTATATTTAAATCATTTATTTTGTTAAAACATACGGGTCGAATACAGAACCTCCTTTTTTGAAGTCGGTTAATACGGAGTAATTTGTTTTGGCACATACGTCGTTTTATTCCGAGCACACGCACACTATAGCAATCACTCTTCTTTTGCGTTTCAAAAGTAATTGCATCACTTTCGCTCACTTAGTAGGTTTTCGAGCATTTTAGATTTTCCAGGTAGCGCCTTAATCTGTCTCGCATAAGGTCACAGCATTATGCTGAGCGATGGGATGGTGTAGTGAAGTGCGCATATTTTCCTCCAGCTCGTTCTTTTTTGTGTTATTTCTTTTCTTTCTTTTATTAAATCTTACGGGAATAGTACAGACGCCAGCACATCAAGCTACTACAATCAGTCAAATTTATTTAATAGATTTTCAACCTTATCGCTGAAGTATAAGGTTCAAAGTTGATTGGGAAAATTTGACAGTTTCGGGTAGCATGATGTGCTGGCGTCTGTACATTGTATAATGAAGGTCAACCATCCATAACTCCTATTCTTGCTTAACTTACTAACATACCGCTGTGATGAATGGAATCAGCTGGTACCACAACAACAAAATAGCTAGAATTCAGTTAACGGTAAACGCAGTTTACTGCGAACGTGTGACCGAGATAGTCTGTCAATTTTACCAAGAGTGAAAGAGAAGGTGTGACGGTTGCCAGCGCTCAGAATGAGCTTAAAATTGTCGTCTCCGGTTGTGTTTTGCTGATGTCATTATCATGACTATTTAGATCAGGACAAAACGGCGTGGACCACTTTAGTTCGATGCTGAGAATTTCGACGAAAATAAGACTTGCTTATAGTTGGCCCGAACAGTTAAACTTACAGATAGATGGCCTACCATGATCTAATTAAAAACGATTCAAAAGCAAGACATTTCAGTTTAGGTTCCTAAACTGCATCGCTTGAGCTGCTCTATGGACGTCATGGTACCAAACAAGTATGAATGAAACCAAAACTTGCGACTCAGTTTGGGACAATCGTTGTCAGCAGATGGCATGGCCTAAACTGAATCGTTAAACTGACGTCATGGTACGAAATATAAGACCAGTTCGGTTTAGGTCCTAAAATGGATCGCGTTAAGAACCCAAGGTAGGCCTGCAGATAGTCTTGGTTTTATTGGGCTAAGTCGGTCAAATTGTTGACTTTCCAGTAGCAGTCCGAAAATGTATTAAAACACACCCGCAAATATTCCTATTTTTTATTTTTTTTACTAGCCGCTGGGCAAATGCCTCTCTACTCTCTTTCCACCTCTCTGTCCAGAGCTGCAAAGGACCAATCTTTATTAAATATTTTATTCAGCAATATTCCTATTAGCCGCTTTATAGTATTTTAACCCGGCCGACGCCCGTTGCAAACTGTGGCAGGATACTCTTCCCCCTCCCACTTTCTATCTACCACCAAAGGAGCATCTCCCTGCTGGGTGTAACCTTTCGCGGTCCACATGGAAGTCCCTGAACCTTTTCCGGACACAAGTGGGAAGATGTAACTCCAATCTGGTAAAGTGGGGCCACCTGGACGGAACGGCAGCAGGGTGCTTCGTCCCAAACTATGCTCCACCTCATGTCCTGCCCTCTCTGCCCCAAAACTGGCTGTCAAAGTGACCTCTGCGCTGCCAGGCTGCCACCGGCGACGCCGCGGAAGTGGCAAAGTTTTGGGCCAAGAATATCGGAGAAAACTTTAGCCTAGCTTTGGTATTGGCATTTTTAACCTAATATTTCTGTTCAATTTATGGTTTCATAGCTTCAGCAATAATAACCAACTTTGCTACCGTTATACAAAGTCATTAATTTGTGTTTATTATACTCTTAAAGGTGGTGGAATAGCAATCAATAACAATACGTATTTCATGAGCTGTTTTGACCCTTTCGACCTTACCTACAACTGCGAAACTTGGGTATGTGCTAAGAACCTAATATTTCTGTTCAATTTATGGTTTCATAGCTTCAGCAATAATAACCAACTTTGCTACCGTTATACAAAGTCATTAATTTGTGTTTATTATACTCTTAAAGGTGGTGGAATAGCAATCAATAACAATACGTATTTCATGAGCTGTTTTGACCCTTTCGACCTTACCTACAACTGCGAAACTTGGGTATGTGCTAAGAGCAGCTGTCATCACACTGCTGTATCAACAACACTGGTGTTGTATCTGCATATCACTGGTTGTCAGACTTTTGAGCTTATGACGACCCGTAACGACTGTCAAAGATCCACGAATGACAGCCGGGACCAACGGCTTAACGTGCTTTCCGAGACACGGAAGGGTCTTGGTATATAAAGATGGTCACCCATTCACGGACCAACCGCGGCAAGCGTAGCTTAACCTGATCGATCGACCCGTACGGCTGTTATTACTTAGCCACAAGCCTGATAATGTACGTAGATGTTATTTTAATGCACTTCTGACTTTTACATCTAATCTCGGACGTAATCTTCTAATCTCGCTTACATTACGTCCAAAGAGCAACGTACGTCCAAGAGGTCGGAGGTCAAATTCCATCTCTCATTGTAGATTAACTCGCTAAGCAAAAACATGTTTGACTTAGCTTGGAACAATAAAACCAGTCTATTATTATTATTAGTCTACTGCAGGGCAAAAGCTTCTTTCTTCTCATACAGAGAAGGCATGAGCATTGATCAACACGCTTGCTTCAGACGGGCTGACGATTTCAAACTTATATTAACTACTAGCTGCGCCCCGCGGTTTCACGCGCATAAGTCTCGACCCCTTGGGAATATCGGGATAAAAAGTATCCTATCTCCTAATCCATGTCCCAAATTTCATCCAAATCCGTTCAGTCGTTTTAGCGTGAAAGCGTAACAAACATATTATAATATCTTTTATTTTTATAATAGTAGTTTAGAAAAGTCCAGGTCTTTTCTTCACAGAGGTCAGTTATGTTCAAGACAAACTCGGAAAGTACATACGAGTACATGACCTCCACGCGGGCAAATTCTAGTAAATAAATAAATTACCTATCTCCTTTATATGCCCTGCACATCAACCTGCAAATGATAATTATAGGGCCCCCTGATCTACAACAAAACTAACTCCGCTTTAAAATAAACAAACAATAAGATTGTCCCCCAAAGCCGTCCAGCGGCTCTGACGTCATCCCCGACCTGAGACCTACACTGCACTTACATACTTTAGCTATGACTCACCAAGCAGCCTTTGTACAAAGCACAAAGGTATTAAATTGTAGACCATGTTCAAGTTTTAAGCTTCAAAGCGCTTCGGAGAGTCATCCTAGCGCTGATTTGCTTCGTTTTCTCCTC